>OU342745.1:424238249-425560763 GCA_910589775.1 Avena eriantha
CCAGTGTCACGTCCCCATTACTTCTCTTCCTCCCTGTACTTCTCTTCCTTACCCTCGAAGCCACTTTCCCCACTTCACTCCCATCCTACCGTAGCCGCTAGCCGACGGCGCCTCCATCCGAATCCCCTCTCCGGCAGCCACCCCCCCCCCACCCCTCTTGCCATGGGTTCAAGGGGAGACGACGAGGAAACGCGTCGTGACGACAGGGACGGTGATTTCGATGTGAGTCGTCTCATCTCTATTTCTATCATATGTGGCCAGTTATCTATTTTTTGAGCTAGATCTAATCTGTTTACTCATGCGCGTATGATGTGTTAGGCCAACCAGACGATGTATGCCTCCGACTATCACGTTTAGAGGATGAAGACAGTCCTCTGGTATGTAAACATGGATATGTGCCCGCTAAATTTGTAGCCTTCGAAGGACGAAACGCAGGTAGGAGGTTTCTATGGTGTCAAGGACATCGTGCAATGATGCAAGGCGGAAGTTGCGGTGTTGTCAAATGGGTAGATCCAGAGTGGCCCAAATCGATGCAGAAAACGCTGGACAGACTATGGGAAATGACTGTCGAGTTGAAAGAATCCGTATTCAGCTCACTTCTTGACAGTGTTGAGATGAATCTATGGGAACCAGTTGACACGACCAAGCATAAGCGAGGTCTCAGGTGGGTGCAAGACAAGGTTATCAAAGTCAAGAAGGAGAGGGACGCGGCGTTGGCCCTGAAGGCTAAAGCAGAGCAAGAACTGACTCAAGGAAGGAACGATCTCCACCAGGCCGAAGTCCTGCAGTACACAACTACGAGTATTGACAAGTGCATGAGGAAAAATGCAGAGAAACAATTGAAGCTGTGCAAGGAAGATGCTAAAAGGAAGGAGCAGACAATTCGATCCTTGCTCTCGCAGGAAGATGCGCATGAGGCCAAGATTAGGAAGATCAAGGAGATGTGTGATAACTAGTTCTATTTAGCTTAAGCTCTTTGCCTTTTTAAGTTGTAATATTTGTACTTGTTGACCTAGCGGTCTGAACTATTGGTCCCGGATTCCAGGGAGGAAAAAATTTGCTCTGACCCCGCATTAATTTGTGGAAGAATTTGTGATTTAGATCAATTTCTGCCTCGATTTAGATCTCTGTCCCGGATTGGGAACATAACCGTGGACCGAAGACACTTTTTCTACTAGTGTATTCTGACACTGGTGGTTTGTTTAAATGTAATCTACGTGGATTGTGCCACATGCAAATGGCACAACCACAATTTATAAACTGGAAGCACGTACACCCGGTTACTGGAGATCCGGGAGCTTCGCCAGATGCAGGGGATCAAGGAGCAGAGAGGCAGTGAGATAGACGGGCTCAAGATTAGGCCAGAAAGCGGTACCCATTTCCTCCTCATCTGGGCATTATCGGTGAGAACATTGTTGTTTATGTTGCCACGTCGTTGTGCAGCATCTGAAATAAGTTGCCGCTTCATAGAGTGTGGTAGCTTAAATAATTTATTTATGTGCCACTTACATTCTGTCGTATTTGGAGACCTCCTGCCCCTCAGCAGTCGTGGAACCGATGGATCATTGTTTTCAGATAGCAGTGGCACAATCACAATTTCAGATTCAACTACCGACTCGAGCGTTTCCAAACCCTAAGCCGCGGTACATTTTACTCAGAGAACGTGGGTAGATTGTTTCGCCCAGCAACGTGCCACACACAGAGCGATCAGAATTTAACAGAATTACATATATAGGTTCAAGTTCAACACATTACTATGCATCTTCATTGCCAGCAGCCTTCTTCCGCAGTCTGGGTGCCAAGCCTTCACGTCCACTGGATTCTTCATTTCCTGCCTTCTTCCTCTTCCTCGGTGCCAATTTTCTTAGCTTCACGTACTCTGCATCGCCGGGACAATGGGCACCAGAATCGTGTCCAGCATCATCTTTCCACTCGTTTTTAATTTCTTCGGGCAGCAAAATGATTGACCCGGCAGTCATGTTTCTAACCTTGCGATGCTTCCTGTCAAAGAAACAAGACTGTTGCATAACTGCCCGATATCTATAGAGTAAATAAAACAAAAATTACAATTCAGCACAAACATCCGAACCCCAAGCGACCTTTGCTTACTAGGAGCTAATTGCGTTCGAGCAACCACCCTGTCCAAGAATAGAAGGGCAACTCCCAGTTGCAGCAGCTTCCACATCTAGTACATGACATTTCAGGTCAAACATGCAATCCAAAGCATACCTTTTCATCAACCCAATTAGCTGACTGTCACACGATATAGGAACATGGATGCCACGTTCATCCATGAAGCTGAACTTTGCAGTCTGCTTCGGCCATACTTCAACATGATTACGCAGAGCAGCAACCATACCAGATATAGTGCAGATCTGCGCAGGCGCTTCTTCCATCGTGAAACAGTGGCTTCCATACCACTTGCCCTTGGAGTCGTACCTGTAGAGGACTACCGTAACCAGGTAAGGGGGGTCCACGCAGATCCCACTTGATAGAAAACTGTGGACAAAATATGTTTGTCAGCGTTGGGCTAACGAACAATTTGAGGTTCAGTAGCCAGCTAGCAGTTGTAATTAGTGCGAATAACAAAGAGAAGGGTAGCTCACCCGCTTGTAGGCAGAACTTCTTCTTCCTTGATAGTAGGATCTGCCATCCTCCAAACTGCTCGACTTGTCGGCATCGAAGGCGGGCTAGAGCCTCGCAACGGCGGCTACGGCATGTGCCATTGGAGCTCGGTATCAGCGACTGGGCGCAGTAACTTGGCCCCGGAAGTCAGATGTCTGAAGGGATCGTCCTGCCTGGAGGGTGGATTCTGACGCCGCCGGTGCTAAGGGAAAGCTGGGAATGGATTTGTGAAATTGGTCAACGCATCCAATCCACTTAACTGCTCGATTTTCCTAAGAGGTTGCTGCGTTGGTGCCCGCGTCACGGACAGATAACCGACATGTGGGTCCCGACCGTCTACTTCACGGAGCGGTTTAACGGAATGTTTGTATTTGGCAGGGTGAGATGAGTTTGCCTCAAAATGGCCCCTCTCAGTAGTTGGTGGCCCAACTTTTCGAAATGCGGTAATTTCAGGCAACTTAGGTACCGCCATGCGCTGGCCTGCCAACTTTGGTACCGCAGACGAACAACCCCATCAACTGGGTATATATTTACAAGTGTTGAAAGCATTCCCCGTGACAACACGGTTCTGCTAATCCCCAACCTATAATTTGCAAGAATATAACTTTCATGGAGAGTCACAATGGTTCAGGTTCATTAAGTGCAGAAAATAAAGTGTGTCATCAAGTTCGTGAGAGCTTTACTAACTAACTTTCTCATAACAAGCAAACATTTTATTCGGAAGAAAACAAGGCATATTGGATATGCACGGAAGTAACAAATGATGCTAATAGGTAGGTATGGTGGACACTTTGGCAATATTTGGTTTAAGGGAGTTGGAAACATGAGTAAAATACTCAGTGGAAGTGAAGGCTAGCAATAGTAAGGGAGCGACAAACAAGAGAGCAATAATGGCCATAATCATGCAGAGCGACAAAACATCATTGATCAAATCATAAAGTGATACTACAAGTTGAAAACTAAAGGATCATAAAGGCTAATGGTGACTTGGGATAGTCATAACATGGGGTGAGCATGTGCCAAGTCAACCCAAATAAAGCATCAAAGGAGAATACCACTATACTATGCTTTAATATGCTAAAAAAATGCATGATTCATCCAAGGCACATTAAGCAATCTCAATTGTTTATAACAAGTCATGCTACAGCAAAGAATACTAAGCATAAAGCCAAAACAATATCAAGCATGGCATGACAAAGCATAGGCCACAGTCAAAAACAAGCTCTCTTTACCACTTAAGCATGAGCTTTCCTACTCTTTTCCAAACCAAACCAAACTATTTGAACACCAATGTATGAAAGTGGAGGTACAACCAATTTATTCAGCAAACTAAGCAAACCATGCAAACAAAAACCAAAATTAAAAACGAAAAAGAAGACGCTCCAAGAACAACACAGCTGTGCATGAAACAATAAAAATGAAGTGGTTGGAAGAAACCTGAGATTTTTATTGATGAAGAAGGGGGTGCATTGGGCATCCCCAAGCTTTGACGCTTGTACTTCTTGGATATTTCTTGGGGTGACACGCACGGCATCCCCAAGCTTGAGCTTTAGTCCATCCTTCATCTCATTACTCATTCCTTCCATACACCTGAAATTTTTCCTTCACACAAAACTTCACACAATCTTTATTAGCAACATTAGTGCACTCAAGATAATAGGTCTTTAGGTTTAGTTACAACACCAATAAAACTTCCATTAAAACACAAGCTACTGTAGCACTTCCTGCAAAAAGATCAATTCCCCTAAAGAACTCAAAAAGGAACCAACAAGAAGCAAATGCAAATAATGGCAGAAATCTGTCAAAACAGACCAGCAAGTAAAGACGAATTTGTTCGAAGACCTTCTGTTGCTCAAATCAAAAAGTGTTGAACTAACGAAAGTTAGATAACACTCTGGGGCAGAAGCAAAAACAATTACAGCTCATAAGTTAGATACAGAGCTCTCTCACGAATTTTTACGGTGAAGTACAAAAATCTGTTTCGGAACAGCAACTTTCCCAACCATTACTTCTCTCTCATTAGAGGTTACTCTTGGAACAAAAAGCAAATAAAAAGGATAAGGAGCGGTTATTACTGAAGTAATAACTTCCAAGACTCAACTAAAACTTTTGGGTTATCTCCCAATAAGTACTTTTCTTTAACGCCTTTAAGTTAGGCATAAGCAAAAACTAAAATAGATAGAATAGAAGTAAGCGGAGATAATCATGGTGAAAAAATTGTTTTGTTCAATGAAATCCTTTTGTTAACAAGGTTGATCAGGTCTTTCTACCAAAACAATTCCATATGAGACAAAACGTATTCCACTTATGATTTTGTTACCTCAACCTTGATAGCAATGGTCCCAATCATAATAGTTTCAAAACTTTTCTTGGTATGGGACAATATATTTCTCCAACTTGAATGCCCTCAACATGTTCAATTGAATTCAAAACCATAATTCCTATCAATCTTCTTGGGGAAATAGATAGTATGTTCCTTGGCATTAACATTGAAGGTCACCTTCCCTTGATTACAATTAATAACAGCTCCTGCAGTATTAAGAAAAGGTCTCCCAAGAATAATAGACATATTATCATCTTCATGCATAATAGTTTGAGAGGATGCTCACATAAGAAATATGAGTTGAAGTAAAAGAGAGCATCAAGAAGCAAATTCAAAACACATTTAAGTCTAACCCACTTCCTATGCATAGGAATCGTGTATGCAAATAAATTCACAAAGAACAAAGTGACAGGCATAGGAAGATAAAACAAGAGTAACTTCAAAACTTTCAGCACATAGAGAGGTGTTTCAATACCATGAAAACTTCTACAGCCATATTTTCCTCTCTCATAATAATTTTCAGTAGCCTCATGAATAAACTCAACAATATAACTATCACATAACGCATGCTTTTCATGATCTACAAGCACTATAGTTTTATTATAAACATTTTCAAAAGAATCCTCGGGAACATAACATTCATCCTCCTTTAATAAGCATGGAGGACAATCAAATAATGTAAGGGATAAAGAGTTACTCTCATTAGAAGGTAGGCATGGGTAGCTAATCCTTTCTTCCTCCTTTTGTTCATCACTCTCCTCCTCTTTTTCATCTAATGATAATTTAGGTTCAACAATTTCCTCTTCCATAGGATCCTGCAAGGCATTAGTCTCTTCCATTTGTGGAAAGTATCTATTAATATATTCAAGAATATAGCCATTTTCATCCTTGTAATTATTAAAGCAAAATTTAAGTATACCATAAACCTCATATTTGTAAGGTGAATCATCAATATTTTCAAGCAAACTAGCAAGCACCCTTCCAAGCAATAAATTCTTCAATTTGTGCCGCATCATAAAAGTCATAAATTCCTTTAGCATAAGAAGATATGGTATCATTATCATTATAGTCACATTGAAAAGGGAGGTGTTTATACCTCTTTCTGCAACAAGATTTATCACATCAATAAGTAAAATTATAAGCAGAGCACATGTTTCTAGCAATGGTATACAATTTATCAATTTGTTCCCATAAGTGTTTCCCTTTTTGTGACAAGTGGTGTTCCTTATAATAATATTTTTGATCTTCCATGAACCCACCTTGCCAATAAGATTCAGTTTCAAAGAAACCAACCATTGCCAACAAGCATGATAAAGCAAGACAATAACAGACCAACGAAAATAACAACTAGAGTAGGAACTATTTTTTTGTATTTTTGATAAACAAACAAGCAAACAAGGCGAAAATAAACTTAGCTTGAACAATAGTGAATCCAAGTGAACTTGATAAATAAAGCTATGCTCCCCGGCAATGGCGCCAGAAAATAATCTTGATGACCCACAAGGATAGGGGGTGTATCATGGTATTTTCGAGGGAAGTGAAACCCAATTTATTGATTCGACACAAGGGGAGCCAAAGACTATTTATAAGCCTT
Source organism: Avena eriantha (assembly GCA_910589775.1). Taxonomy (NCBI): domain Eukaryota; kingdom Viridiplantae; phylum Streptophyta; class Magnoliopsida; order Poales; family Poaceae; genus Avena; species Avena eriantha. The sequence goes on from OU342745.1 coordinate 424,244,792, forward strand.
AACAACTGAGTTGTCAATTCAGCTGCACCTGGAAACAATCTAGCTCACAACAGTTTATCAGTAGCAACAGTTTTATAGTAGGAATAGCAAAGTAGCAACAGTAGTAAAGTAAAGACAGTAGTAACAATAGCAGTAAACAGTGGGATTCGAGTGCGGTAGGCATAGGGATGGATGGACGAGCGTTGCATGGACAAGTGATACATTGCAAATGTATCTATAATTTTTGATGTTCCATGCTTGGTTTTATCCACTTTCTTGTGTTTTGTTCCAACTTTGGAGTACTTTTCATATGATTTCTTGGACTAACCTATTAACAAGAGCCATAGTGCCAGCTGCCTGTTTTCTGCTGTTTTTGGTTCTAGGAAAGTCAGAAGATGAATATTCTCGGAATTGGACGGGACAAGCCAAAGTACCTATTTTTCCGGAAGGGATCAAGTGCCAGAATACGAGACGGAGAGGAGCCAGAGGGCGGCCACACCACCTGGCCGCACGGTCAGGCCTGGCCCGCGCCAGGGGGTGGTGTGGCCAGCCCAGGCACCCCCTCGGCCTCTCCTTCCGCCTATATATTGCCCTTGGGACGAAAACCCTAAGGGCCCGATCAAAAATCCATGAAAGAGTCTGTAGCCGCCGTCATATCCATCCCTAGATTGGGAGGGATCTGAAGCTGTTCCCGGCACCCTGCCGGAGAGGGGAATTCACCCTGGAGGCCTTCTTCATCACCATGCAAGCCTCCGGTGTGATGCGTGAGTAGTTCATCCTTGGACTATGGATCCATGTAGTAGCTAGATGGCTGGTTCTCCTCCTTTGTGCTTTCATGTTTAGATCTTGTGAGCTCCGTTCATGATCAAGATCATCTATTTGTAATTCTTACATGTTGTGTTTGCGGGGATCCGATGGATATTGAGATGCTATTTCTGATTGATTATTGATTCTATCATGTCTTTGTTATTTGTGATCTTGTATGCTTTCCGTTGTTAGTAGCTATCTTGGCCAAGTAGATGCTAGCAACTCCAAGAGTTAGTATTTATGCTCGATAGTGGGTTCATGCCTCTGGTAATCTAGGGAAGTGACAGAAATCTCTAAGGTACTAGATGTGCTGTTGATACTAGGGAGAAAACAACAATCCTTTGTTCATAGAACAATCGTATTGTTTACTTTACACGCAGTTCGTAAAGCAATAATCTGTTGCTTGCAACTTAATACTGCAGGGGGTTCCGATGATAACCTGAAGGTGGATTATTAGTCATAGATGCAGTTGGATGGCGGTCTATGTATTATGTTGTAATGCCCAATCAAGTCTCAAAGGAGTCAAGATGATTAGTATATGCATGTATTACTTTCTCGATGTTTGTCAATTGCCCCGCTATAATTTGTTCACCCAACATGTTATCTATCTAAGGAGAGCCACCTCTAGTGAACTATGGATCCCGGTCCTTTTTCTTTACATACAATCTACAAACTGTTTACTTTTTGTGTTTACTTTCTGCAAACTTTTACTTCTTTCCATTCGATATGTTTAATCCTTTGTTTTCCGCAAAACACGGTGACATTGACAACCTCATCGCAAGTTGGGGACAAAGTTCTATGGTTGTGTTGTGCAGGTCTCCACGTTCCTACTAGCACCGGTAGTGCGCCCTGCCAAAGCTCAGCTAGTAACACCTTTGGGGTGTTTCCTTGCTCCTACTGATTCGATTAAACCTTGGTTTCATAACTGAGGGAAAACTTGCTGCTGTGCTCATCATACCTTCCTCTTGGGGTTCCCAATGAGCTCTATGTCGAACGACGAGCACATCAAGATATTTTCTGGCGCCGTTGCCGGGGAGTCAAGGACATCTTCACAAGGGGAGTCACTCATAACCAATCTCTTTACTTTGTTGTTTTTGTTTTGCTTAGTTTTCTTTTTGATTTGTTTGCTTGTTTAGTTCTTCAGAAAACACAAAAAATTAGTTCCTTTCTTAAGTTGCCTTTATGACTAGCTCTGCTCCAATCACTATTTCATTATGGATAGCTCACTCAGTTTCCTATTTGGGAACAGTTTTATGACTGCTAAGGTAATAGATGAACCATCGCCTGCTAGAACCTCCATGGAAGAAGAAATTGCTGAACCTGAAAGCTCATTAGATGAAAAAAGAGGAGGAGAGTGATGGACAAAAGGAGGAAGAATGGATCTACCCATGCCTACCTTCTAATGAGAGTAACTCTTTATCCCTTACATTATTTGATTGTCCCCCATGCTTATCAAAGGAGGGTGAATGTTATGTTCCCAAGGATTCTTTTGAAAATATTTATAGTAAAGCTATAGTGCTTGTAGATCATGAAAAGCATGCCTTATGTGATATTTATATTGTTGAGTTTATTCATAAGGCTACTGAAAATTATTATGAGAGAGAAAATATGGTTGTAGAAGTTTTTATGGTAATGAAACACCTCTCTATGTGCTGAAAGTTTTGAAGTTACTTTTGTTTTACCTTCCTATGCTTGTCACTTTGTTCTTTGTGCATTTATTTGCATACAAGATTCCTATGCATAGGAAGTGGGTTAGACTTAAATGTGTTTTGAATTTGCTTCTTGATGCTCTCTTTTACTTCAATTCATATTTCCTATGAGAGCATCTTCTAAAAAATTTATGCCTAACTTAAAGCCGTTAAAGAAAAGTACTTGTTGGGAGATAACCCAAGAGTTTTAGATGAGTCTTGGAAGTTATTACCTCTGTAATAACCTCTCCTTATCCTTTTTATTTGCTTTTTGTGCCAAGAGTAACCTCTAATGAGAGTGAAGTAATGATTGGGAAAGTTGCTGTCCCGAAACAGATTTCTGTGCTTTACCGTAAAAATTCCTAAGAGCGCTCCGTACGTTGGATTGAGCTGTAATGTTTTTTGCTTCTGCCCCAGGTTGTTCTCTAACTTTTTTTAGTTCAACACTTTTTGATTTGAGCAACAGAAGGTCTTCGAAAAAATTCGTCTTTACCTGCTGGTCTGTTTTGACAGATTTCTGCCATTTTCTGCATTTGCTTCTTGTTAGTTCCTTCTTGAGTTCCTTTGGGGAATTGAGCTTTTTGAGGGAAGTGCTACAGTAGCTAGTGTTCTAATGGAAGTTTATTTGGTGTTAGAACTGAACCTTGAGACTTACTTATCTTAAGTGCACTAATGTTGCTAATGAGATTGTGTGAAGTTTTGTATAAAGGAAAAATTTCAGGTGTATGGAAGGAATGAGTAATGAGATGAATGATGGACTAAAGCTCAAGCTTGGGGATTCCACGCGTGTCACCCCAAGGAATATCCTAGAAGTACAAGCGTCAAAGCTTGGGGATGCCCAAGGCATCCCCTTCTTCATCAATAAAAATCTCAGGTTTCTTCCAAACGCTTCATTTTTATTGTTTAATGCACGGTTGTGTTTTTCTTGGAGCGTCTTCTTTTTTGTTTTTGATTTGGTTTTTAGTTTGCTTGGTTTTCTTAGTTTTCTGAATAAATTGGTTGGACCCCCTCTTTCACACTTTGGTTTGCAAATAGTTTGGTTTGGTTTGGAAAAGAGTAGAAAAAGTTTAATACTTTTGTGGTAAAAAGAGCTTGTTTTTTACTGTGGCCTATGCTTTGTCATGCCATGCTTGATATTGTTTTGGCTTTATGCTTAGTATTCTTTGCTGTAGCATGACTTGTTATAAACAATTGAGATTGCTTAATGTGCCTTGGATGAATCATGCGTTGTTTTAGCATATTAAAGCATAGTATAGTGGTATTCTCCTTTGATGCTTTATTTGGGTTGACTTGACACATGCTCACACCATGTTATGACTGTCTCAAGTCACCATAGCCTTTATGATCCTTTAGTTTTCAACTTGTAGTATCACTTTATGCTTTGATCAATGATGTTTTGTCGCTCTGCATGATTATGGCCATTATTGCTCTCTTAGTTTGTCGCTCCCAGTCTTTTGCTAGCCTCCACAACAAAGTATGAGTTCCACTCATGCATCCAACTCCCTAAACCAAGTTATTCCAAAGAGTCCACCATACCTACCTACTAGCTTATGCTATTCCAAGTATATTCATGCTTTTGTTTACCTTCCACTTGTTATGAAAAAACTAGTGATTATAGCTCTCACGAACTTGATGGCACACTTTACTTTACTTGCCCTTAATAAACTTGAACCATTGTGTCTTCTATGTTGTATATGCTTGCACTTATTTTTCGGGAATTAGCAGAACCATGCTTTCATGGGGAACGCTTTCAACATTGCACTTGGTACTTGTACCTAGTTGATATCATGCTCTTTTGTATATGGATGTCGTCGGGGTGAAATGAAAGGGGAGCTTGTAAGTCCATGGAGTTATGTATATGTGTTAGAGAAACGCCTAGGCCGCTGGTCTAATCCATGCTGACATGGTGGAAACCTGCATCGTAACCATAATGAGCTGTCTATGAAGCATTCTTCTTATAAAAAAAAGAGTCCTATACTGAGAAAAAAAGAGAAAAGGAGAAAAAAGAGATACTATGAAAAGAGGAAAGAGAGAAAAAAGCACCATATTCCCATGGTAAATAAGAAGAATGCTGAGATGCTCGTTGTCTGCTTGACTTGTCATTTTGATATGGGGATTCTTCCGTATCATCGGGCAAGGGGTACCCCATTGGCGGTTCTCAATGATACACATATACTTACAATGACAAGAACTTACTCGTGACTAAACTTGAGTAGCATGAGGAGCGGCCCTCGTATACAAGGGACATGAGATTTCTGACTTATACTTCGTCAAGCATGTACACCATAGTTTGTTCACTTTAACCTTAATCACTTCAAGATGCTTATGATAGGGGCAATGAGAGCTGAAAGCTATAAGTACCATAATTTTTGGAAGCTCTTTATGAGACTTGAATCCCTACTTCCTTTTATAAAGGCTTTTCTTCCACCAATATATTGAGTCTCCACATTCTATCTTTATGCACCTACTTTGAGAGCATAGTGGCCATTCTTAGTTCTATGTGCATTGTCCCAAGACTAGTTGATTGATGCATAACTTGATATTGCTTGTTTTAAACTATTGTATCTAGTCACTCTTATGAACTTTGAAGGTGTCCTATGCATTTATATTTGCTACTCTATTGAGGGACAAGCGAATATTATTATGCTATGTTTTCTTTATGTGAAACAAACAAACGTCTTGCAAAGCATTGTTATTCATGAATCTTTTGTTTGTGCCTTTTCATGTTGCATCATAGTTTCTTTGCTTATTGCTAGAACTTTGTCTTTCATGTTATGATTGAAGTACTATGATCCCAGCTTTGAGTATTTTGCAAATACTTTGATCAAGTCTTTGATGGTGCATGTCACCTCAAAAATTATTTCTTTTTATCACTTACCTACTCGAGGACGAGCAGGAGTTAAGCTTGGGGATGTTGATACATTGCAAATATATCTATAATTTTTGATGTTCCATGCTTGGTTTTATCCAATTTCTTGTGTTTTGTTCCAACTTTGGAGTACTTTTCATATGATTTCTTGGACTAACCTATTAACAAGAGCCACAGTGCCAGCTGCCTGTTTTCTGCTGTTTTTGGTTCCAGGAAAGTCAGAAAATGAATATTCTCGGAATTGGACGGGACAAAAGCCAAAGTGCCTATTTTTCCGGAAGGGATCGAGTGCCAGAATACGAGACCAGGGGGTGGTGTGGCCGCTCCCAGCACCCCCTCGGCCTCTCCTTCCGCCTATAAGTTGCCCTCGGGACGAAAACCCTAAGTACCCGATCAAAAATCCACGAAAGAGTCTGTAGCCGCCGTCATCTCCATCCCTAGACCGGGAGGGATCTGAAGCTCTTCCCGGCATCCTGCCGGAGAGGGGAATTCACCCTGGAGGCTTTCTTCATCACCATGCAAGCCTCTAGTGTGATGCATGAGTAGTTCATCCTTGGACTACGGATCCATGTAGTAGCTAGATGGCTGGTTTCTCCTCCTTTGTGCTTTCATGTTTAGATCTTGTGAGCTCCGTTCATGATCAAGATCATCTATTTGTAATTCATACATGTTGTGTTTGCGGGGATCCGATGGATATTGAGATGCTATTTCAGATTGATTATTGATTCTATCATGTCTTTGTTATTTGAGATCTTGCATGCTTTCCGTTGTTAGTAGCTATCTTGGCCAAGTAGATGCTAGCAACTCCAAGAGTTAGTATTTATGCTCGATAGTGGGTTCATGCCTCTGGTAATCTGGGGAAGTGACAGAAATCTCTAAGGTACTAGATGTGATGTTGCTACTAGGGAGAAAACAACAATCCTTTGTTCATAGAACAATCATATTGTTTACTTTACATGCAGTTCGTAAAGCAATAATCTATTGCTTGCAACTTAATACTGGAGGGATCTGAAGGTGGATTATTAGTCATAGATGCAGTTGGATGGCGGTCTATGTATTATGTTGTAATGCCCAATCAAGTCTTAGAGGAGTCAAGATGATTAGTATATGCATGTATTGCTTTCTCGGTGTTTGTCAATTGCCCCGCTGTAATTTGTTCACCCAGCATGTTATCTATCTAAGGAGAGCCACCTCTAGTGAACTATGGATCCCGGTCCTTTTACTTTACATACAATCTACAATCTTTTACTGCTTTGTGTTTACTTTCTGCAAACTTTTACTTCTTTCCATTCGATACGTTTAATCCTTTGTTTTCCGCAAAACACGGTGAGATTGACAACCTCATCGCAAGTTGGGGACAAAGTTATGTGGTTGTGCTGTGCAGGAGTCCACGTTGCTACTAGCACCGGTAGTGCGCCCTGCCAAAGCTCAGCTAGTAACACCTTTGGGGTGTTTCCTTGCTCCTACTGGTTCGATTAAACCTTGGTCTCATAACTGAGGGAAAACTCGCTGCCGTGCTCATCATACCTTCCTCTTTGGGTTCCCAACGGGCTCTACATCAACCACGAGCTAGCAACAAGACAATTCACATAGCAATCAGAACATAGGCCAATTGCAGATAAATAAGATAAAGCATCCAAGTACTAGATAATCCTAGGCATGTGTTCCATATATAGTCATACGTGCTCGCAATGAGAACTTGCACAACATCTTTTGTCCTGTCAGCCCGTTTGCAGCAGGGCCTCAAGGGAACTACTAGCAATTAAGGTGCTCCTTTTAATAGAGCACCGGAGCAAAGCATTAACACTCCGTGAACACATGTGATCCTCACATCAAAGCCATTCCCTCCGGTTATCCTGATTTCTGTCACTTCGGGGCCATTGGTTCCGGAGAACAACGTGTGTATACAACTTGCAGATAAGACCATAAACAATACTATCATAATGAATCAATAACATGTTCAGATCTGAAATCATGGCACTCGGGCCCTAGTGACAAGCATTAAGCATAACAAGTTGCAACAAAGTCATAAAGCACTAATAAAAGATACTAGGCACCATGCCCTAACAATCTGATGCCATTACATGAACGATCTCATCCAATCCCTACCGTCCCCATAGCCTACAGCGGGGGATTACTCACTCGTAGATGGGGGAAACATGGATGGTCGATGGAGAAGCGATAGTGATGATGATGGCGATGTTCTCCTTCAATTCCTCATCCCGGCAGGGTGCCAGAACGGAGTTTCTGGTGCTGTTTCCTGGAATCTGGTGGTGGCGGCGGAGCAGAACTCCTTCTGGAAAAACGTCGAACCCCCCCTAAGTTTTTAGGTCAGAAGGCAACTTATAGGCGAAGAGGGAGGCCGAGGGGGTGCCTGGCTGGCCACACCACCCCCTGGCGCGGCCAGGCCTGGCCCGCGCGGCCAAGTGGTGTGGTGGCCCCCTGGCTCCTATCCGTCTCGTATTCTGGCTCCAGATGACTTCCAGTAAAATAGGCACTTTGGCTTTTGTCCCGTCCAATTCCGAGAATATTCATTTTCTGACTTTCCTGGAACCAAAAACAGCAGAAAACAGGTAGCTGGCATTGTGGCTCTTGTTAATAGGTTAGACCTAGAAATCATATGAAAAGTACTCCAAAGTGTGGACAAAACACAAGAAAATGGATAAAACCAAGCATGGAACATCAAAAATTATAGATACATTTGCAATGTATCAGGTTGTAGAAGTAGTAGCCCAAGGTTTCCCTCGGATACCCCACGAAAATACACTTATCTGACTTGGTTGTAAGCTTGTCCGACTGAAGTCGCTTGACAAAAGCTTCACAACCCCAAATCTTAAGAAAAGACAAACTCGGCTTTTTGCCAGTCCACATCTCATGCGGTGTCTTCTCTACCAACTTTGATGGTACTCTGTTTAGTGTGAATGCTGCAGTTTCTTGACAATAACCCCAAATTGATAAAGGTAGAGCTATCCGACTCATCATTGATCGTACCATGTCTAACAAGGTCCGATTCCTCCTTTCCGACACACCGTTTCTCTGGGGCATTCCTGGACGAGTGAGCTGAGGAACTATTCCACAACTCTTCAGATGGTCATAAAACTCATGACTCATGTACTCGCCTCCTCGGTCCGACCAAAGAAACTTTATTTTCTTGCCAAGTTGATTCTCTACCTCATTCTGGAATTCCTTGAAATTTTCAAAGGCTTCCGACTTATGTTTCATCAAGTAGATGTATCCATATCTACTCAAATCATCAGTGAAGGTAATGAAGTACTAATAACCACCTCTGGCTGTCGCGCTCATCGGGCCACATACATCACTATGTACTAGTCCCAATAAGTCAGACGCCCTTTCACCACTCTTTGCAAAAGGTGTCTTGGTCATCTTGCCGAGAAGGCATGATTCGCATGTCTCGAATGACTCCAAGTCGAACGAAGTTAGGAGTCCATCATCATGGAGCTTCTTCATGCATTTCCAACTTATATGACCAAGCCGACAATGCCAAAAGTAAGTCATATTCAGATCATTTGGTTTTAACCTTTTCACATTTATGTTATAGACAAATTCATCCTCAAGATTCAAAATAAATAACCCGTCCCGGACGGGTGCAAAGCCGTGAAACATATCATTCAAATATAAAGAACAACCATTATTCTTAATATTCGACTCATAGCCTTGTATCATCAAACATGAGGCAGAAATGATGTTTCGACTAAGCACTGGCACATAATAACAATTATTTAGCTCCATTAAGAATCCAAAAGGTAAATGAAGTTGCATCGTGCCGACTTCCAACGCAGCGACTCTCGCTTTGTTGCCGACTCTAATGTCAACCTTGCCTCTTGCAATGCTCCTAGTTCTTACCAGTCCCTGCAATGAGTTGCAGATGTGAATGACTGATCCGGTATCATATACCCAAGAACTACCAGGTGCATCAGCAAGATAAATGTCTATAACATTGCAAACAAGCGTACCTGAGCCAGAAGTCACACCTTCGCTCTTGGCTTTGTCAGCCAAATACTTGATGCAATTCCTCTTCCAGTGGCCATCCGACTTGTAGTAGAAGCAAGTGGATCCGGCTCCAGGAGATGGCTTAGTCCCTGAGGAAGCGCCTTGGACTGGGTCCTCTGCCTTACCTCCCGACTTTGCCTTCTTCTTCTTAGTCCAAGAACTCTTCTTGAACTTAGCCTTATTTTGCACCATCAACACTTGACTGGCACCTTTCTTGAGATCCGCCTCAGCCTGCTTGAGCATCCCATGTAATTCAGTGAGCTTCTTATCTATACCATGCATGTGGTAGTTCGATATAAACTGTCCATATGCACTAGGAAGAGAGTTCAGAATTATGTCCGTAGTGAACTCTTCGCTAATGGGGTAGCCAAGTCTTTCTAGAGACTGCACGTAACCAACCATCTTGATCACATGCAGACTCAGTGGATCGCCATCCTTAAGCTTGCAGCTCAACAAAGCCTGAGAGACTCGATACCTCTCGGTCTTTGCCTGAACCTGGAACATACTTTTGAGGCTTTCGATCATATCGTAGGCCTCAACATTCTCGAACTGCTGCTGCAAGTCCGGTTCCATGTGAGCAAGCATAAGACAGCTAATCTCCGTGGATTCATCACAAATCTAACGGTAGGCATTGGTGGCTGCGACACTCGCATTCTCATCCGGCTCATCTGGAAGTGGGTTGTCTAAGACACGGTCCCTCTTTTCTTGTTTGAGAACAATTCTCAGATTACGATACCAGTTGGTGAAGTTAGTTCCATTTAGCTTATCTTTCTCTAAGATGGTTCTCAAAGCAAAACCGAAAATCTAAGGGAGACTGCTAGGTGCCATTAATCTACAATAGAAAATATGCAAAACACTTAAGACATGTATCCATAAAAGATCAAGCATATTAAACACTTTAATATTTATGCTCTCACTAGAACCAACACCCCTCCGATGGTTACCTAGTGATTCAGGACCCTAAATAAGCAAGTCGACTAGTGAGCTTTAGCATCACCGCTAGCCGTCAAGTGATCTAGGTAGACAACTCCTTGTCAATCGTATCTCATACGACTCATGTTGGATGGGTGGCATCACATGCCCCGGCTCTCGTCCGACTTTTCCCCAAGTCCCACAATCGTTGTGATAGACCTGTCTAGATTACCAAGTGCTTCCGCTGTAAGAGTCCGAATCGAACCCACCTAGTCGAAAAGAATTGATAGCACCTCAATTTTATGAGCCCACTACCAAAAACGTCCGACTTGTGATGGTGCAGCACTGGCAGGGAAACCGACTAGACCTTCTTTGTGGGATTGCTTTCTACCAACTATCTAATAGAGGTAAAAACAGAGACATAAACATAACACACAAGAAAGCAATTATAATGTGAAATGGTATGGCTCTCTTCATGGCGATCTCCATCTCCACAAAGACTGTAATCCGACTCGTGTCAACTCTTGTCACGTGTCGTCTTACACCATGTAGCCGACTTGCACATCGACTTGCACATCGACTTGCATGCCTTCCGGATTCTCCAAACAGCTACACTAGCTTGTAAAGCAAATTACACAAAGAATCTGACATGCATGCCGTTATACAATAAAGTGACAGCACCTAGGCTCTAGCCGGCTGACAAAAACCGTGATACACAGATCATGTATGGATTACACACATCACATGCATATAAGCCATACCATTCACAACATCATCCTGCAAAAACAAGTTATGCATAGATACGATATCTACCGGCGTTGTGGAAACTCGCAACGACATCTAAGACGCTACGACCGGGCGAAGCCGACAGTCCCGCTAGCCAGATAGAGAGCGGGAATCGAAGTTCTGAAAACACAGATCTCATCTGCATTCCAGACATGGTTTCGTCATTGGATAAAACAATTTTACCCAAATCTGATCCGGACTCTGATTCGACCAAACTCTCTGATCTTCGATCATCGCATCCGGATTTACGTGTCATGGTCTACCCTGATGGCGGAAACCAACCGGTAGGGGTATGTCATTCCACGACCTCAGCAGTAAGATCACGGAAACCGGATCATCCAATTCCCCTAGTACAGTTGATCCAATCAACCTCGTACAAAACCGATCTATCTCATAGATCGACCACCAAAACTTCAATTAGATCCAATCTAACACCAACCGCATATCACATATGCAAGATATCGAGCCTAAAACCATAAGCTATCGCTCTGATACCACTGTTGGGCCACGCAGAGATAAACAAAACTTTTTCCCTACACGGTGAACCCAAGATCTAACTCAGGTAGAAGGCCACGAGGATTACCACTAGACGCGCAATTGTGGAATCGATGAAGCACGTCGCTTGATGCAGTGTAGTCCTCACGCTCTGTTCCGGTTCCATGCCTCATGATCCATTCTGGTTCCACGACCATCGAAGTGCTGAACGTACAGCACCTTTGCCAGTATCCACACGTACGAGGAGGAGTGTCGGCGGTGGACTGCTAGGTCCGGTACGGCGGCGACAGGATGGACTGGGGCTAGGGTTTCCAACACATGGAGTGCCCTAACCTTGTGCTCTAAGCACCTGCGCCCCAGCTTATATAGGGAGTGAAAGTAGGCTCCACTCACTTGTGGCCGATTCACTAAAAGGCCTATATTAGTCCCTGTAAGTCCAACTTGCTGACTAAGTCCATGTCTCTATTTGGGTCCAACCCAAATAGATTTCATGTTTGGGTCTAACCCAAACTTGCTCCCGCTCTTAAGTGTGTGACCCGACAGGCTCATGGTAACCCGGACACGATTCCGAGTCTCACTCGTGATCGATCATTCAGTAGCGGCTCCTAGCAGAACGTGCCGACTCCCAAGTACCAATAAGTCATGATGACATACCTTCCAATGCGACTTTCGTCTAAGTCCCTTTTGCCTCACAATATACCTTGTCAAACTATATGCGAATAATCATCATCCCTTAAATAGTCCGGCTCTCTTTCTCGATCCGAGATAAGTGATTCATCTGACTAACTCTTAGTCGGTTGCCTCGGTTAACACTTAACCGAGACGCGCATGGCCATGCTTTCCGAATCATATCTTCCGAGAGGGCCCAGAGAATATCTCTCCAGACGGAGGGGCAAAATCCCATCTTGGTTATTCACATCACGCAGCTTGATTCATAGTCGACTCAAACTCCACCTTTATAACTTCCCAGTGACGGAACAACGTTTGATAGAACCTAAGTCGGTGATCCTCAACTCGGACTGTGCAATAACCTCAGGTCTAAGGATTACATTGATTGAGACATGCAAATGACGACTTGTTCGTTGCATCTCAATATGGGTCAGTCCGACTCGCTAAACTCTTTAGCCGAATCCGTGTAAGTCAGAATAGCATCTCCATGCCCATGACAAGTGGAACCTAGTCATCTGCCGACTTTCACATTGGTCTAAGTTGTGTGTCCAGCACAACCTCAATGACTAAGGATAATTAGTATGAACAACATGAATATATAGTTCCACAATCGAATCACATATTCGATGATACATATCAGTAGTTCATACATGGACCATAACTTTATGAATACATTGGGAAATATCATCAACCATGATTGCCTCTAGGGCATATTCCCAACACAACCAAAATAGTGGTGTCCGCTTTGATGCAATAGATGACAATGGGCAGAAGGACACATATTATGGGTACATAGAGGAGATATGGGAACTTGACTATGGACCTACTTTTAAGGTCCCTTTGTTTTAGTGCAAATGGGTCAAGCTGACAGGAGGAGGGGTACATGTAGACCAAAAGTACGACATGACAACAGTGGATCTCAACAATCTTGCGTACATGGATGAACCATTCGTCCTAGCCAACGATGTGGCTCAGGTTTTCTATGTGAAGGACATGTCTACCAAACCGAGAAAAAAGAAAGATAAGCAAAGAATACAGAATACGACGAGCCAAAGCGCCACATAGTTCTTTTAGGGAAAAGAAACATCGTGGGAGTGGATGACAAGACAGACATGTTAGAAGATTACAATAAGTTTCATGAAATTCCGCCATTCAAAGTGAAAACTGACCCCCTTTAGTCATACTCATATCCAGCCCTATAGTACACAGCTTCAGGGTCGTCTTCATCTTCGTCATCATCATCATCGTCATCGCTAGGAGCACGCGGCTAGATCCTAAGCCCATCCATGGCATATTCCAGGGGTACCTGCCACTCCGGCCTCGGATTCATGACGCGCAAGAGGGGGCTCCTGGATGACGATGTTGCGTAGCCCGCGACCTTCACCATCCCCACCCTTCTTGTGGCTCTGTGGAGGGTAAAAGTGTAGGCACCGCAGGCGAGGATGATCTCCCTGGGCGATGTAGCGCATCACACCAACGATAGTCCGGTTTTCCCACCACAAGCGGCGACCAACCTCATTATGGTTCAACGGGGGTGGGCCATCACCCTCGTACCTGGCGAGCTCCCTTTCCTGCCGGTTAGCAAAGAAGGCATTCTAGGTGTCGTAGTTGTCGGGATCCCAATGGGGATCCATCCGATGCTCTGGTGTGAGCTCGAGGTAGAAGTGGTTCGTGATGGCCGCCTAGCGGGCGGAACCTTGAGGCACAGGAGGGACCAGAACTCCTTCAGCGCTCACCATCTAGTCGGTGGGCAGCTGGTAGCCTGGCAGGCATGGGTAGCTAGAGGCCACAACGCCTCAATCTCCTCTAGGGTTAAAATGGCCTAGTATGCGGTGTCCATTGTTGTGAGAGGGGAAGATGTGGATGTGTGGATGGCCATCATGGCCGGCCTAGATATAGAGGGAAAATGCAGGAAAATATGGCGGGAAGCGGAGGGACCTGGCGGGAAAGCATGATGCATGGCTTGACGACTCTGAGAAGGGCGGGAAATATATGACGTCCCGGTTATTGACTCCAACCGGGATTAAAGGCCCCCAAAATATAATAGTTAAACCCTAAACCCTAACCCTAAACCCTAAACCCTAACCCAAAACCCTAAACCCTAACAGAAAATGGATTTGGATTACTTATTCAAATTCAAGCATTTTTTATGTTTAAAGTTTAGTGAGATTCAAAAATATGCAAAATATAATAGTTAATGCATTTTTTAATTGAAAATGGCAAAATGGTTAATAGTTTCACTAGTTAGAATAATTATTTTATAAAACATAAAATAGATTTGGATTACTTATTCAAATTCAAGCATTTTTATGTTAAAAGTTTAGTGAGATTCAAAAATATGCAAAATATAATAGTTAATGCATTTTTTAGTTGAAAATGGCAAAATGGTTAATAGTTTCACTAGTTAGAATAACTATTTTATAAAACAGAAAATAGATTTGGATTACTTATTCAAATTCAAGAACTTTTCATGTTGAAATTTTTCTCAAATTCATAAGTATGCAAAAACTGTATAATTCAAATGTTTAAAAACTATAATAGTTACAAATTGAAATATTTGAAAAAACAGGCGCTAACTTAAGCCCAGCGCGCCCAAATTTGGGCCTTTAGTCCCGGCCTAAAACACCAGCCGGGGCTAAAGGCTCTTCAACCGAAAAGGCAGCCAAAGCCTTTAGTCCCGGTGCGTGGCACAAACCGGGACTAAAGACCCCCCTTTAGTCCCGGTTTGTGCCACGCACTGGGACTAAAGGGTTGGGGGGGGTATTTATAGTACTCTTCTCCCCCCGGTCGAATCCATCGACCAGGACCACATCGCGAGGAGCTAGCACTATGCCGCCAGGCTGCCAAATTTTGGAGCTAGCTACATTGCCACGCGGCAACGCCGCCCGTCCGCGCAGCCGCCCCGCCGCGCCGCCGCCTCTCCAAACGCGCACGTCCGCCCTGCCGCCAGGAGGTAATAACTCCCTTCCCCACCGCGCGCCGCTGCCTCTCTCTGTCCCCGGCCCCGGCCGGCGAGCCCGGGCGGCCCGACACTTTTTTTTATTTTCTTGTATTTTTTATATGTTAATTAAGAATTATTACTAGTATATATATATATATGTTTGTGTATATATAGTAATATAGTATATAGATATAGTATATATATATATGTTTTTTTATTTCGTGTATTTTTTATATGTTAATAATTATTACTTGTATATATAGATATAGTATATATAAATTTGTTTATGTAATAGTAATAGATCATATAGATATAGTATATATATGTTTTTTTATTTCTTGTATCTTTTTTATATGTTAATAATTATTACTAGTATATAGATATAGTATATATATATGTTTGTGTATAATAATAGAGTATATAGATATTGTAAAGATATAGTATATTGTATATAGTATATGTTATTAATATGTGTATATAGTATATACTATTATTTATTTATTATCTTTTTTACATGGAGTATAATTATAGTCCGGACTTAGGGTTATAGTGGTGATTCTTGTGGGCCCCCCTAGAGATAGGGTTAGGGTGGTGGTGCTCGCGGGCGACCGGACTTAGGGTTAGGGTTAGGGCGGTGCTCGCGGGCCCCCGGACTTAGGGTTAGAGTGGTGGTGCTCACGGGCCCCCGAACTTAGGGTTAGGGTGGTGGTGCTCGCGGGCCGCCTGGACTTAGGGCTAGGGTGGTGGTGCCCGCGGGCCACCTGGACTTAGGGTTAGGGTGGCGGTGCTCACGGGCGACCGGACTTAGGGTTAGGGTGGTGGTGCTCGCAGGCCCCCGGACTTAGGGTTAGAGTGGTGGTGCTCGCGGGCCTCCCGGACTTAGGGTTAGGGTAGTGGTCGAATGTGCTTTACCTTGTCCACCTGACGCACACTAGCATGGACATGAGATTCCAGCTGGCTATGCTAAAGTTGGGGTGGATGAAATCGCAATGGGGTGGGACTCAATGGAGCTTGACATTCCTGGACTTGAAGGTGAGAGGAAACTCAGAGAAGTATTGGGTGGTGTCATTCTATGGGACAAGAACAACATCAAGCTTCCAGGCTCAGCGCCAAGGCCAACACCGCCTCTGAGTCGTCGCATGTCACCTTCACCTCCATCACCTCCAAGAACCCCACCCCATGACTATGACCACCACAACTCGGGTCCATCTCGATCTCCGCCATAGGGCCAGCCGTCTTCGCCGCCCGCTAAGGATAATAAGCGGAAGCGTGCTCCATCGATGAGTACTAAACGACGCAGCAGCCCAAAACGACAAATGTCGCCCCTCCCAAGAGTACCTCATAAGAATCTTCTCATCAGACCTTATGATCGTACTGAAGAGGAAACCGTAGCGATCGCAAAGGCCGAATGTGTTGCGCAACTTTAAAAGAAGAAACCTGAGCCCGCCCCGGTATACACCGAGAAGAAAAAAGCGTATGCACTTGGTTTTCTGAACACAAAATCGCAATATGACTTGCACCATAAGCCAGATGACTATCTACGCACGCTTCAAAAGGAAGTGAAGAAGAGCAAATCAAGTAAAAGTGCAAGCGGGAGCAAATCATCAAGTCAAAGTGCAACCGGGAAAGAAAGGACGTCCCCCAGCTCAGGGAACAAGCCAAAAAATCAATCCCACCCCACAGGGTGGTATCCTATGACATTCCCCAGCAGGATATGGAAGAAACTACGAAGCTTGCGGCCGCTATGAATGTGACTATTGAGGAACTGCTAGGTTCGCAAGACGACAAGTTACCTAAGGGTGATGTAGTCCTCAATATGTCCTAGGGATGCCGTTGGTCAATCCAAAGAGGTTGCAACAACTGTCAACACAAATGCGGAGTTTACATAACTAGTACTTGAAAGCCGCAAAGGAGGAGAGAATAATGATCGCGGCGAAAGTACCACATGACTACTACTTCCGAGAAGAAGAGGTCCATGTTGAGTTTCCAGAACTCTTCCAGTTATACGCTTTCGACGCCCTCGACAAATCTATCATGAGTTGCTATTGTCTGTAAGTTGTTGAATTCATTGTCTACATATAAGTTGTTCAATTTATTGCATGTAATTATCCTCATTATATCCTTTTGTACTCTATTATTATGCAAAATGAAGATCCATGAATGTAAAAGAAGGTCACTCTTTAGTGTTGGGTTCATTGACCTAGATAAAATACATATAAATACGCTAACAGATAAACCTGAGGAGACGGAGGAAAACCTTCTAAGGTTTCTAACGGAGCAAAATTTATGTGACCATATACTGTTTCCTTACAATTTCAAGTGAGGGTCTTACTCTGGTGTACACATTCACTTTTGCTTACTCAATTTAAGTGTTATTGATGAGTTATTGATGTATATATAAACGTGTGTGTAGATTCCACTGGATTCTACTAAACGTTCAACTTGATAAGGGAAGAGTTGAAGTCATGGACCCATTAAAAAGACCCATGAAACAGTTTAGGAACATGCAGGACATGCTCCAGAGGTAATTTTCGCGCTACATCGGTCTCTTTCATTGATTTCCTGAGATATCACGTAATAAATAACTCATTCATTTCCTTTACTGGGCAGTGTTTGGAACCAGTTCAAGAGTGCGGTTACGGGTCAATTTAGTAAGAAGCTGACGTTTAAGCCGGTCTCGGTAAGTAGTACACACATCTCTTTACTTCTATAGTTTCAATACAATTATGAGGCTAGAATATTATTTTGGATGAAGTTCAGTCAAAGGTTTATGCATTGAATTCTATTCTCGTAAAGTGCACTAGGCAGCCACCCAGGACGAATCTATATGGATTCTACGTTTGCGAGTTCATTTGCACGTTTACCACTGAGCATAAAAATTATAAAGTCGATGTAAGAAATACATTCACAACATTATTTTTATTACCGTCACTTTTTGTTATCATGATTGGTATTAATATATTGATCTCCTTTTCTTATATATAGTTCGATAGAATGCGGGATCAGCTCCTACTAGAGCAACGCGTACTAGGAATTGCTAAAGAACTGGCATGATTCTTGATGAAAGAGATGATAGATGATGCCAGAGAATTTAGTGTGAATAGACGCTATCGATGATCCCCCGACCGTATAATTGAATAGACGAGCTCTAGTCCCGGTAACCGTAATGTCTCCATGTAACTATCATGTATATATTTGTGTATGCTCGATCCTAATGGTTCTCCATGTAAATATCATGTATATATTTGTATGTTCTAGTCCTAGTAATATGTATGGTATGTGGTAGCGTAGAAATCTATTTTGAAAATGAAAAAAGAAACAAAATGAATTATCTGCCACGGCAAAGAAAGGGGCAAAAACTCTGGCGCGGTAGAGAACCACTAGTCCCGGTTTGTAATATCAACCGAGACTAATGGGGTGGACCTAGCACGCGCAGGGGCGGCCACGTGGATGCCCATTGGCCCCGGCTGGTAAGCGGGCCAGGACTAGTGGATGGGCCTTTAGTCCCGTCTCTCCAGTCCTGGTACCGCAACCGAGACTAAAGGCCCTTATAGGCCAAGACTATAGGCATGTTCTCCACTAGTGTACAACTGATGTCCAAAAGTGATGTCATTCATGAGATGTGTCTGCAACCAACCGCCTAAAGTCTTCATGTGTTCATCGCTAATCCAGCAGTTAGGCTTCCCTGGGTTGTTGGAGCGTACGATATTCTTGTGTTCCTTGATATACAGAGCAACCAAGGTGGAACTTTGCAGAACTGTGTAGTGTGCTTTAGTGAGAGAATGCTCGTCCATACATATCCCTGCTTTCTTTCCTAGTGTGCCTTTTCCACTCAGTCTACTCTCATGTCGTGATTCAGGAACACCGATGGGCTTAAGGTCAGGAATAAAGTCAACACAAAACTCAATGACCTCCTCTGTTCCATATCCCTTGGAGATGCTTCCTTCTGTCCTAGCACAGTTATGAATATATTTCTTTAAGACTCCCATGAACCTCTCAAAGGAGAACATATTGTGTAGAAATACAGGACCGAGAATGTTAATCTCTTCTACTAGGTGAACTAGGAGGTGCGTCATAATATTGAAGAAGGATGGTGGGAACACCATCTCGAAGCTGACAAGACATTGGACCATATCTTTCGGTAACCTTAGTAGACTATCTAGATTGATTACCTTCTGAGAAATTGCATTGAGGAACGCACATAGCTTCACAATGGGTACTCGAACATTTTCCGGCAGAAGCCCCCTCAATGCAACTGGAAGCAACTGGGTCATAAGCACGTGGCATTCATGAGACTTTAGGTTCTGAAATTTTGTCTCTATAATATTTATTGTTCCCTTTATATTTGACGAGAAGCCAGACGGGACCTTGATACTGTAAAGGACTTTAAAAAATATTTCCTTCTCTTCTTTGGTAAGAGCGTAGCTGGCAGTACCTTGAAATAGTTCTGGATGATTCTCGTCTCGGTCTTGCATACATTGTTGGTCCTGCCATGCTTCCGGTGTATCTTTATTCTTCCTATACACGCCCAAGAATCCTAGCAGCATCAGGTGCATCACGTCAATTGCCGAGCAGACCTCTAGGACTTTTCAATAGGGTAGCTCCCAAAATATAGATTTCTTCTTCACATGGGTGCGTGTCCGCCATCGTTCTTCAGAACAAACTGTCTACCAGGTCCCTTTCCAAAGATTACTTTTAAATCCTTTGCCATATCAAATACATCATCACCAGTACGGCGGATAGGCTTACTCCGGTGATCTGCCTCACCATTGAAATGCTTACCTTTCTTTCTTAGGAAGTGTGCGGGCAGAAGAAAACGACGATTCCCCGGGTACATATTCTTCTTACATTTATCCAAATATATACTTTCAGTCTCACCTAAATATATACTTTCAGTCTCACCTAAACAGTGCGTGCGTACATTGTATCCCTTGTTTGTTTGTCCTGAAATGTTACTAAGTGCAGGCCAATCATTGATTGTTATGAACATCAACGCTCGTAGGTCAAATTCCTCCTGTTTATGCTCATCCCACACACGTACACCTTGTCCGTGCCACAACGGTAGGAGTTCTTCAACTAACGGCCTTAGGTACACATCAATGTTGTTGCTGGGTTGCTTTGTGCCTTGGATGAGCACTGACATCATAATGAACTTCTGCTTCATGCACAACCAAGGAGGAAGGTTATAGATACATAGAGTCACATGCCAGGTGCTATGATTGCAGCTCTGTTCCCCAAAAGGATTCATTCCATCTATACTTAGAGCAAACCATAAGTTCCTCACGTCACTTGCAAAGTCCGGAAACTCTCTCTCGATTTTTCTCCACAGCGACCTATCAACGAGGTGTCTCAACATCTCATCTTTCTTACGGTCTTCCATGTGCCATCGTAACAACTTGGCATGCTCTTTGTTTCTAAAAAAATGTTTCAACCTTGGTATTATAGGAGCATACCACATCACCTTGACAGGAATCCTCTTCTGGGGGCGCTCGCCCTGAACATCACCAGGGTCATCTCGCCTGATCTTATACCGCAAAGCAGTGCATACGGCGTATACATCCAAATTATCGTACTCCTCACCGTGGCAGAGGATGCTATCATTAATGCATGCATGTATCTTCTACACCTCTAATCCTAGAGGGTAGACAACCTTCTTTGATTCATATGTACTGGCGAGAAATTCGTTATCCTTTGGAAGCAGCTTTTTCATTATTTTCAGCAAATTTTCAAATCCCTTATCAGTCACACCGGTCTTTGCCTTCCATTATAGCAATTCCAGTGTGCTACCCAGCTTTTTATGGCCATCTTCACAATTTGGGTACAGCAATTTGTTGTGGTCCTCTAACATCTGCTTGAACTTCAACCTCTCCCTTTCACTTTCGCATTCTCCTTTTGCATCAGCAATGACCCGACCAAGATCATCATCAGGCTCATATGATGCTCGTTCTTCAGCTTCTTCTTCATCATTGTCTTCCATTGTAGTACCATCGTATTTAGGGAACATAGATCGGTAGTTGTCATCATCGTTCTCTTCTTCATCGCCGTCTTCCATCATAACCCCTTTTTCTCTGTGCTTGGTCCAACAATTATAGCCTGTCATGAAACCGGATAGAAACAAGTGGCCGCGAAGGACTCTTGAGGAAGGGTATTCCTTATGATTCTGACAGACACCACATGGACAAGACATAAAACCATCCCGCTTATTTGCATCAGCCCCAAAGAGAAAAGAATGCACACCTTTAATGAACTCGCTAGAGAGTCGGTCAGCGTACATATTGTCGGCTCATCTGTATTGTATAATTAAGTACATCAAACGGAATCATGATGCTAAAATTAGTACTGGACTAAAAAACAAAATTAAAGCACACAACCGGGACTGAAGATATGATGAACCTTTAGTCCCGGTTGGAGGCACCAACCGGGACTAAACGTGGATGTGGCGACAACACTACATCATGAGCGAGTGTCGACACTATGTCGTGAGTGGGCAGCACTAAGCCAGGGAGTGCCGGCAGTATTTGGGTGGGTGGCGGCACTATGACAGGGGTGAGTGTCGATATTATGTATTGAGTGTCGATACTATGTTGTGCCGCTTAATCTATAAATAGGTATGCAGTCTTGTGAAGAACTGCAAGATGATGTGCAAGAGCAGGGACACCACTACGGCGGAGCTTCTCGAAGATGTCTTAGGATCCTATGCTCAGACATCTTCGACGAGCTCGCCATAGAGGCACCCCTAATATGCGAAATTTGTTAGCTACCCGGCGTATTAATCTATAGCTAGAGAAGTTATTAACTTCAAGATGGTACGAGAGGGACACCACTATGGCGGAGCTTCTCGAAGATGTCTTAGGATCATGTCCTCAGACATCTTCGGGGAGCTCGCCATAGAGGAGCTTCTCGAAGATGTACTGTGTTGTCTTCTTATCAAACTTTTGTGAATTAACCCTAATTTTATTACAATTTTTTTTAGTTTGCTGAAGGCAGGTAGAAGACGGAGAAGGGCATTTTGCCCAGCTAGCTAGGATAATGAACTCATGCATGTATCTTTGTGTGCTTCTGTTAATCAAATGAATTTCGAGACTATATGCCAAAACAAGATATAGATAGAATCCACATATTGAAAATGATATTCACCTTGGAGTTTATTACATCAATACAAGATAGATTGAGTCCAAACATCAATCTAATGTTATTATTGCAAAAATTACTACCAAACTAAATCCACAAATCCATCTGCTTGTAGAGCATGAAATGAGCTAATATAACAATAAGAGTTGAAAGGATGAAGTTGCTCACCTTTTAGAACCTTTGGATAGATGGGGCTCCGCAAAATCTTGACAAACCTTGAGAAAAAATTGGGCATGAACTCAATCTTGAAGGAAGAAAGAGAGAGGAGCTACCAACTTGAAATGGTGGCTCGGGCAGGGGAAGAAGGTATAGCCCGGCTATTAGTCCCGGTTTGCGGTTTGTGTTCAGAACCGGGACTAAAGGGTCCATCTTTAGTGGCGTCGTCCCCAGTTTGCCTGAAACCCTTTAGTTTCGGTTTGTTACACGAATCGGAACTGAAAAATCCGTTCGAACCAGGACTAATGTCTGCCACCCCCTGCGGCAGCTCTAACTGTTGGGACTGGGGTATTAGTCCCGGTTTGTAGCAAAACCGGCACTAATACCCCTGAACCAAATGACCGTTTTCTACTAGTGGATGTTGATATGGGTCTAATAAACGGGATGTGGTTCTGTTAGTTTCGATCGTAGTGGTGACCATGTACATTTCAGCACACATCGTAGTGTCACACATCAGCCATGTTTCCCTCGTAGTACCACAAATGACACTGGCTAAGTTGGAGCGATCGATGGCTGGGATTCAGACCGTTGGTTGTTCATGCACGATTGTGATAAAATTACAGTCTGTTCTTTTTGGTGAAGATCGCGAACAGAGTACACCGGGATATACCACAGACAGAAACGGAGTTACAACAGAGTTTAGTTTCACCCCTGCAGAGTTCAGACAGTAGTACAACTTCCCACAATTTATTCTTCGGCCGCTTTGCATGGACTGCTACTACTAATTGGCGGTAGGCGGAACAGGAACCGGGCGCGCGCCGTCGTGCTCGTGCGCCGGCGCGCTGTGCATCATGAAGGCCTTCTCTTCCTCGACGGCCGGAACCTTTCCAGTGCCATCATCCCCTGATAATTAAGCAAGATCCCAAAGAAACAGATTAACACATGTCATGACAGGAAAAATGGAATGTGGATGCCGAAAATCAGGAGTGATGAATTAGAGCTGTTACTACTAGTAGTAGTTAGTACGACTTACGAGGCGTGGGCCTAGCAGTGTAGCCCGGTAGCTGCATTCCAGCGGGTGGCGGCGTTGTTCCAGCCGGCGATGACCCTCCCTTGGTGGTGGAGGTTCGTGGCAGCGTTGCCCCGGGGCCGCCGTTGTACGTCTGGGCATGCCCGCCGATCACTAGCTCGCCGCAGACGAGCGCGAGGAGAACCAGAACTCCGAGTGCTGCTTTGGACGCCATTTTTCTTTAACTTCTTTGGTTTGCTCTATTGCTCAGTGTTGTTCCAGCTAATCCAGCTTGGGGACTATATATACAGTGCAAGTATCCAGTATCGGTGAACGTGCTAAGCTAGATAGGTTAATTACTAGTACTACGTGCTAGTTGGGCCTAGAGGTCATTGATTACCAATGACAGTTGGGAAAGATGACGAGTGTGTAGCAACGGAAAAGGAGGAATCGGTATCTTGTAGCTCTGCAGGCGTAGAGGGTACCTACTGCCAATTTGTGGCCGATCCAAAACAGCGCAATGGCCTGGAAGTCCAACACATTGTGCTAGTAGCAAAATCTCTCGCACCGTACAAGGTACAGGTTCTGAAAGGTACTCCCTCCGTTTTATAATATAAGATGTATTAGTTTTGTAAAAAGAGTGTATCTAAACCCCTTTAGCACGTAGATTCACTCTAAACATATATGGACCTATATACTCCTCCGATCCATATTAGTGTTATCAGATTTGTCTACATTCAAATGTATCTAGTCAAGTTTTAGTGCTAGATACATCCGAATTTATATAAGTCTAAGAACATTAATTTGGATGGAAGGGAGTATTAAAAGGAGGCTAGATACACATTTGTACAAAGCTAAAATATTTTATATTTTAAAACGGAGAGAATATGATATAGTACAAGCATCGGTGCACGTGCTAAGCTAGATAGATTGTTGTACGTGCTAGTTAGGGGAAGGTCTTTCATTAATCACTCACAGTCGGGGGGAGTTGACAGAATGCGGAGCGAGGGAAATGGAGGAATCGGTAAATGTAGCTGGAGTGTTACATAAAACTACCATATTGCGAGTCGACTTTTTAAATGGTATCACTCGATCTTCAAATCGTAGAAAACTACCGGGTCGGAAACGAGTTGTTGCAAAATACATCGATCGTCGTCTGATCACGAATTGACACACTAATTGACAGTGAGACCCACCTGACAAGTCGACGTGGCACCCACTTGACGCCTCTCCGACAATTTCAACATAGATATTGCATGGATTTACAACACATGGCTACTAAAAATAGTCCTCCTCCTTGTAGTCTTCGGTGCATGGTCGGGAAAGCCTTCAATTTCATCGATGCTAACATAATGTAGCATGATAACGGTGGTTTGATTTATTTGCAGCATATGACGCTTTGATAGTCATATTATCCACTTGTACCGATGATAATAGTACTTAGTGTTTATGCATATGTCTTGACTATTTTCACATAGCTCATTAACTATTGGAGATTTAGTTGCGAGTGGTGTTTTCACATAGGCTGGCGGCTCCGCTTGTCCACAACCCAAATGCCACAACACGATGTAGAAGCACCTTCCATCCGTGCTCATGTTTGACCGCGTGGCAGAACCGCAGAAGACAGGACAATTTCCATTGATTGCCACCAAGTCCCTCGCTATCAGGAGCAATACCAGACTCTGCAGCAGCTTTGAACCTCCGATCAGTCCAACCAATATGGCCGTCGTCGCTGCCCTCCTCTGTGTTCGTGTCAGCGCCGCACCTCAACTCGCCGTCGCAGCTGTCCTCCGTGATCGTGTCGTGTAGACGCTGTAGTACCCGTACATCTCGCCTCAATTCCTTGATCCGCCGCCACCAAGGGGCAGCTGCGTCAAGAAAGCAAGGCCAGAAGCGTCACCATCACCATGACGACATTCCGAGTGAGAGAACACCGGCACACCAAGTGTGTCACACCCGCCGCTGCCAGAGGGGTACGAGTTAGAGGCATCATCCCGGCCTGGCCAACAATTCAGACGATGGCCCTTCCTCCACACGGTACGGCCCTTCCTCCAAGCCCAACTAGCAAATCCCAAATCCCTCCAAGGCCAACTAGCAAATCCCAAATCCTGCAGCTAGGCCGTACTTGCCGCCCAAGCCCACCAGCGCACGACGAGTAGAGTAGCTGAGGGCCTGAGGCGCGGCGGCTCCCCTCAGTCGCCTCCCCTCCCCTCCCCTCCCGTTCATCGTGTTGAGCCCGAGGAGAGGCGGCGCGCGCGCCGCAGCCTCTCGCCGGCTGCCACCCACCGGCCACCCCTGTCCTTGCCGGCCACCGCATATCCACCCCCATCCCCGCCGACCTTCTTCTTCTTCTCCGTCGAATCGCAGCAACCCAGGCGCTCCATCCTCCCCTCACGGCCACCACGCCATGGAGAAGCAGCCGAGCTTGGAGTCAAAGGCCATGGGCAAGAAGAGGCGGCGTGGTCCGTCGGCCTCTAGGTCAGAGTCGCCGGCGTCCGTGTCCGTCACAGCTCTGCCGTGCACCGCGTCGGCAAGGCCCAGACGCAATTCTTCTCTTGCGGTCGCGCCAACTGCAGCAGCTCCTCCATCGGTGAGTTTTGTAGTTCATGTATGAAATTGCAGTCCATTCTTGTGATGCCACTAGTCATAAAAACTGTGACATGTTACTCCGTTGAAATAACCTGCAGCATCATTTGCTTAGTTTCTTTGATCTGCTCTTACATTCCGTGGTATACAAATATGTGGGCATAATTTTGAGACAGATGCTTCTAGGAAAAACAGTGTGCCATTTTACTTGAGATAGAAGCTTCTTAGTTGTAAGATGTATCATATTTCAATGATTCTTTGTAGGCAGAACAGTGGGGCATGTTATTTGAGACAACAAGTTGTTAACTGTGTTAATTTGCATGTTTTTGTGTAGGAGAATCCCGAGTACGAGTATCTCGAGGATGAGTATGATATGAATGATGAAATGTCTGAGAGCTTACCTTCTCATGTGTCTGTTGATTCTGGAAGTAAAGATGAAGATGGGTCAGTTGATGGTGGCGGTGGTTCTTCGAAGCTGAAGGGATGCAAGAGGAAAAAGGATATTTCGGTGTCTCCCAAGCTGAAGGCAAAGAGAGGCAGAGGTAAAACATTGAAATATTGGCAGCATTTTACTATGACCCTAGTTGAAGGGGAGCCTTTACCGAACCTGGAGTGTCAGGGAGACCACCGTCAAACACGTTGCCTCTTCTTACTTGAAACCACACGATAGGATAGCATTAGGAGCGGGAGCGAGCAACTTAGCAAGTAAGGAAGAAATTCGAAGCTTCGGGCAAGGGACGTAAGCTGAGGTTTCATACCTCTAGGAGTACCGGTTGTAGAGACATGCTTTAGCTTCCTCATCGTGAACGAAGCCTACCTCTTGTATTCTTGTATGCTACCTGCACGAGAGAGGAGGGAGCCGGGCTCTTGTGGTGATGGAGATGGGGAGGTAGTAAAGGAGCTCCTGGCGTGAAGGTCAGAGGTGGTAAAGGCGGTGTGGCATTGAAATGGATTGGGCGTCGGGGATGAGGGGGTCTGGATGGCGGCGAGAAGGGCTTGACGCGAGCCGACACGAGATGGATAGGGGTGGCTAAAAGGAGAGGAAGGACGACACGGGGAGGTCAAGCTACTTGAAAGGTTGCTCTTAGCAGCGCAACAACCACCAATGCAACCCAATATTGCGCCCCTTCCGGATTCCAGCCCAACTAAGCCAGCGGATCGGTGCGCCTATAACTCGGTTCGAGACTTGGTTACGACCGAACTAGACCGACGAGGAATCGCTGTAGATTTATCTTGGAAAATTATCTGCTTTTCCTTCCAGGTCGAAGCGCAACCATGTTGGCCATCAGGTAGGAAAAAGAAGAGGCAGTAGGGAGTCGAAAAGGAAAGATTGGTAGGAGCGCGTGTTGCCGAACCACCGCTGCCGGCTGCAAAACTGGAGAGTAGCGACTTCGCTGCTAGGGCGAGCGCCCTAGCAGCGAAGTCGCTACTCTCTAGTTCGGTAGCCGCAGCTTGTCGTTCGGCAGCATGCGTTCCTGCCAATTTTTTCTTTCCGGCTACCTCCTGCATCTTCTCTTTCTTGCCTGGCTATGCTTCGACCTGTGAGACAAAAGAGATGATTTTTCAAGATAGATCGGCAATGATTCCTCGTCGGTCTAGTTTGATCGTAACCAAGCTCCAAACCGAGTTATTGCCCCACCGATCCGCCATTCTATCTAGACTGGAATTTGGAAGGGGAGCAATATTAGGTTGCATTGGTGGTCGCTGCGCTGTTAAGGGCAACCTTCTAGGCAGCTCGACCTCCCCGGGATGCCCTTTCTCTTCTTCCATCCACCCCTGTCGTCCAAGTCATGTCGGCTCGACGTGTCCAGTCCCTCTCACCGCTATCCAGACTCCCTCATCCCGACGCCCAATCACTTTCAATGCCACACTGACTCTCCCATCTCCGATCTCCATGTTAGGAGCTCCCTACTAGCTTCCCATCACCGCCACCATAAGAGGCCAGCCCCCCTCTCCCCTGGAGGTAGCGTACAAGAGCTAGGTCTTTGTTGCCGATGGGGAAGTTGAAGCCTTTCTCTACAACCGCTACTCCCAGAGGTATGAAACCTTAGCTTACGTCTTTTGCATGAAGCTTCAAATTTCCGTCTTATTTGCTCAGTTGCCCCCTAATGATGCTATGCTATCGTGTGATTTTTGGTTAGAAGCGGTGGTGTGAGAAGACCAAAAATTCAGCGCTTGACGGTCGTCTTCCTGACTCTCCATGTTCGGTTTTTGTTACCGTATTTATCATCTACGTTTTCTCTCGGGCAAACAATGGCAATATATGACCAAATTAGAGTAGGCCCTTCTTCGTTCTCGACACTTCATTGCTTGATGCAGCATGTTACTTTTCTTATTTGACATGACCAATTGACCATGAAGCTGGAATCATAGCAGCGGAGGCTTCTCAGTGTGGGAAACAATCCAATGGGAGCTCTCAAGACCGACATCAGACTGATGAAGATGGCTTAACAGATGTTTCCAGTGAGGACGAGGCACATGATATGATTAGCAGACAAAATGACGCTTATGATGAAATGGAGCCATCATGGTTGGTGCTATTGATACAACAGTATTCACGTATTCTATCTCTTCACTCTCTCGGAGGCATAATGACTGTTAACTAAATAGACAAGTACTATATTACTTTTTACAAGATAAAATCAGTCATTCAGTTTTTGGTTATAGTATTTTGCTATGTCCCTATCTTTGTCCTACATGACTTGGTTTCAGAATGCTTGTTTAATGTCACCTCTACTGTATCATCTGTCACAGCAATAATGAGATCAAACTAAAAGTCAATCAGAGATCATTTTACATGCTTGAAATAATTTATGTTACTGATTAGTACAAGTTGGAACTCAATGTATTCTTGTATTTGTTTCAGAAGTTAGACAGAATTTTTGGTCTGGCAATTTCCATTTTGTTTTCTTGCATTATACATGATCTTTTCATGTAACTCGTTCTAACAGCACCCTCTTTTGCATGTTCTAGTTCATTTCATCGTCATGTTAGTCATGTACTAGCAAATGATGAAGTCACTGCATTACTGAAACAGAAGAGTAAATATAGATGGGTTATGCCTGCAGTGGACATTCCAAAATCCAAATGGGTTGGAACAGGTGAAAAAATCCAGGTACTTTATGGATTTACATCATGATGAGTTATTGATTAATTTACATGTTAACTTGGGTATTGTGAATCTTATGCCAAGTACTTCAGAAGTCATGTTTTATATGATATAATTTTATCTTACGCCCTTGATAGCGTTATATGTATTTGGATACCTTGAAATGTGGGTTACTGAGGCTGTTCTTTTCCGGTACGCTTTGCCTCCTAGGAGGACTGTATATCTGAACTCTACCTTTTCAATGAAACGAAACACAATAGTCTATTGTGTTTTCTCGAAAAAAATGTGGGTTACTGAACTTTTGAGCCCTTGATAGCGTTATAGGTATTTGTTCTCTAATAAAAAGATACAAGTGTGCCTATTTGTTCTCTAATAGCGTTATAATTATTTGTTCTCTAATTAAAAGATACCAGTATGTCTATTTCTTCTCTAATAGCATCATAAGTATTTGTTCTCTAATAAAAAGATACCAGTATGTCTATTTGTTCTCTAGTAGCGTTATAGGTATTTGTTCTCTAATAGCGTTATAGGTATTTGTTCTCTAATAAAAAGGTACCAGTATGTCTATTTGGGCCCCAAGGTTTCATGTTTATCATGTATTTTAGATCACCTTATGACCTATATTCATTTTGTAATTTATTTGGGAGAAGTTACTATGGTGCATTTATCTGTACCACATCCATCCACATGTTTTCTGATTACTTGCAGTAATCTTCAAAGGGCAAGGTGTGTAGAAACATTAGTTTCTGCTCCTCTGTGCTTGAGAGTTGGGTACTTGATCCATTACATTTGTTATCAAACTACTCAAATGCTCAGCTCAAAAAATGAAAAAAACTACTCAAATGTTTTGCGCTGAGTTATTTAACTACTTCATTAATACCGCAGGGATGCTTTTCTGTATAATAAATAGTTCAAGAGATTCTCATTGCGTTGTTCTTTCAGGGAGCTCCTGATGATCCTTTTGTTGATGTCAAAGGAAAGCTGAGGGACCACTGGCAGAACACCCTCTCTGATAACTTGGATTCTAGATTGAGTTTCTTCTCACTTTGTGAGTACTCATTGTTGATTATCTTTTTTTAGTGCCTAGTTTCACAAATGACGTCACTCGGTAGAATATTAAATCTGCTGAATTTAGCATTGGTCCCTTGTAAAACCACTTGCCTTCACTAGCTTTTTTATATATCGGTTACTCAATAGTGCTGCTTTTGAGGATTATAATAGAGCATTTTTTTCTAGAACTAGCAAAGGTCCCTATTGCTAATTAATTTTGCAGCAGCATCCAGCAATAGAAATTGGCCATAAATTTAGATGGATCTGGACTTGCACCTCTAAATTTCACATGATCAAATACTTCTTTTGCATGTTTGTGTGTGGCTACCTGGCAACTCTAAACTTCTCTCCGAAGCGAAGTAAGACTGAATTTGTTTCCCAAAGAAGCCAACAGGAGCTTCTCTACCTATTCTGTAAGTAGGGAAAATTAGAAATTCTAAGGCCCTTTAAGGCTCTCAAGCTGATTCAGATATGGACTTCTCATTTATTATGTCAACTCCACTTGACCTGAAGAGCAGAAATTATTTGGTAACACAAACAAGCTAAACATCTTTTGGGTGGTTGTTTCTGTGTGTACCCCTCTGCAAAACAAGTTAATACCAGTACCATCTTCTTAAACATTAAATACCCCTGAGAAATGGTTGTGTATAGAGTCCTAATTTGTCATGTGCCCGTCTTAGTAATTTTGGCATATAGAGACAGAGAGTACCTTTTCTGGTTCCCTTAGCCTATAGATTCTGTTGTGCACGTCTGTTTTGGATCTATGTTCTTGCTATTTTGGAAAAATAATTGTTACCAATATGGTTTTAGCATACAAAGTTACGTGCTCCATTCTTTCCCTATAATTAAGTAAATTTAAGGTAAATTATGGCTTTCCATGTCATGTTTCCTGGCTAAAATTTTGCATGGTGGCTCTTTCTGTCACTTATATTAAGTGTAATTCTAATCCTAATTGTTTATTACAGGTAATAGTTATCGTGACATAATGCATTGTAATAAGAAGCCATTTTACCTTAAGGGTAGTAAGGTGGATTCCAGTACTATGGATGCATATATTATGCATGCTGTAAGTTTCAAAATCCCTGTTTGATAACATTATTACTAAACCTGTTATGGTGCTGACTAACGTGCAACATATCGCAATGGCAGTTGAGTCATGTTCATAGAACAAGAGATGTTGTCATTAAAAATGACGCAAAGCTTAGGAATGATGCAAACACAGATATTCTGGATGACTCATACCGTGATCAGGGTTTTACACGTCCAAAGGTATTGTCACACAGTTGAAACATTTGAGCGGACAATATCTTATTTGACACATTATCTTGCATAGATGTGTATGGTGCTACAGATAGTTGCTCGAATATTAGTTGCACCATCGAATCATGTAAATGCTATTATTTTTTGTTAGAGTAAATGTTACATGCCAGTAGATTTCTAACATGCTGTAACTTCATTAATCTGTTGAACTTATTGCTCTTTTTTTGTATTATTATCATGGCCCCAGATTCTTTTCTTGTTACCTCTCAAAAGCATTGCACAGCGTGTAGTGAAGAGATTAATCCAGTTATCTCCACTGACACAAAAGGTACACTTTTACTTCTGCGGTTGCTCGTACAGGTAAAATTTATATATTAGGTTCATTTAAATCTGCAGATCATTTTGTATATAATTTACGATTGCTTGTTCATTGATTATTTTTCTATGGTGCTAAGAGATAGAGAATTCTTTCATTTATAGGATAATGCCATGGGACTATTCAAAAAGGAGTTTGATGATTCAGATGATGAAGAGGAGACTGAAAATAGTTCAAAACCTGCAGATTTTAACCTCCTTTTTGCTGGGGATGTTGAAGATCACTTTCTTTTTGGGATAAAATATACAAAGTAAGTGTGCTAGATCGTTAATAATTCCTCATAATAATTTTCTAGTTGTGGAGACAAGTGCGTCCACAGCCCACCATGTACTCCATGTTTTTTTTACAATGGCTCAATTTACAACGTCAAATACATATAATATATGAAAGTATTTTCTTAGGACTTTATGGTCACATGCCAAGGCTTCTTAAAAGTTGATGTTTTAACCAATCCTTCTGCAGGAAATCTGTTAAGCTATACAGTAACTTCTACGCTTCTGATATCATAGTGGCATCTCCTTTGGCGCTTAAACTTGTAAGTACTCTTCACCAAATGTTTTCTTCGCAGACTCAACTAGACATGATCACTCATGCATCCAGCCGCTGTATATTGTTATCGTTCTGCGGACACCTCGTAGTCTACTGTCCTAATTAGCTCTGCACAATATAAAAACACTCCCCCTGTTCCTTTTTATCAGGTGTATTTGTTTTTAGGTAAATTCTGAATTATTAGGTGTATTTCCTGTTTATCCCAGTTGCTGCCGATTCTACCCCTCTTGAATTAGAGTGATCTTTGATTAGCCACTGGTAATTTCTCTACTAATCTAATCAACGTTGTAACCAGGGGTATTTTCGTCCCAAATTATCCTCAAATCAGTTCCTTTGTTCACCTTGCATGAAAAATACACCTAATAAAATGCAACAGAAGGAGAATGGAACAGCTAGAAAATACTATCCTACTTGTGCACAAACACCTGATGGGTTCAGTCCCTTGAGGTCCCAGCGGTGTGAGGTACATGTCAACATGCTGTCGAATTTGCTGATCCACTGAGTTGGTGCTACTCCATTGGACGAAATAAAACAGGATCTGTTTTGTTATTATTCGATTATTAGGCACCCGTTTCATTTGTAATAGAAACTTGATCTTGTTGCGCCCTCACATTACTTTGCTTCCAAATCCATATCATCTCTGAGTTGTTATTCTGATTAAATGTACACAGTCTTGCTGAAGTATTAGTATTCTCTACCTTCTTATGCATGTCTGATATCAGAAAATCGATGGAGGTGAAGGTATCAAGAAAAAGGGACATGCAAAGGAAACTGATTCTGATTTCCTGTCATCGGTTGAAGTTAGTCCTACTCCAATTCATATATAATTTTCTATTTATACTACTATCAATAGTACTATATACTATTTCATTTATGTAAACCATTTTTATATGTAAATCGTCTATGGTCGCATGGAAACAATGATTAAATCTCTTATTGGTGGTCGGGATTTCATCCTGAAAATTACAAGTATTTTGCCATCATTATTTTGGGGGAAATAGAAATTCTGAACTGGACATTTATAAGACCCTTTGTATAGTTGAAGTTATGATAAGTTGACTAATGCTTCCACAAAGGAACACATACAGTTCTGTTGTTCTTATTTTCGACGAGGTCTAAACTATCAGTATATGTGTTCTTTGCAGATAGTGGTGGTTGATCACGCAGATGTGATATCTATGCAGGTTAACCTCCAACTCTTATACTTTGCTGTATTTGTTTGTGGATGCCTGCTGGTACAAATGACTGTTATCTATGGATGTAGAATTGGTCACATCTCCATGCTGTTCTTGAACAATTAAATCAGTTGCCATCGAAAGAACATGTTGCCAATGTGATGCGGATTAGGCCATGGTAATTATTTTTTGATATTTATGTATGCCATGCTCTAAGGCCGTACTTCTATCTATAAGTCGTCAGCATACTGAATTGTGAATAGCAAAACAACATGGAATTTGTTCTTGATTTTGATGTTTATTATGATGTCAATTATATGCTTTTTATGTTTTCATTTATTTCCTAAGGTACCTGGATCAGCATGCATGTTACTATCGGCAAACAATAATCCTAAGCTCGTATATTACACCAGGTATGGAAATTCACTTGGAACCGTGACCATCATTTTGACTCATATTTTTCTAGTCTTCAGCTTATATATCATCCAATAGTAGTTCTTGTTTAGTCATGATGGCATTTATTTTTACTTAATCTCTATTGTTATTTTTGCTAGCTGCGTATGTGGTAACTGGAATTATGCCTGGAACTTTTGCATTTAAATTGCTTGCATTGATTGTTGTGCATACGCACCATCATACTTTGGCTGCTAATATATTCTACTCGCTTGTGCAATGTAAATTCACCTTCTATATTCACATCTGTAATCTCGTTGTTTATTTATTAACCTATTTATGTTTCAATTCTTTGCCTGCTGTGAAGAAATGAATGCTTTATTCAACGGGTTATGCTTAAATTATGAGGGAAAGGTATGTAGCATGCTGGAAGTCACTAATTGATCCATTTGCAGACTGCAGTGTTTGGCTCATGTTTCTAACATGCTGGAACTCAACTTTTTTTAGGTTAAACTGGTGACCGAGTTTACAGGTGTTCTTCCCAAAATACAGCTTGACATACGGCAGGTCAGTTAATTCCTTGTGTATCTTCATGCTCCGTCGTATCGTTGCAAATTTGCTGTGCGGATATGTCCATCCGAACAAAACTTTGATGCCAGAGATCCAGGGTTGTTCTTTAGATTCTATTACAAAATTTGGATGGACTCACTCAACAGACCCGCGTATCTTTGTGCTAACAGTACTTATTAAATGACATGTTTGTCATTGTCCAATCACTACACAGGTGTATGAACGGTTTGATGCATCTTCTGTTGGTGAATCCGATGATGCCCGCTTTGATTATTTCTGCACAAGGGTGAGAGCTTGTATTGCATCTTGATAATGCATTATGGAATTTAGCACACTCATTTCATTTTCAAAACTATTACCCGTCTTTACAGTACACAATTTATGTGTCAACTGTATGTAAACAATTATGCAAGGACAACCGATCTAAATTCTTACCTGGACTTGGCGCAATGTCCGACTAATATGTCCTTGAATCTAGCTACTACATACATGCTATCGGGTGACTACATATTGTCAAAAAAGTTGTGTTGAATTCCTAATGTTATTGAATTTTGAAAATCTTGTAAAGACAGATTGGTCTAAAATGAGATGGTACACCTGGGTGTATGTACTCCCATGTTCAATATACCGCATACATGAGTTCATTATACCTGTTTATAACCTGGGTGTATGTACTCCCATGTTCTATATCAAGCTGAGAATGGTGCGGGTGTGCGTGGTTATTTTGGGGCGGATTTACCTGTGGTTGCCGAATGGATGGGGCAAAATGGATTCTACTAACAAATGGTTTTGGATTGGAGCGGGTCCACGCAATAATCGGTTTGGTTTGGTGCGGGTGTGGTTCCAAAACGCAAGCGCTGAAACGGCCAGAGACCATGGTTGAACGCGTGGTGGAACCCCAACTTTCATCCATGAAGAGAACAGACGAAGTCCAGCATTTCGCCGACGACCCCGCCGTGCTACACGAGCTGTCCGGTGCCCGGCGTCGTTGCCGCTGGAGACCCGCGAGGACATGTGAAGGCCTTCCCGTTGAAGTGGGCGACGACTCCATTACTGCCGGTACCGTCTTGCACTTCCTCACCAGCGTCCGCAACTCGCCGTCGGGAGCTCTGCTCTCGTCCTCTACATCTCAGGATCTCAGGATCTCAAGCTTCGCCCAGGGGCGTTACTCTCATCCTCTAAATTTCAGGATCTCAGGCATCGCCTAGGGGGATTGCTCTCATCCTCTAAATTTCAGGATCTCAGGCGTCGACCTGCGGCGTTGCTCTCGTCCACTACATCTCGGGCTCACGTAGTACTTTGTTTGGCCCCGTGGTCTGCATGTGGATTTGGAATGGTTTGAAACCGCAACCAGCAAATCGGTTGGTCCGGTTTGGGGGGAAAGATCATTACGGGGCGGTGCGGACTGGTTCACAGCGATTAATTACTGGTTTGGTTCGGTGTGGTGTTTAGGTGATTTTCTTGGTGGGCTGGGGCGGGTTTGACGCGGATCTCACCCCATTCTCAGGCTGAGTTCAATATACCGCATACATGAGTTCATTATACCTGTTTATAATTTTTAATATACTTCATAGGTACATACTAGATACCCCAAAGTGGGTTTTGTGAAAAAATTCATGCAAGTCTATATACCTTATATTATTTGCATATATACTGTTTTTCTATACGTAAAAGTGGTATATTTAAAAAACTAAGAGTTCTGATGAATTTTTTTCCCTACTACTTGGATTGCGGTATCTTAGAATAAATAATGACGTATATTGAAAATGATAAGTAGGTATAATACTCTCGTATATGAGGTATATTGAGTATGGGAGTACATACACCCAGGTATAAAAGGAGTCCTATATATATACCGACTAAATGTATATACAATAGGATGTTTGTATTTTATTTGCTCTGTGTTCGGTTCATATTTGTGACCGATACTATCGACATTAATATTTATATCTGGCAATGACTTGAGGAAAAAAAAGGGATTTAAGATATGGAACAAGCAATCATTATGCATCCACTTTGATTTCACCCAGGTTCACAGGGTAAAAAAATTCAACCCAATCACCCAAATTTAGTGCCCTGTCACTATCAAAAACTTGGACATGGGAATTCCATAATGTGACGATTGTATGAAAGAGTGCGTGCCTACTCGGCAATTGAGCAACAAGCTCAGACAGAAGAAGCTGGTGCATGTGGTAGTAAATAGAAGTACTAGCCCACATCTGACTCACATAATTTCTTTCAGTGTTAGGTGCTGTGTAAAATTAGGGAGCCATACAGTTTTTGTTTGGCACCTTTGGTCTTGACTCTTGATTGTTAGAAATATTGAATAGCTCTAAAAAAAATCTGGCCCCTATATATTTATATTCTATTATTGACTATTTATGATTTTTTATACAGGTATACCCAAAGATTCAGGAGTCAGATGAGGTATTTTTATTCCATACTCCTGATATCTCCAATGCTGTCATGTTCATTTGAATTTGGTACTTCTCGAAGTTGGTAGGAGTATTAGTTTGAATTGTCCACCTGTGGGAGTTGGCACTGGTAACTAAAATGTTGATAGATGGAGGAGTTCAAGAAAAACATCAGTTGCATCTGATAGCACACGATATTTTGGATGTATGCAAGTAAACATATCATTTTGTAGCAGTGGGGTGTACACTTTGTCACCACATGGAGTTCACTTAATGTTAGTACTACCGAGGAAAGTTCTACAATTATTTGTCAGAAATGTATCAGAACTTTTAGCATTTTGCAATGAAATTTGTTTGTAGATGTGGTAGACGTGTCTGAAAATGATTTAGTGTTGGAGCAAAATGTACATTACCGGACATTTTCTCATCTGGATTACCATAATGATTCGTCAGTTGCTATTTTTGAATATAGTAGTTTGGAAATATCATGTGCAAGTTTTATCTAATTGTTCAATGCGATATGAAGGGTGGAGTGTTGCTGTTCGTCAGTTCCTATTATGAATATATTAGGATGAGCAATTTCTTAAAATCTCAGGACGCGTCGTTCTGTAGAATTGGAGAGTAAGTGCACCTTCCTTTTTCTGCTAACTTAATGTTTTTGTTCAACTGAACTGCTTCTGCTCCCAATCTTCGCTTTTACTGAGAATCTGGTTTTGGTACTATGCATATATTAACTGTATATGTGCTCATATATTAGGGCTACGTCACAACCAGATATATCTCGTGCAAGACTCTGGTTTTTTGAGGGCCAGAAGAAGATCTTGCTCTACAGCGAGAGATCTCACTTCTTCCACAGATACAAGGTCATAACGTCTAAAAGGCCCTCGAGGACTTGTTATGATGTGCTCTTCCTGTGGTTTCACAAGCATGCACTTGATTG
Organism: Avena eriantha; assembly: GCA_910589775.1. NCBI lineage: Eukaryota > Viridiplantae > Streptophyta > Magnoliopsida > Poales > Poaceae > Avena > Avena eriantha. The sequence goes on from OU342745.1 coordinate 424,282,667, forward strand.
TCTTTTTGTTCATTGTTTAAACTATTACCATTAAATATGCAGATCAGAGGAGGCCATCATTTGATTGTCTACTCATTGCCAGGGAGAAAAGATTTCTATCCAGAGGTATGGACTACATTGCTGTTGTATGCATTATGCACTATGTATGAAGTTGTCCTGTTAAAAAGTCTAAAAAGTTCTACTTGGACCCTGTGGTTTCCTTTTCTTTCAGCTTGTAAATATGCTCGGCGAATCAGCAAATCCAAAGTGCAATGTACTTTTTTCTCCTCTGGATATTCTGAAGGTGAGAAATGTACAGCTACTACTAACCAGTAAAAATTATAATCTGGACCTTTGTAAAGCATTTTGGACCCTGTCCTGTACGTCATGTTAGATCATATATTGCGTAGTTCATCTTGTTAAGTTACCAACCAGTAAAATCGAAAGTCTGAACTGATGGAGAATTTTGGGCAATCCCACATATACTTCGACGGCGCGCGCCTACTTCAACACATCCATCATTTTATACTGTGACAATATTATTCGAGATTGTACTGATAGCTCGGACTTATGTCGTGTTTCGTTTTTGTACTGTCATGCTACATACAAGTGAATTCTTCACCAACATTTTTGTTGACCGGGATATCTTTTTGCAAATTTGCAGTTGGAACGAATTGTTGGAACATCTTCTGCACGGAGGCTGGTTTCTTCTGACAAGAGCATGTTTGTCTTCTGCTGACGAATGTATGAGCGTTTGATGGCCTACAAACTTTGGAACATGAGATGAGGTTGTATTGTTGGCTAGGCGGCTGTCACCCTGCTTGTTAAACAGAAATCCCTACAAACTTTGGAACATGAGATGAGGTTGTATTGTTGGCTAGGCGGCTGTCACCCTGCTTGTTAAACAGAAATCCGAAATCCATTTTGTAGTCTGGTTGATTTTTTATTTTATTTTTGTATCTGAAACTCTTCTAGTGGATTATAGAGGTTTGGTGATGTCATATTTGCCTGTCCGTGATTAATGCTCTGAGCGAGGGCTCTTGTCAATTTTGGGGAAATCTTGTACTCACGATATTTTTTTTTGGAGGTGTCAAGATATAGATGCAAAGATGGATTTTGATTTTCAAGTGTAGGGCATAGCCCCCAGCTTTCTTTGACTGAAAGCTGCATAACAGAGTTACATGATAACCTTATTACATCAGTATGGAGAGGTATAACAACCTCCTAAGTTCAGGACTGAAAACAGGTTCTAGAACTAAAGTTTTTTCCACTCCCACCTTACGAAAGCACCTGGGATAAAAGCAGAGATACAAGATACAACATACCAGCTTGGAATCCTAAAGAGGCTAGCTCATGGGCAACTCTATTAGCATTACGTCAAAACCAGGAGTGCAGCTGAATCTTCAAATCATCTATTGAAGATGCCAGTTGGGAGAAATCCTGACTTTGCATGTTCATCGCTGTGGCTAGCGTCATGAGGATCAAGTAAGAGTTGGTTTTTGTCACTATGTGGGAACGCGAGGAAAGCACTACACGAGCAATTTTTTTGGATCCCTCTATCTGTACATGCGTTCGTCGAAAGTTTCATCGCTGATCTCAAACTTAGCTAGAAGGGAAGGACAGTGGTGGTGGCACCCTGGGTCAATAGAGCGCCAAGATAAATGTCGATGCCTCGGCACGATAAATGTCGATGCGGCTGTAAGTAAGAACATCGGGAGAGGCTTGGTAGCAGCAGTTGCATGAAGTGAAAGGGGCGAGTTCATGGGCGCCTCGGCACGATACTTTTTGGGAAAACCGATGCAGAAACCCTGGAGGCACTGGTGCGTTGGACATCAGCACGTGTAGAGTCATGGTGGCGTCTGACTGCCGCAATGTGATCACAAGCCTGGAGCAAAGAACTTGGGGAGTTTATGCTCATATCGTCATGTGATTACTGCATCTAAGACGAGCTTTGAGGACCTGAGTTTCTAGCATGAGATATGGCATCCAATAAAAAGGCACATAGCCTAGCTTGGAGTGTAGTTTGTGATGATCAGGGCAGCCTTCTGTGGCTGGTTGAGCCCCCTGAGGGCCTTTGTATTCCACTTGTTCTCGAAGTTTTATAAAAGGCGGTCTGAACCCTCAAAAAAAGAAGCACCTCACAAATAGAAAACCAGGAGTGCAGCTGAATCTTCAAATCATCTATTGAAGATGCCAGTTGGGAGAAATCCTGACCTTGCCGGTTCATCGCTATGGCTAGCAACTGAGAATCAGTTTCGAATACAACCCTGATTGCCCCAACATCCACTCCGACGTGCATGGAATTCTGTAGCAAGAACATCATGGATACCATCCGTTTTACCTGCTCTAGATCCAACGTGTACGCAGGATCACGATTTAGTTTCAATACATCGAGTGTTTGTGCTGCAGTGTCCAATCGTTCCAGCTTCATTCTCGCTGTCTCCATTCCTCCTCCGCGGTACGGATCGTTGATGACCTAGGTTACTACCGCTATATATACTTCTTGTAAGCCGCCGGTTGGGAGAAGTTGTATCTGTGAAATCCCCGGCGTTGTGTAAACACTCCTCGTTATAGTGAAGTTTCGCTGGCTGGCGCCCGTGGTTTTTCCTCTTCTCTTTGTTGGAGAGGGTTTTTCACGTTAAATCTGTGTCCCTCTTACTGCGATTTTATTTTCGTTTTTTGTTATTTATTTGTCGCAAAGCTAACATTTACGCCACACCTCTTTTACAGCTTCGCACTTTACAAACAAATGTGCTCCGTCCTCATCCACACATCCACAGAACAGGCATTTGTAGTCATCCAACTGGACACCCCTCCTCCTCAAATCCGTCCTCAGAGCAAGCGAGTTGTGTGGAGTGCTAGGACAAGGCAGAGACCAGACCCTCTTCCAGAAATCATTATTACGCGTGTTCAGAGTCCCTAGAAACGTCGAGCTAGGACCTGCATCATGTCATGTCCACGCCTATTATTTTCCATTTGCACTTATAAACTTGTTTTGCTTCTATGAAACACCTTGTTTGCCACCTTCAACAGTCTTTCTGCCAAACTTTGCTGCTCACTTCGAAGTTCTATCTTCCGTAGACGTGCCATAGACATAAGACATGTGAAATTCTAGAAATAGCGATGACAGGATCACTAGGTACTAAATTATTAAAACAAGCACTATTTAGTCTTCTTTAGAACCCATAGAACGCTTGCAATCCTTGAAGCTGCAAGAAAACGACTATTCTTTTGTCTAAAAGATAAAACTCATTCACATACATTTTTTTTTGGGTTAGATTCACACACATTGTCCATGCTATCAGGAAGCCTTTGTAAATTAAAAGAAGAGTGAATTCCACATCTTACCCCCTAGTTATGCATCTACGACACTAATTACCCAATCATGTGAAAGATCGTCTCGATTACCCCCTTTAAAAGCTTTGAATCCTTGTTTTCTGATGCGTGTCTACTGGGCAAGGTGTAGTATGTTGACTAGAGTTCAAAAATATCAAGACGACGATGAGGAATTGAACATATGAATGAGAGAAGTCTAAAAATGATTGTCGATCATGCCCTCTGATCTTTACACATTTTACCGCGCCACTCGGCGTAACATGTCGGCCCTATGTAACAAAAACAAGAAAAATGCCAAACTAGGTTAAAACCGTGCTTAAAGTCTCTTTAATGAGATATTTTGGCAGAAGTTCCAGTAAATGAGGTAAAATGTGTCACAAATGTGGAACTACAAGGTAAAAAAATGGAATTCACTCTTAAAAGAACAAGCTACCATATCCCATACATATCTAGCAATTGCACACTCAAAAAACAAATATTGCATTGTTTCTTTGGAGTGAAAAAATCTACAAGCTTCAACACCTAACCACCATCTTTTGACCAGGTTATCCTTAGTTAGAATGCTATTTCTAAAACAAAGCCATAGAAAAATTTCTACTCACAGGGTACTTTAACTATCCAAAACTTACTATAAGGAACATTACCTGATGAGTCTTCAAGGCTATATTCGTAGACTTAACATTGAAACGTCCATTCTTCTCTAACATCCATCTACAACTATTGTGATCATCATTTAAAATAACATCTCTACAAACATCTTTTTTAACTCATTCTAGAGAATAACAGTCTCATCATACAAATTTCTACGAAAATGATTACAACCACACCCTTGAGAGAAAACATTAGCAACAGAAACATTCACACTAAAAAATGGATGTTTTGTTGACTTTCGACAATATAAATTTGTGTAGATGTATGAAAAGTAGCATGTGTAAATTCCTTCATACCAGATTGCTAGAAAAATGCAATTTGTTGTTATATTTCAGTACATAAAATGCAGCTTGTCTGAATCTTCCCGAACCAATGCTCTGCACTGCAAAGACCACACTAGATTGTGTCATGCTCTACACTTTTACAAGGAAACTTAGAAGGTAGAGCAATTATTAGAGTTCATTAATTAAAAAGACTGAAATCTAAAGCTCTTGCTGGGTTGACGATTGAGAAGCTTCAGAGTTGTGCTAGTGGTCTAGCATACTCCCAGTCCTCCGACTCCGGCCAGTAGATTCTCTATGGAGCGGTAAATCCAGCTCGTGCTCGTGCTATCCGTGGCAAAGTTATAACTAACAATCAATTTCTGCATGAGAAAGAGGAAGGAAGTAGCCGGCCATGGAGCAAGGTTCCTGGGAAGGGCGTCTTTTCTAGGCTAGTTCCCATCCTGCCGTTGTTCACTATCCGTCCAGCGGCCGTTCCCCATCCTTCCCGCCGCCATTCACCATCTTGCCGCCGACTAGGGTTAGGTTACATGGGAGGGGACATGGGTAGTCGCAGTCGAGCAATGAGGGACGGGAGGGAAGAGACGGAGGGGAGGAAGATGAGGGCCGGATGGAAGGAGGAGCATGTCAAGACCCAGCTTGCCAGATCTCGCGACAATCGTCCATTCATCATCCGACAGTGCAGATTGCTTCGTAACGGTTGGCTCCAGCTCGTAGATGACGAGGACGATGACGTCACCTTTAGATTCAACTACTCGTTAGTTTGTCTTCTAGCTCAATTTCCTCTATTTAGCCATCCATCCTCTAGGATTTGGGCATATCTCTTGTTAGGGTTTATACCCGTCGCCACTGTTTGTGGTTTGGCTATTAACACCTCTGTAATCAACTCTGTCTTTGCAATACAAATCTCCGAAATTCGGTGTTATTTGTTGTGATACTCTGAATATTTAGTCTTGAGTGAGTGGTCGATGAGTCTAGGATTGTCAATGGTATCAGATCCAGACGATCCTTGGCGGCGAATTGGATCTTGAGCTTGGAGAGGTTGGGCTCTCTCATAAAATCCCTCCCTTTTGCTCTTGATCCCGGAGACAGTGAGCAGCTGTAGGAGATGGCTAGGCGGTGGCGGCATAGTTCAGGTGTAGATTCGGCCTAGCCATAGTTCATGTGCAGATTCGGGGTTCAAGAAGTGGTTATGGACGAACCTTTCGTCCTCGGTAAAATCCCACATTCCCACCCTTATCCATGCATCTTTGGAGGCTGTTAGTATCCGTTTTGGGCCGATTAAAACTACAACAGTGAAAGCCAGAGAAGTTGAGCAACAAATGGATGCATTTACGAACCACCAAGATTCGTCCATAAACCCAATCAACTCTAAGTCAGTTATTGAAAGTCGGCCCAAAACAGGTTATACCAGTGGAGGCCTGCTAAGAGAGAAGATTATGGAAACCGGTGGATTCACACCCAAGTCCATGACTTAGCAGGCAAGAAGACTTGAAGACCAAGACAACCGTGCCAATACGGAAGGAAAGAAACTCTGAAAAGGTGTTGATTGGACGATTGGAGACCGGATCCAGTATGAAGCCAGCGTGAGATGTATAAGTTTAGAGTTATTTTCCTACTAAGGAGTCCGCAATGTACCGATTAATAGTATCCTAGGCTTGCACGGAAAGACCAACCGCCCGATATATATTGTGGGGGTGACGGCCGATTGACCTTAAGAACACAATTGACAAATAAATACAATCTACTTTTCTACATTACTTTCGACTACTCCACCCTTATTGCTGCTACTGTTTCTTTGGTGACTTTATATTGCGAAGGCTCGGATCAAGTTAGGGCATTTAGGCCGACTACCTCAGGCAATAGTCGCTAGAATCTCACACGGGGTCCCTCCCGAGAAACCTGGACTTCTGGTTCAAAGTGCGTCGACTTACTGTCTTGCGTATCGCGCTTTAAGATTGGCCTTCAGGGAACATTGAGGTGCATCACCCTTGCTCTCCTAGGCACTCTAGTAAAGACCTTATACGTTATCAGATCAAATGTATCGGCGACTCTAGTCCTCCGACTAGGCGGATCCGTTGTGCGACTGTGGGGCCCCGTTTAAAGCGCAACACACTCTTTGGCGAATCCACTAGGGAAAGACATAGATCGGGAAGCCATGAACGGTGCTACTATCCCTCAGCCAAGCAAGTTCGATACGGCTAATATCATAAGGCCCGCCTATGATGATTTGTCGAACGATTAACACAAAACCTTCGAAGCCATGAAAGCTCGACGCATTGAGCAGATCGAAGAGCTCAAGAAGAAGAAAGAGAAACAACTATTGGACGAGATCCATCAGCTCTAGGAGAAGAAATAGGAGGATCAGGAACCGTTTCTAGGAACCTTCAAGAAAGACTGCTCAGGAAACATCATATCAACCAGCACAGCCCGATTCACGCTTCTGGATGATGACTCAACTATAAGTCTTATAGTGTTATTAGATGACCAGTTGGCTGCCGTAGATCTATACATAAGTGAATCACATCAGCAGATCCTTAAAGCCACCTTCGATTATGCCGACGCCAAAAAATACCGCTAGCGCGTCCTGACTCAAACTCTGGACCACCGGTTTATCCGATAAGTCCAAACCCAAACCCTAGTCAGCCGTTGGTTTACTCTCCTGAACCAATAGCAACTATACCATATTCGGCTAGGCCTAGCGCACCTATCTACCCACAGTACTAAATACCATCCCGATCTACATGAAGACCCTCTGTTCCGTCTCACCCATAGAGGTCGTCTTCGGATTTTAATCCGGGATTCGAAAAATTTAGGACAGAGATTCATAAGATGTTGTACCAGAAATTTGACATTGAACCAAAACCTACTCATGTCCTATACCAAAAACCTTACCCGGATTACTTAGACAATGTGGCATAACCCATATCTTTAGGGTGTTCAAGTTTATTAAATTTAGTGGAGCAGATGGTGGAACTATCTGGGAACACATTAGCTAATATCTAGCCCGTATGGGAGAAGCTAGAAATAGTGACGCCCTTAAAATCCGTTTGTTTCCCTTATCATTAACAGACACGCGGTATTTTCCTGGTTTTCATCCTTGGGTCTACGTACTGTCATCACTTGGTATCAACTAGAAAAGAAATTCCATGAACACTTTTACACGGGTGAAAGTGAGTTAAAATTTTCACACCTAACATTGATTAAGCAAAAACACGATGAGTCGGTATCAGACTACATTAAAAGATTGAGGGATACAACAAATTGCTGTTATAAGTTAGTAACAACCAACCGGTAGAGACATGGCTTATCTAGTGCTTACTAGCCTAATGCCCCATCTAAAGGAGAAACTAGAGGGGTTTAAGTACATCATGATCGGGCAGGTGTTACAAAAGGCTCTAGTTTGTGAAATCCGGGAGAATGAGATAAAGGAGGCTCATTGTTCGGGCAGAAGCCGAATTAACTATGTGAGTAATCCAAAAGATAACGACTCATCCAAAGAGTCAGATCTTTATACAACCGAGTTTATATGGCCGTCTAAGTCTAAACCACACATATGTGAGGACCTGAAACTGATCAAGAGGGATCGGGGAAATGAATACAAAATAAGTTTTGACGTAGGCAAGTGTGACAAAATATTCGATGCTTTATTGAAGGCTAAGGTCATTCATATCGATCATGTTATGCCACCTACCAATGAGATGAGACGTCACATGTACTGTAAATATCATAATGTCTATTCTCATAACACTAACGACTTCAAACCTTTTAAGCGTTGATACCATTCTATGGAGTTAGACCCATCTACTCTAAGCAACCCATCGCAAAACAGAGAACCGTGGTTTAAAAACAAAGGTTTCTATATCATGATCTATAAAGAAATTTTCAAAAATGTAAGACCAAGTTCATAATGTGAGTTCAAGTTTTATAATAAAATTATTACAAGAGCTCCCACTAAAACTATCATCTCCCAGATTGTTTTAGCGATCACACGATCTCTTTATATTGTATCATCCTTGATCGTAACGGCCTTTGATACAGCTGCCAGGGTGGACAAAACTTGTCGATCACATCATTCATGTCACTCGTGCTCGACCTTTCGGTCTTCTCGTGTTCCGAGGCCATGTATGTACATGCTAAGCTCGCCAATTCAACCTAAGTTTATTCGTAGTGCATATATATATATATATATATGGCTTCCACCCACCGTATGCGAACGTTGATATGTATAGCACCCGATCATCACAGCCCGCTTCATAACAATGGACTTTCTTGGTGGTGCACACTTTAGGGAGAACGCTAGTATTGGTATTATATTAGGGTTTATCGTATTATTTCTACCGTCGCGTATACAATACAACTAAGATAAACAAGATGCACAAAATTAACATCACATGCAATTTCTTAAGTGTAATATGATGCGGTCCTTCATGTTGTGCGCCATGATCCCCATCATGCGCCACCTGTATGACACCATGTTTGTTGCATCACCAGTTGGTCGTGTTACATGAATCCCATAGGATATGTGTATATAACAACATCACATTACTTTCCCTCTCTGGCGCAATGTAAAGTTGGAAGACTCTACTTTATTTCTTGCAGATTTTACGTGGCTGCTAGGACTTTCGAGATAGAACGGTTTATACCTACAAACAACAACCACAACATTGATCAAATAATTGTCTCTACTACACCCCGCTTAGGGCCCTACTTTGTAAATGCCATATCAACTACTGCGAGAGAGACAGACACCCGCTGGCCATTTATACGGTACAAGCCGTATGTCAAGCGTGGAACCAGACTCACGTAAGATTATGCATAAAGTCAGTCCGGGCCGCTTCATATCACAGTGTCGTGATATGAACAAGTACACGTGGGAGGATAACAACTAGATGATCAATGCCCACATTCAACATGTGTTCTACTCGTAATAGCATAACAACGCATAGATTAGCTCTGATACCTTTGAAGGGATTCGTAGTAGAAAAGGAAAAAATTCCTAGCTAGCACAACACCCGATGCCAAGATCTATCTATGAGCTTATGCAGCAACAGGGATGGTGGTTTCGGTGACATACTCTTGTAGACCGAAAGCATTACGTTCCGTGGGAAACATTGATGATGTAGTCAAACTCGTAGCTGATATCAAGGTCGCGTTGCTCCTCGCATGTCACCTCCTGGTCCTTGCACGATAGCTCCGGCGCCACAAGTGGCAGCGCCCCCTATGTATCGCACATGCACGGTGTTTGACGATGACTCCCATTCTCCTTGATCCGGTAAATCTCTAGAACACCTTCAGATTCCGATACTCTTTCTCATCGGTGATCCCTTCGCTTACATAACGATCTCAGAACGTCGTAAGACCCTTAAGTGTGTTACCCTACAGTTCGGGAATGACACAAGCATGATCGAGATCTCTCTCCTATCAATGATCAATGAGAAATATCCTTAACCAATGTTGATCCAAGACTGTCTAGCCTAGTCTTTTGAATATCTCTACCTTTGCCAAATATCTAAGAAACCAATTGTTATTTTGAAATTGGACTTTGCCAAGGCTTTCAACACAATTGAGCATGAGGCCATTTTGCAAGTCATGAGATACAAGGGTTTCAACGAGCAGTGGATTAGTTGGATTAAAGCTGTTCTCACTTCTGGAACCTCTTCAATCTTACTAAATGGAATACCTGGCAAGCAATTTGTATGCAAGGGGGGGGGGTCGACAAGGTGATCCTCTATCGCTATTACTCTATACCTTTGGCTCAGATTTATTGCAATCAATGATTAATGATCTAGTTCGACAAGGTGCTATCAGTAGGCAAATTAATACTAATGATGAGGATTTCCTGATCATTCAGTACGCGGACGACACACTTTTGATTATGCCGGCGGACATGGACCAGTTAAGAGCTCTTAAAGTGTTACTTCATAAATTCTCCTTGTTCACTGGATTAAAGATCAACTTCGGTAAGTCGCACATGATACCAATTAATGTACCGGAGGATTTAATGAAAGCTTTGTCGGAGGATTTTGGTTGCCAGATTGGCACTATGCCATTTACTTACTTGGGCCTGCCACTGGGAACGACAAGGCCTACAATATCTGATCTAATGCCTTTAGTTTGCCGCCTCGAAAGAAAACTCACTTCCAACTCTAGTTTTCTCTCTCAAGGTGCAAGATTTCAGTTGATTAACGTTGCGTTGTCGTCTATGCCCCTCCACTTTTTATGTTCTCTTTAGTTGGCTCAAGGTCTTACCAAACAGCTTGATCACATTTTGAGACAATGTCTCTGGCGAGAAAAACACGATGAGCCAAAGCAGTCTCTTGCAGCCTGGGAGTTGGTTTGTCTTTCAAAAGATAAAGGTGGCCTTGGAGTAGTGGATTTCTAGAAAAAAATGCTGCTCTACTTATCAAGTTTCTAGACAAATTCTACAATCATTGGGAGATACCATGGGTGCAACTTGTTTGAAGCTCTTACTATATAGGGAAGATTCCACATGCAGATAACATGTGTGGGTCGTTTTGGTGGCGTGATGTGCTTAAACAAGTAGATAATTTCCATGGAGTGGTAGCGGTCACACATGGTAAAGGTGACATATTTCTTTTTTGTCTGATAATTGGTCATTGCAAGCTAGTATACAACCGCTCAAGGACAGATTTCCAAGACTATTTTCGTATGTGTTGAATGAAAACATTTCAGCTGCTCAAGTTTACTCTGAGGTGGATATTCACAATTTATTTTATTTACCCCTATCCACACTGGCATATCAGGAGCTTACCGGTCTGCAATTGCTAATGGCTTCTAATCCTTTGTCGGACCAACATGATACGTGGACATACAGTTGGGGAGAGGGGTATTCCCCATGGAGATTCTATAAATTCATACATGAGCATACTTAGGCCCCGAGGGTTTATGAGTGGATTTGGAAATCTAGTTGTATCATCAAGACTAAAGTTTTTGCTTGGTCATTATTAAGGGACATATTAAATATTAGAGACTTGCTGCAACGAAGACATTGACATGTAACAGATGATACACATTGTGAGTTGTGTCTACGAGCATATGAAGATAGAATTCACTTGTTTTTTTAATGCAATTTTAGTGCTCGTATTTGGAACTACTTACAAATTGTATGGCAGCCTCTAAATGATTTGCAGCAAATTATTTCAGCCGCAAAGAAGGATTTTGGCCAGCCTTTCTTCATGGAGGTTCTAATTACAGCCTGCTGGAATATTTGGTTGCTCCGCAATGGGAAGATATTCAATCATGAGATTCCAACTTTTGCAAAGTGGCGACATAGGTTTATACATGACATCACTCTGTTGCAGCATCGGATCAAGACCAAATACAAAACTTCTTTACTTGCATGGATTCAGCACTACCGTAGTGTGATGTTTGGTCTTATGGTTTGTACATAGGTTTTTTGATCTCTTTGTAAATTCATTTCCCCCTGTACTTTTTGTTGTTTCGAGTAATAAAATTATTGTGGGGCAGTTGCCTCACACTCACGGGTCAAAAAATAGCGGGATCGGGATGCCCATAATGACCCCCATGCACTCCACGAAACTCTGTCGTTTGAACCATAAACTTTGTGTCCAATTCCTTTTGTTTTTTCGATACATGACTTGCCCGAGATTCGATCTCTAGTACCAAAATACCAATCTCATTATTGACAAGTCTACTTAACTCGTTACCGTGATATTGAATCGCATGACCTAGTCATTGGTTGCAACCTATTGGATACAATCTCACCAAGTGGGCATAGTGTATCTTCCCGTCACGCGGGTGAACAAATCTCGACCTTGATGCATAGGCCCAACATGTTCCTCTGGAATATCCAATACACACCTTTATAGTCACCCATTTATGGTCAGGACGTTTGATGTGATCAAAGCAACCGCGAGAGACAGTGATTAATATGATCTGACGGTTTAAGAAGGTCACTTAGTTTCTAACTATTACAACGATAAACCATGTGACTAGACCATGTTTAATACTTATATGGGTAATGTCCATCATATCATTCTCTAATGACATGACTCCATTGTCAACTGGCATAAATGCTCCATGACCAGGAAATCTTTGATCATCGGTTGCCCAACGAACCAGTTAAATAGAGGCAACTAGGGACTTGGTTTGTTTGCATACCACACCAGTATCAATGTTTCCTCTTGATACATTTATAGGATATTATGAACTAATTTGAGATATGATACTAAACCTCATTATTATTTCCATCTAGGACATATCTCCTTCAAAGATGCCATCACGTGATAACATTGAATCATGCATATTGAAGATTCTTGGCACATATCTTCGTGCGGAAAAAAGCATATTTTTGGCACCAAGTTGTAGCAAGGGAAATGCAGTTTTCACCACATTTTCTACAAGCTTTTGCAAGGATCATCACTTTTACAACTTTTTTTGCAGGTTCCACCACATCTACATCTAACCTATTGCACATTCCACCAGTTATTCGCTAATACATTAATTAGCTCAGTTGACAACAAAACTGATTATTATATCATGTATAACAATGTTCTAGACTTATGCACAAAATTCATAAAACACTTCAAATTATAAAAAATGTTTATCCATTCAAAAATGGTTTTGTGTGTGTGTGCACTCTAGGATGGAATAGATCAATTTTACATGAAATATAGATGTTTATTCACGAATATTTTGTGTATTCATTTCTGCAAAACGAATAATGTGCCAAACTAAATAAATCATAGAAAAATAATTATGTGTAAATAATACATTTTTATGCTTTACGGATTGTGATGGACCTTTTGACCCAACAATTATAAAATGTGCTAAAAAATTGTCCAAGAATTAGACCTGAGATAATGTAGCATGTCCAAGTAAACATTGATATATACAAAAAAGATGAATTAATTAAGCTAAGTGGTTGATTAAAGAAGAACTGTGGGATATCCAAAAGATTAGAAGTAGAGGTGATGAAACCAACAAAAAATGTTGTAGAAGTGGTGATCCTTTCAAAATCTTGTAGTGAAGGTAGTGGATAGTGCAATTTTCTCAGTTTTAGCAGCCAAAGCATCTACGTGGGAAACCGTTCTAACGATGTGCGCTGAAACTTTTCACGTCAGACTCATCCTAAAGTGCGGCTGATGACAACAATCATGGCCATTTTTCGTTGAGACTCCAAGTGCAGAGTGTTGTAGTAAGCTTATTTTCCCCACAAGGATGACTCGAGGGTTTAAATCGAACTCTCGGGGAACTGGCTTAGAAGTTATTCGCCTTCTCCTTGTCAAGCAACATATAGAGCAAAATAATTTGTCTTGTGTCCCCAACTCCACCAAGTGGTTGTCAAGCACAAAGTTCCATATTAGTAATGTGAAATAAAATATAGTAAACTGAAATAAACAATGCAAACTATATGAAATATGTGAAGATAAAGTTGTTTTTGGGTTTTAATGAGTGATTGCAAGTTGGAAAAGTATTTTTGTATTTTCGAAATAATAAATTGCAGAAAATATAAAAGGTAGTAATTGCAATGAAAAGTTGTTCCTTCTGATTAAAATTGGACCGGGGTTCATGGGTTCACTTGTCTACTCTATTTTTAAGTTGTGGTGATCATAAAACAATTCATCAATGATAAATATTCATGGAACTTCTACATGTGTATGATAAGCATTCATATGGGCATCACGTCCTAACATAGAGATGAAACACATCTCTCTTATACTCCTCAAGAAAGGGAAACCTCCATGCAATCTTGAATTAAGAACAAATCAGAGTATAGCTTTAAGTAATATGACATGATGTTTGAAAATACAAATATGCTACCTTGCCCTAACAAGATTATCTCACTGTCACAAGATAATTATAGCACATGTTTTCACTTTATCCCTAGTGAGGCAGCAAAACAAAGATAAAAACTAAATTAGATCTTGAATATTGTTGTCACAATTCAATCACTACCATCATGCTACTCCATCTAACACACACTTTTCCCCATAGAAGTTCTTGCATACAAGTTGGATCAAAACAAGCAATTAAAAACGGGGTACATGATATGCATCTACCAATACATCTTACACAAAATAGGTTCCAATCTCATATATCAAATCATAGAATAAAGATCCACCACATAGGAATTACATATATGACCATAATCATGTTGGGCAGCTCATATCATACTAGATCTATGAAGAACAAGAGAGAAATAGATCAACCTACTGCCACAAACCCATAGTCCAGGGGTGGACTACTCCCTCTTCATCATGGTGATGATGCTGGAGATGTTGGAGAGCGTGGAGATCCCTCCGGAGGCGGCTTCGGTGGAGTTTCCCCCTCCAATCTTCGCTGGATCTGATTCTGTTTGGTGGTGTTTTCATCTCTAGTGTGCTCTCCCTTGAGGACTCCCTGGGGGGTCCTTATATAGTTTTTTTTAGGTCAAGAGAACTCCGTGGGTGAAAGAATTAAGGCGATCGGACAACCGAGGAGGAAGAAGAGGCAGGGCGCGTCCACCTGGGATGGGTGCACCCTCTGGGTTCTTTTGGGCCTCCTAGCCCTTCTCCCGAGGTTCTTGTGCTCTAGATGCTTCTAGTGGTAAAATATTGTCATCCCCAAAAGCTCAGGTCCATTTGACTTCGTATAGGTCCCGAAACATCAAAAACATAGAAACATGTTTTTTCTGCCCTGCAGGGTTATAACCAAAATAAAGGGGATCATTGGTAAATCCCCAAAAATCAATGTAAAACATAGATATAACATTATATATGATGCAAATATGTGGGTAAACATGTCAACAAACTACAAAGCTCATGTATGCATTTTACATGCATCAGCGGCCCATATTTGGTTTGTGTCACACCACACATCATACTTCTCCTTTTTTATCCCGAGATTAAAGATGTTGGGATGTATTGCTGTCACTCAATACATATGCCACTGTCACTCGGCCACCCATTACCTACATACATCATACTTCTTAATGGAAAACATTCTAAACACTAGTGCAATGATTCATATGTTGTGAGTATTATCACATGTCTCTCATCTACCCCCACTTGGTGGTGTCAATCACCTCATGATATGGATAAATAAGGCATTATGTGTAGATCTAAACCATTACATACAACATAGAATATCCCAAAAGTATGACAAACCATACAAGATCCAACACAATGGTAAATGAATAACAAGTACTATCTCATAACACAATATCCACCATAGGAATTACATAGATAGATCCATACTCATGCAAAGGAACATCATATAGACTTGAACAATGATCATACATGGAGAGATTAGATCAAGTTACCACCATAAACCCAAAATCCAGGGGGATGGACTACTCCCCTCTCATCATGGAGAGTGATGAGGAGGCGTTGGTGAAGGAGGAGAGGCGACCAGAGGTGATTCCGGTAGCGGTTCCCCCTCCAGTCTTCCTCCAACGATGGCCAACAAACTCTCTATTCTTGGTGTTTTCTCTCTCCGCCTCCTCTCTGTCGAGGACGGCTGCCCCAGGGTATATATAGTCATTTTTAGGTCAAAACAAGTTGGTGCCCGAAAGATTGAGGTGAATCAGACGATCGAGGGGCAAAACACCCTGGAGGGCACGCCCCCTTGCTAGGCGCACCCTCTTTTCTTTCTCCCAGCCTATTGGGCTCTTTATCTCCACCTTTGGCCTACTGGATGCGTCTCGAAATGTCTGAACCGTGGCCTCTGACCTTGCCCTTTTTAGAGTCTCGTAGCTCCTAGAATCGCAAAAATACTAATTGTTGTGACCTTGGATCGTTAAAGATCCTAAGTCCCTGTGATTAACATGCTAGTCCCTGGATCAATAGCTAGCACTTCACAGTCAATGAATATCATGTAAAACACAAGTCATTATTACATGAATAATCTAGAGTATATTTATTACAACTTGCATAGCTTATAGCTAGCTCAAATAAAACAGCGGAAACTAATAAAACTTGAGTCCATCAACGCCTCAGGCTAGTTTCATGAAGACCCACGATCCCTACGCACCTTTCAATCTTCGGGTTCTGCACATAAAACATGCAGCCAACAAGTTGGGTCAATAGTTTGAATGTATTGGCAAATTACACCAAGAAAAGAATAAGACTAACTCTATATGAAAGGCTTGGAGTAGGCTTTGGGGTTCATTTGCATTAAGCCAATTTTCTCTAAGTAAGTAAGAACAGAGGGAGGGTTTTACCCTACGTTGTAAACATTTTTTAAGTAATATAGGGTCGAGTGGAACATGAGGATATTATGCACCAAGTGTCCAATCAACCTAACACTTGGATATTACACACCAAGTCCCCAAAATCCCACCCGTTGGCGATATTACACACGCCCTGGGGTTTTAGAAAAACTTTAAGTTTGGAAAAAAGGAGAGGAAGATCCTTTAGAGGCTCCATCCTTCAAATGCTCAAAGTGTTTTTTTCCGTGAACACGGCTAATCGATCAGATTGCAATACTCTCGCGATGTTGTGCACTTTCCCCACAATCTATGATCAAGTCCTTTTATAGACAAGACCATGTCGAGGCTTTCCCTTAGTAGCCCCTCTACCAGCTGGATCCAACCGTGCGAAGAACCTCCAAATGTTGGTACCCGGCGAGGTTTCCTACTAAGTACTAGGCCAAGACAAAGCCCATATGTATTGTGGTTGCATTGGAAGCTTCTGAATTCTAAAACATGGCAGACTTCTTTGATTCCTGGACGACCGTCCTCCACCAAATTCCACTCGTTGACCCGACAACCATTTCGCCCAGAAGAAAACTTAGTTCTATTTTGAAAGGGGGTTTGAGAGGAAAAGGTTCACTCGAGAGAGCTTTATACTTAGAAAATTTTGAGTCTCTCAAACCCCCAAGGGTACTTTATATATATATAGCATGCAAGCAATACTTAGCAAAAACAGGGATAACCTATTAGGAGGGAGAATTCCTAAGTATAGAGCTACTCATGACATACTACAAAACTGCACTTGCAAAAATAATACTAAGAAAATCTACCAAAAATCCTACACATGCATACTACCGAATTTGAAGATCAAAGCATGCATAGTCAAAACTGGGACATAAATATGAACAAGTGGTGTAACTTGCCTTGATCCGAGCATCACTCTACACAACAATACTCCTCAGTGCACTCCGAACAATCTAACGAATCACAAATATATCCAATCACAATTTGCACAAAACAGTGCCACAAAAGTAATTATGCATGCATGCAACACGGTAATATGCAAGTATGGGTTCAAATTCGACCAATAATATTATTCAGGGGTGGTATTGTGTTGGGGATGTCATTAGTATCGATTTCCCACAGATTTTAAGTATTTTGGATTATTACTTAATTAAATATGCTCATAAATAGATCTACCCTTCAAATCTACCACGAAACAGATCTAAACATTCTAAGCAATATATACCAATTTTAAACAGTATATGTCATAGATACAAAAGCAACGCAACAAGAACCAACTAAAACGGAGTTACGGTTATTTTCCTATAATTAAAATACTTCAATCTAGACTTTAAATTCTACCACAAGATCAGGATAGTAAACTAGCAATATTATTGCAGATCTGTGTTTACTCAATTTTATGAATCCAACGGTATGTTATACGCAATATTTGGCCAAGTATTCGATTTACTACGAATTATACAAGATTAAAACAATAATTTGTCTATTAAAAACTAGATCTAGTCAGCACGACCACGCGGGCGACAAGTGGCGGCTTCGGATTGGCCCATCTAGGCGATGCGGCGCTGACGTGGCGCTGGCGCGCGCAACCTCATTCGTCGATACCCCTTCACCGGCTCGGTCTAATCTAGGCCGTTGGATCTCGATCTAACGGGCGGGAATGAAAGGAACTCACCTGGCGGCGGTGGTGACTCGTCGACAACGATGAACGGCGGCGGCGCGTTGGGCGGTGGTGCTCGGAGGTGGTCTGGTGGTTCCCCGAGGCGGTGGTGTAGACGAAGGGGTGCAGCTCCTCCTCGCGGTCCTTCTAGCACGAATGGCCGTGGCCCTCGCTCCCTCGGCTCGTGGCAAGGCTCCGCCGGTCACCTCCGTCTCCGGCGTGGCTTCGGCAACCAATTAGGGGTGACACAGGGCTCTGTTCAAGGGGAAAACAAGGTGAGGTGGAGTAGAAGACCAAGGGGAGCCGATTAGATGTGAACTAGAGGTAGAGGAGGGCTCGGAACCTTCTCCACGAAGCTCGGTGGTGAGGCAACTCCGGCGAGATCGGAACGACCTCGGAAGGGAGCATCCCGTGGGCGCTAGATGAAATTGGTTTAGGGTTTAGGGGTGGCGCGATGCGGGGGTTTATATGGGGGGTTTTCTTGTCGCTGGGATCACGGAACCTCCTCCGATTCGGCCAAAACTCCGTCGGGTGGTTGAGCACGTGCTCGACTCAGACTCCAGCGAGAGGTGGACGATGACGCGCTTTCCCGGGCTGTTAGTGACTGGCAGAGCGATGGTGGGCTGCGCGTGGTCGACATGGGCCAGCCCACTGGCGCGCGCGGCTGTGTGCTGCTTGCTCCATAGGCACGAGCGGCAGGTATGACGCGGGCTGGCTCGGCTAGCCCGCCTAGGTTAGTTTCCTTTTTTTGTATTTTTCCTTTATCTTTCTTGTTTCACAAATTCTTTAATAACTTTTGCATACTTTTACTCAATTTTAATGAAATTTGTCTCTAAAAAATCATAAGAAGGAGGAGATGAACATAGGATTATAAAATAACACTTTGCAAGGATTTAGAAGGTTAGGTTTAATATAACCCCTTCTTGTCTTTATATGACTATAAGAGAAATCAAAATAAGGTTTAGGGAAAAGGATTTTGATGCAATTTTATTGTGTCACTACTACAGAAAGGCTTATAGCCTCCAGGTGG
This sequence comes from Avena eriantha, assembly GCA_910589775.1. Lineage (NCBI taxonomy): Eukaryota > Viridiplantae > Streptophyta > Magnoliopsida > Poales > Poaceae > Avena > Avena eriantha. The sequence goes on from OU342745.1 coordinate 424,301,785, forward strand.
TTAGTGACAAGCAAAATTGGGCCAGTCATTAGTGAGTATTACCGGTGACGGGCAAAGATAAGTCTGTCACTAATACAAAACACCAGTGACATGCGTGTACGAGGGACTGTCACTAGTATTATTTGCGGAGAGCGGCATAATGGTCAAATTACTTAGTGACATGTATCTATAAACGCCTGTCACTAGTAAAGCTATAATAGTGTCAGACTTAAAATGTGCCTGTCATTGGTATTTTTCGTGGAGCCTAGCTGAAATGCCGAATTAATAAGTGACAGGCATCTTCAAATGCTTGTCACCGGTAACAGTGTGATATTTTTCCCCAGACTGTGCCGACAAAGATGGTGCAACCCATACGGTTCTATGTCAGCCCACGCGCGCGACTCCTTAGTTGGGCTACCACTACAATATGACCAGGCATACATCAACATATATCTTACAACGATGTTGGTATGTATATCTATACCAATACAAAATGGCCCAAAGTGGCAGATCTAAATCATACAATTCCACTAGTTTAGATTAACCATAAAAGAGTGTTAGACTACAGACATGTACACTGGTAGTGACTCAACTATCTATAAGAGGTTTCATGTAGGAATTTCCATGACCTGAAAGAGGTGGAAATAGGACGGGTTCGTCTATAAAATTGCAGATGGTCTATTCTCTTATTTACCGTTGCTTATCGACAGCCTAATTTCTATTGTGCAAAGGATGTCGCTAGTAGAGCGGTTAACCCAGGTTCTTGGCTCGCTTGCATCTAGTACAATCTTTTTATTAGTTATTGTAAAAATATGAATTTGTATAGACACCTCTAAAGACAGCATGTGGTGTCGTCTATATTTAATCGTGACAGTCTTACGGACACGAAGCAGCTACACCTTTGTAGTACATGGCCTAAACACTCCCAGTAGCAATTTGTTAAAAAAACAGTCCGGCAAAAATAGTCGTGTGCACAGTTATATTCCGGAAAATAACAACCACATCGCCATCGCCCCCGCGTCCAACAGCCAGCCGCCGCCGCCGCCGCCGCCCACGCCAGACTCCGCCGCCGCCGAGAAAGCCGCACCGCGCCAGAACCAGACCTCGACACCGCCGGAATCACGCTATACGACGCGATTTGGGCACTGCCGCTGCATGCCGCCGACTCTGGCTTACCCAACGGGATTTAGGCAAGATCCCAAACCACCGCAGCGACGCACCGAGCCAGCTCCAGACCTCCACGACGCGATTTCGGCGCCGCCGGCGCAACGGCTGCCAGACTTCCACCCCACCGACCTCCACGACGTGATTGTGGCGCCGTCGCGCTGCACGCCACCGACGCTGGCTTGCCTGATGGGATTTGGGCAGGGACCCACACCTTCGCCCTCCACGCCCACGACGTCGCCTCCGCTCCACCAAGCTCGCCCGCGTCCTCCCTCTTTAATCCTTGAAGGTGTCTTTTTTTCAGATTGTTAACTATGTTTGATGTTAATGATTTGAAGAACACCATGCTTGATTAAATGTATTTGAAATCAAGGACATGACTGTTCTTAGGTTAGTTATATCTACTTTATAGTCAATATGCTACTGCCTAAAATTCCGATGTAGACAAAAAAATACATTAACCGGCCATTGCATATGGTGTCTATTACTTGATTTGCATGCTTATGTGAGAATATGGGTGTTGAAGAAAAGGATTAGTCCCACCGGGTTCCATGAGCATATGCAAATATGCACTTTCAGGTGTCAAAGATGTTTTTTGGGTCAATCATTATTTTTTTGTCTTGCTCTGATTTATCCCTTTCTTGTGCTTCTTTTTAGTAAGAGAAATTTTGTACGGTTTTGCTGTCGATGGTAGTATTAGTACCTAGCTTCAGAACGTAAAAAGCCCTCATATGGAACACTATCCTAAATTTGGATTCATTTCTCTTGCAGGTGTAAAGAAGATCTACTGTCTAATGTATCATCACAAAGCACAAACCTTGGCAGGGCACACTAGATTGTTGGTGGATTGTTGGTGGTCACAAAGAAGATCCTAAGTAGCAGTCTGGTTTAACGGTGGATTGTTGAACTGCAATAATCTTCGTCTGGTTTAATGGTGGATTGTTGAACTTCAATAATCTTTGCCTAGTTTAATGGTGGATTGTTGAACTGCAATAATATTCAAGATAAGTACCATTCTGCAGTCAAATATTTCTTCTACGTTTTTTTATTTAGAAAATGGGTGTTAAAGAGTAGGATTCCCACCGGGTTAGATGGCCATCTGCACTTGCAGGCGTTGATGAAAATAATGTTCAATGTGCTTGGAGAGCAGTACCTATATAACCTATGATGAGATAATATAATGGATGGTACCTCAACATATATACCATGGCGTTCGAAATTATTTAAAACTTGTGTGTAACCTGCCATACTATGCAAGATGCTCTTACTTAGGAACAACTAGCTCTAGAGGTTGTTGTTTGTCTAATTTATATGCGTACTATTTATGTTTTTTTCAGCAAATTGTTTAACATGGAGAGCTAACATGGCTACCGTTTCTTAATTCTTATTCACAATACCATGCTGCTCGCCGCTACAATTTTTGCATATTAGTGTTGACTAGCTAGTAGGACTAAATATAAAATTAAATTTTTAGCATAACATATATGCTAATGTGATGAGATATAACTAAACACGAGCGCACATACCTAAAATAGTTTGCAAAGTAATTAAGACTGGTACATGAGATTTATTGTTGCATTAATTCTCCTTCTCTCAGTGCACACTAGTACTGTTATGTAGAAACAATAAATATGTTTCACTAATGCCGGTGAAATTTCTCACGAAGTGATGCGTTATGAGATTTTATTTTATATATCTGCTTGGTGTTTAGACTACAGAAAAATATATAAGATCCATAAAGCATCGGTTATACCTTTTTTTGTATCATTAAAAATATATGCTTTCAATGGGATGCTCCTGGTCCTAAAGGCATTTATATTGGAGCTACGTTCTCCTGATCGTAAGGGTAACTATGTTCTGTACGACTGTATCTTGCACTTCAGTTCCACTTGTGCCACCAATTTGATCATAACAAGTGTTAGTGGAATTTCTGGACAAGTTACAGCAGTAGACTATCCGGTAACAGATGGGAATGTGCAACCACCTGATTCAATATGAATTCTATATCTTGGAAGGAGCGACTTTGTAGTAATGGAACCATCCAGTAGGAAGCATTGACCCTGCAAAAATCGATACACCAATTGCAGCACAATAGAGTAGTAATTTCACTAGTTATTCTAGATGCTCACCAAATCTGTTGGTCTTCAGATCATGCAACTGTTAGATCTGTCGGTCGTGTCTATAAAGGACACATGGAGAATGGACGGGTTTGTTATTCTAGCTCTTATTCACTGTGTTTTCCTATTCCGTCAACGTAACTGTGTTCTCTGTCACGGACTGCTACTTACTACTTAGGAGATAGATTTATTGGTAATTTCCATGATTTTATTACTGACTTTGGCTATGTCATTTAGCAGGCTATTGCTCTGAAGCTGCTCGATAGAAATGGTTCAAGAAAATCATAAATTTCTTGTGGAGATTCTCATGCTAAGCCTCTTGCACGACCCACTCTTGTCAGAATAATTGGATATTACGCAGATGGTGATCGACGCCTCCTAATTTATAAAAATATGTTATTGGGATCCCTAGAAAATCATCAAGATGGTACGTTGTGTAGTTCATCCTCTTTCCGGAAGAGGTAAAATTTCAACTACTTGTAGGTATTTGGTCTTAAGACCCTTAGAACGTTCAATGAGGAGGAGATGGAGTGCATACTTTGTGGTGAAGAGGATGCTTGATCCACGTATCACAATGTAGGCAGAGAGTGTTTTGGTTGTTTTGGGATTACATGATGTCAGGGTTTGCATGAGTTGGCAACCCTAGTTTTTTTTCGGCAGAGATTGTACATATGTGGCCGATATTGTACGTATGTGTCTAGTTAGTGTAAAAATTATGTCAAATTCGGTATCATGGGTACAACATCTTATTGTGTTACCTGAAATATTAGTGGAAAATGTATTTAATTTTTCTATAGTATATTATTATGCATGGAAAACGAATTTTTTATTACCAAAATTCAAACTAGTGACAGGCAGTATTATTGGCATGTCGCTACAAATCCTCGTAGAGCTGCTGTTCATCGCAACTAGTGACATGCATCTTTTTTGCCCGTCACTAGTACACACATACTAGTGACAGGCACTCGCAAACGTCTGTCACTGGTACACATACTAGTGACAGGCCAGTGTCTGTCACTAGTAATCTTGTACCAGTGACTAGTTATTAGTGACAGGCGCTTTGTCTGTCATTAATGGACCATTTGAGCCTGTCACTAATGGCTAATTCTGTAGTAGTGTGTAATGCCATGATGCATATGATATTATGCACGCTTCTAGTAACATCTGGAATAGTAAAATTTGGGATGTTACAAACCTACTCCCCTTAAGAATCTCGTCCTCAAGATTGAGGTTGGCTAGCAAATAGGTGTGGGTGTTCTGTCTTCAGATCATCTTCATGTTCCCACGTGGCCTCTTCCTCGAAATGGTGATTCCATTGAACTTTGCAAAACCTGATAGTCTTGGTACGAGTAATCCTCTCGGCCGTTTCCAGAATCTTGGTGGGTTTTTCCTCATAGGTGAGATCGTTTTCCAATTGAACCTCATCTAGGGGAACCTAATCCCTTAGCGGTGTTTTAGCCATTTCCGGGTGAAACTTCTTTAGTTGTGACACATGGAATACATCATGAACAGTCAATACTTCAGGCAATTCCAACTGATAGGCAACCTCCCCTCTACGAGCCAAAATATTATAGGGCCCTATGAATCGAGGTGCTAACTTACCCTTGATTCCAAATCTCTTAACTCCTCGTAGTGGTGAAACTCGGAGGTATGCATGGTCTCCCACTTCATAAGTTACATCCCTGCGCTTGGAATCAGCATAACTCTTGCCTGGATTGGGCTACTTTTAACCTGTCTTGAATCTGCCTTACCTTTTCTTCGACATCCTTGATTAGACCAGGTCCAAAGAAACTACGTTCTCCAACTCCATTCCATAGTAGCGGTGTTCTACACTTCCTGCCATATAGAACTTCAAATGGAGCCATCTTTATACTAGTTTGATAACTGTTGTTGTACGAGAACTCTACATATGTCAAGTTGTCATCCCAACTAGACCTATAGTCTAGGGCACAAGCTCTCAACATGTCATCTGTTTGTGGGTGGAAAGCAGTACTAAACTCCAGTCGTGTCCCTAGAGATTCGTGTAACCGTCGCCAAAACTTCGAGGTGAATTGGGTACCCCTGTCAGAGACAATTCCCTTAGGTACACCGTGTAGACTTACAATCCTTGACATATAAATCTTGGTGAGTTTAGCACTCGTATAGGTGGCCTTTACGGGAATAAAGTGGGCCACTTTGGTGAAGTGATCGACCACTACCCATATAGAATCATACCCAGAACGAGTCCAGGGTAGTCCTGTGATAAAATACATGCCTACCTTGTCCCACTTCCAGTCCGGCACAGGTAATGGCTGAAGCAGCCCTGCTGGTTTCTGATGTTTGGCCTTCACTCTGTTGCATACATCACACAAAGAGATGTACTCAACAATTTATCTTTTCAAATTATTCCACCAGAATCTATCCTTCACATCCATGTACATCTTTGTATTACTAGGATGAATTGAGTAATGCGAATCGTGAGCCTCCTGAAGAATTAACTTTCTGATATCAGGGTCATCGAGAACGCGCAAACGCTTCTCATACCAAAGTTTTCCTTGCTCATCCATATGGAACCCCTTTGCTTTAGCCTTGCTTATATTAACTTTTATTTCTTCCAACTCCTTGTCTCCCTTCTGGGCCTCTTTGATTCGGTCCAGAAGCGTTGGCACTATCTCCATAGTCGCTAAGTATCCTTCCGGAACTATTTCTAACCTGAGATCCTTGAACTGTTCACACAAATCCTTTGGAAGTTCTCCTGCATCAAGTCCATTTACATAGATCTTGCAGCTCAAGGCATCAGCTACAACATTGGCTTTCCCGGGATGGTACTGCAGGTCTAGGTCATAGTCCTTGATGAGTTTAAGCCATCTCCTTTGCCTCATATTTAACTCCTTTGGGGTGAAGATATATTTTAGACTCTTGTGATCTGTGAACTGATACATCCAAAACGTATCTACTTTCCCGAACACTTTTGCTATTGTTTTCCTCTAAACTTGTGTGATTTGGATACAACTAACACGGACTGACGCTGTTTTCAGCAGAATTGCCTTGATGTCTACTTTTTCTGCAGAAAATCAACTATCAGGAAAAATCCCGGAAAATATGCGAAAAATCCTATTTCACCAGAAGACTCCCGGAGCCAGAATACGAGACAGAGGGGGTTGGGCCCAGGCCACACCACCTGGCCGCGCGGGCTAGCCTAGGCCGCGCCAGGGGTGGTCTGGCCGCCCCCGGCACCCCCTCGGTCTCCCTCTTCGCCTATAAGAAGCCTTCTGACCTAAAAACTCTAGGGGGTTCGACGTTTTTCCAGAATGAGTTCCGCTCCGCCGCCACCACTAGATTCCACGAAACAGCACCAGAAACTCCGTTCTGGCACCCTGCTGGGACGGGGAATTGGAGGAGATCATCGCCATCATCATCACCATCGCTTCTCCATCGACCATCCATGTTTCCTCCATCTATGAGTGAGTAATCCCCCGTTGTAGGCTATGGGGATGGTAGGGATTGGATGAGATCGTTCATGTAGATTGTTAGGGAATGGTGCCTAGTATCTATTATTAGTGCTTTTTGACTTTGTTGCGACTTGTTATGCTTAATGCTTGTCACTAGGGCCCGAGTGCCATGATTTCAGATCTGAACATGTTATTGATTCATCATGATAGTATTGTTTATGGTCTTACCTACAAGTTGTATACACACGTTGTTGTCCGGAACCAATGGCCCCAAAGTGACAGAAATCGGGATAACCGGAGGGAATGGCTTTGATTTGAGGATCACATGTGTTCACGGAGTGTTAATGCTTTGCTCTGGTGCTCTATTAAAAGGAGCACCTTAATTGCCAGTAGTTCCCTTGAGGCTCCGCTGCAAACGGGCTGGCAGGACAAAAGATGTTGTGCAAGTTCTCATTGCGAGCATGTATGACTATATATGGAACACATGCCTAGGATTATCTAGTACTTGGATACTTTATCTTATTTATCTGCAATTGCCCTATGTTTTGATTGCTATGTGAATTGTCTTGTCCATGCAACGCTCGTCCATCCATCCCTATGCCTACCGCACTTGAATCCTACTGTTTACTGCTATTGTTACTGTTGTCTTTACTTTACTATTGCTGCTACTTTACTATTCCTACTACAAAACTGTTGCTACTGATAAACTGCTGTGAGCAAGATTGTTTCTAGGTGCAGCTGAGTTGACAACTCAGTTGTTAAGGCTTATAAATATTCTTTGGCTCCCCTTGTGTCGAATCAATAAATTGGGTTTCACTTCCCTCGAAAACATTGCGATACACCCCCTATACTTGTGGGTCATCAAGACTATTTTCTGGCGCCGTTGCCGGGGAGCATAGCTTTATTTATTAAGTTCACTTGGATTCTCTATTGTTCGCTGCTATCCATCCATCATGGGTAAGTCTCGTGATGGCAAGGTTCCTATTTTACCATCCACTACAAGAAGATGTACGGTTTTGAACACCTCTGTTGCTCTTGATTCACCATCTGTTATGAGTAAGCTCGTTACACCACCACATACACATGCTACACACACTGCTACTACTGCTGAATCTAAAACTTCTGATCCTTATGATGCTGCTTCTACTGTGCTTGATAAGAGTGGTTCATTAGGTCCTTTCCTAGATGCTATGATTGCTAGAACTATAGCTGGAAATACTGAAACTCCTAATGAAGACACTACTACACATGTTAGTTCACCTAAGTCTAGTGAGAGTTATGATATTGAAGATGGTTATGTTGAGATGACCGATGAATTTATTAAAGAATGTAAAAACACCCTGGATAGGAGCACTGCTAAGAGTCTCCTTGAGGGGCGTACTATTAGACCCAAATTGTCTCCTATTGTTAAGCTTGCTGCTTCTCCCATAAACATTAAAGATAAAGATTATGATTTCTCTCTTGATCTATCTTACATAGCTATTGTTGAGAAAGAACTTTTTTGTGGGACTAAGAATGAAAGTGCGGTAGCACATATGAATGAACTTTCTACCATGAGTGGCTTGTTTTCTGATGATATTAAGATGCGTACTTACTTTTTTACCAAGATTTCCCCTTTTCACTAGAAGGATAAGCTAAAACTTGGTTTAGTAATTTACCTCCTAGATCTATTGATAGCCCTGATTGCTTGATTAGTACTTTCCTGAAAAATATTTTCCTCCTAGTGCTAGACATGCTATTTTGGAGGAACTTTTTGATTTTAAACAGGGAGAAAAAGAGATATTTTGCCTGAATCATGGGTAAGGTTTTGTGCTTTGGTTCATGCACATGCTGGAAGTCCATTACCTAAGAATGAGCTTCTTGATATATTTTATAATGGACTAACCGAAGAATCTAGGACATACCTAGATAGTTGTGCTGATTGTGTTTTCATGAATAGGACTCCCAAGGAAGCTGGGGAATTAATGGCTAAAATAAGCAAGAACTATGAAGATTGGACTCCTCCTGAACCAGCTATACCTGAAGTAATTATACCTGAATCAACTATTCCGGTGCTTATTCCAACATCAAAGAAGAGGGGAGTTATTGAATTAAATGACGAAGTGATGAAGGAAGCTAAGAAATGTCTTAAGGAGAAGGGAATTAAATCTGCAGATGTCAAGAATTTACCTCCTATTGAAGAATTATGTAAGCCTATTCCCCATTCATCCACTATTGAGGTACACTCTCTCCAACACTTTGATGAAGGTGATATCCCTTACTCTAAACCTCCTGATCAATTCTTAGAAGAATTCGGTATCTTTATTGTTAAGCAACATACTTTTAATAAAAGGGTGCAAAATCATCTAATGGAAAACACTAGAGCCATTGTTGAGTTAAAAGATATTGTGGAAAGAACCTCTAATGATGTTAAAATGATTGTCAAACACTTTCAAATGGTTCAAACTCAAATAGATCAACTCATTAAAATGCAAAAAGACTTGCTAATTAACGCTGCTAAAGAAAAACATGCTTATGAAATTAGAACTAGAAGTGGTGCTGCTACCCAGGATCCTCTATATCCTGAGGGACATCCCAAAAGAATTGAGCAGGATTGTCAACAAGCTGAAAATAGTGGCTCTACTCGTAAGAAAAGGAAAAATAAACATAAAACTATTGTAGAACCCTCTGAACCTGCTATAGATCCTAATAGTATATCTATTTCTGATGCTGAAACTGAAAGTGGTAATGAAGAAAATGATGTTCCCGATAAAGAAAAAGTTGAAGAAGAACCTGAAAACCACACTAAGAATACTAAATACACTAAAGAAGATTCTGTTGCTAAGAAACATGGTAGTGAAAGAGAGCCTTGGGTCCAAAAACATATGCCTTTCCCTGATAAGAAACACAAGTCAAAGGAAGATGAACACTATAATAAGTTTTGTGAGTGGATGAAACCTTTATTCTTGCAAATTCATTTGACTGATGCTATTAAATTGCCTCCTTATTCAAAGTATATGAAGGATATTGTCTCGAATAAAAGGAAGATCCCTAATGAAGAAATTCTACTTTGCTTGCTAATTATTCCTCTAATGGTAAGGTTCCTAAGAAACTTGGAGACCTAGGGATTCCAACTATCCCTTGCTCTATTAAGAATAGTTATGTTAGAACTGCTTTGTGTGATTTGGGAGCTGCAGTTAGTGTTATGCCTTTCTCTCTCTATAAGAGACTTCAACTTGAAAAACTGATACCAACTGATATATCTTTGCAAATGGCTGATAAATCTACCACTATTCCTGTTGGTATATGTGAGGATGTACCTATTCAAGTGGCTCATAATTTCTTGATATTAACTGATTTTGTTGTGCTTGAAATGCCTGAAGATGATAATATGTCTATTATTCTTGGGAGACCTTTTCTTAATACTGCAGGAGCTGTTATTAATTGTAATCAAGGAAAGGTGACCTTTAATGTTAATGACAAGGAACATACTGTCTATTTCCCCAAGAAGACTGAAAGGACTTATGGTTTGAATTCAATTGAATGTTGAGGGAATTCAAGTTGGAGAGATATATTGTCCCATACCAAGAGAAAAATTTGAAACTATTATGATTGGGACCATTGCTATCAAAGTTGAGGTAACATAATCATTAGTGGAATACAAAGTTTTGTCTCATATGAAATTGTTTTGGTAACAAGACCTGCTCAACCTTGTTAACAAAAGGATTTCATTGAACAAAACAATGGTTTCACCATGATTATCTTTGCTTACTTCTATTCTAGCCATTTTAGTTTTAGCTTTCGTTTAGTTTTCTTTTTGTTGTTAGTTGCTTGCATGTTAGAGTGTCTTAGAACTTCTGTAGTTCTAGCCTTGTTTTGTCATTGCATCATTTCCAAAAAAATCTTTTTCTGTCAGAAAATCATTCATCTATACCTAAAAAATGCCCAAAAATAAAGTGTCTCGAAAAATTCCAGAAAATTCATATTAATTTTTTACATGAAAAAAGGGGCAGAGGAGTGCCTGGAAGGTACCAGGGGGGCCACCAGGCAGGCTCACCACCTGGTGGCGCGGCCTGCCCTGGGTGGCGCCATGCCATGGTGTGGGCCACCCCTAGCCCTCCACTCACTCTCTCACTTGCCACTTTCTTCTCTCTCCCGAGTAAACTCCAGTTCATTGCTCAAAATCACGTTCTTGCTGTGCTTGCCCTCGATTTTTCAATCTCCTTGCTCAGCCCATCTTTGTTGCTGAAATTTGGAGCATTTGTTCTCCGGTATGTGACTCCTCCGCTTGTCCAAGTAGATTTGTGTTTAGTGGATTATATCTTTAGTATTTTGCTGCTGTAGGTGACAGGTTATGAGATCTTGTAAGCTTGTTTGATGCTTAGAGATATAGTTTTGATGCATGTTTAGGCCTCTTACAAGTCCCTATGAGTAGTACCCTTCATTATATTCACTTTGCAATCACTTGTTTAATAGGTGTTTAAATTTCAGAATATCAAGCATGAACAACCATACCTTAGGAGAGATATTTGAGAGGGATGCACCTAGGAGGTTGATACATTGCAAATGTATCTATAATTTTTGATGTTCCATGGTTGGTTTTATCCACTTTCTTGTGTTTTGTTCCAACTTTGGAGTACTTTTCATATGATTTCTTGGACTAACCTATTAACAAGAGCCACAGTGCCAGCTGCCTATTTTCTGCTGTTTTTGGTTCCAGCAAAGTCAGAAGATGAATATTCTCGAAATTGGACAGGACAAGCCAAAGTGCCTATTTTTCCAGAAGGGATCAAGTGCCAGAATACGAGACGGAGAGGATCCAGAGGGCGGCCACACCACCTGGCCGCGCGGCCAGGCCTGACCCGCGCCAGCGGGTGGTGTGGCCAGCCCAGGCACCCCCTCGGCCTCTCCTTCCACCTATATATTGCCCTCGGGACGAAAACCCTAATGGCCCGATCAAAAATCCACGAAAGAGTCTGTAGCCGCCGTTATCTCCATCCCTAGATCAGGAGGGATCTGAAGCTCTTCCCGGCACCCTGCCGGAGAGGGGAATTCACCCTGGAGGCCTTCTTCATCACCATGCAAGCCTCCGGTGTGATGCGTGAGTAGTTCATCCTTGGACTACTGATCGATGTAGTAGCTAGATGGCTGGTTCTCCTCCTTTGTGCTTTCATGTTTAGATCTTGTGAGCTCCGTTCATGATCAAGATCATCTATTTGTAATTCTTATATGTTGTGTTTACGGGGATCTGATGGATATTGAGATGCTATTTCTGATTGATTATTGATTCTATCATGTCTTTGTTATTTGTGATCTTGTATGCTTTCCGTTGTTAGTAGCTATCTTGGCCAAGTAGATGCTAGCAACTCCAAGAGTTAGTATGTATGCTCGATAGTGGGTTCATGCCTCTGGTAATCTGGGGAAGTGACAGAAATCTCTAAGGTACTAGATGTGTTGTTGCTACTAGGGAGAAAACAACAATCCTTTGTTCATAGAACAATCGTATTGTTTACTTTACACGCAGTTCGTAAAGCAATAATCTGTTGCTTGCAACTTAATACTGAAGGGGGTTCGGATGATAACCTGAAGGTAGATTATTAGTCATAGATGCAGTTGGATGGCGGTCTATGTATTATGTTGTAATGCCCAATCAAGTCTCAAAGGAGTCAAGATGATTAGTATATGCATGTATTGCTTTCTCGGTGTTTGTCAATTGCCCCGCTGAAATTTGTTCACCCAGCATGTTATCTATCTAAGGAGAGCCACCTCTAGTGAACTATGGATCTCGGTCCTTTTTCTTTACATACAATCTACAACTGTTTACTTCTTTGTGTTTACTTTCTGCAAACTTTTACTTCTTTCCATTCGATACGTTTAATCCTTTGTTTTCCGCAAAACACGGTGAGATTGACAACCTCATCGCAAGTTGGGGACAAAGTTCTATGGTTGTGTTGTGCAGGTCTCCACGTTGCTACTAGCACCGCTAGTGCGCCCTGCCAAAGCTCAGCTAGTAACACCTTTGGGGTGTTTCCTTGCTGCTACTGGTTCGATTAAACCTTGGTTTCATAACTGAGGGAAAACTTACTGCTGTGCTCATCATACCTTCCTTTTCGGGTTCCCAACAAGCTCTACATCGAACGACGAGCACATCAAGATCTTTTCTGGCACCGTTGCCGGGGAGTCGAGGACATCTTCACAAGGGGAGTCCCTCATAACCAATCTCTTTACTTTGTTGTTTTTGTTTTGCTTAGTTTTCTTTTTGCTTTGTTTGCTTGTTTTGTTCTTCAAAAACACACAAAAAATAGTTTTACTTGTTTGCTTTCTTATTCAAAAACACACAAAAATTAAGTCTCCTTTAGTTGTCACCCCTTCCTTAGCTCACCATGTTGATCCCCAAATTCACCTTGAAAGACCTTTCAATTGGTAGTTGTTCTATAATTAGGAAAGATAATATTGAAGAATTTCTTCAATCATGTTAGTAAGCATGAAGATACTGAGGATAGATCCCTTGCAGAACTTGCTCCAAACTATGAGATTGCTGCAGCTTCTTTAATTCACATGTTAGTAATGCAAGTAATGTTTCTTAAGCTTAAAGAAATTGAGGACCCTGAAAAGAGGGATTTTATTCTAGAAACTTTGTTTAAGGAGTTCTATGATGTTGCCAAGGAAGCTAGAAAAGTCTTTGAACATTTCAATATGCTAGGCTCATGTGTAGATGTTGTTGGTACACGAGAAAAGATGAACAAAACCGAACCTAATGGGGAGGAACCTAAGATACCAATACCCTTTAAACTAGTAGCAATACATGATGCCATAGAAAAGAATCTTGATTGGATTGTTCCTGCAAACCCGTTTGATGAGAATAGTGAACCTAAGAGCATTGAGAGAGGATCCTATAGAACTTATTTGGATCATATACCTTGCCTTGTTGAAAATATTTCTGGTATTGGTCTTAATGTTCTTCATTTGAGAACACTTGATTCTTTTTTTGCTTCTTATGCCTAACTTAAAAGCGTTAAAGAAAAGTACTTATTAGGAGATAACCCAAAAGTTTTAGATGAGTATTGAAAGTTATTACCTCTGTAATATCCTCTCCTTATCCTTTTTATTTGCTTTTTGTGCCAAGAGTAACCTCTAATGAGAGTGAAGTAATGATTGGGAAAGTTGCTGTCCCGAAACAAATTTTTATGCTTCACCGTAAAAATTCGTGAGAGAGCTCTGTATGTCGGATTGAGCTATAATTTTTTGTGCTTCTGCCCCAGGTTGTTATTTAACTTTAGTAAGTTCAACACTTTTTTATTTGAGCAACATAAGGTCTTCGAAAAAATTCGTCTTTACCTGCTGGTCTGTTTTGACAGATTTATGCCATTTTCTGCATTTGCTTCTTGTGGGTTCCTTTTTAAGTTCTTTTGGGGAATTGAGCTTTTTGAGGGAAGTTCTGCAGTAGCTAGTGTTCTAATGGAAGTTTATTTGGTGTTAGAACTGAACCTTAAGACTTATTTATCTTAAGTGCACTAATGTTGCTAATAAAGATTGTGTGAAGTTTTGTATGAAGGAAAATTTTCAGGTGTATGGAAGGAATGAGTAATGAGATGAAGGATGGACTAAAGCTCAAGCTTGGGGATGCCACGCGTGTCACCCCAAGAAATATCCAAGAAGTACAAGCGTCAAAGCTTGGGGATGCCCAAGGCATCCCCTTCTTCATCAATAAAAAATCCCAGGTTTCTTCCAAACGCTTCATTTTTATTGTTTCATGCACAGTTGTGTTGTTCTTGGAGCGTCTTCTTTTTTGTTTTCATTTTGGTTTTTAGTTTGCTTGGTTTGCTTAGTTTTCTGAATAAATTGTTTGGACCCCCTCTTTCATACATTGGTTTGCAAATAGTTTGGTTTGGTTTGGAAAAGAGTAGGAAAGTTCATGCTTATGTGGTAAAAAGAGCTCGTTTTTGACTGTGGCCTATGCTTTGTCATGCCGTGCTTGATATTGTTTTGGCTTTATGCTTAGTATTCTTTGCTGTAGCATGACTTGTTATAAACAATTGAGATTGCTTAATGTGCCTTGGATGAATCATGCGTTGTTTTAGCATATTAAAGCATAGTATAGTGGTATTCTCCTTTGATACTTTATTTGGGTTGACTTGGCGCATGCTCACACCATGTTATGACTGTCTCAAGTCACCATAGCCGTTATGATCCTTTAGTTTTCAACTTGTAGTATCACTTTATGCTTTGATCAATGATGTTTTGTCGCTCTGCATGATTATGGCCATTATTGCTCTCTTAGTTTGTCGCTCCCAGTCTTTTGCTAGCCTCCACAACCAAGTATGAGTTCCACTCATGCATCCAACTCCCTAAACCAAGTTATTCCAAAGAGTCCACCATACCTACCTACTAGCTTATGCTATTCCAAGTATATTCTTGCTTTTGTTTACCTTCCACTTGTAATGAGAAAACTAGTGATTAAAGCTCTCACGAACTTGATGGCACACTTTAATTTTTGCCTCTAATAAACTTGAACCATTGGGTCCTTCTTTGTTGCGTATATGCTTGCACTTTATAAGTTGAAATTAGCAGAACCATGTTTCATGGGGAACGCTTTCAACATTGCACTTGTACTTTGTACCCCGTTGATATCATGATCTTTTGCTTACGGATCCCGGCGGTGTGAAATAAAAGTGGAACTTGTAAGATCATGGAGTTTGTATGTGTGTTAGAGAAACGCCTAGGACACTAGCCTAAGCTATGCCTAATCATGGTGGAAACTTGGAGCATCACCATAATGAGCACTCTATGAAGCATCCTCAATAAAAACCTATGCAAATAGCAAATAAAAAGATCGCTGAGATGCTCATTGTCTGCTTGCCTTGTCATTTTGATTATGGGAAAGCTCCCGTATCATGTGCAAGGGGTACCCCGTTGGCGGTTCTTAATGATATACATGTACTTACAATGACAAGAGCTTACTCGTGACTGAAGTTGAGTAGCATGAGGATCGGTCTTCGTAAGTAAGGGGCATGAGATTTCGGTTTATAACTTGTCAAGCATATCCTCTTAGTTGTGTCACTTTTACCTTAATCACCTTCAAGATGCTTATGATAGGGGCAATGAGAGCTGAAAGCTATAAGTACCATAATTTTTGGAAGCTCTTTATGAGACTTGAATCCCTACTTCCTTTTACAAAGGCCTTTCTTCCACCATTATATTGAGTCTCCACCTTCTACTTTATGCACTTACTTTGAGAGCATAGTGGCCATTCTTAGTTCTATGTGCATTGTCCCAAGACTAGTTGGTTGATGCATAACTTGATATTGCTTGTTTTAAACTATTGTATCTAGTCACTCTTATGAACTTTGAAGGTGTCCTATGCATTTATATTTGCTACTCTATTGAGGGACAAGCTGAGTACTATTATGCTATGTTTTCTTTATGTGAAACAAACAAACGTCTTGCAAAGCATTGTTATTCATGAATCTTTTGTTTGTGCCTTTTCATGTTGCATCATAGTTTCTTTGCTTATTGCTAGAACTTTGTCTTTCATGTTATGATTGAAGTACTATGATCCCAGCTTTGAATGTTTTGCAAATACTTTGATCAAGTCTTTGATGGTGCATGTCACCTCAAAAATTATTCTTTCTTTTTATCACTTACCTACTCGAGGACGAGCAGGAGTTAAGATTGGGGATGTTGATACTGCAATAATCTGTTCGTAAAGCAATAATCTGTTGCTTGCAACTTAATACTGCAGGGGGTTCGGATGATAACCTGAAGGTGGATTATTAGTCATAGATGCAGTTGGATGGCGGTCTATGTATTATGTTGTAATGCCCAATCAAGTCTCAAAGGAGTCAAGATGATTAGTATATGCATGTATTGCTTTCTCGGTGTTTGTCAATTGCCCCGCTGTAATTTGTTCACCTAGCATGTTATCTATCTAAGGAGAGCCACCTCTAGTGAACTATGGATCCCAGTCCTTTTTCTTTACATACAATCTACAACTGTTTACTTCTTTGTGTTTACTTTCTGCAAACTTTTACTTCTTTCCATTCGATACGTTTAATCCTTTGTTTTCCGCAATACACGGTGAGATTGACAACCTTATCGCAAGTTGGGGACAAAGTTCTGTGGTTGTGTTGTGCAGGTCTCCACGTTGCTACTAGCACCGGTAGTGTGCCCTGCCAAAGCTCAGCTAGTAACACCTTTGGGGTGTTTCCTTGCTCCTACTAGTTCAATTAAACCTTGGTTTCATAGCTGAGGGAAAACTTGCAGCTGTGCTCATCATACCTTCCTCTTGGGGTTCCCAACGAGCTCTACGTCGAACGACGAGCACATCAGAGGTCAAGGCCCTCAAGATCAGCCTCTCAGTTTAGGCCATCATACAACGAAGATCTCATTGCAACTCGTATTGGTAATGAAGGGGATGATGGGGATGCTCACCCATCTACTTTTCCTTGTTTTACTTTCTTACAAGCTGCAGGGATTCTTGATGATTTCTTTCTACTGATTCAGAGGGTTGGTTTGACCTCATATATGCAAGATGAGAGTGATCAATACGCTATGCTCACCAAAACTTTTGTTGAGAGCTTCGTGTTTACTAACACGCCCTATCAGTCAACTGTCTCTTTCAAAATTTATAACCTACCCTTCACCATGTCATTGGAAAGATTTTGCAGTGTTGTAGGTGTAAGCATGACGGAGACCGTGAAGAAGATTCAGGGGCGACCCGCTGATCTGTTGGAACTTTATCGAGGGGTGACCAATGATGATGACCGCGTGGCTCAGCGCGGAAAGATAAGAAACATCCAACTCCCTACTCTTAGATACTTTGCATATTATCTTGCTACTAGCGTTCTTGGTAGGGAGAATACGAGTAATATCTCCAACTATCATTTAGCCTTCCTTGCTGCTGCGCTTAACAATGACACTTGGTACAACCTTGGCTCTCTTATTGCTCGCCGCCTAGCTTCTAGGGGGCCTATCTATGGGGGCATCATTGCTTCACGTATGGTCAATGCATTAGGGCTTTCAATGGACCCCAATGATACTATATTAGCGCCACAAAGGCTTGACCTTGTTGCTATGAAAACTCATCACTTTGTCTCTGCTGATTCTGATTTGGACAGTCTAGTATACAGGATGATGTTTACTAATAGGGATGCGAGGGAGATCCCTTTGCCGCAGTCTTCTTTGTTTAGTGTTCACAGGATACCGTGGTCGCGCTCTAAGGAGGAGGTGGACGAGCAGCTTCGCTTGCTGGGTTTTCACGAGCAACACCAGGAGGATGTGCCCTCCTACGATTACTCTGCCCACTACGGAGGGACGTACTCGAGCTCGCACCAGGACGAGGGTACCTCCTCGTCATACCACAGTGACACTTCATCCTGGCCAGATTGGGATTGACACCCACTTAGGCCAAAAGCCTAAGCTTGGGGGAGGTACGCCGACATCACACCCATCTCTATATCATTGCGCGTCGGTACTTTCTATATTCATGTTTCGTTCTCTTTTTAGTTTTCGTTCTTTCTTTGCTTTTGCTTTCTAAAACACAAAAAGACCAAAAATATTTCTTTTGTTTCTCTTTGGTTTGCTTCTTCCTTTTTGCCTTTGTTTGCTTTTTTCCTTTTTGTTTTGTTTTAACTATTCAAAAAACCCAAAAATATTTTGCTTTGCTTGTTCTTCCTTTTTGGTTCTTGCTTTAAAAAATCGAAAACACCATTTGTTGTTCTTCTTTGGCTATGTGAGTTTGTTGAAGGGTTCAGCAGCCCTCAGTGGGATTTAGTTTCATATTATTATTCAAGCCACACAAGTGAAGGGCAATAATGAGGATTAATGACAACTTAAGGTGTGGTAAGAGGCTAGTAACGAAACATTGTGGGCATGCTTAGTCTATTCATGTAGGGTGTATGTTATTTATGGATGCTTAGTAGTTCTTGCTTTCATATGATTAGTTCCAGCTTGCTAATAGTTTGTAGCATGTCTTATGAATGTTTGCTTGCATTACTTTATTCATAACTTGGTATGACACCGTGGTATCCTCCTCTGAATGTTTCATTTGAATTGACTTGGCACATGCTCATGCATGCATATGACTGAAATAATCAGTTAAGCCTCGATGAATTATTTTGTCTTGAGGGTCCTGAATCACTTTCATGCCACGATTAGTCCTGTTTTGATGCAAGCATGATTATGACAGCTATTTCTCTCTTGTTTGTCGCTCCCTTACTATTGCTAGCCTTCACTTTCACGGAGTATGTTTTACTCATGTTTCCAACTCCCTAAAACCAAATATTTCCAAAGTGTCCACCATACCTACCTATTAGCATCATTTGCTAATTCTGTGCATATTCAATATGCCTTGTTTTCTTCCAAATAAAATGATTGCTTGTTATGAGAAAGTTAGTTAGTAAATCTCTCACGAACTTGATGGCACACTTTATTTTCCGGCATTTAATAAACCTGAACCATTGCATCCTTCTTTGTTGCATATATGCTTGTGCTTTATAAGTTGAAGTTAGCAGAACCATGTATCATGGGGAACGCTTTCAGCATTGCACTGGTACTTAGTACCTCATTGATATCATGTTCTTTTGCTCATGGATCCCAACGGTCTGAAATAAAAGTGGAACTTGTAATATCATGGAGTTTGTATATGTGTTAGGGAAACGCCTGGGCCGCTATCCTAAGCCATGCCTAATCATAGTGGAAACTTGCAGCATAACAATAATGAGCATTCTATAAAGCATCCTTAATAAAAATCTATGCACATAGTAAATAAAAAGATCGCTGAGATGCTCATTGTCTGCTTGCCTTGTCATTTTGATTATGGGATAGCTCCTGTATCATGTGCAAGGGGTACCCCGTTGGTGGTTCTCTATGATACGGATATACTTACAATGACAAGAGCTTACTCGTGACTGAAGTTGAGTAGCATGAGGATCGGTCTTCGTAAGTAAGGGGCATGAGACTTCGATTTATAACTTGTCAAGCATATCCTCTTAGTTGTGCCACTTTAACCTTAACCACTTAAAGATTCTTATGATAGGGGTAATGAGAGCTCAAAGCTAACGAGTACCATACTTTCAACATTTGGAAGCCTTTCAAACTTTTCAAAACCTTTTTCGTTTTCCTTGTTGAGTATCCACTTATTCTATGAGCACCTTCTTGAGAGCATAGTTGTCATTCTGAGTGTAATATGCTTGCCTCAAAACTTGATTATTTGTGTTATGACTTTGATGCTTGTATCTTTGATATCTTTAGTTCTAGTCTTCACCTGAACTTCAGAGGTGCCTTCGCATTCATAATCAAAGGCAAGCGAGATACCACTCTATCATACCTTGTTATGAGCATTGTAATGTTGCTTATGTTTATGTTTCTTCCTACTTATTATTTTAAGTTGGAATCTCTTCATAGCTTGCAATGCCTATTAAGTAAACTTAGTTGGATACTCTTTATTATGAATTGTTGATGACCCACAAGTATAGGGGGTGTATCGCAGTATTTTCGATAAGTAAGCGTGTCGAACCCAACGAGGAGCAGAAGGTGCTGGCTAGTGGTATGGATCAAGAATTCTCTACAAATACTTAGCAAACGGATTTTTAGGAGTTTTCGATAAAGCAAGTAAACAAAGTACGAGTAAATAAAAGACAGTAGGAATAAATGCAGCAAGTGGCCCAATCCTTTATGCAGCAAAGGACAAGCCGGTTGTATTTCTATAGATGACCAAACGTTCTCGAGGACACATAGGAAGACTGTCAAGTGCTTTCGCTTCATATAGTCGATTAATCTTCTTTAGCTTGCTAAGTGTTGTGTGGGTGAACCTGTGCTAATGTACCTCCCCATCCAAGACTAATACATACTTGTGATTATACCCCTTGCAAACATTCATAAGTACAAGAAAGTAATTAAGGTATAAACCTAACCACAGCTTTAAACTCTAAGACCCTTAAGTCCCTTGTGCAATGGTTTCCTAATGGGGGTTCAGGTTTCTGTCACTCTAGTAACCCCTACGATTAGTAGCCAAATACACAATGCATTCCCCTAGGCCCTTATAGGTGAAGTGTCATGTAGTCGACATTCACATGACACCACTAGAAGAAGTACACCACAACTTAACTAACAATCTATTGAATCTTTCTCAACGCAACTCCACTACTAACAACAAGACTTCTCCCATGTCCTCAAGAACAAAACGAACTACTCACAAGACATCATAGGGATCATGATCAGAGATGGAATAATGATGTATAACAATCTGAACATAAACAATAATTCAATGGTTCACTCAATAGCATCAACTACAAAGAGTAATCAACACCGGGAAAGTTTCCCCTATGAACTATGCAAGATTCAACGCAACTGTTACAGCAATATGGAGATGGTGATGAGGGTGCTGATGGTGATGATGGTGGTGATGATGATGATGATCACGATGAAGTCCAGCTTGATGGTGGTGTTGATGGCGACGATCTTCCCTCTCCGGGAAGGAATTCCCCTGGCAGAAATCTGTCTGCCAGAGAGATCTTTCTCTCTCGGTGTTTTCCGCCCCGCAGAGGCGGCGGAATCTTTCTGTGGTCGCTCCCCGAGTCTTAGGGTTTTGTGGGGATGATATACGCCAGAGGAGAGAGGCTGGAGTGGGCCCTCCAGGCGTGGCCTAGGCCTGCACGCGCCATGGGGTGGTGTGGGCCCCCTGTGGCCCACCTCCACTCCATCTTCTGGCATCCCGAGTCTTCTGAAAAATAGGATTTTCCGTATATTTTCCCGGATTTTCTGATCTTCGCGAATTTTGCCTCCAAACAGCACCTTTTCCATCAGAATCCTGACTGCAGCGGTCCATGCTCCAAAAGTCATCAACCATGCAAAAATAGATGAAATAACAGAAGTATCACCTCTCAATACGAAATATATCAGTGAATAATAGCGAATTAAGACATAGAATAGTGATGCAAAATGGACGTATCAACTCCCCCAAGCTTAGACTTCGCTTGTCCCCAAGCGAAACTGAGCTCAATAAACATGGCCTCAGGTTTATGGAGTGAAGAGTCGATAAAAGAATACGGACAAGAAGCATCACATTCATCAAATACATAGATCATAATAGAAGACAACTCACTATTATATAACTCAACTTGTAATGAGTAAAGGAAACACAATAAAGATACATAAAGTGAATCATAATTGGTAATGGCAAACTTAGCTCTTGGTCGAAGAATATTTGATAATTTGCTAGAGTTCACAAATAGCTGGTTTCCAAAGAAAGCTTTCAAAGTAGTAAACTTCAAGATAAGAGCAACATGCAAAGCAAGGAACATAAGAAACATGAATGCATAAATCATCATATGAATGAATGAAACACATCAACTCAAAATACTTGCTGAGAAAGAAGGGAGTAGGTTTACTGACTCAACTACAAAGTAAAAGAAAGGCCCTTCGCAGAGGGAAGCATGGATTGCAAGTCTCATAAAGAGCTCCCAAAAATTATGATACTTACTAGCTTTCAGCTCGCATTGCCCCTATCATAGGCATCTTTAGGTGATTAAGGTGAAAGTGAGGTCCAATCTGAGTTATATGCTTGACAGACTATAAACTGAAAATCCCAAGTCCCTTGAGTACGAGGGCCGCTCCTCATGCTACTCAACTTTAGTTACCGGTAGGTTCTTGTCATCGTAAGTATGTGTGTATCATTGAGAACTGCCAACGGGGTACCCCTTGCCCGATGATATGGAAGAATCCCCATATCAAAATGACAAGGCAAGCAGACAATGAGTATCTCAGCAATCTTCTTATTTACCATGGGAAAATGGTGCTTTTTTTCTCTCTTTCCTCTTTTCATAGTATCTCTTTTTCTTTTCTTTTTCTCAATAGCTATCTCTCTTTTTTATAAGAAGAATGCTTCCTAGATATCATTATGGTTACGCTGCAGGTTTCCACCATGTCAGCATGGATTAGACCAGCGGCCCAGGCGTTTCTCTAACACACATACATAACTCCATGGACTTACAAGCTCCCCTTTTATTTCACACCGACGACATCCGCAAACAAAAGAGCAAGGTATCAACTGGGAATATATTTACAAGTGTTGAAAGCGTTCCCCGTGACAGCACGGTTCTGCTAATCCCCATCCTATAATTTGCAAGCATATAACTTTCATGGAGAGTTCACAATGGTTTAGGTTTATTAAATGCAAGAAAGTAAAGTGTGCCATCAAGTTCGTGAGAGCTTTAATCACTAATTTTCACATAACAAGTTTAATTTGGGAGGTAGACAAAACAAGAATTTACTTGGAATAGCAATAATGCTACTAGGTAGGTATGGTGGACACAAATGGCATAGGTTTTGGTTTAAAGGAGGTGGATGCACGAGAAGAATACCCTCTCAGTACATGTTTTTGGCTAGCAAGGCTGGGTAGCAAGTATAAGAGTCGAAGGAAACAAACAAACATACAAGTGATAAAGACAAACATGCAATCTTCCTTGGAAGCACAAAAGATCTTAACTCTAGAATACTATACTTATGAGCAAATCAAGAAAGAAAGATGATGAAATTATTTTTCTCTAGAGTACTTCTATCTTTTTCTTTTCAACTCTCAAAAAGGTGTTGCTACTGACCGAGCTAGGTTTGCCAAAACCAACTAAATTAACTCAATGATCCCAAAGTGCTACCAATACTAACAATAAGATCAATCATATAGCCACGAATTGAAAACTAACATAAGCTATGCAAAAGAGTGAATGATAGAACTTCTCATTAATATTCCATAACGGAAACTCACACCAAGGGATACAAATCTAGCGAGAGAGGGGACACTTCCGTAATGCAAACCATACTACACAATAACTCCTCTATTCATGATATGACTCTACCAATAAGGTAAAAAGATAGAAGATAGTGATATGATACCGCGGCACTCCCCAAGCTTGGAACAAACCAAGGGGATGCCAAACCTGATGACGAATTACTCCTTCGGTGGTGGTGGTAATATTTTCTTAGTTGACGTGAGGTAATCTTCCAGCATCTTGCGAAGCCTATTATTCTCCCATTGAAGCATGTCCACCTTCCTACTCAAGTCTCGATACTTATCGCAGAGCTCCTTAGTGACTCGTAGGGCTTCTGTTGATGCAGGGCAAGAGACTAAAGGTACCAGCCCCTGCTTGGGGTCGTGGAGATCTTCCTCTATAGGCTCCTTCCCTTTATCCTTGGCAGACACCAATGTTCTTCTAAACCTTCAAAGAGTATGTCCTGGTAGAAACAGATCGAAACAAAAACACGACAGAAACACGATATACGAACCTCGGGGGATCCGGGGGGTTATATATTACGAAGTTTCATATCAAAAGGAAGGTACTGGGAGAAAACGAGTCGGAGGTGGAGTCCTGGGTGGACTCACCACCTGGTGGCGCGACCAGGGGTGGGCCTGCGCCATGGGGTGGTGTGGGCCACCCTAGCTCCGTTTCTGTCCCTTTTTTGCTTCGTAGCTTTCCTTATTGACTGAAAACTGCAAAAATATAGTTGGATTGTATTTTCGTGGAACTTTTCTTACTAGAACTGTTACCTAGTTGGAAACGGACTCTGCAGGTCTCTGAATTTGGTATTTAGTGGATCCTTCCAGAGTCATCTCTTGAATATCATCGATATCTTTATCTTCATACACTTATTACTTGAGTCATAAAACCTTTCTCTTCCTTGTTACACCAACATCTCCACTACCTGGAAATTTCTTTCACACAAAACTTCACACAGTTCTCATTAGCAACATTAGTATAAGTGAAGTGATAAAACCTTTTGAACCCAATCTCAACTGAAAACCCTCAAAACATAAGCTACTGTAGCAACTCCTTCCGAAAACCCAAAAATAATTCAAAAAGTAAATCGAATAAAGAAGCAAATGCAAGAGTGACAAAATCTGTCAAAACAGACCAGCAGGTAAAGATCAATTTTTTCGAAAATCTTCTGTTGCTCAAATCAAAAAGTGCAAAACTAACTAAAGTTAAATAACAACTTGGGGCAGAAGGACAAAAAATTACAGCTCCATCCGACATACAGAGATCTCTCACGAAATTTTACGGTGAAGCACAAAAATCTGTTTCGGGACAGCAACTTCCCCAAATCTTACTTCTCTCTCATTAGAGGTTGATTTTGACACGAAAACCAAACAAAACGGATAAGGAGCGGTTATTACTGAAGTAATAACTTTGAATACTCAAAGAAACAAAAACAAACTGAAAGCAAAAACAAATTGGGTTGTCTCCCATAAAGCTCTTTCTTTCTTGCCATTAAGATGGGCATGATAATTTTGAAGAAGCTCTCATAGGGATATGAATTGAAGTGAAAGAGAGCATTAAGAAGCAAAAACACACACACATTTAAGTCTAACCCACTTCCTATGCAAGGGGATTTTGTAAGCAAAAAATTTATTGAAACCACAGGCAACTTGCATAAGAAGGCAAAAGAAGTGCAACATAAAAACTTTCAGCATAAAACGAGGAAACTTGATATTATTGAAATACATAAGAACACTTTTCCCTCTCTCATAGTAACTTTCGGTATCATGCATAAACTTAACAATATAGCTATCACAAGGACCATCATAACAATGATCACTTATTCTAACAGAAAACACAGGAATACTAGCTCTCATAACACTACTATGTGAAACAATATTAGAGGTATCCTTACAAAGGATAGTGTGTCCCTCTTCCTCATACTTAGTGACAAAGTCTTTCACATTTGCTATTATAGGTTCATCAACCATTTGTTTATCAGGTTCAACAGCCTTATTCATACTTTCATTAACCATACTAGCTATCATAGAATGTTCCTTTACCTTAACTGGAAAAGGCATTTTATCAATATAAGGTTTAGGTAAAACATGATTAGCAGTATAAACTTCAGTATTTCTTGCAGGAACACTCTTAGCAATATCTTTATAAGGTTCATGATACTTATTCCACTTCTTTTTAGGCACTTCAATGTAGGAAGCAAAAGCCTTAAAATAAGAAACAATAGCTTGAGAGTCTAGACCATAAGCATGTTTAATATTTTGAAAGTCATCAGTTCCCATAAAAGATTCAATGCATTCATAATCATAATTTATACCTGACTTTCTACCTTTATCATTCTCCCAAGCTTTAGCATTATCTTGAATACGGTCTAGAAGGTCCCATTTAGCTTCTTCTTCCATACGAGTGAATGATCCAGCACAAGAAGCATCCAAAAAATCTTTATCATGTAGAGGGAGCCTTGCATAAAAGTTGTTGATAATAATATTGTTGGGGAGCTCATGAATGGGACATTTGAGCATTAGTAACTTCAATCTCCCCCAAGCTTGAGTTGTACTCTCTCCATCAAGAGGACAAAATTTGTATATTTGATTCCGATCTTTATGAATCTCACTAGGAGGATAAAACTTTGAATAAAAGAGAGGCACTATTTCCTCCCATTCCAGAGCTTGACCATTCTTCAGCAGCTTATACCATTCCTCAGCTCTTCCTTTCAGTGATAATGAGAATAACTTCTTCTTAACTTGATCTGTAGTAATACCTGCACACTTGAACAACCCGCATAATTCGTGTATAAAGAGTAAATGATCACCGGGATGGACAGTTCCATCCCCAACATAGTAGTTATCCATAACACGATCAATAATTCTTGTAGGTATTTTGAAAACATCTTTCTCAACAGGTGGTGGCTTATCTACTACCTTAGCAGTGGTAGTAGCATTACCAAATAAGAAACTCAGCGAATTATCCATAACGAAAATAAAGCAACTAGCAGTAGTAAACAATACTCACAGTAGAAGTTTCCTTTACCAGTTCCACTCTCCAATAGCGCTTCACTCCCCGGCAACGGTGCCAGAAAATAGTCTTGATGACCCACAAGTATAGGGGGTGTATCGCAGTATTTTCGATAAGTAAGAGTGTCGAACCCAACAAGGAGCAGAAGGTGCTGGCTAGTGGTATGGATCAGGAATTCTCTACAAATACTTAACAAACGGATTTTTAGGAGTTTTCGATAAAGCAAGTAAACAAAGTACGAGTAAATAAAAGACAGTAGGAATAAATGCAGCAAGTGGCCCAATCCTTTATGCAGCAAAGGAGAAGCCAGTTGTATTTCTATAGATGACCAAACGTTCTCGAGGACACATGGGAAGACTGTCAAGTGCTTTCGCTTCATATAGTCGATTAATCTTCTTTAGCTTGCTAAGTGTTGTGTGGGTGAACCTGTGCTAATGTACCGCCCCATCCAAGACTAATACATACTTGTGATTATACCCCTTGCAAACATCTGTCAGTACAAGAAAGTAATTAAGGTAGAAACCTAACCACAGCTTTAAACTCTAAGACCCTTACGTCCCTTGTGCAATGGTTTCCTAAAGGGGGTCAGGTTTCTGTCACTCCGGCAACCCCTATGATTAGTAGCCAAATACACAATGCATTCCCCTAGGCCCTTATAGGTGAAGTGTCATGTAGTCGACGTTCACATGACACCACTAGAAGAAGTACACCACAACTTAAATAATAATCTATTGAATCTTTCTCAACGCAACTCCACTACTAACAACAAGACTTCTCCCATGCCCTCAAGAACAAAACGAACTACTCACAAGACATCATATGGATCATGATCAGAGATGGAATAATGATTTATAACAATCCAAACATAAACAATAATTCAATGGTTCACTCAATTGCATCAACTACAAAGAGTAATCAACACCGGGAAAGTTTCCCCTATGAACTATGCAAGATTCAATGCAATTGTTACAGCAATATGGAGATGGTGACGAGGGTGCTGATGGTGATGATGGTGGTGATGATGATGATGATGATCCCGATGAAGTCCAGCTTGATGGTGGTGTTGATGGCGACGATCTTCCCTCTCCGGGAAGGAATTCCCCCGGCAGAAATCTGTCTACCGGAGAGATCTTTCTCTCTCGGTGTTTTCCGCCCTGCAGAGGTGGCAAAATCTTTCTGTGGTCACTCCCCGAGTCTTAGGGTTTCGTGAGGATGATATACGCCAGAGGAGAGAGGCTGGAGTGGGCCAGGGCGGCCACACCACCTCCAGGCGCGGCCTAGGCCTGCGCGCGCCATGGGGTGGTGTGGGCCCCCTGTGGCCCACCTCCACTCCATCTTCTGCCATCCTTAGTCTTCTGAAAAAATAGGATTTTCTGTATATTTTCCCGGATTTTCTGATCTTCGCGAATTTTGCCTCCAAACAGCACCTTTTCCATAGAATCCTAACTGCAGCGATCCATGCTCCAAAAGTCATCAACCATGCAAAAATAGATGAAATAACATAAGTATCACCTCTCAATACGAAATATATCAATGAATAATAGTGAATTAAGACATGGAATAGTGATGCAAAATGGACGTATCAATTGTCTAAGTAGTTGATCACATGCTGAGAATATATACATCATATGAAGCAAATGTGTTCGTGAGAGTTCTTTTATCGCACTCAGTTTTCAATTGAATTTCTTGAGGACAATCAATAAGGTAAGCTTGGGGGGAGTTGATACGTCAAAAACGTATCTACTTTCCCGAACACTTTTGCTATTGTTTTTCCTATAAACTTGTGTGATTTGGATACAACTAACATGGACTAACGCTGTTTTCAACAGAATTGCCTTGGTGTCTACTTTTTCTGCAGAAAATCAATTATCAGGAAAAATCCTGGAAAATATGCCAAAAATACTATTTCACCAGAAGACTCCCGGAGCCAGAATACGAGACGGAGGGGGGCTGGGCCCAAGCCACACCACCTGGCTGCGCGGGCTAGCCTAGGCCATGCCAGGGGGTGGTCTGGCCGCCCCAGGCACCCCCTCGGTCTCCCTCTTCGCCTATAAGAAGCCTTCTGACCTAAAAACTCTAGGGGGTTCGACGTTTTTCCAAAAAGAGTTCCGCTCCGCCGCCACCACCAGATTCTAGGAAACAACACTAGAAACTCCATTCTGGCACCCTGCCGGGACGGGGAATTGGAGGAGATCATCGCCATCATCATCACCATCGCTTCTCCATCGACCATCCATGTTTCCCCATATATGAGTGAGTAATCCCCCGTTGTAGGCTATGGGGATGGTAGGGATTGGATGAGGTCGTTCATGTAATGACATCAGATTGTTAGGGCATGGTGCCTAGTATCTATTATTAGTGCTTTTTGACTTTGTTGCGACTTGTTATGCTTAATGCTTGTCACTAGGGCCCGAGTGCCATGATTTTAGATCTGAACATGTTATTGATTCATTATGATAGTATTGTTTATGGTCTTACCTGCAAGTTGTATACATACGTTGTTGTCCGGAACCAATGGCTCCAAAGTGACAGAAATCGGGATAACCGGAGGGAATGGCTTTGATGTGAGGATCACATGTGTTCACGGAGTGTTAATGCTTTGCTCCGGTGCTCTATTAAAAGGAGCGCCTTAATTGCCAGTAGTTCCCTTGAGGCCCCGCTGAAAACGGGCTGGCAGGACAAATGATGTTGTGCAAGTTCTCATTGCGAGCATGTATGACTATATATGGAACACATGCCTAGGATTATCTAGTACTTGGATACTTTATCTTATTTATCTGCAATTGCCCTATGTTCTGATTGCTATGTGAATTGTCTTGTCCATGCAACGCCCTTCCATCCATCCCTATGCCTACCGCACTCGAATCCTACTGTTTACTGCTATTGTTACTGATGTATTTACTTTACTACTGCTGCTACTTTACTATTCCTACTACAAAACTGTTGCTACTGATAAATTGCTGTGAGCAAGATTGTTTCTAGGTGTAGCTGAATTGAAAACTCAGTTGTTAAGGCTTATAAATATTCTTTGGCTCCCCTTGTGTCGAATCAATAAATTGGGTTTCACTTCCCTCGAAAATACTGCGATACACCCCCTATACTTGTGGGTCATCATGAGAACATCACAATGTTTGCCCATGAGGTAATGTCTCCATACCTTAAGCGCATGCACAACTGATGCTAGTTCCAAATCGTGTGTGGGTTAGTTATTCTCATGGTTATTAAGTTGCCGAGAGGCGTATGACACTACCTTCCCATCTTGCATCAGTACACTACCAAGCCCTTGTCGAGAAGCGTCACAAGAGACTTGGAAATCCTTTTGGATATCAGGCAGACACAAAACTAGTGTTGTTACTAGGAGCTTCTTCAATTCTTGAAAACTCGCTTCACATGCCTCGGTCCATTGGAACTTCTTTTCTTTCTTCAACAATTCAGTCATAGGTTTTGCTATCTTGGAAAAGTTTTCAATGAACCTTTGGTAATATCCTGCAAGGCCCAAGAAGCTCCTGATATCTCCCACATTCTTAGGTGACTCCCATTCTGTCACAGAAACTACCTTACTTGGGTCAACGGCAACTCCTTTTGCTGACACAATATGACCAAGGAATCCCACTTCATTTAACCAGAACTCGCATTTGCTAAACTTGGCATACAACTTGTGTTCCCTTAACTTTTCCATAATTAGACGCAGATGCCTCTCATGTTCCTTCTCATCCTTGGAGTACATGAGTATGTCATCAATGAATACCACAATAAACTTATCCAAGTACTCCATGAACACCTTGTCCATCATAGTCATGAAGTATGCCGGGGCATTGGTTAGACCAAAAGACATCATGGTATACTCATACAACCCATATCGTGTAGTGAAGGCAGTCTTGGGTACATCCTATTCTCGGATTTTTAACTGGAAGTAACCTGATCAGAGAACAATCTTAGAGAACACACTAGCTCCCTTTAATTGATCACACATGTTGTTGATATTTGGTAGAGGGTACTTGTTCTTGATTGTCACTTCATTCAAAAATCGGTAGTCCACGACTAGTCTCTTGGTTGTATCCTTCTTCTCCATGAATAAGACAGGCGCTCCCCAAGACGACGCACTTGGTTGAATGAAGCCTTTGTCCAATTGCTCCCTAAGTTGTTTCTTAAGTTCCTTGAACTCATCAACATCCATCTTGTACGGTCTTTTGGCTATCGGTCCAGTCCTAGGCATCAAGTCAATGAGAAACTCGATATCTCGGTCAAGAGGCATCCCTGGTAATTCTTCCGGAAAGACATCCGGATACTCCCTCACAACTAGCACATCCTCTAAGATAACCCCCTTAAGAGAGTTCACCATACTTCCCTTGAGTGCAAAAGCCGACTTAAAGCGGATTCTTTTCTTATCCGGATTTGTGAGTGCGATAGTACTTTTGGCACAATCTATGACTCCCTCATATTCGGTCATCCAATTCATACCCAAAATTATGTCTAAGCCTTGTGACTCCAGAACGACTAGACTTGTGGGAAAGATGTGTGTCCCAATCCTTAGTTCTAACCCACGGCATCCAGAGTTTGCCACTATTTCTCCTCCAAGAGAACTTACCCTTAGGGGAGTACTAATAGTCTCCGTAGGTATCTTGCCTCTATCCACAAATACCCTTGATATGAATGAATGAATGAATGCGATGCACTAGTATAAAAAAGAACACCTGCGGGGATGGAATTAAGCTTGAACTTACCAATCACGGAGTCAGGTGCCTCACGAGCATCCTCCATGGAGACATGATTCACCGTGGCTTTGATGAATGGATTCGGCTTCTTCCCATTGCCATTCCCATTTTTCATCTTCTCACGACAATTAGTTGCATAATGCCATGTCTTGTTACACTTGAAGCATGTCACCTCACTTAGATCCTTTCCATTGCCATTTCCATTGCGGTGCTTATGGCCATTGTGGTTATGTCCACCATGACGATGACCATTGTGGTTGTGGGGTGGTGGGGATGAAGTGCGTTGCTTCTGGTATGGATCTGAGTTATGCTTGTGTGAGGTGGGCTTTCTCTTGCGGTTCTCTATACTCCTTTGCTTTGATTCAACCACAACTGCCCTGTCCAGAAGTTCATGATAGTTATCAAACTTTAGAGCCACAAGCTGAATGGATATCTCACCATTAAGTCCCCTTAAGAACTCTTCCTGCCTCTTGGCATCAGTGGAAACATCATCGGGTGCATAGCGCGCCAGCTTGTTGAAAAGGTCCCCATACACGGAGACAGGGTGGTGCAGTTGCTTCAGGTCGGAAACTCACGACTCTTCAGTGACATGACACTAGCAGCTACATGATGAGTACGAAAGGCTCCCTCAAACTGGTTCCAGGTGATAGCATCAATATCCGGGTGGGTGACTTTGTAATTATCCCACCATTCAGCAGCAGGTCCTTCAAGTTGGTCCGTGGCAAAACACACCCTGTCAGCTCCAACAACTTGGACGGTGTCTAACTTCTTGTTGATGGTGCGGAGCCAATCATCCGCCACAATTGGCTCAGAGCTACTTGAGAAGATAGGAGGGTTCAACCTCAAGAATCGAGTCAAGCGATCATGTTGGGGCGACGGAGGTGGCGGAGGCGGCGGGTTGTTGTTGTTTTGCATGTTTTGGGTGAGGAGTTGGATCAGCTGATTCTGGGAGTTTAGAAGTTGTGCAATCTCCGGAGGGAGATTATTGCTCCCATGTCTCACCATCTGTGGGGTTGGGGAAACAAGTTAAGAAATAGATAGAAAGAGTAAGGAATAAACTCCTACCCTTATGTAAACACAAGAAAACAAAACACATGAGAAACACAAAAGGCACACATAGCACAAAGTTTAACACAACTCATCCAAGTTTAACTAAACCAATATTGTTTTGGTACTTATTACAATCACGAATAACGTTTTAATCATAAAGATAAAGGTGGTACAACTATCTACCCTACTAATCATCCACTTCCTCGTCCTCAATAGAGAAGCCTTCCTTTTCCAGCATCGACTTGTATAGCTCCATGTCCTTTGTCGTGGTTTCGAGCTTCTCTTGAAGGTCCTTCACCCCATGCAGCTCCTGTGTAGCAGCTTCGAGCTTCTCTTGAAGTTCCTTCTTCTCCTCTTGCAGCTCCTCAACCAGGCTTGACTCCTTAGTCATCGCAATCTCCTCCTCCAAGCTCCTCTTGGTGGCTCGCAACTCCTTGATCATGAGAGAAAGGTTCTTGAACTCCATCTCGTTTCTCACGAGTAGCTCATTATGTTCCCTAATCCTCTTGTTCTTATCATGCACCCTCTTCTCTTGATTAACGAACTTCTTGTCTTGAGTTGTGTGCTTCTCTTCTAGGGACTTGATCTTCCCTTCTAGCTCTTCAATTTTCTCGTCCTTCTCCTTGACTAGAGCACATAACTCGTCATTCTTCATGATCTCAAAGCAGCTTCCCTCCTCAAGATCGTTGATGTGGCACTCCAAGTCTTGGTATTGGATCCTCCGATGCTTGGATGTCGCCCTTTCTTTCGAGGTTAACTCTATTGGAACCCCTTGCTCATCACGCCCTCCAAAGATATTGATGTAGTGGCCTTCAACCTCTTCATGGTGGCGTCCACATAGGCGTCCAATGAGCTCTTGCATGCTGGTGCTAAGTCCTTTCTCCTTGGAGTCGCTGACGATGTTGAGCACAATGGCCTCCATCTTGGGTTCATCTTCACTTCACCCCGGTTGGACGACTTTGATCGCCCAGCATCCTTTCTTGTGCATCTTTCTCAACATGCTTCCTTTGATCGACGGCATGGGCAGCTCCAATGTCTTGATGATGTCGAGAAGGCATTCCCCAAAGCGCAGGTACTTGATGTCTTCGGCTGTGTCGTAGTAGAAGCTCTTCATCTTTAAGTTAGGAGAAAGAAGATTAGATACAAAGTGATAAGGAAAAGAGTTTACTAGAAGAGCATAAATAACTTAGAAGAATATAGAAAGCAGAAGCACACAATGATAAAGGTGGTTTCCAATCCTAGGGGTCATGTCCTACATGCAACTTTGTGCTCTAATACCATCTATTGTGACCTTGGATCGTTAAAGATCCTAAGTCCCTGTGATTAACATGCTAGTCCCTAGATCAATAGCTAGAACTTCACAGTCGATGAATTCATGTAAAACACAAGTCATTATTACACGAATAATCCAGAGTATATTTATAACAACTTGCATAGCTTATAGCTAGCTCAAATAAAACAGCGGAAACTAATAAAATTTGCATCCATCAACGCATCAGGCTAGTTGCGTGAAGACCCGCGATTCCTACGCACCTTTCAATCTTTGGGTTCTGCACATAAGACGTGCAGTCAACAAGTTGGGTCAATACTTTGAATGTATTGGCAAATTACACCATGGAAAGAATAAGACTAACTCTACATGCAAGGCTTGGAGTAGGCTTTGGGGTTCATTTGCATTAAGCCAATTTTCTGTAAGTAAGAAGAAGAGAGGGAGAGTTTTACCCTACTTCGTAAACATTGTTTAAGTAATATAGGGTCGAGTGGAACACGAGGATATTACACACCAAGTGTCCAATCAACCTAACACTTGGATATTACACACCAAGTCCCCAAAATCCCACCCATTGGCGATATTACGCACGCCCTGGGGTTTTAGAAAAACTTTAAGTTTGGAAAAAAGGAGAGGAAGATCCTTCAGAGGCTCCATCCTTCAGATGCTCAAAGTGTTCTTTTCCGTGAACTCGGCTAATCGATCAGATTGCAATACTCTCGAGAGGTTGTGCACTTTCCCCAAAATCCATGATCAAGTCCTTTTACAGACAAGACCATGGCGAGGCTTTCCCTTAGTAGCCCCTCTACCAGCTGGATCCAACCATGCCAAGAACCTCCAAATGTTGGTACCCCGGTGAGGTTTCCTACTAAGTACTAGGCCAAGACAGAGCCCATATGTATTGTGGTTGCACTGGAAGCTTCTGAATTCTGAAACGTGGCAGACTTCTTTGATTCATGGGCAGCCGTCCTCCACCAAATTCCACTTGTTGACCTGACAACCATTCCGCCAAGAAGAAAACTTAGTTCTATTTTGAAAGGGGGTTTTGAGAGGAAAAGGTTCGCTCGAGAGAGCTTTATACTTAGAAAATTTTGAGTCTTTCGAACCCCCATCGGTACTTTATATATATATATATATCATAGCAACAATACTTAGCAAAAACAGGGATAACCTATTAGGAGGTAGAATTCCTAAGTATAAATCTACTAATGGCATACTACAAAACCGCACTCGCAAAAATAATACTAAGAAAATCTACCAAAAATCCTAAACATGCATACTACAGAATTTGAAGATCAAAACATGCATAGTCAAAACTAGGACATAAATATGAACAAGTGCTGTAACTTGCCTTGATCCAAGCAGCACTCTACACAACTGTACTCCTCAGCGCACTCCGAACAATCTAACGAATCACAAATATAGATCCAATCACAATTTGCACAAAACAATGCCACAAAAGTAATTATGCATGCATGCAACATGGTAATATGCAACGATGGGTTCAAATTCAACCAAGAATATTATTCAGGGTTGGTATTGTGTAAGGAGTGTCATTAGTATCGATTTCCCACGGATTTTAAGTATTTTGGATTATTACTTAATTAAATATGCTCATAAATAGATCTACCCTTCAAATCTACCACGAAACAGATCTAAACACTCTAAGCAATATACACCAATTTTAAACAGTA
This sequence comes from Avena eriantha, assembly GCA_910589775.1. NCBI lineage: Eukaryota > Viridiplantae > Streptophyta > Magnoliopsida > Poales > Poaceae > Avena > Avena eriantha. The sequence continues at coordinate 424,336,968 of OU342745.1, forward strand.
GATCTGGTAGATACAAAACCAACGCAACTCGAATCAACTAAAACGGAGTTACGATTATTTTCCTATAATTACAATACTCCAATCTAGACTTTAAATTCTACCACAAGATCAGGATATTAAACTAGCAATATTATTGCAGATCTGTGTTCTACTCAATTTTATGAATCCAACGGTATATTATACGCAATTTTTGGCCAAGTATTCGATTTACTATGAATTATACAAGATTAAAACAATAATCTGTCTATTAAAAACTAGATCTAGTCAGCACGACCACGCGGGCGGCAAGTGGCGGCTTCGGATTGGCCTAGCTAGGTGATGCGGCGCTGACGTGGCGCTGGCGCGCGGACATGCCACGCGGCGCAACCTCATTCGTCGATATCCCTTCGCTGGCTCGGTCTAATCTAGGCCGTTGGATCTTGATCTAACGGGCGGGAACGAAAGGAACTCACCCGGTGGCGGTGGTGACTTGTCAACGACGATGAATGGCGGTGGCGCTTCGGGCGGTGGTGCTCGGTGGTGGTCTGGTGGTTCCCCAAGGCGGCGGTGTAGACGACGGGGTGCAGCCCCTCCTCGTGGTCCTTCTAGCACGGATGGCGGCGGCCCTCGCTCCCTCGGCTTGTGGCAAGGCTCCGCCGGTCACCTCCGTCTCTGGTGTGGCTCTAGCGACCAATTAGGGGCGGCGCTGGGCTCTGTTTAAGGGGAAAACAAGGTGAGGTGGAGTAGAAGACCAAGGGGAGCCGGTTAGATGTGAACTGGAGGTAGAGGAGGGCTCGGAACCTTCTCCTCGAAGCTCGGCAGTGAGGCAACTCCGACAAGATCGGAACGACCTCGGAAGGCAGCAACCCGACGGCGATAGATGAAATTGGTTTAGGGTTTAGGGTCGGCACGGTGCGGGGGTTTATATGGGGGGTTTCATGTCGTGGGGGTCACGGAACCTCCTCCGATTGGGCCGGAAACTCCGTCGGGTGGTTGAGCTCTTGCTCGACTCGGGCTCCAGCGAGAGGTGGACGATGACGCGCGGGCTCAGGCGGTCATTGACTCGCGGAGCAGCGGCGGGCTGCGGGTGGTCGACATGGGCTGGCCCACTGGCGTGCGCGCGCTGCTTGCTCCGCAGGCACGAGTGGCAGGTATGACGCAGGCTGGCTCGGCCGGCCCGCCTAGGTTAGTTTCCCTTTTTTGTATTTTTCTTTTATCTTTTCTGTTCACAAATTCTTTAATAACGTTTGCATACTTTACTTAATTTTAATGAAATTGGTCTCTAAAAAATCGTAAAAAGGAGGAGATTAACATAGGATTCTAAAATAACACTTTGCAAGGATTTAGAAGGTTAGGTTTAATATAACCCCTTCTTGTCTTTATATGACTATAAAAGAAATCAAAATAGGGTTTAGGGAAAAGGATTTTGATGCAACTTTATTGTGTAATGCCATGATGCATATGATATGATGCATGCTTCTAGTAACATCTGGAATTGTAAAATTTGGGATGTTACACTAATAGAAGGTGTTTTCTGCCAAACAGTGCCAAACAGAGTTATAACCAAAATAAAGGGGATTATTGGTAAATCCTCAAAAATCAATGTAAAACATGGATATAACATTATATATGATGCAAATATATGGGTAAACATGTCAACAAACTATAAAGTTCATGTATGCATTTTACATGCATTAACATCCCCAAGCTTAACATATGCTCGTCCTCGAGCATAAAGGTGATAAAAATAAACATGGACTTTGGAGTTTGTTACTTTGCTTCTTTCATTATCATACAAAGTTCATAGGTTCAAATCTTTTCAATGAAACATGATAAGCAAGTGTACCATCAAGTTGTATCTTTTGCACATGTATAAACATGTTAAACAATAAGTAATGGTGTGCTAAAATAAATGAGGAACAAAACAACCTTCAAGCACAATTTGATGAACCTATAGAATAAGAGACTCTTCTTATCATCGGCATTTGTGTTTTATGCCTCTACTTTTATTTTTGGACCCACTTCTTAGTTTAATGCCCGGCTAGAAGGCTCACTTCTTAGATTCATATCTTCCCTTGAGATGTTTTGCATCTTGTACCAAAAGTAAGCATTGAATATATATGTTATCCCTGCATAAAGAATGCAAAATAAAGTTTTGATCTATGTAGTTCATGTCAACAATACTAATAAGGATAGGGTTCCAAGTAGCTTTTGTTTCGAAAGTTGCATATGGTTCATGTGTTAAACATTTTACAAGTTGAATGTCTCATGCACCTTTACCAATGAACTGACACTACAACTTGTCATTGTATATCATAGGTTGTCATAAAAATTGCATCACTGAGGTACCTCTTGCCCCTGTGTGACTATACGCCCAACATACGTTTGGTAGCTAGGAAGCATGTTTTTTGTGTTATTTTCATAAAGGGAAGATCTCCACATTTCAGAAGACAATGCAAACACACATATGAGTCCTCTCGGCAAATTTCTTTTGAAAAGAGTGTCATTAATTGTCATGCTATAAGTTTCCACCATGTCATGCATGGGTTTGGCTAGCGGTCCGGGAGCATTTTCTCTTTCTTTATGCTTACTCCAGTGTGTAGTGTAGGACAAAGCAATAACAAACATGATATTTCAATAATAGATATTGTAAGTGTGTGCCATGATAGCATGGTTTGGCCAACAAACAACTTATAAAATGTAAAGCACATAAAGTTCCATAGTGGTATCACCCCAAACCTTACTTTCTTATGAGCTTTAAATTACACAAAAGAGATGATTTTGAATATTTTGGAGGATCAACATGCATATTATACTTGGAAGTAGCTTTTGCCACAAATAGGTAGATATGCCTAATCTTGTTTAAGGGGTTTGGAACAAGTCTTAGCTTGCATTGTGAAGGCTTAGCAAAAAGAGATCTAAAGAGTGTGCCATCTAGTTTATAATGCCAACCTTATGGCTGAACATAAATATAAATGATAAAAGGGTACAAATTAATAGGCACAAACAAATCATACTTCATGTAAAGTATTTGAGCTTAGTAACTAGGCGTAACATGAATTTCAACTTTTTGCTTTTATCCCCCCTTTTCTATTATTTCAAGGCATTCATATTCAGTTTTAATCTCATCATGGAAAAGTTTATTTTCAGTAGCTTAATCATAAACATGCATAATGATTCATGACGATCGTCCTTTTATTGCAAACAAAAGTAAAATAAACAAAACATAGGCTCCAAGTTTCTATGATAGTCTTATGTTGCTCGAACAACAAAGTTTAGAGGTTTGCAAACCGAGAGTTTAATAGGTCCATTGGGGTGCCTTGGGCATCCCCAATATTATGGTTTTCACCATTCTTGGATTTCTCTTGGTGTGGTGTTCCTCTATTTCCTGTCAAAAATTCAACACAAAACTTTTCTCCCATCTCTTTTTTGAGTGGTGACATTAGTGGAACAAAAGCATAATAGTTGCTGCATATATATCAAATAAAAAATTGTTTTTAAATGTTACAAAAAGAATGTAATGTTTCTACACATCCCTAGCATATAATATAGCTCATAGCAATCATTTTAGGACACTTGGGAATGGTTAAAACAAAACATGGCAGAATCTGTCCAGATTTTTTTCAGCATCAGCAAAACAAATTTATTTCGCCCACTTAAACATGTCAGGGATTTTAGCCACTTTTTTGCATACAGAGGATGAAAAGTTGTAAATTATGTGCAAATATGAGAACAAAAAGAGTTACATAAAAAATCAGATAATTTTTCTACTAAAAACTATTCTGCAGGATTTTTCTACTCCATATGTTTTACAACTTTTTATCATCCAAGATGAGTTCCACTTGGTACTTTATTACTACTCTACAACAAATACACTAAAAAGGACTCTTTTAATAGCAATCAAACTTAAAAATAAATGATCGGGTTGCCTCCCGAAAAGCGCTTTCTTTATAGCCATATAGCTAGGCTTTACTTACTTGGTTTAAGTGATATGGAATTCATGTGGTAGCTTGTGTTTCTTTGCTACCTCCTTCTTCCTCGGAAAGTGTTCCATACACTTCTTGTGAGGATACTAAAACTTCACATTTCCTTCTTTTGCATCAATGATTACACCCGTGGTTCTCAAAAAAGGTCAACCAAGTATTATAGGACTTGATGTATTGTAACCCATGTCCATGGCAATAAAATCAACAGGTACAAATGTCATATGTAATTCAACCATGATATCTTTAACTTTCCCTAAGGCATTTTTGGTTGAATCATCACCAAGTAAAATATCTATAGAGCAATTTCCATGGGTTTCAAATCAAGCAAATGATATAGATCTTTGGATAAAACTGAGACACTAGATCCTAAAACTAGAATGACATGATGTGTCTCTTTTCCAATAGTGATTAATATCTTGGGGAGCCATGCATCCCCAAGCTTAGGTGGTATCATAGCTTCATTATTTTATCTTTAAATTTTTTCTATAATAACATAATTTGCTATGTATGAACCAAATCCTGCTTGATGAACATTAAAAGATGGACCATTAGAAAAAATTTGCAATATAGTAATGAGTTCATGCAAGCTACATTTATCAAGATCAGGTAGAGGTTCTTTTGTTTCACTTAGCATTTTAACTTCCTCTATTTGTTTATCATTTGTTGGTTCTTTCTCATTATCAATCATAGTAGTATCTCTCTTTTATTTTTAGTGATTCTACATTTTTGTCCCCAAAGAGTTTTCTATGACTTCCACTTCTACTTCATTTTCACCACGAATTCCCCTAAGGGAAAAACTAGGGCTAACTTCACTTAAGCTCTTGTATATACTAGTTTCTATTAACATTCCATCTAGCAATGTAAATGCTTTGTAAGGGTCTAGATATAAAAAGGATTTTCCGGCCTCTTTATTTACGAATTGTATAGATTCAAATGTAAGACCTTTATAAAAACTCTCTATAAGCAACCAATTCTTTAATCCATGTTCTACTTTATATGTAAGTTGTTTAAACCTTACCCAAGAATTAGTGAGAGATTCATTTTCATATTGCTTGAAATCACATACCATTTTTTTGTAATGAAAGGTATTCTTACCAATTTTCTCTAAAAAGGATACTTTCATATTATAGCATGTTTTTAAATATCTTTTAGGTGCAGCCTCATACCATCTTTTAGCTATTCCTGTTAATGCATGTGTAAACAACTTTGATTTCACTATTTCAGGATCAACATCAGGGGCCCCTAGAGTTTTGCATGAATCCTCAATTTTTTTAATATGCCACTCAACATCGGTTGCATTTCCACTGGAAAAACGATTATAAACTATGGCACCTAGTACTTCAGGATCAATGTTGCACTCAAACTTGTTTGCGAATGGACTTGTTTCCAACTTAACTTTTTTATTTTTATTATTCATGTTTTCTAGTGAAAAGTTGACACTAATTTTTATGTGTTTTTATGTTTTAAGGAAAACTTAAAAATACTAAAAACAAGGCAAAGAAAAGTGCTTCAAAAATCTAAAAGGAGAAGAAAAAGCTCACAGTGGTGCAACCTCCCCAAGCTTGGGTTGTTACACAAGTTCATGAAGATGATGGCTCCACTAGTAATGTCCTTCTTGCAGTTCCCCGACAATGGCGCCAGAAAATACTTCTTGATAGAAACAATCGTGTCCACTTTTTGTTGGGACTCCAAGTGCAGAGTGTTGTAGCAAGCTTCTTTTCCCCACATGGGTGACTCGAGGGTTTAAATCGAACTCTTGGGGATCTGGCTTAGAAGTTATTCGCCTTCTCCTTGTCAAGCAACCTATAAAGCAAAATAATTTGTCTTGTGTCCCCAACTCCACCAAGTGGTTGTCAAGCACAAGGTTTCGTATTATTAGTGTGAAATAAAATATAGTAAACTGAAATAAACAATGTAAACTATATGCGATATGTGAAGGTAAAGTTGTTTTGGGGTTTTTATGAGTGATTACAAGTAGGAAAAGTATTTTTGTATTTTCGAAATAATAAATTGCAGAAAATATAAAAGGTAGTAATTGCAATGAAAAGGTGTTTCTTATGATTAAAATTGGACCGGGGTTCATGGGTTCACTTGTCTACTCTCTTTTTAAGTTGGGGTTATCATAAAACAATTCATCAATGATAAATATTCATGGAACTTCTATATGTGTATGATAAGCATTCAGATGGGCATCACGTCCTAACATAGAGATGAAACACATCTCTCTTATACTCCTCAAGAAAGGGAAATCTCCATGCAATCTTGAATTAAGAACAATTAGAGTATAGCTTTAAGTAATATGACATGATGTTTGAAATACAAATATGCTACCTTGCCCTAACAAGATTATCTCACTGTCACAAGATAATTATAGCACATGATTTCACTTTATCCCTAGTGAGGCAGCAAAAGAAAGATAAAAACCAAAGTAGATCTTGAATATTGTTGTCATAATTCAATCACTGCCATCATGCTACTCCATCTAACACACACTTCTCCCCCATACAAGTTCTTGCATACAAGTTGGATTAAAACAAGCAATTAAGAACGGGGTACATGATATGCATCTACCAATACATCTTACACAAAATAGGTTCTAATCTCATATACCAAATCATAGAATAAAGATCCACCACATAGGAATTACATATATGACCATAATCATATTGGGCAGCTCATATCGTACTAGATCTATGAAGAACAAGAGAGACATAGATCAAGCTACTACCACAAACCCATAGTCCAGGGGTGGACTACTCCCTCTTCATCATGGTGATGATGTTGGAGATGTTGGAGAGGGTGGAGATCCCTCCAGAGGCAGCTCTAGTGGAGTTTCCCCCTCCAATCTTCGTTGGATCTGATTCTGTTTGGTGGTGTTTTTGTCTCTAGTGTGCTCTCCCTTGAGGACTCCCCAGGGGGTCCTTATATAGGGGTTTTTAGGTCAAGAGAACTCCGTGGGCGAAAGAATCAAGGCGATCGGACGACCGAGGGTTCTTGCGCTCTAGATGCTTCTCGTGGTAAAATATTGACATCCCCAAAAGCTCAGGCCCATTTGACTCCATATAGGTCCTGAAACATCAAAAACATATAAAACGTGGTTTTTCTGCCCTGCTGGGTTATAACCAAAATAAAGGGGATCATTGGTAAATCCCCAAAAATCAATGTAAAACATGGATATAGCATTATATATGATGCAAATATGTGGATAAACATGTCAACAAACTACAAAGTTCATGTATGCATTTTACATGCATCAGCGGCCCACATGTGACCTGCTAAACACATGTCCCTTGATTTTGGTCAACATGCGAGCGAGCAGTAGCCCGAATCTAAAAGCAGATCTCATGGCAACTAACGAGTGCACAACTATCCTCCTACACAGGTTTTTGTTCACAAGTGATGATCAAAGGTGGTGAGAGACCCCCTTCGCCATTCAAGAGAAGTGATTGTGTATTGGTTAAATTTTCTCTTGCTTTATGTTTGACTCGAAAAGGAATCACCGCACTATTAAGAGGGATGGTATCGATGAGCTCGTTGGGGAACTTACTCTATTCTATACACATCCTACCACCATATAGCCATCACACCAAAGTGAGAAGAGCATACTTCTTAGGAGAAATCTGTTGTTCGAGAGGTTTCTGCGAAATCGGCGTGCAAACCGGTGCCGTCAAAGTGTCCATGAGTTGTCGGGTCTCATGCCGGTGCACGCCGGAAACATCTACTGAAATTCAAACTGGCGCCGGCAGGTCAGTTTGGCGCAGGGCCTGGCTTGGTTCGGTGGCTGTCAAACTGGTACGGTGTAAGCCCTGACAACCGCATGGTCTGCCTTTCAAATCAGTGGTAGGACTAGCCCGCCAGTTGCTATGCTGGTCATTCCAACGTTGCTAAACTTATTGCCAGTTTGACTCGTAGTGCTTCTCCAAATGGCTAGGTTTCTCCCTTGGACTATAAATACCCTTTCTTCCACCTTGAGGCAGTTAGGTCAACCATTCCATTTGGTTTTCTTGAGCTCACTCTCTCTCAATCCACTGTTGAAATATCAAAACTTGAGGATCTCCCATTCTACCCAACAAAAGCCAAATCCCTTTGGTAGAAAGCAAGAGTAGGTCCTGATCTAAGTTCCCACCAAGCCATGTTTTAATCCACCTTGAGTTCATTGAGTTTTCTTGTTACTCCTGTGTTCGTGGAAAACCCTAGGGTGCTAGGGTCAACTGAGGCATTCGGCTAGTCATTTGCCCCGTGGAAAATTTGTGAGAGTTTGAAGACTACCTTAAAGTTTACCCAAGGTAAGTGAGCTATTCCTTCGTGGGATAGACTCAGAGAAAAAAGGTGAGCTTTCAAGGCGTTGGCAAATCCTTCGTGGAATCCAACACCTCTCCATCATGATGTACCTTCCCCAAAGAAAGTGAACACATGAATACATCTTCAGCTCCGCATGCTTCATTTATTCTTAACAGATCCCTTTACTTGTGTTCTTACGTTTGTGATAGCCGTCGTGATTGAATTATTGTGTATCGTCATCTAGGTTGCCTCACCTAATTTGCATTAGGCTCACTTATATTTCGCAAAGCCTAAACTTGCAAAAGAAATTAAAGAGATTTGTAGAACCTATTCACCCCACTCTAGGTTAACCTTCTATATTCTTTCATGAAGTATTTATGATATATATATTTGCATGTTGTTTGAAACAAAAATTTCATTTAATATTTGGAACATTTAATTTGGAATTTGAATTGGTATATTGGATTTAGTTAGATTTTTCATTTAGATTAGGGGCCATGTTGTTGGGACCACTTCTGGAGATGATCTACCTATATATTATACTCAACTTGAATGTGCATTAACCAGAAAAAACTTTTAATTTTATTGATTCCATTGAACTTCTAATTTAATTATGATAAGATCGATCTATCTAGCCAATCCTATCTAGACTACTACCTAGGGGTTTCATTGGAACGCATGATTCTCACCTATCTCACGTACTAGGAAAGAAGCACGTGGTTCTTGTAATTTCTATCCGAGATGTTGTCATGGTTTTGGCCATCTATATATATTTCGGTATCAGTCATACATAACAATGGAGCTATCAATGGCTAAGATCGAACACAGTAATTTGTGCACGATTAGATAAAGCCACCAGTCATGTTCTGTGTTTTTGTTTAGATGTGAAAAAACCTTGGGATAGGATGAACTTTGTTCCTTGATGTAGCACTTTAAAAATCCAACATGTACGTCGGTCTCTGTTGACGGAGACGCGTTGCATCGTTACCCTCTCTGGGGCTTTGGCGTGGTCTCGTGGAGTACTTTCTCCTAGGTCACCGGTTGCATGTCTTGGTATTTTCATGTCCTTTGTTGTTTATCCTTAATCTGCTATGTAAAAGGGTTTATTTATTTGTGGCTTCGCTATTTTGAGGAGATGCATTTATCATTTAATCCCCTTAGCCTTTCATACCAACTAGTAGCGCGCTTTGCTGCGCCGTCCTTTGGCAATGTCATTTAAACTCTATGAGATGGAGCTCGTTTATTGGAGTATATATGTTTTTTGTATTTAGTTTGATGTGGGCTAGGCTTGTTCCACCGGGAACAACCACAACAAACCCCACTGATATAGAGTACATTGGGGAAAATACAATGAACGTCAGCGTAAAAACATAAACAAAAAGGCGCATAGCAGCAACAATGAACAATCAAACCATAAACAGAACAAACACGAGGACGCACATGATCACCCGCATCCGGCTCACCCAAAGCCTCAACCGAATCGGCACTGGATATCCTCACTACCAAACAACACTCAAGAACCAATTTATATAAACAACAAACAAGATAGGCGACGAAATAAAACAAGAAAGACATACAAAAGTCAAGCAATGACAAATAAGATTTCAAAACTCTTCCAACCACGATGATCACACGGTAATCACACGTGGGCTTCCCGGCATCCATACAACAAAGAAACAAACATGTGACCCTAGGCACACCAGCCCCAAACCTGTCGCGCAAGGAACAATAACAAAATTCAGAGCACATTGACACCGAGATGCCGCACTAACACATGCACAACACACTCCAAACGACTATGAACCCACCCTCCATACAAATCGAAAGAATCGACCCAAAAAGGCACCACCCACTGCATCCCAACCACACACATGTGCTGACTAAAATGGCAACAATAAACAAAACATGACAACAATAAAAAAAAAGTGGTCACAAATTATGTCTCGGGCACCCTCAAATTCAGGAACCCACAACACATCCGTGCACCACCTGAACCAGCCCCAAAATAGCATTGAAAAAATGGCAGAGAGCATATGAAATAAACCCAAGCGTGAGCAACCCCAGAGAACACATGTGGGCGTAGCGCCCACGCCTAAAACCAGCCTGCACCGATGAAACTCAAGAAGCGAAGGAGGAAGTCACCACAACGCCAAAGAAAACCACCACCATGGAAAAAGAAGAGCAAAAGAGGGAACAACAAGGAAATGACCACTTGCCCCGCATCTCCCTTCCACTTAGAACACATGCAGCTACCCATGGCAGCCCGCAATACCACATATACAAATGACACGTAGATAGGAAGGCCCCCACCGAACGAAAACGTTCATCGAAGCGATTACATGCTGAAAGCTAGGGCCTAACTGAACCGACATAAGGGAAATAAACCATAGGAACCCACTTTCACTGGCAAGGAAGCAATAACACACCAGATAAAAAGCCCTAGCCAGTGGGGCATGACCCAGCCAACCACAACCCATCAGTCCAACAAGCAGCGAAATACAACCACTACATGTCGCATAGCGAGGTGGAACACCGACTCACCTGCATCAGCCTCCCGCATGGGCCAGCACAAGTTCTTACTTTGTGGCGCTATTTTCTTTCACATGTTCGTGTTGCTATTTTCTTTTAGATGTTCGTGTCACATGCTCGTTCGGGTAGTAGTTCTTTCCCATTTGATTTTTTAGAATGTTTTCTCTTTGCTTTATTTTTCTCGTTATCTTTGTTTTTTTACTTTCTTGTCATTCTACAGTTTTCAGACCTGCGAATATTTTGTACCGAAGAATGTTTTTTCAGACCCACGAAAACTTTTCAAAATTATGTCAACATATTTTTCGGACCAATGAGAACTTTTTTAGACTATTGAATTTTTTTTTCAAAACGGTGAACAGTTTACGAGAACATATTTATGTAGACATTTGAGAGCTTTTTGCAGATAGTTGAATATTTTTCAGCCTCGCGAATAGTTTTAAAAAAAGTGAACATCTTATTTTAAACTCATGAGTTTTTTTAGATCGATGAATATTTTAAAAAACACTTGTATTTTTTTTGTGCTAAACGATCAATTTAATTGTTAGATGTAAACATTATTCATGTTCTAGGTATTTGTATAATTCTTAAAGCGTTAATATATTTTATATAGCTTTTTTTTGCGAGTTAAGTATAAAAATTAACAATCGGCTAGGCTATTTTTTCGAAATGAACAATCCGCTAAGCCATGACCGTTTAATTTTTAAACATACATTATCTAGGTATATTTGGGAAGCAACATAGCATGCCATGTTAGCGAATAACACAGTGACACATCACGAGCAAAGAGAGGCCTTCAATTCAAGGAAGCTTAGAGCTCTTTAGAGATGACAGAATCAGAGTTACCCTGCAACGACAAGTACAACTTCCCACAGTTTATTCTTTCACACGGATTCATGCTTCTTCCCACAAAATCTAACCCTGAGTTGCTGGCCAGCTCGGCCGCACTGCCTGGACTACTAATTGGCGGTAGGCGGAACAGGAACCGGACGCGCGCCGTCGTGCTCGTGCGCCGGCGGCACGCTGTGCATCATGAAGGCCTTCTCTTCCTCGACGGCCGGAACCTTTCCAGTTCCATCATCACCTGATGAACAAGATCCCAAACAAATACGAGTCAGAACCACACACAGATTAACACGTATGTCATGACAGAAAAACGGAACGTGGATGCAGAAATCACGAGTAGTAGTTACGTGGCGTGGGCCTAGTGTAGCCCGGTAGCTGCATTCCACCAGCGGGTGGCGGCGTTGTTCCAGCCGCAGCCGGTGATGATCCTCCCCTGGTGTTGGTTCGTGGCAGCGTTGCCCCGGGCCCGCCGATGTACGTCTGGGCGTGCCCGCCGATCGCTAGCTCGCCGCAGAGGAGGGCGAGGAGAACCAGAGCTGGGAGTGCTGCTTTGGACGCCATTTTCCTTTTCTCAAGTTCTTTGGTCTGCTCTCCTGCTCGGTGTTGTTGTTCCAGCTAAACCCAGCTTGGGGAGAATATATACAGCAGCACAAGTATCGGTGAAGAACGTGCTAAGCTAGATAGGTTAATAATAACTAGTACGCCTACGTGCTAGTTGGGCCTAGCCTAGAGGTCTTTGATTATCAGTGACGGTTGGGAGAGACGACGGTGAGTGTGTAGCAACGGAAAAGGAGGAATCGGTATCTTGTAGCTCTGCAGGCCGCAGAGGGTACCTACTGCCAATTTGTGGTCCATCACAAAACAGTACAATGGCATGGAGTCCAACACATTCGCATCATACAAGTAAACGTTCTGAAAGCCACTTGAGTATGTCGATCCATTTGTTCTACGGCAGTTATTTATCGTTGGTGTTTTATATTTTATAGTATATGATTCTTATAGGTGGCTAATAGAGATTGGGTCTAAAGAAGTTTCTCCCATGAGGTGGTAACTATGTTCATGGTTTCTCCTCTGTTTCACTCATATGACAGCTCCTAAAATCCCAATAAATAAGTCGAACGGGGGTCAAAATGAAATACTCCGACAAAGTGCGGCAGATTTGCATCTATCGTGCATTTTCACCGACGGGTCTGCATATCCCCGTCAAGTCTAAATGTATGTGGCTCATCCCCTTCAAAAATTTCATATCCCCTCCGGTGCATATTAATGGTCTCAACTATGTCTAGATACGAATACATTTAAATACTTAACTAGATACATATATAAATCTAGATAAAGTTTTTTCTTTTTACTAATGAAATCTAGATAAAGTTGAGGCCACTAATATGGACCGCAGGGAGTAACAAACTATCACTTTGGTAAGAAGAAATGACTGAGATCGCACTTCCTCTTCTTGGGAACTTGGCTACCTATTTCACTGTGAAGGGAACGCAAGATGCAAAGGTTACACTTTTTTTTTACAGAGGGTGGCAATACATAAAAAACGCAAACTACTGCACGTGGAACATATTTTGGCTCTAGTAATATATGATACTACAGCACAAGCATCAGTGCACGTGCTAAGCTAGATAGATTGTTGTACGTGCTAGGTGATAGTTGGGGGAGATGATAGAATGCATAGCGAGGGAAATGGAGGAATCGGTATCTTGTAGTAGCTGTGTAGGCAAGGTACCTACTGTCAGTTAATGGTCGATCACAAAACAGTACTACTACTCATGGGTCATGGCAGCCCTGCCTCTGTCGGTTAAGTAACAGGCGGTCGCGGTAGTAAGTGGGCACGCGTATGTTGGTTTTGGTCTTGCCGTTTATTTCTGTTTAATTAATTAAGACTACCATTTTGCCTACTTGATAACCGCTTCGTGCTGCGGGTGTCCGTCATCCAATTAAACTTTATCAAAAAAGCACGGGACGCGCCCATTTACAGGCCTAAGTCGCGGTCACCGCGGAGGATGCCGATCAACCCATGCAAGCCAGCTGGAGAGCGTGACGACTGGTGGCAGACGGTGTGGCCGCGTCCCTGGGGCAACAAGGCATGCTGCAGCAGAGCAGGGTGCTCGTATCGAGTTTTTTCATTCTTTTGAGATGGTGTTCGTTTTTTTTTTTTTGAAAATTTCACTGGTCTATTAATAATCATCAACAGTAGTAAATAGGCCTAAAAGTAATAAAAATTACAAATAGGTCAATAGACCACCTAGCAAGACTACAAACACTAGCATGAGCCGAAGGCGCGCCGCCGTCCTCGCCCCTCCATCACCGGAGCCGGGCAAAGCTTGTCGTAGTAGAGCTTGTTATAGTAGACAGACGAGAAGTCGTCGTGCTAAGATCCCAAAGAACCAACGCACTAATGCAGCAACCATCGCCAATGATGACATCAGTAGATTGGAAGAGACCAAACTGAAATTAACACGAAAAACGACTAGATCTCAGGAGATCAGCCGGACACACGACTCCAGGCGCCCCCCGTCAGCGCTAGGCGCACCACCGGAGCGAGGATAGAACGGGGAGAAATTTATTCTAACTTCAGGATGTAACTGTCGCCTCAACATTTCATAAAAAACACGAGAAAACAGCCTAATCGAAAGCCGGCGAGAGGCTGTCGTCCGCCACACCTCCAAGACCCTAAGGCCATCGGAGACGGAACGGGCCGACGGCGTCACCGGCGGAGGGAAGGGACCCTAGATGGGTTTTTCTAGCCGCCGCCTGGCCTCCTGGAGCCGCCGCACGAACGTACTGGTTCAGATAATTTTGAGATGGTGTTCGTATTAATCAGGCGCCACTATTACACGGCATTCAGGCTCGCCCTACAGATCCAGCCCCCTCCACGTACAGATCAGCTCGTGTCATGACAGTTCAGGTCACGGCATTCAGGCTTCGCCCTGTGACGTGAAGGGAAGGGGGACGCCTGCCCTTCCTGAAACTTCACCAAATTGGCCCCTTCGGTGCTCGCGCGCCACTTCGATTCCTAAACCAAGAGCAGCCGAGAAGCGACACAATCGCAATTCGCAACAGGCATTTCCAGACCCCGAAATGAAGCGACTATCCAGAACAGGGATCAAACAAGAAACTCAACAGCCTAGCAAAGCAAACAGACACGATGCGCGGCACAAAAATTACTGACCACAAAACGAGAATCCAGATCAAGCTATCGGCCTTCTCACAAACTGAGGACAGACTGGCTCGACGCTGCCAAAACCGTGCGTATCCTCCTCACATGATGAGGACACCACCTCTGGTAGTCAGCATTCAACGAGTATGCTGCCTGAGCCATACACTAAAAGCAAACGATATTCTTCTTACTAGCCACATATAAAAAAAGATGCCGAGCACCATAACAGCAGCCAAGAACCCAGAAATGCCACACAAAAAATGCACCGTAACTTAACTCCAAGAAGCAGCAGCCGATACCAACTGACTGACAGAATGGAGCAAACAGCCTGCAACAACCATGAGGAAAGCAGGGAACAATCCCACCCAATCCGCAGCAAATACTCCTAACAAACATATCCACACAGGAAAGCCCCCGGTGTGTGCGCCCGGTAAGGCCTTGTTCGGTTCAGCAGGGCTTAAAGAGGATTGACATGTATCGAGGTGGATTAAATCCCATGCAGCTCAAAATCCACCCCATTCCACTCCAATCCTCCTGAGGAGAGGATTCACCAAACATAGCCTAAGGCTTGTTCGGTTTAGCTAGAAATCGGCGGGATTGACTTGGATTGAGGGTGATTAAATCCCATCTAAGAAAAATTCCCCCCTAATCCTCTAAATTCCACTCCAATCCACTAGTGGAGGGGATTAACCGAACAAAGCCTAAAGAACCAACACACAGGGCCACAAGCAGGCTCACACACCAGAGAGAGAGAGAGAGAGAGAGAGAGAGAGTACCTCCACAAATAGCGACGAACGGCATATAGGACCATTCAAACAAGAGGGATTAGGGCCTCCTGCGCCCAGGCAGGCAAAGATACCTGCGTTTTCTATGCGCAGCAAACGCTTTTTACCCAACAAAAAGAAGAGATGCAACCAAAGAGTGACATCCAGAACACTAACATTATTTGGTTATATTGCTCAACGACAAGGTGTTGACACACAGCTGCTAATCCTGGAAGTCTTGATCAAGATACGCGACGAGGATATAAGTTCACTAGCTAATCGCTGTCCAAAGTCGGCACATGCTACAGAACAGGTCACCCGAAAAACATAAGGCAGGAAAACGGCACGAGCAACAGAAAACCCTTGCTGGCAGTGACAGGGCAGCAAACTCCTGGCATTCCACCCACAGCGGAGCAACTGTAACACCCTGTACAAGAAAAGGTTACCCGTTAAAATGAATGAATGGACACAGGATTATACTATAAAACAAGGAGCATGATGAGGAGTGATTCTGGAGGACCCTTACTTCAGAGCAATGTACATGGTGCACACACCAGCCAGCCTGCTTTCACCTTCTATACAAAGCCTTGATATCATGGCGCATCGCGTTGTTGTCCAGCAGCTCGTCTTCGCAGTCATCAATCTCGACTTTGCTCAGCTTGAAGCCTTCGGACGTGCAGTGCTGCTCGCTCCATTCAAACCACAGCTTTGGAATGACTTCTTTCTTGAATGCGGTCTCATGGTCACTTTCGTCTGGAGAATCGGCGGCTACGAGCCTGTATACAAACACTTTCTTCTGCTGTCCAGGCCTGAAAGCCCGCCCAATTGCTTGACGGGTCACAGACGGGTTCACGTGGACGTCTAGGATGACAACCCTTGATGCGCCCACGAGGGAGATGCCCTCCCCACAAGCCTTGATAGAACCAAACAGAACTTTTGCGTCGGCAGAGTTGTTGAACTGGTCCATTGCCACTTCTCTCTCTTCTTGACTAGTATCACCAGAGATCACAAAGATCTCCTTTCCTACATGCCAGCCCCTTGTCTTAACCAATAGCCTTTCCAAGAATTTCATGGGAAGTATGTACTGACCAAAAGCCAGTACCTTCTCTCCTGCAGAATTCGCAAGTGCAAGGATATTTATGAAAAATCTGCCCTTCACACCGTCTGTCACATTGATAGACTGGACCAAACTATCGACAGCTGCATCTTTCAGGTTGATAGCTCTATCTGCAGCATCAACTTCTGACAATTCAAACAGACAAGGATGAATGTACAGTGAAGTTCCTACTGAGCTTCTTTTGAACTTCTCATAGGTTCCCAACTTATGAACAGTTTCTTTCTGCTTGGGAGTGAGTTTCAAGAAGACACTGAAGTCTACCAGGCCAGGCAATTCATCTAAGATATCACCCTTGTAGTAGTGAAGCACGTCTTGGGTTAGTTCTCTCAGACTTCTAATGACATGTGCTTTTCTCGTGAAGTTATCATCATGTAGCAGGGTCTCTTTTACTGACTCAGTGAAGGCATTATCAGCAACTCCTTTTGAAATCCTGCCACCTGATATTGCTACTTGACTCATTATACGCTTAACAATAGAACGAGATGATTCCATCTTGAGAAACTTCGGGCGTACGAGGTTCAAGATGTTGAACACTTCTGAGACATGATTCTGGAAAAGTGTACCAGATAGGACCACCTTACGTGGAGTTTGTACTCTGCTCAGTGATTCGAGCACGTTAGTCTCCCGATTCCTAGGTGTATGGCCCTCATCCATTATCAGTAGGTTAGGAACCATAAGCAACATGTCACGGCACGCAGCTGCCACTGTGCCACCCCCATCACTGCAAATGATCTGAGAGAACTGCTTGTATCCAAGAAACAGGATACTCACTTTGGCTTGCCAAGAGTTGAGGATTCCCAACTGATCTGTTCTCTTGTCAGCCTTGACAGAATAGAAATCATACAGTGGTATGTCCTCCACTTGCCACTGTTGAAATTCCCTCTTCCATGTACCTAATATGCCTTTAGGAAGTATAACCAGGGGCCTTGCAGAGGGATACTTTGCCAGGAAGCTCTGAATGAAACTAATGAGCATAAACGTTTTCCCTGAACCAGGGGCATGAGCTAGAATGCAGCCTCCTGGTTTGTCAGAGATTAAATTCTTAACCAGAAAGTGGAAACCTGCCAACTGATGTGGTCTCATTTGCTTTGCATGTCTTGGATGAATGGCAATGTCTAACACACGAAGTTCTTCAGCGACTCTAACATCACCAATGACAATCTCATCAGAATCCTTTGAACGCGTTTCAGACAAATATGATCTTGACCTTGATGCCTGACATTAGGAAAACATAATGTCAACTGAATGTTCCAGTCATACGTTTGAATTTCATGATTACCATATAAAACATTTGAAATAGTGATGTATGTCGAAGTTCCATACTTGTTACTAATCCATGTCATGTGATCTTGCCCAGCTACATCATCTATCTATTATTATACACTAAAAGCACTGTATGGTAGAACAATGGAAAGTAGACTACAAATTCTCATAAAAATCAAAGAATCCAACAACTTGTTGAACAGATCAGTATATTTGTTAAATTTTCGTTAGTCGATCCTCCATGGCCTGCTGTCAACGTCATTGGATATGTTTTTCAGGATTCTTAGTTTAGTTTTAATTGAACTTCAATTAATTCCAAAGTATATATTATGCCATCATGACATTTGTGAAACATTATGATGCAGAGCAGTTGATACCAAATATCAGGAATATACTAGAAAAGTTTCTTCATGCTGGAAATACAGGAATGAACCAAAAAAAACACGAGGCAGCATCAGGCTGCGCGGGATGAGGAAATGTGTCCATTTTGTCGGTAAAGATGGTATGCACTAATTATCTGGTATGATTGGCATATTCTGCCCCTTTATGTGTTTTCTTTCAAACAATGTCAAACAATGTCATACGAAATCAATAATGTATTTCAAAGAATTTCAGCACACTACAAATGATAGCCGCTCATGTCATGGGCCACTTCACTAGTTGCTAAACAGGATATGGCAAGAACTTCCTAAAATTAAAATTACATGCATATAAAGAACAATTTATGTTGCTAAATGAGCTTGGAGATAATATACCTTTTTCCACTGATAATCAATGATTGTGTCAGCCCTTCTCACAATCATACCGCAGACACGGCATACATGGCCCAGATCTTCATGAATTCGTATGTCATGGTTGCAGTCGGTGTCCACCTCTTCTTCAGCCACTTCTTTCTCACTGGCTACCTCTTCAACGGTGTCAAGCTGGCGAATAAATATAACTAAGTCATTATGACAAACAACACAAATCGAAATTAACGATTTAACTCAAATAAAGTATGCAAATTTCTCTTACGCTAAACTAAACATGAAATTTGATTTGTGCAAAGAGTTAAGTCCACAGAATCTCCCAACTATTGAGCTGAACTCACTTACCAGGTAATCTGCCTCCTTATCTATTCTTAGACCATTTACATCACCCCCTAAACATGATCCAGGCTGTACTGTAGACCGCTATTGCACACATGGAATCATGGATACCACTTACAGAGCACCACATGTGCTTGTGTACGGGGGAGGGGGGTGAGGGGTTATGTGGACTGAACTCGGTGCAAAGCAGTTCAAGATTCAGATAAAGTAATGACACAGTACACATTTTTAAAGAACTGCTAACTTACAAAATGATAGATTTCAAAATACTGCAGCAAAAAACGTCATAATTCTGTCATTACAATTTATACCTTAGAGCTTTCCATAGCCAGTGAGAAGTCGTTCCAAATATCCTCGAGACCATCACTTTCCTTTTCCGGTTTATCCTCTTCCTCCATAGGCTCATCTTCCTCCACAGGATTGTAAGTTTCTGAGGGCAAATCCAATACCGCTGGATTCGCATCATTTTTTCTTTTCCTTTTTCTTGGTGTAGTTTCAGCATCTCCATCTACCTGGGAGCTTGGGCCAATTTGCTTTTGTTTTCTCTCCTTAGGAAGAGGAGGGAAAACTTGTGTTGCTGCTATATTCTCCACACGGGTAGCAACCTACATTGAGCAGCACGAGTTATGGCTGGAAGATGAAAATTTTCAACTTTGAAAGACAAACGTAAAAGACACCGAAAACAAACATCACAGGTTCACAGTGCCCTTCAGAGATGCCAATGTGCAGTGGAACGTAGATATCATACACTAGTTGTCAGTACAGGCATGTAGAACAAAAACAATACAATACAGTGCATAAAATTATAAGTCCAATAAAACATTGCAAGTGAAAAAGTACATACAGCCAGATCTTGGACACGTTGTTCCTCAGGTCTTTGCTGCAATATAACCCTCTCAAACTGAACTGATGGTTGATAGCTGGGCAAAGGATATTGATTCATTAAAGCTGCACTTTGAGAATACGGAACAATTTGACTGTTTTGGGCTCCATGACTAGCAGTCTCATTTAGTTCATCAATTCCTTTGGTTGCCAGCCATGTCGTGAGAGTACCAGCTTGTTCTGATGGTATCAGCTGTTCCTTTTTCTCAGGTCTGAGCTGTTTGTTTTCCTCAGGTGACGGCTGCTTGTAAGTTGCTGTGCTTTCACCTTCATCATCTGAATCAAGAATTATTATCGGTTTGCTCTTTTCCTGTTCTGTTTGCTTGATAGGGCTACTGATCATACTACTTTCAGCACTCGCCCCAAAACTCATGGTAGCCTCACGCAGAGGCAGACTAGAAAGGAAACTCATCAATTGGAACCTCCGAGCAGACGCACTTCCCACATCCTTGGAAACACTGCCATATCCCCAATTATGAACCATACTTCCAGCAGGAAGTGAAAGACCACTAATCGTCGGGTCAGAAGCCTTCCTTTTTCTGCGGTAATACATGCCTGCAGAGACAGCTGATTGATTACTATCATACAAGAGAGACGAAATAAACTTGCACTAGCAATGGAAGTAGCACTTCTGCTGATACTCTATATAAACCACATGCAAGGTGTACAATAAAATGTCGGATGCACACAGGGTTAATTATAAGTACAAGCAGAGACGGTTACATGTGGATAACTATAATAACCGTAAACATAGTAGTAACGGATGAAAAATTATAGGTTTACTCGTGCTGTTAATTATTTATTTTTGCGTGAAGCTATAAATTTCACTTGGTAAACAATCCAGTTCAATAGTAATGAAGCTTCTTATCCATAAAGCTAGTGACCGTATAGCAGCAATGTCACCTGGGGTAAAGTATTAGTCCAAACTCAAATACTGTCTTTTGCTTCTAATCATGCACAGAATACCCAGCCTAAATATCAAGAAAGAAAAACGCTCTGTAAAGGGCCAGTGGGAACACTAGGACCGGGCAAACTATATCCACACTAGCATTCCAAAGAGCAAAGTTGCAAACAACTACAATGCACCTGCAGGAAGCAGATCACCACAATAACTAGCACCATGACCTTATCCACCATACCAAAGAAGTGTATTACTCATGTGCTTTAGGAATCCTGCGGATCAAAGAGGGACCCAAAAAATGGAAACAATCCCCCAAACCCTGAAAAAACCCTAAATCCCTACCGATCCAGGCCCTTTTCGCAGCAAGGCGAACGCAAATGCAGCATCAGTCGATCGATCCTATGCACGATCTAAATCCCCCGCCTTCCCAATCCGCCCCCCGCGCCCGAGGCGCCAAGGCCAAACCCCATACCGCCGGCACAGGCGTAGCAGGTAGAGCCACCGAGGCGGGATCACGTCTGAGGGGGAGGGCAAGCGGGGGGAGTCCGCTGGAAGGTCCATTTCCAGACGGCGGACGGTTCCGCAGGAGGGCCCCAGCTCCAGGCGGCAGGGGACGGAGGCGAGGGTGGGTGGCGCGCGGGAGGGGTAGGTGATGCCAGGGCGCCGAGGGGCTCCCGCTGCGCGAGGCCTTCCTGCCGCGCTCCCGTTTTTACTCATTGTGCTCGCGGCGCGCCTCGCGCTTGAAGGCCGTGGACATGGCTGCCCGCAGGAAGGGTTGGTGCCTGGGGTTTGGGAGGAAGGGAGTGGGGAGGGGAAGTGCTCACCAGATGGTGTCGCGGGGGAGTCGTCGCTGGGGGCGGCGTCCATGGTTGCTGGAGCCGGCGACGGCGACGGCGAGGCGAGCCGCGGTGCTGTGGTTTCTGGAGGGGGAAAGACAGGAGTGGAGTGGAAAATGAAAAAATGATAACTCACTGAACAGTTCAGTAAACAGAGAGACAAACAGGCATTGGATACAGCCAACAAACCACGCAATTTTCAATCTACTAGATCTAGATAGGGCAGAAATATATTATCATCTTTGAGATACATGCACAAAGAAATTTTCTGAATCTATTACACAACCAAATGTTATCTACTGAATTTTCCAGCTACATGATATTATAATGATCATTATTTTGTAGCAATCCTCCCAGGAAGTGTGGCTGGCAAGACCGTGAGCAGTCGTACTAGTAGCAGTGAACCCAAATTCAGGTTGTGAGATCAGGATATTCAGGCTTGTGAGATCAGGATATTAGCACTCTAACCTACTAACGAATTGGCATATCTAATGACACTCAACTAGAACAAGCTTATACCAAAACTGACACTCAGACTGTCACATGTCATAGAATATTACTTGTTGGTACCAATTACAAGCTGCAACACTCTCTGAACTCAATGGGATGCTGGAACAAAAGGCAGAGATGGCCATACCGTGGCTGTTGTACTAGATAAAGAGGAGAAGGTGGAGACGAGGTGGAGGGCCCGTGTAAGTAGTCAGCGACGAGGTGGGAGGTCAAAACATGGTAGCTGCTCCCGATCTTGTCATCTTGAGGTCGATCTGCTAAGTAACCAGAAGATTAGCTAGGATTAGGGTTCAATTACATGAGAGAGAAAGAGAGCAAAAGAGGAGAGACGGGGGTGAACTTGCCTGGGGGGGTGAACTTGCTTGTCGTCGGCCGCTTACCGGCGGTGGCTCGTCATCGGGCGGACAGGATCTGAGAGGGAGGCGACGATGCGGTGGGAGGACGTGGCGGCGAGGTTGAGGGAGGAGGAGGCGGCGAGGTGGAGGGACGAGGAGGAGGCGAGGCGAGGCGGACGGAGGACGCGGCGGCGGCGAGGCGGACTGCACGACTCGACACTGTCACCCCACCGAGTGTTGTTCAGATTCAGTGATCATGGAGATCGACCCACAGCGCTTCAGATAGATCGGACGGCTCAAGTTGTAATAATCTAGCTAATTATGATTAAAACCTTAAAACAGTGTCTTGTAATAAGTGGATTCGCGGCTCTATGTAGACTCAATATAACCAGAGAGAGAGGGTGGTTGGGAGGAGCGATATCCAGAATCCTAAAATTTCCTTTTCCTTCCAGTTCTTTCTCTATTTACCCTTTACTACCAATTTACCTGCCCTCTAGCTGCTAGATCCATTCTTTTGCTAGTTCTGGTTCAGATTTACATCTACGAGTGGAGAATTCCTGGATCCACAGCCCATGGCTGTGACAATTGGTATCTAGAGAATCGATCTGGTGGCCTGAAATTTTCGCCCCCGGGGTTCTTCGGTCATCTCGATCCGAAGCGTAAAATCCCTCAGGATCTCGCGAATCGAAGGGGAAATCATGTCCATCATCAAGACTTGTTCCCAGGAACGGCTCGCGCAAGCCGCTGAAGACGCGGCAGTCCTGAGATCCAGGGGCGCCTTCCTCGTGAGGTCTTGAAAATCCACCGGCGCCTTGATCTACACCAAGCATCAATGGATACCATGCAGGAAAGCCTCTCCAAGCTCACGGACATGGTGTCACAAATTGGAGTATCCCTCGGTAAGCAACTCGACCAAACCCCTGTTTCTACTACTGCAGCCAGTACTCCGCCCCATTACCACCCAAATCTCAGTCCTATACCTGAGTTGCCAACACCGGTGAGCTCGGCGCAATCCAATTCGGTGCGCCCTCTGCAATTTGGTAACCTGTCCCCGCGTCAACTCCCACACCTAGAATTCCCAAACACCACCGCAGAAACACAAAAGTTAACCTCTTTCATCCCACCTAACACCCAAACCAACAATTTTCAGCACACGCAGCAAATTACAAACCCACAAACGAACCCAAACCTATACAATTCCCCAACACCTACCTACATACCTCACCAGCAACTACAACATCAGTTCTATCAACAACCATACAACTACTTCCCACCACCTCCCCCTCAATACCCACCCACTTACAATTACAACCAATTCCATTCACCATACCCGGGTTACCCTAACCCTCTACCACCGTACCAACCACCACCCCCGAACCTTACTTACCAGCCAATATACTCCCCTGTTCAACCCACAATTCCACCTACACCTACCTACACTCAACAACCAAATGCTCCTCACACAACACACCAACCTAGCCAACCAAACCATGAACCATACCTCAGAACCCCTTCTATTGAGCTACCCCTATTCTTTGGAGAAAACATCCTGTCTTGGATAGAGGAATGTGAAAGCCTATTTACTCTAGCTAGCATCCAGAACGACTCCAAGGTGAAATGGGAAAATGCTCACGTTCGTGGTAAAGCCAAGACCTGGTTGAACAGCAGCAATCTCAGTACCTACCTCATGAATTGGCCTCAATTCTGTGAATTACTCTGTGAAAGATTTCCTGGCAATGGAGAACATGAATCTATGGAACAGTCAACTAATACATTGACACATTTGAGGAGTACATGATACAAATGAGAAGAGACCATCCCTATCTCACTGATAACTTCTTGCTGAGATTCATCAGTGGATTGAAGGACCCCATTAAGCACCTAGTGAAGAGTCATCAACCAGCCACTCTGAAGACAGCCTACTGGCAAGCTAGGCAACAAGAGCAAGCATACCTTTCCATGAACAAGAAAGCGCCGACTGTTCCACCAACTCCGAGAGTGACTGCAAACTTGCATGCAAGGCAAAACAGCTATGTCAAGGACAACAGACCAAGGAACAATTTGGACAAACCAAAGGAACAGAGAAAATGTTGGTATTGTCCTGAACCTTGGGCTTTTGGACATAAATGCCAAAGTGTTAAGAGCATCTTGCACGCGATCACCATGCAGGGCCACAGTGAGGAGGAAGACAACAATGTAGAAGTGGATGAATTTCAGGATGCACAACCTGATTTGCCTGACCAAGTGCCTGAGAAAGTACATGTTCCTGATAATCCTAAAGCCCAAACAGAATGTCTAATGCAGATCTCAGCCAAAGCACTCCATGGAATCCCTGGGGACACTACATTATCTGTTATGGTCAAAATGGGGAAGCACAGAGCAGTAGCACTAATTGATAGTGGAAGCACACAAACATTCATAGACCAGGAATTTGCTAAGAGAGCTAAACTACAGATACAAGCCACCCCTGCTCAAACAATACTTGTTGCTGGGGGAGGACAGCTACAATCTGCAGGCTGCATACCCAATTGCAAATTCTCTATCCAGAACAATGCCTTCACCTATGATTGCAAGGTGTTAGCACTTAAGGGCTATGACATGGTGCTAGGAGCAAACTGGCTCACCAAGCATAGCCCAAACTACACTGACTGGGCAAACCGCAGCATCTCAATTACAGTAGATGGAGCCTGGTGTACCTTCACTGATAGAGCTGTTCCTGTATCTGACTGCACTATTTCAGCTCAACCTTGTTCAAAATTGATATATGAAGGAGCACAGGCCTACCTTATTAGACTATCAACCATTCACACAACAGACTCTGATGGAACAGTGGATAACTCCAAGATGACTGCAGAAGTGGTTGATATCTTGCACCAATACCAAGACATCTTCCAAGAGCCTACACATCTACCCCCTGAGCGTTCTTGTGATCACACAATCCCTATATTGGAAGGGGCAAACCCACCAAATGTCAGACCTTATTGTATGCCACACAAACAGAAAAACATTGTGGAAGAGTTGGTCAACAACATGCTGAAAAATTCTGATATCAGACCCAGCAGCAGCCCTTACTCATCCCTAGCAATCTTAGTAAGGAAAAAAGATAAGAGCTGGAGGCTTTGTGTAGATTACAGACAGCTAAATGCAATCACTACAAAAAATAAATATCCAATCCCTGTGATAGAAGACTTGCTAGATGAGCTGCAGGGTGCAACTATCTTCAGCAAAATAGATCTTCGATCTGGCTATCACCAAATACGCATGAGAAAAGAGGATATTGCAAAAACAGCCTTTTCAACACATTTAGGACACTATGAGTATCTAGTGATGCCATTTGGACTCACTAATGCCCAGTAACTTTTCAGCAGCTCATGAACAGCATATTTGCTCAACACTTGAGGAAATTCGTACTTGTGTTTTTCGATGATATCCTCATCTATAGCCCAAACATGCAACAACACAAGCAACATCTACACACAGTTTTGCAGCTCCTGAGACTACATCAACTTAAGGCAAAAATGTCAAAATGCTCATTTGCTGTTCCATCTGTGGACTACTTGGGCCATATTTTATCTGGCAAAGGAGTAGCTACTGATCCTACCAAAATAGAAGAAATTACCAACTGGACACCTCCCAAAAATGTCAAACAACTAAGAAGATTCCTTGGCCTTACTAGGTATTACAGAAGATTTGTCCAAGGGTATGCCTCCATCTGCAAACCACTACATGAGGTCCTCAAGAAGAATGCATTCTCTTGGTCTGATCAACAACAAAAGGCATTTGAAACACTGAAAATTGCCATGTCATCACCTCCTGTTCTGGCACTTCCAAACTTCAGCATACCCTTTACATTGGAGACTGATGCATCAGGGACCGGACTAGGAGCAGTCCTCATGCAACAAAACAGGCCAATTGCCTACTTCAGTAAAGCCCTGGGCCCAGCTGCTCAAACCCAATCCATTTATGAAAAGGAAGGCTTAGCCTTCCTAGAAGCACTCAGGAAATGGAGGCACTACCTTCTAGGGAACAAGTTGCTTATTAAGACTGACCAAAGGAGCCTAAAATACTTGTCTAGTCAGATACTATTAGAGGGAATTCAACACAAATTAATGTTGAAATTGCTAGAGTTTGACTATTCTATCGAATACAAACAAGGCAAAGAAAATCTGGTGGCGGATGCATTGTCCAGAAAATTCATGAACACTCCTGATGACTCATGCAATGCCATATCTGTAGCTGTTCCAACATGGATCCATGAAGTAGAGCTCACATATCATCAAGATGACAGATGCAAACAGCTCTTACAGGAATTGGCAATCAAACCTGACAGCAATCCTAAGTACTCCTTGCATGGTGGACTTCTGAGATACAAGAACAAGATAATGATTGGTTCTAGCACAGACCTGAAGGAGCAACTATTCTCATCCTTCCATTCCTCACCTCTTGGGGGACATTCTGGAAGCACAGTGACACACCACAGGCTGAAACAGTTATTCTACTGGCCAAACATGAAGCAATACATTGCTGCCAAGGTTGCCCAATGCCCTGTCTATCAAATTTCAAAAACAGAAAGAGTTCCCTACCCTTGCCTCCTAGACCCTTTACATATACCAACAATCAAATGGTCTGAAATAAGTATGGACTTTGTTGAGGGACTGCCAACATCTAGAGGGAAGAATGTGATATTAGTCGTGGTGGATCGAGTAACTAAATATGCACACTTCATTCCTCTTGCTCATCCCTTCACAGCTAAACAAGTTGCAGATCTGTTCATTGACAACATCTTCAAGTTACATGGTCCTCCTCAAGCTATCGTCAGTGATAGAGATAGGATATTTACATCCAAGATATGGCATGATATATTCTCCACCTTACAGGTCAAATTGAACTTCAGTACAGCATATCACCCTGAGTCAGATGGTCAAACGGAACGAGTCAATCAGTGCTTGGAACAATATCTTCGCAGCATGGCATTTCAAGAACCAAAAAGTGGGCATCCTGGCTACCTTTAGTTGAATGGTGGTACAATTCTTCCTTCCATTCATCTCTAAAAACTACCCCCTTTGAAGCACTATATGGATACCCTCCACCACAGATTCAGACCATCACTATTCCTTGCAATGTGTCACCGGAAGCTACGGTTACACTTCAAGATAAGGACCACATCCTGAAGACACTTCAGCAAAATCTGTAACAAGCTCAGAACAAAATGAAAAAATATGCTGATTTAAAAAGAACTGAAAGGAACTTCAATGAAGGTGACTTGGTCTACCTCAAGATGCAACCCTATCGTGAGACAGCCCTAGGACTGAGAAATTCACTCAAATTGTCTTCCAAATACTACGACCCATTTCGTATTCAGAAGAAGGTGGGCAAAGTAGCTTACCAATTACAGTTACCAGCTAGCACCTTACTGCATAATGTCTTCCATGTCAACCAACTCAAACAGCATTTGGGGCCCAAAGCATTTCCAAACCCCCAGTTACCACTCCTCACTCTTGATGGCAAGGTCAAGGTAGCTCCTCTAGCAATTCTCCAGTACAGGCAGATCCCTCGTAATGCAGGTGAGTACGACATTTCAGTACCTTGGGAAGATGCAAAATTTATCCAGGCCATGTTTCCTTCTTTCCATCCTTGAAGTATGGATTCCAGCGGGGAGTATTGTCACGACTCGACACTGTCACCCCACCGAGTGTTGTTCAGATTCAGTTATCAGACGATGGAGATCGACCCACAACGCTTCAGATAGATCGGACGGCTCAAGTTGTAATAGTCTAGCTAATTATGATTAAAACCTTAAAACAGTGTCTTGTAATAAGTGGATTCGTGGCTCTCTGGAGACTCAATATAACCAGAGAGAGGGTGGTTGGGAGGAGCGATATCCAGAATCCTAAAATTTCCTTTTCCTTCCAGTTCTTTCTCTATTTACCCTTTACTACCAATTTACCTGCCCTCTAGCTGCTAGATCCATTCTTTTGCTAGTTCTGGTTCAGATTTACATCTACGAGTGGAGAATTCCTGGATCCACAGCCCATGGCTGTGACACGGACAAAGGAGGCGGCGTTGTGGAGTCGTCGAGGGAGGTGGGACGGAGGAGTCGGGGACGGAAATCGCAAATGACGCGTCTCGCTCGGGAATCCGGTTTCCCCTAGGAGATATTTTGTTGGATTTGTCAAATGAAATGACGGCCAATTCCGTGCCAACCAAACAACATAGGGATGGAATTCCAAAATGAATTCTAGGATTCCAGACCTAAATGATGGATACCAAACAACCTCTTAGTGTTATTTTGTAGTATGTCTTTATTGTGCACTCACGAATTCGAACATTAATTATGTATACCAAAATATGGTATCTTGGTATTTATATTTTGCAATTAGTTTTATTTTCTAGTGTGTCTTTATTCTACAGCTGTAGCCCCATCCACTTTATCATCTCGTCTTCTACCTACCACAAAACAGCTTGAGGGAAAAAAACCCTCGCGCCTCCGCTCGCCGCCAACCCGAATACTCGATTGCCTTTCCTGTGTACCTCCCTCGCCTCTGTCGTCTCAGTTCCTCTCCACCTCGCTGCCGCCGCCGGCGCTCGTCATGTACCCCATTTTTCAGTCGCGGCCGCCGCCCTCGCCTCCCTCGCCGCCTCTGTAATCGCCAAAGTCGTTGCCTCCCTACACCTCGTCGGAGTCGAGGGCCGCGTCTGACCATCCCCGGCCGCCTCCAAGGTCGCCCACGAGCGCGAGGTCTGGCGCCCCGCCATGAGCTGCTCCACGAGCGTCTTTCAGACGGCAAGGAGGTCATCCTCCCGGTTGTGCGCGACCAGAGGCCAATCTCGTTGGACTTTGCACCGCTGCTTCCCTCTCTCCACCTCATTGTCTGGCGCGCACCGACGTTGCTCCCTCGCGTAAGCTGGTTGTGCTACCACGGCATCCGAAGTTGCTACTCGCGAAGGCCGGCGTTGCTACTCTCTACTGACGACGCTCCTCTCGTGCAGGTCCTGCAACGTCCCAACCTAGCCGAGCTTGCCACGTCCCTGTTGATACAGCTTCTCCATGGACGCCGCCGCTCCTCGAAGCACCCGTCGGCCGCCATGCTTAGATCCTTCAATGTGATGCCCTGTGACACCTCGTCGGGATTTGCTATTGTACATATATCTTTTGCTACAATTGTTACGTGTTTTCGCTAATACATTGTAAAATTTTTGATACAAGATGTCGGATGATAATCTCCGGCGAAATAGATTTTGCTACGGTTGCAAGTTATTTCCTGCTACAAGGTCTCCGGTGAAGTCGCTATTTTGCTACAATTGCAAAAAAATTGCTACACACATTTTATGGTTTTGCTATAGTAGCGCAAAGTTTTTGCTACAGCTGGTGAAATCGGCTTTTGCTATATTAGTATAATTATTTTGCTATATCTATTTTCTGATTTTGCTACAATAGCGCAAACTTGTTGCTACGAGGTATCCGGCGAAAGTCTCCGGGATTCTCCGGCGAAATCAATTTTTCTACATTAGTTTAATTTTTTGCTACATGGTCTCCGGCGAGGTCTCCGACAAGAGCTAGTATGTCTGTTCTTTTTCTGGCCCGAACCGTTTTCTGCTACATATAGCAAAAGCGGGGATATTGGTAGAAAAAGTGGGATTGTTTGTAGCAAAAGCGGGATTTGGATACTTTTTAGGGGACACGTGTCAGCAGGGGAGGCGGGGGATCCGGGGGAAATATCCCCTAGGGGACGCGTAGCATGCCCCCTACTTTTGTTGACATGCCAGGGTAAAACATATAATCAAGGTTATGTGGCAAATTCTTCCACGGAATGAGAAGTTTGTTGAGCATCTAAGAGCATCTCCTGCCGCCGCTGCCCCAATACGGCGCTCGACAGTAGCCCGTATGGGGAGGCCGGATGATTTTTAATTATAGGGGGTGTGTGCTACCCACTCACATCCCCAATGCTAAAGATAGTGGAGAGTCTGTCGGGTGGGTCCTTGGGGCCAAATGTGGTAGCTGGCGCCCCCGATTGACTCCCTATGGGCTTGGGGTGCCGGATGATTATTGAGTCTTCGTCGGATGAAAATTTTATTTGAGGGGGACATCTAGGCGCGTTTTTAGTCGGCGCCCCATATCCGCTTAGGGGGCCTTTAGGGGGACGATTAGAGATGCTCTAAAAGTGTAAACAGTGGAGGTCCATGGGCTCACCACAACCATTAGCCACTCTCAGCCATAGGATAGAGCCTTTAGGGTGCTCTAGGCCATTGATCAGCTGCGAAGCTGGGTAGTGCTCTGGCCGTCTCATTTCCCACGGTCGTATAAAAGGGAACCCACCAGCCACCATAGAAAACCCTAGATCACAGTCTCTCTCCCCTCTAGCCACTCTGCCTCCCTAGCCACGCCTGCCCCCAAGCCGCTGCCCGCACTTCTCCCCATGAGACCGGCAACGTGGAGGAGCGCGCGGGGAAGAGACGGGCCATTAGAGCGCCGCTGCGTTCTCCCACCCATCCCTCTCCGAAAGCTCGTCCCACTGCATTGTTGTACCGCACAAGAGCGACAGCATGCAAGAGCACGAGGGAAGGCGACGTCTATCCCTGACCCATCTTCATATTTATCTTCCACCGACCAAGCTCGGGCCCATCAGCTTTACTAAACGATGAGGACTAGTGGTCACCATTGAGCATCGTCATCATCCGTCACAGGAGCCGGTGAGTCATATTTGAAATGGCTTGTGTGCACCTAGAGGGAAGAATAGGTGCTACTTCAAATTTTAATATTTTTTTCAAATTAGACTTGACATAAAGGTAAATTCTCTAGATATGCAACTACGGTGAATTTACCTATATGCCAACCTAGCTACTAAACGAGTAAAGAGCGGTGAGAAGAACGAGGTAACCGAGAGTGGAGCACGTGGAGACACGTGATTTGTTTTACCGCAATTCCTTCCTTTTTAAGGGAAGTACATCTGTGTTGGAGGGGTGGGCGGTACTAAGACCACCACGCCACAATAGGCCTCACCCTGTTCTCCGATGAATCTCACCACAACTATCATGATCCACCTTTCCACGATACGATACCCTTCGAGGCGGGAACCGATGCCTTTACAACGAGATCGGGGCACGCGTCCACAACGGAATTGGAGGCTCCCGAGATGGCAAGAAGTTGCCACAACAAATAAGTTTATCAAATATCAAAACCAAGATCTACAAATTCAAAGCGAACTCTAGATCAAAGGGCCCTCAAATGAATGATGGGGAATTAAAGATCTCTTCGGATGTGATGTAGATCAAGTTCTTCTCCCTCAATCCTCCAAAGATCAAGGCCTTCAGGTGGATGAGCGAGTAGAGCTTGTGTAATTGAGATCACGTAGTATAGTGCCTTTTCAGAAGATTCGAGAGACTACAGGTTGAAGATGGGAGGGTGATACGTTGCAAACGTATCTATAATTTTTGATGTTCCATGCTTGTTTAGTATCTACTTTCTTATGTTTTGTCCACACTTTGGAGTATTTTTATACACTTTCTTGTACTAACCTATTGACAAGATGCCATAGTGCTAGTTACCTGTTTTCTGCAGTTTTTTGTTCCAAGAAAGTCAGAAAATGAATATTCTCGCAATTGGACCGCACAAAAGCCAAAGTCGATATTTTACCGGAAGACTCACGGAGCGAGAAGACGAGACGGAGAGGGGCCACAGGGTGGCCACACCATGTGGTGGCGCGGGTCCACCCTAGCCGCGCCACCAGGTGGTGTGGGCCCCCTGGTCGCCCACCGACCTTGCCTCTTAGCCTATAAGATGCCTCCTGATGCAAAAACCCTAAATCGGACAACCTCCAGCCACGAAAAGTTTTGAAGCGCCGCCGCCACCGAAGGGGAGATTCGGGGGACAGAAAGTCTCTGTTCTGGCAC
Organism: Avena eriantha; assembly: GCA_910589775.1. NCBI lineage: Eukaryota > Viridiplantae > Streptophyta > Magnoliopsida > Poales > Poaceae > Avena > Avena eriantha. The sequence continues at coordinate 424,369,339 of OU342745.1, forward strand.
TCTGCCGGGACGGGAAGTGCCCCCAGAGCCATCTCCATCAATCTCCACCGCCATCTCCATCACCGTTGCTGATTCCCATGATGATGAGGGAGTAGTTCTTCCTCGAGGCTAAGGGTTGTACCGGTAGCTATGTGTTCATCTCTCTCTATGCATGATCATATTGTGATCATGAGCTTTGTAACCAAGTAGATCTACCTTGCTACTCAAGTGCTTTAATAGATCTCTGCTCTCCCCACGTGTGTGAAAGTGACAGCATGCACACCGTGGTGGAACTTAGGCTAGAGATTACAAATACTTGTTATGAGTTATATTTGGAGTTGGATGTCTCTATGAAATTGTGGTGTTTGTTGGAACCATCTAGTGCTCAAGGTGACAGTGTGGGGTTATCTAGATGGGAAAGGCTTACTTTGAGGTGTGATGTTATAGCCCTACCATGGATTAGAGTGTCCAACCGGAGAGTAGTTCAGAGTAGTATCATAAAGATAATATATTTATATGAGAGTGTTCACTAGTGAAAGTATGATCCCTAGGCCTTGTTTCTAAGCATTGAAACACCGTTTGCAACTAGATCTGTTACATGTTTGCTTGTTGCCATCTTTATTTCACTTTGTCTTTAGTCTCTTCCACGCCATCAAGCTATTTTCTAGCACCGTTGTCTTATATCCATACCACTTATATTTTACTATCTCTTCGCCGAACTAGTGCACCTATACACCTGACAAGTGTATTGGGTGTGTTGGGGACACAAGAGACTTCTTGTATCTTGATTGCAGGATTGCTTGAGGGGGAATACCTTTGACCACTTCCTCCCTGAGTTCGATAAACCTTGGGTAATCCACTTAAGGGAAAACTTCCTGCTGTTTTACAAACCTCTGCACTTGGAGGCCCAACAATTGTCTACAAGAATAGAAGTGCGTAGACATCAAGCTATTTTCTGGCGCCGTTGCCGTGGAGGTAAGGTAAAAGGTACTCACATCCTCTGGTGTGAGTGCTCGAAGTTATTTCCTTTAGATTCTGCAATTTTGTCTTTTTGTTTCTTGTTTTCACTAGTTAGGCTTAATGGAAAACAACAGCAAAATTAGAGAGCTTTTTAGTATTTTTCCTAAGTTAGAACATGAATTGTCTAAAAAGAAAATTAAAAAAACCATGGAACTTTCTTTGCATGCTAATAACAATGTTATTAGTATGAATCTTTTGAACACCTTTGTTACTAATGCTATGGAAACGTCTACGCTTGGGGAAGTTAGTTTTTATGAAAATGATCTTTTTAGTTCCCCATCTTTAAAGAAGAAAATTTGCTCCGATGATACTTTATCTCCCATATATGGTAATTCTAATGATACTTGTGATATTTTAAATCCACATACTGAAAGCATCTCTTTTAAAATACCTATAAAAATTGTTGAACGTGTTATGAACAACTATTATTTGGGAGATGGAACTGTCCATCTTGGTGATCATTTACTCTTTATACACGAATTATGTGAGTTGTTCAAGTGTGCAGGTATTTCAATGAACCAAGTTAAGGGGAAGCTATTCCCTTTTTCACTTAAGGGCAAAGCAATGGAGTGGTATGAGCTACTAGATGATCCTCATCATTTGGAGTGGAAGGAACTTGAATCTCTCTTTTACTCTAAATTTTATCCTCCTCGTAAAATTCATAAAGATAGGAATTACATTTATAATTTTCATCCATGTGATGGATAAAGTATTTCCCAAGCATGGGGGAGATTGAAGTCACTAATGCTCAAATGTCCCATTCATGAGCTCCCCAGTAATATTGTTATTAATAATTTCTATGCAAGGCTTTCAGGACATTACAAGGACTATCTAGGTACTTGTTTAGAGGGATCCTTCACAAGTAAGGAGGTCAAAGTTAAGTGGGATCTTCTTGAAACAATTCAGAGCAATACCAAAGATTGGGATAACAACAAAGGTAAAGAACCAGGTATAAACTATGAGTATGATTGCATTAAGTCTTTCGTTGAAACTGCTGATTTTCAAAAGCTTAGTGCTAAATATGGTCTTGATCCTCAAATTCTTATTGATTGTTTTAGAACCTTTGCTTCTCATATTAATGCTCCTAAAGAAAAATGAGACATGTATCATGAGCCTTTTAAAGACACTTGCAGGGAAAATGAAATTGTTATTAATGATAGCAATAAACATGCTCAAACCTCTGAAAGTACTATTTCTTATAAGCATGTTAATTTTTGTGGAATACATAGACCTTGTGAGAATAATCAGATTGAAGAAGAATATTGTATCACCCACAGGAATGAAAAAACTAGAATATGGTATAGGGCTCTAAATGATCTTGGTAAAAAAGTTTGTGCCCTCTATCCTTTTATTTATGAACTTTGCTTTGAAGTGGGTCATTTCAATTTTCAATGCTCAGGCCATAATAATAGCCCTTCTAATCCAATGAGTACTTCAAGTTTGTATTGTGATGACATGATCACTCCTAATCAGCATGATGAACTTACATTATTTTTGGGGTGTGAAGAGTTATCTAGAAAAACCTCCTTGGTAGATATGAGTGCTTTTGATATGAATAGCGTCCTGCATGGTTGTCATCTTTATTGTGTTGATAATTTCCACACAAGTACTTTCATACAAAATATCATAAATGATGAGATTTTACCAAAATATGATAGGACTAATATGTGTTTTGGTCTTATTAATGAAAAGGAGGAATCCTCCAAAGTTTCTTCTATTGTCTCTAAAAATGAACCAGGGTATAGGGAGAAGCTTCCTTTCAAGCCTCTCCCTCCTAAAGAGAAGAAGAAAAAGAAGAAGAGGAGGAGTAAAAGGAGGGAGGAAACGGTATTTTCCCCTAAGCATGTTGCTCCTATTATAGTTTTTGATGAGTCTGAATTCGATGATGTTCCTATGCCTGTTACCTATAGTAGTGATCATGATTGAGAAAAGCACACTTCTTTTGATATTGAAAATCTCTTCGGTACAAATTCTGAAAATGATGATATTAATAATTGATGTACTATTAGTGCTATCCATGATCCTTCCAATGATGATATGTTTACAAATGAACACACTTTGGAAGATAATTATTCTATTGCTCATGATGATACTACACCTCCAATATATGATGATTGCAATGATGAATATGATATTTTTAGTCCACCTACTATTGAGGAAGAAATTAATTATGATTACAATATGCCTCCTATATTTGATGATTATGGTGATGAGAATAATAATGATAGCTATTTTGTTGAATTTGCTCCCACTACAATTAATAAGAATGACTATGTTTATGTGGGGAGTATTAATTCTTTTATGCATGTGGCTCATGATAAGAATGTTTCATGTGATAGTTATATTGTTAATTTTATTCATGATGCTACTGAAAGTTATTATGAGAGAGGGAAATATGGTTTTATGTGTCTCAATAATATTAAGTTTCCCCTCTTTATGTTGAAAGTCTTAAAGTTGCACTTGTTTTGCTTTACTATGCTTGTTGCTTTGTGCTTTCATGACTTGTTTATGTAAAAGATTCCTATGCATAAGAAGTGGGTTAGACTTAAATGTGTTTTGAATTTGCTTCTTGATGCTCTCTTTTACTTCAATTCATATTTCTTATGAGAGCATCTTCTCAAACTATCAAGCCTAACTTAAAGGCGTTAAAGAAAAGTACTTATTGGGAGATAACCCAAAAGTTTTAGATGAGTCTTAGAAGTTATTACCTCTATAATAACCGCTCCTTATCCTTTCTATTTGCTTTTTGTGCCAAGAGTAACCTCTAATGAGAGAGAAGTAATGATTGGAAAAGTTGTTGTCCCGAAACAGATTTTTGTGCTTCACTGTAAAAAATTGTGTAAAATCTCTGTACATCGTTTTGAGGCGTGAATTTTTGTTCTTATGCCCCATGTTGTTATATAACTTTTGTTAGTTCAACACTTTTTGATTGAGCAACAGAAGGTCTTCGAAAAAATTCGTCTTTACCTGCTAGTCTGTTTTGACAGATTTCTGCCATTATTTGCATTTGCTTCTTGTTGGTTCCTTTTTGAGTTCTTTTGGGGAATTGAGCTTTTTGAAGGAAGTGCTATAGTATCTTGTGTTTTATTGGAATTTTTATTGGTGTTTAAACTGAACCCAAAGACTTATTATCTTGAGTGCACTAATGTTGCTAATAAAGATTGTGTGAAGTTTTGTATGAAGGAAAAATTTCAGGTGTATGGAAGGAATGAGTAATGAGATGAAGAATGGACTAAAGCTCAAGCTTGGGGATGCCACGCGTGTCACCCCAAGAAATATCCAAGAAGTACAAGCGTCAAATCTTGGGGATGCCCAAGGCATCCCCTCTTCATCAATAAAAATCCCAGGTTTCTTCTAAACACTTCATTTTATTGTTTCATGCACAGTTGTGTTGTTCTTGGAGCGTCTTCCTTTTCATTTTTGTTTTGGTTTTTCGTTTGCTTGGTTTTCTTATTTTGCTGAATAAATTGGTTGGACCCCCTCTTTCATACATTAGTTTTCAAATAAGTTTGGTTTGGATTGGAAAAGAGTAGGAAAGTTCATGCTTAAGTGGTAAAGAGAGCTTGTTTTTGACTGTGGCCTATGCTTTGTCATGCCATGCTTGATATTGTTTTGGCTTTATGCTTAGTGATCTTTGTTGTAGCATGACATGTTATAAACAATTGAGATTGCTTAATGTGCCTTGAAAGAATCATGCGTTGTTTTAGCATATTAAAGCATAGTATTGTGGTATTCTCCTTTGATGCTTTGTTTAGGTTAACTTGGCGCATGCTCACACCATGTTATGACTATCCCAAGTCGCTATAGCCTTGATGATCCTTTAGTTTTCTACTTGTAATATCACTTTATGCTTTAATCAATGATGTTTTGTCACTTTGCATGATTATGACCATTATTGCTCTCTTAGTTGGTCGCTCCCAGTCTTTTGCTAGCCTCCACAACTAAGTATGAGTTCCACTCATGCATCCAACTCCAAATAAAACCAAGTTATTCCAAAGAGTCCACCATACCTACCTATTAGCATTTTCTACTCCAAGTATATTTATGTTTTTATCTACCTTCCGAATTAAACTTGTCATGAGAAAACTAGTGATTAAAGCTCTCACGAAATTGATGGCACACTTTACTTTTCTTGCACTTAATAAACTTGAACCATTGTGGCCATCTTTGTTGCGTATATGCTTGCACTTTATAAGTTGAAATTAGCAGAACTATGTATCATGGGAACGCTTTCAACATTGCACTTGTACTTTGTACCCCGTTGATATCATGTTCTTTTGCTTATGGATCTCGGCGGTGTGAAATAAAAGTGGAACTTGTAAGATCATGGAGTTTGTATATGTATTAGAGAAACGCCTGGGCCGCTGGTCTAATCCATGCCTAATCATGGTGAAAACCTTCAGCGTAACCATAATGAGCAATCTATGAAGCATTCTTCTTATAAAAAAAGAGACAGAGATTGAGAAAAAGAGAAAAAGGAAAAACAGAGATGAGAAAAGAGGAAAGAGATAAAAAAGGCACTATTTTCCCATGGTAAATAAGAAGATTGCTGAGATGCTCATTGTCTGCTTGCCTTGTCATTTTGATATGGGGATTCTTCTGTATCATCGGACAAGGGGTACCCCGTTGGCGGTTTTCTATGATACATATGTACTTACAATGATAAGAGCTTACTTGTGACTAAAGTTGAGTAGCATGAGGTTCGGTCTTAGTAAGTAAGGGGCATGAGATTTCAGCTTATAACTTGTCAAGCATATCCTCTTAGTTGTGTCACTTTAACCTTAATCACCTAAAGATGCTTATGATAGGGGCAATGAGAGCTAAAAGCTAATAAGTACCATAATTTTTGGAAGCTCTTTATAAAACTTGAATATCTGCTTCCTTCTATGAAGGCCTTTCTTTTACTTTTATATTGAGTCTCCACCTTCTATCCTTATGCACCTACTTTGAGAGCATAGTGGCCATTCTTAGTTATATGTGCATTGTCCCAAGACTTATTGATTGATGCATAGCTTTGATATTGCTTGTTTTAAACTATTTGTATCTAGTCACCCTTACGAACTTTTTAGGTGTCCTATGCATTTATGTTTGATACTCTATGAGGGACAAGCTGAATGCCATTATGCTATGTTTTCTTTATGTGAAACAAACAAATGTCTTGCAAAGCATTGCTATTCATGAATCTTTTGTTTCTACCTTTTCGTGCTACAACATAGTTGTTATGTCTTATTGTTAGAACTATATATTTCATGCTATGTTAAAGTACTATGATTCCAGCTATCAGTGTTTTATAAATGCCTTGATAAAGTTTATGATGGTGCATGTCACCTCAAAAATTATTCTTTCTTTTTATCACTTACCTACTCGAGGACGAGCAGGAGTTAAGCTTGGGGATGTTGATATGTTGCAAACGTATTTATAATTTTTGATGTTCCATGCTTGTTTAGTATCTACTTTCTTATGTTTTGTCCACACTTTGGAGTATTTTTATACACTTTCTTGGACTAACCTATTGACAATATGCCACAGTGCCAGTTGCCTGTTTTCTTGGATTAAATTACAAGCGTTAAAGGTTCTCACGATCACAGAAGTCATCATTGAATATGCAGGAGTCAATATGGATCTCCAGGTCTCGCTTCTGATTATTGATCTGAGAGGAGTCTCAATCATGTCTGCATTATTCGCGAACCATAGGGTGACACACTTAAGAGTTACGGGACACCATTTTGGAGCACATATGTTTCAGACGAAAGAATTGCAAAGCGCAGGAATTGTTTCGATAGAAACCGAAAATTGTTTCGGGTGAAATTGCAGAAAGTGGTTCTGCATGTGATATTGACATATTGCAAGGGGTTATATGTGAATGTTTGTTAATTAAAGTAATTAACAAAATTCTGAATAAATTTAATAAAAGAGTTTTATTAAATGAGAGAGCATTAAACTTAGAGAATTTTATTGCATTTAAAGTGGGGACTTTAAAAGGTAATGTGAAGAGGCATTTTAATGTGGAGGGGTTACCACCACATGAATGGGGGAGGTGAGGGGTCACCCCCATGAGGCGCCGGCCATGGGGAGGGGCACCCCCCTCCTCCTATAAAAGGGCCCCCATCTCCCTCCTTCTTCCACACACCTCCTCGTGAAGGATCTCTCTCCCCCTCTAGAATTATTCCCCCATGGTCTCGGATTAGCGAGATACATGTTCCCGGTGGCATTTCGTCTGGAAGGAGTTGCTGCTTCCGCTGGATCGCTGGAGCGAGGAGGTGGAGGTTGTCTGGTGGCTTGAACGTGTGTGCGAGTACGGATGCACTGCTGATTTGCGGCGCTCGGACTTCCACGCGATCTTGAGATCGGCAAGTGTACGGCTACATCAACCACGAGTTCCTACTCGTTAACAAAACTCGTTGTCTTCGAGGGTAAGTTCTCGATGGATGTATGTCCACCCGTTGCTCTGTACCTAGTAGATAGATCTTGGCGTGTAGTTCTCATCGTAGGAAATTTTTTGTTTTCTATGCTGCGGACCCAACAGTGGTATCAGAGCCTGATCTATGCGTAGGTGCTTTGCACGGGTAGTACACATATGTTTATATGTGGGCGATGATGATCATGTTATTGCATCTTCTATGTATTTTGGATATTGGTGGCATAGTGGGATGAAGCGGCCCAGACCAACTTTACATGTCATCGTACATGAGACCGGTTCCACGACTGACATGCAACTTGTTTTGCATAAGTGGCTGGCGGGTGTCTGTCTCTCCTACTATAGTCAATATCTGATTTACAACGAGTTGCTAATAACTTGGTTATCCTCGTTGTGGTTCATGTTCATAGGTAAGAACGGTTCTATCTCCGAAAGCCCTAAGCCACGTAAAACTTGCAATTGATAAATTAGAGGCGTCTAGTTTAGATCGTTGCTGGGCTAGTGTATTGATATAGTATTGTGGTAAGTAGATGTATGATAGATACTCTTACAACACATTCAATGTATAAGTTCCATAGACCTTGGCCTTACACACAAAGGAATGATAGAGATCATACCATGATGCAAATGATAGAGATCAAATGCATGGACCATATCATCTCACTTTACACATTAGATGTTAGCATCTTATACTGCTACTTTGGCGCTTTTGGTAGCATTCTAAGATGATCCCTCATTTAGATATCAAGATAAAATGTGTTCTTCCTTGAGTATGCACCGTTCTATGGATCGTGTTTCGAGACATCACGTGATGATCGGGTGTACTCGACTCTACGCTTTCATACAACGGGTGTAAGGCAGTTTTACACACGCGAGTACTAAGGTTCTTACTTGGCGAGCCTAGCATGTACAGACATGGCCTTGGAACACGGACCGAAAGGTTAAGCATGAGTCATATAGTTGATATGATTCCCATACAGATGCTCGCCTTTGAAGCTACACCGACTCACGTGATGATCGGACTTGGTGTAGTGGATTTGGTTCATGTAATCACCAAAAAGGCACGAGGGATGTCGTTTTTGAGTGGGAGTTCATTAGTAATTTGGATTAGTTGAACTCACTCTATCATAAACTTAGTCTAAATAAACTTTACAAATTCTGTCGTAGATGGCACCACCTGCTTTTAATTTCAATGTGTTCATGGAGAAAGAGAAACTTGCTGCGAATGGTAGCAACTTCACCAACTGGGCTATGAATTTGAGGATTCTCCTCACTGCTGCACAAAAGCAATATGTGCTAGAGGCGCCTCTAGGCCCCCCACCAGGTCCTGATGCCCCTGACGAGGAAAAGAATGTCTATATGACTCGTCAGGAGGACCACAACTTAGTTCATTAGGGCATACTGTATGGGCTAGAGCCAGAACTTCGAAAGCGTTTCGAAAATGGTAATGCCTTTGATACCATGGGAGAATTGAAAATGATTTTCGATACCCATGCCGCCGTAGAGAATTATAATGCTTCTGAAAATTTCTTTAGCTGCATGATGGAGGAGAACAACTCCGTTAGTGAGCATGTACTCAAAATGTCCGGGTACGCCGATAAGCTTGTGTCCTTGGGAATAACGATTCCCATTGACTTAGGAATACATCGTGTTCTCCAATCTCTGCCACCTAGCTACAAGAGCTTCGTGATGAACTATAATATGCAGGGCATGAAGAAGTCTCTTCTCGAGCTTCTGTCAATGCTTAAGACTGCAGAAGTGGATATTACGAAAGAACATCAAATGTTGATGATCAATAGGACCACCGGTTTCAAGAAGGACAAGAAAGGCAAGCACAAGGGAAAGAAGGGTGGAAAATCTGTTGCCACACCTGAAAAGAAACCCCGAGCTGGCCCTAAGTCTGACACCGAGTGTTACTATTGCAAGGGGACTAGCCATTGGAAGCGCAATTGCCCCAAGTATTTGGCGGACAAGAAGTCCGGCAAGGCAAACAAAGGTATATATGATATACATGTTATTGATGTGTACTTGAATAGTACTCGCAGTAGCACCTGGGTATTTGATACGGGATCGGTTGCTAATATATGTAACTTGATTCAGGGGCTGCAGAACAAGCGACAACTAGCAAGGGATGAGGTCACGATGCGGGTCGGCAATGGATCAAGAGTTGATGTGATCGCCGTTGGAACGCTGCCCCTCCATATGCCATCGGGATTAGTGATAAATCTAAATAATTGTTATTTGGTGCCTGCATTTAGCATGAACATTGTATCCGGATCATGTTTGATGCAAAGTGGTTATTCGTTTAAATATGAAAATAATGGTTGTTCGATTTATATAGATAATATCTTTTATGGTCATGCACCTGTGTTGAATGGTTTATTTCTATTGGATCTCGATAGTAATATTACACATATTCATAATGTTGATGCTAAAAGGATTAAACTTGATGATGATATATCTACATACATGTGGCACTTCCGTCTAGGTCATATTGGCGTTGAACGCATGAAGAAACTCCATTCTGATGGACTTTTGGAATCACTTGATTTTGAATCATCTGATACATGTGAGCCATGCCTTATGGGCAAGATGACTAGAACGCCGTTTTCTGGTTCAATGGAACGGGTGACAGCTTTATTGGAAATCATACATACTGATGTGTGTGGACCAATGAGTGTGTCGGCGCGAGGTGCATATCGTTATTTTGTTACTTTCACGGATGATTTGAGTAGATACCGGTATATCTACTTGATGAAACACAAGTCTGAAACCTTTGAAAAGTTCAAGGAATTTCAGAATGAAGTGGAAAATCATCGTAATAGAAAGATCAAATTTCTACGGTCTAACCGTGGAGGTGAGTATCTAAGTTACGAGTTTAGCACACACATGAAAGAGTGTGGAATAGTTTCACAACTCACGCCTGCCGGAACACCACAACGTAATGGTGTGCGGAACGTCGTAATCGTACTTTATTGGATATGGTTCGATCTGTGATGTCTCTGACTGACTTGCCACTGTCATTTTTGGGTTATGCACTGGAAATAGTTGCATTCACTTTAAATCGGTAACCATCTAAATCCGTTGAAATGACACTGTATGAATTATGGTTTGGAAACAAACCTAAGTTGTCATTTCTTAAAGTTTGGGGATGTGATGTTTATGTGAAGAAACTTCAGCCGGATAAACTCGAACCCAAAGCGGAAAAAACGCGGCTTCATAGGATACCCTAAGAAAACGATTGGGTATACCTTCTATCACAGATCCGAGGGCAAGGTTTTTGTTGCCAAGAATGGATCCTTTCTTGAGAAGGAGTTTCTCGCGAAAGGTGTGAGTAGTCGGAAGGTAGAACTCTAAGAGGTTATTGAACCTTCTCTTCATGAAATGGCGAGTAGCGCAGCACCAGAAGTTGTTTCGGAGTCGACTTCACCTAATGAAGAGAGAGCTAATGATATTGATCATGAAACTCCGAAAGAGGACACTACCGAACCTCGCGGGTCAAGCAGGACACGTTCAGCTCCTGAACTGTACGGGAATCCTGTTGTGAATTTCATGGTTGATGAAATGGATGACCCTGCGACGTATGAAGAAGCGATGATGAGCCCGGATTCCAACAAATGGCTAGAAGCCATGAAATCTGAGATGGAATCCATGTACGAGAACCAGGTTTGGACCTTGGTAGACTTACCTCACGATCGAAAGGCCGTTGAGAATAAATAGATTTTCAAAAGAAAAACTGATGTTGATGGTAATGTGACCATCTATAAGGCTCGACTTGTCGCAAAGGGGTTTCGACAAATTCAAGGAGTTGACTACGATGAGACATTCTCTCCCGTAGCGATGCTTAAGTCGGTTAGGATTATGTTAGCAATTGCTGCATATTTCGATTATGAAATATGGCAGATGGATGTCAAAACTGCGTTCCTCAATGGTAATATTGAAGAAGAGTTGTATATGATACAACCTAACGGTTTTGTCGATCCTAAGGATGCTAATAAGGTATGCAAACTTCAGCGATCCATCTATGGATTGAAGCAAGCATCCCGGAATTAAAATGCAGCTAAAGAACTTTTCAGAAGCATTATAACTCTCTACGGCAGCATGGGTATCGAAAATCATTTTCAATTCTCCCATGGTATCAAAGGCATTGCCATTTTTGAAACGCTTTCGAAGTTCTTGCTCTAGCCCATACAGTATGCCGCAATGAACTAAGTTGTGGTCCTCCTAATGAGTCATATAGACATTCTTTTCCTTGTCAGGGGAATCAGGAGCTGGTGGGGGGCCTAGCGGCGCCTCTAGCACATATTGCTTTTGTGCAGCAGTGAGGAGAATCCTCAAAATTCATAGCCCAGTTGGTGAAGTTGCTACCATTCGCAGCAACTTTCTCTTTCTCCATGAACACATTGAAATTAAAAGCAGGTGGGGCCATCTACAACAGAATTTGTAAAGTTTATTTAGACTAAGTTTATGATAGAGTGAGTTCAACTAATCCAAATTACTAATGAACTCCCACTCAAAAACGACATTCCTCATGCCTTTTTGGTGATTACATGAACCAAATCCACTACACCAAGTCCAATCATCATGTGAGTCGGTGTAGCTTCAAAGGCGAGCATCTATATGGGCATCATATCAACTATATGACTCATGCTTAACCTTTCGGTCCATGTTCCGAGGCCATGTCTGTTGATGTTTACGCACTTCTATTCTTGTAGACAGTTGTTGGGCCTCCAAGTGTAGTGGTTTGTAGAACAACATCAAGTTTTCCCTTAAGTGGATCACCCAAGGTTTATCGAACTCGGGGAGGAAGTGGTCAAAGGTATTCCCACTCAAGCAACCCTACAATCAAGATACAATAAGTCTCTTGTGTCCCCAACACACCCAATACACTTGTCAGGTGTATAGGTGCACTAGTTCGGCGAAGATATAGTGAAATACAAGTGGTATGGTGATAGAAAATAGCTTGATGGCGTGAAAACACTAAAGGAAAACTTAAATAAAGATGGAAGCAAGCAAACATGTAACAGATCTAGTAGCAAACGGTCTTTCAATGCTTAGAAACAAGGCCTAGGGATCATACATTCACTAGTGAACACTCTCATATAAATATATTCTATCTTTATGATACTACTCTTAACTACTCTCCGGTTGGACACTCTAATCGTTGGTAGGGCTATAATAGCACTCCTCAAAGTAAGCCTTTCCCATCTAGAAAACCCCACACTGTCACCTTGAGTACTAGATGAGTCCAACAAACACCACAATTTCATAAAAACATCCAAATCCAAATATAACTCATAACAAGTATTTGTAATCTCTAGCCTAAGTGCCACCATGGTGTGCACGCTGTCACTTTCACACACATGGGGAGAGCAGAGATCTATTAAAGCACTTGAGTAGCAAGGTAGATCTATAGATTACAAGCTCATGATCTCAATAAGATCATGCATAGAGAGAGAGATGAACACATAGCTACGGTAGAACCTTTAGCCTCGAGAGAGAACTACTCCCTCCTCATCATGGGAATCAGCAATGGTGATGGAGATGGTGGTGGAGATCGATGGAGATGGCTCCGGGGGCACTTCCCCGTCCCGGCAGGGTGCCGGAACAGAGACTTTCTGTCCCCCGAATCTCCTTTTCGGTGGCGGCGGCGCTGCGGAACTTTTCGTGGCTGGAGGCTTGATGTTTTAGGGTTTTGGTATCGGGAGGCTCTTATAGGCGAGAGGGGAGACCGAGGGGGTGCCAGGGGGCCCCACACCACCTGGTGGCGCGGGTAAGGCTAGCCTGCACCTGGGGGGGTGTGGCCAGGCCCTGGCCCTCCCCCGTCTCGTATTCTGGCTCCGTGAGTCTTCCGGTAAAATAGAAACTTTGGCTTTTGTCCCGTCCAATTCCGAGAATATTCATTTTCTGACTTCCTGGAACCAAAAACAGTAGAAAACAGGCAACTGGCACTGTGGCATCTTGTTAATAGGTTAGTCCAAGAAATCATATGAAAAGTACTCCAAAGTTGGAACAAAACACAAGAAAGTAGATAAAACCAAGCATGAAACATCAAAAATTATAGATACTTGCAATGTATCAACATCCCCAAGCTTAACTCCTGCTCGTCCTCGAGTAGGTAAGTGATAAAAAGAAAGAATTTTTGAGGTGACATGCACCATCAAAGACTTGATCAAAGTATTTGCAAAACATTCAAAGCTGGGATCATAGTACTTCAATCATAACATGAAAGACAAAGTTCTAGCAATAAGCAAAGAGACTATGATGCAACATGAAAAGGCACAAACAAAAGATTCATGAATAACAATGCTTTGCAAGACGTTTGTTTGTTTCACATAAAGAAAACATAGCATAATAGTATTCAGCTTGTCCCTCAATAGAGTAGCAAATATAAATGCATAGGACACCTTCAAAGTTCATAAGAGTGACTAGATACAATAGTTTAAAACAAGCAATAACAAGTTATGCATCAATCAACTAGTCTTGGGACAATGCACATAGAACTAAGAATGGCCACTATGCTCTCAAAGTAGTGCATAAAGATAGAAGGTGGAGACTCAATATAATGGTGGAAGAAAGGCCTTTTGTAAAAGGAAGTAGGGATTCAAGTCTCATAAAGAGCTTCCAAAAAATATGATACTTAAAGCTTTCAGCTCTCATTGCCCCTATCATAAGCATCTTGAAGGTGATTAAGGTTAAAGTGACACAACTAAGAGGATATGCTTGACAAGTTATAAACCGAAATCTCATGCCCCTTACTTACGAAGACCGATCCTCATGCTACTCAACTTTAGTCACGAGTAAGCTCTTGTCATTGTAAGTATATGTGTATCATTAAGAACCACCAATGGGGTACCCCTTGCACATGATACGGGAGCTTTCCCATAATCAAAATGACAAGGCAAGCAGACAATGAGCATCTCAACGATCTTTTTATTTTCTTTTTGCATAGGTTTTTATTGAGGATGCTTCATAGAGTGCTCATTATGGTGATGCTGCAAGTTTCCACCATGATTAGGCATGGCTTAGGCTAGCGGCCTAGGCGTTTCTCTAACACACATACAAACTCCATGATCTTACCAGTTCCACTTTTATTTCACACCGTCGGGATCCGTAAGCAAAAGAACATAATATCAACGGGGTACAAAGTACAAGTGCAATGTTGAAAGCGTTCCCCATGAAACATGGTTCTGCTAATTTCAACTTATAAAGCGCAAACATATACGCAACAAAGAAGGACCCAATGGTTCAAGTTTATTAAAGGCAATAAAGTAAAGTGTGCCATCAAGTTCGTGAGAGCTTTAATCACTAGTTTTCTCATAACAAGTGGAAGGTAAACAAAAGCATGAATATACTTGGAATAGCATAAGCTAGTAGGTAGGTATGGCAGACTCTTTGGAATAACTTGGTTTAGGGAGTTGGATGCATGAGTGGAACTCATACTTTGTTGTGGAGGCTAGCAAAAGACTGGGAGCGACAAACTAAGAGAGCAATAATGGCCATAATCATGCAGAGCGACAAAACATCATTGATCAAAGCATAAAGTGATACTACAAGTTGAAAACTGAAGGATCATAAAGGCTATGGTTACTTGAGATAGTCATAACATGGTGTGAGCATGTGCCAAGTCAACCCAAATAAAGCATCAAAGGAGAATACCACTATACTATGCTTTAATATGCTAAAACAACGCATGATTCATCCAAGGCACATTAAGCAATCTCAATTGTTTATAACAAGTCATACTACAGCAAAGAATACTAAGCATAAAGCCAAAACAATATCAAGCATGTCATGACAAAGCATAGGCCACAGTCAAAAACGAGCTCTTTTTACCACATAAGTATGAACTTTCCTACTCTTTTCCAAACCAAACCAAACTATTTGCAAACCAATGTATGAAAGAGGGGGTCCAACCAATTTATTCAGAAAACTAAGCAAACCAAGCAAACTAAAAGCCAAAATTGAAACGAAAAATAAGACGCTCCAAGAGAAACACAACTGTGCACGAAGCAATAAAAATGAAGCGTTTGGAAGAAACCTGGAATTTTTATTGATGAAGAAGGGGATGCCTTGGGCATCCCCAAGCTTTGACGCTTGTACTTCTTGGATATTTCTTGGGGTGACACGTGTGGCATCCCCAAGCTTGAGCTTTAGTCCATCCTTCATCTCATTACTCATTCCTTCCATACACTTGAAATTTTTCCTTCATACAAAACTTCACACAATCTTTATTAGCAACATTAGTGCACTCAAGATAAATAAGTCTTAGGGTTCAGTTCTAACAGCAAATAAACTTCCATTAGAACACTAGCTACTGTATCACATCCCTCAAAAAGCTCAATTCCCCAAAAGAACTCAAAAAGGAACCAACAAGAAGCAAATGCAGAAAATGGCAGAAATCTGTCAAAATAGACCAGTAGGTAAAGACGAATTTTTTCGAAGACCTTCTGTTGCTCAAGTCGAAAAGTGTTGAACTAACGAACTTTAGATAACAACCTGGGGCAGAAGCGCAAAAACTTACAGCTCAAACCAACATACAGAGCTCTCTCACGAATTTTTACGGTGAAGCACATAAATCTGTTTCGGGACAGCAACTTTCCTAATCATTACTTCACTCTGATTAGAGGTTACTCTTGGCACAAAAAACAAATAAAAAGGATAAGGATCGGTTATTACAGAGGTAATAACTTCCAAGACTCATCTAAAACTTTTGGGTTATCTCCCAATAAGTACTTTTCTTTAACGCCTTTAAGTTAGGCATGATAGTTTGAGAAGTTGCTCACATAAGAAATATGAATTGAAGTAAAAGAGAGCATCAAGAAGCAAATTCAAAACACATTTAAGTCTAACCCACTTCCTATGCATAGGAATCTTGTAAAGAAACAATTCATGAAAGCCCAAAGCAACAAACATAGTAAAGCAAAACAAGTGCAACCTCAAGACTTTCAACATAAAGAGGGGAAACTTAATATTATTGAGATGCATAAGACCATGTTTCCCTCTCTCATAATAAATTTCAGTAGCATCATGAATAAAAGTAACAATATAACTATCACAAGAAACATTCTTATCATTAGCCACATGCATAAAATGATTATTACTCTCCACATAAGCATAGTCGTTCTTATTATATGTAGTGGGAGCTAATTCAACAAAATAGCTATCATTATTATTCTCATCACCATAATCATCAAATATAAGAGGCATATTGTAGTCATTAATTTTCTCCTCAATAGTAGGTGGACTGGAAATATCATATTCATCATTGTAATCATCATATATTGGAGGCATAGTATTATCAAATTTAATTTTCTCCTCAATAGTAGGTGGACTAAAAATGTCATGCTCATCAAAACCATCTTCCCCAAGCTTAGACTTTTCCATAGCATTAGCAATAATGGTGTCCAAAGAATTCATACTAACAACATTGCTATTAGCATGCAAATAAAGTTCCATAGGTTTTTCAGTTTTCTCTTCAAACACTTCATGTCGTAACTCAAGATAAATACTATAAAGCTCTCTAATTTTGTTGTTGTTTTCCATTAAGCCAAACTAGTGAAAACAAGAAACAAAAAGACAAAATTGCAGAATCTAAAGGAAATAACTTCGAGCACTCACACCGGAGGATGTGAGTACCTTTTACCTTACCTCCCCGGCAACGGCGCCAGAAAATAGGCGTTTGCCGTGGGAGGTTCTTCTTCTTTAATCCTCCGGTGTGAATACCTTTTACATTTCCTCCCCGGCAACGGCGCCAGAAAATAGCTTCATGTCTACGCACTTCTATTCTTGTAGACAGTTGTTGGGCCTCCAAGTGCAGAGGTTTGTAGAACAGCAGCAAGTTTTCCCTTAAGTGGATCACCCAAGGTTTATCGAACTCAGGGAGGAACTGGTCAAAGGTATTCCCTCTCAAGCAACCCTGCAATCAAGATACAAGAAGTCTCTTGTGTCCCCAACACACCCAATACACTTGTCAGGTGTATAGGTGCACTAGTTCGGCGAAGATATAGTGAAATACAAGTGGTATGGTGATAGAAAATAGCTTGATGGCGTGAAAAGACTAAAGGCAAACTTAAATAAAGATGGAAGCGAGCAAAACATGTAACAGATCTAGTAGCAAACGGCCTTTCAATGCTTAGAAACAAGGCCTAGGGATCATACTTTCACTAGTGAACAATCTCATATAAATATATTCTCTCTTTATGATACTACTCTTAACTACTCTCCGGTTGGACACTCTAATCGTTGGTAGGGCTATAACAGCACTCCTCAAAGTAAGCCTTTCCCATCTAGAAAACCCCACACTATCACCTTGAGTACTAGATGAGTCCAACAAACACCACAATTTTATAAAGACATCCAACTCCAAATATAACTCATAACAAGTATTTGTAATCTCTAGCCTAAGTGCCACCATGGTGTGCACGTTGTCACTTTCACACACATGGGGAGAGCAGAGATCTATTAAAGCACTTGAGTAGCAAAGTAGATCTATAGATTACAAGCTCATGATCTCAATAAGATCATGCATAGAGAGAGAGATGAACACATAGCTACGGTAAAACCTTTAGCCTCGAGAGAGAACTACTCCCTCCTCATCATGGGAATCAACAATGGTGATGGAGATGGTGGTGGAGATCGATGGAGATGGCTCCGGGGGCACTTCCTCGTCCCGGCAGGGTGCCGAAACAGAGACTTTATGTCCCCCGAATCTCCTTTTTGGTGGCGGCAGCGCTGCAGAACTTTTCGTGGCTGGAGGCTTGATGTTTTAGGGTTTTGGTATCGGGAGGCTCTTATAGGCGAGAGGGGAGACCGAGGGGGTGCCAGGGGGCCCCACACCACCTGGTGGCGCGGGTAAGGCTAGCCCGCGCCTGGGGGGGGGGGGTGTGGCCAGGCCCTGGCCCTCCTCCGTCTCGTATTCTGGCTCCATGAGTCTTCCGGTAAAATAGGAACTTTGGCTTTTGTCCCGTCCAATTCCGAGAATATTCATTTTCTGACTTCTTGGAACCCAAAACAGCAGAAAACAGGCAACTGGCATTGTGGCATCTTGTTAATAGGTTAGTCCAAGAAATCATATGAAAAGTACTCCAAAGTTGGAACAAAACACAAAAAAGTAGATAAAACCAAGCATGGAACATCAAAAATTATAGATACATTTGCAATGTATCATCTGTACATGCTAGGCTCGCCAGGTAAGAACCTTAGTACTCGCGTGTGTAAAACTGTCTTACACCCATTGTATGAAAGCGTAGAGTCGAGTAAACCCGATCATCACGTGATGTCTTGAAACACGATCCATAGAACGGAGCATACTCAAGGAAGAACACATTTTATCTTGATATCTAAATGAGGGATCATCTTACAATGCTACCAAAAGCGCCAAACTAGCAGTATAAGATGCTAACATCTAATGTGTAAAGTGAGATGATATGGTCCATGCATTTGATCTCTATCATTTGCATCGTGGTATGATCTCTATCATTCCTTTGTGTGTAAGGCCAAGGTCTATGGAACTTACATGTTGAATGTGTTGTAAGAGTATCTATCATACATCTACTTACAACAATACCATATCAATACACTAGCCTAGCAACGATCTAAACTAGACGCCTCTAATTTATCAATTGCAAGTTTTGTTGGAGATATGCCCAAGAGGCAATAATAAAAGTGGTTATTATTATATCTTTGTGTTTATGATGAATGTTTACATCCCATGCTATAATTGTATTATTAGGAAACACTAATACATGTGTGTTTTGTAAACATAAGAGAGTCCCTAGTAAGCCTCTTGTTGAACTAGCTTGTTGATTAATTGATGATTATGGTTTCCTGATCATGGACATTAGGATGTGATTAATAACAAGGTCATATCATTAGGAGAATGATGTGATGGACACACACACCCATAGTAAGCGTAGCATAAGATCAAGTCATTAAGTTCGTATTGCTGTAAGCTTTCAAACACATAGTAACCTATTCCTTCGACCATGAGGTTATGTTAATCACCATCACTGGATGAATACTTTGATGACATCAAACGCCGCTTCGTAACTGGGTGGTTACAAAAGTGTCATTGGGTATTCTGAAAGTATGTGTTGAAGCTCATGAACCAAGATTGGGATTTATCCATCCATATGACGGATAGATATGCTCTGGGCCCTCTCGGTGGAATGTCATCTAGTTAGCTTGCAAGCATGTGACTAGGTCACAAGGGATGACATATCACGGAACGAGTAAAGAGTACTTATCAGTAACGAGGTAGAACTAGGTATGGAGATACCGACGATCAAACCTTGGATAAGTATAGTATCGCGAGACAAAGGGAATTAGTTTCGTATGTAAGTGGTTCAATCGATCGCTAAGTCATCGTTGAGTATGTGGGAGCCATTATGGATCTCCAAGTCCCGCTGATGGTTATTGATATGAGATGTGTCTCTATCATGTCTACATATTCACGAACCGTAGGGTGACACACTTAAGGTTCGAAGTTGTTTTAAGTAGATATGGAATGTGCGTTGGAGACCGAATGTTGTTCGGAGTCTCGGAATGGATCCGGGACATCACGAGGAGATCCGGAATGGTCCGGAGAATAAGATTCATATATAGGAGATCATTTTATGAGATAGGAAATGTTCCGGAGTGTTTGTATGAGGATTCTAGAAGGTTTCGGAATGTTCCGGAAGGTTCTAGAAGATATCTTGGAGTTTGCTTGAAAATCAAGATAGGGATCAAGGAGTCCTGGTGGGTCAAGATACGGATTCGTGGGGGAGGAGGACTCCTCCCCCCACCTCCAATCCGCCGGCCTAGGGAGGAGAGGAGTCCTACAAGGACTCCCCTCCCCATGGCGCCATCCCCTCTTTAAATAGAGGGGCAGGGGGCGCCCCCTCCACCAACGCTCTTATAACGTCCAATCTCTGCCGCCTCTCTCCTCCACCATATTCTGCACAGGCATAGGCGAAGCCCTGCAGAATTCTCTACTCCACCACCACCACGCCGTCGTGCTGCTGGGATTCCATGGAGAAGATCTACTACCTCCGCTGCTCGCTGGAACGGGGAGAGGAAGGTCTGCTTCGACTCCGCACGTGTGACCGACTGCGGAAGCGCTGCCGAATCGTGGCGCCGGAAGGATCGTCAACTTGACCAAGGGCGGAAGCGCTGCTGGAACGCGACGCCGGAAGGATCGTCTACTTGACCGAAGGCGGAAGCGCTGCTGGAACGCGACGCCGGAAGGATCGTCCACACGATCTTGAGATCGGCAAGTGATCGACTACATCAACCACGAGATCTAATCTCGTTAATGCTTTCGGATCTACGAGGGTTAGTTCCCATCTATCTCGTTGCTCTTGTCTAATAGATTAGATCTTGGCTTTTATCTAGATTAGATCTAGGTTTTGTTCGTTCTTGCGGTAGAATTTTTTTGTTTTCCATGCTACGAACCCATCAGTGGTATCAGAGCCGTATCTATGCGTAGATCTGTTGCACGAGTAGAACACAATGTTTTGTGGGCGTTGATGCTTTTGTTGTCGGTGTCTTAGCGTGTACTTTGCATCTTGCGGCATGGTGGGATGAAGCGGCTCGGGCTAACATTACATGTCATCGCACATGAGACTTGCTCCACGCTTGACGTGCAACTTACTTTGCACAAGTGGCTTTGCGGGTGTCTGTCTCTCCCACCATAGTTAAGATTCAATTTACAATGAGCATCTTGACAACACTTGTATCAACGTTGTGGTCCTTGTTCGTAGGTAAGATCGGTCTTATGCGAAAGCCCCAAACCACGTAAAACATGCAAAGAAAATTAGAGGCGTCTAACTTGTTTTTGCAGGGGTTTTGTGATGTGATATGGCCAACATGTGATTGTGATTGTATTTGATGTATGCAATGATCCTTGTTGTAATATGGCAACCGGCAGGAGCCTAATGGTTGTCTTTAATTCTGTTAAGACCTGCGTGTCTATTCATCTTGTAATAGCTTTATTCCAAGTAGTTGTAATAGTTGCTGGTGATGATGGACAACCATGAGGCGGCGCCACTGACCTTGACGCAATGCTGGTGATGATGGAGATCATGTTCGTGCTTTGGAGATGGAGATCAAAGGCGCAAGAAGAAAAGGCCATATCATATCACACTAATTATGAATTGCCTGTGATGTTAATCCTTTATGCATCTTGTATTGCTTAGATCGCGACGGTAGCATTATAAGATGATCCCTCTCACTAAATATCAAGTAATAAAGTGTTCACCCTTAGTTGGCACCGTTGCTAAGACTCGTCGTTTCGAAGCATCTCGTGATGATCGGATGTGATAGATTCTACGTGTGCATACAACGGGTGCAAGCCAGATTTGCACATGCGGAAACTAAGGTTATCTTGGCGAGCCTAGCATGTACAGACATGGTCTCGAAACACGGAATACCGAAAGGTAGAGCATGAGTCATATAATTGATATGATGAACATGAAGATTGTTCGCCGATGAAACTACATCTTCTCTCGTGAAGATCGGACTTGGTGTAGTGGACTTGGTTCGTGTAATCACTAAGACAACGTGAGGGATGTTGTTTTGAGTGGGAGTTCACCTAGTTAGTTTAATAATTAAATTTGAACTCAATTTGTCATAAACTTAGTCTAAACTACTTGCAAATTGTTGTAGATTATGGCGACCCCCTCCATCAATTTCAATGCGTTCCTAGAGAAAGAAAAGCTTAAAAATAATGGAAGCAATTTCACGGACTGGTTCCGTGGACTAAAGATCGTCCTCAGGGCTGGTCAGTTGACCTATGTGCTCGATGCACCGCTAGGTGACCCACCTGCAGATAATGCCACCGATGACGAAAAGAATGTTTTCGCCACTCGGAAGAATCATTACTCCACAGTTTAGTGTGCCATCCTGTACGGTTTAGAAGCGGAGCTCCAACAGCGTTTTGAGCACCACGACCCGTTCGAGATCATTAAGGAGCTCAGGCTAATTTTTGAGACTCGCGCGGCAATGGAGAGCTATGAGGCCTCCGAGAAATTCTTTAACTGTAAGATGGAAGAAGGAAGCTCCGTTAGCGAGCACGTGCTCACCATGTCTGGGTACGCTAAGAAGCTCCAAGAGTTGGGAATATCGATTCCTAGTGAATTGGGGATTCACCGTCTCCTTCAATCACTGCCACCAAGTTATAAGAACTTTGTGATGAACTACAACATGCACTGCATGAACAAGACGTTGCCTGAACTGTCGTCCATGCTGAAAACTGCTGAAGTGGAGATCAAGAAGGAGCAACAAGTGTTGATGGTCAATAAGACCACCAATTTCAAGAAACAGGGTAAGCCTAAGAACAAGGGCAACTTCAAGAAGGACGGCAAGAAAGCTGCCGCACCTGCTAAGAAGCCTAAGGCTGGTCCTAAACCTGAAACTGAGTGCTTCTACTGCAAGGGAGCTGGTCACTGGAAGCGTAACTGCCCCAAGTACCTGGCGGATCTGAAGAACGGCAACATCAAGAAGAAAGGTATATTTGATATATGTGTTATAGATGTGTATCTTACTAGTAATCGTAGTAGTGCCTGGGTATTTGATACTGGTTCGGTTGCTCATATTTGTAACTCGAAACAGGAGTTACGGAATAAACAAAGACTGGCAAGAGACGAGGTGACGATGCGCGTTGGAAATGGCTCCAAGGTTGATGTGATCTCCGTCGGCACGCTCCCTCTACATCTACCTTCGGGATTAGTTTTAAATTTAAATAATTGTTATTTGGTGCCTGCGTTAAGCATGAACATTATATCTGGATCCTGTTTATTGCGAGACGGTTACTCTTTTAAGTCTGAGAATAAAGGTTGTTCGATTTATATGAGTAATATCTTTTATGGTAATGCACCTGAGATGAATGGTTTATTCTTACTGAATCTCGATAGTAGTGATACACATGTTCACAACATAGATGCTAAACGAATTAAATTGAATGATAATTCTACATACATGTGGCACTGTCGTCTTGGTCACATTGGAGTGAAGCGTATGAAGAAACTCCATTCAGATGGACTTCTAGAATCACTTGATTTTGAATCACTTGAAAGATGCGAAGCATGTCTAATGGGAAAAATGACTAAGACTCCATTCTCTGGTACAATGGAGCGAGCTACAGACTTATTGGAAATAATACATACCGATGTGTGCGGTCCAATGAGTGTAGCATCGCGTGGTGGATATCGTTATGTTCTCACTTTCACGGATGACTTGAGTAGATATGGGTATGTCTACTTCATGAAACATAAGTCCGAAACTTTCGAGAAGTTTAAGGAATTTCAAAGTGAAGTGGAGAATCATCGTAACAAGAAGATTAAGTTTCTGCGTTCTGATCGCGGGGGTGAATATCTAAGTTACGAGTTTGGCATGCATTTAAAGAAATGTGGAATACTTTCACAGTTGACACCGCCGGGAACACCACAACGTAATGGTGTGTCCGAACGTCGTAATCGAACTCTCTTAGATATGGTTCGGTCTATGATGTCTCTTACAGATTTACCGTTATCATTTTGGGGCTATGCATTAGAGACAGCCGCATTCACTTTAAATAGGGCACCATCTAAATCCGTTGAAACGACACCGTACGAATTGTAGTTTGGTAAGAAACCTAAGTTGTCGTTCCTTAAAGTTTGGGGTTGCGAAGCATACGTAAAGAAGTTACAACCTAATAAGCTAGAACCCAAAGCGGAGAAATGCATCTTCATAGGATACCCTAAAGAAACAATTGGGTATACCTTCTATCATAGATCCGAAGGCAAAGTTTTTGTTGCGAAGAATGGATCCTTTCTTGAGAAGGAGTTTCTCTCGAAAGAAGTGACTGGAAGGAAAGTAGAACTCGATGAGGTTATTGAACCTTCTCTCGGTTCATCACATCATTTCACAAATGCTATGACCTTGTTATTAACAACATCCAATGTCCATGATCAGGAAACCTTGATCATCTTGTTAATCAACAAGCTAGTCTATAAGAGAGGCATAACTAGGAACCTTTTTTGTTTATTAAACACACATGTATTAATGTTTCCGATCAATACAATTCTAGCATGTAAAATAAACATCTATCATATATAAGGAATACATAATAACAACTTTATTATTGCCTCTCAGGGCATATTTCCTTCAAGAATGAGCTCCTATTTTTACCTATCTTGCACATATAATCGATTAGTTGGTTGCCATTTTCCTTCTTACCCCATAGATGGCATGAGAAGCGCCCCTCTGGTAAGGTGTACAATAAGTATAGGAAGCACCCTTTTTGTTTATCCTGCTTCATTTTAGAGTATGAAATAAATTGAGAGGAACCGCTTTTTTGTTGGATCTTTAGGCTATTCTTACATATTAGGTACCTGATCTGTGCATGGTACTTTGATGTGGTATATTAGACTTTTCCTCATAGACATGGGCCCTTAACCTAGGTACTTATCAATACTTTTCTGTATATCAAAAAGTAGTTAGGGATTGAAAAAATTCCTTAATGTTTGTGCTAGAAAAGTTGCATTAGACTCATGAAACAAGAACCTTGCAATGGTGCTAATGATGGTGATGAGGTTCATGCTCTCTTTCAAATCTTTGGCATTTGGAATTAGAATTAATATTTATTTTAATGACTGACCGATCCGGTAATTTGTGTGATGCTTTTTAGGTTAGAAGTTCAATTTGGAGCATGAAAGTGTTAATACAAGAGTGTGCCTCGGTTAGAGAAAATGCATTATTCTGGTAAGTGTCAGGTGCATAGCCATTTATTGTTTTACATCTAACCCCATGGAAACCAAGATATATTGTCCAATATATATGGTTGGCATATCATATTTCAGGACAAACCTAGATAGTTGCTTTAAACTAGGTGAAATAGATATTTTGTCAAAAGTGCAGTGTGGATATATAAAATGTTTTCTCTTCTACTATTTGATATGGATATCTTCCTTGGATTATACAGATTATTTACTACTACGTCTATTCTCTGCAATTGAGCCAAACAAATAAAGAGATGTTTGGTTATAATGCAAATCGGCTACTCTCGGGTGAGCTATATTTTAGATTTTTATATTTCCATTATCCTTGCTAATTTAATTTGAGTTATGCTTGCATTGATTTCTCCTTGTTTGAATTATACAGGTCTTAGGCTTGTCATGTACACACTGACCCCATTTTCTCCAAGGTCAGTGCTCAAACCAATTATTTGTTTGTTTTATCTTTACGGATGCCTTGCTAGAAATTCTTAGAAGCACTTATTTAGATTTCTTTGCCTTCCCGTATCAGCCCCACGATACCGGATTGCCTGGGTAATAATGGTGGGACTACAAAATATGAACACAGATTATGGAGATCTATACACATGATGTTATCTGGGGTCTATATGCATGATATTATCCATGTCCTAGGGAAAAACATCTTGCATTGTCCAGAGATAGTTGACACACTATAAGATACACAATAGCTCAAATTTTCTTCTTGTTGGTTAGCTTAGATTTGTAGTTTATTTCTGTGCAATTTAGTGATATATAATTTTTTTCTTACTATATTGAGATATCGTGGACTGGTAGGAGTACAAATGATGATCACTCTGCTGAACCGGTGGCTTCCACCATGACTACCTTCGAAAAATAAATGTTTGCCAAAACTTGTTCTAGCATTTGTAACCACCTACCATATTCTCTCATATTCCCATTTCTAGACTGTACTAATTTGATCCCAGTCGCTCCAATGGAGGCAAGTTCTTTTATGAACCCAAAGAATTCACACAAGCCAAGATGTGGATTAACCTAGAGAGTGCCAAAGCTAAAGCACAATTCAGAAAGCTAGAGGTAGAATCAATTTTTATTCTTTTGCATGTGCATGTTCATAATGAATGTTGCCAAAAGGCTATGATACCATTAGAAACTACATTAACATTTGTTGTACCTAAAACTCAAATGGCAATTTTAACAAAACAGTGTAGATGACACGGTAAAAGTTACTCACATTGGCCGACTGGCCCCAAAAAGGTGTATGTATGATAGTTGTGCAATTATAGGGAAGTTATGTGACCATTCTGAGTTTTGTGATCTTTGCCTTCTCTCATGTGCACAAAATTTCAGGACAAGCAAGCCATGTGTGTAACGGATGTCTACTATCGTGTACTAACCAGAGCTGATTTCCCCCTTTCTCCAAGGTGATATACCACTATTGCCCTATAGGTTAATTAATTACTAATTGTTCTTTCCTTTATCCATAATTGGTTACCTGAGATGCCTAGAAATAACAACATGGGGCACATGAGGAGATTAATACAATAGTGTCTCCTACTAGAACACTACATACTGCATTGCATTTTCTCCTACTAGAATGCAGTTGAGTATGATTTTGATGCTATCACATTCAACTACAGATTGAAACTTTCCAATTATCATTCTCATTAATTTTCTTACTGGTAGTACTATCAGCTTCCAGGAAGGCCGTTGGTTATGTGGTGTTCCTGCATGAACGGGTGACGAGCTCATCTGCCACCCGATATCGGCGAAAAGCGCTACTGCTGGGATCCCTTTCTTCACCTTCCTTGACTGTATCGATGTGGTGTCCTTTGTCGGTCGCATCACCAGTTCGTCTGCATGAACTCCTATTCTACGTATTGTTGCATCAACCTCTGAATCAATTCACTAATGGTCAAGCTAAAGCTCGGGCTAAAGTTCTTTAGATGCGTCAAATTGATTATCCTCATTCAGTTTGGGCGCAGCTATACTCACTAGTACAAACGCCTTAGTTAGAGATGGTCAAAATATTACGACCGTCTGAGGGTGACGGACACCATCAGTGGTTTGTATTTTAGAGGTAAACCGTCTCTAAGCATAGTCTCTAAGTAACGAGTTTGTACTAGTGACTGCTTCAATCCTGCCTACCAACATCTCATGGCATGATATGGAACATTTGTAGGGAGTAGCGTGTGCAACGTCATGCTTGAATACCTGATTTAGTGAGCGCGCTAAATACCAAAGTTAGGTTCAGGTCATGAATGTTAGCCGTGGTACGATAGCTACCTGGTTGGTTTACTTGTTGGATGTTAACATGAACATAACACATGATACATAAGTAAGCTTGAATTTCATTGCAACAGAATAATTGCTTGTCAATTCAAGGCTGCTTTGGTGTCGTCATCTTTGAAAATGGGTGATACGTCGATTTTACATCACTATTCTATGTCTTAATTCACTATTATTCATTAATATATTTCGTATTGAGAGGTGATACTTATGTTATTTCATCTATTTTTGCATGGTTGATGACTTCTGGAGTATGAACTGCTGCAGTCAGGACTCTGATGGAAAAGGTGTTGTTTGGAGGCAAAATTCGAGAAGATTAGAAAATCAGGGAAAATATATGGAAAATCCTATTTTTCCAGAAGACTCAGGATGCCAGAAGATGGAGTGGAGGTGGGCCACAAGGGGCCCACACCACCCCATGGCGCGGACAGGCCTAGGCCGCGCCTGGGAGTGGTGTGGCCGCCCTGGCCCACTCCAGCCTCTCCCCTCTGGTGTATATCATCCCCACGAAACCCTAAGACTCGGGGGGCGACCACAGAAAGATTCCGCTGCCTCTGCGGGGCGGAAAACACCGAGAGAGAAAGATCTCTCCGGCAGACAGATTTCTGCCGGGGGAATTCCTTCCTGGAGAGGGGAAATCATCGCCATCAACACCACCATCAAGCTAGACTTCGTCAGGATCATCATCGTCATCATCACCATCATCATCACCATCAACACCCTCATCACCATCTCCATATTGCTGTAACAATTGCGTTGAATCTTGCATAGTTCATAGGGGATACTTTCCTGGTGTTGATTACTCTTTGTAGTTGATGTTATTGAGTGAACCATTGAATTATTGTTTATGTTCAGATTGTTATACATCATTATTCCATCTCTGATCATGATCCATATGATGTCTTGTGAGTAGTTCGTTTTGTTCTTGAGGACATGGGAGAAGTCTTGTTGTTAGTAGTGGAGTTGCGTTGAGAAAGATTCAATAGATTGTTATTTAAGTTGTGGTGTACTTCTTCTAGTGGTGTCATGTGAACGTCGACTACATGACACTTCACCTATAAGGGCCTAGGGGAATGCATTGTGTGTTTGGCTACTAATCGTCGGGTTGCCGGAGTGACAGAAACCTGAACCCCCGTTAGGAAACCATTGCACAAGGGACGTAAGGGTCTTAGAGTTTAAAGCCGTGGTTAGGTTTCTACCTTAATTTATTTCTTGTACTTACGGATGTTTGCAAGGGGTATAATCACAAGTATGTATTAGTCTTGGATGGGGCGGTACATTAGCACAGGTTCACCCACACAACACTTAGCAAGCTAGAGAAGATTAATCGACTATATGAAGCGAAAGCACTTGACAGTCTTCCCATGTGTCTTCGAGAACGTTTGATCATCTTAAGTAATACAACCGGCTAGTCCTTTGCTGCATAAAGGATTGGGCCACTTGCTGCATTTATTCCTACTGTCTTTTATTTACTCGTACTTTGTTTACTTGCTTTATCGAAAACCCCTAAAAATCCGTTTGCTAAGTATCTGCAGAGAATTCCTGATCCATACCACTAGCCAGCACCTTCTGCTCCTCGTTGGGTTCGACACTCTTACTTATTGAAAATACTTTGATACACCCCCTATACTTGTGGGTCATCAAGACTATTTTCTGGTGCCGTTGTCGGGGAGTGAAGCGCTATTGGAGAGTGGAACTGGTAAAGGAAACTTCTACTGTGAGTATTGTTTACTTCTGTTAGTTGCTTTATTTTCGTTATGGATAATTCGCTGAGTTTCTTATTTGGTAATGCTACTACCACTGCTAAGGTAGTAGATAAGCCACCACATGCTGAGAAAGATGTTTTCAAAATACCTACAAGAATTATTGATCGTGTTATGGATAACTACTATGTTGGGGATGGAACTGTCCATCCCAGTGATCATTTACTCTTTATACACGAATTATGCAGGTTGTTCAAGTGTGCAGGTATTACTATAGATCAAGTTAAGAAGAATTTATTCTCATTATCACTGAAAGGAAGAGCTGAGGAGTGGTATAAGCTGCTGAAGAATGGTCAAGCTCTGGAAAGGGAGGAAATAGTACCTCTCTTTTATTCAAAGTTTTATCCTCCTAGTGAGATTCATAAAGATCGGAATCAAATATACAACTTTTGGCCTCTTGATGGAGAGAGTACAGCTCAAGCTTGTGGGAGATTGAAGTTACTAATGCTCAAATGTCCCATTCATGAGCTCCCCAACAATATTATTATCAACAACTTTTATGCAAGGCTCCCTCTACATGACAAGGATTTATCGGATGCTTCTTGTGCTGGATCATTCACTCGCATGGAAGAAGAAGCTAAATGGGACCTTCTGGACCATATTCAAGACAATACTGAAGCTTGGGAGAATTACAAAGGTAGAAAGTCAGGTATAAATTATGATTATGAATGCATTGAATCTTTTATGGGAACTGATGACTTTCAAAATATAAAAAATGCTTATGGTCTAGACTCTCAAGCTATTGCTTCTTATTTTAAGGCCTTTGCTTCCTACATTGAAGTGCCTAAAAAGAAGTGGAATAAGTATCATGAACCTTATAAAGATATTGCTAAGAGTGTTCCTGCAAGAAATACTGAAGTTTATACTGCTAATCATGTTTTACCTAAACCTTATATTGAGAAAATGCCTTTTCCAGTTAAGGTAAAGGAGCATTCTATGATAGCTAGTATGGTTAATGAAAGTACAAGTAAAGCTATTAAACCTGATAAACAAATAGTCAATGAACCTATAATAGCAAATGTGAAAGACTTTGTCACTAAGTATGAAAAAGAGGGACACCCTATCCTTTGTAGGGATACCTCTAATATTGTTTCACATAGTAGTGTTATGAGAGGTAGTATTCCCGTGTTTTCTGTTAGAATAAGTGATCATTTCTATGATAGTCCTTGTGATAGATATATTGTTAAGTTTATGCATGATACTGAAAGTTATTATGACAGAGGAAAAACTGTTCTTATGCGTCTCAATAATATCAAGTTTCCTCGTTTTATGCTGAAAGTTTTTATGTTGCACTTCTTTTGCCTTCTTATGCAAGTTGCCTCTAGTTTCAATAACTTGTTTTCTTACAAAATCCCCTTGCATAGAAAGTGGGTTAGACTTAAATGTGTGTGTGTTTTTGCTTCTTAATGCTCTCTTTCACTTTAATTCATATCCCTATGAGAGCTTCTTCAAAATTATCATGCCCATCTTAATGGCTATAAAGAAAGAGCTTTATGGGAGACAACCCAATTTTTTTTTGTTTCTTTGAGTCTTGGAAGTTATTACTTCGGTAATAACCGCTCCTTATCCATTTTTTTGTCAAGATCAACCTCTAATGAGAGAGAAGTAAGATTTGGGGAAGTTGCTGTCCCGAAACAGATTTTTGTGCTTCACCATAAAAATTCGTGAGAGATCTCTGTATATCGGATTGAGCTGTAATTTTTTGTGCTTCTGCCCCAGATTGTTATTTAACTTTCGTTAGTTTTGCACTTTTTGATTTGAGTAACAGAAGAGTTTCGAAAAAATTGATCTTTACCTGCTGGTCTGTTTTGACAAATTTTGCCACTCTTGCATTTGCTTCTTTATTCGATTTCCTTTTTCAATTCATTTTGGGTTTTCGGAAGGATTTGCTACAGTAGCTTATGTTTTGATGGTTTTCAGTTGAAGTTGGACTCAAAAGGTTTTATCACTTCACTTATACTAATGTTGCTAATCAGAACTGTGTGAAGTTTTGTGTGAAAGAAATTTCCAGGTAGTGGAGATAATGGTGCAATAAGGAAGAAGAAGGGTTTTATGACTCAAGTAATAAGTGTATGAAGATGAAGATATTGATGATTCAAGTGGTGACTCCGGAAGGATCCATTAAATACCAAATTCAGAGACCTGCAGAGTCTGTTTTCAAATAGGTAACAGTTTTGGTAAGAAAAGTTCCGCGAAAATACAATCCAACTATATTTTTGCAGTTTTCAGTCAATAGGGAAAGCTACAAAGCGCAAAAGGGACGGAAACAGAGCCAGGGTGGCTCACACCACCCTGTGGCACGGGCCCACCCCTGGCCGCGCCACCAGGTGGTGAGTCCACCCCGGACTCCGCCTCCGACTCGTTTTCTCCCAGTACCTTCCTTTTGATGTGAAACTCCGTAATATATAACCCCCCGGATCCCCCGAGGTTCGTATATCGTGTTTTCGTCGTGTTTTTGTTTTGATATGTTTCTGCCAGGACATACTCTTTGAAGGATTAGAAGCACAATGGTGTGTGCCAAGGATAAAGGGAAGGAGCCTATGAAGGAAGACCTCCAAGACCCCGGGAAGAAGAAGGAGATTAAGAGTGAAGGTGAAGAGGATCAAGGCCAATGTCCGCACACCAGCACTACCATTGCAAGCATTGGAGTGGTGGCGAACCCTGCCAGGATCAGAAGGACGGCACGGATGTCAACTGGAGGGAAGCCTCCGCGTCACTACTTGTCGCCAAGGACACCTTCTACGAACACCAAGAGTACCTTCCATACCTTTACCCATAACCATGCAGGAAAAGAAGACTCCAAGTAGGAAGAATGGAAGAAGAATCACAAGAGCTGGGATCCACAAACTGAACTGATTATGGGCCGTATTGAGCACAACTCGGAGTTGATTCGTACTCTCACCTTCGAGATTGAGGACTTTGGGAAATTGATCAAAGAGATCATCAAGAGGATACCACCACCACCAAAGGAGTAATTTGTCATCAGGTTTGGCACCCCCTTGGTTTGTTCCAAGCTTGGGGGAGTGTCGCGGTATCATATCACTATCTTCTATCTTTTTACCTTATTAGTAGAGTCATGTCATGAATAGAGGAGTTATTATGTAGTATGGTTTGCATTATGGAAGTGTCCCCTCTCTCGTTAGATATGTATCCCTTGGTGTGAGTTTCCGTTATGGAATATTAATGAGAAGTTCTATCATTCACTCTTTTGCATAGCTTATATTAGTTTTCAATTCGTGGTTATATGATTGATCTTGTTGTTAGTATTGGTAGCACTTTGGGATCATTGAGTTAATTTAGTTGGTTTTGGCAAACCTGGCTCGGTCAGTAGCAACACCTTTTTGAGAGTTGAAAAAGATAGAAGTACTCTATAGGAAAATAATTTCATCATCTTTCTTTCTTGATTTGCTCATAAGTCTAGTATTCTCTAGTTAAGATATTTTGTGCTTCCAAGGAAGATTGCATGTTTGTCTTTATCACTTGTATGTTTGTTTCCTTCAACTCTTATACTTGCTACCCAGCCTTGCTAGCCAAAAACCTATACTGAGAGGGAATTCTTCTCGTGCATCCACCTCCTTTAAACCAAAACCTTTGCCATTTGTGTCCACCATACCTACCTAGTAGCATTATTGTTATTCCAAGTAAATTCTCATTTTATCTACCTCCCAAATTAAACTTGTTATGTGAAAATTAGTGATTAAAGCTCTCACGAACTTGATGGCACACTTTACTTTCTTGCATTTAATAAACTTGAACCATTGGGTCCTTGTTTGTTGCGTATATGCTTGCGCTTTATGAGTTGAAGTTAGCCGAACCATGTATCATGGGGACCGCTTTCAACACTTCATTGGTACTTGTACCTAGTTGATATCATGTTCTTTTGCTTATGGATCCCGGCGGTGTGAAATAAAAGTGGAACTTGTAAGATCATGGAGTTTGTATGTGTGTTAGAGAAATGCCTGGGCCGCTAGCCTAAGCCATGCCTAATCATGGTGGAAACTTGCAGCATAACTATAGTGAGCATTCTATGAAGCATCCTCAATAAAAACCTATGCAAATAGCAAATAAAAAGATCGCTGAGATGCTCACTGTCTGCTTGCCTTGTCATTTTGATTATGGGATAGCTCATGTGTCATGTGCAAGGGGTACCCCGTTGGCGGTTCTCAATGATACGCATGTATTTACAATGACAAGAGCTTGCTCGTGACTGAAGTTGAGTAGCATGAGAATCGGTACTCATAAGTAAGGGGCATGAGATTTCAACTTATAACTTGTCAAGCATATCCTCTTAGTTGTGTCACTTTAACCTTAATCACCTAAAGATGCCTATGATAGGGCAATGAGAGCTGAAAGCGAGTAAGTATCATAATTTTTGGGAGCTCTTTATGAGACTTGCAATCCCTGCTTCCCTCTGTGAAGGGCCCTTTCTTTTACTTTGTAGTTGAGTCAGTAAACCTATTCCCTTCTACCTCAACAAGTATTTTGAGTTGATGTGTTTCATTCATTCATATGATGATTTATTCAATCATGTTTCTTATGTTCCTTGTTTTGCACATTGCTCTTATCTTGATGATTACTACTTTGAAAGCTATCATTGAAAAGCCAGCTATTTGTGAACTCCAGCAAATTATCAACTATTCTTCGACCAAGAGCTAAGTTTGCCATTACCAATTATGATTCCCTCTATGTATCTTTATTGTGTTTCCTTTACTCATTGCAAGTTGAGTTATATAATAGTGAGTTGTCTTCTATTATGATCCATGTATTTGATGAATGTGATGCTTCTTGTTCGTATTCTTTTATCGACTCTTCACTTCATAAACTTGAGGTCATGTTTATTGAGCTCAGTTTCGCTTGGGGACAAGCGAAGTCTAAGCTTGGGGGGAGTTGATACGTCCATTTTGCATCACTATTCTATGTCTTAATTCACTATTATTCATTGATATATTTCATATTGAGAGGTGATACTTATGTTATTTCATCTATTTTTGCATGGTTGATGACTTTTGGAGCATGGACCGCTGCAGTCATGATTCTGATGGAAAAGGTGCTGTTTGGAGGCAAAATTCGCGAAGATCAGAAAATCTAGGAAAATATACGGAAAATCCTATTTTTCCAGAAGACTCAGGATGCCAGAAGATGGAGTGGAGGTGGGCCATAGGGGGCCCACACCACCCCATGGCGCGGGAAGGCCTAGGCCGCACCTGGGAGTGGTGTGGCCACCCTGGCCCACTCTAGCCTCCCCTCTGGCGTATATCATCCCCACGGAACCCTAAGACTTCGGGGGGGGGGGGGGAGGGGGCGACCACAGAAAGATTCCGCCGCCTCTGCGGGGTGAAAAACACCGAGAGAGAAAGATCTCTCCGGCAGACAGATTTCTGCCAAGGGAATTCTGGCCCGGAGAGGGGAGATCGTCGCCATCAACACCACCATCAAGATGGACTTCATCGGGATCATCAGCGTCATCATCACCATCAGCACCCTCATCACCATCTCCATATTGCTGTAACAATTGCGTTGAATCTTGCATAGTTCATAGTGGAAACTTTCCTGGTGTTGATTACTCTTTGTAGTTGATGCTATTGAGTGAACCATTGAATTATTGTTTATGTTCAGATTGTTATACATCATTATTCCATCTCTGATCATGATCCATATGATGTCTTGTGAGTAGTTCGTTTTGTTCTTGAGGACATGGGAGAAGTCTTGTTGTTAGTAGTGGAGTTGCGTTGAGAAAGATTCAATAGATTGTTATTTAAGTTGTGGTGTACTTTTTCTAGTGGTGTCATGTGAATGTCGAATACATGACACTTCACCTATAAGGGCCTAGGGGAATGCATTATGTATTTGGCTACTAATCGTAGGGGTTGCCGGAGTGACAGAAACCTGAACCCCCGTTAGGAAACCATTGCACAAGGGACGTAAGGGTCTTAGAGTTTAAAGCTGTGGTTAGGTTTCTACCTTAATTACTTTCTTGTACTTACGGATGTTTGCAAGAGGTATAATCACAAGTATGTATTAGTATTGGATGGGGCGATACATTAGCACAGGTTCACCCACACAACACTTAGCAAGCTAGAGAAGATTAATCGACTATATGAAGCGAAAGCACTTGACAGTCTTCCCATGTGTCCTCGAGAACGTTTGGCCATCTTAAGTAATACAACCGGCTTGTCCTTTGCTGCATAAAGGATTGGGCCACTTGCTGCATTTATTCCTACTGTCTTTTATTTACTCGTACTTTGTTTACTTGCTTTATCGAAAACCCCTAAAAATCCGTTTGCTAAGTATTTGTAGAGAATTCCTGATCCATACCACTAGCCAGCACCTTCTGCTCCTCGTTGGGTTCGACACTCTTACTTATCGAAAATACTGCGATACACCCCCTATACTTGTGGGTCATCAATGGGACAACTCAACACCGACTCTTCCACAACTATTTTCTCGGGTTAGGTCCTACGCTTTGATACTCATAAACCTCAGATAAGTTATATGGTGGCTTACATATGTTATGCAGAGAGTGAGTTGATATGCTTAATATGAAAAGAAAAGGAAGCATCATGGTTAGATCCTACTCTATTCTGTGCTACTAATTGGTTCACGAGGATAGAATTGTAACACTAACATTGCTACCTAGGTAGTGTACTACCGAAGTGAATGGTGCTAAGCACTGGTTTAATTGGACAAGAGCAATAAGCAAATAGAAACTAAAATAAGACAACGGGCACTAGCTATTAGATATAGATGTATGTTTAATAGTTTGCTTACAAATGATGTTTACATATCTTTTCGGGTTGGCTCTTACTATTGCAAGAGAAAAGAAGAGAAATGATTGTAAATAGAGTGACTTATATTACATGAAAAGTACACTGGTCGTGTTTTGATTCCTTAAGCAGGCCACATTATTTAGTCACAATGGGAAAAAATGTGTCTAAGATACCACAAGGAGATGAGCATCTGCTATGCTTTCTCATAGGTAGAGAAAGTTGTTGGAGATATGCCCAAGAGGCAATAATAAAAGTGATTATTATTATATCTTTGTGTTTATGATGAATGTTTACATTCCATGCTATAATTGTATTATTAGGAAACACTAATACATGTGTGTTTTGTAAACATAAGAGAGTCCCTAGTAAGCCTCTTGTTGAACTAGCTTGTTGATTAATTGATGATCGTGGTTTCCTGATCATGGACATTAGGATGTGATTAATAACAAGGTTATATCATTAGGAGAATGATGTGATGGACACACACCCATAGTAAGCGTAGCATAAGATCAAGTCATTAAAGTTCGTATTGCTGTAAGCTTTCAAATACATAGTAACCTAATCCTTCGACCATGAGGTTATGTTAATCACCATCACCGGATGGATACTTTGATGACATCAAACGCCGCTTCGTAACTGGGTGGTTATAAAAGTGTCATTGGGTACTCTGAAAGTATGTGTTGAAGCGCATGAACCAAGATTGGGATTTGTCCATCCATATGACGGATAGATATGCTCTGGGCCCTCTCGGTGGAATTTCATCTAGTTAGCTTGCAAGCATGTGACTAGGTCACAAGGGATGACATATCACGGAACGAGTAAAGAGTACTTATCAGTAACGAGGTAGAACTAGGTATGGGGATACCGACGATCAAACCTCGGATAAGTATAGTATCGTGAGACAAAGGGAATTGGTTTCGTATGTAAGTGGTTCAATCGATCGTGAAGTCATCGTTGAGTATGTGGGAGCCATTATGGATCTCCAGATCCCGCTGATGGTTATTGATAAGAGATATGTCTTTATCATGTCTACATATTCACGAACCGTAGGGTGACACACTTAAGGTTCGAAGTTGTTTTAAGTAGATATGGAATATGCGTTGGAGACCGAATGTTGTTCGGAGTCTCGGAATGGATCCGGGACATCACGAGGAGATCCGGAATGGTCCAGAGAATAAGATTCATATATAGGGGATCATTTTCTGAGTTAGGAAATGTTCCTGAGTGTTTGTATGAGGATTCTAGAAGGTTTCGGAATGTTCCGGAAGGTTCTAGAAGATATCTTGGAGTTTGCTTGAAAATCAAGATAAGGATCAAGGAGTCCTGGTGGGTCAAGACTAGGAGTCGTGGGGGAGGAGGACTCCTCCCCCCACTCCCCAACCCGCCGGCCTAGAGAGGAGGGGAGTCCTACAAGGACTCCCCCTCCCCAGGCGCCCTCCCTTCTTTAAATAGAGGGGCAGGGGCGCCCCCTCCTCCCTTGCTCTCATAACTCCAATCTCTGCCGCCTCTCTCCTCCACCCTTCTTCTGCACAGGCATAGGCGAAGCCCTGCAGAATTCTCTACTCCACCACCACCACCACGCCGTCGTGCTGCTGGGATTCCGTGGAGAAGATCTACTACCTCCGCTGCTCGCTGGAACGGGGAGAGGAAGGTCTGCTTCGACTCCGCACGTGTGACCGACTGCGGAAGCGCTGCCGAAACGCGGCGCCGGAAGGATCGTCCACTTGACCGACTGCGGAAGCGCTGCTGGAACGCGATGCCGGAAGGATCGTCCACACGATCTTGAGATCGGCAAGTGATCGACTACATCAACCACGAGATCTAATCTCGTTAACGCTTTCGGATCTACGAGGGTTAGTTCCTATCTATCTCGTTGCTCATGTCTAATAGATTAGATCTTGGCTTTTATCTAGATTAGATCTGGGTTTTGTTCGTTCTTGCGATAGAAATTTTTTGTTCTCCATGCTACGAACCCATTAAAAGTTTGAACACCTTAGCTACTAAATGTCAGATTGCCTATGCTTAGTAATATTGGACAGAATCAGCGGGGCCTATTTTCATGTTACCTTTTTGGTCTAAAAATTTTAGCATTAATTTTCTATGCAGGTGCATCGATCACTGTGTCCTCAAATTCGAGAATTAGTCTAAGTTTCATGTCCTATGCCGAAGATAAATCTAATGGAATATGTACACACCATCATTTTGACATACATGTGGATTTTGTGTCAGATCTTAAAGATAAGTTCAACTAGGAGACGAGCTTATGACCCTCAAAGCTGTAGACGCGGAGTTCCTTGTCAACATTCCTGACAAAGAATATAACAGGGCAACGATTCAGTTCCTCCAGTCTACTGGTCTACCCACACTTGAAAATATACAATTTAGCATTGTTTGTGTAGACGAGGATCCATCCTTCATTGGTACCCGTGCTTATTGGCCTTAAGATATAGATCTATCTTATGTAACTTTATGTAAGTGTGCAAGATTCTTGCTTAAATCATGTACCCTGTGTTGGAACTCTGCTGAAATGCGATGAAAATTATATACTTGCCAGAGGTGATAGAAAATGTAACCATACATACGGTCTATATCATTTCACAACGTCTATTAAACCTAAGCATACATTTAGGACAAAATAAGAGGTTTTATTATTTACCGTTCAACCTATATG
Source organism: Avena eriantha (assembly GCA_910589775.1). Classification (NCBI taxonomy): domain Eukaryota; kingdom Viridiplantae; phylum Streptophyta; class Magnoliopsida; order Poales; family Poaceae; genus Avena; species Avena eriantha. Next base: position 424,407,981 of record OU342745.1, read on the forward strand.
TAACCGTACATATGGCTTATATCATTTGATATCGTCTATCAAACCTCATTATCTATTTGGGACAAAAATAAAAAGGTTTTATATTTATTTCTCAACCTAGAATCGCTAAATTGGCTCAAAACCAATAGGATCGTGCACCAATACGCACCACTAATCTAGTAAATCCTGAAACTTACAACTTCTAGGAGACGCTTGGTCCGAAGCATTATAAATAATTTTTGATATACAATCTCGGAAACATTTTTCTGGTCAAATATTGATGGCGATGCAATGCATTCACAATTTTCTTATCCGTACATAATATTTCATGCTTGTCAAATGAAATTACGCCAGTGTTTAGATATAAGTTTCTAAATCAATCTTCATGAGTTCCGTGCACTTGACCAGTTGAATCATCCCTATGTGTCCTCGCATTGTATGAGTATGAGTTGCTCCGATGTTCTCTTCATGCTTGTCACTTGACTACAACTCTTTTATGAAACTTCACACTTTTTACAAGTTTTCTTTATTTTACATATGTCACATAAGCATGTCCTCGTTTGCATGAAGAGAATTGCACCATTTTAGTTGATTTTTTGAATTGGTTGCATGAAATTATTTTACAACCACAATTCAAGAACGGAGATTTTCATAGATTAAATGTTTTTATGAAAAAATATTCGAGGGATAGTTCACAATTTTCTTAAGAAAAATTTCAGTCCAACCTGTGCCCAGCATACATGAAGCTGGCCTTGCTTCAAAATGTAGTTATGACTTGTGATGTACACATCACAATCTTTTCTTGTGTTATTTTTTCCCTTTAGATTTAGTTCATATTGAATCGGTTGTAAGATGAGGGTTTAAATTGTTCTCTATGCTTTCCTATTATCTTTAGTTGCTTTAGGAAGAATATATAGGTTTATTATTTCATAAGCTTTTGGATTTGGGTTCTACAAAACTAATTTGATGATTGTTTTTGGCAATGGGAAGTGTATTAATAACAAGATGATATCATTACAGCCAACCTATGCAAAACATAACGTTCAGAGCCAGTCAAGATACCGAGAATGTACACAACTAAATTATTAAGTTAAAATAAAAGAAATCAAAGACATAAGATCATAATGTCATGCCAAAGCGATTTATGACATACAACCATACCAACCATCCTTTAACAACACATAGCCTGGGAGAATGGCACTCTGCAAGGAACGATAATTCAATGATCGGCTCACTTTCTATTCTTTATTCAATACAAAGAAAATAGTATCAAGTTCTACAAAATCAAATCATTATTATTAGAACCATTGTGGAGTATACGTTTGGATATTGATTCTTTTTTCTATATACTTTGTCAAATTGTACAAAGGTTGACTTTTGACTAGCATTCCTTATTTTCTTCCATGTTTTATGGCGTTATAATTTGCTCCTTTATTTTGTAGTCAACACTTTCTAAGTTTAGCCAAGTATATGTATGAAGATATGCGATTTACAATACTAAATGGATATCAATAGATCCAACACAAGATATCTTTTCATAAGATATTTACTTAATATTGTAATTATTAATATTCCCTTCTTTATATTTGATTGAGCTTAGTAAGCTTTTAGTTTTGACTAAATTCGTACGGCATGTATTTATGGACGAAGGGAGCAAGAGGGAATATAAATATTATTCATTGGATCAGCAGCAATTAGCTCTTGGATCGATTTGGGGGCGTCTTAATTGATATTATTATATACTCCCTCCGTTCCAAAGAATAAGACCTTTTTTTGTTTGGAAAAGTCAAGCTAAGTAATATACTATAAAGTTATCATATGAAAATATATGTAATGATGTATCTAACTGTGTTGATTTTGAAATGAACATATTAATGATTTTTTCTAAAAACTTAGCCAAACTTTACGTAATTTGACTTTCAAAAAAGCCTTATTCATTGGAACGAAGGTAGTAGCGTCTTATCAGAGTTATTGGAGTCTTAAATAAGGTGCATACCCTGTTAGGATGAATTTTACCAAGTGCACATTTACGGTGTGACGATTCTCTTCGAGTGCAAACTGATAACTCCCTCCGTTCCATAAAACAAGATATTGATTTTTTTTTTAAAAGGAAAACAACATAAACTGTTGACCAAGATTTAAACAAAAGTACCAACATCTACAATGTCAAATCAATGTTATTGGTACATTATGACATATATTTTCAGATTATATCTATCGCTTATATCTATATAGTATCATAATTCTTGAGTTTGGTCAACTGTCATTTGATTTCAGAAAAATTATGCGCCTTATTTTACGAAACAGAGGTAGTGCGGCACAATGTTGGTTGATCCAAGTACATTTCGATCCTTAGGTCTCTTGTGACATTTTATGAAATCGTTTATGCCATGACTAGTCAAACCTTCTTCCCCCTCCCCTCCTCCCCGCCACCGGCACGCGCCGCCCGACAAAGTCCGTGCGGTGCCGGTGGCGGCGGGCCCTCCTCTACCTGGCGCTGGCGCCTCAATGCAGGGGAGCGCTACTGGCGGTGGTGCGCTTCGGAGATGACGACGGGCTCGACCGGCGGCGTGGATGTGGGGCCTCCCGATGGTGGCTCGCAGGCCTTGTTCGGAACCTCTGTCGGGGAGATACTACAACGGCGACATGGTTAAGGTCTGCCAGCGGCAGGCCATGGTGTCACGGCTTGTGCAATGACGATGGTGGTAGGGGCAGCTCGGGATGCAAGACGTTGGTGGTGTGGAGGCCTGGCCGCAGCAGTGCGGCGGCGGAGCCGCTTGGGCTCGATCTGGGTCCGATCTGGGCCTGGTCGGGCTGGCGGGGCCTAATCTAGGCCTAAGTGCCACTTCTTCTGCACCCGGACGGCACTCACCGCAGGTGATGGAGGGCAGTTCCTCTCCCCTAGGTTGTCGCCTCGATGCTTGCAAGCCCGTGCTTGACCTACCTCATCCTACTCAGTGACTATGCGATGTGGCATTGGCCAGAGCCTTGGCTCGAGTTCGTGGATGCTGGGACGGCGGCCCCGGAAGGTGGACTGCACGGATGGCTCTTCGGTGAGCGACGTGGCGGCGGTGGTGGTTCTTCTCCGCGGTCATGTGGATGGCGAGGAGCGGACGTTGGGAGACATTGGTGTTGGCATTTTTTCGGCTCTGACAACCCCAGATCGTGTGACGGAGGCCTCGCTTGGGGTCATCGGGCACGGGTGGAAGACGGGGAGCGGCACGAAGGTTTTTCTGGGCGAAAGCTTAGTGCTTCGGCACCTACGCCTCTTGGGGACGCCGTGGAGGCTACCTTCTCCGCGATTGGACTCCGGGTGAAAACTCTTGACCTTCGGTCTCGGCGGCGGCAACACGGTGTGCCTTTACCCTCTTGGGAGCGTCGTCGTGGAGTCCCGGTTCTCCCGGGTCTCTGCTCGTTATCTTCGGTGACAAGTATTGGTCTTCATGTTTTTCTTATTTATTTTGATTTGTTATAAGAGTCACCCATCACCTTGTATGTTGTTCGGCCGATGTGGCTTTATATATAAAACAAGACGAAAGCTTATTTAAAAAGTGGTACGTGGTGCGTGCTTTCTCTCCACGGCAGATAATCAATCACATCGTTTTCTCAACAACCGAGCTAGTAGATCAAGCAGAAAAGCTCGCTCTTTCCTTTTCATCTCTACGTAACCCATGCACGGAAAATGACTTTGGCACCCGAGTTCCACGGTGGACTTTATTTAAAAAAATCGTAAACTTGATTTTAAAGTTTCAGAAAAATCACAAAATAAAATAAAATACATGGATGTTGTAAATTATGTACACTCTGAGCGTGCAAAATTGTACTGTGTATGTATTTTAGGCTAAGCAAAAAAAGACAAATGGAAACACTTTTTGATAGATTCAAAAGTTGCACTGTTCACGCTTTCCAGATCTGCATTTTTGTCATTTTTTCTGAGGATAGAATATTTAGTATTTCGTATTGAAATTTTACACACTGGTATAATAAATCAAAATCTGTGGCTACAGGCTGGTATTTTTTCCGATTTTTTTGAAGCTTCAAATTTGAATTTTTTGAAGATTTTGAAAAAGTCCTCTATAGAGCTCGGGTGCTAAAACGACGCACTTATGCTGCCTTGCCTTACAGTTACTGAACGACGGTGGCATCGCACTTATTAAGCATGGCTAATGCCGCCCTAGTTATTGAGTTATTACTACATGAGCATCTCTGAATTCTTGGACATCTTTGACAGAGCCAGCGACAGTTCAGGTCGATCCGGCTAATGCCTTCCTCGCCTGAAAAATATACGCAGAACAAAAATCAACACGACACGAAGGTTGATAGAAATATGTTCACCAGGGATCGGGAGATAGCAAGGTGACGAGTTACCAATGCGGCGGTTCTCTTCGCATTCCCCCGCCTGCTTCTTCTCCGGCGACCTTTCTCGTACCACAGAGCGAGAACCACCACAATAGTGGCACATAAGGTAGGGAATGCTGGATCCGGACCTACACGCGTCAGAGAAACAATGCGGCGACGGTTAGCAGCAGCAGCAGCAGACGGCTGCGCGCCGGTAGGCGGCCCTCCCTTCAGGGAGCTCATCCACTGGACGCTCCGCCGGATGCGTCGTCCGACCGGCGCGGCGTGGCAACCATGGGCGAGCTCGCCGGCCACGAGGACGGCCAGAAGCAGAGCCATGAACTCTGTTCTGGATGCCATCCCCAGTCACCAATCTGCAGTGCACATGGCCGGGTAGTATATGTAGAGCAAGCAAGAACCGGTGCATGGGCTAGTACTACGAGAGATTACTAGTACTAGTACTAGTGCTACTCCGTAGGCGTAGCTAGTAAGGGGCGGACATCGCAGGTCTTTGATGAGATGACGAATGCGTAGCAAATGAAAGGAGGAATCAGTATCTTGTAGCGCTGCAGCCTGCAGTGTGGGAAGGTATCTAGGGCGCGCGTGATGGGAGTGATTGGTTGTCTGGTCTTATTTTTTGGGTCATGGTTATGGGGAAACAGTTAAAAAAATATGTTCTCTTCACTTTGACGTTTGATCGCTCGCAAATATTTTTAGTTGGCCCAGTAGAAACACACCCCATTATTTGGTTGCATACGAGGTTAATCTTTATCCTATTTGAAGTTACCTCAGATCATCAAACTTGGACAATATGCAATAGGGAGATGCAGATGAACACGGACGAGTGACGCCCAGGCTGGTTTGCTCCTGAAAGCACAGTTGAGGGCGGCCCGCATAATATTATGGGTGTGATTGGTAGCACGCAGGTGTTGGAAATAGACCCGCTGGATGCAATTTTGGGCCGATTGGTTCTCCGGATAATGTTCACGTTGTGGCTGCTGGATTATTAAACAAAAAAATTATAATTAATTTTAAAATATAATTTATTACGAGCCATGATAACGAACTTGAACAGTTGCCTGTAGCGCTTTCTAAAAACCTTATTCGCTCTTTCTCGTACAAGATCGCAAAGGTGGGTGGTTCTGAAGACCTGATTTCCCGTTCTTCGGCGCATGTCGGTGCGCGGGATGGAGTAGACTACGGTGGCAACACAAACAGAGAGGCTGACAAAACCCTAAATTAGTTTTCGGTTGTTTTCATTGTGGAAGCCGCACATGTGCTTATATAGAGCAGCTCGCGAAACCGTATAGGACACAACGTGGGCCAATGCCATGTCGCTGTCAACACCCGGATTTTTAATCCCAGATGCCCGTTATGCCATACCTCGCAATCCCAGGATTACCATTTTTGCGAGACATAACGGATTTGGATATCAGAGTACAATCATCCCGTACAAACCATACATAAGGTTTTACACAAATAAGGATCTCATGATCCAAGTCTTAATACAACAAGCAGCGGAAAAATAAAGATAGCGTAGCGGGGGGGGGGGGGGGGGGTCCATCTTCAGGGGCACATGCAATGCTGACGAAGGCAAATAGTCCTAGTTATCATAGCCGTTCTGCTGACCATCGTCTTGATAATCTCCTTCATAGTCTGGCCATGATAATAGCCAGGGACAAAAGCCATGAGTACTCTTTAAGTACTCGCAAACTACTACTAACAAGGGTTATGATTCTAAGTTAAAGTGCTGAAATGAAAGAATAACTATCGAGTTAAGTTTGAAACCTAAACTAAGTTCTGAAGCAAGAAAAGATAAAGTAAAGTTCTAGAATTACTTAAGTTGAGAAGCTAATTTCATTAACATAACCCTGTTGTGGTCAAGTCAAAGGTCATCATTCATTTCAAGGTATTTGGAAAACATCTGACAACGAAACAGTATGGCCATTCCAACTGTCCATAACCGCGGACGCGGCTATTCGAATAGTTTGACACTCTGCAGAGGTGGTACACTTTCACCACAAGATTCGATACATCTGTCAGGGATAACCCTGAATCATCATACTTAGTATGCAGATAATCAAACATAACCTTCCCTTTACACACCCTAGTATAAGCACCTCTCCTATGAGCATGGCCTCCCAACCATGACCATCTGTCATCTTGGGCACTGCATAGGTGGACAACATTGAGAGGTAGCCTCAGCTCAAACCTCTCCCGTGAGGGAACTAATACTAATGCATATAAATTTCCAGCTAAGCCTTACCCAATTCCGGTAATGTGGTTGTACGGTAAATTTGGAATGGTATCGCATCCGAATCCAACCATCAGTTTTACAAAAGGGTTAAGGCTCATGCCTTATCATTTTCCACATCAGAAACCAGTGGTGTTTCTCAACACATGTCAAAACATCTCAATAGAATGACTCATCATTCCAAGGTTTTCATAACTCATTTTCACCAAGTATTCCCATCTAAAGTGACTCAAGTTTTTTGATCTACTCTAAACTACTAAGTTAAGAGTGTTCACTAAGGTGGAAAGATGGGATCAATCTCATGCCCTATAATGATATCTAAAGGTTTCTAAGTAGGTCAAGTTTTATACTTTTTATGCTACCTTCAATTTTAAGTAGAGAACTTTGTATAATCTAAGGTGGGTTAAAACTTATCCATGAGACTTGGGGCATTAATAGGGAAAAGGGAGGGTGATCAAAGCATGCTTAAGGCATCTTTGCTAAACCATCTAGTTTATTCTAGCTTGCTAACCATAGCTTGCTAAGGTAAGTTTGCAAGGGTTAGCTTGCCCTGCTAATAGTGGCTTGCCTTGGTTGGTGCAGTGGTTGAAGTTGTCTTCTTCTTCTTCTTCCTGGTAGAACTCCTCCTCCTCGAGAGCTTGGTCGGTACTATCGTCTAGAAATACATAGGGAGTGCACAATCACCAAACAATACTTAACTAGGCTAAGTAGCATTCTAAAGCACATAATTGATGATCTATTATCATCACAACCATTACAAGTTTTAATTCAATAGTTCTAAATCTTTTTATTTTAGAAAAGTAATTTCTACTCATTGAAATGTTAACTAAAATTTAATATTCACCACCAAAATATGGGATCATGTGGACACATGTCCTCACCACATATTCCACAGGTGGGAATGAGATTTAAAGGTTGGATCAACATTACTTTGGTTTAAGTTTATTATTTAATGATTTAAAGTGACTAGAAATGCCTATATAGCATTATTTTGGTACTAGTCCAAAGTCACTGCATGTAAACCTTAATATTATTACATATTTGGATAGATATGATGAAATGTGATTTTTGAGAGTTGGAATCAACTCAAAAGCTAAGTTGGTTGATTTTATAAAAATGTTGCAAGTTGTAAAAGCTTCTGTCTTCTTATTTTTATTTGGGGAGATCTATAAATCTAATTGAATTAACTCCAACGGGCTTGGATAGAGCATTTCAATACCTTTCAGACAAAATTAGATTCATGCAATTTGGATTTGTCAAACTCACAGAATTGATTTTTGAAACAAGGACAGAAACTATATTCTAACTAAAAAGAAAAATCCTAATTTAAATTTTAAAAGCGCGCGGGAACGAAATGGGCCGGCCCACTGCGCTCCGCGCGGCGTCGCGGGCTAACTTAAGCGAGGACCCACCCGTCAGTGGCACAGGGGGGGGGGGTGCGAAGAGGTATGGGCGAACGGTGGCCGTGCGATCTGGTTCTAATCCAACGGCTGAGGGTCATCGTCGACGTTGGGCAACGCCGGCGAGACAGAACCCTAGCGCGGCCAGTGGGGGTCGTTGGGGGCTCACCGGGGTTCAGGCGAGGGTCGGCGAGGCGGGCGAACGACGAAGTCGATGACGGCGAACCTCCTGGTACCGGCAGCTTCTCCTGGGGCGGCCTGGATCAACGGCGCCCTTCTCCTTCCGAGGCGGCGGCTCCGGCTGCAATTCCGGTGCTCTGGTGCTCGAGCGGCTCCGGCTGGCGGTGGGGAGTGAGTGTGAGAGGTGGGGAGTGAGATGGTGTGCTCAAATCGGCTGGGGGTGGCCTCTATTTATAGTGGCGAGAGGGGACCGACGGGGCGCACGGTGAGCTCGTCGTGGTCGATGGTACAGACGGCTATCGGCATGGGCGACGGTAGGGGCGGTGCGGTGCTCCCTGGCGATGTTCTAACGCTCCAATGCGGCCATAGGGGCGGTGCGGTTTGGTCTGGAACACGCGATGCTCTGCACGACAGAGGCGGCGTCTTCGACGGCGAGCGGTGGCTGTGCGTCATGGGGCGGCGAACGGGGATGTCTGGCGGTCTCCTGGGTCGGTGGTGATCATGTATGCAAGCGGCGAGGGCGGCGCGTGGTCTGTGGGCATCGGTCGAGGGTGGCGCACTGGGCGTGCTCTCGGCATGGTTGCTGGCGGGCTGGGCGCGGTCCGTGCGTGTGGTCCAAGTGTTGGCAAGGCTCTGACGCTGGACAGGGAGTGGCGGTGGACGGTGGGCTACCTCATAGACAAGGTTGGCACGGCTACAACTCCTCCTAGCTTGCTGTCGACACTGGGGTGGCATGGTGAGCCTCGGCATGCTCACCATTGATGGCAATGCCGAGCTTACAGTGAGTCTAGTGCTTGGTTTCACTTGCTAGCTGATCTACTGGGATGGTTGTGAGCTAGAGAGGGAACAAGTTAGGCTTAAATCACTGCTCACAATAGTGTTTGATTTTTGTTTGATTTGTGTCTGCCACCTGTTCGATGAAATGGCCGCAAGAACTCAAGTTTTGAATTTTGAGAAGATTTTTGGTGGGTGTGCTAAGTTGGTGCTGGTGAGTCTGCAGATGTTTGGGTTTTGAAAGTTGAGTTTGTTTGAGTGGTTTTTTGAAAAAGTGGGATCTTCCCATATGATAAAGATTCAATTTTGAATTGTTATTTAAAATAGTTTACAGAAGGTTTTTAGAAGATCAAAAGGTGGGCCTTGGTACCTCATTATGTGTACTAGCAAGGGGTGTAAAGATCCAAAATTGTTCCTGTTAACTTTTGAGTACTAGGAATAGCCAAAGTAGGCATGGGAGTTAATTTTGTCAAAATGACCATTCCTTGATTTTAATTCTTTTTGATTTGATTTCTTTTAGGAAAAGTTTGGGAATGATGTAGATGATGTTTAAATCACCTAAGAAACATTTTACAAGCATTGGATCACTTAATCATGGCAATTCAAACAACTCCTCTTTTAAATGCCCACCTATATGAATGCTTTCATTTTAAAAAAGGAAAAGTTTTTTTTTGTTAACCCTATTTTTGGATGATTTGATCTTTGGTAAACTTGGATTGAAGTTTTGGGATGTTACAGTCGCGCACAAGTTCGGGTTGGCTACAGTAACCACGATCCAGGAGTGACCTGAATCGACTAACCGTTGACACATCTATCAAAACCGTATCAGTTTTCCTGAGCAACAAAAGATAAACTCGGCTCGAGACTTATTCCGCAAACTACACTATTTGAAGATTTTCCAATCCTCGTTATAGTAGCCCATGATCCCCGAGCGACCTGAATCGACTAAATGTTGACACATCGGTTAAAATCGCATCAGTTTTCCTGAGTAACAAAAATATAAGCTTGACTCGAGTCTTATTTCACAAACCACACCATTTGAAGATTCGCCAATCCTCGCTATTTGTTTATATACCAGTGTTCCAGCAGAGACGGTTAACTTGAACTTCTTCTTGGAGTTTTGAGCTATGTCTGTTAGCAACTTGAACAATGGATGAACCTTGAATTACAAGTTTGATACGAATAGATTTCACTCAAAATCATAACCAGTACCTAGCTGTCAGTAGCCTATCCCGCGTGTTGGATCATATGCGTCATACTCCCTGGTCTCTTCATGAGTTTACGAGAGATCTCAAATCTCATAGACCACGACGTTTATAGTCGAGCTCATATAGGTGTGTTATTGAAGGAAATATGTTTGAGAGACAATAAAAAAGTGGTTATTATCATATTTCATGTTTATGATACATGTTTATTTCTCATGCTATAATTGTGTTAATTAGAAATGTTAATACATATGTGTTTAATAAACAAAATAAAGAGTTCCTAGTTAAGCCTCTCATATAAACTAGCTCGTTTATTAACAAGATCATCAAGGTTTTTTGATCACGACATTGGATGTTGTTAATAACGAGGTCACAACATTAGTGGAATAATATGATGAACATTCACCCAAAGTGTAGTAATACAATCAACGTCATTATGTTTACATTGCTATAACATCATGCGAAGTAACCCTAATCCTTAGACCATAAGATCATGTTAATTTCTAACATCGGAAGACTACTTTGATAACATCAAGCGTCACACCGTAACAGGGTGATTATAAAGGTGGGTTTGGATACTCTGGAAGTGTTATGTTTAGGATCATGGATCAAGAGTGAGATTTGTCCATCCCGGTGACGAGAGATATACTCAGGACTCTATCGATGATATCATATTGACATAGCTTGCAAGTAAGTGATATGATCACTAAGAATGTTATATCACAGGAACGAGAAAAGAGTACTTGTCGGTAACAAGGTCAAACTAGGTATGTGGATACCGATGTTCGAATCTCGGACTTGTAATAAACCGCGAGTCAAAGAGATTTAGTTACGACGTCAAATCATCACGATCACTAGAGTCATCGTTAAATGTATGGGAGTCAGCACGGATCTCCAAGTCCCGCTACTGATTATTGATCAGAGAGGGGTATCGAGCATGTCTGCATTAGTCGTGAACCGCAGGATGACACACTTAAGGTATATCGACACCAAATAGAGAAAATATAATATCAGAGAAAGGATTTGAAAGCGCTAGGATTATTTCGATGTACACTAGAATTGTTTCAGGTCAAATTGCTGAAAATGGTTTCAGATGTGATATCGAAGTATTCTAAGGGTTTTATGCATATGTTTATTAATTAAAGTAATTAACAAAGTTATGAATAAAATAAATAAAAGTGTTGATGATCGGCAAGAGTATGACTACATCAAATCGATCACGGATGTGCGATCATGGATGTGTTGCTACTTTGCGGCGCTAGACTTCAACTCGATGTTGAGATCAACAAGTGTACGACTACATCATCCACGAAATCAGATTTCGTTAACAAAGCTTTTGGATCTTCGAGGATAAGATCTCTATGGATGTCTATCCACCCATTGATCGTATCTAGATAGATAGATCTTGGTGCCTAGTTATTCATATTGTAGGAACTTTTTTGTCTTCTTTGCTGCAAACCCAACAGTGGTATCAAAGCCTGATCTATGCGTAGATGCTTTGGACGTGTAAAACACATATGAATATGTGGACGCTGATGATCATGTTATTGCATCCTTTATGTATTTTGGATATTGGGACTAACTTGACATGTCCTCGCACATGAGACATGTTCCACGTTTGACATGCAACTAATTTTGCATAAGTGGCTTGTGTCTGTCTGTCTCTCCTACTATAGTAAATATCTGATTTACAAGGGGTGCTAATAATTTTACTATCATCGTTGTGGTTCCATGTTCGTAGGTAAGAACGGTTCTATCTCCGAAAGGCCTAAGCCACGTAAAAACATGCAACAGATAAATTAGAAGCGTCTAGTTTTTGTTTTTGCTAGGAAAGTGTTATGATATGGTAATACTATAATTTGAAGTATAGTTTGATACTCTTAAAAATTATAACAAACTAAAGTGTAAGCACCATATACCTTGGGGTTACACACATAGAATGATGGAGATCATACCATGATGCACAAGATAGTGATCAAGTGCAAGAATTGTATCATATCACTTTTTGCATATGATGTTTGTTTGCATCTTATTTTGCTTAGCATTATAAGATGACTCCTCATTTAAATGTTAAGATAAAAATGCGTTCTTCCTTTTGTATGCACCGTTAAGAAAGTTCATCGTTTTGAGACACCACGTGATGATCGGGTGTGATAGACTCTACGTTCGCATACAACAGGTGTAAGATAATTTTACATATGCGGGTACTTAGGTTCTTACTTGGTGAGCCTAGCATATACAGACATGACCTCGTAACACGAATCGAAAGGTAAAGCATGAGTCATATAGTTGATATGATGACCATATATAGATACTCGCCTTTGAAGCTGCACCAATTCACGTGATAATCGGTCTTGGTGTAGTGGATCTGGTTCATGTAATCACCAAAACGATTCGAGGGATGTTGGTTTTGAGTGGGAGTTCATGTAGTAATATGATTAAAATTGAAATCAATTTATCATAAACTAAATCAAAGTGAATTTGTATAGTTTGTTGTAGTTATTGGCATTTGTTTACTACCTATGCTTAGTAAGACCTTATACTTTACCCGGTCTTCCAGGCACCCGAGTAAGACCTTATACGTTATCATCATAAACACATTGAGATGCATCACTCTTGCTCTTCCAGGCACCCGAGTAAGACTTTATACGTTACCCGATCAAATGTATTGGTGACTCTAGTCCACCGATGGATCCGTACCTTATACGTTACCCAGTCAAATGTATTAGTGACTCTAGTCCACCGACTAGACGGATCCGTTGTGCGAGTGTGAAGTCCCATTTAAAGCGCAACACCCTAGCGACCAACTATCAAGTGCAGCTTCATGTTTCAACCCCACTGGATTGCACAAGGAGCTTTCAGCACCTGACACACCAAGTCAGAGAAAAGGTCGATATGCGACAACAGTGTTGGCTCGAACAACAGTCTCAATTTTGTGAGAGTTCTCAAAATTAGGCCCCTAACCGCTTGCTAGAAATCCAAGTTTGGTGATCAAATATTAAAGCATTGCGACTTTTCCACAAGTTCCAAAGAATGGCATCGGAAATGGTATTTAAGGTAGAATGCTTAACCTGGCAACTGACAAATAACCTAGACCTAACCGAATGTCAAAAACAGAGATAACCTACCAAATATGTGTAGCCACGGTACAACCGGAAGACAAATGCTCTACCGATTCATCCTCAGTACAGAAATACAACCGACAGGTTTTCTAAGTTTTCTTTTCAGCAGATTATATCTTGACATTTGTTTGTTGTTAGATAGTAACAAGAGAAATATGTGAATTCTTGGAGGAACCACCAAGGACCAAATGGTTGGAATATATATGGGAGTACCTCCTCTAAAACTAATGATGTTGCAGCATGAGCTAGTGGAGAATTGGCCATCCGTGTTGTACACCCATGTGTGATAATCACACTCATAAGTGAAAGAAAATGCTCCTAGCGACCTAGCCACTTGTTCAATATCATACCATTTTCCTAGGAGAGCAGGGCTAAATTTTCTCCTAAAGGAGAGTTTCAAATTAGCTCCATCCCAGATTTGTCTAATAATGACTAGCTGCTCATTGCAAATAGTGTAGGTGTCCTAGACCAAACCAGGTGTCCTCCTAGAACCTGATTTTGCCCCATCAGCCACTACCCACCTATACCAAAAACGAAGAGAATTAGCTGCCCACAAGAAACTTTTAAAAAATCTGAAAGAATTGTGTCTTTATAGGCAAAGATGTTAGGATTTTTGGTCTCATATTTGGCATCAATGTTTTTTCCACAGTTTATCACCAGTGCAGGAATATCTTTTCAGTCAAGAAGCCAAAAGGCAAATATTAACATCTCTAAGACAAGGGATACCCAAACCCCTTGAGCTTTGGGCATACATACCAAATTACAGTTAGCTAGGTGCAGTTTATTATTAAAAATTCACGATACACCATAACGATAAGAGGGAGGACATGAGAAAATAGAGAATTTGGAACAAGAAGAAAAAGTAATGTCTGAACATTTATCGAGAATATGAACTTTTCTAAATCACACATCCATGTCCACTAATATCAACATAGTGAATAGCCACCCAAGGAAGAAAAATTATTTCGGCCAGCCTAGATAATTATTTACATTGATAAAAACACTAATTAAGAAGTGGTTTGAGGAGATATCAATCTTTGGTTTTTAATAGCCTTATATAAAATTATTATCCTGACAAGTCGTCGTACGTAGGTTGGTGACTGGTAATGTAGAATACTGTCGTTAATTGTTGTCTTTGGCCTGATAGACGTACCCACTTGATAAACACATGTAAATATTGTCGGACACACTAATGAATAGCTGGTTCGGTACGATTAATATGTGTACACACTATAACCTAATAGTCAAGCGAACTATTTAACTTCAATTATACTACTTCCTCCGATCCAAATTAATGTTCTCGAATTTGTCTAGATACATCTGAATCTAGACAAATTTGAGAACATTGATTTGAATCTGAGGAGTACTATTTGAGTATAGTTTATTACTATGGGCTCCATTAGGGTTTATCATTTAATATTAGTGTACATGTGACATACAAGTCAGTATTTGAGGGATGCAAATAATAGTGAACCTTATAACTATCCACCCACTTCTACAAAAGATAAAACCATTGGCAACCAGACCATAGTACTTCTACAAGGTTGAATGGACAATGCAACGTGGGGGCGACGTCACCGTTATAGTGTAGTGTATCAAGAAATGTGACCGTGAACCGAAATAACATTTTACTATATATTTGGGGCATGTAAAAGGGATGCATGATAAACGCTTAGCATGCCCAGCCGAGCCATCTGATAGAGCAACATGTTGCGTGCAGTATTTATCCCCATGCCCACATGGTGTCATGAACAGTGTCGGATGGGTCGTTTATCAGCGACACCACACATATTTTCGTGCTCTAGTTTTGACCTATATGATGTATACAAGTTAGTGATATCAAACATGAAAGTTGGTATTCTTTTTTGCAAGTTTAAATATGGCTATACTATCACGGGTCATCACTGACTTGATCCAAATTTCAAACACTAAACCATATTCAAGATCAAAGCAATTGGCGTGTAAAATCACATTCTTTCTCTTTATTTTTTAACCAACAGGTATAGCTAAACTGAAGGAAAAGAAGAACTAGATCAACTTGTCAAAAATTGTATTTCTATACTCTGTGTGTACCTTGACTAATAAACCAGTGGTGTGGTCGTTCGACAAGCAAGGAGACGACGATCAACGGAATTTGTGGCGGTAGGTGCTGCTACTCGTCTGCCTGTACTCGCCAATCTAGTTGGACTCAAGGCGGCGTCATGAGCCCTATCACCCTGACAACAGATTGATCGATCTATTAAGACTTGAGAGGCGAGAGAGGAGATCATGGACATGACCAAAGAAATCGTTCACAATCTACATGTAATACATAGGGTAGATGCATTGTAATGGGTGTTTGCTGGGCTTCGGTGCATGCAAGACTACATGTAATTGGGCTTATACTAGTAATCACGTAATAAGGTGCAGCCATTAGTGCATAATTACATGAACTTGAGATTAAATAGAGTATTAGACCTAGTGGATTTTATTGTGTGTGTGTGTGTGGGGGGGGGGGGGGGGGGGGGGTTGACAAGCCCCCCTTGTTTTCACCCCTAGTTTGTGCCCAACACCGTGTTCCCATAAAACAATACTCCCTCCGTTTTAAAATATAAGATGTTTTAGATTTCGTGAAGAGAATGTATCTAGACATCTTTTAATGTGTAGGTTCATTCCGAATCTATATACTAAAATATATTTAGATACATTTATTTCACAAAAGTTAAAATATCTTATATTACGAAACAAAGGGATTACAATGCAATTCTATGAGCGTGATAGAAGTAGAGGACTAACTGTGAATGGCCGGATCTATCCAACCACCAATCATGTACTATTACATGCATGGTAGTCAACTACCGTTGTCTAATGTACACGTGAGGTAGGGGAGAGAGAGACAGGCAACGTACATAGTAAAACCCACCTAAGGTTTCGTCTATCACGCCGGCTACGATAATAAAAATCATATAGGGTTTCGTCCCTCTTGCCGGCAGCGTAGTCGATCTGCACCATCTCCGGTGGTGACTTTGGAGATGTGGCAGACCACGGTCCCTCGCCGGCATGGGGTATCCTACTTTTGATTAGGTTCTTTTTCAGTTTCTCATTCGGGATAGTGAGATGACGACTACATCCTAAAGACAGAACAAAGTCCTTCTCACCCTATCCTCGCTCCGGTGGTGTGTCTAGCGCCAAGGGAGGAGGCATGGAGCTGTGTGCTCAATGGATCTCCTAGGATCCGGTCTTTTTTGTGTTTGTTGGTGTGGTTTCAGGTCAGTCTCTTTCGATCTACGGATGTCATCATTGACAATGGTTGCTGCTCTGGTGCGCTGGTCCTTTGGAGCCTTAGCACGACGATTTTTTGTCTGTCTATTACAACAAGCTCTACTATGACAAGCTTTGCCCAACTCCGGTGATGGAGGGGCGAGGATGGTGGCGCGCCTTCTGCTCGTGTTAGTGTCTGTAGTCGTCACTAGGTAGTCCAAAGTTATATTTGTAATTTTATTGATTTTGGGACTCTATGTACTGCGCTTGCTGATTATTAATAGATTGATGGAATTTTCACAAAAAAACTAGGATTGTCAAATATGCCTCTCTCTCTCTCCCCCCCCTCTCTCTCTCTCCCCTAGAGGATACCAGGAAAGAGAAAAACAGATAACCAAAACATAAGTGTAAAACAAAGGGTTACAAAACCTCCACCGGTAGTGGTTTATTCCAGGAGAAACATAGAAAATATGTGCAACCTACACACTTGATTGTGTAGAAAAGATGTTGGGATGGATGTTTAAATTCCCTAATGAACTATGGGAAACCTCCCTGGTAAAAAGTACTATAGGAAATAAATTCATAATAATTCATGTGGCGTCCTATGTTTGATTCAAAAGACATGTTATAGAAAAGAATCTAAGTAATGGAATCCTACCGATCATAAGAATTCGTCCTATTCAAAGCGGGCCTTAACCATAGATAGTCTGACACCCGTAAGAGCAATTAAAATAATCCCATAAGTTTATCACAAAGTTCGGAAAATAATTGCAAATGCAAAGAAAATTGGAGAACTCTTTGGAAAGTTTCACCAAAAGTTTACCATTTTTGTGATTGTGATATTTTTATGGGATTAATGAGAAGTTTGTTGCCATTTATTATGTTTTTGTACATGACATGCATAGTTTCCCCCTAAAAATTTGAACCTACACTAAGCATTCACACATTAGTCCCACTATCATAGCTGTTTTTTCACCAGAATTTCTGAAAGTAGAAAAGAATTTGTTCAACCTAAAGAACGCATTCCCGGTTATACCACTGAATTATGTGTTATTCATATTCTCCCATACTATCTATAATTTTCCATTTATTTATTTTATTGTTTTAGATGATGGTTCGGCTATAAGGCTGCACTCTCAAGTCTCAAGTGCACCTCCAATTTTTTCGTTTTTCTTCCTTTACCATAATACGAGTAGTGTCAATTGTCCATTCAGAGTATATAGCACATCTAATCCGTTCAGCTGCTGAGAATGATACTCCCTCCGATTCTATTATGGACCTGAGGTAGTACTAAGTATGATATGGAGATCGCTTTCTCTCCACCTTGATGTGTGTGCGTGTCTGTCTCCGTACCTGAGTTTCCGAAACCTGCTCTAGACTCTTCAATCCTAGGGTGCAGTACAACGATCATGGGAGCAAACACTACGTCACACATGAACCAATTGAATAGAAGCGGTACAAGGACTACATATACCACTATCTCTACCTTTCCCTAATACTAACTTTTCTAAATTCCTCCTGCTAGTCAGCTCGTTCCACTTCTTCGACGATAAGTACAAACTTAAAATGGCACACTGAATGGATACTATAGCCCTTGGAACAAAACACCACAACCATGGAGAATTACAGTGTGGCTCCCGGGTGCCACACATCCCCATAACTGAAAAAACTAAAAAATAATTAAAAAAAGTTAAAAAAATTTAACTATTAAAAAAAAGATGACCAGAACCATGAAGGTATACTGCAATGTCAGAATCAAAATAGAAGAACACAACCTAACTTAATGGATGACTGATCTTAAGACTAACTCGTCATCCCTATTAGGTGAACACTTTGTTTCGCCGCCCGCAACAAATGTAGCTCTTGACTTTGACGTCATTTGGCCCCTTCCACGAAACTTTAGAGAACATGGCCCTCCATCTAGAGTTGGCGCCTAAGAGTGGCTAAACTTGTTTTTTTTGAACGGAGCTCGAACTTGCATTAACTATCAGCAGTGGCGGTACAAATTACAAGGAGGACCCCAAAGAAAGTAAGAATTACAACAAGGTCCTTACAGTAAGCACTGAGAACCCTAGATCTATTATGAAAAACGCAATCGGGTCCAGCTCCACTTCCGCCACGCGCAAGAAGCAGCTCATCTTGCTCAACCACGGCGACGCCGGGGACAAGACCACTTGGGTCACCGTAGCGGGAGCCAAGAAAGACGATGCCAAGAGGCCTCTGTCGAAGGAGGTTGAAAGCACCCTTGAGCCAGCCTTGAGATGCCAGCAAAGAGAGAGGGAGTGGCCATCCTCCGACCAAAGAAATCGGCGGTGCCATCATCGCTAATAGAGAACTCCCTGGGACCACGTCGCTGCAGATACAGCCAGCCATCGCTGCTTGAGAGTCCCACAGTGAACAACTCGACATCGTCCCAACAACATCCCCGCCTGCTCCAAATGGCATCAAATCGAGGAAGAACTCACCGCCAAGCCTTCCCCCCGCCACCAAGACGGCAAGAATCGGCTTCGAGTACTCCAGTTCGACCCCACCAGCAGCCACATAGCTGATACACTGCTCCCAATCCTAATCAGAGACCACTAAATTGCAGACCACCTCCTCCTCGCCACCACGGCTGGCCGGGAGAGGCACCGCCAAACCGCACTCTTCTCTGCCATTGTTCCCCTCCTCGCCCCACGGCCGGCCAGGAGAACAAGCAGCACGAGGCACACCAAGAACAGATGGAAGCAAGCCACCCCTAGCTTATTTGGAGAAGCAATGTTCCTACTCCGCCCACACAGCTCCGACCACAGGATCGACAGCCGGCGACGACAAAACCCTAGGTGCAAGATCCCAGGTGGCCAGATCTTGTAGCTTGTTTCGGCTAACAGTTATAGCGTCCAAACCCGGCAAAAGGCCAGAACTACACCTACCAACCCTAGCTACTCCGGCGTCGACTCCTGACCACCACTCACCGGCTAGTCTGGCAAGGGCGCCATTGGAGTGGTCCAGTCTTGAGGAAGGAGCTCGCAAGCGGCGCCTCTCTATGCGTGCGAGAGATGGGGGAGGGGGCCGAACTTGTGTAGTGGGGCTCCATTCACATTGGTGTTGAACACTTGTCTGAGTCAGCACATTTTCCTAAGGTCCGTGGGATGGGGCTGGGACAAGGGTTGGACGCCGAAGAGGGCCCTCCTCCGTCTCGTATTCTGGCTCCTAGAGTCTTCTGGAAAAATAGGCACTTTGGCTTTTGTCCCGTCCAATTCCGAGAATATTCATTTTCTGACTTGAACCAAAAACAGCAGAAAACAAGCAGCTAGCACTGTGGCTCTTGTTAACAGGTTAGTCTAAGAAATCATACGAAAAGTACTCCAAACTGTGGACAAAACACAAGAAAGTGGATAAAACCAAGCATGGAGCAACAAAAATTATAGATACATTTGCAATGTATCACTCCTCGCCTAAAGCTAGATGCTTCTTTATTCTCTTTAACGACTCGTCCGGGCTTTGGACGTAACCCACAGCGTAATCTTTGTCTTTAAGCGTCACCAGACACGGGCTATGTCATCCGACATTGCTCGCGTCACCTTGGTCGCCCCTGACCCGCTGGTCCTCTTCTTTACTTTGCTTCGCTCATGCTACAGCTAATAAAGCCACCTTTTGACCAACGGGGGATTCCTTCTCTTGGAAGCCATAAGATAGTCCGGCTAGCATGTGGCTAATCCGGTTATCAAATTACCTGCAAAACAGACAGACAAACATGGTCGGCATATATTTTATGTCGGCCGGACTATAGTCAAGGAGATGCTCCACGGGCCGGGTCACTCCGTGGTTCGGCCTGCCTTGAGGTGACCCAGTCAGCACTTGCTTTGACCACGCCGTACCCCGGCTAACTCGGCCTTTATACCCCGGTGTTACCCTACCCGGGGGTATCCCCCCAACATTAGTCCCCGAAGCTAGTGCGGTCTTAGCAACTTTTGGTTGTTAAGGCCACAACAGGTTCCCATAACCAGATCTCTGCCTCTTTGGACGAGTTTATCCAATAACCCGGGGCTTCTCCTCTGGGTATCCCTTGGCTCATCTAGAGTTATTCCTCGCTGGCTGGGTATTTGCCCGTTTACCCGTGCTACCGTTCCTTCCCTTGTATGCTTCCCCACATCCTACGTGGAGGGTAATCATCATTTTGCCTCATTTTAAGGGCTATGCGCATTTAATGCGCCAGTTACTGTCGCAATGTCAGGAATAACTGCTGTGCACGTCTCTTCACTGCGGCGCCTGGTTAACTGTAACGTTACATCGCGTCATGGGATCCTCTGCCCTGTGGCCCTTGCTGTGGCCACGCTCTGATTGGCTGATTCGGCTGCGTACACGCCCGTTGCGCGCGGCGTGGCAACCGCAAAGGATCCCACTATGCGCCCATTGTGCGGTTAAGTAGAGGGCATGGGGCAACCTCTGGGGAAGTTCCCCATCTTCTTCGCGCTTCCCAGCCTCTTTTCTCTCTCACTGTAGCCTTGACGCCGTCGCTAGTTTCTTGTTGCTCCAGCACCGTCGCGACCGCGCACAGGCAGCATCTTGCGCCTACGCCGCTGTTTCTGCTCAAGATCTTCATCATGGGGCCTTGCGCTTCCCATTTCCCCTCCTCTGGTTATCTCTACTCTGATTTCTCTCTCGAGGATCTTGAGTCCACCATGACTGAGGAGGAAGCAGCCGTGGTGGCGCACCAGGAGGAAGAAGTAGAGGGCCACGAGCGCGGCTGCTAGGATGGCACGTTCGTCTGCGAGGACGACTTGGACTGGCTCCATGCCACGCGCCGCATCCCCGCCGGCGTCGCCTATCGCCTCGCCTCCGACGAGATCTCTCCTTCCCCCAATCCCGGGGAATATGTTGTTTTTCTTTCAAATTTTCAGCGTGGCTTCGGCCTTCCTACCTCAGATTTCTTTTTCTATTTCATTTCTACCTACAAACTGCAACCACATCATCTCCTCACTAATGCCATCACTTCTTTGTCCTTCTTTGCCTCTGGCATTGAGGGGTACATTGGCCTCTGGCCAACCAAGGAACTTTGGATCAAATTCTTCGGTCTCTAGAGGAATGTGGTTCCGGATAAGGACCTTTCTCCGGAGGACAAGCACCTGACCCAATGCGGCGCTGCCTCCATTTCTCCCCACAAGAATTGCGCATTCCCCCGGGTCACTAGACTTGAGTCCTACAAAGGCTGGGCCCGGACTTTCTTCTATGTCCGAAACACCACTGATGAGGACTTGATCCGGCTCCTCCCCTTCAAGCTTGGCCCTCCAGATACCTCGCTTTGGTAGATCATTCCCAAGCGACCCACGGCCCTGGCGAATCAGGTGGAGCACCGGATCAAGGAGCTGCTCAAGGAGAAGCTCCAAGGGGAGGACATCATGATTACTTTTGTCCACAGCCGGGTCTCCCCCTTTAGAAGCGAGCCCATAAGATCTATTATCTGAGCAGCCCCCTCGACCCATTCATCTTTCGAGCTTGATAACTCAGCGGCTTACCGCCGGGTTAAGGCCATTTTCAATGTGGAGAAGGAATTCACAGAAGATTGGGAATGGGGGCTCGAGCCCTTCACCCAGGACAACCCTCCTCCAAAGGTAAACTTATTTCTTACTATTTTTCGGATCTTCTCTGTATGTCAGTTTACTTTTGTAACTTGGCAATTGTTGTCTTGTTCTCAGCGATTCCTCCAGCAGCCACTAGAGGATGGCGAGGTGTTGACGAGCAAGTGGTTACCAGACCGCACCGAGGAGGATGAGGAGGAGCCTGATCCGGAGAGTTTTCTGCCTACCCTGGACGTCGTCAAACGCAGCGCTGGTAAGGCCTCTTCTCTAAGGGATTGGCCAGATGACGATGACTCAGACGTTGAGGTCCTAGAGGTATTTGATCCAGTTCCCATCTCTTACGTGCATCTGGTTATGTCCGAATCTTCAGCTAACCCGGACGGTCAGGTCCACGAGGTTCCTTCCCTCGCCACTGGTGGTCCAGCCCCTGCTTCTTCCCAGAAGCGCGCGGCTGCCTCGGCTGCAGCTTCGGAGGTGCCGCCGCCCAAGAAGAGGCAGAAAAAGTTCGGGGTGAAAGCCTCGACTAAGCCGGCCGCCAAGAGCATGGTCCGGAGGGTGCCCAAACCTCGGGGTCCCCCAACCTCGGATGAGTAAGTCCTTATGCACTTGTACTTGTGGATTTTTCCTTTGTTTTCCTTTGTCTCTTATTGGTTCTCTCTCTTTTTGACTTGGTGCTTTTCTTCTATTCAAAGCTCCTAGGGTCATCCCTCAGAGTGGCTCCGGCATAGCCTCCCCAATCCGGAGCAGCCCTTCTCCCCCCCGCGATGACGATATTCGCCCGCTCAGCCCTATTCAAGAGGACTCTGCGGCTGCACCTGACCAGAGCCCACCTCGTCGTGAGGAGGGCAATGTCGGTACTGGGGGTAGCGGGGCGGCTCTGGTTACGGAAATGCCGGATCTCCCTAGTTCTTCTTCGGCCTCAGGGCCAAGTTATGAGGTGCCAGCTTCATCGGCACCACCCCCAACAAGTTCTTCTTCTACCCTAGTGTTTCCAGCACCAGTAGCAGCATCACCAGCAGCACCAGCACCAACAGTAGCAGCACCACCAGCACCAACACCAGCACCAGCAGCAAGAGCACCAGCGGGTTCCACCAAGCCTCCCAAGAGGAAGGCCCCGTCAGCTCCCTCCGGATCAACTCCCTCAGTCGCTGATATCTTCTAGCCAGCTCCTCAGGCCTCATCCGGCAAGCTAAAGAAAGCTGTCGGATCAGCTAAAGGTATCTCCTTTGGGTCACAGGCTGCCGGATCAGAGGGTAGCAGGCAATTGGTTCTGCATACCAGCCCTGCTGCAGCTCAATCCGCCAGGCGAGAGGCCCACGTCAAAGGCCTTGTGGTGAACTATTCTCCGAGCGGCGAAAGCTACACTCCACTGCTCCTCGAGTACGTGAAGAACTGGAATAACGCTGAATTCATTGACCCACAAGATGATCTCCCGGAGAAGTTCGGCCCAGCCGAGTTCAGCGCACAGATGAACTCCGCTACCAAGGCAATCTCTTTGGCTAGCCGGACGATGGAGGTAATTCTTTTCTTCTGATGTTAGTACCTTGTATAGCTAAGCACTTGTAGATATATCCCCTAGTCCCCGACCCTCCGAGGGAGTATAACTTGTTACTCGGTCGGATGCTCCTTAGAGAATTTAATTTCCATCCTTAGCAATTTCAAATAGTGATAAAGTTAGAGTCGGGTTAAGTTCCACTTGGCCCGGGTCTTGTAAACTTCGAATATCCACACACCTAGAGCCGGGTTAAATTCCACTTGGCTCAGATCTTGTAGACTTCGAATATCCACACACCTAGAGTCGGGTTAAGTTCCACTTGGCCCAGATCTTGTAGACTTCGAATATCCACACACCTAGAGCTGGGTTAAGTTCCACTTGGCCCGGATCTTGTAGACTTCGAATATTTACACATCTATAGCCGGGTTTTGTAGACTTTGAATATCCACACACTTAGAGCCGGGTTAAGTTCCACTTGGCCCGGATCTTGTAGACTTCGAATATCCACACACCTAGAGCCGGGTTAAGTTCCACTTGGCCCGGATCTTGTAGACTTCGAATATCCACACACCTAGAGTCGGGTTAAGTTCCACTTGGCCCGGATCTTGTAGACTTTGAATATCCACACACTTAGATCCGGGTTAAGTTCCACTTGGCCCGGATCTTGTAGACTTTGAATATTTCTTTATCTTACTTTTGATCTTGACATCACATTGCTTGTTTCAGATTACCACTAACCGCCGATCCGCTGAGTTCCAGCGTCTGCTGGACTCCTATAAGGACCTTCGTGCGCGTTATGGCAAACTCCTGGAAGATTACCAGAAGAAGGGCAATGTTCCTTATTTAGACCTTTTCTTCTTCCATTTTCATTCATTCGAGTTATCTGTGATCCGTATTAATTTGCTATCCGAACCACGCAACCGAGGTTGAAGCTAAGAATATCATTATGTAGAAGAATCTTGCTGAAATCAAAGGTAATTTATCCCTTTCACATGATGACTGTACTTTCCTTCCTTTATTCGGTGGACACTTATACTTTGGGTCCTCCGGATCATTACATTGCCGCAGTTGCTCTTGAGGACAGCATTACTATGCCTGAAATGATGACTCATTTCCTCGAACAAGCAGGCAAGCATGAGGCTGAGCTGAAGAAAAAGGATGAAGAGATAGCTCGGTTGCAGCTCTAGGACTTAGAAATTACTCGGATGAATGCCGAAATCCGGAGGCTCAAAGACCTCCACAAGACTGAGCTGGAGAAGGCAAACCAGGAGTTTGCCGATGAAAAATTTTGTTTGGCGACTCAAATTTCCAAGGACAAGCATCTATTGGAGGAAGCCGACGTAAAACTTATGTCGGTAACCTCCAAATACGAGAAACTCCAGGCCAGCAATGCCAACGTTAATGCCGAGCTTCAGTGCCTCCTTTTCCAGATTTCTCGGGAGTTTCTTTGTCATTGCTTAATTTCCTTCCTTCGGGTTCGGTGCTCTTGCTCACTGTCTCCTCTGCTCTGTTCTCAGGTAAATTTCCAGAAAGTGACACTCTTGATAGCGCTGCCATAACTCGGTTCCGCGATCAACGTGGTGTTCCTACGGGTCCTGGATCCGGGTCTCTCCCTTATTCAACGGAGGATCTGCTTGTTAGCCTTGCTACGCGCCTAGAATTGGTGAAGAACTATGGTGCTGACATCATGCCAGCTGCGACGCAGATGTTCAGCTCCCTCTAGCCCACTGAGACCATTCCAAAAAGAAGTTTGGCTTTCATTGCCAAAATAATGGAGTGCGATACGCAGCTGCATCTGTGGCATGAATCTGCCGCACGGGCTGGGGCTGACATTGCTTTGCAGTTTATCCTTTCGTGGTATGAAGGAATTGATTTGGGTTTGCTTACTCGCATGCGCACTGGGTCTAAGTGGTGCAAAAATCCGGATTGGATCGCACGCCACAAAGCATGTTCCAACAAGCTTATTCAATACTCCTTCTTCCACGCTTGGAACGAAGGGCCGAGTTATCTCGATGTCTTTGATGATGAAGCTGCTTCTAGAGATGAAGAAAATGAAGAAGGGACTGAGGGTGAGGCCTCCGAGCTTGGCAACGAGGCCGAAGACCCGGAGGATGGCGATGTCGTCCCTGAGGATGAAGCCGAGACTAGCACCCCTCCCCCAAACTCCGAAGTGCCACCTTCCTCTGCTGAAGATCCGGCTGCTGCTCCTGCTCCTTAAAAACACTTATCATATTTGTCAGATCCCCGGAATCCCGGGAAGAACTGTATTTAAGTACTTTGTGTTGGTTGTGCTACAACTTATCGTTTGGAACTAAGTTCATAAAGTTGGATTATCGTGGGCGAAGTCCCCGAGTTTTGTTTTCTTGTTCTCCCAACCTTTGACTCGGCTCGCGTCTACCTTGATTCGGCTTTTCGACTTATGAGTCCAAGGTTCAAAAAATTGATTTAACAATACTTGAAACTTTGAGATTAGCTCAAAATGATCCTGTGTTTTAATGAATACAATAAACTAAGGGTTAGTCAAAATAACCAATGTCGGCTCATTTAAGTTCTTTTCCTTAGTCGTTTTTCATGTGCTTTGCCATTCCAAACTTGTTCTCTTGCTTGCCATGAAGCCAATTCTTGTTGGACAACAACAAAGTCAAAGAGTTGGGTTTTTGGTGCTCACACATTACTAAGCCGACTAAGATATAAGCGACTTAACCTAGCCGACATAAAAGTACGAAAACGAGACACAATTATTACGGCAGTCCCCGAGTCTCTGCTTGGGGTGCCAAAGTTTTATTAATAAGCTCATTGGTGACATACATACCGACACATGAGTAGCTCGAATAAATTCACCTCTTTGTTAGGTGTAGAAAGGACGAAGTAGTGCTACATTCCACGGTCGCTTGGATTCCTCTCCGGACCTGTCCGCCTTGTTCTTTTCCTGGGGCTGTGCATCAATAAGATAGTAGGAATCATTGTGCAAGGCTTTGCTTACAATGAAAGGTCCTTCCCATGGAGGGGATAGCTTATGCAAGCCAGCTGTGCGCTATATCAGCCGGAGTACCAGGTCACCTTCCCGGAAGACTCGGGGGTTTACTTTACGGCTATGATAGCGTCGGAGATTTTGCTGATATATGGCGGATCTGGACAAGGCCAATTCTCTCGCTTCTTCTAGCAGATCAACATTATTTTGCCGGGCTTCGCGCACTTCGGCTTCTGTGTATTGGGTGACTCTTGGCGAATCATGCTCTATGTCGGCTGGTAATACAGCTTCTGCCCCATATACCAGAAAGAACGGCGTATAACCTAGTGATCGATTTGGAGTTGTTCTTAAACTCCACAGTACCGCTGGTAGTTCTTCTATCCAGCACCCCGCTAATCTTTGCAGCGGCTATGAGCCGGGGTTTTATCCCGAACAATGCCGGTCTGTTGGATCTTTCCACTTGCCCGTTCGATGCGGGGTGGGCGACTGAGGCGACATCTAGCTGGATCTTCTTTTCTTGGCAGAACCTCGCAAATGCTCCTTCAGCGAAATTTGTTCCATTATCAGTTATGATGCTATGGGGATAACCATATATTAGGATTATATCCTTGACGAATCTTACTGCTGTTGCCCCATCACATTTCTGAATTGGTTTCACCTCAATCCACTTGGTGAACTTGTCAACCATGACTAGGATATGGGTCATCCCTCCTTTACCCGGCTTAAATGGCCCTGCCATATCTAGGCACCACATAGCAAATGGCTAGGTAATGGGGATAGTCTTCAGCTCCGACATTGGTTAATGAGTTTTCGTGGTGTATCTTTGACAACCATTGCATTTTCTCACCAGATCCGCTGCTTGCTCCAAAGCATTGGGCCAATAAAATCCATGCCAGAAAGCTTTTGCCACTAAGGCCCTTGAGGAGGCATGATGGCCACATTCCCCTTGGTGAATATCCCTGAGTATGTCAAGTCCTTCCTCTGGATCAACACACCGCTGCAGTACTGTTGTCGCACTTCTTTTGTATAGTTCGGCGTTGATAATTGTATAGGCCTTTGCCCTTCTCTAGATCTGCCTTAAGATTATCTCGTTATCTGGCAAGGTTCCCTCTTTCAGGAAATCAAAAATTGGCTTGGCCCAAGTTGGTATAGTCCGGATGGGAAACTGTTCCTCATCAATTTCCATTGCATCTACCGACATTACTCCTGCCGGGTCAGGCCAATCAGTCCCCGGGTTTGCTGAGGCAGTCCTCGAGTTTGCTGAGGTGCTTCCCCACTCTATCTCCATAGGTGTAGCTCCTGATCCGGAGAGTGCCGGGATATAAATTGAGTCTGATTCAGGAGATGGCGTGATATATGGTTTTCTCAGGTGCTCCAAAGCAACATTTGGCGGGATTGGCTGCCGGGACGAGCCTAACTTGGACAGCGTATCTGCTGCCTCTTTTTCAACCCGAGGTATGTGATGGAACTCACACCCTTCGAAAAACCCACTTATCTTTTGAACATGGAACCTGTATAAGGCCATGTTAGCATCCAAGGCATCCCAATTTCCAAACACTTGTTTCACTACTAAATCCGAATCTCCAAAGCATTGTATCCGACGTATCCCCACTTCTTTCGCTACCTTGAGACCATGTACCAATGCTTCATACTCTGCAACATTATTCGAGGCACTGAAGTGGATTTGAAGGACATATTTTAGTTGATCCTTCTTGGGCGAGGTAAGCACTACTCCAGTGCCCAACCCATCTTTCAGTTTCGATCCATCGAAGTGCATTCACCAATAATTGGAGTCGGATAGAGGTGGCTCGTATTGCATTTCAGCCTAGTCCACGAAGAAATCCGCCACAACTTGCGACTTTATAGCATCTCATCTGTCAAACTGTGGCGCATATGGGGCTAGTTCAATTGCCCACTTTGCTATCCTGCCACTTGCATCTTTGTTACTCATAATCTCTGATATTACTTTGATGGGGTGTTCCTCAAAATAGTGCTTGAGTTTGTTGGCCGACATATATACGCCATACGCCATCTTTTGATAGTGAGGGTAGTTCTGTTTTGTAGCTGACAATACTTCACTCAGATAATACACTGGCCTTTGCACCGACTTTCCTTCTTCCTCGCGCTCCACCATGATTACTGCACTTACGACTCAGTTGGTCACGGCTACGTAGAGCAACATTGGCTCCTTGGGTAGTGGTGCTGCTAGGATCGGCGTAATAGATAACATCTTTTTTAATTCTCGAAATGCAAGGTCCGCCTATGGCATCCATGTGAATTTGTCTGCCTTTTTCATTAATTGGTAGAGGGGCAAGGCCTTCTATCCCAACCGACATACGAACCGACTTAACGATGTCAGGCAACGAGTGAACTTCTGCACATCGTTAAGGCATTTTGGCAGTTCCATTCTCTCTATGGCCCGGATTTTCGTCGGGTTAGCTTCAATACCACGGCTATACACTCAAAAACTGAGTAACTTTCTAGCAGGCACGCCAAAGGTGCACTTCTCTGGGTTTAGCTTCATTCGAAACCTTCTTAAGTTCGCGAATGTCTGCCGGATATCATCAAGGAGCGTATTTTTCCTTGGTTTTTATCACCACATCATCCACATAAACTTGCACATTCCGACCTATTTGGTCATGTAAACATTTTTGCATGCATTGTTGGTATGTTGCTCCTGCATTACGTAGTCCAAACGACATAGTGTGATAGCAATAAGCCCCGTATGGGGTAATAAACACAGTCTTTATTTGATCATCCGGATTGAGGGATATCTGGTGGAAACCAGAATACGCATCAATGAATGACAGTAGCTCACATCCGGCTGTTGAGTCTATGACTTGATCTATTCTAGGGAGTGGTAATGGATCTTTGGGACACACCTTATTCGGATTCATGTAATCAATGCACATGCGCCATACCACAGCCACGTTCGGATTGTCCTTCTTCTTTTCCACAAGCACCGGATTAGAGAGCCAATCCGGATAGAGTACTTCCATGATAAATCCAGCCGCTAGGAGCCTAGATATTTCATCCCCAATGTCTTTCCTTCTATCTTCTGCGAAACACCGGAGAGGCTACTTTACCGGCTTAGCCCCAGGCCTTACGTTTAACGAGGGCTTAGCCAAATCCCTCGGTACGCCTTGCAAATCCTGAGTGGACCAAGCGAAGATATCCCGATTCTCACGGAGGAAGTTGACGAGTTCGCTTTCCTATTTGCTGCTTAACCCGACACTAATAGTTACGGTGTGCTCTGGGAACTGATCATCAGTTGGTACTTTCTTTGTGTCCTTGGTTGCTTGGAAAGACACGCTTCCATGTGGGTTGGTCAGAGCCGACATATGCTATTGCACGGATTGAGCCAATGGCGCTACTTCCAGTATCTTCCTTTTTTCCTGAGCTATCACGAGTGACTCGGCTAAGTTAGATCCGGCTGAGGTGCACAAGTCCCCTGATACAGTTATCACGCCCCTTGGCCCGGGCAGCTTCATCTTAAGGTAGCTGATGTGAGTAGTTGCCATGAACTTGTTCAGCGCTGGCCTGCCGAGTAACACGTGATAAGCGCTCTCCAGATTCACCACTTCAAATTCCAAATTTTCAGTCCGGCAATTATCTCTTGTACCGAATAACACATCAACCCGGACCTTACCAATTGGCTCACAGGAAATACCCGGTACAATGCCATGAAAAATGGTCCTCTTTGCTTGCAACATGTTCTCTGTTAATGCCAACTTGTGCATGCTATCCTTGTACATAATGTTGATACTACTGCCATTGTCAATCAATACCTTGGAAAACCTCACATTGAGATTTGGCCCGATGAATGTTGGATCCAGGACCAGTGCATAGGTCCTAGGGCTAGGCATGATCTTTGGGTGATCCTTGATACTCCATGTGATTTCTTGATCTGCCCAGGGCATGTATCTCACTACTACCGGCATTACTGCATTTACCTCCATATGCCAGTGCTGCAAGCTTTTCCGGTCATTTTCTTCTATGGTAAACACATAGTAGCTTTGATGATGCTCCTTGTACTTGTTTCGTCCCTCATTCTCATGGTAACCTTGACCTTGCTGCTGGTTATCACCTACTTGATGTACTGCATCCCTTCTTTCCTGATTCTTGTACCTCGGCGGAGGCGGTGGCAACATCAGTTGCTGTCCATTCCCCCCTGTTAGTAATAGTTGTCGTGGTGCCTCGTTCCAAGGTGCATGAGCATTCCCCGAACTACCCTGCTCTAACTTTCTCATCCACTCACATTGCCGGGTTGTATGGTTTGCCGAACTATTTGGACTTGGTGTATGGTTGATCCAACATGGACTCGAACGTATACCTCGGTCTATCTTTTCGCTCTTGCCATTGCTTTTTCTGCTCTGGGGTCCAAGGCTTTTTTCCCTTCGTTTTTGTGTTGCCAGTTTTGTCCTCCAGTTTTTTGGCGTTGGCTGGCACCGGCATTGGGCTGATCCCGGTCTACCACTGCCACCTGCTGTGAGTTATATCGGTAATCCGGGCGCTCATCCCTTCTCTTTCCTCTAAAATCATTCCTCCTTGATGATCCAGAGCCATCTCGGTTGTAATATTCCTCGTTTGTTTCGCTCGACATTAGCCGAGGTTGCGTTGGATCTCCCAAGGCATACGAATCCGTGATCCAGATCATCTCAGCCAAAGTGGTTGGCATATCTCGCTGCAGCCTCTGCCACAACATACTCCCATATCTGCATCCCTGGGTGAACCACGCAATAGCTTGTGATTCAATTAATCCCATGCCTGGCTCATCCGGTCTTTGTCGGCATAGCGCCAGGGTCTGTGGCCTGTTGGGCCTCTTGTAGGTGCTTGAGAAGTTGCTAACGAACAACTCCTCAAAGTCTAGCCAACAGTTGACACTTCCTAGCGGCAAATTGTTCAGCCAAACTCTCGCTGGTCCTTCCAACATCTGTGGCACATATCTTACTGCCCATCTAAAATTTCCTGTTGCAATCTTGAACGCCGTTGTGTAATCAATCAGCCAATCCTTTGGCCTAGTACTACCATCATAGGTTCTGGTTCCTCTGGCCAGATGAAAGTCCAGCACTGGTGGCTCCTTCATGATCTAGGGCCCAAAGCATGCCGGACCCGGTGGACCTTGTACTTCAATTAGCTCCAACCTATAAATTCTATCCAGTTTTAGCCTCACATCATCTGGCTGCAAGTTCCTGCTTCCCAGCCTCAACCCAATTATGTGGTGATCGGGTCTCGAATATCCGTCGTTGACCATAGCCGAATAACCACCATTGTATCTTTCCTAATCCGGGCAAGCATTTTGTTGTTGTGCTGCTTGTCCTACACTTCCTTCCTGCCGAGGCACGCGTTGTTGCTGCCGCCGAGGTACATTTTGTCCCGTTCCCACATGATCACGCTGTCCGGCATTGCTGTTGGCAGGGTTTCTCTGACCGGCATTGCCTTGGTCGCGGTTACCTCGCCCAGCCGCACCTCGGCTGGTACTGTGTCGATCTTCATCAACTTGCACTGCTTTTCCCTTTCCGACCCTTGCTGAATCGTAAGGAACCATTTGTTTGTCTCTTCTTCCGGAGTTTACTACTTCCTCTCTCCTGGGATTGTGACCCAGAGATGACGCGGCTCCTTCGGATCCTGCCGGGTTATTCCTAGCCGAATGTACCACATGTGACACTGCTGGTGGCGCCGGGTTTGCCTTGTTTATTTCTTCATTTTGCTGGCAAGCTACCCTCGGAAAGTGATTCACCCTCCCTTGTTGCCTTTTCCGGGCCTCTCTGGTTAAACCTTCTAACTCAGACGCGCCCGCATTTTCTGCCCTGAGGTTCTTTGCCGGGGTATTGTACCTATCAAGCCCTCCTGTTACTATCATGGCTGTCTAACCTGACCTAGGCTCATATTCCTTGTCAATCTCAGCAATCAGGTTCCTACCTCAGATTTTCGCTCCTCCTATGCGGTTTGCCTTAGCATATTCTCTCAGGGTAATGTTCAAAGACTGATGCAGCTCTGCTACCTTCTTTGCCCCAGCCAACATTTTTTGCCTAGTTTCCTCTAACTCAGCTTGTGCCTGAGCCGGATCTACCACAGGTGCTATTGGCATTGCTAGGCTATCTATTTCTTGCTGGAGCACATTCTCTGGACTTTCTAGTGGGGAAAACATAGATCTGGTCTGCTTTGGCGTGACCTCTGGCTCTGGTGCTGGGCCCTTGCTTTGTTCCACGTCTGTCGCGGTCATCAGGACCTCAACGCTACTGGCGGGGCGAGTGATACGCGCACCACGAGCCGCGCTGAGGGGTGGTTCGCCTCCCTCGACGATGTGCCGCGGATGAATGCAGGACTCGTCCACGTCGATGTATATCTTGTGCGTGCCAAGCTTGATGAAGACGCTATTGCGCGGAGGGGGGGGTGCCTGCCAAAGCTCCCTGCATTGTCACTGACGTAGTCCAGCGCTCCAAAGCGCCGAACCAGGCCGGAGACGACGCGCTCGCTGGTGCTGGAGAAGCTTCCCATCTGGATTTTCACCCCTGCTAGGACTGCTAGCCCCACGGTGGGCGCCAACTGTCATGGTGGTGGCACGGTAGATGCCATGGATAGGCTAAAGATGGGGCCAATGAGTGCTAGGGGAATCCAGGGAGGGAGAACATGGTAATTCCATGCATAGATGTTCTTGTATTTTCTCTATCAATGGTGTTTACAAGTCCTCTTCAAGCTCTTGGTAAGAAGGAGACTAAGTCTCTTACTCCCTACAAACTAGATCTAGACTTTTACCTTAGACAGAGAAAATGATCGATCCCCCTCTATGGAGGCCCCGATGCTCCTTATATAGGGGAGCCCGGGTTACAATATTAGGGCACACGTCGCAGCATATTCGGAGAATATGCTCCTTGCCTAAAGCTAGATGCTTCTTTATTCTCTTTAACGACTCGTCCGGGCTTTGGACGTAACCCACAGCGTAATCTTTGTCTTTAAGCGTCACTAGACACAAGCTACGTCATACGACATTGCCGGCGTCACCTTGGTCGCCCCTGACCCGCTGGTCCTCTTCTTTACTTTGCTTCGCTCATGCTACAGCTAATAAAGCCACCTTTTGACCAGTGGGGGATTCCTTCTCTTGGAATCCATAAGATAATCTCGCTAGCATGTGGCTAATCTGGTAATCCAGTTACCTACAAAACAGACAGACAAACATGGCCAGCATATATTTTATGCCGGTCGGACAACAGTCAAGGAGATGCTCCACGGGCCGGGTCACTCCGTGGTTCGGCCTGCCTTGAGGTGACCCGGTCAGCACTTGCTTTGACCATGTCGTACCCCGACTAACTCGGCCTTTATACCTCGGCGTTACCCTACCCGGGGGTATCCCCCCAACATCTAGGGACATATTGCTGATCACAGGCAATCCACCATTCTTGAATTGTCCTACTCCTTTTAATTACCTGTTTTGTATCCTTTAAAAAATTGCATTATTACATGCATGTTTGTTTTTCTAAAACATTATAGTAACTTGGATCCTCCAAGTTATGACTTGCTGTCTCCCAAGATACCAACCTTATTGAATCTTATACTCCCTTTAGATCGAGAGTTCGATGGTTAGCATCCTACCTTGTTGGAAACCTAGAATTTCTTGACAAAACTGTTTTGGGGATTACCCTACTACAAATGTTCTTAATATGTTTTGGTAAAACCCTTGTAACGAGGCATCATTTCCAAGTGGATTTGTTCAAGAAAGAAAGGTTATGAGGAAGAATGATAATGATGGATTTGAGAAATAGTAGGGATGTTCTACGCCTTTACTAGAACAACTTATCCATGCAACCACATTACCCCAGGAGCAGGGGCTTAACTCATAGTTTGTTCTCTTTAGCATGGGCAACCCCTACATGTGCTAGAAGGGAGAAATCCCTTGAATCTCGGGTCTTCTAATGTAAAGGTCTACGGATCTAGGATGATGTCCTATCTCTGACAGGCCGGGTGCAACAATTGGGTCTCCCATGGACGATATGACTTAGGAGTATAGAAGGAAGTCGAATCAACAAATTAAGGTATTTCCCAAACTGCGGTTTGGGTATACGCGTGTACGTAAGGGCGGATTATGGCACTGAGAGTCACATACGCGTTGCTAGGGAGAACAACCCAAAAGGGAAATATGCCTTTGCTAGAGTCAA
Organism: Avena eriantha; assembly: GCA_910589775.1. NCBI lineage: Eukaryota > Viridiplantae > Streptophyta > Magnoliopsida > Poales > Poaceae > Avena > Avena eriantha. The sequence goes on from OU342745.1 coordinate 424,442,656, forward strand.
CAAATGAAAGGTTATGTTTGATTATCTAAACCCCCGTTTACCGTGTCCAGCGGGCCGTGGTTGAATCGCAGTGGATGTATTGATTCTTGTGGGTAAAGTGCACAAACCCTACAAAGTATAATCTATTCGAATAGTCGTGTCCATGTTCAAGGATGGTTGGAAAGGTGATTTCTAGGAGTACCCAAGTGGTCATCTAGGAAGGATGGATGAAAGTATGGAGGTCCTGAGAGGACCTGAGTTTAAGGTTTTGGCTTTGACCATGGATGTTCGAAGATGTTTAAAAAGGGTTTCCTCTAAAACTGTTTAAAAAGGGGTTTTAATAAGGATATGGAGATATCCATATTTTAAAACGGAGACATGTTTTCAAAACACTTTTTCAACAAAGATATAGAGATGCCATATCTATAAGAGAAACTAGGCTTTTCAAAAACAACCATAGCTAGAGCTATCTCGCCACATCCAAACTGAATTATCTTGTTTACCTTATTTTGGTGGTTTGTGAGTACATTCAAAGTACTCACTAGCATTGTTCCTAGCTATTTACTTGGCTAGACTTCCAGAAGCGAGAAGTTTGAAAGATATGGTGACGTCTATGCGAGCTAGGCTGTCTTCCCAGTCAATTGCATGTAGGTTAAGGCATGATTGGGCTCTGCGTTTGATGAAGATCCACTATTAAAGATGGTGTAGCCATAATGGAATCAATGTGAGTCTTGTTCTTGTTAAGTTTTGGATTTTGTAATGATACTTGTCAGTTATGTTCCACGACTCACTGATCATGGGAATGTGTATATGTGCATAACAGGGATTTCTCGAACGATAAATGCGGGGGACCCCACACACTTTTTGGGAGGCAACCTGGTTATTTTTTTGCACCCTTGTGTAGTAAAATAAGTCTCTTTTAAGTTTATTCTCTGTAGTGTTCAATAAAGTACCAAGTTGAACCCATATGGATGCTAGAAAGTTGATAGAACATATGGAGTAGCAAATTCCTATAGTAATGCTATTTAGTAGAAAAAACTCTGATTTTCTATGTAACTCCGATTGCGATCATATTTAAACCAAAGTTACAACTTTTCATCCTATATATACAAAATATGGCTAAAATTCCTGACATGTTTAAGTGGTCAAAATAAATATGTATTACTACTGCTGAAAATCATGATAGATTCTGCCTTGTATTGTTTAAGCCATTCTTTTGAGTCTCAAAATGATTTTCCATAAGTATTTTGATATGATAGGAATGTATACAACATTATATATTTTATAGAAACCTCAAATGAAATTGTGTCTAATAAATTTATGGCAGCTAGCAACATATCTTTGTACCACCAATGTCACCCCATAGAAAAGAAATGGGAGAAATTTTGTGTTGAAGTTTTTGACAGGGAATGGAGGAATACCACACTAAGAGCTATCCAAGGAAGGTGAAAGCCATAATATTGGGAATTCCCAAGGCAACTCACTGGACCTATTACCCTCTCGGTTTGCAAACCTCTAAACTTTGTTTTTTGAGCAACATAAGATTATCGTAGAAACTTGGAGCATCGATATCTAGTTTTATATTTAGTTTTACATGTTACCCTTTGGAATAAATAAGACCACCATGATAGATGTTTTGCATGCTTAGGAAAGAGCTACTAAAACAAATGAAAGTCAAATTTGAATGCATGATAGATGTAAAAATGGAGTAACAAGCTACACATGTTATTGCTTCTAGTTAGATTGTTCATATGCTTTATGGAGTGATAACTTACAAGTGTTTTATCTAGTGCTAATTCTTATTTTCAACATAGATGGATAGTACAATGCTTATATTGTCTATTAGAAATGATTTAGTACCATGGACACCTTTTGCATGCCTATAGAAGGTCAAATAGTTACTATTGCTAGCCCCACCATATTGAAACACCCCCCTTAATAAAAACAAACTTAGCTATCACACTAGGGACAACATACCCAAATAGATCATGCTATATCCCAACACATACTATCATGTGCGTGTCAATATTAGCTTTAAAACAATATCAATTATGGGTATGGGTATGTGTATGGGTGACATAGTGAAGTTAGTTGTGGGGTGACCACAAACTCATAGGGCATAAGAGTATGCCTTGCAAGTAGTACAAGATTATGCATATGATAAAAGATGAGGGCAAAAACCCTCCAAGCAGGGGTACCAATGCTAAGATGAGGGGAAAACCCTCCATTGATAACATGAACAGAGTGAGAGAGTGAGTATACAGGAGGCTAGGCCTCTCAAATGTCAAGCAAATACAAAAAGTGAAAAAGGAAAAGGAAAAAAATAGGTGAGAGAAGAAACAAAAAGTGTAAACACAAGAATGCCAAAAAGAATCAGGTAATGAGGAGAAATGGAACCAAACACTAATGATGAACTATGATTCAACATAAACATAAGGGGTAATGTTTAGAAGCTAGTGTCTTGCATATGATATTCGCTGCTTACCAGCCTCATGCATTCATCGTTCTATCACCTTTATTCCGACCATAGGACCATACACATATGTGCATACATACCTTTTTTGTGAGAAACATTGTTCATGGTAATTTATTCATTTGTTTTAGTCATTATACATTTTGCTAGACATGCATAGAGATTATGAGAAGTATCACTTCTTACTCAACATGTTGAGCTTGTTGGGGAACCCCAAGAGGAAGGTATGATGAGTATAGCAACATGTTTTCCCTCAGTTATGAAACCAAGGTTATCGAACCAGTAGGAGCAAGGAAACACCTCCAAGGTGTTGTTTCCAACTTGGAATCCTGCACAACACAATCACATCACTTTGCCCCAACTTACAGTGATGTTGTCAATCTCACCGGTTTTGCCGAAAAAAAGGATTAAACGTATTGTGTGGAAGATAGTAATTTCTTTGCAGAAAGTAAACAAAAAACAGTAAATAGTAGATTGTAGATTGATGGTAAAAGAAAGGACCGGGGTCCATATTTCACTAGTGGTGATTCTCCTTAATATAGATGGCATGTTGGGTGAACAAATTATAGCGGGGCAATTGACAAACATCGAGAAATCATACATGCATATACTAATCATCTTGACTCCTATGAGATTTGATTGGGCATTACAACATTATAAATAGACCGTAATACAACTGCATCTATGACTAATAATCCACCTTCAGGTTATCATCCGAACCCCCTCTAGTATTAAGTTGAAAGCAACAAATAATTGCATTAAGTGTTGTGTGTAAAGTAAACAATACGATTTTTCTATAAACAAAGGATTGTTGTTTTCTCCCTAGTAGCAATAGCACATCTAGTACCTTAGAGATTTCTGTCACTTGCCTAGATTCCTAGAGGCATGAACCCACTATCGAGCATAAATACTCCCTCTTGGAGTTGCTAGCATCTACTCAGCCAAGATGGATACTAACAACGAAGAGCATGCAAGATCACAAATAACAAAGACATGATAGAATCAATAATCAATCTGAAATAGCATCTCAATATCCATCAGATCCCCACAAACACAACATGTAAGATTACAAATAGATGATATTGATCATGAACGGAGCTCACAAGATCTAGACATGGTAGCACAAAGGAGAAGAACCAACCATCTAGCTACTACATGGACCCATAGTCCAGGATGAACTACTCACGCATCACACCAGAGGCAGGCATGGTGATGAAGAAGGCCTCCAGGGTGATCTCTCCCCTCCGGCAAGGTGCCGGGAAGAGCTTCAGATCCCTCCCGATCTACGGATGCAGATGACCGCGGCTATAGACTCATTCGTGGAATTTTGATTGGGTACTTAGGGTTTCTGTATCGGAGGCTTCTTATAGGCAAAAGGGGAGGCCGAGGGGGTGCCCTAGGTGGCCACACCACCCCCTAGCATGGGCCAGGCCTGGCCGCGTAGCCAGGTGGTGTGGCCGGTGTCGTGGTGGTGTCACGGCAGATGCCATGTATAGGCTAAAGGTGGGGACTAATACACGCTAGGGGAATCCAGGGAGGGATAGTGAAGTGATTCTCCACATAGAAGTTTATATTGATTTGCTTCCAAGGTTACAAGTGCTCCTAGAGCTGTTTTGGCGAGAGGAGGAAGAAAGAGCTCTCTTACTCTCACCCACAGATCACACCTGAAACCCTAGCCCAAAACTGAATCGTAGAGAGACCAACCAACCAACCCCTTCTATAGAAGCCCTAGCCCCCCTTTTATAGGGGAGGCTCGGTTTCTGCCTAGGGCACACGTGGAGGGAATATGCCTCCTCCCAAAGTGGTAAGCCGACCGGGGTGCTTTTTCCCCCGCGTCACACATGATTTAGCTACGTGAGCCACTGCAGCGCCCTCGTCAGCTGACACGGGCGTCGTCACGCCTGTCGGCCATGCCCCGGTGGTCCCGTTCTTGCTCGCTTCGCTCAGGCAGTGCGTACCGGGGCTCCTTTTGACCAGCGAGATTCCTTCCTTCTCCTAGAAGCTTGCTGTGACCCGGATGATGGTTCATCCGGCCACACCCTTTCCTGCATACAGGTAAAACATACACTTCTGACTTACCGCTTAAGTCAGATGAGGCCTAGTTAGGCGAACGCCCCCAGGTCCGGATTACCCCGTGATTCGACCTGCCTTGAGGTGACCCGGCCAGCATCTGCTTTGGCCTTGCCGAACCTTGGCTAACTCGGCTTTTATACCCCGGCGTGACCCTACCCGGGGGTATCCCCCCAACATTAGTCCCCGAAGCTGGTGCGGTCTTAGCTGCCTTGGCCGCTAAGGCCACACCAGGTTCCATTTTGTGCCCCTGTCGTTGTTGCCGAGTTACCTCTGTACCTCGGACAGCTTGGATTTACGTTCCCTTCGCACATTGCAAGTTTTCACTTGCCGGCCGGGTTACCACAGTTCCATCCGGGTCTTACTTCCTTCTATCGTACGCTAGCGCATGTGAAGGGTAATTATTATGTTGTCTTATTTTAAGGGACGGTACAGTAACCGCCGCAGTAATTGTCAGTTATCACTGTGCGCGGGTCACGTCACGCCTGCCTCCTCGTTTACCGCATCAGTGTGTCATGTCATAGGACTCTCTCCGCCCTGTGGCCTTCAGTGTGGCTCCTCACTGATTGGTCCGGACGGGTAATACACGGCCACGGCGTGTGGCTGGTCCACATGGCGCAATCCCACTCACTCCTGATGGGAGTGGTTAAATAGCGGAGGGGCGCCTCCCTTAGGATTTTTCCCCCGTCGCACCCCTCTGCCCGCTGCTATTCCTCTTCGTCTTCCTCGCGACCGCGCCGCCGCCAGCACTGCCAAAAAGCAGCGTCGCCGTCGCACTTCTCCGTTGCACCTCTGCATCACCGTCACTGTGACGCAAATCTCCCGCTATGGGTCCTCGTCAATCCAGGCCACTGTCCCCCGCCGCCTCTAGCGCCAGCGAGGGCTTCGAGGAGCAGATGATGGAAGAAGAACTCGCCATTGCTGAACAAGAGATGGAGGAGGATGCCGCTGCTGTGGACCGCGGCGCGTGGGCCGGCTCCTGGGTCTGCCAGGACGATCTGGACTGGCTCTACCGAACCAGACGCATCCCCGCCGGCGTCGCCGCTCACCTCGCCTCCGCCGAGCTAGCTCCTTCACCCAATCCCGGGGAGTTCGTTGTGTTCCTGTCTCACTTTCAACGGGGCTTCGGACTGCCAGTGAGCGATTTCTTCCACGATTGGCTCAGTACCTACCATCTCCAGCCGCACCATCTTCCAGCCAATGCCATTACTTCTCTCTCTGCCTTTGCTTCTACAATCGAAGGCTACGCCGGATTATGGCCCACGAAGGAGCTGTGGATCCGGTTTTTCGCCCTTCATCGCAACGTTATTCCCGACATCCACACTGATGCGGAGGACAAGCGGATCACTCAGTTCGGAGCGGCCTCCATCTCACCCCAGAGGTTCTCTGTTTTCCCCCGGGTCACAGGGCTAGAATCCTGCAAAGGGTGGGCCCGGACGTTCTTTTACGTCCGGAACACGGGCACCGAAGATTTGATCCGGTTGCTCCCCTATACACCGGGTCCGCCGAACCCGGATCTATGGGACGCCGTTCCCAGGAAACCTACGGCCCTGGCCAACCAAGTGAACAAAAGGTTCGCGGAGCTGAAGGAGCTCGGGTTGCGCAACGAGGATGCAATGATCACTTTCGTGCGCAACCGAATCTCCCCTCTCTAGAAGCGCACCCACAAGGTGTGCCATATGAGCTACGGCCGCGATTGCAACCGGACTTCATCCTTCGAACTGAACAACATGGAGATTTATCGCCGGGTTAAGGCTCTCTTCACCACTCACAAGGACTTCTCCTCTGAGTGGACTTGGGGGATTGAGCATTTCTGCCATGACCGGCTTCCTCCCGCGGTAAGTTTCATGCTGCAAACTTACCCCGGACTAATCACGTGTCTGTGTTATTGTTGCATTTTTGACTCGTTTGTTTACTCTTTTCCCCAGCTATTCCTTCAGCAGACGCTCGAGGACGGCACCGATCTGACCCTTAAGTGGGCACCGGACCGGGTGACTTCGGACGAGGAGGATCCGGACCAAGAGATGTTTCTTCCCATGACCGACGCCACGAAACGACCCACAGGTAACTTCTCTTCTGCTAGAGATTGGCCCGATGATGAAGATTACTCGGATATCGAGATAATTGAACCCTTTGAGGCTATCCCCCTTTCTTTTGCTTTTCCGCCATCAGCTCACCCCGGTGGTCATATCCACGAGGATCCTCCCCTCGCTACAGACGAGCCAGTTCCGGTGGCGTCGAAGAAAAAGCGTGGGGCTTCCTCAAGCTCTTCGTCCGGACCTTCCCATCCCGTTAAAAGGTGAAAGAAGGCCCCAGCACAAAGGGCTCGGAAACCCAGAGCAGCCGAAACCTCGAATGCGTAAGTCCTTCTTTCTTCTGTAACTCGTTCTTCCTTACTTCGTCGTAATTTTTCTTCTGACGTTACTTGATTTCACAGGGCTCCGGTGGAGGTTCCTTAAAGTGGATCCAGTATCTCATCACCTCTCCGGCCTAGCCCTTCACCCCGTCGTGACGACGAGTCACGTCCGCTGAGCCCTATTCCGGAGGGCTCTGCGGCCGCTCCAGGTCATCCTCGAGCGGGGGGAACTGGCCCAGCCGGAGCAACAGCATCCACCGCCTTGAAAACACCTCAACCAGCAGCCACTGAGGCTACTTTGGCCCCAGCATCTGTTCCAGTACCAGCAGCCAAACTAGCACCATCTCCAACTCCGGCATCAGCACCCACTCCGGCTGCGAAAACTTCAGCGCTGGCACCAAGCCCAGCCGCGAGAGTACCAGCACCTAGTTCCTCTGCATCTTCCGAGTCCTCTCAACCTCGGCAGGGAAAAACCACTGCTACGGCTTCTTCCTCCCAGCAAGCCAAGGGCAAGAAGATTCAAGACGCTGCCAAGCCCAGTGCTGCCGAGCCTGGGCAACGCACCCTTGAGTCAATGCTCCCCAAGAAGACATCAGCGGCAAAGGACGCGCCTACCGAGCCAACCGAAGCCCAGCAGTTGGTTCTGCACACCAGCCCTGCCCTTGCCTTGGTGGAGAGGAAGGAAGCACATGCAAAGGGCTTGGTGACGCCCCATATTCCCACGGGAGAACGGTACCCTCCGAGCCTGATGGAATTTGTTATGAATTGGAACAAGGCCGAGGTAGTCCAGGAATCTGATCTCCTGGAAAAGTTCGGTCCTGCCGAGTTTTCCGCTCAGATGAACACCACCGCAAAGGCCATTAACCTTGCTGGACGAATGATGGAGGTACGTCGCTCTCTCCTTTGCAAATTGTAGATAATAACCATTAGTCCCCGAGCCTCCGGGGAGTAACTTGTTACTCGGCCAGATGCTCTTTTATAGAACTAACGTAGCTCCATGATAACTTCGAACATGCACACACCTAGAGCCGGGTTAAGTTCCACTTGGCCCGGATTTTAGTACACTTCGAACATGCACACACCTAGAGCCGGGTTAAGTTCCACTTGGCCCGGATTTCAGTACACTTCGAACATGCACACACCTAGAGCCGGGTTAAGTTCCATTTGGCCCGGATTTCAGTACACTTCGAACATGCACACACCTAGAGCCGGGTTAAGTTCCACTTGGCCCGGATTTTAGTACACTTCGAACATGCACACACCTAGAGCCGGGTTAAGTTCCACTTGGCCCGGATTTTAGTACACTTCGAACATGCACACACCTAGAGCCGGGTTAAGTTCCACTTGGCCCGGATTGTAGTACATTTCGAACATGCACTAGGCTGACTTAAGTTTCTGTATCTCTTTTAGGTGACCACCAACCGCCGAAGTGCTGAATTCCAGCGCTTGTTGGATACGCACAAAAATCTTCGCACGAAACAGGATGCACCCATCGCGGAATACGAGAAAAGGGGTAAATTTCTTCCTTAACGCTCCTTCATTTCCCTTCCAATTCCTTTGCCGAACTGATCTGATTGTTCGGTTTCCGCAGCTGGGGTGGAAGCTGAAAACAAGATAATGCGGAAGAACTTGGAGCAGATCAAGGGTACGTCCTTCTTGTCTGTCTTTACCATGATTTCCATCGGCTTTCCTCCTTGGCTCGGCAAACATTCATACCTCGGCTCTGCCGGGCCAACACACGATTTTAGCATCGCTTGAAGAAAGTGTGCATGTGCCTGACATGATGCTGCATTTTCTCGAACAAGCAGGACAGCACCAAGCCGAGCTGAAGAAGAAAGATGATGAGCTCGCCCTTCTCCGGACCAAAGATGATGAGATAGCCAAGCTCAAAGCTGAAATGGCTAAGATGAAGGCGCAGCACCAAACCGAGGTTAAAAAGGCTGGGCAGGACTATACCGAAGAACGCGAGCGCCTCAAACTCCAAAATGCTAAGGACCGTGAACTTCTTCAAGAAGCCGAGGTCAAACTTGAGTCGGCAAATGCTGAGCTCGAGCAACTTTCGAAGAGGCGTGAAGCTTGCACCAAGGAATTGACCCGGATTCATAGTCACATCTCACGTAATTTCTTTTCCTTTATCCGCCTTATTTCTTCGGGTCAGTTCATATGTCTTGTCTTCTCAACTTTGTCCTTTGCCTTGTTTCCTAGGCCATTTTCCAGAGGGTACTGCTATTGCAAGTGCTGCTGTCGCCAATTTCCGCCGAGAAAGGGGTACTCCGGTCGCTCGTGAGGGTGAGAGCATTCCCTTTGACATGGAGGACCTGTTGGTCAGCCTGTCATCTCGCGTGGAAATCATCAAGAACTACGGCAGGGACCTCCTCGATGTTTCAGTCCGGGTCTTCAACGCCTTCTGGCCCGCCGATGATGCTCCGGAAAGAGTCACACAGCTTGCTGAAAGGCTTTCGGAAATCGAGACCCAGCTCGACCTCTGGCAAGAGTCCGCTCGACGTGCTGCAGCCGATACCATCCTTCACCACGTTTTGACGTGGTATGAGAAGATAGATCTCAGCCTCCTCACACGCCTGCGCACCGGATCCAAATGGACGGATGACCCGGAGTGGGTAGCTCGGCGCCAGGCTTGCGCCCACAGCCTCATCGAATATGCCCCCATTCACGAATGGACCGAGGGCCCGAGCTTCCTGGAAGTCGCAGGCAAAGAGGAAGTTGAAAACATTGAAGATGACTCGGGTGAAGACGAAGAGGACACTGCCTCGGATATCGAAGAGGGGGACGATGATGCCGAACTTCCTCCCGCTGCTCCTTAAGTAAAAAACACTTGAAAATTTATGAGATCCCCGGTATGCCGGGTGGAATTGTATTCCAAACACGTGTGATATTTTGCTACTGAGTACTTATGCCAGATTAACTTGGGCGTAGTCCCAGAGTTTATTTTTCTTGTTCATTCAATCTTTTGGCTCGGATCGTGTCTACCTTGATTCGGTTTTACAACTTACGAATCCGAGCTTGAAAAATTGTCTTAACAATACTGGGAAACTTTTAGACTTAGCTCAAAAAATAGAACAGCATAATAACTTGAAAATGACTACTGGGTTAGTGCGAAAAACAAACGTCGGCTCGAATAAATTCTTTTCCTTAGTCGTTTTTCATGTGCTACGCAATTCCAAACTTGTTCTCTTGCTTGCCATGAAGCCAATTCTTGTTGGACAGCAGCAAGTCGAAGAGTTGGGTTTTTGGTGCTCACACACTACTAATCTGAGTTAAGTAGAATAACTTAGTCCAGCTGACGCGCAGAAAATGACAAACATTATTAAGGCAGTCCCTGAGTTACTGCTCGAGATGCCAACATTTCATTGATAAGCTCATTGTCGACATACATACCGACATATGAGATAACCCGGATACATACACATCTTAGCTAGGTGTAGAAAGGACGAAGTAGAGCTATGTTCCATGGTCGCTTGGATTCCTCTCCGGACCTGTCCGCCTTGTTCTTTTCCTGTGGCTTTACATCTATAAGATAGTAAGAATCATTGTGCAATGCTTTGCTCACGATGAACGGCCCTTCCCATGGGGGGGATAATTTATGCATTCCAGTAGTACGTTGTACCAGCTGGAGCACCAGATCGCCTTCCCAAAAGACTCGGGGGCACACTTTCCGGCTATGATAGCGTCGGAGATTTTGCTGATATATGGCGGATCTAGACAATGCCAGTTCTCTCTCTTCTTCCAGCAGATCAACATCATTTTGCCGGGCATCTTGCACTTCGGCTTCTATGTATTGGGTGACCCTAGGCGAATCATGCTCTATGTCGGCTGGTAATATAGCTTCTGCCCCATATACCAGAAAGAACGGCGTATAGCCTGTTGATTGATTCAGAGTTGTTCTTAAACTCCACAGTACCACTGGTAGTTCTTCTATCCAGCACCTCGCTGATCTTTGCAGCGGCTCAATGAGCCGGGGTTTTATCCCGGATAATACTAATCTGTTGGATCTTTCCACTTGCCCGTTCGATGCGGGGTGGGATACCGAAGCTACGTCCAGCCGGATCCTCTTATCTCGGCAGAAACGAGCGAATGCTCCTTCCGCAAAATTTGTGCCTTTATCAGTTATGATACTGTGTGGATAACCGTACCTCAAGATGATATCTTTTAGAAACGTTACAGCCGTAGCTCCATCACATTTTCTTATAGGCTTTACCTCAATCCACTTCGTAAATTTGTCCACCATTACCAGAATGTGAGTTATATTTCCCCTTGCTGGTTTGAACGGCCAACCATATCCAAGCACCATATGGCAAATGGCCAAGTGATTGGGATGGTCTTGAGTTCCGACATTGGCATATGTGTCTTGGTAGCGTACCTCTGACAACCATTACATTTCCTCACCAGATCTTCTGCTTGCTCTAAGGCATTTGTCCAGTAGAATCCGTGTCGAAAAGCTTTTGCTACCAAGGCTCGGGATGAGGCATGATGCCCGCACTCCCCTGATGTATATCTCGGATGATTTCAAGCCCTTCTATCGGGTCAACACACCGCTGGAGGACATTGGTCACGCTTCTTTTGTATAACTCGGAATTGATGATCGTGTAGGCCTTTGCCCTCCTCTGTGTTTGCCTGGACAGCACCTCCTCAGTGGGCAACGTTCCATCCTTCAGGAATTGAAATATATGTAGTGCCCAAGCCGGTATTGGCCGCACGGGGAACACGTCCTCGTCTATCTCCATCTGATCCACTGACATAACTTCAACCGGACCATGCTGAGCAGTCCCCGGGTTTTGCGAAACAGTCCCCGGGTTTTGCGAAGCAGTCCCCGGGTCTTGCGCACCACTTCCTGTGTCAACGTCCATGGGCACAGCTCCGGATTCTGTGTCCTCCGGGACGTAGATTGACTCGGACTCCGGGGATGGCCTGATGGATGGTTTCTTGAGGTTCTCTAATGCTACACCCGGTGGAATTGCTTGTCTGGTTGACCCGAGCTTCGACAGCATGTCGGCAGCCTCATTTTCCACCCGGGGTACATGATGAAATTCGCATCCCTCAAAGTAACCAGAAATCTTCTGCACATGAAATCTATATAGTGCCATGTTTTGATCAAGGGTGTCCCACACTCCGGACACTTGCTGCACCACCAAATCCGAGTCGCCAAAGCATATGATCCGACGTATACCAATTTCTTTTGCTACCTTGAGCCCATGCTCAAGTGCTTCATACTCAGCGACATTGTTTGATGCGGTGAAGTGGATCTGCAGCACATATTTCAACTGGTCCTTTTTTGGCGACGTGAGTACAACTCCGGCACCTAGTCCGGTTTTGGTCTTTGATCCGTCAAAGTACATTCGCCAATAGTTCGGATCAGGAAGCGGTGGTTCATACTGCACCTCGGCCCAGTCCACGAAAAAGTCCACCACAGCTTGAGATTTGATGGCTTCTCGTCTGTCATATTGCGGAGCATAAGGAGCTAGCTCAATTGCCCATTTTGCAATTCTGCCGCTTGCATCCTTGTTACTCATTATCTCGGATATGGGGGCCTCACATATGACCCGGATGGGATGCTCCTCAAAGTAGTGCTTTAGTTTCTTGGCGGCCATGTACACGCCATAAGCCACTTTCTGATAATGTGGGTAGTTCTGCTTTGAGGTTGACAACACTTCGCTCAAATAATACACCGGCCTTTGCACCGACTTACCTTTCTCATTGCGCTCCACCACTATCACTGCACTTACAACTCGGTTGGTTGCGGCTATATAGAGTAACATTGGCTCCTTTGATAGTGGTGAGGCTAGCACTGGTGACGTGGCTAACATCTTCTTCAGGTGGGTAAAGGCTTCATTGGCCTGCGGTGTCCAAATGAACTTATCCGACTTTTTCATGAGTTGGTAAAGAGGCAAAGCCTTTTCTCCCAACCGACATACAAACCAACTTAACGAGGCCAGGCAACCTGTGAACTTCTGGACATTGTTAAGACACTTCGGCAGTTCCATTCGCTTGATGGCCCGGATTTTAGTTGGATTAACCTTGATACCTCAGCTAGAGACGAGAAAACCGAGCAATTTTCCAGCTGGGATACCGAAGGTGCATTTTTCCGGGTTAAGTTTCATCCGGAACCTTCTTAGGTTTGCAAACGTTTGCCTGATATCGTCAAGGAGCGTTTTGCTTTCCTTGGTATTGATAACCACATCATCCACGTACACATGTACATTTTGACCTATTTGGTCGTGCAAACATTTTTGCATACATCTCTGGTACGTTGCCCCTGCGTTACGTAAACCAAACGGCATGGTGCGATAGCAATAAGCCCCATACGAGGTAATAAACGCAGTCTTTATTTGATCATCCGGATTCAGAGGTATCTGGTGGAAACCAGAATAAGCATCAATGAATGACAACAGTTCGCATCCAGCAGTTGAGTCTATGACCTGATCTATTCTTGGCAGCAGAAATGGGTCTTTTGGACACGCCTTGTTCAGGTTCGTGTAATCGATACACATACGCCAAACCACTGCCACGTTCGGGTCATCTTTCTTCTTTTCCACCAGCACCGGATTAGACAGCCAATCCGGGTAAAGAACCTCCATGATAAATCCTGCAGCTAGCAACCGAGCTATCTCATCTCCAATGACTTTCCTCCTATCTTCGGCGAAGCGGCGGAGAGGTTGCTTCACCGGCTTGGCTCCGGGTCTCACATTCAAAGAGTGCTCGGCCAACTCCCTCGGAACACCTTGCAAGTCCTATGTGGACCAAGCAAAAATGTCCCGATTCACACGGAGGAAGCTGACGAGCTCGCTTTCCTATTTATCACTTAGCCCGGCGCTAATTGTTACGGTGCGCTCTGGGAACATGTCATCAACGGGAACCTTCTTGGTATCTTTCGTGGCCTGAAAGGAGACAGTTCCATGCGGGTTACTCAGCGCCGGCATATACTGCTGCGCGGACTGAGCCAATGCCACCACCTCCTGAATTTTTCTTTTTTCCTGCGCGATCACAAGTGACTCGGCTAAGTTTGATCCGGCCGACGCACACTCCATGGAACGTCGGAAGTCCCCAGCAATGGTAATAACTCCGTTTGGTCCGGGCAATTTCATCTTCAAGTAGCTGATATGACAACTTGCCATGAATTTGTTCAGCGCCGGCCTTCCGAGCAACACATGATACACGCTTTCTAAGTTCACCACTTCGAACTCCAGATTTTCAGTTCGGCAATTATCCCTCGTGCCGAACAAGACGTCGACCCGGACCTTGCCTATGGGCTCGCAAGAAATGCCGGGCACAATGCCATGGAAAGTTGTCCTCGTGGCCTGGAGCATGTTCTCCGAGATATCCAACTTGCGCATTGTGTCCGCATACATGATATTTATGCTACTGCCGTTGTCGATCAGTACCTTGGAGAACCTTACATTAATGCTAGGTCCAATGAACGTAGGATCCAGCACCAACGCATACGAACCAGGGCTCGGCATGAGCTTAGGATGATCCCTAATGCTCCTGGTGATTTCCTGATCGGACCAAGGCATGTACCTCGTCACTGTAGGCATTACTGCATTCACCTCCATATGCCTACGCTGCATGCTTTTTTCTATCAGTTTCCTCTGTGGTGAATACACAGTAGCTCTGGTGATGCTCCCTGTACTCATTTCTCCCCTCATTTCCGGGGTGCCTCTGATCCGGCTGATGCTGATTTTCTACCTGATGCACCGCATCCGTTCTTTCATTGTTATCATACCTCGGTGGAGGGGGAGGCAACATTAGCTGTTGCGTGTTCGCTCCGGAGAGCAATTGCTGCCGGGGTAACTCCTGCCGAGGCTGATCATTCCGGGGTGCCTGAGCATTCCTCGAACCACCTTGCTCGATCTTGCGCATCCACTCGCATTGCCTCGTCGTATGACCCGCTGGGTTGTTCGGATTTGGCGTGTGAAACTTACACGGCTGGTCCAACATCGACTCGTAAGTATACCTCAGACGATCTTTCCTTTCTTGCCACTTCTTCTTTTGCTCCGGTGTCCAAGTTTTCTTCCCATCGTTCCTTGGAGTCCATTGACCTCCAGTTTTCTGGCGCTGGCTACCCCCTGCTCCGGGTTGATCTTGATTCACAGCTGCAACTTGGTGCGAACCGTACCGGTGGTCTAGTCTATCATCTCTCCTTTTTCCTCTGTAATCATTCCTCCGGGATGATCCAGATCCATCCCCTTGATAGTACTCATCGCTTGACTCGTTTGAGGCGAGCCTCGATTGGGTCAGGTCACCCAACGCATACGAATCCGCAATCCGGATCATCTCTGCCAATGTAGCCGGCATTTTCCGTTGCAACTTCATCCATAGCTCGCTTCCATATCTGCACCCCTGCGCAAACCATGCTATGGCCTGTGATTCTATCACGCCCTCGCATGAGTTTCTCACGGTACACCACCGGGTCAAGAACTCCCGGTCTGTCTCATTGGGTCTTTGCTTGCACATAGCTGGGGTCTGTGGCCTATTTGGCCTTTGATACGTACTCGAAAAATTGCTGATGAACATCTCCTCAAAATCTATCCAGAAGTTGATGCTTCCTGGTGGCAAATTGTTCAACCACACCCTTGCCGGGCCTTCCAACATCTGGGGTACATACCGTACAGCCCATCTCAGGTTTCCTGTGGCAATTTTTACAGCCGTAGCATAGTTTATCAGCCAATCCTCTGGCTTGGTACTACCGTCATAGGTCTTGGTGCCCCTGGGCAGCTGAAAGTTCGGTACTGGTGGCTCTTTCATGATCCGGGGTCCAAAACATGCTGGACCCGGTGGACCTTGACATTCAATCTGTTCCGACCTATATAGTCGATCCAGTTTCAACCTTGCATCGTCTGGCATCAAATCCCTACTTCCCAATCTCGACCCTATCACATGATAGTCCGGTCTGGGATACCCCGCATTTGCCATCTCCGAATCACCGTCGTTATACCGGTTTTACTCTTGCGGCGCACCTTTCTGTTGCACACCTCGGCCGGCACTGTGCTCTTGCCTTGGCATGTTCCGCTGCTGCGGTTGTCTTGCTCCAGTTGAGTTTTGCTGCCCGGCATTGCCGTTGACAACGTTCCCTTGACCGGCATTGCCTTGGTCACGGTTACCTCGGCCAGCTTCGCCTTGGCTTACACTTTGTCGATCATCATTTTTCTGCGCTTCATTTTCTTTCCCTGCCCTTGTCGGGTCATACGGGACAATCTGTTTGTTCCGTCTGGCCGAGGTTACCACCTCCTCTCTCCTTGGACCACCATGAGGGGACGATGCGGCTCCAGCGGATTTCTCCGGGTTACCCACCGCCGAATGGACGATCTTGGAGGCTCCAGCTCTCTCCGGGTTTGCCCTGAGCAGTTCCTCGTTTTACCTATTTGCAATCCGAACCAGCTCGTTAACCCGATCTTGCTGCCTTTGCCGGGCCTCACCCGTCAGTCCCTCTAACTCAGACGCAGCTGCATCCGCTGCTCTGAGGTTCTTGCCCGGGGTACTATACCTCAGCAGCCCCACGGACAAACAGTTTTCTGACTCCTCATTTCCGGCATCACCTTCTCTGTTCATCTCGCTCATGAGATTTCTCCCTTTGACTTTTACATTATCAACCTTGTTCGCCCTAGCGTACTCACGCAGCGTCATGTTCAACCGCTAGTATTTTCTGCCTAGTTTCTTCCAGCTCGGCCTGTGCACGAGCCGGATCTACCGTTGCTACTATAGGGTTTGCCAAGCTATCCATTGCTTCCCTCAACACGTTTTCCGGCCTCTCTAGCGGAGGACCTCTACCTTTCCTTGGTGCCTTGGGCGTCACTTCCGGATCTGGCACCGGATCTTTGCTCGCACCCGCACCTGGCGCTGTCATCATTACCTCTGCATGGTCCGGGGAACGAGCGATACGCTCCCCGTGAGCCACAGTGAGGGGCGGTTCGCCTACTTCGACGACGTGGCGTGGATGAACGCTAGACACGTCCACCGCAACGTAGACCTTGTGTGCGCCGAGCTTGACGAAGATGCCGTTGCGCGGGAGAGGGCGCGTGCCGAAGCAACCTGCGTTGTCGCTGACGAAGTCCCGCGCTCCAAAGCGCTGAACGAGCCCGGAGATGATGCGCTCGCTTGTGGCGATGAAGTTTCCCGTCCGGATTTTGACCCCTGCTAGCGCCGCTCGCCCCACGGTGGGCGCTAATTGTCGTGGTGGTGTCACGGCAGATGCCATGTATAGGCTAAAGGTGGGGACTAATACACGCTAGGGGAATCCAGGGAGGGATAGTGAAGTGATTCTCCACACAGAAGTGTATATTGATTTGCTTCCAAGGTTACAAGTGCTCCTAGAGCTCTTTTGGCGAGAGGAGGAAGAAAGAGCTCTCTTACTCTCACCCACAGATCACACCTGAAACCCTAGCCCAAAACTGAATCGTAGAGAGACCAACCAACCAACCCCTTCTACAGAAGCCCTAGCCCCCCTTTTATAGGGGAGGATCGGTTTCTGCCTAGGGCATACGTCGAGGCATATTCCTAAGAATATGCCTCCTCCCAAAGTGGTAAGCCGACCGGGGTGCTTTTCCCCCCGCGTCACACATGCTTTAGCTACGTGAGCCACTGCGGTGCCCTCGTCAGCTGACACGGGCGTCGTCACGCCTGTCGGCCACGCCCCGGTGGTCCCATCCTTGCTCTCTTCGCTCAGGCAGTGCGTACCGGGGCTCCTTTTGACCAGCGAGATTCCTTCCTTCTCCTAGAAGCTTGCTGTGACCCGGATGATGGTTCATCCGGCCACACCCTTTCCTGCATACAGGTAAAACATACACTTCTGACTTACCGCTTAAGTCAGATGAGGCCTAGTTAGGCGAACGCCCCCAGGTCCGGATTACCCTGTGATTTAGCTTGCCTTGAGGTGACCCGGCCAACATCTGCTTTGGCCTTGCCAAACCTCGGCTAACTCGGCCTTTATACCCTGGCGTGACCCTACCCGGGGGTATCCCCCCAACAGCCGGCCTCTGGCCCCTCCCCGTCTCGTATTCTGGCTTCGTGTCCCCCTCGGTGAAATATTACCTTTGGCTTTTGTCCCGTCCAATTCCGAGAATATTCATTTTCTGACTTTCTGGAACCAAAAACAGCAGAAAACATGCAACTAGCACCGTGGCATCTTGTTAATAGGTTAGTCCAAGAAAGTGTATAAAAATACTCCAAAGTGTGGACAAAACATAAGAAAGCAAGCATGGAACATCAAAAATTATAGATATGTTAGCAACGCATCAATCACTTTATGATATGCTTGTTTATTGTTACTCTTTAATGTATGGACCACTTAACTATTCGTGATACTTGCTAGCCAAGGTAAGAAACAAACTCCAAAATCCAAGTTAGTTTTATCACTTTCATGCTCGAGGACGAGCATGAGTTAAGCTTGGGGATGTTGATATGTATGTAAAATGCATATATGAACTTTGTAGTTTATTGTGTTAAGATCATTATTATTTGCCAACTTTATTATATTTACTGGTACTAACCTACTAAGAGTTGCAAAAGTTCACAAGTTCTTGTTTTACACTTTATTCTGTAGGAAATACACAAATATGGAAGGAAACTGGCCATTATGGTGAAATTTGGAGTTTCTTGAAATCTCTCCCTACAGAACAGTTTTCGAATATTGCCACGGTAGCCCGTGAAGATGCAATAAACCGAACAAGTAAAAACACGAAACTTATTGGACATTTTATGCTGATGCTGTTTGATATAAAATTTGTCTAAAACAGAGTCCGTACGCGGCCTCTAGCCCCCGATTACTAAAGGGTACTGAACCAGTTTTTACACTCCGAAAGTTTGTCATGTGATTGACTCAAACTCATTCCATATTTGATGATTCGGCTAAGCCACGACTTGATGGATTCATAAAGGACGGATGTGAGTCCTAGGAAGGTTCTAGAGGTCCCCAAGAGCCCTTGGATCAAAAGGGTATCCATCCCATGGCCTAGATTCCATCTCCACCACTATATATTGAGGGGAAACCCTAATTTTGGACGCATCCATCGATAGCCACGAAATTCATCCCTCTTGGAAGCTGCCAAGGATGGCGAGGAGACCCTCACACCAGCACCATATGCAAGGAAGAAGAAGGGCCAAGGGGCCACTGCCGCTCTCCTTGGTGGCCGCTGGCGCCTCCCTGCCAGCGCGCCACCTCCTCTCCTTGATATGGCCGCCTCTCCTCCTTCACCAATGCCTCCTCATCACTCTCCATGATGAGAGGGGAGTAGTCCATCCCCTATACTATGGGTTTATGGTGGTAACTTGATCTAATCTATCTATGTATAATCATTGTGGAAGCCCATATGATGTGCCTTGCATGATTATGGATCTATCAATGTAATTCCTATGATGGATATTGCGGTATGAGATAATAATTGTTATGCATTTACTATTGTGTTGGATCTTTGATGGCTTATCATACTTTGGAAATATTCTATGATGCATGTAATGGTTTGATCCATGCAAAATACGTTGTTTACCCATGTCATGAGGTGTTTGACACCCCAAAGTGGAGTTAGATGAGAGAGATGTGGTAATACGCATAAGAAATAAATCATTGCATTAGTGTTTAGAGTGTTTTCCATTAAGAAGTATGATATATGTAGGTAATGGGTGGCCGAGTGACAACATCATATGTATTAAGTGACACAAGCCAAACATCCTTTATTATCTAGGGGTAAAATGGTTTCGTCAAGTTCAGAGGACCTATACACAAAACAAGTCAATGAAAATCCGACATTGATGAAAGTCGAAGAAATGATAAATCAGATAGATGGAACATACTAAGAATGACTTCGTCAATCTTGGCCTTCTCCTCCCGGAGACTCTGGAGTTCAGCCCGGAGCGCTTCGGAGAGATCTTTATCTCTGCCAACCTCATTCTTGAGGTCCGAGATAACTTTATCTTGAGCGGCAATCTTGAGATCGCGCTCTTCAGTGGCCATGGAGGAGGACTCAAGGACTTGAGCTATGCTCCTTTCATGATCCGCCTTGAGCTTATCCAGCTCTTGGCGAAGTCCCTTGTTTTCCACCACCAGGGTTTTGAGGTTCTCGGCCTCTTCAATCATAGCGATGGATTGTTTCACCAACGCTGTAAGTCAAAAAGAACAACAGTTCAGAAAAATTCGACATTTAAAAAAGCAAAAAACAAGGTTTGAATCTCGAAATGTTTACCTTCTGCTTCATCCTTGGCTAACTTGAGCTCAGCATTTTTAAGCCGGAGAGCTTTGATTTCTCTCCGCTTATCACAGACATTTTTTAACAATTCCTGGTTATAGGAACATACTTTTTGTAAGTCAGAATACCCAAAGTCAGAAAGCTACTTAAGACTCGGGCTAATATTTTTTGCTAAATATCAGCACGAGCCTTGGGGGATACACTAGTTCGTTCTTTGGCATCCTAATGAAAGCATAAACCCGGATTTCTATATCCCACTTCATGCTTGGGGGCTAGAGGATATGATATAACATAATGTGAAAACAAGAGTTGGAATTCCGACTTACATATTGCTCACGAGTGAGTTTGTCTAACCCCGCGTTCACCTCAGCTGCCACCTTCTCGGCGAGAGTAAGAGGAATTACTGGAGCTGTTGGAAGCTCGCCAGTCCTGATCCTCTCGTCGCGAAGGCGGACTTGAGCAAGAAGGTTAGAGAACTTGACGTCCTCTGCTTCTTGCGCTTCTTCTTCGGGGGATAGATGGCTTTTGTCCAGGACTTGCCTGGCCAGCCGCTGGATCTCCTCTGCAGATTTCCGGGATAAGCCAAATTTGGCAAGTCTAGGGTTGTTGAGGAGGTTGTCAGCGAAGACTTCAGCCGAGGGATCATTACCCGAAGAGGGTTCACCCTTATCTTGAGCTAACGCACCCACGGTGACGTCAGTGTGCGATCCAAGGATCACGGGCGCCGTAGGAGGAGCCGGATCTTCTGCAACAACCGGAGAAGGAGTAATCGCCGGTGTTGCAGAAGGTTGAGGGGCAGGAGTCGGAGGAGCCGTGGCAAGGGAAGCTATGGTAAGCTTCGTCTGTCACAGGGGCTTCGCAGGAATCCCCTTCCCCTTACCCTTGATGAGAGGCTTTGCTCTGAGAATGTAGTAAAGTCGGAAACATTACATCTCAGAAAGAAATTCGAGAAAGGTACAAAGGCGGAAATTGTGAATGAAAGTTACCTCTTCACAACGGGCACTTCCTTTGTGCCAACAGCCACTGTCGGAGCTTTGCGCTTCTTGAGCGCAAGGTCCGGCAATGGGACCATTTCAGTCTCCTGAGAGAACTCAGGAGGGTATCCTTCGAGTGGAGCAAGCTCCGACTCGGGGAGATCAGCAAGCTGAAAACAAGAAAACATATCAGCATTGCAGTATATAACTTAAAAATTGAAACACGCAAAAGGTGTACTAATGGAAGCTTACCGCTACCACGGGGTTTTCCGCCGTGTGCATGTCCAGAGAAATCTCCGGCATTTTCCTCTTGATCCGCTCCTTGATCAGCCATTTGATCTAGCTTATGTAACCTTGGATGGTGTAGGCTTTGGGGCTAATGCGGAGAGAGTCTTTTTTGGAAGACGTAATGGAGTGCATCAGTCTATCCCCGTGGTACTGAAGTGGCTGGATCCGACATGAGACCCAGCACTGGACTAAGTCGGATCCTTTCATACCCTTGTGCTTGATAAGATATTCGATTCGCCTCTTAGCAAGGATCAGATCGTCGGTGAGAGCCGGAGCAGCCTCATCCTAGGAAGGCTGGGCTGTGGCGGCTCCGTCGACAAAAGCCGGCAAAGCAGTAGCTTTGCCGGGAGCCAGAATATCCCTATGATAGAAAAAAGTGGATGGCCACTGTTTGACCGAGTCACCATCTCTAGAAAAACTAATGGTACCAGTGATATAAGGAACACCGGTAGTAATGGAATTTCTCCGGACATGGAAATAATACCGGAAAATAAGCAAACTCGGCCTAATGCCGAGAAAGCCCTCGCAAAGCGCCGCATATGCGCTCATCTCTAGAAGAGAATTGGGAGGAAGATTATGGAGTTGAACTCCATAATGGTCAATCACCTCGGAGAAGAACTCCGAGGAAGGAAAGGACAAACCTCGGTCCAGATGGGTGCCGAAGTGGACGCGCTCGCCCTCGCGTGGATTGGGGACGGTTTCACCGGAACCGCTCTGCCAGTTGCCGGAGGCGAGAAGCTCCTCCTTCTCCACGTTTTTGAGGCCGTCGTCGTCGAGGGCGCAGGGGATCCAGATTCCCCAGAAGCTCTCTTTCTCCGCAGCTGCTTCCGCCGCCGCCGCCAGAGAGGAAGAAGAGGACGAAGCCATTTTCTCTTCGGTGGAAAAGGTGACCTTAAAGTGGCGGCGCTAGGAGCTTTGTGGGAAGAGGACGAAAAGGCTCTGGGCGCACTGGAGGATTGGGAAGAAAGGAACGGCGAAGGACTGGTGGAGAGGAGAAGAAGAAATCTAAACCCCTTATATCCACCTACCTGCGTCAAGATTTGTGCAAACGCTACAGTGTAACCGCCACGCGTCGTGGAAAGAACTGGGAAGGGCCCGCGCGATGATTACGTCGCCTCGATCTCCACGCACGCATTGAAACGGCGCCTCGGTTCCACGAACCGCGGACCCACCAACGGTCGTGCTGACGGAACGTCTGTCAGATGACGTGACTTGACCATGCTTGTGTTAGGTGGCGTTAGAGACCAAGTTCCAGCTTAGTTTAAAAGTGAGCTGGAAAATCCGATAACTAATTGAAAGGTCCGACTTACTTTTAAGACCCGGATCGTATTTTTTATGAAGTTTCAGGAACCCTTCAAGATTCTGCAAGCCGAAGATCAAGCTAGACGATGATAAAATCCGACTTTGGATCTTGGAGGCCTCCGGGGGCTACTGTTGGGGATATACTTTCCGGGTATCCTCACAGATCCTCACTGACCAGGGTGGCCCACTTCGGGTTAGAGCTTTGCTTCACGGGCGGCCCAGTTAGGGAGAGAAGACGGAGTCCAATCCGACTATGGGAAGGCCCGGAAGACTTACCGACTTAGGCCCATAATGTTACTTGTAGTTCAAGATGTACTCTGTAACCAACTCTTAGTCGTAGCCGGATTGGTCTCTCCTGTAAACCCTAGGCCGGATATCTATATAAGCCGTCCTAGGGAGAGCCTTTAGGGCAAGACCAGACACCTCAATAGTCTACAATCTCAACTCGCACAGGCGAAACCTTTGTAACCCATATTCCGGCTCTGCCGTATTACTAGATTGCTAGCAGGAGTAGGGTTCGTCCAAAGCCGGCGGATTCGAACCTGGGTAAACTTGTGTGCTCACCGTCCCGGAACACCATACGTCTCACACCCCTCTCTCCCGCACGCCTCGAGGACCCCCTCATGGCGTACTTGTCCTCAAACCGACGACAGGTGTGACAACAAACAATGCTAGCCTTATTACAAGGGTGACCTAGTAGCAGAAATGAGTATTTCTTTCAACTATGTCTTTTAGAACATGTAGGCGCCATAAATTTACCATTGAAACATGACAATTATGTGTAATTTTATCTATAACATGATCATCACCATAAATGGAGAGAGAGGCTTGAGTGAACCCATGAACCCATGTCCATTGTTCCTATAATAGAAAACCATTATCTTTGCCTCTTGTATTGAAGAGGATTGGGACACTGTCACATTATTGTTTTGTTGCATTCCACTCCCCAGAAATAAATCAACCTCCTTATTACAATAACTTGTTTAGTGCATAAACAAATAAAACTTGTGACACTTTAGTTGTAGAGAATAGATAGCTTTCCTTCTTGCTCCTATGGATCGATACCCAACTTACACATTGAGAGGTATTGCAGTGATCCCCTGCTCTTAGGGGTTATCACCGCCTGGTGAGGCCAGATCAGTTCCCAGCCTGACCTATCTCGGTGAAGAAAAAGCAATGTCCTTAGCAGTCTATTTTCGTACTCATCCAGGTTTCTACCATGCGCGATATCCATGTTCGAGACTGGATGTCTTTTCGGACTGGCCTAATAATCCCCATTTTCCGAGAAAGGGTTTTGGTATTCGGGCATCCTTCTTCTAAGCATAGAGGCAATACCTGAATCCGCCCTGCCAACCTGGGGTGTCGGTCAAGGATCCATTGTGATGCGTTGAGCCCCTATGCGCGTGATAGTGGTGTGCGTCTGTCACTCGCATGTCCCAGCATGTTGACATACTCCATCCTTCTCCTATGGTTGTGTCCTTCGTAGTGGTACTCCAAGGCGGACGATCAAGACTCCCTAATGTCCCCATGAACATCCATACAATAGTGACCATCAGAATAGTGCTCCATCCATCCGCTGTTGGGTGGGAAGAACCTTGCAGCCCTCCTACCAAAGCTGAAAGATGCTTTTGATTGGAGTCTATCAGCTCCCTAGCTCGCCTGATCTTGTCTGGGGCAAGTTGGGTTGTAGGGGGTCTTGTAGTCCGGATGGTCCCGGCCGTCGGGCGTCATTGAGGTAGATACGATATGCATGACCCAGACTACCCCTTCCTAGCACGCCAACTGACGAAGGATAGTTTTCACGATCTCTCTGTAGTCTCACTTCCGAGGAACAAAAGAGAGTTTCTTTGTTTGGCAATTGGATCGGGTCAGGAGGTTTGGATCTCCAAAGACAAAGACGATAAAATGTGTATAATGGGGAGGATTCCCTCGGAATTTATTCATAAGGTGATCCAGAGATCATACAAAGTGGATACAAGATGATCTCGGTGGGTTCATAATGTTACCCGATGAGAGATGAATCTAGGGTTTATGACTATGGCTAATGATTAATACTTGGGCGATTATGGCGTGTCCACTTCACATGAATGTCCCCAGGTACTTATAGGAATTGATGGTGTCAGAGTTTCCCTTAGTCACGTCAGATATTCATCTTGTCTTGCACATAACATTGATCTTCGACCTCCCTTGTATGTGTGCCTGGTCTTTGGGATCTCTAGAGAGTCGTCTGATGGCCCAAAATATATCGAGCTCGTTGGGGAACCCCAAGAGGAAGGTATGATGAGCACCGCAGCGAGTTTTCCCTCAGTTATGAAACCAAGGTTATCGATCCAGTAGGAGCAAGGAAACACCTCCAAGGTGTTGTTTCCAACTTGGAATCCTGCACAACACAACCACAAAACTTTGCCCCCAACTTACAACGAGGTTGTCAATCTCATCGGTTTTGCTGAAAACAAAGGATTAACCGTATTGTGTGGAATATAGTAATTTCTTGTAGAAAGTAAATAGAAAATAGGAAATAGTTGTAGATTGATGGTAAAAGAAAGGACCAGGGTCCATAGTTCACTAGTGGTGATTCTCCTTAAGATAGATGACATGTTGGGTGAACAAATTGCAGCGGGGCAATTGACAAACATCGAGAAAGCAGACATGCATATACTAATCATCTTGACTCCTATGAGATTTGATTGGGCATTACAACATTATACATTGACCGTAATCCAACTGCATCTATGACTAATAATCCACCTTCAGGTTATCATCCGAACCCCCTCCAATATTAAGTTGCAAGCAACAGATAATTGCATTAAGCATTGCATGTAAAGTAAACAATACGATTGTTCTATGAACAAAGGATTGCTGTTTTCTCCCTAGTAGCAACAACACATCTAGTACCTTAGAGATTTCTGTCACTTCCCCAGATTACTAGAGGCATGAACCCACTATCGACCATAAATACTCCCTCTTGGAGTTGCTAGCATCTACTCAGCCAAGATAGCTACTAACAATGGAGAGCATGCAAGATCACAAATAACAAAGACATGATAGAATCAATAATCAATCTGAAATAGCATCTCAATATCCATCAGATCCTTGCAAACACAACATGTATGATTACAAATAGATGATCTTGATCATGAACGGAGCTCACAAGATCTAGACATGGTAGCACAAAGGAGAAGAACCAACCATATAGCTACTACATGAACCCGTAGTCCAAGGATGAACTACTCACGCATCACACTGGAGGCAGTCATGGTGATGAAGAAGGCCTCCAGGGTGAATTCTCCCCTCCGGCAGGGTGCCGAGAAGAGCTTCAGATCCCTCCCGATCTAGGGATGGAGATGACGGCGGCTATAGACTCTTTCGTGGAATTTTGATCGGGTACTTAGGGTTTCTGTATCGGAGGCATCTTATAGGCGAAAGGGGAGGCCGAGGGGGTGCCCTAGGCGGCCGAACCACCCCCTGGCGCGGGCCAGGCCTGGCCGCGCGGCCGGCCCCTGGCCCCTCTCCGTCTCGTATTCTGGCTTTTTTCCGTGTCCCCTCGGTGAAATATTGACTTTGGCTTTTGTCCCGTCCAATTCCGAGAATATTCATTTTCTGACTTTCCTGGAACCAAAAATAGCAGAAAACAGGCAGCTGGCACTGTGGCATCTTGTTAATAGGTTAGTCCAAGAAAGTGTATATTAATACTCCAAAGTGTGGACAAAACATAAGAAAGTAGATATAAAACAAGCATGGAACATCAAAAATTATAGATACGTTAGCAACGTATCAACATCCCCAAGCTTAACTCCTGCTCGTCCTTGAGTAGGTAAGTGATAAAAAGAAAGAATAATTTTTGAGGTGGCATGCACCATCATAAACTTGATCAAAGTATTTGTAAAACATTGATAGCTGGGATCATAGTACTTTAACATAGCATGAAAGATATAGTTCTAACAATAAGACATAGCAACTATGTTTTAACATGAAAAGGCACAAACAAAAGATTCATGAATAACAATGCTTTGCAAGACGTTTTGTTATTTCACACAAAGAAAGCATAATGAGAATGGTATTCAGCTTGTCCCTCATGGAGTAGCAAAACATAAATGCATAGGACACCTTCAAAGTTCATAAGGGTGACTAGATAGAAATAGTTTAAGAACAAGCAATATCAAAGTTATGCATCAATCAACAAGTCTTGGGACAATGCACATTAAACTAAGAATGGCCACTATGCTCTCTCAATAGGTGTATAAAGATAGAAGATGGAGATTCAACATAAAAGTAAAGGAAGAGCCTTCATAGAAGGAAGCAGGGATTCAAGTCTCATAAAGAGCTTCCAAAAATTATGGTACTTATTAGCTTTCAGCTCTTATTGCCCCTATCATAAGCATCTTTAAGTGATTAAGGTTAAAGTGAAAAAACCATGGAGTATATGCTTGATAAAGTATAAGTTGGAAATCTCATGTCCCTTGAATACGAGGGTCGCTCCTCATGCTACTCAAGTTTAGTTACCGGTAAGTTCTTGTCATAGTAAGCACATGTGTATCATAGAGAACCGCCAACGGGGTACCCCTTGCCCGATGATACGGAAGAATCCCCATATCAAAATGACAAGACAACCAGACAACAAGCATCTCGGCAATCTTCTTATTTACCATGGGAAAATGGTGCTTTTTTCTCTCTTTCCTCTTTTCTCATCATTTTTTCTGTTTTTCTCTTTTTCTCAATCTCTATCTCTTTTTTATAAGAAGAATGCTTCATTATGGTTATACTGCAGGTTTCCACCATGATTAGGCATGGATTAGACCAACGGCCCAGGCGTTTCTCTAACACACATACATAACTCCATGGACTAACAAGCTCCCCTTTCATTTCACACCGACGACATCCATAGACAAAAGAGCATGATATCAACTGGGTACAATGTACAAGTGCAATGTTGAAAGCGTTCCCCATGACAGCATGGTTTTGCTAATCCTCAACATATAAGTGCAAGCATATACAACATAGATGACACAATGGTTCAAGTTTATTAGGGGCAATAAAAGTAAAGTGTGCCATCAAGTTTGTGAGAGCTTTAATCACTAGTTTTCTCATAACAAGTTTAATTCGGAAGGTAGATAAAAAATGAATATACTTGGAATAGCAAATGCTAATAGGTAGGTATGGTGGACTCTTTGGAATAACTTGGTTTTATTTTGAGTTGGATGCATGAGTGGAACTCACACTTGGTTATGGAGGCTAGCAAAAGACTGGGAGCGACCAACTAAGAGAGCAATAATGGCCATAATCATGCAAAGCGACAAAACATCATTAATTAAAGCATAAAGTGATATTACGAGTCGAAAACTAAAGGATCATCGAGGCTATGGTGTCTTGGGATAGTCATAACATGGTGTGAGCATGCGCCAAGTCAACCCAAATAAAGCATCAAAGGAGAATATCACAATACTATGCCTTAATATGCTAAAACAACAGTAGGAGCAAGGAAACACCTACAAGGTGTTGTTTCCAACTTGGAATCCTGCACAACACAACCACAGAACTTTGCGCCCAACTGATGACCCACAAGTATAGGGGGTGTATCGCAGTATTTTCGAGGGAAGTGAAACCCAATTTATTGATTCGACACATGGGGAGCCAAAGAATATTTATAAGCCTTAACAACTGAGTTATCAATTCAGCTGCACCTGGAAACAATCTTGCTCACAATAGTTTATCAGTAGCAACAATTTTGTAGTAGCAATAGCAAAGTAATAGTAGTAGTAAAAGTAAACACATTAGTAACAATTGCAGTAAATGGTAGGATTAAAGCGTGGTAGGCATAGGGATGGATGGACGGGCGTTGCATGGATAAGACAATTCATATAGCAATCAAGATATAGGGCATTTGCAGATAAATAAGATAAATCATCCAAGTACTAAATAATCATAGACATGTGTTCCATATATAGTCATACGTGCTCGTAATGAGAACTTGCACAACATATTTTGTCCTGCCAGCCCGTTTCCAGCGGGGCCTCAAGGGAACTACTTCAATTAAGGTGCTCCTTTTCATAGAGCACCGGAGCAAATAATTAACACTCTGTGAACACATGTGATCGTCACATCAAAGCCATCCCCTCCGGTTATCCCGATTATTGTCACTTTGGGGCCTTTGGTTCCGGATAATAATATGTGTATACAACTTGCAGATAAGACCATAAATGATACTATCATAATGAATCAATAACATGTTCCGATCTAAAATCATGGCACTCGGGCCCTAGTGATAAGCATTAAGCATAACAAGTTGCAACAAAGTTAAAAAGCACTAATAATAGATACTAGGCACCATGCCCTAACAATCTGATGCCATTGCATGAATGATCTCATCCAATCCCTACCATCCCCATATCCTACAGCGGGGGATTACTCACTCATGGATGGGGAAATCATGGATGGTTGATGGAGAAGCGATGGCGATGATGACAACGATGATTTCCTCCAATTCCCCGTCCCGGTAGGGTTCCAGAACGGAGTTTCTGGATCTGATTCGTCGAATCTGGTGGTGGCGGCATATAGGAACTCTTTCTGGAAAAACGTCGAACCCCCTTTGGTTTTTAGGTCAAGAGGCAACTTATAGGCGAAGAGAGAGGCTGAGGGGGTGACCGAGGCAGCCACACCACCCCTAGGCGCGGCCTGGCCTGGCCCACGCGGCTAGGTGGTTGGGGCCCCTCGTGGCCCTCCCTGTCTCTTCTTCTGGCTCCGTGAGTCTTCTAGTGAAATAGGATTTTTTGCATATTTTCCGGGATTTTTCCTAATAGTTGATTTTCTGCACAAAAACTAGACACCAAGGTAATTCTGCTGAAAACAGCGTCAGTCCGTGTTAGTTGCATCCAAATCACACAAGTTTAGAGGAAAAACAATAGCAAAAGTGTTCGGGAAAGTAGATACGTTTTGGACGTATCAACTCCCCCAAGCTTAGCTTATTGCTTGTCCTCAAGCAATTCAGTTGAAAACTGAGTGCGATAAAAGAAACTTTCACGAACACATTTGCTTCATAAGATGTATATATTCTCAAGTACTTGGTCAATTCATAATAAGTAGTATGCAAATAAGGTTACTCAATCGTCATTGCAAGCTATGAAGAGATTCTAACTCAAAAATAGTAAGTAGCTTGAAACATAAACATAAGCAACATTGCAATGCTCATAAAAAAGTATGATAGAGTGGTATCTCGCTTGCCTTTGATTGGAGGGCAAACATAAATGCCAAGGCACCTCTGAAGTTCAAGTGAAGACTAGAAGTAAAGATATCAAAGATACAAGTATCAAAGTCATGACACAGTTAATCCAAATTTTGAGACAAGCATATTACACTAAGAATGACAACTATGCTCTCAAGAAAGTGCTCATAGAATAGGTGGTGACTCAACAAGGAAATGAAAAGGTTTTGAAAAGTTTGAAAGGCTTCCAAATGCTGAAAGTATGGTACTTGTTAGCTTTGAGCTATCATTGCCCCTATCATAAGCATCTTTGAATGGTTAAAGTGAAAGTGATATCCAATACGAGTTATATGCTTGACAGACCATAAACTAGAAATCTCATGTCCCTTGAGTACGAGGGCCGCTCCTCATGCTACTCAACTTTAGTTACCAGTAAGTTCTTGTCATAGTAAATACATGCGTATCATAGAGAACCACCAACAGGGTACCCTTGCCCGATGATACAGAAGAATCCCTATATCAAAATGACAAGGCAAGCAGACAATGAGCATCTGAGCAATCTTCTTATTTACCATGGGAAAATGGTGCTTTTTTCTCTCTTTCCTCTTTTCTCATATTTTTTTTCTCAATCTCTATCTCTTTTTTATAAGAAAAATGCTTCATAGATTGCTCATTATGGTTACGCTGCAGGTTTCCACCATGATTAGGCATGGATTAGACCAACCACCTAGGCGTTTCTCTAACACACATACAAGCTCATGGACTTACAAGCTCCCCTTTTATTTCACACCGACGACATCCATAAACAAAAGAGCATGATATCAACTAGGTATATATTTACAAGTGTTGAAAGCATTCCCCGTGATAGCACGGTTCTACTAATCCCCAGCCTATAATTTGCAAGCATATAACTTTTCATGGACAGTCACAATAGTTCAGGTTTATTAAGTGCAAGAAATAAAGTGTGCCATCAAGTTCGTGAGAGCTTTACTAACTAACTTTATCATAACAAGCAAACATTTTATTTGGAAGAAAACAAGGCATATTGAATACGCACGGAATAACAAATGATGCTAGTAGGTAGGTATGGTGGACACTTTTGGCAATATAGGTTTTGGGGGGTTGGAAATACAAGTAGAGCTCATACTTAGTGCAAGTGAAGGCTAGCAACAATAAGGGAGCGACAAACAAGAGAGCAATAACTGTCATAATCATGCTTGCAACAAAACAGGACTAATTATGGCATGAAAATGATTCATGAACCCTGAGGCAAAATAATTCATCGAGTCTTAACTGATTATTTCAATCATATGCATGCTTGAGCATGTGCCACGTCAATTCAAGTGAAACATTCAAAGGAGGATACCGCAGTATCATACCAAGTTATGAATAGAACAATGCAAGCAAACATTCATATGACACGCTGGAGCTAATCATAAGAAAGCAAGAACTACTAAACACCCATAAATAACATACACCTTACATGAACAAACTAAGCATGTCCACAATGATGAGTATATGTACAAAAATGAAAACAGATAGAGTTCATTACCAGCCTCTTACCACACCTTAAGTTGTCATTAATCTTCATTATTGCCCTCGACTTGTGTGGCTTGAATAATAACAGAAAACCAAACTCCACTAAGAACTGCTGAACCCTGCAACGAACTTCATAAAACCAAAGAAGGACATAAAATATTTTTGGTGTTTTTTATTTTTAAAGGCAAGAGAAAAAAAGAGGAACCAACAGATTATTGCTTTACGAACTACGTGTAAAGTAAACAATACGATTGTTCTATGAACAAAAGATCGTTGTTTTCTCCCTAGTAGCAACAACACATCTAGCACCTTAGATATTTCTGTCACTTCCCCAGATTACCAGAGGCATGAAACCACTATCGAGCATAAATACTAACTCTTGGAGTTGCTAGCATCTACTTGGCCAAGATAGCTACTAACAACAGAAAGCATGCAAGATCACAAATAACAAAGACATGATAGAATCAATAATCAATCTGAAATAGCATCTCAATATCCATCAGATCCCCGCAAAAACAACATGTATGGATTACAAATAGATGATCTTGATCATGAACGGAGCTCACAAGATCTAGACATGAAAGCACAAAGGAGGGAAACCAACCATCTAGCTACTACATGGATCCGTAGTCCAAGGATGAACTACTCACGCATCACACCGGAGGCTTGCATGGTGTTGAAGAAGGCCTCCAGGGTGAATTCCCCTCTCCGACGGGGTGCCGGGAAGAGCTTCAGATCCCCCCGATCTAGGGACAGAGACGACGGCGGCTACAGACTCTTTCGTGGATTTTTGATCGGGTAATTAGGGTTTTCGTCCTGAGGGCAACTTATAGGCGTAGGGAGAGGCCGAGGGGGTGCTGGGGTCGGCCAGACCACCCCCTGGCGCGGGCCAGGCCTGGCCGCGCGGCCAGGTGGTGTGGCCGGCCCCCAGCCCTTCTCCGTCTCGTATTCTGGCACTTGATCCCTTCCGGAAAAATAGGCACTTTGGCTTTTGTCCCGTCCAATTCCGAGAATATTCATTTTCTGACTTTCTTGGAACCAAAAACAACAGAAAATAGGAAGCTGGCACTGTGGCTCTTGTTAATAGGTTAGTCCAAGAAATCATAATAAAAGTACTCCAAAGTTGGAACAAAACACAAGAAAGTGGATAAAACTAAGCATAGAACATCAAAAATTATAGATACATTTGCAATGTATCAACATCCCCAAGCTTAACTCCTGCTCGTCCTCGAGTAGATAAGTGATAAAAAGAAAGAATTTTTGAGGTGACATGCACCATCAAAGACTTGATCAAAGTATTTGCAAAACACTCAAAGCTGGGATCATAGTACTTAAATCATAACATGAAAGACAAAGTTCTAGCAATAAGCAAAGAAACTAAGATGCAACATGAAAAGGCACAAACAAAAGAATCATGAATAACAATGCTTTGCAAGACGCTTGTTTGTTTCACATAAAGAAAACATAACATAAAAGTATTCAGCTTGTCCCTCAATAGAGTAGCAAATATAAATGCATAGGACACCTTCAAAGTTCATAAGAGTGACTAGACACAATAGTTTCAAACAAGCAATAACAAGTTATGCATCAATCAACTAGTCTTGGGACAATGCACATAGAACTAAGAATGGCCACTATGCTCTCAAAGTAATGCATAAAGATAGAAGGTGGAGACTCAATATAATGGTGGAAGAAAGGCCTTTTGTAAAAGGAAGTAGGGATTCAAGTCTCATAAAGAGCTTCCAAAAATTATGGTACTTATAGCTTTCAGCTCTCATTTCCCCTATCATAAGCATCTTGAAGTGATTAAGGTTAAAGTGAACAAACTATGGTGTATATGCTTGACGAAGTATAAGTGAGAAATCTCATGTCCCTTGTATACGAGGGCCGCTCCTCATGCTACTCAAGTTTAGTCACCGGTAAGTTCTTGTCATCGCAAGGACATGTGTATCATTGAGAACCGCCAATGGGGTACCCCTTGCCCAATGATACGGAAGAATCCCCATATCAAAATGACAAGGCAAGCAGACAACGAGCATCTCAGCATTCTTCTTATTTACCATGGGAATATGGTGCTTTTTTTCTCTCTTTCCTCTTTTCATAGTATC
Source organism: Avena eriantha (assembly GCA_910589775.1). Taxonomy (NCBI): domain Eukaryota; kingdom Viridiplantae; phylum Streptophyta; class Magnoliopsida; order Poales; family Poaceae; genus Avena; species Avena eriantha. Next base: position 424,476,136 of record OU342745.1, read on the forward strand.
TCTTTTCTCTTTTTTTCTCAATATAGGACTCTCTTTTTTTATAAGAAGAATGCTTCATAGACAGCTCATTATGGTTACGCTGCAGGTTTCCACCATGTCAGCATGGATTAGACCAGCGGTCCAGGCGTTTCTCTAACACATATAAATAACTCCATGGACTTACAAGCTCCCCTTTCATTTCACACCGACGACATCCATATACAAAAGAGCATGATATCAACTAGGTACAAGTACCAAGTGCAATGTTGAAAGCGTTCCCCATGAAAGCATGGTTCTGCTAATTCCCAAAAAATAAGTGCAAGCATATAGAACATAGACGACACAATGGTTCAAGTTTATTAACGGCAAGTAAAGTAAAGTGTGCCATCAAGTTCGTGAGAGCTTTAATCACTAGTTTTCTCATAACAAGTGAAAGGTAAACAAAAGCATGAATATACTTGGAATAGCATGAGCTAGTAGGTAGGTATGGTGGACTCTTTGGAATAACTTGGCTTAGGGAGTTGGATGCATGAGTGGAACTCATACTTGGTTGTGGAGGCTAGCAAAAGAGTGGGAGCGACAAACTAAGAGAGCAATAATGGCCATAATCATGCAGAGCGACAAAACATCATTGATCAAAGCATAAAGTGATACTACAAGTTGAAAACTAAAGGATCATAAAGGCTATGGTGACTTAAGATAGTCATAACATGGTGTGAGCATGCGCCAAGTCAACCCAAATAAAGCATCAAAGGAGAATACCACTATACTATGCTTTCATATGCTAAAACAACGCATGATTCATCCAAGGCACATTAAGCAATCTCAATTGTTTATAACAAGTCATGCTACAGCAAAGAATACTAAGCATAAAGCCAAAACAATATCGAGCATGGCATGACAAAGCATAGGCCACAGTCAAAAACGAGCTCTTTTTACCACATAAGTATGAACTTTCCTACTCTTTTCCAAACCAAACCAAACTATATGCAAACCAAAGTATGAAAGAGGGGGTCCAACCAATTTATTCAGAAAAATAAGCAAACCAAGCAAACGAAAAACCAAAAAAAAAGACGCTCCAAGAAAAACACAACTGTGCATGAAACAATAAAAATGAAGCGTTTGGAAGGAACCTGGAATTTTTATTGATGAAGAAGGGGATGCCTTGGGCATCCCCAAGCTTTGACGCTTGTACTTCTTGAATATTTCTTGGAGTGACACGCGTGGCATCCCAAGTTTGACCTTTAGTCCATCCTTCATCTCTTTACTCATTCCTTCCATACACCTGAAAATTTTCCTTCATACAAAACTTCACACAATCTCATTAGCAACATTAGTACACTTAAGATAAATAAGTCTCAAGGTTCAGTTCTAACACCAAATAAACTTCCATTAGAACACTAGCTACTGTATCCATTCCCTCAAAAATCTCAATTCCCCAAAGGAACTCAAGAAGGAACTAACAAGAAGCAAATACAAAAAATGGCAGAAATCTGTCAAAATAGACCAGTAGGTAAAGACGAATATTTTCGAAGACCTTCTGTTGCTCAAATAAAAAAGTATTGAACTAAGGAAAGTTAGCTAACAACCTGGGGCATAAGCACAAAACATTACAGCTCAATCCGACGTACAGAGCTCTCTCAGGAATTTTTACGGTGAAACACAGAAATCTGTTTTGGGACAGCAACTTTCCCAATCATCACTTCACTCTCATTAGAGGTTATTCTTGGCACAAAAAGCAAATAAAAAGGATAAGGAGAGGTTATTACAGAGGTAATAACTTTCAAGACTCAACTAAAACTCTTGGGTTATCTCCCAACAAGTACTTTTCTTTAACGCCTTTAAGTTAGGCATAAGAACCAAAGAAAGAATCAAGTGTTCTCAAATGAAGAAGCATTAAGACCAACTTTCTTGCCCTTACCTCTCTTATTTTTATTCTTAAACTTGAGGAAAATATGATTGTTTGGTGGAGAATAAAGGTGCATGGTCCCCTTTCCCACATCTATTATTGCTCCAAGCAGTTCTAATAGGGACCTTCCAAGTGTAATTTGTCCTTTTCCTGCACATTCAATAACAAGATAATCAATAGAAATCATTTTCCCAAGGATCTTTGTAAACACTCCTTCAGATATTCCAAGAGGTAATATGGTAGTATTATTAGTAAGAGATATTTCTTTTCCTCCCTTAATGAGCCCCCAAAGATTCAGAGATTCATAAATTCAGACATGATATCGCAGCGGGCTTGAAAAGTTTCAGTGTTTATCTCAATCTTTACTGTAGGGAACCACTTTGATGGTTCAGAGTTTATTGGAACATAATCATGTAGCTCCCTAAGCGTATTATAGCACCCTTCTAATCTAGTAGTGCTAGCTTCAAGAGTATCCAACCTAGCAAATATTTTCGCGAAAGAAGTATCAGTTTGGCTAGGCATGTTGTAAGTAAGGATCAATTTCTCTATAGCATTAATAGCATCATCCTCATTACATTGGAGGAAATCTCCTCCCGCAATAGCATCTAAAGCATATCTATAGCAAAGAGCAATCCCAAGGTAAAAACTGCTAAGGAACAAGCCTTGAGTCATTTTAGGCTTAGTTTTTTCATGAAGATCAGAGATTCTAGACCAAGCTTCCTTAAAACTTTCCTCAATTCCTTGTTTGAAAGTGAAAATCATTTCCTCGGGTGACATAGTGATTGGAGCAAGGCTAGCCATAATGGCAACTTAGGATAGGAACTAATTTGTTTGTGTTTTTGAAATAAGAAAGCAAACTTGTAAAACTATTTTTTTTGTGTTTTTTGAAGAACAAAACAAGCAAACAAAGCAAAAAGAAACTAAGCAAAACAAAAACAACAAAGTAAAGAGATAGATAACATGCTGGGTGAACAAATTACAGCAGGGCAATTGACAAACACCGAGAAAGCAACACATGCATATACTAATCATCTTGACTCCTTTGAGACTTGATTGGGCATTAAAACATAATACATAGACCGCCATCCAACTGCATCTATGACTAATAATCCACCTTCAGGTTATCATCCGAACCCCCTCCAGTATTAAGTTGCAAGCAACAGATTATTGCTTTACGAACTGCATGTAAAGTAAACAATACGATTGTTCTATGAACAAAAGATCGTTGTTTTCTCCCTAGTAGCAACAACACATCTAGTACCTTAGAGATTTCTGTCACTTCCCCAGATTACCAGAGGCATGAACCCACTATCGAGCATAAATACTAACTCTTGGAGTTGCTAGCATCTACTTGGCCAAGATAGCTACTAACAACAGAAAGCATGCAAGATCACAAATAACAAAGACATGATAGAATCAATAATCAATCTGAAATGGCATCTCAATATCCATCGGATCCCCGCAAACACAACATGTATGGATTACAAATAGATGATCTTGATCATGAACGGAGCTCACAAGATCTAGACATGAAAGCACAAAGGAGGAGAAACCAGCCATCTAGCTACTACATGGATCTGTAGTCCAAGGATGAACTACTCACGCATCACACCGGAGGCTTGATGGTGATGAAGAAGGCCTCCAGGGTGAATTTCCCTCTCGGGCAGGGTGCCGAGAAGAGCTTCAGATCCCCCCCGATCTAGGGACAGAGACGACGACGGCTACAGACTCTTTCGTGGATTTTTGATCGGGTACTTAGGGTTTTCGTCCCGAGGGCAACTTATAGGCGGAAGGAGAGGCCGAGGGGGTGCTGGGGTCGGCCAGACCACCCCCTGGCGCGGGCCAGGCCTGGCCGCGCGGCCAGGTGGTGTGGCCGGCCCCCAGCCCTTCTCCGTCTCGTATTCTGGCACTTGATCCCTTCCGGAAAAATAGGCACTTTGGCTTTTGTCCCGTCCAATTCCAAGAATATTCATTTTCTGACTTTCCTGGAACCAAAAACAACAGAAAACAGGCAGCTGGCACTGTGGCTCTTGTTAATAGGTTAGTCCAAGAAATCATAATAGAAGTACTCCAAAGTTGGAACAAAACACAAGAAAGTGGATAAAACTAAGCATGGAACATCAAAAATTATAGATACATTTGCAATGCATCATCGGTGTACCTCCCCCAAGCTTAGGCTTTTCGCCTAAGTGGGCATCAATCCCAGGCTGGCCAAGATGGAGCGCCTCCGTAGTATGGCGAGGAGGTGCCCTCGTCCTGATACAAGCTCGAGGATGCCCCAGCGTAGTGCGCAAAATAGTCGTAAGAGGGCACATCCCCCGGTACTGCCCGTGGAAACCAAGCAAGCGGATCTGCTCGTCCACCTCCTCCTTGGAACGCGTCCATGGCATCCTGTAAATACTTATCTTCCCGCGCTGAGCTACACGGTCATCGTCATTTTTCACGCTTCGGTAGAGCTCTAGCAAATCAGCGGGTCGACCTTTGATCTTCTTCATTGTCCTAGTCATGCCTATGCCTATAATGCTGCAAAATCTTTCCAATGACATGGTAATAAGCAGATTATAAATTTTGAACGAAACAGTTGACTGATAAGGGGTGTTAGTGAAAATGAAACTCTCAACGAAAGTTTTGGTGAGCACGGCATATTGCTCACTCTCATCCTGCTTGTAAGTGGTCAAACCAACCCTCTAAACAAGAAGTAAGAAATCATCAAGGATCCCTGCAGCTTGCAAAAAGGTAAAACAAGGGAAGGTAGATGGGTGAGCATCTCCCTTATCTCCTTCATTTCCAAAGTGTGGTGCAATAAGATCTTCATTATATGACGGCCTAAACTGAGAGGCTGATCTTGAAGGCCTTTCCCTCCTGGGTGTCTCCCTCTCAAATATTTCTCCAAAAGTGTGGTTGTTCATCTTTGATATTCTGAAATTTAAACATCCATTATACAAGTGATTGCAAAGTGAATACATAATGAATGGAACTACTCATAGGGACTTGTAAGAGGCCTAAACATGCATCAAAACAATTCCTCTAAGCATTGAACAAGCTTACAAGCTCACAAAACCTGTCACCTACAGCAGCAAAATACTCAAGATATAATCCACTAAACCCAAATCTACTTGGACAAGCGGAGGATTCACATACCGGAGAACAAATCCTTGAAATTTTAGTAGCAAAGATGGGATGAGCAAGGAGATCGAAAAATCATGGACAAGAACATCAAGGACGCGATTTTGAGCAATGAACTGATGTTTTCTCGGGAGAGAGAAGGAAGTGGCAAGTAAGAGAGTGAGTGGAGGGCTAGGGGTGGCCCACACCATGGCTAGGCACGCCACCAGGTGGTGTGCCTGCCTGGTGGGCTCCCTGGGTCACTCCAGGCACTTCTCTGCCCCTTTTTTCACGTAAAAATTTAATATGATTTTTTTGGAATTTTTCGAGACACTTTATTTTTTATAGCAATTTTCAGGTATTGATGAATGATTTTCTGACAGAAAGATGGCTTTGGGATGATGCAATAACAAAACAAAACTAAAACTTCAGAAGTTCTAAGACACTCTAATAAGCAAGCAACTAGAAACTGAAAAGTAAACTAAGTGAAAGCAAAAACTAAAAATGGATAAAATAAAAGTAAGCAAAGATTAATCATGGTGAAATCATTGTTTTGTTCATTAAAATCCCTTTGTTAACAAGGTTGATCAGGTCGTGTTACCAAAACAATTTTATATGAAACAAAACTTTGTATTCCACTAAATGATTATGTTACCTCAACCTTGATAGTAATGGTCCCAATCATAATAGTTTCATATTTTTCTCGTGGTATGGGACAATATATTTCTCCAACTTGGATGCCCTCAACATGTTCAATTGAATTTAAGTGATAAGTCCTATCAATCTTCTTGGGGAAATAGACAGTATACTCCTTGTCATTAACATTACAATTCACCTTTCCTTGATTACAATTAATAACAGCTCCTGCAGTATTAAGAAAAGGTCTCCCAAGAATAATAGACATATTGTCATCTTCAGGCATTTCAAGCACAACAAAGTCAGTTAATATCAAGCAATTTTGAGCCACTTGAACAGGTACATCCTCACATATACCAACAAGAATAGTAGTAGATTTATCAGCCATTTGCAAAGATATATCAGTTGGTATTAGTTTTTCCAATTGAAGTCTCTTGTAGAGAGAAAAAGGCATAACACTAACTCCTGCTCCTAAATCACACAAAGCAGTTCTAACATATCTATTTTTAATCGAACAAGGAATAGTTGGAATCCCTCGGTCTCCAAGTTTCTTTGGAACCTTACCATTAAAGGAATAATTAGCAAGCAAACTAGAAATTTCTTCATTAGGGATCTTCCTTTTATTAGAGACAATATCCTTCCTATACTTTGAGTAAGGAGGCAATTTAATAGCATCAGTCAATGGTATTTGCAAAAATAAAGGTTTCATCCACTCACAAAACTTATTATAGTGTTCATCTTCCTTTGACTTGTGTTTCTTATCAGGGAAAGGCATAGGTTTTTGGACCCAAGGCTCTCTTTCACTACCATGTTTCTTAGCAACAAAATCTTCCTTAGTGTATTTAGTATTCTTAGTGTGTCTTACCGGTTCTTCTTCAACTTTTTATTTATAAAGAGCATCATTTTCCTCATTACCACTTTCAGTTTCAACATCAGAGACAGATATACTATTAGGATCTTTAGCAGGTTTAGAGGATTCTACAATAGTTTTATGTTTCTTTTTCCTTTTCTTAGGAGAAGTACCACTATTTTCAATTTGTTGAGAATATTGTTCAAATATTTTAGGATGCCCCTCGGGATATAGAGGATCCTGGGTGGCAGCACCACTTCTAGTTCTAATTTCATAAGCATGTTTTTCTTTAGAAGCATTAACTAGCAAATCTTTGTGTACCTTAATAAGTTGATCAATTTGAGTTTGAACCATTTGGAAATGTTTAACAAGCATTTTAACATCATTAGAGGTTCTTTCTACAATATCCTTTAATTCAATAATAGCTCTAGAGTTTTCCATCAAATGATTCTGCACTCTTTTATTAAAATTATCTTGCTTAACAATAAAAATATCAAATTCTTCTAAGCATTGATCAGGAGGTTTAGAATAAGGAATATCACCTTCATCAAAATGTTGGAGAGAGTGTACCTCAATAGTGGATGAGTGGGAGATTGGCTTACATAGTTCTTCTATAGGACGTAAATTCTTCACATTTTCAGCTTTAATACCCTTTTCCTTAAGACATTTCTTAGCTTCCTTCATCACTTCATCATTTATCTCAATAACTCCCCTCTTCTTTGATGTTGGTCTTGGTGTTGGCTCAGGCACAGTTAACTCAGGTGTAGTTGATTCAGGTGTAGTTGGCTCAGATGAAGTCCAGTCTTCATAATTCTTGCTTATTTTAGCCATTAATTACCCAGCTTCCTTGGGAGTTCTATTCCTGAAAACACAATTAGCACAACTATCCAGGTATGTCCTAGATTCTTCAGTTAGTCCATTATAATATATATCAAGAAGCTCAATTTTAGGTAATGGACATTCAGCCTGTGCATGAATCAAAGCGCAAAACCTTGCCCATGATTTAGGCAATATCTCTTTTTCTCCCTGTTTAAAATCAAAAAGTTCCTGCAAAATGGCATGTCTAGCACTAGGAGGGAAATATTTCTGAAGGAAGGTACTAATCAAGCAATCAGGGCTATCCATAGATCCAGGAGATAAATTATTAAACCAAGTTTTAGCTTCTCCTTTCAGTGAAAAAGGGAAAATTTTAGCAACCAAGTAGGTGTGCATCTTAATATCATCAGAAAATAAGCCACTCATGGTAGAAAGCTCAGTCATATGTGCTACTGCACTTTCATTCTTAGTCCCACAAAAAGGTTCTTTCTCAACAATAGTTATGTAAGATAAATCAAGAGAGAAATCATAATCCTTGTCTTTAATGTTTATGGGAGATGTAGCAAACTTATCATTAGGAGATAATTTGGGTTTAACAATATGTTTCTCAAGAAGACTCTTAATAGCACTCCTACCATGAGTGTTTTGGCATTCTTTAATAAATTCATTAGTCATTTCTATATATGTGTCTTCAATATCATAGCTCTCTCTAGACTCAGGTGAACTGACAGGTGTAGTAGTATCTTCATTAGGAGTTTTGATATTTCTAGCTATATATCTAGTAATCGTAGCATCTAGGAAAGGACCTAATGAACCACTCTTATCAAGCACAATAGAAGCAGCATCATAAGTATCAGAAATTTCAAATTCAGCAGTAGTAGCAGTATGTGTAGCATGTGTATGTGGTGGTGTAAGGAGCTTACTCATCACAGATGGTGAATCAAGAGCAACAGAGGTGTTCAGAACCGTACCTCTCATTGTAGTGGATGGTAATATAGGAACCTTTCCATCATGAGACTTACCCATGATGAATGGAGGGCAGCGAACAATAGTGATTCCAAGTGGACTTGATAAATAGAGCTATGCTCCTCGGGAACGGCGCTAGAAAATAGTCTTGATGACCCACAAGTATAGGGGGTGTATCGCGGTATTTTCGAGGGAAGTGAAACCCAATTTATTGATTCGACACAAGGGGAGCCAAAGAATATTTATAAGCCTTAACAACCGAGTTGTCAATTCATCTGCACCTAGAAACAATCTTGCTCATAGCAGTTTATTAGTAGCAACAGTTTGTAGTAGCAATAGCAAAGTAATAGCAGTAGTAAAAGTAAAGATAGTAGTAACAATTGCAGTAAATAGTAGGATTAAAGCGCGGTAGGCATAGAGATGGATGGACGGGCGTTGCATGGACAAGACAATTCATATAGCAATCAAGATATAGGGCATTTGTAGATAAATAAGATAAAGCATCCAAGTACTAAATAATCATAGGCATGTGTTCCATATATAGTCATACGTGCTTGCAATGAGAACTTGCACAACATCTTTTGTACGTCCGACACGTTTGCATTGGGGCCTCAAGGGAACTACTGGCAATTAAGGTGCTCCTTTTAATAGATCACCGGAGCAAAGCATTAACACTCCCTGAACACATGTGATCCTCACATCAAAGCCATGCCCTCCGGTTATCCTGATTATTGTCACTTCGGGGCCTTTGGTTCCAGAAAACAATATGTGTATACAACTTGTAGGTAAGACCATAAACGATACTATCATAATGAATCAATAACATGTTCAGATCTGAAATCATGGCACTCGGGCCCTAGTGACAAGCATTAAGCATAACAAGTTGCAACAAAGTCAAAAGGCACTAATAATAGATTGCACCATGCCCTAACAATCTGATGTCATTACATGAACGATCTCATCTAATCCCTACCATCCCCATAGCCTACAACGGGGGATTACTAACTCATGGATGGGGGAATCATGGATGGTTGATGGAGAAGTGATGGTGATGATGACGGCAATGATCTCCTCCAATTCCCCATCCCGGCAGGGTGCTAGAACGGAGTTTCTGGTTCTGATTCGCAGAATCATGTGGTGGCAGCGTAGCGGAACTCTTTCTGGAAAAATGTCGAACCCCCTTTGGTTTTTAGGTCAAGAGGCAACTTATAGGCAAAGAGGGAGGCTGAGGGGGTGACCGAGGTGACCACACCATCCCCAGGCGCGGCCTGGCCTAGCCCGCGCGGCCAGGTGGTGTGGCCCCTCGTGGCCCTCCTCCGTCTCGTCTTCTGACTCCATGAGTCTTTTGGTAAAATAGGATTTTTTGCATACTTTCCGAGATTTTCCTGATAGTTAATTTTCTGCACAAAAACTAGACACCAAGGTAATTCTGCTGAAAATAGTGTCAGTTTGTGTTAGTTGTATCCAAATCACACAAGTTTAGAGGAAAAACAATAGCAAAAGTGTTCGGGAAAGTAGATACGTTTTGGACGTATCACCAACTTATAGTGAGGTTGTCAATCTCACCGGTTTTGCTGAAACAAAGGATTAAACGTATTGTGTGGAAGATAGTAATTGCTTGCAGAAAGTAAACAGAAAACAGTAAATAGTTGTAGATTGATGGTAAAAGAAAGGATCAGGGTCCATAGTTCACTAGTGGTGATTCTCCTTAAGATATATGACATGTTGGGTGAACAAATTATAGCGGGGCAATTGACAAACATCGAGAAAGCATACATGCATATACTAATCATCTTGACTCCTATGATATTTGATTGGGCATTACAACATTATACATTGACCGTAATCCAACTGCATCTATGACTAATAATCCACCTTCAGGTTATCATCCGAACCCCCTCCAGTATTAAGTTGCAAGAAACAGATGATTGCATTAAGCATTGCGTGTAAAGTAAACAATATGATTGTTCTATGAACAAAGGATTGATGTTTTATCCCTAGTAGCAATAGCACATCTAGTACCTTAGAGATTTCAGTCACTTCCCTAGATTACTAGAGGCATGAACCCACTATCGAGCATAAATACTCCCTCTTAGAGTTGCTAGCATCTACTCGGCCAAGATAGCTACTAACAACGGAGAGCATGCAAGATCACAAATAACAAAGACATGATAGAATCAATAATCAATCTGAAATAGCATCTCAATATCCATCGGATCCCCGCAAACACAACATGTATGATTACAAATAGATGATCTTGATCATGAACGGAGCTCACAAGATCTAGACATGGTAGCACAAAGGAGAAAAACCAACCATCTAGCTACTACATGGACCTGTAGTCCAAGGATGAACTACTCACGCATCACATCGGAGGCAGTCATGGTGATGAAGAAGGCCTCCAGGGTGAGATCTCCCCCCCGGGAGGGTGCCGGGAAGAGCTTCAGATCCCTCCCGATCTAGGGATGGAGATGACGGCGGCTATAGACTCTTTCGTGGAATTTTGATTGGGTACTTAGGGTTTCTGTATCGGAGGCATCTTATAGGCGAAAGGCGAGGCCGAGGGGTGCCCTAGGCGGGCGCACCACCACCTGGCACGGGCTAGGCCTAGCCGCGCGGCCAGGTGGTGTGGCCGGCCCGTGGCCCCTCTCCGTCTCGTATTCTGGCTCCGTGTCCCCCTCGGTGAAATATTGACTTTGGCTTTTGTCCCGTCCAATTCCGAGAATATTCATTTTCTGACTTTCCTGGAACCAAAAATAGCAAAAAAGAGGCAGCTGGCAGTGTGACATCTTTTTAATAGGTTAGTCCAAGAAAGTGTATAAAAATACTCCAAAGTGTGGACAAAACATAAGAAAGTAGATATAAAACAATCATGGAACATCAAAAATTAAAGATATGTTAGCAACATATCACCGTCTTGCAGCCCCATGGGCCGGGTCAGTTGAGAGCTTCTAGATGCATCCCTTCAGGTCTTTGATCGTATATACAGGCATGGGCAGCAATCATGGATTGAGGCCCATGTGAGGTACATGCCTAAATCCATGCATCACCGATAAAAAGCTTGATCCAGGGGTTGTTAAATGCATATTTCTTGGTTAAGTTTCAGGATATAAAGCATATAAATTATGGAATCCTAAAACTAAAAAGGTTTTATTGAGTATAACTGTTATTTTCAGTGAATCTATTATGTATCATGACAGCCTTCCCTCAGATCCCTCTCCAGTTCATCTTGGCGAGAATAAAGTTAGTGTCCAGGTGGAGCACCTATAGGAAACTATTGAAAACGATGATGTTGTTCAAGATACACATGAGGAAAAGATTGATGATTATGTTGTTTAGGACTCACCTGTTATTTTGCAGCAATCACATGAATCCATTGTTGCTGATAGATCGAGTCATAACAAAGGTCCTCGTTCATGTTTTATTGAAGAATGTAATCTTGTTCATTATGCTCTGAGTTGTGCTGAACAAGTGGGATACAATTCTGAACATATAATGAAGTTGTTTCATTCGTTGACCACAAGAAGTGGAGTTCTGTTATGCAAGAGGAGATGCAATCTCTTAATAAAAGTTGTACATGGGATGTTGTGCACTTTCACTACAACACAGAGCCCAAGCGCTAGCGCTTATAGATGCCGAGGCATAGCCTTATTAGCTGCGCTCACACTGGCGCGGCAAAAAATTAATTACAGTGAGCTAGCGCTTATGCGGCATGATAATGGATGTGCCTTATTACATTACTGAAGATGGTGGAACTATAGTGTCGTGTTATGTATTGCGAATGTCGTGGTTTGTACAACATCCTTGATCTAGATAATTAATTACAGTACCATTAATCAAAGTAAGCAGTTTACAGTCATTAATTTAGGAAGCTAGTTGCATTCAAATCGAAAATTCAATTTTATTGAGAAGATATTTATTACATCACATTACACTTTAGCCACTTCTTAAGGATCTAATCCTTCTGTGAAAAAAGGGTTTTATCCCGACTAATTCTTCTAACAAGCAAATTATGAAAATAAAGAACTAAAAACTATCTACAACTAACATAATTCTTCCATTTATCTTAAGGATAAATGGAGAAATTTACCTAATCTAATCGTGAGTGCCTCTCTATTCCGCTGACACGCTACTATAACAAACGCAACAACACTGCCACCATCCTCCAACAATGATTCTTTCATGGTGGCAGCAACGATAGCGATGGCGGCGGCGATGGCGACAACACCATGTCTATAATCCTTCGCACGAGCTACGCTAACCGCATTGTTGTGGATCTGAAATACATAGAAGATCGATTAGAGAAAGAGCATGATGCAATAGCAGATTGATTATAGAAATAACATGATGCAACAATAGATCGATTAGATAAAGAAGAAGATCCAACAGCAAATTTATTAGAGAAAGAACAAGATCCAATAGTAGATTGACTGAGAAAGAACCTTAGGCTCGGAGGACTCTAGAGCGGAGGCTGGGTCGGATTGGCAGAGCTTGCGAGGAATCACCCCTTGGGAGGGCCGACTATAGTAGATAAGGGAGTTGGTGAGTGATACATTGCAAATGTATCTATAATTTTTGATATTCCATGCTTGGTTTTATCTAATTTCTTATGTTTTGTCCACACTCTGGAGTACTTTTCATATATTTTTTGGACTAACCTATTAACAAGTGCCATAGTGCCAGTTGCCTGTTTTCTGCTGTTTTTGGTTCCAAAAAAGTTAGAAAATCAATATTCTCGGAATTGGACCGGACAAAAGCCAAAGTTGATATTTTCCTGGAAGACTCACGGAGCCAGAAGGAGAGTCGGAGAGGGGCCACAGGGTGGCCACACCACCCCATGGCGCAGGTCCCCCCAGGCCACGCCAGGGCATGGTGTGGGCCCCCTGGCCGCCCACCGACCTTGCCCTCTGGCCTATAAGAAGCCTCCCGAGGCATAAACCCTATATAATCAAGCCTCCAGCCACGAAAAGTTCCACAACGCCGCCGCCACCGAAGGGGAGATTTGGGGGACAGAAAGTCTCTGTTCTGGCACCCTGCCGAGATGGGGAAGTGCCCCCGGAGCCATCTCCATCGATCTCCACCACTATCTCCATCACCACTGCTGATTCCCATGATGAGGAGGGAGTAGTTCTCTCTCGAGGCTAAGGGCTCTACTGGTAGCTATGTGTTCATATCTCTCTCTATGCATGATCATATTGTGATCATGAGCTTTGTAATCAAGTAGATCTACCTTGCTACTCAAGTGCTTTAATAGATCTCTGCTCTCCCCATGTGTGTGAAAGTGACAGCGTGCACACCATGGTGGCACTTAGGCTAGAGATTACAAATACTTGATATGAGTTATATTTGGAGTTGGATGTCTTTATGAAATTTTGGTGTTTGTTGGAACCATCTAGTGCTCAAGGTGATAGTGTGGGGTTATCTAGATGGGAAAGGCTTACTTTGAGGTGTGCTGTTATAGCCCTACCAACGATTAGAGTGTCCAACCGGAGAGTAGTTCAGCGTAGTATCATGAAGATAATATATTTATATGAGAGTCTTCACTAGTGAAAGTATGATCCTAGGCCTTGTTTCTAAGCATTGAAACACCGTTTGCTACTAGATCGGTTACATGTTTGCTTGCTTCTATCTTTATTTTATTTTGCCTTTAGTCTCTTCCACGCCATCAAAGTATTTTCTGTCACCGTTACCACTTATAATTATCCATACCACTTGTATTTCACTATCTCTTCGCCGAACTAGTGCACCTATACACCTGACAAGTGTATTGGGTGTGTTGGGGACACAAGAGACTTCGTGTATCTTGATTGTAGGGTTGCTTGAGAGGGAATACCTTTGACCACTTCCTCCCTGAGTTCGATAAACCTTGGGTGATCCACTTAAGGGAAAACTTGCTGCTGTTCTACAAACCTCTGCACTTGGAGGCCCAACAACTGTCTACAAGAATAGAAGTGCGTAGACATCAAGCTATTTTCTGGCGCCGTTGCCGGGGAGGTAAGGTAAAAGGCATTCACACCGGCGGATTAAAGAAGAAGAACCTCCCATGGCAAACGCCTATTTTCTGGCTCCGTTGCCGGGGAGGTAAGGTAAAAGGTACTCACATCCTACGATGTGAGTGCTCGAAGTTTTTTCCTTTAGATTCTGCTATTTTGTCTTTTTGTTTCTTGTTTTAACTAGTTAGGCTTAATGGAAAACAACAACAAAATTAGAGAGCTTTATAGTATTTATCTTCAGTTAGGACATGAAGTGTTTGAAGAGAAAATTAAAAAACCTATGGAACTTTATATGAATGCTAATAGCAATGTTGTTAGTATCAATTCTTTGGACATCATTATTGCTAATGCTAATGAAAAGTCTAAGCTTGGGGAAGCTAGTTTTTATGAAAATGATCTTTTTAGTTCCCTAGCTTTGGAAGATAGCTATTCTATTGCTTATGATGATACCAAACCTCCAATATATGATGATTACAATGATGAATATGATATTTTCAGTCCACCTACTATTGAGGAGAAAATTAATGATTACAATATTCCTCCTATATTATATGATTATGGTGATGAGAATAATAATGATAGCTATTTTGTTGAATTAGCTCCCACTACAATTAATAAGAACGATTATGCTTATGTGGAGAGTAATAATCATTTTATGCATGTGGCTCATGATAAGAATGTTTCTTGTGATAGTTATATTGTTACTTTTATTCATGATGCTACTGAAAGTTATTATGAGAGAGGGAAACATGGTCTTATGCATCTCAATAATATTAAGTTTCCCCTCTTTATGTTGAAAGTCTTGAGGTTGCACTTGTTTTGCTTTACTATGCTTGTTGCTTTGTGCTTTCATGACTTGTTTCTTTACAAGATTCCTATGCATAGGAAGTGGGTTAGACTTACATGTGTTTTGAATTTGCTTCTCGATGCTCTCTTTTACTTCAATTCATATTTCTTATGCGAGCATCTTCTCAAACTATCAAGCCTAACTTAAAGGCGTTAAAGAAAAGTACTTATTGGGAGATAACCCAAAAGTTTTAGATGAGTCTTGGAAGTTATTACCTATGTAATAACCGCTCCTTATCCTTTTTATTTTGCTTTTTGTGCCAAGAGTAACCTCTAATGAGAGAGAAGTAATGATTGGGAAAGTTGTTGTCCTAAAACAGATTTCTGTGCTTCACTGTAAACATTCTTGTAAAATCTCTAATTATCCTTTTGAGGCGTGAATTTTTGAGCTTTTGCCCCAGGTTGTTATCTAACTTTCGTCAGTTCAACACTTTTTGATTTGAGCAACATAAGGTCTTCGAAAAAATTCGTCTTTACCTGCTGGTCTGTTTTGACAGATTTTTGCCATTTTCTGCATTTGCTTCTTGTTGGTTCCTTTTTGAGTTCTTTTGGGGAATTGAGATTTTTGAGGGAAGTGCTATAGTAGATAATGTTATAATGGAAGTTTATTTGGTGTTAGAACTGAACCTTAAGAACTATTTATCTTGAGTGCACTAATGTTGCTAATAAAGATTGTGTGAAGTTTTGTATGAAGGAAAAAAATTCAGGTGTATGGAAGGAATGAGTAATGAGATGAAGGATGGACTAAAGCTCAAGCTTGGGGATGCCACGCGTGTCACCCCAAGAAATATCCAAGAAGTACAAGCGTCAAAGCTTGGGGATGCCCAAGGAATCCCCTTCTTCATCAATAAAAATCCCAGGTTTCTTCTAAACGCTTTTTATTGTTTCATGCACAGTTGTGTTGTTCTTGGAGCGTCTTCTTTTTTGTTTTCGTTTTGGTTTTTAGTTTGCTTGGTTTGCTTAGTTTGCTTGAATAAATTGGTTGGACCCCCTCTTTCATGCATTGGTTTTCAAATAGTTTGGTTTGGATTGGAAAAAAGTAGGAAAAGTTCATGCTTAAGTGGTAAAGAGAGCTAGTTTTTGACTGTGGCCTATGCTTTGTCATGCCATGCTTGATATTGTTTTGACTTTATGCTTAGTATTATTTGCTGTAGCATGACCTGTTATAAACAATTGAGATTGCTTAATGTGCTTTGGATGAATCATGCGTTGTTTTAGCATATTAAAGCATAGTATTGTGGTATTCTCCTTTGATGCTTTATTTGGGTTGACTTGGCGCATGCTCACGCCATGTTATGACTATCCAAAGTCACCATACCCTTTATGATCCTTTAGTTTTCAACTTGTAGTATCACTTTATGTTTTGATCAATGATGTTTTGTCGCTCTGCATGATTATGGCCATTATTGCTCTCTTAGTTTTTTGCTCCCAGTCTTTTGCTAGCCTCCACAGCCAAGTATGAGTTCCACTCATGCATCCAACTCCCTAAACCAAGTTATTCCAAAGAATCCACCATACCTAACTATTAGCTTATGCTATTCCAAGTATATTCATGCTTTTGTTTATCTTCCAAATTAAACTTGTTATGAGAAAACTAGTGATTAAAGCTCTCACGAACTTGATGGCACACTTTACTTTTTTTTGCATCTAATAAACTTGAACCACTGGGTCCTTCTTTGTTGCGTATATGCTTGCTCTTTATAAGTTGAAGTTAGCAGAACTATGTATCACGGGTAACGCTTTCAACATTGCACTTGTACTTTGTACCCCGTTGATATCATGTTCTTTTGCTTATGGATCCCGGCCGTGTGAAATAAAAGTGGAACTTGTAAGATCATGGAGTTTGTATGTGTGTTAGAGAAACGCCTGGGCCGCTAGACTAAGACATGCCTCATCATGGTGGAAACTTGTAGCATCACCATAATGAGTACTCTATGAAGCATCCTCAATAAAAACCTATGCAAATAGCAAATAAAAAGATCGCTGAGATGCTCATTGTCTGCTTGCCTTGTCATTTTGATTGATAGCTCATGTATCATGTGCAAGGGGTACCCCGTTGGCGGTTCTTTATGATACACATGTACTTACAATGACAAGAGCTTACTTGTGACTAAAGTTGAGTAGCATGAGGTTCGGTCTTCATAAGTAAGGGGCATGAGATTTCGGTTTATAACTTGTCAAGCATATCCTCTTAGTTGTGTCACTTTAACCTTAATCACCTTCAAGATGCTTATGATAGGGGCAATGAGGCTGAAATCTATTAAGTACCATAATTTTTGGAAGCTTTTTATGAAACTTGAATCTCTGCTTCCTTCTATGAAGGCCTTTCTTCCACTTATATATATTGAGTCTCCACCTTCTAACTTTATGCACCTACTTTGAGAGCATAGTGGCCATTCCTAGTTCTATGTGCATTGACCCAAGACTTGTTGATTGATGCATAGCTTTGATATTGCTTGTTTTAAACTATTTGTATCTAGTCACTCTTATGAACTTTGAAGGTGTCCTATGCATTTATATTTGCTACTCTATGAGGGACAAGCTGAATGCCATTATGCTTTGTTTTCTTTATGTGAAACAAACAAACGTCTTGCAAAGCATTGTTATTCATGAATCTTTTGTTTGTGCCTTTTCATGTTGCATCATAGTTTCTTTGTCTTATTGCTAGAACTTTGTCTTTCATGCTATGATGGAAGTACTATGATCCCAGCTTTGAATGTTTTACAAATACTTTGATCAAGTCTTTGATGGTGCATGTCACCTCAAAAATTATTCTTTCTTTTTATCACTTACCTACTCGAGGATGAGCAGGAGTTAAGCTTGGGGATGTTGATACATTGCAAATGTATCTATAATTTTTGATGTTCCATGCTTGGTTTTATCTACTTCCTTATGTTTTGTCCACACTTTGGAGTACTTTTCATATGATTTCTTGGACTAACCTATTAACAAGTGCCACAGTGCATGTTGCCTGTTTTCTGTTGTTTCTGGTTCTAGGAAAGTCAGAAAATCAATATTCTCGGAATTGGACCAGACAAAAGCCAAAATTGATATTTTCCTGGAAGACTCACGGAGCTAGAAGGAGAGTCGGAGAGGGGCCACAGGGTGGCCACACCACCCCATGGCGCGGGTCCCCCCCAGGCCACGCCAGGGCATGGTGTGGGCCCCCTGGCCGCCCACCGACCTTGCCCTCTAGCCTATAAGAAGCCTCCCGAGGCATAAACCCTATATAATCAAACCTCTAGCCACGAAAAGTTCCGCAGCGCCGCCAACACCGAAGGGGAGATTTGGGGAAAGAAAGTCTCTGTTCCGGCACCCTGCCGAGATGGGGAAGTGGCCCCGGAGCCATCTCCATCGATCTCCACAACCATCTCCATCACCACTGCTGATTCCCATGATGAGGAGGGAGTAGTTCTCTCTCGAGGCTAAGGGTTCTACCGGTAGCTATGTGTACATATCTCTCTCTATGCATGATCATATTGTGATCATGAGCTTTGTAATCAAGTAGATCTACCTTGCTACTCAAGTGCTTTAATAGATCTCTGCTCTCCCCATGTGTGTGAAAGTGACAGCGTGCACACCATGGTGTCACTTAGGCTAGAGATTACAAATACTTGTTATGAGTTATATTTGGAGTTGGATGTCTTTATGAAATTTTGGTGTTTGTTGGAACCATTTAGTGCTCAAGGTGACAGTGTGGGGTTGTCTAGATGGGAAAGGCTTACTTTGAGGTGTATTGTTATAGCCCTACCAACGATTAGAGTGTCCAACCGGATAGTAGTTCAGCGTAGTATCATGAAGATAATATATTTATATGAGAGTGTTCACTAGTGAAAATATGATCCCTAGGCCTTGTTTCTAAGCATTGAAACACCGTTTGCTACTAGATCTGTTACATGTTTGCTTGCTGCTATCTTTATTTTAGTTTGCCTTTAGTCTCTTCCACGCTATCAAAGTATTTTCTATCACCGTTACCACTTATAATTATCCATACCACTTGTATTTCACTATCTCTTCGCCGAACTAGTGCACCTATACACCTGACAAGTGTATTGGGTGTGTTGGGGACACAAGAAACTTCTTGTATCTTGATTGCAGGGTTGCTTGAGAGGGAATACCTTTGACCACTTCCTCCCTGAGTTCGATAAACCTTGGGTGATCCACTTAAGGAAAAACTTGCTGCTGTTCTACAAACCTCTGCACTTGGAGGCCCAACAACTGTCTATTAGAATAGAAGTGCGTAGACATCAGTGAGATCTTAGGATATTTTTGGAAATGACTATGTTCAGATCTAGGGTTTGCCTTGCCGAGAGAGTGGTGTGGCACCGTTTGGAGAGAGGAGTTGAGAGTGTGTGGACTAAGGACACCCTATATATATAGGAAACAGGGTAGGATGTTGGTGAGATGTAGTGTTTGCTTTATGGTCTATATAACATGTGCGCCTAGTAACATGGGCCCAATTGGTTCATAGAGTCCATATGTCGGTCTCTGGTAGCTCGGGTAAGCAGTGGTGGTACACACCTATAAGCTAGACAAGCCAAACCAGTCAGTGGACAGTGATTAACCATTCTCCAGCGGACATCAACAATTAATGGCACTTGAAATGGGCAGCTGATAGTGGGAATGCCTCCGTTGGCCAAGCAAGGTGTTAAAAACCACCGCCTTCCGCGTCCATTTACCACAACACTAAAATTCGCCGCTACCGTGTGTGCCACGGCATAGAAGTGGTTGTCGAGACAGAATGGTGCCGCCAAAGCTTGTCTGCCGCATAACCAACTATTGCTAGTTATTTTTGCTTATGTCGCCCCAAAAATCCAACAGGTATGGGGGTATTTTTGTAGTGTTTCCTAAATAAAAGAAGGCGGTCCGTTGCAAGTGGATCTTCAAGATAAAGGAATGTTTGTCTCGAAATGAGCCTTTGAGGTTCATGGCAAGGTTTGTAGCTAATGGCTATAGTCAAATACTAGGTATTGACTATAATGATGTGTTCTCTCTAGTTGTAAAGCATAGTTCCATTCGTACATTCTTTAGTATTGTGTGTATGCGTGATCTTGAGCTTGAGAAATTAGATGTAGAGACTAACTTTTTGCATGGAGAGCTTGAGGAATAAATACACATGGACCAACCTAAAGGGTTCATAGTTCCTGGTAAGGAAGATTTTGTGTGCAAGTTGAAGTGATTTATTTATGATTTGAAGGAATCTCCAAGATAGTTGTATAAAAGGTTTGATCCTTCTACGATCTTGCATGGTTTTGGGAGGTCTCAATATGAGAGTTGTGTTTACATTAAATTTGTTGAAGGATAACCTATTACTTGTTGTTATATGTTATTGGTATCTTAGTTGTGCTAAGAGAAAGAATGAAATTATGGGTTCATCTCATGGAGAACAAAAAAAATCCTACAGAATAGCAAGAGAGAACCCCACAAGATCTAATCCACTAGATGCAAGTAATAAGTAGAATGGGTCGGATCTACTTACCCTCGAAAAACATGAGTGGTTAACGATCTAGAGATCATGGATAATGTAGTCGCTCGGTTGTGTTGGTTCAAACTAAAGTAGATATTGACCTTCTAGATCCGTGTACCGAACAGACGGCACCTCCGTGGTATCCACAAGTTTTGCTCCGTTGTTGTATCCTCCTTCTTGATCCCCCAAGATCTTGAGAAGATCTTTGCGAGAATGCGGTGACCCAGCATACCACTGCATGATGTAGGACACAATAGTCATTGACATAACACCAATGAAACATCATTCCACTAGTATTACATCCCTTAGAGTGGTACAACAGAAACATCGTGGGTCCAAGACATGACTATAGATTACAACTTGACTCTTTACAAAAGATCCATAGAACATTCCTCGAAATAGTGAGAACAAAATATATAGAAGAACCCATAAATAGCAACATGGAGTCTATTCTAGAAATCACTCTACTATTAGAATATATCTATGGCTTGCAATTGCTGCTATAGCAATGCTCTACAGAATTAGGTTCTAGAATCTAAGGCTTTTTCTATACACTAGTCTTCATCTCTCTTCTATTTATCCTGATTTAGTCACCAACTTCATTTGATCCCCAAAGAATATCTAGCAAGGTTTAAGAAGGTATGGTTGAGTATAAGCATACTCAGCAAGTTCACTAAAAATGAGTGTTTGATGCACTATCTATAACCATAGACCAAAGCTCTTAGGTTATGTAGGTTTTCGTAAACATTTCTTCAAAGGTTTCTTTTACTCTTAAAAGCTATGTCCGTCAGACTTCACACGTTGATTATAACTTCATGGAGTTCGAGTGTTCGCAGCTCCTTCCCGGAACAGGGAGTAACATGTTACACCTTTTTACACCCTGCAAAGGTGCATTGCTTTACCCATGAGAGACCTTAGCTTTGTTGCACATCTGAGTTCCATTCCTGTCCACACTTCCTTAGTGTGGGGCCTAGTATAAGATCCAAGCCAATCACTACCCTTCTCCATGACCTCATGTGACAACATGACCCTCCATGCATATCTACCTCGAAAACCTGGCGTGCGATTCTGGCAGGAAGGGAGGCTTTGAAATTGGGTCTTATAAAGCGAATGGTCTCTGGTCAGTCTATTTCGATTTGGGAAGATTGTTGGCTCCCTAACTCTACGACAATGAGGCCAATGGGTCGTCTGAAGGAAACTGATCTTGTCATGGTAAACGAGCTTTTAACTGCAAGTAATGATTGGAATGAGCCTTTGATCCGTGGGATCTTCTTTGCTCCAGATGTTGATTCCATTTTGAGTATTCTGTTGAGGAGTACAGGGGGTGATGACTGGCTGGCATGGACCAAAGAAAAATCTGGAATTTATACAGTTCGGTCGGCTTACAAGTCCTTGATGGAAGCGCGTCAGTCGGAGGAGGCTAGGAATAATAATGGACATGCTGTGTCTTCATCTGAAAATGATACTGATTTATGGAGGCGATTATGGAAACTGCCAGTAGTACCTAAGGTGCGTGTTTTTTGGTGGCGAGTTCTTCGAGGAATTCTTCCTAACTATAGGACTTTGTCACGGCGACATATAATGGATAACAACACATGTGCTCTGTGTAAAGCATAATCTGAGAGTGTGATGCATGCTTTAATTGAATGTAGTCATGCAAAATTGTTTTGGGAAGCCGCAAAGGAAATTCTTTTAGTCAAATTGCCGAAGCTACATCTAGTGACATGGGCAAAAGATATCCTGTGCGAGTTTTTTTCAACCAACATGAGAAAGCTATTATAACTTCAGTCATGTACTCGATCTAGTCATCGAGAAATAATCTGACTCATGATGAGAGTGGTTTTAGTCCTGCTAAAACTATGGAGATGGTGAAGGAAACCTTGCAGACTCTTGAGTTACCAAGGGACAAGGGTGTTCCTAAATCCGCTAGGCCGGAATGTAAGTGGCAGAGACTGATGTCTACGCACTTCTATTCTTGTAGACAGTTGTTGGGCCTCCAAGTGCAGAGGTTTGTAGAATAGCAGCAAGTTTTCCCTTAAGTGGATCACCCAAGGTTTATCGAACTCAGGGAGGAAGTGGTCAAAGGTATTCCCTCTCAAGCAATCCTGCAATCAATATACAAGAAGTCTCTTGTGTCCCCAACACACCAAATACACTTGTCAGGTGTATAGGTGCACTAGTTCGGCAAAGAGATAGTGAAATACAAGTGGTATGGATAATTATAAGTGGTAACAGTGATAGAAAATAGCTTGATGGCGTGGAAGAGACTAAAAGCAAACTGAAATAAAGATAGAAGCAAGCAAACATGTAACAGATCTAAATGCAAACGGTGTATCAATGCTTAGAAACAAGGCCTAGGGATCATACTTTCACTAGTGAACACTCTCATACAAATATCTTCTCTTTATGATACTACTCTTAACTACTCTCCGGTTGGACACTCTATTCCATGGTGGGCTATAACAGCACACCTCAAAGTAAGCCTTTCCCATCTAGAAAACCCCACACTGTCACCTTGAGCACTAGATGAGTCCAACAAACACCACAATTTCATAGAGACATCCAACTCCAAATATAACTCATAACAAGTATTTGTAATCTCTAGCCTAAGTGCCACCATGGTGTGCACGCTGTCACTTTCACACACATGGGGAGAGCAGAGATATATTAAAGCACTTGAGTAGCAAGGTAGATCTATAGATTACAAGCTCATGATCACAATATGATCATGCATAGAGAGAGAGATGAACACATAGCTACCGGTAGAACCCTTAGCCTCGAGAGAGCCACTCCCTCCTCATCATGGGAATCAGCAATGGTGATGGAGATGGTGGTGGAGATCGATGGAGATGGCTCCGGGGGCACTTCCCCGTCCCGGCAGGGTGCCGGAACAGAGACTTTCTGTCCTCTGAATCTCCCCTTCGGTGGCGGCGGCGCTGCGAAACTTTTCGTGGTTGGAGGCTTGACTTTTTAGGGTTTATGCCTCGGGAGGCTTCTTATAGGCCAGAGGGCAAGGTCGGTGGGCGGCCAGGGGGCCCACACCATGCCCTGGCACGGCCTGGGGGGACCCGCGCCATAGGGTGGTGTGGCCACCCTGTGGCCCCTCTCTGACTCTCCTTCTGGCTCCGTTAGTCTTCCGGAAAAATATCAACTTTGTCTTTTGTCCAATCCAATTCCGAGAATATTGATTTTTTGACTTTCCTAGAACCAAAAACAGCAGAAAATAGGCAGCTGGCACTGTGGCTCTTGTTAATAGGTTAGTCCAAGAAATCATATGAAAAGTACTCCAAAGTGTGGACAAAACACAAGAAAGTGGATAAAACCAAGCATGGAACATCAAAAATTATAGATACATTTGCAATGTATCAGAGACCACCTGATGGAGATGTTAAAATTAATTCCGATGGTGCTATTAATGTCAATGACAATCTGGTAGCTACTGGTGATGTTACACGTGAGGATGATTCCTAGGTTATATAAATTAGGAAAATGATTTGCTTGGGTTGAATTTATTGCTTTAGTACCTTACCTTGCCTTGATTACTTTTGTGGTGCCTCCATATAGGAGTGTGCACGAAAGTATTCAATGGTAAAGTGTGTAAATCTTTTGATTAGTTCCTAGAATCATCATCAATCTTGATGATCTTGACCATAAAAATGATGCCATGGCCGCTCAGCCAATGATGCACACAGACTGAGGCCCAGATGTAAATAAGAACAAATAGTACAGTTGCCTTCCAAGCTCTATGATGATCCTAGCATAGCTTTCCTATGCTGGACTGAGAGGTTTATCCCCCCAAATGATGCTTGCTTAAAATGATAAGTACATGTACTAGTATGGATCTAGTAGTAAACCTGCTGCTTGTAGTAAGAACAGATGATTTGGTTATGGATGTTTTGGTGGTGGATCTTGGTCGGCTATTGTACTTGTATTCCTCTGATTAAGGCTGATGTTCTTGATCAGCTACTCCTTCCACCTTCTAGATCTCCCTTCCTCCTTGTTGTTGTCTACAACAACTAGATCTGCTTGTACCACTTCATGTTGCTGCTTTGACTTGAGAAAAATCCTTCCCTCCTAGATCTTGCATGGCTTTCCAGGCAATCATATGTTAATGGGGTGGTGGATTTGATCTGTGTGGTATATGGTTGATGAACTAAGAAGAATAGGTGACATCTTGGTGTGAATGTGGTGCACTACAGAGATGGTTGTTGTGTGGATATGCAAGCAAATAGTGTGAGACTAGCAGCTTAGCTACTACGACTGCTCTCTTATTATATACTTTCTGATGCTGCCCTGTTGTGTCAACATCAGCTGCATGCTGTGGTGTAACCTTCTTACATGTGGGACTTGTGCTAGTTCAAGTTTTCTTGCATAGAGATATTCTCTTGTGGATGTGATCAAGTGAGTCCTGGATCTTTTGCTGACGATTTACATATTACTATCTACTTGGCCTAGTGAAACTTGCCCATTTTGTCCATGATGTTGTGCTGAGACTATTTTTGATAAGAACAGATATTATTTGTTTTGGTGAAACTTGCCCCTCATCTCATTGCTCAATGATGACCAATAATAGTGCACCTCACTGTTAACTCTGAGAGCATCAAAACTAACCCCTCACATCTTATTTCTCTTTTGCTCGTTTTGTTTTGCAGGTACAGAAGTTATTGGAAGAGTTTGAGGAATAGCAAATAGAAGAATTAGATTAGGAATATAAGTTTAGGTTTTCTATTCCTTTTGTCGTAATTTATTTTAACTTGTGTAATAAAAATGACAATATGATATTATATAATATTAATAAAGTTCAATTTTCTTTCTTTTTGTAATTTGAATTTTTAAATAATGATATCTATTTTAAAATAAAAATTCAATTCTTATTTATTATTGTAATTCATTTTCCATTTATAATCCAACTTCAAATTTCTTTTGAATTCAAATATATTATTTGAACATTCAAATTTGAAATGATTCCCCTCAAACACAAAGATACAATAGAGGTCTTGTCAAAATCTGTCGCACTTGTCTAGACGTTTCTTATCACAACAAGAGAGATCTCGATCCCTCTACATTCTCTTAGTTTTGGACGAAAATTTTCAGATTTTCGTATGCATGAATGCAATGCACAAACATGGGTCTTTTCTATTTCTAGTCTCTAAGCCTGGGATGTTATAGATAATCGGTTAGCACAATGGCAGCATAGCTATGGTGCATATGGATTCCTGCAAGGCTTCGTCTGATCCAATCCAGGGGAGGATAAACGCCACGGGCGAGAGAGAGAGAGGAAAGGTTCTAGGAGTAAGGGTGTGCCAGCCCCTGCCCTGCCCCTCCTTATATAGGTGGCTGAGGGAGGAGGCTTGTCCCTCCTCCAAGTTGGGGCCAACGACGACAAGGAGGGGAGAGTTCCTCTCCCCCATGCCTCATTTCCTTGTTTAGGTCAGCGTAGGGCCGGTAGACCACTTGGGACTTTGTGGTCATGGAGCCTTGGCCTACCTTGGGCTGAGGTGCCCCTACATGGGCCCATATAGCCCCACCTTGCAGGTGGGCTCCACCATGGACCCTTTGGGAACCTTCTAGAATATCCTATCATATAGGACTATTCTGAACTTCCCCAAAACCCTAAAACAGGAAGTGCAATATATCATTCTCTACCTTCGGACCATTCTGAAGCTCCTCGTGAAATCAAGGATCTCATCCGAGACTGCAAAACAACATTTGATGTCCACCATACATATTCACGACAAAGTATAGCGACAACGAAGGTTAAGTGTGTGACCCGGTGGGTTTGATAATATGTAGACATGATCGAGACACCTCTCCGATAAATAACCATTAGCAGGACCATGATGCCCATAGTGGTTCCTACACATTCAATGAAGTTCTTTTTAGTTGAACCACAATGTCAAAGATTCAAACAATTTGGTATACGATTCCTTTTGTATCGTGATATGTTACTTGCTAGAGATTCGATTGTCAGTATCACAATACTTAGTTCAATCTCATTACCGGAAAGTTCTCTTAACTCGTACTGTGTATAGAATCCCTATTACTAACCACATTAGTCACTAAGCTCTTGGATGCTATACTACCGAGAGGACCCGAAGATATCTTACACTTCATCATACGAAGGAACATATCCCAATCTTGATTCACGCAACTCAACAAACACCATCAGAGATACCTGAAAGTCACCTTTATAATCACCTAGTTACGGAGTGACGTTTAATTCCACAAGGTATTCCTCCGATGCCCGGGAGTAACATGATCTTATGGTTTGAGGAAACTATACTTGACATATTCAGAAATCGATAGCAAA
Organism: Avena eriantha; assembly: GCA_910589775.1. Classification (NCBI taxonomy): domain Eukaryota; kingdom Viridiplantae; phylum Streptophyta; class Magnoliopsida; order Poales; family Poaceae; genus Avena; species Avena eriantha. The sequence goes on from OU342745.1 coordinate 424,503,013, forward strand.
CAAACTAAATGATGCGATTAGAAGCTATGCTTATTATTTAGGACTATCCATCACATCATTCTTCTAATAAAGTGATCCCGTTATCAAGTGACATCATGTCCATGGTTAGAAAACCTTAACCATTGCTTGACTAATGAACTAGTAGTGAGAGGATTACTAGGAACTCTATGTCGTTTACTTATCCACACGTGTATATAGTTTCCAATGAATACAGTTATAGAATGGACAGTTAACATTATCATGAACAAGGAAATATGAATAATAACAACTTTATTATTGCCTCTAGGGCATAATTCCAACAAGAAATCACTACTTTGAAGGCACACCTAAGTAGTGAGAGATGAAGGATCTTAATGCTGCTAAGAAGATCTTATGTATGGAGATTACCCGAGATGGAAAATCTGGTTTGTTATTTCTTAGTCAGGAAAGTTACATTGAGAAAGTTCTTCACCATTTCAATATGCATGATGCAAAGTCAGTTAGAACTCCTATTGCTCCACATTTTAAATTGTCAGTTTCCCAATGTCCTACTACTAATGAAGAGTTTGAGTACATGTCAAAGGTGCAATATTCTAATGATGTTGGTTCCTTGATGTATGCCATGGTTTTTTCTCGTCCTAATTTATCATATGCTATAAGTTTGATAAGTAGTAGATACATGGCTAATCCTAGTAAAGAACACTAGAAGATTGTTCAGTGGTTTTTCAGGTACCTTCATCACAATATTTTTTTGAAATTTGGCAAGATGGGTGAGGGGCACGTTGGCTACGCGGATTCAGATTTTGCTGCTGATTTGGATAAGATAAGGTCCCCACATGTTATGTGTTTAATGTTTGTGGTTGTGCTATTAGCTGGAAGGCAATGTTGCAGGCTGTTGTTGCCCAATCTACCACTGAAACTGAATACATGGCTATTGCTAAAGCTTGCAAAGAATATGTTTGGTTAAAATGTTTGTTTGCTCAGCTTTATGGATATAATTCTTATGTTATATTGTTTTACGACCGTCAAAGTACCATATACATTACAAAGGATCAAATGTTCCATGAGAGAACAAAGCACATTGATGTAAAGTACCATTTTGTTTGAGATATTGTTGCTCAAGGTAAATTAAAGGTATGCAAAATCAACACTCGTGATAATCCTGCTGAAATTGTGACTAAACATGTTCTAGTTGCCAAGGTTCAGCTAGGCTCGAACTTGGTTGGTTTAACTGATTAGCCCAAGTGGTTATTGGAGCCGAAAGTGTTCTGTTTGTTTATTCAGTGAGCTGATTATTGTTGATGCTGCAAGAAGGAATTTGTTTCAAGGTAGAGTTTGTTGAAGTTGTGATCCAAATTCATTAAGGAGGCTAACTCAGACTCCGCTCCACTCGGCCTAAGCTCATACCATGCCCAATAGGGATGTCTGGGGGTGCGGTGGGGGCGATATAGATTGTTTAAGACATATGTTTCCACCGTTATATATACCTCTTGTAAGTCACCGATTAGGATAAGTCGCATCTGATAATTCCCGGCGTTGTGTAAACTCTCCCCGTATAGTGAAGTTTTGCTTGCTGGCGTTCGTGGTTATTTCCTTTCCTTTTTGGAGAGGTTTTTCATGTTAAATCTTGTGTCGCCCTGCTACGGTTTTGTTTCCGTTCTTCATTATTTGGTTATCGCGTTTATAACAATACTCATGTGCATTGTTGATCGAGAGGTAAAGTTCATAAAATTAGTACGGTGATTAGTGTGGTAGATTGAGCAGTTTGTGGAAGAGACAATTATAGAGGGTTGTATGGATCAGTACCTTCTTGCGGATTGTTAGGAAAAGATTGTAATAATGTGGTCAAACTTTACAAAATATATGGGTGGTTTTAGAAAACGATTAACAGGACCTACATGTTAGTTAGACATACACATTTTTGTTTTGTGAATGAGCCAAATCTATATATTAATCAAATGCGAACATTACAACAAAAACCCTGGTAAAAAGGAAAATAATCCAGTCCCTGAAACATTATTCTTTAGAGCGCTGTTACGGTGATTGGTGAATACTTCCCAATACTTCTCAGTACTTCCAGTTGGTTTAATTCTGGCCGTCAGATATGGTAGTTAATTAGAGATTTTGAATTAACATAATAAGGGGTATTAACCCACACGCACGACTGGCCGCAATGAGGAAGATTTGAACCCCACGGCCCATTCTCTCTTCCTGCCATGCAGTCGCCTCCATGGCCTAAATCCCCCATAGATACCGAACGCGTCGACGAATCAATACTCTGCCAGCTAGAAGAAGGGCCTCCTCCTGCCGGACGCCCCATATACAATCGCCACCGCGCCAGCCCATGATCCGACGTCGCCAGCCTTCGGCCAACGAGGCTCGAGCACAACCATGTCTCCCGACTACTTTTGTCAGCCCATCGGAATCGCCGACCCTTGGCCATGCACCGCACCACCCGTAGCGACAACGGTCGCCGACGACAGCCACGCAGGGAGAGGGGCATGCGACAGCGAGGGTGTGTGACGGTGGGAAGTCACCTTCTCAAGCGGGACGGACGGAATTGATTTCGCCGGCGACGCTCGCTGAAGTCACCTGCTCAAGCCGGACAAATGGAATTGATTACGCCGGCCACGCTCGCCGGCGACCGGAAAGCTAGCTGAGAAGTGGAGTTTTTAGGAAACATGAGGGAGAGGATACTGATAGACTGGTACGATGGGACCGTTTAGAGTCATACACTTTTAGTAAATAAAATTTCCAGTACTTTCAGGTACTTTCTTTCAGTACTTCCTAGTGCTCCTATTTTTTCCTTCATTGGATTTGATTGGATGGATGGCTCCTAAAATCCCCAATCATAGTAAAACTAATATATTCTTTATTGTGCAAATACCTGGACTTCCACATATTTAATGCAGAATTCAGCTCGGAACTAAAGGTGGTTATGATTTTTTTTAGAAACACAGTACAATCGTAGACGCTCACAACACGTACATGCACCCACCCCTATGAACGCGTGCACACACACCCTACCCCTATGAGCACCTCCGATAGACTGAGCCGGCAGAGCGGGTCTTGAGATTGACGAAGTCACCACGAACGCCTCGTTGTCGACGGGAACGTCGCCTCCCACTAAAAGAATATTCCGCCTTTTATGCAATACACATTGTCAAACCTAGGGTTTGAACTCTGGTGGGCTGGTGGTACAACCACCCTCCTAGCCATCCAACCACAGGTTGGTTTGCATGATTATTATTTCTAGTCAAAGGAAGTTCACAGTTTGTGATAGAAACTTCGAGAAATACTACCTCTGAACCTAGGCCTCTATATTTGGCCATGTATAAGAATGCACGGTTGTACACAGTGCATTTTGATGTAACATCATGCGTGAATGTACATAAACAGTTCGATTTAGTACATCAGATGTTAGAGCACAATCTGTATAGTATTAGCAAAGCTATACATGCATTGACCACTGGATGCAATATTTTCAGCTCGATCTATACCTATCAAATTAAATGGTTGAAACTGATTAAGTGTTTACCACTATATAGAGGGACATCAAACAAGAAACCAACTAAAAATGGCTTCATGCATGGCCATATATGTCTTCATTAGTGAACAGTACACGCAGATATAAGTGCATATGATTAGGTGTGTCGAGACATGATTCTATGCTAGCTCAAGAACATCAATCAATAAGATGTACTACACGCTGGTTAATTAATACTCCCTATGTTTCAAAATATAAGATGTTTTAGCTTCTGTGAAATGAATGTATCTAGGCATTTTTTTTAGTACATAAGTACAGCTTTTGTGAAACGAATGTATCTAGATACCTTTTAGTACGTCTCCGAACTTACGTACTAAAAGGTTCACTCTGAACTTACGTACTAAAAGGTGTCTAGTCGTTTCACAAAATGCTAAATCATCTTATATTATGAAACGGAGGGAGTACTATATAGTTTGGGACGTAAAAAAAATTGATTGCACTTTTCGACATGTATTGATCATATAAATCAACAAGCTTATTTTTTTAAGGAAAAAACTCCTTCCCGGAACTTGTTACTTTCATATGTATGTGTAGCAAATCTAATTATGATAAACTGATTGGCCACTGAGATAACATTTCTAGCAAATAATGTGAATAACACATTAATTTATGTATAACTCGACACCATTTCATATTTATCGTGCAACTGGGGAAAAAATGAGATAAGTTTATATGTATGGAAGCGGGCATTTTCAGACACTTGTAGACATATATAGAACACATATCTAGTTAGTTATATGTTAACTAGAGCCACTCCTACTTGATATAACTTTACATAATTAGGTTTCATTTAGTTTCAAGAATACATGATGGGTGACTTACTTTATAAATATAAATTAACTTTTTAAAGACTATATATATAGTGGCCAGTGGGGATGGTGATAACTTCAAACTCCAGCTCAAACCATCTGGAGCTATATAGGATCGTACAGTCAAGGAGACAGATAGTCAAAAAAAAATCTATAATGCAGTTTAGAGAGACTCAAATGCCAATCAGGCATTTTTTTGGGTCTATTTTATCAACCGTACATGTATTCACATAAACTCAAAAGATATGTGTGTTCAAAATAATTTGAATCCAAGAGTTCCACAAGGAGTTGCCTACATTAAACAAGCAGTGTATATCATCTTGTTGTAGCAGAGGGAATAGGATGGATTTTGTCTGTTTCCTGTTCATATCAAAACCTTTTCTCAACTATGCATTGAAGGGACAAGCAAAATCTAAGACTGTGATAGATGCTAAGACCCAAGAAGGCAACGACTGTTTAAACAGGAAGTTGAATGTGCTCTAGACTCTTGACTTACATACATAATTTTCAGGCAAAAAGAATAAAATGTGGGGCACTAACAAAGATAGCAAATTTACTTTAACCACAAGGAGACTATGATTTTTTTCTTCTCCAACTTGATCATTGATTGAATGACTGCATGATGGAAATATACGTGTGTATATGTGCTCTACTACTCGGAGCCGGAAAGGGACAAGTGAAGACAAACCAAGCCAAATCCAGCAATCCCAACATGAACAAGGAAAGAGCCAGGAGCATGAAGGCATGGGCTAAACTGGAGGATGCCCAAATATATTGAATGTTTATAAATTTCTAGTGCCTGCCTGTCTCTCTTTTCTCTGCTCTTTTCAAAAGACTCCCCTCTTTCTTTCTTCTTTTGCTTAGCTTTGTTTGTTTCCTCATCTATCTGTTACCACTTTGCAGTTTTCTACAGTACTGCAAAAGTGAACTAGCTGCAGATAGCAAGCTGGTACTCTATATCTCATTCAAACTAGCACTACATTTTCCTTGGCATAGTAAGAAAAGAGCAAGCAATATATTTTTAATTTTAGTGGCTACAACAGATCAAAAGAAACAGGCCATAACATATCTATACCAAAAAGAATCTTGAATTGGAAAATATTGATCACAAGGGTGTTCCAGGACAAGTACACTTTTTAAAAGCTAGACAAGTACACAATAACACAAACACACGCTGTTCCTGTCTTTAGCTACCATGACAAAATCACTTCACTGTGCTGTGTTTTTTGCTCTCCTAACAAAAGAGAGACCACCAGCAGAAGTACATATGAATGAAAGCATTTCTAGCTCTGCCAATACAACAAGTACTTGTTGCATAATTAGCAAACCTCATACAAGAGAAAATTCTACAAAGTCCAATGCTAGCTAAGCTTTACTTTTGTTCTAGCTAGAGATTCTCCCGACGAGCTAGCAAATTAATTTCAAACAAAAAACAGACCGCTACCAGTAGTTGATCCAAAGCTAGAGAAAATTAACAGCAATAAATTAGTGTACTCGTCACGAATGACCTTACTTGAAGGTGAAACAAATGAAAATTTAAGGAGGAGCTGAAATCTTTTGCAAAATGCAAGAAGCCAATGGAGAAAGGCGATGAACAGAACAATGGCGGCCTTGGTGTAGTTGCTAGCTGAACCAGCACTGGCATTCCAAGAAAAGGAGAGAACTTGCGCGGCGGCTAGCTACTAGCTTAGTAGCCAGTAGGATCGCCTAGCTAGGAAAAACTCACGGCATGATGAAGTGTGGCGACGCCGACGTGTCTCCTCCGCCGCTGCCGGACGGCCCGCCGGGAGGTGGGCTTCCCTCGGACGACGGCCCCCCTGCCGCAGCCGACGACGATGACGACGGCTTCTTGCGCTTCTTCTTCTCGTAGCTGATCCCCCTTGCCCGCGCCTGCGTCTCGCGCACCTCGCGCAGGTAGAGCCGGACGGCGCGCGCGCCGAAGGGGTTCATCTCGGGCGTGCCGCCGTTCTCCTCGTAGGCGGCGCGGAGGCGGCCGATGAGCGCGTCAAGGGAGCCCCAGGCCTGTCGCAGCGGACACGGGCACGGCGCCGGCGGATTTGGGTGGCCGTAGAAGGGGCACACCGGCGTGTGCACCTTGGTCTTGCCGAACTGGTCCATGTACTTGAGGAACTCCAGCACGTGCGCGCCGCTGCACCGCGATAACGACAGCGGCGGCCGGTGGTTCCGCAAGTACTGCCCGAAGGTGTTCCAGTCCCGCCGCTTCTGCGACTCGTACCGGCTCAGCGACGGCGACGACCCGGACGGGGAAGGCCCTCCTCCGCCCCCGCCGCCCGCCGAGGTCCCGACAGCGGCCCCCGCGGCGCCCGACGAAGACGAGCCGGCCCCTGATCCGCCGACGGCGCCACCGAAGATGCCGACGCCGGCAGGGCCGAGGAAGAAGCTGTCCTGGTGGGTGGCGCCATCCGCCGCCGACGGCTCTTGGCCAGGGATCATGTGATGATGGTGGTGGTGGTGATGGTGGTGGTGATCCATGCCTCACGATCTCCCTCGTATACCTCCTCCACCTTCCCCTGCGCATTGTGACATGTCCAACCAAGAAAGATGCATCATTTCTTGCTCCGAATTCAAGCACCAGCTCTCTCGCTAGGTCAGGAGATCCGAGCGAGAAATCAATTGAAGGAGACACCTCGAGCTAGCAGCTAACCTGAAATCTGCTGCCGCTCCTGATCCAGCAGTATGTAGTAGTCGACCGATCTCGGCTGCATGCGCGTGCTGGAATTTCGGCAGGAGTGTGAGAGCCTAGAGTGTTCCAATCACGTGCCCACCCGAGCAGCACCAGCCCAAGAGCGCCATGCTCAGGTGGTCAAGCCATCCTGGAGAACCTGCAGAGAGAGAAAGATAGAGAGGGAGATGGGGATGGACGGATGAACAGTTGATGGTGTGGCAGCGCTGGAGGAGGTGAGATGGAGAGGAGGAGGGGATGGGGTGGATGGGGAGATAGGTTTTAACCTTTTAGGCAGTGTGGTGTGGTGTGCTGCGAGAAGGGGGAAGGTGGCATAGTGATAGTGATAGGGGGGTGTGGTAGGGTATAGAGCTAGGTAGCTCTAGACAGGGAGAGACTGATCAATGAGAGAGAGTGTAGTAGGAAGGCAACAAGAAGGTTGTACTCCAACCTTTTCCCACTTTTTAGTTTCGATTTTATTGGTTTGGTTTAACAGGCTTCCTTCAAAACTTAGCAAGTTTTAGTTTTTTTTGCGAAACCCAGTACAAACACAGACACTCACAAATACGCATATATACTCACCCCTATGAACGCACGCACACATACCCTACCCCTATGAGGACCTCGCTATCCACGAGAACGCCGTCTCCCACTGAAGAATATTCCGCCTTTTATGAGACACCAAAGTGCCACTGCCCTTCTAACTATCCAACCACGGGGTTGATTCTCTATCAAATTTTAGTTAGATGATGTAGATGAACTCTTAAAGCATATTCACGACGCCCCCAAGGGTGTGGTCGGCAACATCGCCGAACAAACGCTTTGGGGCGCCGGTCTAAAATGTCGGCAATTTGCAAGGGGCTACCCACACGGGCGTCCTCCCAAAATGCCGTCCTAATTATGTTCGGCACAAAAGAAATTAATATTTGTTCAAAGTAGATTCATACATAATTCGACGGGAACAAAAAATTATGTGGGCTTTCCACCCCTGAAGTCGTCTTCCTCCTTGGCCCACCTCGCCACCTCCGTGGCTTCCTTGGCCTAGTGGTGCCTCTCTGCCTCGGCAGAACGCCTCGTGAGTCTTTTGAGGCTCTTGCGGCTTCTAGCCTCGACCGACGCTTTACGATTGTTCCTCTCTACCCTGGCCTTGCGAGCTGCCGCCGCCAAGGACTCGCACTCCATGTCCCTCCTTGGTGCAACCTCATGAGCGGTATCCATCGCATGCCCCATGGTGGCCATACCCGAGTCGTGGATTTGCGGGAGAGATCTATCACGGTCACGCCCGTCTATTGGATGGCGACATGTGCCTCCTCTATGCATGCAGTATCAATGAAGGTTAGGAGGGTCGGCTGGCTTCTTGGCCTCGTCAAGGTCATCGAAGTTGTCCAGTTCCTCATCACCACCTTCCATCTCCACCTCATTTGAGGGCTTCTGGTGCGGCCATTTTTCTGCCGGCACCCACAAAGACCATTCTGGACGCTTTGCGGGTGCCGGTGGAGATGCTCTTACTGGAAACTTTCCAAACTTCCTCCATAGCTTGGTTGTTATCTACAAAAGTTTATGGGTTTCTTCTGCGAGCAGCTGCTGTCTTTTCATTAATTCGAAAGAGAACTAGAAAAAATGGGTGATAACCAACACATCCTTGACGTGCACACACCACTCTAGCTCTGTTGAAGTCAGAATTTGATGCATTTTAAACGGGTCTAACTTTTTTTCGGGATATTCCTTTCTACACGGCTTTTCTCCCAAATATATTAGTGAGGCCGAGCTCCGGCCGTTTGTGTATATTAAAAAAAGAGTATCAGCTCCAATGATCCATTTATGTTCAACATTTTTCCATGATTAAATTCGAGCAAGATTGGTCGCAGTGCATATACCCTACTAATACTTTAATTAATTATGTGAATAATACACTAGCTAGTACTACTATGCATGTAATTCCTTCCATGTCCTGTATGACATGACTCCAGGATAATCTGGAGTGATGGTCACATCCTTCTTTTTATTTCCTTGTCGTCTAATTAATTTTGAACTTCTTTTTTCAATCTTGTTGGTACTGCAGCGAGCTGTAGCCGGCCAACTGGGATGGGATGGTGCTTCCATCGGTGTTGCACGGGCACTGATAGAAAAATGCACAAAGGAACAGGCCACTTATGTTACTACTGTAGACGACATGAAATATGGTACGTGGTGCACAAATATCATATCTGTGTGTCCCTTGAGTATACACGTATATTGTATGGATAGTTTTGAGAACTGTAGACCATTGACTACTAGTCAAGATTCCCATGTTCCACCTGACATCATGAAATCCACTCGTCACTATTCCTATAGCGTATATACTTGGTTGCTATTACTTCCGTTTCTAAATGTATGATAATTTTGTAGACTAAAGTAGCCTACCAAAACGACTTATATTGTGAAACACAGGTAGTATTTCTTAAAATAAATTTTCTTCTTCTAAAATCAAAATTTACACAAAGGAGTGACCATTCTTAATCAAGGTGGACATAGTTATTTCTCAGTCAATATTCATAGACACACAGTACCAGTAATTTCATCTCTTTATACTTGCACCAGACTCAATAATAATATTAGGGCATAAGTATAGTTATTTCTTAGTCGACATACAAATAGCAAACCAGTTTACAAGTACTAATTTTAGCACTGTTAGGACCACCTTGGTTAGAAGAAAAGGTGAACGAATGACATAAAAATAGGAAATTATCCTTTTTAGGCATTGTTCATCGGTTTGGTTTAAGGGATAAACACATGAAAATTTCACATGGTCCTTAGTGGAAATGCATAAATTTTAGATTCCACTTGAGCCCCCTTTTCAAAATTCCTACCACGAAGAACAATATCAAGGTCCTTAGTGGCATAATAGCATCCTAATTGCTCTTGTTTTCATATGGTTTGACTTTGATTTGACCATGTTTATTAGGTTTCGTGTTTTCTCACGTGAACCAAAAATTATGTGTTTTCAATCCTCTATTTTGCATATAAATTCATGCTCTTAGAGTATAAAACCCAAAAAATCCCATACATATATGTTCATAAAAAACGCAGGTTTGACATGTCAGTTAAGCTTTTCTTCCACTCTACACTAAATCTTAGTTGTCAATTACAACATATTTTGTGTGGAGTCTAACGGCCATATATTACAACATTGGCCATTTGTGATATGCTTCCAACACTTTAGCTACAAATTAAGTGAGTTCAATCAATTACACATTTTTAAAGCTCATGTTTTAGTTGGAACGGGGTGATATTATTTGAAATTGCCTAGGTGGAAAACCTAGGGGGTTTAGTTTAAACCTCTTATGAGTGAAGTGTGAATATTTCAAGTAAAAAATTATAGGGTTTGCATTGATCATGCTTCAACATGCAACCTTAGAAAAAAAAAGTAGTGTGGTCAATGATGGTGGAAGGGTAGCGGTGATGAAGAACGGTGACAAGGTGCACTGTAGCCACAACCAAAGGGAAATTTTGGCAGCAAAACATATGAGTGTTTGTGACTTGTTTTCTAGGCTCACATTCATCGACTAGGAATTCTCAAGGTAGATGGTTTAGTTTACCATCATGGAAGGCATTACTTTGTTGCAAGGATTCCATGTATTTCTCTTCTTTCAAAGAATAGCACGAGGTTTTTCGTTATGTCATCACATTTTCTCATACTAACTCCAATTCAAAATGAAGGTCGGCCATGGTAAGCCGTCAAGATGGCACTTTGGATATTAGTTTCTATGGAAACACAATGCCTCACATAAAAAAGTTACACGAATATTTTCTCATACTAAATCAACGACACTTATTATGGGAGTATCATTTGATGTTTGGGATGTCGATAACCTTTTTTGCATGTATGGTCAAACTTAGAAACGTTCGACTCATATATATAAATTCGAAAGAAAAAAATCATTCGAGAGCAAAGGCATCATGTATTTTTGAATCCTGCCTTGGACAATTTAAACCGCTCATTCTCGGAATACTAGATCTGGTGATTATGGGCTAGGGCAGCAGACATATTTAATGCATGGACAGAATCTAATCTCTGTGTACGTATCTGGATCGGACCCAATCAATAAAAAAGGCAAGTAAATAAACTATTAGTAGTAGTACTCCTATCAATCAAGCATGCAACTGAAGCTAGTAGCTAGTAGCAGAGGAGACAATCGAATGTGAAACGCTGGGCAGGCGCCGCGCGACATGCGGCTCCCAATAATTCTCCTACCCTGGACAGGCGGCAAAGCTTAGGATCGGATAGATGTTGGAGATAACCAACCTGCTAGTAGCTAGCTAGCTAGAATTTTTTCCATGAATGAAATTGAAAAAGAACACGTCAATTGTGAGTCCACAACGGTCGTCTTCGCTGCAAAGTAGGCCCGCCCATGAACATGCGCGCCCACACCTGCATGTACAAAAAAACACTCGCTCTTATTTGATCACCAACCAGTCACTCTCTCTGATCTAGAGCTGGTACAGTCGCTTGTCAGGAGAAGGAGTTTGAAAGTTGCTTGGAATTAGCGACAGGGGAGGAGGACGACAGTGACAAGTGAAAGTTAGTTGCTTTGCATGTGGTAAAACATTGTTTCCGGAATCAACACGGGAGGTGAGGTGCGGCCGGCAGGCAGGCAGGATACTCGCTACAGTGGTGCACTAGTACCTCTCCTCGATCCCAGCCTACCGTAGCTAGCTAACAAGCTAGATCGTGTAGATCTGGCCACGGCCTCCCTTCACTACACGCACCCATCTGAGGTCCAAACCCTATTACGTCCATAATTATCAGGCTGACCAAAAAAAGAAAAAAGTATTATGCCGCCGGCGACGCTCGGGATGGGATATGATCATGTGTGGCTTCGAGCAGGTGCATCTCGAGGCTTCGCTTTCCGTTGACACCATGTGACATGTCACCATGGGCTTCTAAGCCATGATTTCCATTATTTTGGCAGAGACGGGGAATGTCAAGGCGATTATGATTGGAAGAACAAAAGGTATCAATTCTTCAAGTTGAGTTGGAGAATGTTAAGAAATGGAGGAGGAGGGTTCTTGGATGCGATGAAGACATTGCTATGCAGGCTATTTGTGTGGGCATCGCTGCGGCGCAATGTTCGCGTCCAAACCATACCGCGTGATGCTTATGAGCATAGTGATTGGTCTTTTGCAACCATGTCCTCGGCAAGTGGGTCGCACTTGGTTCTTCATTTTTGGTGGTGCGAGCCTCCATCTCCAGGGTGAAAACCTTAGGTCTAACCTTCATTGGTTGTATCTAGCAATGGCGATCGCTTTCTTGTTGAAGGTATTGTCTGAAAAGCTCGTGTTTTTTCTTGGTGAAAACTTGTGATCTGTTGATTGGACGACGAAGGTACTTGTGTGATGTTCCCTTCTTGGAGACGTCATTTTTGAAGGACCTCTTTTGTAGTTTAGGTGGTGTCTTTTGTGGTGGATTGGGTCCAGCTGCAGCGAGCACTTGATCACTGTGGCAGGTTTTTTTTTTCATTTCTTGTTCTCTTTATCTTTTTAGCCGTGTGCATCCTCGACTAGTTCTTAACATTATGCCGGTGCAAAGGCTGTATGTAATTAGAACTTTCTTGGTACTATAGTAATGTATTCCCTTTGTCAAAAAAGTCCAAGTCATGCTTAACTTTATACTAAATTGGACAAAAAAAGGAAGTTAAGAGGTGATAGCTACATAAGGAGAGTATACATTGTATGTAAGTCGTTGAACAAGTCTATGATAGGTCGTTGTCCAAGCGTGTCGTCACAATCAAATCATGATGATCAATGGAGATATGTAGAGGAACCAAGCAGAACCAAACATATTATCCCATTTTGGGGGCCGACACGATCGGTCGATCCATATCCTCTCTCGCTCGTTCGGCGGCGCGTCATTGACAGGGGCAAATAATGGATCAGCAGATGGCTCATATGGCGCTCTGTAGCGGCGGGGGGCGCTAGCGGGAGATGCTCCACCATTGCACGTCGACGACGACGACGACGGCCACCACCACCACCGGCCACACAAGGATGATACGTCCTGGTCGATCGAAAAGCCCTGCCAATCCCGGGAATGATAGGAAAGATACGGTGCGGCGATAGAATGTACAGCTTGCACGGTTGCGCGCTAGCTTACCTGTGGGAAAGAATAAGCGGCCGAACAAGCATGGGCAACGTTGGTTCCTATCCCCACTTTTCCCTGTGGCTAGCTCTTCTCTTAAATTATTCTTCCTTTTACTGTTTGCAAACGTGCAACTGTATGTTCATCTTGATGTGAAATGTGTCGTGGTTCATTTATTCACGGTTTTGCTACTACTTGACCGACTGAGAAATAGCCTTCTACGAGTATTCGTGAATAACCATGTGATTACTCCGAATCATACAGTTGTGCAAGTGGAGTAACGATGATAAGATTTGATCGGACAAACCGCGAATGTGGACTGAGAAATAACTAGCTATCTATAGTCACCAGATATATTTATAAACTGCCACCATTTTTTGGTAATAAATTGTTAACTAAATTTAATTTGAACGGCAAAAATGTAGTTAAATAAAAAATTGCAAAAAATTGAAATGTTCGGATTTCGATTTCCACTCCTAGGATCCTAATCCTGCTTCCATCTTTGCCCCGATAACGAAAAATGAGTACCTATAGAACATATACATTTCTATATCAAGTTGTACGAGAGTTAGATTTGCATAAAAGTAAATATAGCATGCATGCAAATTTTGGTGTAGAAATTAAAGAAAATGCAATTGTTTAGTTGCACAATTCTAAGACTTGAGTTGCACATAACTTTAAAATTTCTGGCTACTGAATTGTTGTTGGATATTGAACAATGGTGGGAAACTACATAATATTTATCTCGATGGTATAAATGGAAGGCCAGGAAGGGACTTGTCTAGTCATGGGACAAGTCACTCTTGTTGTTGACTTGTCTAGTCATAGGACAAGTCACTCTTGTTGTTGATGTGATCAGTAATGCATGCATGATGTTAATTAATGGAAATAACCAACCTTTTTTCAGGCGTCACTTTTTTATCATAAAACGTTGGTCACAGTAACTAAGTGCTCTCCGGTGTATGATAGTATAGGGAGCTAAGTAATAAGAACTGAAAAAGGCTAAATGAAAATGATCTGAGACAATATTATTTGGGGAAATGTGATAGACTGATGGTATATATGGTTGTGTCCACTCAAGCCGTACGTCCCGGTAGGTCTTCCCGTATTATGCATATTTCAAAACAGGGTATACAATTACATGGTATTTATGAAGTGGTTCTCGTGCAAGAGTTCTAGACATAATCCCAAGTAGATGAGTCAGATTGTGTGTTAACAATTACATCTCCATAATTTACGCACATGTTTCTAGTCACTTTTCATGTTTTGCATGAACACCGTCGTCCATGGGGACCCCTGTCTCCCAAATGAAGGTAGAGCTTACATACATACTTGGAGAACCATGTTTTTCCAAGAAAAGGATGTATGTGTGAGTGGATAGTGGTACGTATGTTTGTGTGAGACCGCTCATATCACGGGTGCTATCTTGATGTAGGAAGATGCAATGTGCAGGAAAAGTGTAGTTCGGAGTAACTTTGATGGCTATCTATCAATGCAAGCGTACCCTATAATATTTGTGTCGTTGGTTAATAATTGTGTGCGTACCCTGACCGATCAGGAAGTGCAGTCCCATCAAAATCAAGATAAGGACCTTGTGTCTGTGGTTGCAACAAGTTCCTTGTGACGTGTATTTGGCCGCGCGCGTACCTATCATTCTTCTCTCTGTTTTTTCCCGCATGCAGCATGCCCAGCTAGTGTGTGTCAGCTCCTTGGATGTGTATGTGGATCTTTTGGTGACGCGTACGGACTTAGCGACCTTGTCATTGTAGCAGCCAGCTAACTAATAAATCTGTGAGAAGGACGTGACCTGACTGTCTCGAACCAATAATGAGCACATCATGTATAACATGTATGTCCTCTTGTCACATCGGTCCGCTACTACTAGTCAATGCATGCGTCCACTTGAGATACCAGCAAGGATAGCACACACATGGATGGATGGGTACGTACGTGCGTATATAGGAGTAGGTGCCAGGACGACGGCACGACCAAGGGACGCAGACGCACGCATTCCATACACGAGTATAGGTTAGCTATACATTGCTAGAGTTATGCATGCATGCATGCATGAGTGAATACTGGTATTGTTAACACGCATGCATGCTTCGTCCTGCGTGGGCAGTGAAAAAGTTGCTCGTCCAGCTTGCAGCGAATAGGGGAGGAGGTAGCTAGGTTGCTAGACGGGGTGAGCAGTGGCGATGCGGGTGAGCAAGCAAAGGCAGCAGCAGGCAGGGTAAAGCTAGGGCATGGCCATGGTGGGCAATGGAGGAGCAGTGGAGTTTGGCGAGCCATAGAATGTCTGTCCAAATAAAGGAAGGCAGCAAAAGTGCGAGACCCCAGGCCGAGACTGTAGAGCAAAGGAGGCTGGCGTACTACGTGATACCATCAGTAGCTAGGTGCTCTCTACCACACCACCACATGTACAGGCAGGGGAGAGAGAGAGAGTGGAGGGTGCAGTAGTGCAGCACTGGTGCAGCACGCATACGAGACTGGGTGGTAGCATAGTACTGGAGTTAGCTGCGTGCGTACGTCGCTAGTCCTACCCAGCGCTAGCTCCATCTCTCTCCCTCTCTCTACATGCGCATGGGGATCACAACCTCCTCCCGGCGCGCGGGCCGTCTCCTTGCTACTACTATAGCTGACACGCGCCACGGCAGTACCACTATTCTTTTCCTCCCAGCAACACCACCGTACCCAGTAGTCACAGTGGTCGTCGATCTCGATCTCACTCACTCACAGCCTGCCTACCTGCCGAGATGGATCGGCGCCGTGCATGCACACACACAGTTTATCCCCCTGGCCTCTTTGACCGCCTGCCTCTCAGCCGCGCCTCGTTCGCTGTGTCCCCGCGTAGCGTACGTCGGTGAATATGTGTGCAAGTACCTAGCAACGCGAGCTATATAGATCGACGGTCCGATAGATGGAGCTAGGCTAGGATGACACTGTGTGCGCACAGGGGCGAGGCAGCTCGATCGGCTCCGGGCAGACAGCAGGCAGGCGGGTCGCATGCATGCATGCAGCGCGCGAGCGAGCGACAGTCGATCGACAGCCAGCGCCTCTCCTCTGATTCAGATTCTGATTCTCGGTCGATCGAGCGCCCCTCACCACCATCATCCGCGACTAGACAGCAGCCCAGGCGCTGGCTGCCTGCCCGGCCGCCCGGCCGGAGACGGCGCGCGCGCGCTGTAGCTGCGCCTGTAGGATGTGACGGGTAGATCTCGATCGCCCGCCCGGCATTGTAGTACGTTCTACATATTTGGGCCGGTCAAAAGGTGGCCGTTTTGGTCGAGGCCATGATAACGAATGTGCATCTCATCTCATCGATCCATGCATGGTGTGTATTTGTCGCGCGCATATATTTATGTGCCTCCCTCCGTCTATGGGGCCGGCCGGCCAGCTAGCTAGCCAGCCAGACACACACCATGTGTAAACGTACGCCGACTTCACTGTGGTCTTAAAGTGGGAGGGCCTACGTATGCACAGTGCCCCGCTAATCATACACACATCCATCGGTGTCCCTGCATCGGCGCACGCACGCCTTCACGCACCCGCCAGCGACCCCGGACCGGCACCGGCACGACCCGATCGCTCCGTGACTCCGTCGCTGTACGTACGCCCGCCCGGCGGGGACCAGAGCCGGCCGGTCAGCGCCCCCCTCCCCCGTTGCACGCCCCTGATCGATACGCTCCACGGCATCATGCATGGAGCATGGTCCGTGCCCCGTGAGGACCATGACCTGCGCTCGCAACTAGCTCACCATGACGGTGACGCAGGCAACAGTGCCCTATAATACACGGTGCAGATGGATGAAACAGCTCCTCAGGGATGCACGATCGCCAGCCCACTGTCCATAATCCTTCCTTGTACGTACAAAAGATTGTTCGAAGAGACCACACCGAACCAGACCAGACCAAAATGGTGGTCACGTCCGTCCGCCGGCCGGCCGGCCAAGGAGTTCCTCCGATCCCTGGCGGGGCCACGTGTATGATACTGTGCATGCACGTACCGACGCACGCATATGGTCCAGATATATACGCATGGGCGCGGCGGGTGATGGGGACTAGTCGTCGTGGCCTGCATGCGTTCCCAGCTACTGCGGCGTACCACTATGCTGCCCTGCCCGGGTGAACAGTATCGATCGATCGGCCGCGCCCCTCCCGCCCTGCAGCCTGCATAACCCGGCCAACGGGCTAGCTAGTGAGCGAGCTCCCTTCTGCTTTAGTTCCAAGGGGAGTTTCAACAGTGCCTTCCCTCCTCCGCATCCTCTTTCCCATTGCATGCTTGGACCAGCTGCATGATGCTCCCCTCGGCTAAACTCATCTCCACCGGACTGACCCGACCCATTCATCTGACCACGGTATGTTTTGAAACAGACGAAACTGATCAGGGAAATCCGTTCCAGTAAGTTGACCCAAACGACACATTTTTGGCCAAATTTGGAGTGGGAATGCGTCTAGCCGGACGCGTCCAAACCGCCTCCTCCCTTGCCCGCACTAGGCCCATCTAACAGCGATCCAACGGCCACTTGCCTTCTACCACTAGCCTAGCCATCAACGGAAGACTGACTCTTGCGCTGGCCACGCAACCTAGACACTGGACTCCAATCCCGACCTCTCGGCCTCCACGTTGGTATCCAATGACATAGCTGGCTTGCCTTTTTAACAAGCCACCTGGGCCATCTCCCCACATCACAACATCAATAGCCATGGCCAAGGCATAGGATCGAGAGGAGGGCGTCTAGGACAACCCTCGAGCCCCGAGCGTGGCCGAGGACGAGGTCAGCGAGGAGGCAGGAGACGAGGCCAACATGCATCGCCATCACCATCCCCGTCCATGTCGCCACCAGCGTTGCCCGAGCCCTTCGTCATGGACCTCACCGGCTTCAAGTTATGCATGACAATCCTCGTAGGCGGGACTAGGCGACGCTAGGATAGCCTAATTTATCTACTATGTATTTCTGTATTCTCTACTGTCTATTTTCCTTGTGCAATTCATTTTCTAAATATACGTGTGCAAGTCATGTTATATGAATGAAAAAAATGGGTCCATGCTGCTGGGCGCACACACCCGACCCAAACAGACCGAGCCGAAAAACCTACTCAAACAGACCTGATTCGGATACATTCTGTGTTCTGTGTTTGAAATGGCTTGATCCGCTCGAGATGCCCTAACCACGAATGTTGCCATCTTTCCTTTTTTTCATGTGTGTGATGTACGTGCGTTTCTCGGCAGTTTTGCAACTGATATTACCTGTCCGGCAGACTGACTGACAACAATCATCGTTCGTTCAAAAGTAAGAATAAAATAATTGCTGAAGGAAAGTTAAAAAAAGGAGAAATAAAGGCAGGTGGTACGCAACAAGCCAGCTAGGGCAGCAGACAAAGGAAAGCAGTCTGTGTTGACGAGACCGGGAGGGATTTTGATCGCTTTCATCCTTTGCGATGGACACTCGTTGGGACTGAAACTCGTTACTGCCTGGGTTGGGTACCAGTACCACGGCTGCTGCGACCGTATCAAGATGGGGGCAGCTTTAATCAGTTGCCTCCTCCTCTCTCTCTCTTTCTCTCACGCACACGATATACATATGCGCATGCAGCCAGACCAGACCAGGTCAGGCCCGGGGGAAGGCAAAGGCAGCAGGGGCAGGCTGCGGGGGAAGCAGGGGCCACGTGAGCGAGACGGCAAGACTAACCGTCCAATCGCCCAGATCTGACGGCCACCCAGAGACCAATGCATGCATTCGATACGAGGGAGCGAGGGGCAGAGATCTCGACATGGATTTATGGAGTGCGTGGATCACAAGCTGATTATTTACCTCGCCCAGCAGAAGGAACAGCAGCTGATCAATCAATCAATAATGCAGCTCAGGCTCAGGCTCAGACTCAGCCCCCTTCACGAGAAAAGCTGCAGGCTGCCGCTGCACAGAACCGTATTGCCAAATTGCCAGCGCCTCCCTGCAGGAAAAGAAAGCAGAAAAGCATCAGGGCATACTATATGTTATATAAAGTAGCAGCATTTTTTTTTGTATTATTGATTGATGAATAAAAAAAGTGATGGTATCGGCAAAGTTGGCAGCATGAAGCTTGTTTTACTTTTACACCAAGGCTGGCACCATAAATGGAGAACAAACAAGTTCTTAGCAGCACCACCAGCTAGCTACTCATTACAAAGTTTTACCGAGCAACAACACTCGAGGATTACCTACAACAGCAGCGATACAGCACATAGGATTACCTACCAGAGTTCAGCTAATTAACTAGAAAAGGCTACGGGGCCAGCGCAAGATCAGCAATAAACCAAAAAAAAAAGAGTTAACCTTGCTCATTTACAGCATTTCTATCTAAAAGGGCTTGGTGGTCTTGGCAAAGTAGGAATGGAGAGGTTGTGCACATGGCCATGGCAGATGGAAGCAAAAACGGTGGGCTCGGGCAGGAGGCTATCAGGCAGTGTCGCTCAGTACGGCAACCAGCTCACTTTTCTTCATCTTTGAGTAACCTCTGAGCCCTCGAGATTTCGCCAGCTCTCTCAGCTCTGTGACCTTCAGGGAGCTTAGATCGGAAACTTCTACAGGAGTACTTTCCAGACCGTCATCATGGGAAGCGAGGCTATCTGTAACATCAGAGATTTCCAAATGTTCCACAAACTCATTGGGCTCATCAGCTAGTAGTAGCTCATCAGTATCCAGTGGGTCTGATTCATCATCTGAAACAGCAAAGTCGTCGTCCACCGCTGCATCTTCTGGTTCTTCTATTACAAAGTCGGGTTCGTACAGAGGTGATGGATCAGGTCCATCAGGGGCAGTCTCCTCCTCCACCACTGCTGGTGTCTTGGCTTTCAGTACAGCATCAGTCTTGCCATTCACGATAGACTTGGTACCAGCATCTGCATCCGCGTCTGGATTGGTAACAAGCTGGAACTTAACCCCAGGAACAGGAGATCTTCGCCTGAAACTTGAAGGCGGTCTTTGGTAGGATGCAGGAGGTGGTGCTGGCTTCTGCCCTTCCTGAGCATCGGTTTTCGTGCCAAAGATCCTTGAACTTTGTTTGTTCCCAGAAGAATCGTTGTTTCTCCAGGTTTGATCAAAACTCTGCTCTTTCTCATCGCTGCTCTTCCGTCTTTGGTCCACAGAGTGTTTCCTGAGCAGATTAAGAAGGGAGTCAACACTGCCCCTCTCACCCTGAGACTTTGCAGGTTCAGGCTTCTTGTCCTCCCTGCCTTTTCCCCTCGCCCGCAGTTGCGCTTGCACCCTTTTAAACAGCTCCACAATCTCTTTCTCCCTTTCCCCTGGAGCCGATGTTGCCTGGGGACGTGAGTTGTTTGTCAAAGAGATAGGTGGTCCATTTTTGGAGAACACTGTATCACTATCAAATTCATCGTTGTTCTCAGATTCGTCCCTTTCTTGATATGGCTTGCTTTTCCCCCTTGCAGAACCCCTCTTTTGTTGTCGTGAGATATCCGGGTTCCTTGGTCTATGGTTGTTGGGACTAGCACCACAAACCAGAGACACAGTCGATGGGCCCAAGATAGGTGATTTACTCAGGAAACAAGATCCTGGAGGGAATCTGCAATCTACATGATAGACAGGTAATGTTGCTCTGACTGAAGCCCCTGGACAGAAAAACAAAAGCAATATACATCAGTTATTGCTTTGGAAGAAGCTTGGTGGACATTTCAAAGCTGAAGTAAAATGGACTGTAATTTAGAATTGGCACATATGGGAAATAATATTCCCAGACACCTTCACCCCCAAATGCAAGTCATGAGTAAAAAGGTAATATACAGTATCATAAACTACTGACAGGCAGAGCTTAATACTGAAAAGATCCATAGGATGGGCTTAAATAGTATGGACAATTAACGTGGCCTGTCGGTCGATCTCGAATGTACAGTGGTACTTCATAAGTGAAGGTGAATACTATATAGTAGTTCTGTGTATATTCATGAATCAACTAACATATGATCCTAATTAAAGCCGATCAGCACAGAATAGACGTACATTTCCACTATGTGCAATTGGGTACAAGCGCGGGCTGTTAGTGACAACACGGAGAAATAGCGAGCAACAGCAGTCTTGTCTGAATTAAATCTGGAAACTGGGTGTCTCGTGTCCAATTTGAACAAGTCAGATTTGGTTTCAGATGGCGGGAAACTTTAAGCTAGTAGACACCTAACGGACACAATTTTAGTAAATCCAGGAAGATAGGACAGTGCAAGGCATTTAAGGAGACCAGCTCCCCAAAAATAGTTAGGCAGTTGCTGTAGAGCTGCAGGAAGTGTGAGGTGCACATGCCATCCAATGTGCATACTGCATACATATTCCATTGAAGTGGTTTCCAAAACCTTGACCCACGTAACAAAATTTAATTGGCTACCATATTCATATTAAAATGTGTATGCTAAATAGACATGTACTTTGAGTTCACCATTACTAGATTGGCATATAAATCAGCCATTAAGGTGCTCACCTGAATAAAATGGACCACAACATCTAGCTGAGGATAGAAATGGACTCTAACCCTCTTACTACCTAACGAGGTGGTTTACATGCAGACTGGGTACCAAGGAGTTGATCTGCAGCAGATGCCATTACATCTAGTTGAGGATAAAAATGGATTCTAGTCACACATAATATCAAGTGAGGTGGTTACTACAACTAGGCCAGGCTAAATTTTTCTGAACTATCTATCACATAGGACATCATCAAGAACATAAATTCAGAGAGGCCTAGTTGCTCCCAGTGCTATTCTCCATGCCTGCCCACTTAGCACTATCTCTTCTAGTAAGATATACAAGGGATCCATCTCACAGTTTATGATCAATACTGACAGAGATACAATTTGAGGAACCCAGAATGTACGAACACACACATGTATGAATTTCCCCCCAATAAGACGGCCCAGTTCCTACACCCTGGGCCCTCCTCGCCCCACATTGAGATGGAGGCACGTACGGGGCGGACTACCACTACTAGTGCGGCGCCACAGTACTGCTTCTGCCTCTACTAATACTGCTGCACACCGCAGAGACAAGGGGAAACACACAGTAGCCATCATCAACAACGGTTGAACAGACAGACACGCAGGTATATTCCTCGTGCTATGGGAATCTCGAAACCCTAGGTCATACTGGACTCTATGGCACACGGTGCGCATGTACACGAGTAACCAGAAACAGTTAGGAGGCGAGTAGTGGAGGAGACTAGGAGTGGGATTGTGTGGTTCAATGGTGGTGGAGGACAGGAGGAGGACAAGGGCAGCGCCGGACATCAGTGCCTTGAAATATATGCCAGGAGGAGCTCGAGTCCGCAGCCAGTGGCAGCAGCGGCAGCGCTAGAGCAATAGGTAGCCTGAATAGTTAGGCATTTAAAGAGACCATCTCCCCAAAAAGAGTTTGGCATGTAAAACTGTGGGTAGCACGAGGTGCACAAGCCAAAATGTGCATGCTGCATACATATTCCATTTAAGTGGTTTATAATCAAAGATCCACTTAGTATGTAACCGATCATCGTATTCATAGTCATAAAATGGCAAATAGACATGCACTTTGAGTTGTGGACGGAAAGATTGGCGTATACCTCAGCGATTAAGCTGCCCACTTGAATAATATGATTACTACAACTACACAAGGCCAAAAATTTCTGAACTGTAGTGTGGCATCTACGGAGAAGATAAAATCCAGAAATGATATTCTCTATGTATATCAAATTTGCAATATTACCTAATAATATATGTAGAATCCTCTCACAATTCATCATTGGCACACACAATACAGTGATACAATTCCCCCTTGTTCTAACGCAGACTTAAATGAATCATCACCCCCCTACACCAATAAAACGCAGTAGTTCATACACGTTGAGGCCTCCTCGACACTCGTTTCAACAGAGGTGTATACGCAGCGGACAACCAATACTAGTGCAGTACCACAGAACTGCTGCTGCCTCTGCTACTACTGCTACCACCTAATGCACCACTGCTGCACATCACACCGCAGAGACAAGGGGAAACATACAGAGGCGATTATCAGTGGCGGTGCAACAGACACATACACCCGAGTAGGCTCTCCGCGCTACGGAAATGTCGAAACCCTAGGTGAAGTCAGACCCTACGGTGGGTGGTGTGCATGTAAACGAGTAACCGGAAACAGTTGGGAGGCGACCGTGGAGGACGGGGAGTGAGGTTTTGCGGTCCCATGGTGGTGGAGGAGTACATGAACAGCGCCAGACATCAATGCCTTGTAATATACGCAGGAGGAGCTCGAGTGCAGAGGCGGTGGCAGTGGTGCTAGAGCGATTGGCAGACTTAGTAGTTAGGCATTTAAATGGACCATCTCCCCAAAAATAGACATGTAAAACAGTGGGTAGTGTGAGGTGCACATGCCATCAAATGTGCATGTGCTTATACTATCGAAGAGGTTCAAATGACTAATTCACTTAATAAGCAATCGGCTATCGTATTCATATTATCGTAAATTTGGAAAATAGACATGCCGTTTGAGATGAGCAGAGCAAGATTGGCATACACATCACCCATTAAGCTCCTGACTAGAATGATATGGTTATTACAACTATGTCCGGCCAAAAAATTTCTGAACTGTCCATCGCAGATGCCATCATAAAATTCAGAAATGCTCACAATGCTACTCTCTATGTATTATGTATGTCCAGTTGGCATTGCTCAGTATGATATACAGGATCGCTCTCAGAATTCAACATCGATACACAAAGCATAGTGACAATTTGGGGAAGCAATGCATACATATATGAGTTTGCCCCCCAGATAGGACGGCCCAGATCCTAGACTTGGAGCCCTCCTCAACCCTCATTACGTGGCGGACTACCGCTACTGCTGCAGTTCCACGGTACCGCTACTGCTTCTGCTACTAATGCACCACTGCTGCTGCAGACCACACCGCAGGGACAAGGGGAAACGCGCGGTGGCCATCATCAGCGGCGGTGGGACGGACAGACACGGTCGGGCAGGCTCCTCGAGCAACGGAAATCTCGAAACCCTAGGTCGAATTGGACCCTACGACGCGCGGTGCGCATGTACACGAGTAACCGGAAACAGTAGGGAGGCGAGCCGCGGAGGAGAGTAGGAGCGGGGGCGTTCCGTACCGTGGTGGTGGACGAGGGCGGGGGCAGCGCCGGACATGCCTTGAAACAGACAGACGCCCAGGGGAGCTCGCGTCCGGCGGCGGCGGCGCTGGTGACTGCCGGTGAGAAGAGAAGAGAGGAGACAAGAGCGATTGGTAGAGGCAAACTGATAGAGTAGCAGCGGAAGTGGGGGGATTTTTGGCGAGGGTTTAGGTCGGCCAGCGACGTGGGCCGGCTCGTGTCACTCGCTCCACACCGAGACGATCCACGGACGGGTGCGTTGATTTTCAGCTGGACCGCACTCACCGCCGTGGGCCGCTGGGCTTTTGTGCAATCAAAACTACCGAAGCGACGAGCACGAGGCCTAGATGTAGTCGGATGGAATGGTGGACCTCATGTTCTCGTAGTGTGCACGGTAGGAAAAAACCTCTTCCGTCTTTCAGCCCATCATATACGGGGAACTTGCTCAAAGAAAAAAAGTCAGCTTCAGGACGGTATTTTTTTTTTGCGAAATAGCTTCATGACGGTATTGACCTCGCCAAAAAATAGTTGGCTTGCTTCCGGTATTGAACTCTCTTCATAACATTGAGATATTATAAATAATAACTATAACCATACTAAGCCAAAAAATAAAGTAATAGTATTAAACCATGTAATCAATAATATGTGAGAACAAGGAGGGTAAAATCTTCATTTCAACAATATACTCATAACAAGGTCTGATTGACTAACTTTAGAATATTCCTATCTGATGAAACACCAAACTGTACAAGTTGATTGTCTCAGGTATATAATTAATTCTTTCTCTAAACTCAAGGCGATGGTTGGATCCAAACCGGTGGAGGACAATTCAATCTTGAAGAAGTAGGGGGCAATATACTAGTGAAACTACTATCTTCCATACTGAAGATAGAGACATGCCGAAGCCCTGGATCAATTAAAGCCTGACGATCTGAAAACCTCTTGGAGAAAGTATTATGATTCAAGTCATCTGTATGGTAGATGCTATTCGGTATTATTGTCGGGAAGTCCTTCACCGGAAGCATGAATGAAGTGTTGAAACCCGTGAATAACGTGTGATCTTTGAGGCCGTGTACTCTGGCGAGCTTTTGTTCAGCAAAGTCAATCTTGTAGACATGAAAACTGGTTGTCACGCGTTCCTTCTCTTCCACAGGCACATCTAGTTTCTCCACTTGCACTTCCTCCTCCTCCTCCTCCTCCTCCTCCTCATCATCATCATCATCATCATCATCATCATCCTCGGTGTCTGTCTCTGTCTCGCTATTCTCATTCACCACCTCCACTTCCGACTCTATTTCCTCCTCGACCTCTTTAGACTCTATCTTCGCCACCACCACCTCTACCTCGTTCACTGTCTCGTCAACATCATTGTCGTCATCGTCCTCCTCCACAACCTCATCCTCAAGATATCGATCCCACCTCCATATCTGGAAAAACTCGCCCCATGGCGCTTGTACAATATACTTACTGTCGGTTCTGTAGCACCTCATGTGTTTGTAGACGATATTCACTAGTGGAGATGATCCACGAAGATCAACGGTATGGACATCACCACAACCTCGAAGAGCATAGAATAAGCCATCACGGCTATCGTAACAAACATCAACGTAGCGCTTGCATTCTTCATGTGAATCAACCCAAGTCCACTTAGTGTCCCCAACCCTAGCATAGGAGAGTAGGTGATGCGGCATGTGCAGACGTACCACGATGCAATTTTCACTGGACGGGCTGGACGATAGGGCGACCTTCATGTAGAAGCAGAAGCGGCCTTGTTCCAGTGAAAGTCCATACGGCTTTGGTTCCCGGTCAAAATTACGCGGCTCCGTGTCCACGTAGAGAAGATTGTAGCCATTGGGTTTGGTGGTGTCTTCTTCGCCGTAACGGAGCTCGACGTTGGGCATGGTTTCAGGTGGCGGCATGGCGATCTGAGCGCCGGTCACCGGGTTGACGAGGATGAGATGGGATCGCTCGTCGGCGGTGATGAGCCAGCCGTGGGAGGAGCCCATGACGTACCGGGACCGAAAGGCGGGGTCCGGGAGGATGACGTGGTAGAGCTTGTCCGTAGACAGGTGGTGTAGCGTGGCCGTGGCATCATCACGATCGGCTGCTGAGTAGATCAGGCAGGGTGAACGGCAGACGGCGCCGGAGCTGAGAGTATCCGAGATATGCAGGGTGCCGAAGGTAGGAACAAGCAGATCATCAGGAAGCTCGGTCCGATCACAATTGACCCTGTTTGGCGCCGGAGCTTCCCCGGCGACCAGGACAGCAGTTTGCTCCATGGATTCAGCGCCGACTAATTATCGGTGCGGCGATCGAGTGCTTTCCGGCGACTCGATCGATCGACTAGTTTGGAGTATTGTTTCAACTTTTGGTGGTTACAGGCGTATAAAAATACACGCCGTGAGACCTGCTCCAGCACTACAGGGTGATCGACTCCGAGTCCTACTCAAACTCCGAATCCTACTCAGCCTCACGCTGTCACGCACACAGGCACCGGGGTTGATTCGCAGCAGATGAGGGATTGCAGATTTATTGGCTGTAGCATAGTTCGGCCTAAATGTCACGATCTGCAATTTATCACACACTAGGTGAATACCCGTGCGTTGCTACGATAAAATACAACATAAATCAAATTTGTGTGTTGGTAAATTGAGGCAATTTGTTCTTGTTGATGCCTATAGCTAGAACGGCCCTCTCAGCGAGCTAGACATGTTCATCAACACATGTCCCCTAGAAAATTATACCATGCAAATCGTAAATTCACATATTACGATCTTGTGGGGAAGAAGGAACACGGTAGGAAGTGTGTAAGCCGCTGCACAAAATAGATCAGGAGAGTCGTAGAGATTATGCCAACTCCAATGACCCCCCGAACTGGTCCCGTCGGACATAGCCCACGGCCCAACGGCCAACGCGCACCCGCAAATGGAGAGAACAGCGCGGCACGGTCCGTTCCGCCGCAAACCGGACCCAAACCTGGGGCTGGAATGTGGTCGAACGGACGGCTGCCTCGTCCGGTCATGTCCTCCCGAGCCTTCCACCGGTCCCACCTGTCGGTGTCCTAGAGAGAGGGACCACGTCCTTTTAAATGGGACCGCGTCATCGTCCCTATCCACACTCCACTCACGGTCCCCAATCTACTTGGGTCAAACCACAAAATCCTAGCCGTTCCCTCCCCACCGACAAGGCCCTCCGTCGCCGGCCGTGATGACAAAAGGGGGTTGGAAGGGCCGGTTCCCGGCCAGGCCGGAATGACCACGAGCTCGGCTCCTCCGCCGGCGGCGACCGTAATCGCCATCATTTCGTGTCGAGGTCGCCGCTAGGCACCTCCTTCTTCCGCAGCCCACCGGCGCGCGCGTCTACGTCAGCCTCGAGGCCGCACGCACGCTCCCCGTGGCCGGACGTGCACCTATCCGTGGGCTGGCATCTCAATGGCGCCCGCGTGCCTATGCCGGCCACCCCAGTGCCGAGCCCTTCTCGTCGCCCGAATATCTGCCGCCGTCGAGCCTTCCTGCCGCCAGATCTAAAGCGGGACCCGGCCTACTCCGTCCACTCCGACCTCTAGGACCGGTGGTTTGAGGCGGAGCATGCGGCGCGGCGCGAGGCCATCGAGGCCCACCTCGAGAACCTCGACGACAACGAGGAGGACTACTGGGAGAAGTCCGACGAGGACTCTGGTGTGGAGGATGACGGCCTCCACTTCCCACCGTCACAGCCCGGCATCCTCGACATGTCGCACTACAAGGGCGTCGACATCGTCGAGTCCGAGGTGTGGCCTCAGTGGCCCGGCTAGGTGGCGGTCACTGCGCAGGCCCAGATGCCCCCTTCGCCGCCCGCGCTCCCGGCATCGCCTCCCGCTCCGGCCTCGAGCAACGCGTGGCCACCGTCCCAGGTCTTCATCGTTATCGACGATGACAACGAGTAGGCGGCGCGCAGTAGCAGGACCAGGCGCCGGCCGGCCAGTAGCACCAGGTGTAGGTTCCCCTCCCCGCTGAAGTTGATCAGTACGTGTTAGAGTATTTCTCCTTTGCCAAATTTATGGCAGCATATGCTCAGAATTTTCTAGCTTTGTTGGGAAAAGACCAATGGATGGAAGTGGATCTAGGCTTCAAGCTATACCCTCTAGTTTTTACTAGACTAGCAGGTAGGTCAAGGAAGAATAGGATGAGAGCTAGTGTAGAGGGTGGTGCACCACCTCAACGATGTAATTTCAAACATTGTGGGATCCTAGGGCACATTGCTAGGCTTTGTAAAAATGCAGTGGACCCAGCTTATGGAATGGATGATCAGGCGGGAGCAGCAAATGCAGATGAGAATGAAATATTTGAACAAGAGGAGAATGAAGTAATGGATACATTGCAGATTGAACTAACGGATTGAGAGGAGATTGAACCACAGCAGGGGAGATTGAACCAATAGATCGAGAGGAGATTGAACCAAATGCAGGGGAGATTGCACCAAATGCATGGGAGATTGAAGAAATTTATTCATTGGAAGCAAAGTTCAAAAGTAAAGGAATTACACAAGAGGATATTGAAGAAATGATGCCAATGCATTTTAAACCATATGAACCAATAAATTCGAAACGTGATTGAACCAATTGTACGATAGACTGAAGCACTTGATTCATTGAACGCAGAGAAAAAGAACAAATGGAACAAACGGAAGAAGCTGATGGTGGACACCGAGAATATTCCAGCTAGGATCACCCGGAGCATGGTGGTGAACTCCGAGAATATTCCAGCAAAGAACACTAGGAGCAAGAAAAAATGAATTTGAATTATTAATTTGAATTTGTATGATGAATTTGAACTACTGTCAATGTTTGTATTGAATTCGAACTAGTGTGATGCTCCCAAGTTTGTATGTTGGATAATCCCATAATGTATATGTTATTGCAAGTTTCTATGGTTATCCACCTAGTTGCTTAGCACTGCTCAGTTTTGCCCTCGACATGTGGTCAACATATGGGGTTTAGCTAGTTCATGGCTTAAACCATAGGAAATATTGACCAACTGATCCAAAATTTGGCACACTTGTGTATCTTGGATTGATTTACCATATTAAATTGGAAATTTTGGATTTACTTGTAATCAACCACAATTTTTTTTCTAAGTGACTAAATTCAAAAAAATAGTTTTAGGGTTAGTTTAATTCAAAAAAAGTCAAAACATAGTGCAACCTTCACATGGAGTCTTGTTATGTTACCTACAACCTAGCATGAATAATAAAGGAAAAGGAAATAAAGAGAAATAGACTTATCCCCTAAACCAGTTCTTAAACCCTTCTTAGAGTGAGCTACTAGCTATGAAGACGCATGGCTTTCTACTCAATCAACCTTCAAAATAACCCATCTCAAAACATACTTTGTCTAAATAAGGCCAAATTTGGAACACTTGTGTATCTTTGAGTTGCAAACAATATAATGTCGGACAAGATGGATTATTTTGTTCAAATAACACATTTTCCATTTTTATGCCAAAAGCTTGAATTTTCCTTACTCATTTTTTATCTGAGTGCCCTTGTTTTCCTTAGCCCTACTATGTTTTGTCCTCCCACTAAAGTTTTCCTCACTTTTCCCCTCCCACTAAAGTTTTCCTCACTTTTTCCCTCTCTCATGTCTTAGTTTGGATGCGCTCTGATTGGTTGAGATGAATGTCACACGGATCTTGGCCAACCACCATTGGATACATGATTATTTAGTACTTAGATGCTTTATCTTATTTATCTGCAAATGCCCTATGTCTTGATTGCCATATGAATTGTCTTGTCCATGCAACGCCCGTCCATCCATCCCTATGCCTACCACGCTTTAATCCTACTATTTACTACAATTGTTACTACTGTCTTTACTTTTACTACTGCTATTACTTTGTTATTACTACTACAAAACAGTTGCTACTGATAAACTGATGTGAGCAAGATTGTTTCTAGGTGCACCTGAATTGACAACTTGGTTGTTAAGGCTTATAAATATTCTTTGGCTCCCTTGTGTCGAATCAATAAATTGGGTTCCACTTCTCTCGAAAATACTGCGATACACCCCCTATACTTGTGGGTCATCAACGTCACTATGCATATCATTAGTTCTCTTTCTTCTATGAATGATACTAGTAGGTTATTGCTATAAGCGATTGCGGAGACAATAGCAATTATGGATGCACTGCCACATATAATTTATCTTGCTCTAACAATTAGATGCATACTTTATTATTATCTTTTGTTCCCATCAGATGTTTTGCATAGCTATAGGTGAAATCGAACGCCCTAGGCTCTCTCTCTCCATCATCGACAACAACAAAAGACGCAAACTCTTGGTCTGGTAAAAACACAAAAGGAATTCTAAAACTCCTAAAGGTCTGCTAAAGTAACTTCACTACGCTTCTGTTTCCCGATGATTCGATAAACCTATGTCTACTAGGGAAAAGAGTTATACTACATCCGTAATCCGGATCGAAGGTATCAACCCTTTTTCTGACGCCGTTGACAGGGAAGCAATAGCTACCCTGGTGAGGTTAGTAGGAACCTTGCTAGTTTTAATTCTTGTTTTTAATTTTGTTAGTTTGCTTTCAGTCTTTATTTGAAAAACCAAAAAAATAGTTAGTCTTTAAATTCTCGTTTTTATTATCATAAGTCTCTATTTAAGAAAACCCCAAAACATAGGAAATATGGCTGAAAAGAAGCTTGGGGAGTTTGTAACTCCCCACAATGATTATTTGCGTACTCCTATTACTCAGCCAGTAATTGTTGCTGACGACTATGAAATTAAGGCCCATTATTTAAGTTTGGTTCAACAGAATCAATTTGGAGGCTCTGCTGTTGAGGACGCAGGTATGCACTTGAATACTTACACTGAAATATGTGATATGATACGCATAAAAGATGTTAACCCCGATGCGGTCAAATTGCGCTTATTTTCTTTCTCTCTTAGAGGAAGAGCAAAAGAATGGTTGCTATCTTTGCCTAGAAATACTATTACATCATGGGTGGAATGTGCTTCTTTATTTATGACTAAAATTTTCCCACCTGCAGAGACTATGCAACTAAGATATAATATTACTGGTTTTAGACAGGAAGAGCGTGAGCCACTAGCGCTTGCATGGGAGAGCATGAAAGAATGCATGAGAAACTGTCCCAGCCATGGGATGGAAGATTGGTTAATTCTCTATTTATTTTATAATGCTCTTAATCATGTGTCTAAGTCTATGCTTAATACTGTAGCTGGAGGAACATTTATGGGTAAACATATTACCAAAAGAAAGCATATGCTAGACAATATGCAAGACAACCATGCCCAGTGGCATGTGGATAGATCAAACACGAAGAAGGTGAACTCCGACTCACCACAAGAAAATGAAGAACTCAATGCTAAGTTGGATGAGCTCATATTAGCCGTAAAAGGTAAGGAAAACCAGGTAAGAGCTATCCGGTCGTATAGTTTTGGCCATATAGTTCCGGTCGTATAGATATTTTTGCCATCGAAATTTTTTCTTTCAAAAGTACTGATGGTTTAACGACCAACTAGAAGGCGGGAATAAAAAATTCTGGCCATATAGTTCAGTCGTATAAATATTTTTGCCATCGACAATTTTTCTTTCAAAATTACTGATGGTTTAATGACCAACTATACGGCGGAAATAAAATTCCGGTCGTATAGATATCGATACTTTCGTATAATTTATTTTCCAGGAACAGAGGGTTTGCGGACTAACTATACGGCGGGAACACATTATTCCGGTTATATAGATATCTATACAACCGGAACTATACGGCCGGAATTTTTATTCCCGCCATATAGTTGGTCGTTAAACCATTAGTACTTATGAAAGAAAAAGTGTCGATGGCAAAAATATCTATACGGCCGGAACTATATGGCTGGAATTTTTATTCCCGCCATATAGTTGGTCATGAAACTCTTTGTAGCCATCAAAAAAATCATGTTTCTTCGAGAATTATTTCTTATTCTTAAACTTACCAAAACATTTTGTTTTTTGACAAAAAGTTGACAATAAAAATTGTCGACCAACAACAGTGTGCATAAAACATGATTTTTAGTACCACCAAACTTCTTATCCTCAACTGGAGTTTTCTAGCACTCTTTATTAAACATAAAACTTAAACTAAAATTTAAAAACTTTACTCAAACCTTTATTTCACATGGGTTGCCTCTCATGAAGCACTCCTTTATGGTTAATAGCTTGACCTTGACGTTGCTCACTTAGGCCATATGAGTGGAACGCCCACTCCAAAATAGGTTGCCTTCAAATTGATGGCCTCCTTTTCATTATGCTTGACTTTCTACTTTCTGGGAAAATGAATAACAAAAGGATCCTGTGAAGGCAATTGAAGCTTCGCGTTCCCTTCATGTAGATTAATCAAAGCCTTAATAGTTCTTCAGAATGGACGGCCTAATATAATAGGAGCAGTAGCATCTTCAGGCATGTCAACAATAACAAAATCAATAAGAGCAAGACATCCTTTAATGTATACTAAAGTATTCTCCTCAATTCCTACAGCTTGTTTGTAGGTAGAATCTGCAAGATGTAATTTTAACTCGATGATTTCAAAAGAGCCAAGGTTTAACTTATTAAAAAGACTTTTTAGAATTATTGAGACGCTTGCACCTAGATCACAAAGTGCAGCTATCTCATTTGTCCCAATTTTAATCTTAATAATAGGCTCAAATATATCATCAAGCTTTACAGGTAATTTTTCAGCAATTTTCTTATATTCTTCTTCAAACTCACGTACCTTTATTGCTACATGATTAATGAAGTGTTGATACATGGCTTCATCATTTTCTTCACTTACCGGAATTTTAATGTTGATCCTTTTTACAAGATCTTCAACGGTGTAACTTGGTGAAGGATCATTACCATAATCAAGTTCTTCAGTCTTCTCCCTTTGGATTCTCATCATCTTGAGGTCTTTAATAGGATTGGGCTCAGCTTTACCTACAAATTTAGCTAGAATGAGAGTTTGACTCTTAGTTATCTTACCTAGTTGTGCCTCAACAATCCTCGTTCTTTCTTGGAGAGCCTGCAAATCATTCCTCAAACTTACATCTTGGTTAGATAATTTACCAAGCATATAGCATCATGGTTCTCCGTTATTTTAACAAGGATATTGTTTTGCTTATTTTGTGAGTCTATAAAAGACTTAAGTGTTTCATGGAGGCTACCATTACTTGATCCCATATTATTATTAGAGTTACCTGCAGGACTAGAATAGTATGTTTGAAAATTAGGATTATAATTCTTCTTCCAAGCAGGATTGTAATCATTACGAGCTATGGAGTCTACTTCTTCAATATTTGTTTCTAGGATAGCTCTTACCTGGTTTTCCTTACCTTTTACGGCTAATATGAGCTCATCCAACTTAGCATTGAGTTCTTCATTTTCTTGTGGTGAGTCGGAGTTCACCTTCTTCGTGTTTGATCTATCCACATGCCACTGGGCATGGTTGTCTTGCATATTGTCTAGCATATGCTTTCTTTTGGTAATATGTTTACCCATAAATGTTCCTCCAGCTACAGTATTAAGCATAGACTTAGACACATGATTAAGAGCATTATAAAATAAATAGAGAATTAACCAATCTTCCATCCCATGGCTGGGACAGTTTCTCATGCATTCTTTCATGCTCTCCCATGCAAGCGCTAGTGGCTCACGCTCTTCCTGTCTAAAACCAGTAATATTATATCTTAGTTGCATAGTCTCTGCAGGTGGGAAAATTTTAGTCATAAATAAAGAAGCACATTCCACCCATGATGTAATAGTATTTCTAGGCAAAGATAGCAACCATTCTTTTGCTCTTCCTCTAAGAGAGAAAGAAAATAAGCGCAATTTGACCGCATCGGGGTTAACATCTTTTATGCGTATCATATCACATATTTCAGTGTAAGTATTCAAGTGCATACCTGCGTCCTCAACAGCAGAGCCTCCAAATTGATTCTGTTGAACCAAACTTAAATAATGGGCCTTAATTTCATAGTCGTCAGCAACAATTACTGGCTGAGTAATAGGAGTACGCAAATAATCATTGTGGGGAGTTACAAACTCCCCAAGCTTCTTTTCAGCCATATTTCCTATGTTTTGGGGTTTTCTTAAATAGAGGCTTATGATAATAAAAACAAGAATTTAAAGACTAACTATTTTTTGTTTTTCAAATAAAGACTGAAAGCAAACTAACAAAATTAAAAACAATAATTAAAACTAGCAAGGTTCCTACTAACCTCACCAGGGTAGCTATTGCTCCCCGGCAACGGTGCTAGAAAATGGTTGATACCTTCGATCCGGATTACAGATGTAGTATAGCTCTTTTCCCGTAGTAGACCTAGATTTATCGAATCCTCGGGAAGCAGAAAGCGTAGTGAAGTTATTTAGTGGACCTTCGATAGTTTTAGAATTCCTTTTGTGTTTTTACTAGACCAAGAGTTTGCGTCTTTTGTTGTTGTCGATGATGGAGAGAGAGGGCCTAGGGCGTTCGGTTTCACCTGTAGCTGTGCAAAACATCTGATGAGAATAAAAGATAAAAATAAAATAAGCATGTAATTGTTACAGCAAGATAAATTATATGTGGGCAGTGCATCTATAGTTGTTATTGCATCCACAACCTCTTATAGCAATAACCTACTAGTCGCATCCATAGAAGAAAGACAGCTAATGATATGCATAGTGATGTCACTGTTAATCCTAAGTAAATCTCTCACATACAGCCGTACTACCCCTTCTGTCACTGGGGTTCCCAACATGCAGATTAGTCATTACTCATACTCCCTATACCTGGCTCAATCCTTGGGGTTGGGTACCTGGCAAGTCCTTAGATTGAGGCAAGAGAGGATACAATAGTCATCATGGCATACAAACTAATACATGATCCTATCTATGATAAATAACATGCACAAAGGCCGAAGCCCTTAGCCCAAGGAGAATTACTCATACATAGAGATGAGATCAAAGATCATAAGCATTGTAATGGAAATCATGAGATTGATAGCAAATAGTCTTACAATGTTGCCAATCAAATATGAGATCTACTATTACAAGTGGTGAAATATGGCTATGGTGGTTGAGAAGCGTTTGGAGATTAGATGTAAGTTTATTCCTCCGACGGCTCTTCGATGTTGTGGATGGAGATCTGGGGGTGGATGATAATCGGAAAGAGCTCTCTTTTCTCGTCGCCCTAGGCCTCTTTATATAGGGGTCCCTTCACGAAAGTTGTTCTGTTTGACCTAACGGTGTCGATGGCAACTATACGACTGGAACTATACTGCTAGAATTTTATTCCCGCCGTATAATTGGTCGCTAATGCGTCTGACTCCACTTCATGACTCCTAGTTTCTTCGGGTTGTAGGAGATCTCGTATCTTTGACTTTAATGTTGTGATTCCCATCATCAAAAGTCATTATCTGCGTAGGGAAAAATAGAAAGAAAGGATTGCATACCCCTTTGATCAATAGGCAATAGTGGCAGGGTTTAGAGAGATATTTCATCAAAAATATAAATAATATCCAGTTTAAATATGGACGTAGATGGCTATATTTCAGAGCCATCCTGTAATCATCCATGTAGGCCATGTGTCCTCCCTCTAAATGTCCACGTGTCGCCAAACCGGTAGCAGGCCAGGACGGACGGAAATTTGTCAAAGGCAAGGATGGAGTCAGAAACATGGCGTATCACATCAAGAACGGGTTCTATGACGTCACCAAACGACAATTTAGCTTGATGAAAAAATAACGTCAAGTCTGGGATGATGTCATGGGAGGACGTCATTACGTCATATGACGAAGCTAACGGGCGTTACCTATACCGTCTGCCTTGTGGCACCATCCATGACAGAAAGAAACATCATGGGTGACTAGCCTGGGTTGGGCCGGTCCTGTTTGTCTTGACGAAAATGCTGGAATGTCACGGACGCTCTTGACGTTTTCGGACAAAAAACGTCATGGATCCATTATTACATGAGATACATGACAGTTTTTTCATCAAAAGAATATGTCATAATTGGCCATCCATAATGATTCTCCTCTCATCCATGACGTTTGGAGGATCGCACTGAATCTTGCAGTGCCACCTAAGCCCACCCTAAATTTTCACACTTAAAACTAGCCGTTCTATGGTTTTTTCACAAAATGGCTGAAACAACCAGCATTGTCGTCTCCGACCCCAGCATGTCGATGTCACATTACCGCCTAAACATGCTGATCTATCAAAGTGGCTGGATGTCCTAGACACGAGTGCCATTCATCATATGACACCTTGAGCCTGCTAAAAGCTTTCTTCATGGATGACACATCAAGAGAATAGAGACTTCCATGACATCCCCCTCTAAGAAGAACCTCCTTAGAATCTTGGTCCTTAATAAGAAAATACCAAGGATGGAATTTGAAAAAAACATTATATCAATGATAAGTCTTTTAACCGAGTGGAGATTACGAGTAACAGTTACATGACAAATATTTTTGAGGTGTAAAGATTGTGTTGATGTAGGAATTATAGATTAACCAATATGTGTAATGCGTACACCTGTACCATTGGCAGTTTGGACCATGTCCTTGACATGTGATATCTACGCACTTCTATTCTTGTAGGCAGTTGTTGGGCCTCCAAGTGCAGACGTTTGTAGAACAGCAGCAAGTTTTCCCTTAAGTGGATCACCCAAGGTTTATCGAACTCAGGGAGGAAGTGGTCAAAGGTATCCCCTCTCAAGCAACCCTACAATCAAGATACAAGAAGTCTCTTTGTCCCCAACACACCCAATACACTTGTCAGGTGTATAGGTGCACTAGTTCGGCGAAGAGATAGTGAAATACAAGTGTTATATATAATTATAAGTGGTAACGGTGATAGAAAATAACTTGATGGCATGGAAAAGACTAACGACAGACTGAAATAAAGATGGAAGTAAGCAAACATGTAACAGATATAGTTGCAAACGGTGTATCAATGCTTAGAAACAAGGCCTAGGGATCATACTTTCATTAGAGAACACTCTCTCATATAAATATATTCTCTTCATGATACTACTGTTAACTACTCTCCGGTTGGACACTCTAATCGATGGTAGGGCTATAACAGCACACCTCAAAGTAAGTGTTTCCCGTCTAGAAAACCCCACAATGTCACCTTGAGCACTAGATGGTTCCAACAAAAACCACAATTTCATAGAGACATCCGACTCCAAATATAACTCATAATAAGTATTTGTAATCTCTAGCCTAAGTGCCACCATGGTGAGCATGCTGTCACTTTCACACACATGGGGAGAGCAGAGATTCATTAAAGCACTTGAGTAGCAGAATAGATCTATAGATTACAAGCTCATGATCGCAATATGATCATGCATAGAGAGAGATGAACACATAGCTACCGGTAGAACCCTTAGCCTCGAGAGAGAACTACTCCCTCCTCATCATGGGAATCAGCAACGGTGAGGGAGATGGTGGTGGAGATCGATGGAGATGGCTCCGGGGACACTTCCTCGTCTCGGCAGGTGATGACTCTGAGTATGGCGCCCAGAAAAGTGTTGGTGCGTGGTTGATGTAGAGCTTGTTGGGAACCCCAAGAGGAAGGTATGATGAGCACAGCAGCAAGTTTCCCTCAGTTATGAAACCAAGGTTTAATCGAACCAGTAGGAGCAAGGAAACATCCCAAAGGTGTTACTAGCTGAGCTTTGGCAGGGCGCACTACCGGTGCTAGTAGCAACATGGAGACCTGCACAACACAACCATAGAACTTTGTCCCCAACTTGCGATGAGGTTGTCAATCTCACCGTGTTTTGCGGAAAACAAAGGATTAAACATATCGAATGGAAAGAAGTAAAAGTTTGCAGAAAGTAAACACAAAGCAGTAAAAGATTGTAGATTGTATGTAAAAGACAAGGACCGGGATTCATAGTTCACTAGAGGTGGCTCTCCTTAAGATAGATAACATGTTGGGTGAACAAATTACAGTGGAGCAATTGACAAACATCGAGAAAGCAATACATGCATATACTAATCATCTTGACTCCTTTGAGACTTGATTGGGCATTACAACATTATACATAGACCGCCATCCAACTGCATCTATGACTAATAATCCACCTTTAGGTTATCATCTGAACCCCCTCTAGTATTAAGTTGCAAGCAAAAGATTATTGCTTGACGAACTGCATGTAAAGTAAATAAATACGATTGTTCTATGAACAAAGGATTGTTGTTTTCTCCCTAGTAGCAACAACACATCTAATACCTTAGAGATTTCTGTCACTTCCCCAGATTACTAGAGGCATGAACCCACTATCGAGCATAAATACTAACTCTTGGAGTTGCTAGCATCTACTTGGCCAAGATAGCTACTAACAACGGAAAGCATGCAAGATCACAAATAACAAAGACATGATATAATCAATAATCAATCTGAAATAGCATCTCAATATCCATCGGATCCCCGCAAACACAACATGCAGAATTACAAATAGATGATCTTGATCATGAACGGAGCTCACAAGATCTAGACATGAAAGCACAAAGGAGGAGAACCAGACATCTAGCTACTAGATGGATCCGTAGTCCAAGGATGAACTACTCACGCATCACACCGGAGGCTTGCATGGTGATGAAGAAGGCCTCCAGGGTGAATTCCCCTCTCCGACAGGGTGCTGGGAAGAGCTTCAGATCCCTCCCGATCTAGGGATGGAGATGACGGTGGCTACAGACTCTTTCGTGGATTTTTGATTGGGTACTTAGGGTTTACGTCCCGAGGGCATCTTATAGTCAGAAGGGGAGGCTGAGGGGGTGCCAGGGGCCACCACACTGCCCCCTGGCGCGGGCCCAGCCTGGCCGCGCGGCCAGGTGGTGTGGCCGGCCTCTGACCCTTCTCCCTCTCGTATACTGGCACTTGATGACTTCCGGAAAAATAGGCACTTTGGCTTTTGTCCCGTCCAATTCCGAGAATATTCATTTTCTGACTTTCCTGGAACTAAAAACATCAGAAAACAGGTAGCTGGCAGTGTGGCTCTTGTTAATAGGTTAGTCCAATCAATCATAAGAAAAGTACTCCAAAGTTGGAACAAAACACAAGAAAGTGGATAAAACTAAGCATGGAATATCAAAAATTATAGATACATTTGCAATGTATTAGCAGGGTGCCGGAACAGAGACTTTCTATCCCCCGAAACTCCCCTTCGGTGGCGGCGACACTGCGGAACTTTTCTTGGCTGGAGGCTTGATTCTTTAGGGTTTCCGTATCGGGAGGAATATATAGGCGAAAGGGCAAGGTCGGCGTCGGTCGGAGGGGCCCACACCACCTGGTGGCGCGGCTAAGGGGGACCCGCGCCACCCTATGGTGTGGCTGGCCCCTGGCCCCTCTCCGTCTCGTCTTCTGGCTCTGTGTTCCCCGAGGTGAAATGTTGACTTTGGCTTTTGTCCCGTCCAATTCCGAGAATATTCATTTTCTGACTTCCTGGAACTAAAAACAACAGAAAACAGGCAACTGACACTATGGCATCTTGTTAATAGGTTATTCCAAGAAATCATATGAAAAGTACTCCAAAGTGTGGACAAAACACAAGAAAGTAGATAAAACCAAGCATGGAACATCAAAAATTATAGATACATTTGCAATGTATCAACATCCCCAAGCTTAACTCATGCTCGTCCTCGAGTAGGTAAGTGATAAAAAAGAAAGAATATTTTTTTAGGTGACATGCACCATCATAAACTTGATCAAAGTATTTGTAAAACATTCAAAGCTAGGATCATAGTACTTCAATCATAACATGAAAGACAAAGTTTTAGCAATAAGGCAAAGCAACTATGTTGCAACATGAAAAGGCACAAACAAAAGATTCATGAATAACAATGCTTTGCAAGACGTTTGTTTGTTTCACATAAAGAAAACATAGCATAATAGTATTCAGCTTGTCCCTCATAGAATAGCAAATATAAATGCATAGGCCACCTTCAAAGTTCATAAGAGTGACTAGATACAATAGTTTAAAACAAGCAATATCAAGTTATGCATCAATCAACTAGTCTTGGGACAATGCACATAGAACTAAGAATGGCCACTATGCTCTCAAAGTAGGTGCATAAAGATAGAAGGTGGAGACTCAATGTAATGGTGGAAAAAAGGCCTTTGTAAAAGGAAGTAGGGATTTCAAGTCTCATAAAGAGCTTCCAAAAATTATGGTACTTATAGCTTTCAGCTCTCATTGCCCCTATCATAAGCATCATGAAGGTGATTAAGGTTAAAGTGACACAACTAAGAGGATATGCTTGACAAGTTATAAACCGAAATCTCATGCCCCTTACTTACGAAGACCAATCCTCATGCTACTCAACTTCAGTCACGAGTAAGCTCTTGTCATTGTAAGTACATGTGTATCAATAAGAACCGCCAATGGGGTACCCCTTGCACATGATACGGGAGCTTTCCCATAATCAAAATGACAAGGAAAGTAGACAATGAGCATCTCAGCGATCTTTTTATTTGCTATTTGCATAGGTTTTTATTGAGGATGCTTCATAGAGTGCTCATTATGGTGATGCTACAATTTTCCACCATGATTAGGCATGTCTTAGGCTAGCGGCCCAGGCGTTTCTCTAACACACATACAAACTCCATGATCTTACAAGTTCCACTTTTATTTCACACCGCCGGGATCCATAAGCAAAAGAACATGATATCAACGGGGTACAAAGTACAAGTGCAATGTTGAAAGCGTTCCCCATGATACATGGTTCTGCTAACTTCAACTTATAAAGCGCAAGCATATACGCAACAAAGAAGGACCGAATGGTTCAAGTTTATTAAATGCAGAAAGTAAAGTGTGCCATCAAGTTCGTGAGATCTTTAATCACTAGTTTTCTCATAACAAGTTTAATTTGGAAGGTAAACAAAAGCATGAATATACTTGGAATAGCATAAGCTAGTAGGTAGGTATGCTGGACTGATACATTGCAAATGTATCTATAATTTTTGATGTTCCATGCTTGGTTTTATCCACTTTCTTGTGTTTTGTTCCAACTTTGGAGTACTTTTCATATGATTTCTTGGACTAACCTATTAACAAGAGCCACAGTGCCAGCTGCCTGTTTTCTGCTGTTTTTGGTTCCAGGAAAGTCAGAAAATGAATATTTTCGGAATTGGATGGGGCAAAAGCCAAAGTGCCTATTTTTCTGGAAGTGATCAATTGCTAGAATACGAGACGGAGAAGGGCCAGGGGCCGCCCACACCACCTGGACGCGCGGCCAGGCTGGGCCCGCGCTAGGGGGTGGTGTGGTGGCTCCCGGCACCCCCTCGGCCTCTCCTTCCGTCTATAAGTTGCCCTCGAGATGAAAACCCTAAGGACCCAATCAAAAATCCACGAAAGAGTCAGTAGCCGCCGTCATGTCCATCCGTAGATCGGGAGGGATCTGAAGCTCTTCTTGGCACCCTGCCAGAGAGGGGAATTCACCCTGGAGGCCTTCTTCATCACCATGCAAGCCTCCGGTGTGATGCGTGAGTAGTTCATCCTTGGACTACGGATCCATCTAGTAGCTAGATGGCTGGTTTTTCCTCCTTTGTGCTTTCATATTTAGATCTTGTGAGCTCCGTTCATGATCAAGATCATCTATTTGTAATTCATACATGTTGTGTTTGCGGGGATCCGATGGATATTGAGATGCTATTTCAGATTGATTATTGATTCTATCATGTCTTTGTTATTTGAGATCTTGCATGCTTTCCGTTGTTAGTAGCTATCTTGGCCAAGTAGATGCTAGCAACTCCAAGAGTTAGTATTTATGCTCGATAGTGGGTTCATGCCTCTGGTAATCTGGGGAAGTGACAGAAATCTCTAAGGTACTAGATGTGCTGTTGCTACTAGGGAGAAAACAACAACCCTTTGTTCATAGAACAATCATATTGTTTACTTTACACGCAGCTCGTAAAGCAATAATCTATTGCTTGCAACTTAATACTGGAGGGGGTTCGGATGATAACCTGAAGGTGGATTATTAGTCATAGATGCAGTTGGATGGCGGTCTATGTATTATGTTGTAATGCCCAATCAAGTCTCAGAGGAGTCAAGATGATTAGTATATGCATGTATTGCTTTCTCGGTGTTTGTCAATTGCCCCGCTGTAATTTGTTCACCCAGCATGTTATCTATCTAAGGAGAGCCACCTCTAGTGAACTATGGATCCCGGTCCTTGTCCTTTACATACAATCTACAATCTTTTACTGCTTTGTGTTTACTTTCTGCAAACTTTTACTTCTTTCCATTCGATACGTTTAATCCTTTGTTTTTCACAAAACACGTTGAGATTGACAACCTCATCGCAAGTTGGGACAAAGTTCTGTGGTTGTGTTGTGCAGGTCTCCATGTTGCTACTAGCACCGGTAGTGCGCCCTGCCAAAGCTCAGCTAGTAACACCTTTGGGGTGTTTCCTTGCTCCTATTGGTT
This sequence comes from Avena eriantha, assembly GCA_910589775.1. NCBI lineage: Eukaryota > Viridiplantae > Streptophyta > Magnoliopsida > Poales > Poaceae > Avena > Avena eriantha. Next base: position 424,545,697 of record OU342745.1, read on the forward strand.
CGATTAAACCTTGGTTTCATAACTGAGGGAAACTTGTTGCTGTGCTCATCATACCTTCCTCTTGGGGTTCCCAATGAGCTCTACATTAACCACGAGCCATCAACACTTTTCTGGGCGCCGTGCATTGAGCCATCAAGCATTTTTTTTGGCACCGTTGCCGGGGAGTCAAGGACATCTTCACAAGGGGAGTCCCACATAACCAATCTCTTTACTTTGTTGTTTTTGTTTTGCTTAGTTTTCTTTTTGCTTTGTTTGCTTGTTTTGTTATTCAAAAACACACACAAAATTAGTTCTACAAGTTTGCTTTCTTATTTGAAAACCCCCAAAAATGACTACTCTTGAAAACACTAAGTTGTGTGACTTCACTAGCACCAACACCAATGATTTTATGAGCACTCATATTGCTCCACCTGTGGCTAAAAATACTTTATTTGAGATAAAACCTGCTTTACTCAATCTTGTCATGAGAGAGCAATATTCTGGTATTGGTAATGAAGATGCTGCTTCCCATCTAAATAACTTTGTTGAACTTTGTGAGATGCAAAAGCATAGGGATATAGATGGTGATATTATTAAGCTGAAATTGTTTCCTTTCTCTTTGAGAGGAAAAGCTAAAGAATGGTTGAATTCCTTAACTAGGAATAGTATTGATTCTTGGATTAAGTGAAAAGATGCTTTTATTGGAAAATACTATCCTCCTGCTAAGATTATATCCATGAGAAGTGAAATAATGAAGTTTAAACGACTCGATAATGAGCATGTTGCTCAAGCTTGGGAAAGAATGAAATCTTTGGTAAAGAATTGTCCCACTCATGGACTGACTTCTTGGATGATCATCCAAACTTTTTATGCAGGATTGAACTATTCTTCAAGGAACCTATTGGATTCAGCTGCTGGAGGTACCTTTATGACCATCACTTTGGGTGCTGCAACAAAACTTTTTGACAATATGATGGTTAATTATTCTGAATGACATACTGAGAGAGCTCCACAAGGTAAGAAGGTAAATTCTGTTGAGGAAACCTCCTCCTTGAGTGATAAGATTGATATAATTATGTCTATGCTTGTTAATGGGAAAGCCCATATTGATCCAAATAATGTTCCTTTAGCCTCTTTGGTTGCTCAAGAAGAGCAAGTTGATGTGAACTTCATAAGAAATAACAACTTTTGGCAACAATGCTTATGGTAAGAATGCTTATAGGAACAATTTTGGTAACAACAATTATAAGCCATATCCTCCCAACAATGGTAATGCTTATGGAAATTCTTACAACAATAATAAGAGTGCTCCCTCTGAACTTGAAGTTATGCTTAAAGAGTTTATTAGTAAACAAACTGCTTTCAATAAAACTATTGAGGAAAAACTCTCTAATGCTGAAAGAAATATAGCATCTTTGGCTGAAGCTCAATCTACTTTGAATAAAATGGCTGCTAAACCTAAAACTAATGAGAATCCCTTTGCAGCTACTAATGCCATACAAGTAAGAATTCATGAAAATGTTAGACTATTAGCTGAATTACATGCTAAGTGGGAAAGAGAAGATGAAATTGCTAGAAACATTAGTGTTTCTACTATCACGACCACTAGTGTTGAGGCTAGTAATAGTTCTACTACTTTATATGATAAAGTTGATTTTGATCTTGATGGTTGCAATATCTCTGAAGTTATTAAGTTCCTACAAAAGCTTGCTAAAAGTCCTAATGCTAGTGCTATGAACATGGCTTTTACAAAACACATTACTGATGCTCTCGTAAAGATTAAAGAAGAAAAGATGAAACATAAAGCTTCTATTCCTATAAAGCAAGAAGATGGTTGGGAACCCATCATTAATATGAAAGTGAATGACTTTGATTTCAAAACTTTGTGTGATCTTGGTAGTAGTGTTTCTATTATGCCTAGAAGGACTTATGATATGCTTGATTTGCCTCCTCTTGAAGATTGTTATTTGAATGTCCCACTTGATGCTAATGCTAAAAAGAAACTCATGGGGAGTCTTAATGATGTTCTTATTATGGTTGACGATTCCTATGTCCCCGTTGATTTCTATGTTTTGGATGTTGAATACAATGCTTCTTGTCCTATTACTTTGAGAAGACCTTTTCTTAGAACTGTTGGTGCCATCATTGATACGAAAGAAGGCACCATTAAATATCAACTCCCACTCAAGAAAGGTATAGAACACTTCCCTAAAAAGAGAGAAAAGATTTCTTTTGCTTCTCCTATGAAAAAAAATTTGGTCTTAATGCTTCTTCATTTGAGAACACTTGATTCTTTCATTGCTTCTTATGCCTAACTTAAAGGCGTTAAAGAAAAGTACTTGTTGGGAGATAACCCAAGAGTTTTAGTTGAGTTTTGGAAATTATTACCTCTGTAATAACCTCTCCTTATCCTTTTTATTTGCTTTTTGTGCCAAGAGTAACCTCTAATGAGAGTGAAGTAATGATTGAGAATTGTTGTCCCGAAACAGATTTCTGTGCTTCACCGTAAAAATTCCTGAGAGAGCTCTCACTAGTAGAAACCGGGCAATTTGCCCCGGTACGTAAGGGCCTTTAGCCCCGGATTTCGAACTGGGGCTGCAGAAGCGGGACTAAAGGTCCAAGCTTTAGCCCCGGTTCAGTTACGAACCGGGGCTAGAGGTCCAACCACGTGGCCTGCTAGGCGCGCTGGGTGGCAGGACATTTAGCCCCGGGTCGTGTTACGAACCGGGACTAAAGGTTCCCTACCGCGGCAACATTTTGGGCCATTTGGCTGCCGCGGCAGGGGATGGGGTTTTAGGGTTTTGTGTTTTTCTTTTCATTTTGTGTTTTGTGTTCAATTATTTTTCATTCTGTGTTTTCATTAGAAACAAGTTTTCGTATACATACAGAACGCTACTACACAGTACTTGGCCACATTGACGCAATATATTATATAATTACTCTTACAAGCATATATGGAGTCCCAACAAGGTCCAGAGCATGTCTATTTGATTACATGGAGATCATTACATGGATGCTTTAGGGTCTACTTATACAGTATTCTCCGCATGGGTCTATGACCTCGTCGAGAAAAAATGCAGCAAATTCCTCTTGGATTGCTATTAGGCGGTCCTCTGGTAGGAGCTTGTCCCGCATCGCGTCCAACTATGTAAAAAGGAGATCGTATGGATTAGACTCAACACGATTTTTTGTAATAAAAATAAAGGGTGAATATATTGTTTACTTACTCGAACATTTTCCGAGGGCTTCTCAATACTGATGCGAATGAACTCGCACACGTAGAATCCACATAGATTAGTTCCATGTGGCTGCCTCGCACACTTTACAAGAATAGAATTCAATCAAATAATAACGCTAGCATGATAAATGCACATAAACTAGAATTAAATAGATGCGCGGACTTAGCTCGTACTACTTACCGAGAGTGATTTAAAAAATAGCTCCTCACGCTATTGACCGCGGACATGTTTCTTGAACTGTGTCCAAACCCTATCCGACAAAGAAAATTAATGTATGAGTTAATAACTACTTGATATCCCAGAAAATGAACGAAAGAAACCGATATAGTGCGATAATGGTTGAAATTACCTCTGGAGCGCATCGATAATGATGCGGTAGTTTTCAATGTCTTTGTTTAGTGAGTCCATGATGTGAACTCTTCCCATGTCAAGTGAAATGCTTAGAAGAATCCAGTGGTACCTATGCAAGGTTTACATACATCAGTAACTCATCATTTACACTGAACATCGAGTAAGCAAAAGTTAATGTGTACAAAAACTCACTTGCCATCGTGGTAAGGAAATAGTATTTTGTTACAGAAATGCTGTTTTGTGAGAAACCGCAACAAGTTGTGCTCGGTCTCCAGTGGTTTATCCTTTAGTATAGACCCATGAACTCGATGTGGGTCAATGTACCCAAATCCGTTGATAGCCTTTGTTTTACAATCGAGCATCTTCATTCTGCATCGTTATATATAGCGTACAAAAGAATATAGTGAGTATACTTACCGGCAATGAATTGAAAAGGCTAAGATAGAGACCTAATTACATAAATAAAGTAATCACTTACAAACAATACGAACTGAGGATAGTTTTGTCGAGTTCCTTTAGATTGAATAACTGGAATAATTATGTAAATTCAATAGGGACCTCGTCTTCAATGAAGTAATGCGATTTTCGAACTTTAAGTATGAGCCAATTTCGCTGTTCTTTTGATACTTTCATGTACCATTCATGGAATCGTCGCATTTGTGTTGGCATATCCCGAAGCCTCTCAGAACTGACCAGAGGCTCCCCGTTAACAAATTTGGGTGCTACCTCAGCCTTGGGCATAACGCCGTGAATAATTTCATGAATAGGCGTACCACATTGCTCGGCCAATATCCTAGCCGTTTCCGGATCCATAGGTTCTTCCTCATATAGTTGAGGTTTGGGTATGTTCACCTGGAGTGGGGGGAGCGATTGGTTTGCTTGTTTTCCCAGCTGGGGAACATCTCTTTTGGTTCTTCGGCTACCACTCGATTGTTTTGCTTGTTTTCCCAGCTGAGGGACGTCTGTTCTGATGCTTCCACTACCACTCGATTGTTTTGCTTGTTCCCCCTACTAGGGAACCTCTTTTTTGCTGCTTCCTCTACCGCTTGATCTCTTTTGTTTCAATGTCTTCTGAAGACATCGTGTATAGTCATCTGGCGCATTTAACTGAGCTTGGGATGGCTGTGTCAGTAATTTCCTAAAGTGCTCCTTGGTTTCCGGTTTTATTTGGACCTCTGGCTCAGGTTGTTTCTTTTTAAAATGAGCATCCACTTCGGCATGTATGACCGCATCGGTCTCCTCATCGGTCATGTCGTAAGCCCTCTTGGGAGGAACCGACGGTACTCTTGGGAGGGGCGACAACTGTCGCTTCGGGCGTTGGTTATCGCTCGACGGAGCGGTGGTATTCTTCTGTTTTTGCCCCTTAGTGGGTGGAGGCGGCTGCGTAGATTGAGATGGACTCGTGTTGGGGTCATGGATTGGACTATTACTGGGAGGAGACAGTGCACTTGGAGGTGGACTTGGAGGAGACGGTGCACTGGGAGGAGACGGTTGCCTTGGTGTCGAGCCTGGAAACTTGATGTATTCTTTTTTCCAAAGAATGAAGCCACTCGTGACTTCTCCCAGTGTCGTCTCCCCTTCACCTCCAGGAATGTCAAGCTGTAGTGACTGACACATAGGTAGAATTTCATCCACACCGACACGAGCATAGCCAGCTGGAATCGGATTGCAATGGTAGGTCGCTCCCGGTGCAGAAGGTAAAGCAAAGCCGACCGCCACCTTCATGGATATATTCTTCAGTTCAACATGCAGCTCACAACTAGTCTTCTCCTTAATTGCATCCACGGGGTACACATCCATCGTTGCATCATTACTGTGGCCATCCATGGAAGCCACGCTGCTTTTCCGTTGCGATGGGCCGACCGTACTATCCGGTGTAGGATCTTGCTGTCGGAGTCCTTTAAGTTCATTAAGCTCTTGGCGATACTCCTGCAGCGCGGCTTCAAACCTCGCGAACCGCTCCATATCCTCCTCTTTTTGCCGCTTTGTTCTTCTCGATCGGCTTCTGTACGTGTCACGGTGCTCGGGAAACCTGATAACCCATGGATAAGAAGGTCCGAACCCTCTTGTTCATCCAGCCTTTTCAGGATTCCCGAGAGCCTTTGTCAGCTCATCATTCTCTCTATCGGGAACAAACATTCCCTCTTCAACCTCTTTGATCACTTTAACAAGTTCTTTCTTGGGTGTAGAAATTTCTTCGGCTGCAACAATCTCGCTTGTTTCTGGGTCTAATGGTGCCCCATGCCTGAATACCCAATTTCTTGACCTCAAGGGCCAACTAGACGTAGCTGGAGTGACCCCTTTAGCCTCTAGGTCAGCCTCAGCTTTATCCCACTTAGGCATGGCACTCCTGTGGCCACCTGTGCCCATATGATGGTGATATTTCTTTTTGGCTGCATTTTCCTTATTTATTGCTGATATTGCCTTAGCCGGTGCTGAGGTATTGTATTCCACAAATGCGGCCCAGTTATCCTGCTGCAACTCTAGTGGGCCAACGAATGGAGGAGTTGTTTCCTTCAAGACATACTTGTGGTACAATCTTTTTTTCCATTCCTTGAATAGTTCGGCCATCTTCTTAAGATCAAAGTGCTTGACTTTCCTCGTCATTTGCTGTGTGAGCTCATCAGTCTCCAAGACAGGTAGGGTGAAATGTGTCATGAGAGAATTCCACATTGTATCTTTTGCTCTGTCATCTACAAAACTAGCCCCAGCTGGATCCTTTTTCTTTCCTGGCTTGTTCCAGTTTCGCGTGGTGATCGGGACTTTGTCTCTAACAATCACTCCACATTGACTTGTAAATGCATCGCAGCTTCTTTGGGCTCCAGCGGTTGACCCTACGGAGAGACTAAGTCAATGCTGAAATAGACATCAGCGGGCAACTTGTGTGTCGGGCCTCTTGTATTTGTAGAAGATTGGCCGGAAGCAGAGGTCTAAGAGAAGAAACATTCGTCAGTACATATATACGAATCAATTAGTGCATCTATACTAGTGAACCATCGATAGAGGCTTTATATACCTTGACGGAGTTTGTCATTATTATGGTGTCTTCACCATGGTCTCCACGATGGTCAGCACCATCGTCTCCACTATTTGGTCCACCATCGTCTCCTCCAGACAAATTAAGATATTCGGAGCCATCCTAATAAGACCCCCAGTACCCTCATCTATCATGTTGAGAAGCTCCTCTTCATTCTGTCTACCGTCCATAGCTTAACTAATACAGAAAAAGAATATTGCATTAAGTAAAATAATATTACAACTACGACAACTCGGATACAATACTTAGTGATTAAGATAAATTACAATAATATAATATAAAGTACATTATTAATACATCACCGGAGAATAGCTCGGGTGCATTATAGGATAAAGTATAAGATAAAGTACATTATTAAGATAAACTAGCGAACGCGGCTGCCGCGTTCTGTGCTACGGGAGCTCTGCAGCCACAGAAGAGGAACCATCACCGGAGAATATCTCGGGTGAGATCCGTGAACCTGCCAGATATTGGAGAACCTAGTCTCCAAAAGATACATGTATCGCCGTACATGCTCGTCCTCCTCCCTGATACGACGACGTACCACCTCCTCGGGGGCTGGCTCCCTCTGCACCGCTCCTGGACCTCGTGGACGCCACCAAAGAAGCTCCGGGTCGACGATGATACCCGAATTCTTCACCAAGGTACGAGTCCCGACAGGTAGCACCTCCCAATGCCAACCCGACGGAGCCCAGACTCGGACATCCCCGACGGAGTCCAGTAGGCTCTGACGAGATAACGCGGCATAACTAAATAATAGCAATAACTTACAATCATAAAACATAATTAACTAAGTAAACCTAACAAACCATAGATAATACTAACATATACAATTAACCTAATACTAATACTAATACTTAGTAATACTAATACTAATTAATACTAATACTAATACAAAAATACTAATACCAAATACTAATACCAAATACTAATACAAAAATACTAATACCAAATACTAATACTAAGTTGTATACTAATTACAAACCGGGGCTAAAGGTTATTTTTGGCGCCAAACCCAAAAATGGTTTATAGTTTTCAGAAAATTATGTATTATATATCAAAATTTTAAGAAAAAAAATCTATAATTTAAATCTATTATCATACTTTATTATACAACTTAAATAAAATTATCTATTATCTAAAAGTATTATATTTAGTAGAAATGTTCACAAAAAATAATAAAAATATAGTTTATTATTTAAAAATGGAAAAATACATATAATATAGCAAAATATTCACAAAAATATAGTAGAAATGTTCTCCCGCCATTTCCCCCGCTTCCCGCGATGTTTCTCCCGCCATTTCCCCCGCTTCCCGCCATGTTCTCCCGCCATGTCCCTCTATATCTAGGCCGACCGCCATTTCCATCGACACATCCACACCTTCTCTCTCACAACAATGGACACCGCTTACTGGGCTTTTCTGACGCTCGAGGAGACCGAGGCGCTGTGCGCCTCCAGCTACCCATGCCCGCCGGGGTACCGGCTGCCCGCTGGCTGGATGCTGAGCGTTGGAGGGGTTCCTATTCCTCCTATGTCTCAAGGTTCGGCCCGCCAGGCGGCCATCACGAACCACTTCTACCTCGAGCTCACGCCGGAGCAGTAGATGGATCCCCATTGGGATCCCGACAACCTCGACACCTAGAATGCCTTCTTCGCAAACCGGTAGGAAAGGGAGCTCGCCAGGTACGAGGGTGACGGCCCACCCCCAGTGAACCACAACGAGGCTGGTCGCCGCCTATGGTGGGCGAACCGGAGTATCGCCGGTGTGATGCGCTACATCGCCATGGGAGACCATCCTCGCCTGAGGTACCCGCACTTTCACCAGCAGCATAGCCACAAGAATGGTGGTGGTGGTGAAGGCCTAGGACGTACTGGGGTCGTCATCCGGGAGCCCCCTCCCCCGCGCGTCGTGAATCTGAGGCCGGAGGATCCATCCGCGTGCTATGAGGAAGGGTTGAGGATCCATCCGCGTGCTACGAGCGACGACGATGACGATTCCGAAGACGACCCAGAAGTGGTGTACTACATGGCTAGATATGATTATGACTAATTTTTACGTTTTAATATTAATAAATGTCTGGCCACAACAAGTTGCAATACTACCTATTGAGATCAAGAAAGTTCATATCCATATACATATGAGAAGATCATTAAAAATAAAGGTTTAATAATATTGTACATCACCAACATCCACACATGTTAGGGTTTTCTTCTAATCCGTAACCATGGAGCATCTTCCTTATTTAACGGGATGCTTGGGTCATCCTTCATAGCGAAGGGCGGAATTTCATGAAACTTATCATAATCATCTGACATGTCTGTCTTATCCACCACCCTCACAATGTTTCTTTTTCCTGAAAGAACTATGTGGCGCTTTGACTCATCGGATGCTGTATTCTTTTGCTTATCTTTCCTTTTTCTCGGTTTGGTAGACATGTCCTTCACATAAAAAACCTGAGCCACATCATTGGCTAGGACAAATGGTTCATCTCTATATGCAAGGTTGTTGAGATCCACTGTTGTCATTCCATATTTCTTGTCTATCTCAACCCCGCCTCCTGTCAGCTTGACCCATTTGCACCGAAACAAAGGAACCTTAAAAAAAGGTCCATAGTCAAGTTCCCATATCTCCTCTATGTAACCATAATATGTATCCTTTTGCCCATTCTCGTCTGTTGCATCAAATCGGACACCACTATTTTGATTGGTGCTCTTTTTATCTTGGGCGATCGTGTAAAATGTATTCCCATTTATCTCGTACCCTTGGAAAGTCAATATAGTCGAAGATGGTGACCTGGCCAACAAGTACAACTGCTCTCCAACATTTATGTCATTCATGAAATGTGACTGCAACTAACCGCCGAAATTCCTCATATGTTCATCTCTAATCCAGGAGCCAGGCTTCCCCGGGTTGTTGGAGTGTACAATATTCTTGTGTTCCTCGATATACGGAGCCACCAAGGTGGAACTTTGCAGAACTGTGTAGTGTGCTTTAGTGAGAGAATGTCTGTCCATACATATCCTTGCTTTCTTTCCTAGCGTGCCTTTTCCACTAATTCTACCCTCATGCCGTGATTCAGGAACACCGATGGGCTTAAGGTCAGGAATAAAGTCAACACAAAACTCAATGACCTCCTCTGTTCCATATCCCTTTGAGATGCTTCCTTCTGGCCTAGCACGGTTATGAACATATTTCTTTAACACTCCCATGAACCTCTCAAAGGGGAACATATTGTGTAGAAATACAGGACCAAGAATGTTAATCTCATCGACTAGGTGAACTAGGAGGTGAGTCATAATATTGAAGAAGGATGGTGGGAACACCAACTCGAAGCTGACAAGACATTGGACCACATCTTTCTGTAACCTTAGTAGACTATCTAGACTGATTACCTTCTGAGAAATTGCATTGAGAAACGCACATAGCTTCACAATAGGTACTCGAACATTTTCTGGCAGGAGTCCCCTCAATGCAATCGGAAGGAGCTGGGTCATAAGCACGTGGCAGTCATGAGACTTTAGGTTTTGAAATTTTTTTGCTGCCATATTTATTATTCCCTTTATGTTCGACGAGAAACCAGACGGGACCTTGATACTGTAAAGGACTTTAAAAAAGATTTCCTTCTCTTCTTTGGTAAGAGTGTAGCTAGCAGTACCTTCAAATAGCTCTGGATGCATGCCGTCTCTGTCTTTTATACGTTGTTGGTCCTTCCGTGCTTCAGGTGTATCTTTGCTCTTCCCATACACGCCCAAGAAGCCTAGCAGCGTCACGCAAAGATTCTTCGTCAGGTGCATCACGTCAATTGTAGAGCGGACCTCTAGGACTTTCCAATAGGGTAGCTCCCAAAATATAGATTTCTTTTTCAACATGGGTGCATGTCCGACATCGTCCTTCGGAACATATTGTCTACCAGGAACCTTTCCAAAGATTACTTTTAAATCCTTCACCATGTCAAATACATCATCACTAGTACGGCGGATAGGCTTACACCGGCTCTCTGCCTCACCATTGATATGCTTACCTTTCTTTCTTAGGATGTGCGAGGGTGGAAGAAAACGACGATTCCCCGGGTACACATTCTTCTTACATTTATCCAAATATATACTTTCAGTATCGTTTAAACAGTGTGTGCATGCATTGTATCCCTTGTTTGTTTGTCCTGAAATGTTACTAAGAGCAGGCCAATCATTGATTGTTATGAACAACAACGCTCGTAGGTCAAATTCCTCCTGTTTGTTCTCATCCCACACACGTACACCTTGTCCGTGCCACAACTGTAAGAGTTCTTCAACTAATGGCCTTAGGTACACATCAATGTCGTTGCCGGGTTGCTTCGGGCCTTGGATGAGCACCGGCATCATAATAAACTTCCGCTTCATGCACAACTAAGGAGGAAGGTTATAAATACACAGAGTCACAGGCCAGGTGCTATGACTGCAGCTCTGCTCCCCAAAAGGATTCATGCCATCTGTACTTAGACCAAACCATAAGTTCCTCGCATCACCTGCAAAGTCCGGAAACTCTCTCTCTATTTTTCTCCACTGCGACCCATCAGCGGGGTGTCTCAACATCTCGTCTTTCTTACGGTCTTCCATGTGCTATCGCAACAACTTGGCATGCTCTTTGTTCCTGAATAAACGTTTCAACCGTGGTATTATAGGAGCATACCACATCACCTTGGCAGGAACCCTCTTCATGCAGCGCTCGCCCTCAACATCACCAGGGTCATCTCATCTTTCTTATACCGCAGTGCAGTGCATACTGGGCATGCATCCAAATTCTCGTACTCGCCGCGGTAGAGGATGCAGTCATTAATGCATGCATGTATCTTCTGCACCTCTAATCCTAGAGGGCAGACAACCTTCTTCGCTTCGTAGGTACTGGCGGGCAGTTCGTTATCCTTTGGAAGCAACTTCTTCATTATTCTCAGCAACTTTTTAAATCCTTTGTCAGTCACACCGTTCTCTGCCTTCCATTGCAGCAATTCCAGTGTGCTACCCAGTTTTTTGTGCCCATCTTCACAATTTGGGTACAACAATTTTTTGTGATCCTCTAACATCTTCTTGAACTTCAACCTCTCCCTTTCAGTTACGCATTCTTCCTGGGCATCAGCAATGGCCCGACTAAGATCATCATCGGGCAGATCTAATTCCCGTTCTTCATCTTTTTCTTCATCAATGTCTTCCATTGTAGTACCATCGTATTCAGGGTAGTCGTTGTCATTCTCTTCTTCCTTGTCTTCCATCATAACCCCTCTTTCTCCGTGCTTGGTCCAACAATTATAGCCGGTCATGAAACCGGACCAAAACAGGTGGTTGTGAAGGACTCTTGAGGAAGAGTATTCTTTATGATTCCGACAGACACCACATGGACAAGACATAAAACCACTCTGCTTGTTTGCCTCGGCCACAAGAAGAAAAGAATGCACACCTTTAATGAACTCGTTAGAGAGTCGGTCAGCGTACATCCATTGCCGGCTCATCTAAAATATATAATTAATTAAGTACATCAAACATAATCATAATTAATTAGTACTAATCTAAAACCAGCAACCGGGACTAAAGATATGATGAACCTTTAGTCCCGGTTGGAGGCACCAACCAGGACTAAATGTGGATGTGGAGACAACATGTCGACACTATGTCCTTAGTGGGCAGCACTAAGCCAGTAAATTAAATGCCGACACTATTTTGGGTGGGTGGCAGCACTATGCCAGCGTGAGTGTGTCGACATTATGTCATCAGTGCCCGACACTATGTTGTGCTGCTTAATCTAGAAATAGGTATGCATTCTTGTGAAGAACTGCAAGATGGTGTGTGAGACCAGGGACACCACTACGGCGGAGCTTCTCGAAGATGTCTTAGGACCTCGTCCACAGACATCTTCGAGGAGCTCGCCGTAGAGGCACTCTCTAATATGTGAAATTAGTTAGCTCCACTAGCATACTGATTTAGCTAGAGAGGATATAAACCGAAAGATGGTGTGGGAGAGCAGGGACACCACTACGGCAGAGCTTCTCGAAGATGTCTTAGGATTCCGTCCTCATACATCTTTGAGGAGCTCGCCATAGAGGCACTCCCTAATATGTGAATTGTGATGTCTTCTTATCAAGCTTTTATGAATTAACCCTATCTTTGTTACAAATTTTTTAGTTTGTTGAACGCAGGTAGACGAAGAAGGATATTTTGCCCAGCTAGCTAGTTAGTTAGAATGATGAACTCACGCATGTGTGTGCTTCTAAAATCAATTTTCGAGACTCTATGTACCAAAACAAGATATATATTGATAGAATAATCCACATATTGTGATATTTACCTTAGAGTTTCTTACATTAATACAAGATAGATAGAATCTAAACATTGATATCGTGCTATCACTGCAAAAATTACTACCAAACTAAATCCACAAATCCATCTATAAGATAGAGCATGAAATGAGCTAATATAGCAATGAGAGTTCAAAGGATGAAGTTTCTCACCTTTTAGAACCTTTGGATAGATGGGGCACCACAAAATCTAGACAAATCTTGAGGAAAAAAGGGCATGAACTCGAGCTTGAAGCAAGAAAGAGAGAGAGAGGAGAGCCACCAGCTTGAATGGTGGCTCGGGCAGGGGAAGAAGAAGATATAGCCAGACCTTTAGCCCCGGTTCGTGTCTAGAACCGGGGCTAAAGGTCCACCTTTAGCCCCGGGTCGTGTAACAAACCGGGGCTAAAGGGTCTGACGCCCGACCCGGCCTGCCTAAAACCCTTTAGCCCCGGTTTATTACATGACTTGGGGCTAAAGGTCCCGTTCGACCGGGGCTAGTGTCTGCCACCCCCTGGGCCAGTTCTAGCCGTTGGACCGGGGCATTAGTCCCGGTTTGTAGCCAAACCGGGGCTAATACCCCTAGACCAAAGGTATGTTTTCTACTAGTGTCTGTACGTCGGATTGAGCTGTAATTATTTGTGATTCTGCCCCAGGTTGTTATCAAACTTTCGTTAGTTCAACACTTCTTGATTTGAGCAACATAAGGTCTTTGAAAAAATTCGTATTTACCTGCTGGTCTGTTTTGACAGATTTCTGCCATTTTTATGCACTTGCTTCTTGTTAGTTCCTTCTTGAGTTCCTTTGGGGAATTTAGCTTTTTGAGGGAAGTGCTACAGTAGCTAGTGTTCTAATGGAAGTTTATTTGGTGTTAGAACTGAACCTTGAGACTTATTTATCTTAAGTGCACTAATGTTGCTAATGAGATTGTGTGAAGTTTTATATGAAGGAAAATTTTCAGGTGTATGGAAAGAATGAGTAATGAGATAAAGAATGGACTACAGCTCAAGCTTGGGGATGCCACGCGTGTCACCCCAAGAAATATCCAAGAAGTACAAGCGTCAAAGCTTGGGGATGCCCAAAGCATCCCCTTCTTCATCAATAAAAATTCCAGGTTTCTTCCAAACGCTTCATTTTTATTGTTTCATGCACAGTTGTGTTTTTCTTGGAGCGTCTTCTTTTTCGTTTTTGTTTTAGTTTTTGGTTTTCTTTGGTTTGCTTAGTGTTCTGAATAAGTTGGTTGGACCCCCTGTTTCATACTTTGGTTTGCAAATAGTTTGGTTTGGTTTGGAAAAGAGTAGGAAAGTTCATGCTTATGTGGTAAAAAGAGCTCGTTTTTTACTGTGGCATATGCTTTGTCATGCCATGCTTGATATTGTTTTGGCTTTATGCTTAGTATTCTTTGTTGTAGCATGACTTGTTATAAACAATTGAGATTGCTTAATGTGCCTTGGATGAATCATGCGTTGTTTTAGCATATTAAAGCATAGTATAGTGGTATTCTCCTTTGATGCTTTATTTGGGTTGACTTGGCACATGCTCACACCATGTTATGACTATCTCAAGTAACCATAGCCTTTATGATCCTTTAGTTTTCAACTTGTCGTATCACTTTATGCTTTGATCAATGATGTTTTGTCGCTCTGCATGATTATGGCCATTATTGCTCTCTTAGTTTGTCGCTCCCAGTCTTTTGCTAGCCTCCACAACAAAGTATGAGTTCCACTCATGCATCCAACTCCCTAAACCAAGTTATTCCAAAGAGTCCACCATATCTACCTATTAGCTTATGTTATTCCAAGTATATTCATGCTTTTGTTTACCTTCCACTTGTTATGAGAAAACTAGTGATTAAAGCTCTCACGAACTTGATGGCACACTTTACTTTATTGCCTCTAATAAACTTGAACCATTGGGTCCTTCTTTGTTGCGTATATGCTTGCGCTTTATAAGTTGAAATTAGCAGAACCATGTTTCATGGGGAACGCTTTCAACATTGCACTTGTACTTTGTACTCCGTTGATATCATGTTCTTTTGCTTACGGATCCCGGCGGTGTGAAAGAAAAGTGGAACTTGTAAGATTATGGAGTTTGTATCTGTGTTAGAGAAACGCCTGGGCCGCTAGCCTAATCCATGCCTAATCATGGTGGAAACTTGCAGCATCACCATAATGAGCACTCTATGAAGCATCCTCAATAAAAACCTATGCAAATAGCAAATAAATAGATTGTTGAGATGCTCATTGTGTGCTTGCCTTGTCATTTTGGTTATGGGAAAGCTCCCGTATCATGTGCAAGGGGTACCCCGTTGGCGGTTCTTAATGATACACATATACTTACAATGACAAGAGCTTACTCATGACTAAAGTTGAGTAGCATGAGGATCAGTCTTCGTATGTAAGGGGCATGAGATTTTGGTTTATAACTTGTCAAGCATATCCTCTTAGTTGTGTCACTTTAACCTTAATCACCTTCAAGATGCTTATGATAGGGGCAATGAGAGCTGAAAGCTATAAGTACCATAATTTTTGGAAGCTCTTTATGAGACTTGAATCCCTACTTCCTTTTACAAAAGGCCTTTCTTCCACCATTATATTGAGTCTCCACCTTCTACCTTTATGCACCTACTTTGAGAGCATAGTGGCCATTCTTAGTTCTATGTGCATTGTCCCAAGACTAGTTGATTGATGCATAACTTGTTATTGCTTGTTTGAAACTATTGTATCTAGTCACTCTTATGAACTTTGAAGGTGTCCTATGCATTTATATTTGCTACTCTATTGAGGGACAAGCTGAATACTTTTATGCTATGTTTTCTTTATGTGAAACAAACAAACGTCTTGCAAAGCATTGTTATTCATGAATCTTTTGTTTGTGACTTTTTCATGTTGCATCATAGTTTCTTTGCTTATTGCTAGAACTTCTTGAATATTTCTAGCAACACAACTGTGCATGAACTTCTTGAATATTTCTAGCAAAAGAAAAAAGAAAAAGAAGACGCTCCAAGAACAACACAACTGTGCATGAAATAAAAAATGAAGCGTTTGGAAGAAACCTGGGATTTTTATTGATGAAGAAGGGGATGCCTTGGGCATCCCCAAGCTTTGACGCTTTTACTTCTTGAATATTTCTTGGGGTTACATGTGTGGCATCCCCAAGATTGAGCTTTAGTCCATCCTTCATCTCATTACTCATTCCTTCCATACACCTGAAATTTTTCCTTCATACAAAACTTCACACAATCTTTATTAGCAACATTAGTGCACTCAAGATAAAAGGTCTTAAGGTTCAGTTCTAACACCAAATAAACTTCCATTAGAACACTAGCTACTGTAGTACTTCCCTCAAAAAGCTCAATTCCCCAAAAGAACTCAAGAAGGAACCAACAAGAAGCAAATGCAGAAAATGGCAGAAATCTGTCAAAACAGACCAGCAGGTAAAGACGATTTTTTCGAAGACCTTCTGTTGCTCAAATAGAAAAGTGTTGAACTATAAGTTATATAAGTACCTGGGGCAGAAGCAAAAAAATCATGCCTCAAAAAGACGTTCAGAGATTTTACACGAATTTTTACGGTGAAGCATAGAAATCTGTTGCGGGACAGCAGCTTTCCCAATCATTACTTCTCGCTCATTAGAGGTTACTCTTGGCACAAAAAGCAAATAAAAAGGATAAGGAGAGGTTATTACAGAGGTATTAACTTCGAAGACTCATCTAAAACTTTTGGGTTATCTTCCAATAAGTACTTTTCTTTAACGCCTTTAAGTTAGGCATGATAGTTTGAGAAGATGCTCACATAAGAAATATGAATTGAAGTAAAAGAGAGCATCAAGAAGAAAATTCAAAACACATTTAAGTCTAACCCACTTCCTATGCATAGGAATCTTGTAAATAAACAAGTCATGAAAGCACAAAGCAACAAGCATAGGAAAGCAAAACAAGTGCAACTTCAAGACTTTCAACATAAAGAGGGGAAACTTAATATTATGGAGATGCATACAACCATGTTTCCCTCTCTCATAATAACTTTCAGTAGCATCATGAATAAAATTAACAATATAACTATCACATAAAACATTCTTATTATGAGCCACATGCATAAAATAATTATTACTCTCCCTATAAGCATAGTCATTCTTATTAAATTCAGTGGGAGCAAATTCAACAAAATAGCTATCATTATTATTCTCATCACCATAATCAGCAAATATAGGAGGCATATTGTAATCATAATTACTTTCCTCCTCAATAGTAGGTGGACTGAAAATATCATATTCATCATTGTAATCATCATATATTGGAGGCATAGTATCATCAAAGTAAATTTTCTCCTCCGTGCTTGGGGGACTAAAAATATCATTCTCATCAAAACTAGCTTCCCCAAGCTTAGACTTTTCCATAGCATTAGCAATAATGGTGTTCAAAGACTTCATACTAATAACATTGCTATTAGCACGCAAATAAAGTTCCATGGGTTTTTTAATTTTCTCTTCAAACACTTCATGTCCTAACTCAAGATAAATACTATAAAGCTCTCTAACTTTGTTGTTGTTTTCCATTAAGCCTAACTAGTGAAAACAACAAACAAAAAGACAAAATTGCAGAATCTAAAGGAAATAACTTCGAGCACTCACATCGGAGGACGTGAGTACCTTTTACCTTACCACCCCGACAACGGCGTCAGAAAATAGGTGTTTGCCGTGGGAGGTTCTTCTTGTTTAATCCTCCGGTGTGAATACCTTTTACCTTTCCTCCCCGGCAACAACGCCAGAAAATAGCTTGATGTCTATGCACTTCTATTCTTGTAGACAGTTGTTGGGCCTCCAAGTGCAGAGGTTTGTAGAACAACAGCACGTTTTCCCTTAAGTGGATCACCCAAGGTTTATCGAACTTAGTGAGGAAGTGGTCAAAGGTATCCCCTCTCAAGCAACCCTGCAATCAAGATACAAGAAGTCTCTTGTGTCCCCAACACACCCAATACACTTGTCAGGTGTATAGGTGCACTAGTTCGGCGAAGAGATGGTGAAATACAAGTGTTATAGATAAGTATAAGTGGTAACAGTGATAGAAAATAACTTGATGGTGTGGAAAAGACTAACGACAGACTGAAATAAAGATGGAAGTAAGAAAACATGTAACAGATCTAGTTGCAAACGGTGTATCAATGCTTAGAAACAAGGCCTAGGGATCATACTTTCACTAGTGAACACTCTCTCATATAAATATATTCTCTTCATGATACTACTCTTAACCACTCTCAAGTTGGACACTCTAATCAATGGTAGGGCTATAACAGTACACCTCAAAGTAAGTCTTTCTCATCTAGAAAACCCCACACTATCACCTTGAGCACTAGATGGTTCTAACAAACACCACAATTTCATAGAGACATCCCTAATTGCCACCATGGTGAGCACGCTGTCACTTTCACGCACATGGGGAGAGCAAAGATTCATTAAAGCACTTGAGTAGCAAGGTAGATCTACTTGATTACAAGCTCATGATCACAATATGATCATGCATAGAGAGAGAGATGAACACATAGCTACCGGTAGAACCCTTAGGCTCGAGAGAGAACTACTCCCTCCTCATCATGGCAATCAGCAACGATGCTGGAGATGGTGGTGGAGATCGATGGAGATGGCTCCATGGGCACTTCCCCGTTCCGGCAGGGTGCCGGAACAGAGACTTTCTCTCCCCCGAAACTCCCCTTCGGTGGCGGCGGCGCTGCGGAACTTTTCGTGGCTGGAGGCTTGATTCTTTAGGGTTTCTGTATCGGGAGGAATATAGAGGCGAAAGGGCAAGGTCGATGGAGGCCGGAGGGGCCCACACCACCTGGTGACACGGCCAAGGGGGACCCACGCCACCCTATGGTGTGGCTGGCCCCTCTCTGTCTCGTCTTCTGGCTCCGTGTTCCCCCGGTGAAATATTGACTTTGGCTTTTGTCCCGTCCAATTCCGAGAATATTCATTTTCTGACTTCCTGGAACTAAAAACAGCAGAAAACGGGCAACTAGGACTGTGGCATCTTGTTAATAGGTTAGTCCAAGAAATCATATGAAAAGTACTCCAAAGTGTGGACAAAACACAAGAAAGTAGATAAAACCAAGCATGGAACATCAAAAATTATAGATACATTTGCAATGTATCACCATGGTATTGCTCATGTGTAGCCATCTTGTTGAGGTCATTGGTGAAGTGTTTTGTTGCTGATGTGTCCGCGTACCAGGCCGGATCAACTGGTATGAGGATGTATAACCAGTGTGCGTGGCGAAGAGAGCATCAAGCTGACGGTCCATGTTGCGACCATTATTACCAACACCGAGATAATACTTTTGGTACCTCTTTAAGAAACACGATGCGACATGCCCTACTTTGGAGTAGATTTGGCAGACCGGGCATGTACTAGCGGGTCATCCCTGACTCTGCTATAGTGCGCCTGTAAGGGGTTCCCACTGCCCCCGTTGCCCGCGTTGTAGCCCTGCAGCGGATATGCAACACCGAGGGGAGTGGAGTTCCATGCCCACTGCCCCTGCCGACCGGGACATGGCAACTGGAACGAAGGCACGTGACCTCCAGTAGGGCGTGAGGTGTAGTTAGCGGTGTGGATGTCAGCGCCGAGTTTGGTGTGTTGCGGCTCAACACATTGTTCGATATTCATAAGCTACTCTTAGACATCACATACATGCATGGGATCGGTTAGTGGCCGAGCGAAGGCACGATCGGCGAGGGGGTCATAGTCAGCGTCTAGACCAGCGAGTAGAAAGGCACTGAATTCTTCAAGACATAGTGGTTACCCGATCGTAGAAAGCACGTCGGAGAGGGATTTCACCCTATTGAAGAAGGTAGTGGTGTTGGGGCAGTCATGCTTCTTGACCTTGGACAATGCCGTGTGAATATGCATGACATGTGATGTGGATTGCGATGCAAAGCTGGCTTCAAGAGTCTCCCACGCATCCTGCGATGTGCGGGTCATCATCACCATGCCGCGAACTCCCTCCGTAAGAGAGGAGATGATAGCGAAAAGGATCGCCTGATCCTACTGATTCCATGCGGCATACTTGGGGTTGGGGATGGAGATGCAGCGACGCCTTCAGATGTTGGAACCGCGATCTCTTCTGATGGGCAAGGTAAGATTCCGTCGAAGAAACCATAAAGGAGATTGCTCCTCAAGATCGGATCAACCTGAGTTCGCCAGTAGAGGTAGTTGTTCGCCATGAGGCGGATGGTGATTTGGTTGTGAACGTTGATGGGCGTGTACGGGATGCGCGACGCCATGTCGCGAGTGCAGCCTTTGCTCATCGACAAACCCTGGAACGTATATAACGTATATGCCACAGATCTTACAGCGTATATGCCACAGATCTTACATAGTAATTGGATATATAAATAAGCATAACTATTAAACTCTCGGTTGCATAATGTTTATTTACACAACATCATTCTCTTAGTGTTTTTTAAAATGATATCTTGGATAATATAATGAATTATTTTCTGTCTCTTTCTTTTATAATCAGATTCTTGCTTCCTAATGTTAACTCCTACATAAGAGCTGAACAACCGAATTAAATGAATTTAGGATTAAATTTGAGTACACCTAGGGCTTGGACTTAAGGGCTAGGGCACAGAGAGAGGAATATATGTAGGAACAAGGGACGAGGGATCGGGGCACGCACCTGCTGATTACCTTCTGAATTATGAATTCAATTCATTATTAAAAATTTGGCGATGAAAGGAAGAAGGACAAAATCTGGATCGATCGCGTGACCGATCTCCTGATCATCTGGATCGATCGCTACCTTCGGCCTCCCGTGGATCGCTAAGGCCCAAGTAAGGGTCGGCCTTTTAATCCTCACGCTTTTACGGGGCACGGGCTAGAATCTAGGGAAAAAAGAATTTTCTGCTACATAGCTGTTTAAGCCAATATAGAAATTTGGGCCCCTGAAAAATATGGACCCTGTACGGGGTCATACTTTGCACTCCTGCCGGTCCGGGCCTCCATCCAATCGGCTGAATACACAAAATTGACCTAAATTCAGAAGGATTTCACAAAATAAACTATTTTCTCAACTAACCCTTTTGTGTAGCGCCTAATAGAAAGGCTTCACACTTCCCAGTGTAGCGCCTAGGCGCTACACTTCTTGCCAGCGTGGCACGCGGGTCTCAGGGGCCGTTCCGGTAGCGCCTGAACGTAAGACGGTACAGTACGTAGTGTAGCGCCTAAGTGATATGCGCTACACTATTGTTATATAAAGTGCGCTTCTAGCCTAGACAAGATGTTGTCTTAGCTGAGATGGTTGTGCCACCAAATTTTTATTGTAATTTTTTTGAGCTTCATTTTTTAACAAAGCTGTTATTTTAATTTCTTTAGGGAAAAACGTTAGCTTATTCTTCTTTTCTACCTTATTGTCTGAATCTCTGGTCAAATTTTCTTTGCTCCAAACTGTAATTTTTTTCTTTCTATCATATTGTGCAGCAACCAACCATGAGATCATTTAACAGGCAACGAGAATTTCAGTTCTTTGTACGACTTTTTTCTCAAACAATGGAAATTGATATAGTATGATAAAAGTGACAACATATGCTATTCCATCATATATTGTTCAGAGAGTTTGTGCATGAATAGCAACATGGCCGGCTACTGTTTATTCAGCAATGCCTCGACGAGTGATACTAATCGGGTGTAAGAATTATCTTTCTTCTCAATCTGGTGTACTAATATATGTTTATAAATGCATGTTGCATGTTTTAGTGTACACTATAGGTTTAAAGTCAATAATGATTTCATGGTATCTTAATTCCTGGATTACGTTTTATACATTGGAAAATATACATGTGATCTTTAAGCTCAAAAAAATTAAAATAACAGCTTCTCTACAAAAATGAAGCTCAAAAAAATTAAAATTAAAAATTGGTGGGGTGGAGAGTCAAACCCAGGACCTAACAAGTCAAGACAAAAGGGAACAACCATGTCAGCTAAGACAATGTATTGTCTCGCACTTTATATAACAATAGTGCAGCGCCTATCGCGTAGGCGGTACACTACGTACTGTACCCTAAATCCACGGCCCCTAGGACCTGCGTGCTAGCTGGCAAAAAGTGTAGCGTTTTTGGTATAGACGCTATACTGGGTAGTGTGAAGCCTTTCGGTTAGGCCCTACATAAAACGATTAGTTGACTAAAATAACGAGTCTATTTTGTCAATTTCTTACAAACTTAGGTCAATTTTGTCCATTGTGCCCATCCAATCATCTCTCCCAACCGGCATTGATAATCAAAGATTTATCTAGCTTAGCACGTGCTTACTAGCTGTCATACGAGTGAAATGAAGGAGGAACCACGGACATTATTACCACCACACAGGAGAAACTTCTTTAGATCCAATCTATATTAGCCACCTAAAAGAATCATATAAAATATAAAACACAACGATAAATAAGTGATTAATGTTTTTAGAGTTGTCTAGATTCAAATATATCTCGTCATGATTTAGTGCTAAATATATCTAAATCTACACAAATATGAGAATGTTAATTAAGATCTGAGGGAGTAGGACAAATGGATCGACATCCTCAAATGCGTTTCAGAACTTTTAATTGTATATGCGAGAGATTCTGCTAGCACAATGTGTTGGACTCCAAGGCATTGTACTGTTTTGTGATCAACCATAAATTTGCAGTAGGTACCCAGTGCGGCCTGCAAAGCTACAAGATAATCTCTCCCATTTCCATTGCTACACCTTCAATCATATCTCCCAACTGTCACTGATAATCGAAGACCTCTCGGCCCAACTAGCACGTAGTAGTATTAGTTATTAGTTTATCTAGCTTAGCACGTGCACCGAGTATATAAAGTCCCCAAGCTGGGTTTAGCTGGAACAACACCGAGCAAAAGAGCAAACCAAAGAACTTACTGTAAGAAAAATGGCGTTCAAAGCAGCACTCCCAGCTCTGGTTCTCCTCGCCCTCGTCTGCGGCGAGCTAGTGATCGGCGGGCATGCCCAGACGTACATCGGCGGCCCCGGGGCAACGCTGCCACGAACCTCCACCAAGGGAGGGTCGTCACCCGCTGGAATGCAGCTACCGGCCTACACTAGGCCCACGCCTCGTAAGTCGTACTAACTACTAGTAATTTACAGCTCTAATTCATCACTCCTGATTTTCTGCATCCACATTCGGTTTTTCCTGTCATGTCATGTGTTAATCTCTGTGTGGTTCTGACTACTGTTCGTTTGGTATCTTGCTTAATTATCAGGGGATGATGGAACTGGAAAGGTTCCGGCCGTCGAGGAAGAGAAGGCCTTCACGATGCACAGCGTGCCGGCGGCGCCCGACGGCGCGCGCCCGGTTCCTGTTCCGCCTACCGCCAATTAGTAGTCCAGGCAATGCGGCCGAGCTGGCCAGCAACCCAGGGCTACATGCATTGTGTGGGAAGAGGCATGTATCCGTGTGAACCAATAAAATGTGGGAAGTTGTACTGGTTGCAGTGTAACTCTGTTTCAGATATTAAAACTGAAACAAGAGGAAGCCCTCTCACGCCTCAGCAATTTTGGTCATCGGATTGCGTTTTCTGGCTATTTTTGTCTGTTGGATGTGCTTCAATCCCGCACTGGACCAAATTGTCCCTAGGAGCCGCCTCTCTGGACATCAAATATACTTGCTGTGATGATTTGGGCCCCAAAAACCAATTACAGCCCATGAATCCGGTAACTGGACCGAATTGAGAGTCGGGTCGCTGCTAGCAATGTTGGTTCCCCCAGAAAAACATGCTAGCGATGCTGGGCCAGCTCGATGCAATTGTCCTGTACTAGCAACGGTGATTGAAGTCGGAAAAAAAATACAAGGAAAAGCCACGCGATGAGGACGGGCGGTCGACCCATGCAACACTATTCGGCTTAGAGGTTTTACAAGAGCTCACGAGTACAACATCTAACACTACATTCACTTGCAATACTATAAAATAGACTTAAATTAGGTTAGTCAGGTTTATGAACTAGGGCAGGTCCCATCTGACTACCATTTCCTAACATTCAGATTTCTAATAGACAGGCGCAACAACGCGCGTCGACATGATCTAGTTGGTATGAAAGGCGAAGGGAAATTAATGAGAAATGTATCAGTTGGAATTTTCTCCACTTTCGTCCGCTTTATAAATGAACCGACCAACGAGGCTGAACCGATACAAGGTAACGAGGAAACACTTTTACATAGCAGATCAAGGATAAACAACAAAGACCATAAAAAGACCAAGACTTGTCACCGGTGAGACAGTAGCAAGACCTAGGAGAAAAGTACTCCACGACGATGCCTCCAAGAGGATAACGACGCAACACGTCGCCATCAACGAGACAAACATAGTGTTGGATTATTAGGCAATTTCCCCATGAGATTAATTACCGAAATCGACATTATGTAAGCACTAGCAGATCTAAACACATGCAGCCAAACAACCACATCTAGTAGATCTGAAAATCTAGCAAGAACTAGTACATACAAAGAGAAGAATAACACGTACAGGTTGATCGGAAAGGTCGTCATCGCAGCAGCACCTTGGTCATTGTTGCTGTTGCCCATGGTGCTGATGGGGTCGTCGATTGCTGAAGAAGAACACACGAACAGAGGCGAGCAGTCGAGCCAAGACGCTCCCCAAAAACCTTATCGCCCGTCTCGCAGTGCAGGAACTCAACGGACGGAGTTTCGGATGCCTGCTCTCCCGGACAGCAGTGCACGCAGCCACCGGGATGGGGAAGCCTAGAGAGCAGCGCAGCCAGAGGAACACACAACGAGAGAGACTGAGAAAAGAACTGGATGATCTAGATCTGTCTGTCTCTCACTCTATAGCCTGAGAGGTGAGCCGACCGAGTCGCCACGTGTTGGAAGACAAGGACACACGTCAAACATGCACACGAATGTTGACACGTACCCAACAGCTAGTGCACCAAACAAAAATTTAGTCTTCCACAATACGAGTTTTTTAACTCGAACTCGATTCACGAAACGCGACGCACGTGCGGGCGAGGCGAGGCGGGCGACAGAGGTGGAGTGCGCGTGAACTCCTTCTCTTCTCACTCACTTAGTGGGAGTGAAACAGCTCACCTTATAAGCTGATCCAACTCTCTCCCAACTAGCAATGTGAGACTGAACTTTGTCTCCCATAGAGCTCCCAAGCTGCCATAGTAGATGGACCTTGAGATTTCAGAATTTATTAGACTAGATGGGCTGCCTACATGGGCTGTAGCCCATATAAATCTAACAATCCCCCACCAGATCTCAGAGGCACATTATATGACACATCAGTTCCAATCACTCTTTAATATACCTACAGTTCAGTGGAGACTGTTAAGTTGAACTTCCACCTAGACAAAGAGATACGCTTACTACAACTGAACAATGGACTATGTCTTGAATTGCTAGTCTTGCGCAACAAGTTTCATTCAATGCCGTTACCGGTACTTGGCTACCATAGGCTACCCCTCGGGTGGAGCTTATAAGTCACACTCCTCGGCCTTTCATGAGCTTCCTAGAGATTCACCCAAATCTCATACACCGTGACCAGCAGTGTAGCTCATATAGGTGTGTTCTTTCAAGATCGCTATGTAAGATAGCGTCTTTTCTCCCAAGGAGACAGTTAGAACACATTAAGATATAATCAACCTTCCTTACAACATACTATGAGAGAATTGCATATGCAGCGGAGTGGGAGTATTAAAAGTTTCTCTCAACTCAGTTGTTTCAGTTTGTTTTCCCATGTCCTAATTCACGGGATCTACGATCACATAGGTTGGGTTACCCCCTTGACAACTCACGTGGGTCTCAAACCTATCTCCCTCGATGCATTTTCTATCAAGTTTCTTGATAGTCCTTTCGTAAAAGGATCTGCCAGATTCTTAGCCATTTGGACATAATCCAATGCTATAACTCCGGAGTTTCTCAGCTTTCTGACAGACTTCAGTCTCCTTTTGACATGTCTTGAACTCTTCATATTGTCCTTAGAACTGTTCACTTTGACAATCACAGTTTGGTTGTCACAGTTCATAAGGATTGCGGGTATTGGTTTTTCAACCATAAGCAAATATGTTAAGATTTCACGAAGCCATTTTTCTTCGACAGTCGCATCATCTAATGTTGTGAGTTCTGCTTCCAAAGTTGACCTCGTTAAGATGGTCTGCTTGCAAGACTTCCATGAAACAGCACCACCACCAAGAGTGAACATGTATCCACTTGTGGCCTTTATCTCATCAGCATCTGATATCCAGTTTGAATCACTATAACCTTCAAGTACTTTTGGATACCCGGTATAATCAATTCCATAACTCACGTTACCCTTTAGATAGCGCATTACTCTCTCAAGAGCATGATAGTGATCATCTCCCGGGTTGGCCACAAACCGGCTAAGTTTGCTCATAGCAAACGAGATGTCAGGCCTCGTAGCGCAAGCTAAATACATAAGTGAGCCAATAATCTGAGAGTATCTCCATTGATCTCTAGTTGCCTTTTGATTCTTTCGAAGCAAAACACTAGGATCATAAGGTGTGGGAGAGGATTTGCAATCATCATATCCAAATCTGCTCAACACCTTCTCCACATAATGTGATTTCACAAGTGTAATCCCATTATTCCCATCTCTTAGTAGCTTGATGTTTAGGATAACATCAGCTTCTCCAAGATCCTTCATCTCAAAACATTGAGATAAGAAGGTTTTGACTTCATTAATCACTTTGAGACATGTCCCAAAAATTAATATGTCATCGACATACAGACATATGACAACTCCCTCACCCCCACCATGGCGGTAGTACACACATTTGTCGGCTTCATTTACAACAAAGCCCACAGATGTCAAAGTTCTTTCAAACTTCTCATGCCATTGTTTGGGAGCTTGTTTGAGGCCATACAAAGATTTCTTAAATTTACACACCTTTCTCTCTTGACCTTCTAGTACAAAACCATCAGGCTGTTCCATGTAAATTTCCTCATCCAACTCTCCATTTAGGAAAGCCGTCTTAACGTCTATTTGATGAATGAGAAGACCGTGCGACAACTAGGGGCTGGGCAGGGCTTGTTGGAAACCCAGCGCTGGGCCCTCTTGCCAGCAACCCAAATCGCCCGCCCGTGATGGCTCTGTTGGGTCCGCAACATAGAAAACAAAAAAATTCCTACGATGAGAACTACACGCCAAGATCTATCTACTAGGTACAAAGCAGCGGGTGGACATACATCCGACGAGAACTTACCCTCGAAGACAGCGAGTTTTGTTAACGAGTAGGAACTCGTGGTTGATGTAGTCGTACACTTGCCGATCTCAAGATCGTGAGGAAGTCCGAGCACCGCAACTCAGCAGCGCATCCGTACTCGCACACACGTTCAAGCCACCGGACAACCTCCACCTCCTCTCTCCAGCGACCAACGGAAGCAACAACTCCTTCCAGATGAAATGCCACCGGGAACATGTATCTCGCTAATCCGAGACCATGGGGAATAATTCTAGAGGGGGAGAGAGATCATTCACAAGGAGGTGTGAGGAAGAAGGAGGAGGAGGGGTGCCTTTTATAGGAGGAGGGGGTGCCCCTCCTCTTCATGGCCGGCGCATGGGGGGTGACCCCTCACCTCCCCCATTCATGTGGTGGTAATCCCTCCACATTAAAATGCCTCTTCACATTCCCTTTTAAAGTCTCCACTTTAAATGCATTAAAATTCTCCAAGTTTAATGCTCTCTCATTTAATAAAACCCTTTTATTAAATTTATTCAGAATTTTGTTAATTACTTTAATTAACAAACATTCACATATAACCGCTTGCAATATTTCAATATCACATGCAGAACCACTTTCTGCAATTTCACCCGAAACAATTTCCGGTTTCTATCGAAACAATTCCTGCGCTTTGCAATTCTTTCGTCTGAAACATATGTGCTCCAAAATGGTGTCCGGTAACTCTTAAGTGTGTCACCCTATGGTTCACGAATAATGCAAACATGATTGAGACTCCTCTCAGATCAATAGTCAGAAGCAAGACCTGGAGATCCATACCGACTCCTGCATATTCACGATGACTTATGTGATCGCGAGAACCTTTAACGCTTGTAATTTAATCCCTTTGTCTCATGATATAATACATGTCCGAGATTCGATCATCGGTATCCAAATACCTAGTTTGATCTCGTTACCGACATGCACTCTTTTCTCGTTCCCGTGATATAACATTCTAGTGATCATATCACTTGCTTGCAAGCTACCTTAATGTGATATCACCGAGAGGGCCCAGAGTATATCTATCCGTCATCGGGATTGACAAATTCCAC
This sequence comes from Avena eriantha, assembly GCA_910589775.1. NCBI lineage: Eukaryota > Viridiplantae > Streptophyta > Magnoliopsida > Poales > Poaceae > Avena > Avena eriantha. The sequence goes on from OU342745.1 coordinate 424,573,907, forward strand.
TCTTGATCCATGAGCCTCAACATAACACCTTCGTAGCACTGAACCCATCTTTATAGTCACCCTCTTACGGTGTGACGTTTGATGTTATCAAGATACTCTTCAGGTGTTAGCAATTAACATGATCTCATGGTCTAAGGATAAAGATTACTTCGTATGATGTTATAGCAATATAAACATAATGACTTGATCGTAATGCTATACTTCGGATGAATGTCCATCACATCATTCCACCAATGTTATGACCTTGTTATTAACAACATCCAATGTCCATGATCAGGAAACCTTGATCATCTTGTTAATCAACAAGCTAGTCTATAAGAGAGGCATAACTAGGAACCCTTTTTGTTTATTAAACACACATGTATTGATGTTTTTGATCAATACAATTCTAGCATGCAAAATAAACATCTATCATATATAAGGAATATATAATAACAACTTTATTATTGCCTCTCAGGGCATATTTCCTTCAGTCTACCACTTGCATTAGAGACAATAATCTAGTTCACATAGTGATAAATCTAACACCCATGGAGTTCTGGTGTTGATTATGTTTTGCCATAGGGAGAGATTTAGTCAACGGATCTGCTACATTTAGGTCCGTGTGCACTTTACAAATCTTTATATCTCCATCCTTGACATGCTCGCGGATGGAGTGAAACCGGCGCTTAATATGCTTGGAATTCTTGTGAGACCTCGGTTCCTTTGCGTTGGCTATGGATCCATTGTTATCACAATAGATCACCATTGGGTCCAATGCACTAGGAACCACACCTAGTTCCGTAATGAACTCTTTCATCCAAACCGCTTCCTGCGCCGCTTCTGAAGCAGCAACATATTCCGCCTCCGTCGTTGATCCAGCCACCATAGGTTGTTTGGAACTCCTCCAACTAACTGCTGCTCCGTTCAAGAGAAATACGTATCCGGATTGAGACTTAGAGTCATCCGGATCGGTGTCAAAACTAGCATCGACATAACACTTAGCGACTAGCTCTTCTTCACCTCCGTATATATAAAACATATCCCTAGTTCTTCTCAAGTCCTTGAGGATGTTCTTGACCGCTATCCAGTGTTCCTAACCTGGATCAGATTGGTACCTACTAGTCAAACTAATAGCATGTGCCACATCCGGTCTTGTACATAGCATGGCATACATAATAGAGCCTATGGCCGAGGCATAGGGGATCTTATCCATCATCTCTCTTTCTTCCGCCGTAGCCGGACTTTGAGTCTTGCTCAATGTCTTGCCTTGCAACATAGGTAAGAACCCCTTCTTACTTCCGTCTATATTAAACTTCTTTAATATCTTATCAAGGTATGTACTCTGCGATAGCCCAATTAGGCGCCTTGATCTATCTCTATAGATTTTAATGCCTAATATACATGACGCTTCACCAAGGTCTTTCATCGAAAATTTGCTGTTTAGATAACTTTTAACACTGTTTAAAAGATCTATATCATTTCCAATCAATAATATGTCATCCACATATAATATCAGAAATGCCACATTGCTCCCACTCACTTTCTTGTAAATACAAGCCTCTCCATAAGTTTGGACAAATCCAAACTCTTTGATCACCTCATCAAAGCAGAGATTCCAACTCCAGGATGCTTGCTTCAGTCCATAGATGGATCGCTGAAGTTTGCATACCTTATTAGCATCCTTAGGATCGACAAAACCCTTAGGTTGTATCATATACAACTCTTCTTCAATATTACCATTGAGGAACGCAGTTTTGACATCCATCTGCCATATTTCATAAATGAAATACGCATCAATTGCTAACATAATCCTAACCGACTTAAGCATCGCTACGGGAGAGAATGTCTCATCGTAGTTAACTCCTTGAATTTGTCGAAACCCCTTTGCAACAAGTCGAGCCTTATAGATGGTCACATTACCATCAACATCAGTTTTTATTTTGAAAATCCATTTATTCTCAACGGTCTTTCGATCGTGAGGTAAGTCCACCAAGGTCCAAACTTGGTTCTCGTACATGGATTCCATCTCGGATTTCATGGCTTCTAGCCATTTGTTGGAATCCGGGCTCATCATCGCTTCTTCATACGTCGCAGGTTCATCCATTTCATCAACCATGAAATTCACAATAGGATTACCGTACAGTTCAGGAGCTGCACGTGTCCTGCTTGACCTGCGAGGTTCGGTAGTGTCCTCTTTCGGAGTTTCATGATCAATATCATTAGCTCTCTCTTCATTAGGTGAATTCAACTCCGAAACAACTTCCGGTGCTGCGCTACTCGCCATTTCATAAAGAGAAGGTTCAATAACCTCTTCGAGTTCTACCTTCCGACTACTCACACCTTTCGCGAGAAACTCCTGCTCAAGAAAGGATCCATTCTTGGCAACAAAAACCTTGCCCTCGGATCTGTGATAGAAGGTATACACAATCGTTTCCTTAGGGTATCCTATGAAGACGCATTTTTCCGCTTTGGGTTCAAGTTTATCCGGCTGAAGTTTCTTCACATAAACATCGCATCCCCAAACTTTAAGAAATGACAGCTTAGGTTTGTTTCCAAACCATAATTCATACGGTGTCGTTTCAACGGATTTAGATGGTGCCGGATTTAAAGTGAATGCAGCTGTTTTCAGTGCATAACCCCAAAATGACAGTGGCAAGTCAGTCAGAGACATCATAGATTGAACCATATCCAATAAGGTACGATTACGACGTTCCGACACACCATTACGTTGTGGTGTTCCGGCAGACGTGAGTTGTCAAACTCTTTCATGTGTGTGCTAAACTCGTAACTTAGATACTCACCTTCACGGTCTGACCGTACGAATTTGATCTTTCTATTGCGATGATTTTCCACTTCATTCTGAAATTCCTTGAACTTTTCAAAAGTTTTAGATTTGTGTTTCATCAAATAGATATACTCGTATCTACTCAAATCATCCGTGAAAGTAACAAAATAACGATATCCACCTCGCGCCGACACACTCATTGGTCCATACACATCAGTATGTATGATTTCCAATAGATCTGTCGCCCGTTCCATTGAACCGGAAAACGGCGTTCTAGTCATCTTGCCCATAAGGCATGGCTCACATGTATCAAATGATTTAAAATCAAGTGATTCCAAAAGTCCATCAGAATGGAGTTTCTTCATGCGTTTAATGCTAATATGACCTAGACGGCAGTGCCACATATATGCAGATATATCATCATCAAGTTTAATCTTTTTAGCATTAACATTATGAATGTGCGTAATATTACTATCGAGATCCATCAGAAATAAACCATTCAACATAGGTGCATGACCATAAAAGATATTATCCATATAAATCGAACAACCATTGTTTTCAGATTTAAACAAATAACCACTTTGCATCAAACACGATCCGGATACAATGTTCATGCTAAGTGCAGGCACCAAATAACAATTTTTCAGGTTTATAACTAATCCCGATGGCATATGGAGAGGCAGAGTTCCGACGGCGACCACATCAACTCTTGATCCATTGCCGACCCGCATTGTGACCTCATCCCTTGCTAGTTGTCGCTTGTTCCGCAGCCCTTGAATCGAGTTACATATATTAGCAACCGATCCCGTATCAAATATCCAGGTGCTACTGCGAGTACTAGTCAAGTACACATTAATAACATGTATATCATATATACCTTTGTTTGCCTTGCCGGACTTCTTGTCCGCCAAATACTTGGGGTAGTTGCGCTTCCAATGGCCAGTCCCCTTGCACTAGTAGCACTCGGTATCAGACTTAGGACCAGCTCGGGGTTTCTTTTCAGGCACGGCAATAGATTTGCCACCCTTCTTTCCCTTGTGCTTGCCTTTCTTGTCCTTCTTGAAACCGGTGGTCCTATTGATCATCAACACTTGATGTTCTTTCCTAATCTCCACTTCTGCAGTCTTAAGCATTGACAGAAGCTCGGGAAGAGTCTTCTTCATGCCCTGCATATTATAGTTCATCAAGAAGCTCTTGTAGCTAGGTGGCATAGATTGGAGAACATGATGTATGCCTAAGTCATTGGGAATCATTATTCCCAAGGACACAAGCTTATCGGCGTACCTAGACATTTTGAGTACGTGCTCACTAACGGAGCTGTTTTCCTCCATTTTGCAGCTGAAGAACTTTTCAGAAGCATTATAACTCTCTACGGCAGCATGGGTATCGAAAATCATTTTCAATTCTCCCATGGTATCAAAGGCATTGCCATTTTCGAAACGCTTTCGAAGTTCTGGCTCTAGCCCATACAGTATGCCACAATGAACTAAGTTGTGGTCCTCCTGACAAGTCATATAGACATTCTTTTCATTGTTAGGGGCATCAGGAGCTGGTGGGGGGCCTAGCGGCGCATCTAGCACATATTGATTTTGTGCAGCAGTGAGGAGAATCCTCAAATTCATAGCCCAGTTGGTGAAGTTGCTACCATTCGCAGCAAGTTTCTCTTTCTCCATGAACACATTGAAATTAAAAGCAGGTGGTGCCATCTACAACAGAATTTGTAAAGTTTATTTAGACTAAGTATATGATAGAGTGAGTTCAACTAATCCAAATTACTAATGAACTCCCACTCAAAAACGACATCCCTCGTGCCTTTTTGGTGATTACATGAACCAAATCCACTACACCAAGTCTGATCATCACGTGAGTCGGTGTAGCTTCAAAGGCGAGCATCTATTGGGCCTCATATCAACTATATGACTCATGCTTAACTTTTCGGTCCGTGTTCCGAGGCCATGTCTGTACATGCTAGGCTCGCCAAGTAAGAACCTTAGTACTCGCGTGTGTAAAACTGTCTTACACTCGTTGTATAAAAGCGTAGAGTCAAGTACACCCGATCGTCACGTGATGTCTCCAAACACGATCCATAGAACGGTGCATACTCAAGGAAGAACACATTTTATCTTGATATCTAAATGAGGGATCATCTTACAATGCTACCAAAAGTGCCAAACTAGCAGTATAAGATAGTAGCATCTAATGTGTAAAGTGAGATGATATGGTCCATGCATTTGATCTCTATCATTTGCATCATGGTATGATCTCTATCATTCCTTTGTGTGTAAGGCCAAGGTCTTTGGAACTTACACGTTGAATGTGTTGTAAGAGTATCTATCATACATCTAGTTACAACAATACCATATCAATACACTAGCCCAGCAACGATCTAAACTAGACGCCTCTAATTTATCAATTGCAAGTTTTACGTGACTTAGGGCTTTCAGAGATAGAATCGTTCTCACCTACGAACATAAACCACAACAAGGATAACCAAGTTATTAGCAACTCGTTGTAAATCAGATATTGACTATAGTAGGAGAGACAGACACCCGCCAGCCACTTATGCAAAACAAGTTGCATGTTAGTCGTGGAACCGGTCTCATGTACGATGACATGTAAGGTTGGTCCGGGCCGCTTCATCCCACTATGCCACCAATATCCAAAATACATAGAAGATCCAATAACATGATCATCATTGCCCACATATAAACATATGTGTACTACCCGTGCAAAGCACCTACGCATAGATCAGGCTCTGATACCACTGTTGGGTCCGCAACATAGAAAACAAAAAATTTCTTACGATGAGAACTACACGCCAAGATCTATCTACTAGATACAAAGCAACGGGTGGACATACATCCAACGAGAACTTACCCTCGAAGACAACGAGTTTTGTTAACGAGTAGGAACTCGTGGTTGATGTAGTCGTACACTTGCCGATCTCAAGATCGTGAGGAAGTCCGAGCGCCGCAACTCAGCAGCACATCTGTACTCGCACACACGTTCAAGCCACCGGATAACCTCCACCTCCTCGCTCTAGCGGAAGCAGCAACTCCTTCTAGACGAAATGCCACCGGGAACATGTATCTCGCTAATCCGAGACCATGGGGAAATAATTCTAGAGGGGGAGAGAGATCCTTCACAAGGAGGTGTGAGGAAGATGGAGGAGGAGGGGGGCCTTTTATAGGAGGAGGGGGTGCCCCTCCTCTTCATGGCCGGCGCATGGGGGGTGCCCCTCACCTCCCCCATTCATGTGGTGGTAACCCCTCCACATTAAAATGCCTCTTCACATTTCCTTTTAAAGCCCCCACTTTAAATGCATTAAAATTCTCCAAGTTTAATGCTCTCTCATTTAATAAAACTCTTTTATTAAATTTATTCAGAATTTTGTTAATTATTTTAATTAACAAACATTCACATATAACCCCTTGCAATATTTCAATATCACATGCAGAACCACTTTCTGCAATTTCACCCGAAACAATTTCCGGTTTCTATCGAAACAATTCCTGTGCTTTTCAATTCTTTCGTCTGAAACATATGTGCTCCAAAATAGTGTCCGGTAACTCTTAAGTGTGTCACCCTACGGTTCGCGAATAATGCAGACATGATTGAGACTCCTCTCAGATCAATAGTCAGAAGCGGGACCTGGAGATCCATACCGACTCCTGCATATTCAACAATGACTTCTGTGATCGTGAGAACCTTTAACGCTTGTAATTTAATCCCTTTGTCTCATGATATAATACATGTCCGAGATTCGATTATCGGTATCCAAATACCTAGTTTGATCTCGTTACCGACATGCACTCTTTTCTCGTTCCCGTGATATAACATTCTAGTGATCATATCACTTGCTTGCAAGCTACCTTAATGTGATATCACCGAGAGGGCCTAGAGTATATCTATCCGTCATCGGGATTGACAAATTCCACTCTTGATCCATGATCCTCAACATAACACCTTCGTAGCACTGAACCCATCTTTATAGTCACCATATGACGGTGTTACGTTTGATGTTATCAAGATACTCTTCGGGTGTTAGCAATGAACATGATCTCATGGTCTAAGGATAAAGATTACTTCGTATGATGTTATAGCAATATAAACATAATGACTTGATCGTAATGCTATACTTCGGATGAATGTTCATCACATCATTCCACCAATGTCCATGATCAGGAAACCTTGATCATCTTGTTAATCAACAAGCTAGTCTATAAGAGAGGCATAACTAGGAACCCTTTTTGTTTATTAAACACACATGTATTGATGTTTCCGATCAATACAATTCTAGCATGCAAAATAAACATCTATCATATATAAGGAATACATAATAACAACTTTATTATTGCCTCTCAGGGCATATTTCCTTCAGGCTCGTCTCCCGACGCCGAAGTAATGGCATCACCGCCACCCTTTCTCGCTGAACCTATTAATTCGTGCTTATTCTTGTTTCCCATGATTCGCAGCAATTTTTATGACGCTTCGCACGAGCTTTCCTGCTGGAGCGGCTCCTCCTCTATTAAAAAGGGACCGAGGCTAACATGTGGGAGATGCTCACGCGGTCGCTCGGGCTCACTACCTAGCACTGGAGCAACCAACACAACCGCAGTCGGTGGAAGCGGAGGACAACGATGGCCTCGACTAGCTCCATGAGCCCGCAGAGGAGCACGCAGGTCAGTGCCTCAGTGGGTTATCCTGGCCGACATCTCGACCTCGCGCTCGTGGAGGGAGGCGCAACAGGCCGCCAGCGACGACTTCGACTTCGCCGATTACTACACGTAGGCCGATGCACCCATTGATACAAGGTTGCTCGAACAATCAATCTAGGCAGCGCGGCGCACCGCCGCTGATCATAGGGATGGGATCACCCTCTCACGCATGCAGCGTGCCACCATCGAACAACGGGGCCAAGCCCGCCAAGAGATTTGCTGCACTCCACTAGGCGCAATGGGAAGGCATTGCCCCGAGCCCTCCTCATTAGCGGCAAAGCTGGCCGCGAGGAGGGAGAGGAACCGCCTCAGCGCGTCATCGGGCGAAGACATGGAGCGCATGGTCACGGTGAGGCACCAACGACAGTAGACAAAGGCGGAGAGGAGACAGCCCACCTACCATGACCATGAGAGGGAGATGCGGGCGAAGCATCAAGCCCACTTCAAAGCCGGCATATAGATTTCTCCAATGTATCTAGGCTAGGAATTATGTATGCTAAAAAATGTTTTAATTTCAAAAATATGTTAGAGAATTGAGTTCGTTAGGGTTCGTTGTTATGGAGTGGATTCCCCAAACTAGCACAGGTTCCAAAGTCAATGCCAACAATCTTGCTGGCCTCTTTGGAGGCGCATGTGTAGAGATGCTCCGAGACGAGGAGGCCCGGCGGGGTGCGCACTATATGTCCGGGGGGTGAGTTTTGTTTGCGGTTAGGGCATCTTCACCGGGAGACGCCATGCGAACTGTTTGATTTTGTTCGTTTGGGTCGAGCCACGTTTATTTTCTGGTCGTGGTCCGGCCTGTCCGACCAGCCACACCCACCGGTGCGACCCGAACGGACAAAATCAGATAGGCTAGCCCAAGAGAGAGAGAGAAGAAAGCTCAGTGCGTGACTGCAACTAGGCCAGTTTGCTACAGGCCATCGTCCGCGTCTGTCCAGACAGACCCATCCAGGCATCAGATTTGGGTCGGTCCGGCCTGAGTTAGTCCGCTGGGACGCCGCGAACGTCTCGCACGTCCGTGAGGACGACAAGTAAACGATTCTTGTTTCTCCTCCCGGGCCGTCGCGCGTGGCGGCTCCGAAGGACTCCCTCCCAGCCCTAAAAACCACCTCCCTCGGCGTCCTTTCCTGGCCACTGCCGCCACGGCGCCGACGGTGGCGGCCATGCCCCTGTTGCCGAAGGCGGGGGGGGGGCAGGATCTGCGCACCCTGTCGGTATCTCTGCGTGCAGGAGATCGGCATCTGGGCGGGCGGCGTCCGTGCGGCGTGAGGCAGCGTCCACTCCGGCGGGGCGGCATCACGTCGTCGCACGGCTGGGAGGCGCGAAGCAGGCTGGATGCGGGAGCGGAGATGACCGGGTGAGGCGGCACGATCTGCCCTTCGTGGCTGCGGCATCGCTTCCTGGATTCAATTCACACCAAATCTAGGGCTTCCACGGGCTCATCCGGGCATGCGGTTGTCCCACTCGCTCTGATCGCCGGGAGCTAGCCAACGGTGTGGGGGCTGTTTTGCTGGTTTGGCTTGAATAAAGGTGGTCGTCCTTGGATTTCCCTCTCGCCGTGATGAAGAACTTCCTGTCGCCGGTAGTCATTGATCTTGGGTGGACTACTGAGTTCCTGAAGACTCCGTCGGTGAATTTCAAATGGACGACATGCCTGGAGTTTGCCGGTGCAGACGGTGTTTCGGTCACGCGCAACCATGTTTTTGCTGGCCGTTTGGTTTTAGGGGTAGCGTTGTGAAGCTCCGCGGTTTGTTACCATTATGGTACATGTCTTAGTTCCATATTGAAATCAGATGCGGAGAATGGTTTGGAAGACAAGAACTGAAGAATGGCAATGAAAATTTGAGTCCTAGGGTTGTAGGGTTTCTGGCTTGGTGTTTTGTGATTTGGAGCTGCGGAATTGGCAAGCGGGGCGACATCATATGCGGATTTAAGTGTCTAAACATGCAGGGTGAAAATCCAAGGTGTGGCATTAACTGGTTGTGTCTGGCAATGACCTTGTTAAAGGCATTGTTTTGTGTGCGGACTTTCTCTAATGTGAAAACCTATGGTCATTGATCAGGGCGATGACGGCGCTTGAGTACTGTCCCCTTCTTGGAGGCATCGCTTTTGGAGTTGTTGGATTTCTGGTGTTGTTTTGGTGATGTTTTGTCCGCTGTTTCAAAGAACTGATCACTGTAGCGGGACCTTCTTTTTTTAATTTTTTTTTGTTGGTTGTGTGCATTCGTAATACTAGGATATTCCGTTTTGCAGATGCCGGGTGTAATTGGTATCTCCTAATATTAATATATGCTCATTAAAAAAACGTCCTTAGAACCGATTAGGACACTCTCCGGACGGAAAACGTCCTTAGGACCGATTAGGACACTCTCCGGACGGGTTGCGTCTCGCCCGTCGAGATGCCCTTAACTCGGCGCGTCAGCCGTGGCAGTGTGGTACCGTCGGCTCGACCGGTCGGGAGACAGTACCGCTTTTTCTCCTTTCTCTCGCGACCGGGCGTCGGCTAGGTAGGAGACCGGCGGCGCGCGCCCGGGAGAAGCGAGGGCGCGGCACATGTCCACGTAGGCGCACGCCGCGTACGTCGATATTCATCGGTCGATATCGGTGCCTGCCGCTGGTGGCGCGCGGGGGTCGGTGTCCCCCGGCCGATCGAGGCGCAGCTTACTTGCGGACAACCGTTTTCCCACCCGGACAAGCCACCCACCGTTCTCCCTCTCCCACGACGTACGCCGATCGAGGAATTTTAATGGATGTGGAAGCTCCTCGCGAGCAGTGCAGTCACCACTATGGCGCGCAACGGACAAGCGACGTCGCGGTCTCCGAGAGAATATCTGCAGCATTGTGACGTAATATAACTCGCCCAGCAGTCCGTCCGGATCAATCATTGCGGCTGGCTGCTGCTGCTACGTGCCACGGCGGCCCCGATGCGTGCGGCTCCGGCCATCTCCCCAACAAAACTCAGCCCTCGTTTTCTATTTCCTCTGTCAGCAGCATTCAGGGTGTAGCTTTTGCGAGTTTGCTTCTTCTTCCCCTCTGTCGATCGAGAGGTTGTTCTCAGCAGGTGAATCGGCCGAAACCGATCGCTGCTGGTAGTACGTGTTTGCTCTTTCACGGTGCGCATGCAGCTGTTACTTCTCCGATCCCACCAAGTTACACACCGCGATCGACGCCTAAAACTACACGTAATTTCTACGCTCGATGTGGAGCTATAATGGTTACTATAATGATCACATTTCCGATAGCTAGACAGCGAACCGACCAACGCTAGCACAGCATCTCTCTCTCTATGAGTGTGTTATCGAAGGCAAAAAAAACTCAACCAAAAAAGGATCTCTCTGACTCGATCGACTTAGAAGAAGAGACGACTATCACGGATGGTCCCTCTCGCGGCGCTTCGTCGCTCCCTCGATCGATCGCTGGCACCGAGAACGACGCAGCAGTGGGTCTAGTCTGCATCGATCTATGCATGCATGCTGGTGCGGTGACTGCAGACACAGCTTAGTGCTGTCCGTGCACAGGCCACTTCTGTGAGGGGGACACAGCCCACTCGACACGCTCACAGAAGACGGCAAGGGCCAGCGATCCTGCTGGTATGGAAACGGCCAGGAAGGCGAGATTCGCGAGTTTTTGTTCCGCCCTGGTTGAGCAGGAATTTCAGTAGGCAGACCGCAGACAGATTTGCTCCATAGTACACGCGCTACATACACACATGCATGAAGCCGCTATAGGCCGAACACACATGCGCTCCATAGTTCTCTTGCCTCGCTGAGCAAACTGTTTGCTATGTTCATCCTTTGGGCTATACAGGCAGGAGCCAGGAGTGCGCAGCCGCGTCTCCTGTCGAGGAATGTTGATAGGCGTGGAGTTTGATTGATTAACTACGTAATGCACGCACATCTCCTATACTTAAGGTTTACATCCATACTAGTACCATGATTAGCTCATGCGTGAATGCGTACGAGCATTGCCTAAACCCCTAATTAACAATAAACTATTTTTTATACTCCCTCCAATATATTTTGATGTTTTCATATTTATCTAGATTCGGATGTATCTAGTCATATTTTAGGGCTAGATATATCCGAATCTACACAAATCGAAGAATATTAATTTGGATCAAAGTGAGTATATAATATTGTACCACCAAGTGGAAAATTAGAATAAAAGCGAGAATTTAGGGTACTCTCCGTTGGTTTCCGTCGCTTTCGTAGGATCCGACGGGGAGAAGAGAAGAGAATAATCTCTATGCTGGAAACGGAAACACCAGATGGCATTCATGATTAGCACATGATTGCCACCGCTTACACAATTAGAGGCACTTCAATTTAAGAAGCCTGTTAAACAATGGATTTTATTCATTATATGCTTAACTAATATACTCTTTGCTTCACAAATTATGATGCATATTAGCTTTGGTCAAATCCAACATTGTAAAGTTTGACCAACTATATATAAAATATAGTAATTTTATAATACTAAATATATATAATATAAAAATATATTTCATGATGCTTCTAATAACATTGAGTTGATGCTATAGATGTTCATATTATTTTCTATAGTTTTTTCAAAGTTTATATTTTTCTTACTTTTACCAAAACTATTATGCATGCATCCTAATTTAGAAAGGAGGGGTACCATAATGCTTCTTTGGTAGTAGTACCACCATTAGTGTGGTAGTAGATGTAGTAAGGACCATCCCAACGCTCGATCGGCTCTTAGCGCAATATCAAATTATGAGAAAATGGCATTTCTTTATGACCAGAATCACGATGACACTAGTATTACCATCCGCATAATAAAACCTGATAGTGGAATAAAGCTTGCATGGACCTCTCTTCGATAAATTGTATTTCAGTGACGGTGGTCGTCAAGAATGTATAACCTGAGGTTTGTATGGTTTGTAGCATTGGCTTAATTTATATACCTCTTGGAAGCAATATTTTACGAGAATTGCAAACATGGTGGTAAATTCACACCAACGGGTTCTCTCCAACCATTAGCAACATAAAAAATGATTATTACTAATAGTGAGAAACATAAAAAATGATGACAAGAACTATTAGGAATCCAGCTACATAACCTGAGGGTTCTAAATAGTCACGGAATTACTCTCCATTGGTGTTCTAGGGTACACATCCAAATTGTCAAGGATAGTAAAGCATAAAAGGGATCAATGTTGTATCTTAGCTAACATATGGCTACAATGCATGGATCTTTTTACTAGCCAGATCTCCTAGCCTCTCATTGTTGGGAACGTGCAGTACAAAACAAAAATTCTCGTTCTGTTTTGAAAGGCCTGCATATCATTGCTCAAACTTATAGCTTGGTTAGATAATTTACCAAGCATAGCATCATGATTCTCCGTTATTTTAACAAGGATATTGTTTTGCTCATTTTGTGAGTCTATAAAGGATTTAAGTGTTTCTTGGAGACACCATTACTTGTTCCCATATTATTATTAGAGTTACCTGCAGGACTAGAATAATGTTTTTGAAAATTATGATTATAATTCTTCTTTCAAGCAGGGTAATAATCATTACGAGTTATGAAGTCTATTTCTTCAATATTTGATTCTAGGGTGGCTCTTACCTGGTTTTCCTTACCTTTTACGACTAATATGAGCTCATCTAGCTTAGCATTGAGTTCTTCATTTTCTTGTGGTGAGACGGAGTTTACCTTTTTCGTGTTTGATCTATCCACATGCCACTGGGCATGGTTGTCTTGCATATTGTCTAGCAGCTGGTTTGCTTCAGTATTATGTTTTTCCGTAAATATTCCTTTAGCTGCAGTATCAAGCATAGACTTAGACATAGGATTAAGAACATTATAAAATAAATGAAGGATTAGCCAATCTTCGATCCCATGACTGGGAAAGTTTCTCATGCATTCTTTCATCCTCTCCCATGCAAGCGCTAGTGGCTCACGCTCTTCCTGTCTAAAACCAGTAATATTAGATCTTAGTTGCATAGTCTTTGCAGGTGGGAAAATTTTAGTCATAAATAAAGAAGTACACTCCACCCATGATGCAATAGTATTTCTAGGCAAAGATAGCAACCATTCTTTTGCTCTTCCTCTTAGAGATAAAGGGAATAAACACAATTTGACCGCATCAGGGTCAACATATTTTATACGCATCATATCACATATTTTAGTGAAAGTATTCAAGTGCATACCTGCGTCCTCAATAGCAGACCCTCCAAATCTATTATGTTGAACCAAACTTAAATAATGGGGCTTAATTTCATAATCATCGGTAGTAATTGTTGGCTGAGTAATAGGAGTACGCAAATAATCATTGTTGGGAGTTGCAAACTTCCGAAGCTTCTTTTCAGCCATATTTCGTATGTTTTCGGTTTTCTTAAACAAAGACTTATGATAATAAAAAACAAAAATTAAAGACTAACAATTTTTTTGTTTTTTCAAAAAAAGACTGAAAGCAAACTAACAAAATTAAAAACAAGAATTAAAACTAGCAAGGTTCCTACTAACCTCACCAAGGTAGCTATTGCTTCCCCGGCAACGGTGCTAGAAAAAGCGTTTATACCTTCGATCAGGATTATGGATGTAGTATAGCTCTTTTTCCCTAGTAGACCTAGGTTATCGAATCCTCGGGAAGCAAAAAGCATACTGAAGTAACTTTAATGGACCTTCGGGAGTTTTAGAATTCTTTTTGTGTTTTACCGGACCAAGAGTTTGCTGTCTTTTGTTGTTGTCGATGATAGAGAGAGAGGACCTAGGGCTTTCGGTTTCACCTGTAGCTGTGCAAAACATCTAATGGGAGTAAAATATAATAATAAAGTATGCATGTAATTGTTAGAGAAAGATAATTATATGTGGACAGTGCATCCATAATTGCTATTGCCTCCGCAACCGCTCATAGCAATAACATACTAGTCTCATCCATAGAAGAAAGAGAACTAATGATATACATAGTGATATCACCATTAATCCCAAGTAAATCCCTCACATATAGCCGTACTACCACTTCTCATTGGGGTTCCCAACCTGCAGATTAGTCATTACTCATACTCCCTATACCTGGCTCAATCCTCGGGGTCTTGGGTACCTGACAAGTCCTTAGATTGAGGCAAGAGAGGATACAATAATCATCATGTCATATAAACTAATACATGATCCCATCTATGATAAATAACATGCACAAAAGCTACATGGCTAGGCCAAAGCCCTTAGCCCAAAGATAATTACTTACACATAGAGATGAAATCAACGATCATAAACATTGCAATGGAAATCATGAGTTTGATAGAAAATAGTCTTACAATGTCGCCAATCAAATATGAGATCTACTATTACACGTAGTGGAATGTGGCTATGGTGGTGGAGAAGGGTTTGGAGATTAGATCTAAGTCTATTCCTTTGGCGGCTCTTCGGTGTTGTGGATGCAGGTTTCTAGGGTTCTGGGGAGCGCTGGGCGAGGCGAGTTCTCATCGTCCGAGGCCTCCTTATATAGGGGTCCCTTCACGAAAGTTGTTCTGTTTGACCTAGCGGTGTCGATGGCAACTATACGACCGGAACTATACGGCCAGAATTTTATTCCCGCCGTATAGTTGGTCGTTAAAGCGTCTGTCTCCACTTCACGACTCCTGGTTTCTTCAGGTTGTTGGAAATCTCGTATCTTTGATTTAATGTTGTGATTCCCATCATCAAACGTTATTATCTACACAGGGAAAAATAGAAAGAAAGGATTGCATACCCCTTTGATCATTAGGCATTAGTGGCAGGGATTAGAGAGATATTTCATCAAAAATATGAATAATATCGAGTTTAAATGTGGACGTAGATGGCTATATTTCACAGCCATCAATAATATAGATTACATTGGTAGAGATCTAACACACATGGACTCTTGGTGTTGATCAATGTTTGCCCGTGGAAAAGGTTTTGTCAACGGGGCTGCAAAATTCAGATCCTTCCATACTTTGCAAATCTTTATGTTTACCTCTCGAACACATTCATGAATGATGTGAAATGATGTTGGATATGCTTGGCATTCTTGTGAGACCTTGGTTGCTTGGCTTGAACTATGGCAACATTGTTGTCATAGTAGATCACCATAGGATCCAATGCAACTAGAACCACACTAAGTTTACTAATGAAGTTCTTCAGCAAAATCACTTCCTTTGTCTCTTACGGAGCAGTGATAGCTCCAAATATTGGCATTTTTATCAAGGATTTTCCATAGGTTTTCACTTGGTTTCATTGATTTTGATCTTTCAACTAACACTAATATCGCAAGTTAGCAAAACCTTGTTATTTTGTGATGAATTTCAGGTACTATACACTTTTGGAAAGATCTGAGAGGATTTATGGGCTAATAACACCTAAATGAGGAAATCTCCAATTGAAGACAATTCCATCCAAGGCTTACTGAGGCTTTAACGACCTCCAATATGGCCGGAGGCCGCCAGTACCATCCGCCCGTACCACTCGCCAACGTCTCTGTTATATCAATACAAGCATCTTTTGTGAAGAGGGGAGGGGAAAATACGAACGCAACCGCGACATACCATCCTAAAAGAGAGGAGATCATACCTGAAGAAGGAGAAGAACCACACCTCATCCTTTGAAGATCTCTAGCCTCTTGATCATCAACTACCATAATTCCCCACTTGTACTGAGAGAGAGAGAGAGAGAGATTCATACTTGTAAGATTAAGGATTTGAACCTCTATTCCTACATTGGTTTGTATTTGATTTGATCTTCAACATCATTGTGGTCCGCTACGGTAAAGTTGAGATAATTTTCATTTGCAATATGATTATGTCTTTGATCTATTCTCCTCTCATGTGTGAGTAAATCTCCATAAGGATGGGAGATGTAGGGAATTATTGAGATGTGATGTTCCCCTCTTATTTTCATCAGTTTGTGATTATTTGTCTAATTATTATATTGTGAGAATGATTATCGATGTATGCCTAGGGCTTGTTATCCAATTTAAGGGATCGGGCAACATGATCCTAAGATCGCATAGATATGAACTTCTTTACTAGTGAATCAACGACACCCGAGTGACATGGCCGATATCAAAGTTTAATGCCTTGAGGACAATAAGGAACCATCATAACTCGAGGACAATAAAGAACCATCAAGTTTAAAGCCTTGATCTGGTCATAAGACCTTTATTGATGTGTTGACCATGGCTTTGGCAATAGACAGAAGGATCACTGGAATCGAGAAGAATCTACCAAGAAGACTCTTGATTGTTATATAGGTTTCTTGCCTACTCACATATGAATAAGAAGTATAATAATCACTTATCCCATTTTATTTCATTTGGCACATTCACTATCACCATGAACCGTTTCTCTCCATGCCTAACCTTTCATCCGTACAAAACCTTAAACGACCTCTGTGCAATTTTAATTTTATGATATTTACTTTAAGTATCGTTTAATCAAAACCACTTCCTTTTCACACATTCATTTCCACCTTAACTCTTGTAGTCAATTCACTCAAGACAAATGACACCTTGAGTGTGACAGAAACACCGCAGATAAACATTTTCCTAAGCTCCTTATTGGGATCGATATAAAAAGTAGAACTAATACTTCTACAAAAACGTGCTCTAAGGAACCTATGCTCATGCAGGCCATCAAGAAGCCATATACTCCGCCTTCGTTGTGGATACCACAACTACACATTGTTTGGAACTCCTCTGGCTTATTGTTGCCCCGTTTAAAATAAATACATACCCTGATTGACATTTTGAATCATCTGGGTCAATGTTGATGTAACCTATTACAATGAGCTCTTAATCACCACCATAAAATAGAAACACACCATTAGTCCTATTTAGGTACTTAAGGATGTTCTTAATTGTTGTCCAACGCTCCATTCTTGGATCACTCTGGTATCTAGTCATCAAAGTAAGAGCATGAAATACATATCTTTCCTAGTAGACAACATTGCATACATACTTGATCCTATGGCCTAGGGGATGTTTGTCTTCCTTTCATTTTTGGATGATGCGGCTGGACACGGAGTTTTACTCAATGACATACCCGACAACATGGGCAAGGAACATTTCTTTGGTTGCTCCATTCTGAACCTTTTTTAGAAACTTTTCAAGCTATGAACTTTGACTAACCCTATTAGATGTCTCAATCCATTTCTATATATCTTAATGCCTAATATGTAAGCGGCTTCACCAAGGTCTTTCATTGAATTTTTTTTATTCAAATAACCTTTTACACTCTCAAGAAGTTCAACATGATTTTTGATAAGTAATATGTCACCCACCCACATATAATATTAGGAATGCGATCGAACTCTAACTAACTTTTATGTAAACACAAGCTTCTTCGTAGTTTTGGAATAATCTAAAACCTTTGACCAGTTCATCAAAACTAAGGTTCCAACTGTGGGATAGTTTCTCTAGTCCATAGATGGAATGCTGAGGTTTTCACACTTTACCAACATCGTCCTTAGAATCGACAAAACTTTCGTTTTGCATCATTGATGAGTCCAAAATTGAAACATTTTTACCTTTTGTTTTTGCATAAATAGAATAGGGATTTTGGTATTTCACTGTGTTTGCACGCACATTTTTGTCCTTCTTTCAACATGATTCCAAATTACTAAGTCTATTATGAACATATCAATTGGAACTGTCATATTATATTATAATGATATTTTTAAGTCATAAAAGTCATTTTAACGATTTACCTTTGTACCTGGGAGAATACCAAAACATGAAAGGGGCTACTGCAGCATTGACAACCAGTGGTACGGGCGGAGCCCGTCGTACCGTCTGCCCGTACCACGCGGCATCACATCCGCCTTGTCAAATACTCTCCTATGGTGAAGACGGTAGAGGGATTCGACATTCACAGCCACCAGAAACCACAAAAACCACATCTGAAAGGGATCTGAAGGAGCAACTTGGCAGATGGAAAATCCATGTGCTTCATGGATCATCGGAGGACATCGCATCATCCCATTCATCATCAACCGTTGTATCCTCATCACCATCATCACCCCCATCTCTCATCTATTAGATCTTGTACTAAATCCAGATTCAATTGTGGTTTGCACTAGATTTATCCCCGTACTTTTATCCATCCATTTGATTGTGATGATGTCGTTGATTGCTTCCATTTGTGAGTAGTTCCTTTGTTCTTGGGAAGATGGAGAAACCCTTGCACTATTATGAACTTTCAATAAAGATGATCTATTCTTGTGTCCGTATGACTGGCCGGTCTATGATAGATTTATGATTTGTGTTTGATCTCTCTCTCTTTAGATGCTATATTAGTTGGCTACATATCATTTTCCCTTGGGACTAAAGGAAGGGAGAAATCCTTTGGACGTGTTTTGGGAGCGTTCCCGGAATAGCTTCGTGACAATTGGCGTTGACTAGCAACCTACACGGTCAAAGGAGGATAAAGAGGGACTCTCTAAGCTAATTACGATATCCACAGGGAAACACTTAATTGCAGTGGTTTGTATGGGTGACTGCTCTCAGACATCGTAGTCATTATTTAGAGGTGACCTCACTCTTGGCTCAATAAAGTGGCTTCCTACGAGCCTTGTAATGAACATCTTATTATGGAGCTCTCTCCACACATATCATGAAACAAGAAGTATGTTATCTTAATTAACTAATAATAATAATATGATGTTAGTGGTGTATCCTACATCCTAGAGAACGTTTTAGCCCTATTGAGTTCAACCACATTTTCACACAATATTGTTACTTGCTTTCTTTTACTTGTTTTAATTATTATTCTGCACACAACCAAAAACCTTTCAAACACCCTTTACTTGAGATCAAAGGCAGCTTACAAGTATCCTTTGGTGGAAAGTGACAATGGGCATAAAGACCTTAACCAAACAGCTCTCTATGGATACGATATTCTTATTTCGAAACTAGCTACAATTGATCTATGCACTTGCAGCCATCAAGCTATTTTCTAGCGTTGTTGCCAGGGAGCTAAGCGCTTTTGGTCTTTGTTCTTAGTTGTTTATTCTACTAATTATTTTATTAAAGTTGTTTACTAGTTTCAGGTAAACAACATGGGCGAGTACCAACATATAATCCAGCTAGAAGCTATAGAGAATTTCCGTCCGCCCAAGGACGCTTATTTAAAATCCAATAACCCGAGAGGGTATGATATCAACCCCATGCTTTTGGATCTTTTGCATGCTAGGAAGTTTGTAGGGGACGGTACGGAAGATTTGTATGAGCATGCAGGGTTCTTTGAGGACACTTGTGGGACTTTTCGTCTTAATATACTGTCCGAGGATGAGGTTAAATCTGCTCTTTTTTCAAACTCTTATCGATGAGGCCTGTTCTTGGTATATTCAAAGTCCTAAAAAGATTACTAATTCCTGGGAGAGCTTAGCCTCTTCATTTATAGTTGATTTCTTTCTAGGATGAAAACTCTTGGAGCGAGACGCATGGTCACAAATTTTAAAGGAAAACCTGAAGAAAGCTTCACTACTAGGGAAAAGCCTATAGGAGACATGCTTATAGGAGGTGCATCCCTCAAACATGCGCCTCCACTAAATATATAAGGCGCATGTCTAAACGGTACGACTCCTATATATTAATACTAGAGGCGCATTATTGAGGGATGTGTCTCCTATATCGCATGTACGGGCGATACCTGGCTGCCCCCCTTACTCGAGGTGCATCTGCTCCATATGCGCCTTGAGTAGTTTAACTACTTGAGGCGCATATGGAGCAGATGCGCCTCTAGTAAGGTGGGTGGACCCAATGGTGATAGGTGCCACAATATAGGAGGCGCACCAGCAGATATGCGCCTCGAGTATTTTTTTCAATATTGGAGGCTTATCACTGTGACATGCGCCTCGAGTAAGTGATGTAGGCCCGGCGGGTGGCAGGCGCTAGACATTCGAGGCGCATCTACCAGATGTGCCTGAGGTAATTTATGTATACAAGAGATGCGCCTCGAGTAATCTCGCCACCTTTTTCACTTTTTTGGCACATGCACATGCACCTACACCCTACTCACTTCTCTCTCACTTGTTTTCTCCTTCACACAAACAAAGATCTGGTCGCCCCTCCTCCTCCCACCTCATTTTCTCCATTGTTTCACCATAGAAGCTAGCTAAACCTCTATTGGTTGACACACATATGTAAGTGAACTTCTAGATCTACAAGATCTCACTTTACTTCTCCTCCGGCTCTCCGACTCCTAGTCATCGTTGGAGGAAGCGTGAAGGTGTTGTTGCATGAATGCGTGTTGTCGGTGACACCAACTAGATTGTGTTGTGTGCTTCCTTTGTTTTGTGTAGGGATTTCATTTTGGGTTGCCAATGTTTCACCAGAATGTCGATTCATTTTTGTTCCGGTGAATTTCTGGCACCTGGCATATGTTCTCTTTTTAGGGGAGGTCATGCCAAAGTTTTTCGGCAATCTCGACATCCATGTTGTAATTATTGTTTTGCTCTTTGTATACCACACATGCGACCATGTTCCGACCACTGAGCACACCCCTCGTGGATAGGTGGATGAGATGCACAAGGGACGACATGGCACAAACAAACATGACGGAGATAAGATGTCTGTGTCACGACTGCAAACTGATGTATTTTTTAAAGCATTATTGCGGAATGCTGGAGTTGCACCTGCTCCGGCGTGGTTTCATGGATGGCTACACTCAGTGGATACGTGATGACGAAGATGATGATGAGGATGTCAATAATGGTGAAGAAGAAGATCAAGATGCTAGCGGGGCAGGTAATCATGAAGATCAAGGTGGTGATACGTTGCTAACATATCCATAATTTTTGATGTCCCATGCTTGGTTTTATCGACTTTCTTATGTTTTGTTCCAACTTTGGAGTAATTTTCATACACTTTCTTGGACTAACCTATTCACAACTTGCCACAGTGACAACTGCTTGTTTTCTGCTGTTTTTGGTTCCAGGAAGTCAGAAAATGAATATTCTCGGAATTGGACGGGACAAAAGCCAAAGTCAGTTTTTCACCGAGGAGGACACGAAGCCAGAATACGAGACGGAGAGGGGCCAGGGGGCCGCCACACCACCTGGTCGCGCGGCCAAGCCTGGCCCACGACAGGGGGTGGTCTGGCCGCCCCAGGCACCCCCTCGGCCTCCCCTTCCGACTATAAGATGCCTCCGATACAGAAACCCTAAGTACCCGATCAAAATTCCACGAAAGAGTCTGTAGCCGCCGTCATCTCCATCCCTAGATCAGGAGGGATCTGAAGCTCTTCCCGGCACCCTGCCGGAGAGGGGAATTCACCCTGGAGGCCTTCTTCATCACCATGCAAGCCTCTGGTGTGATGCGTGAGTAGTTCATCCTTGGACTACGGGTCCAAGTAGTAGCTAGATGGTTGGTTCTTCTCCTTTGTGCTATCATGTTTAGATCTTGTGAGCTCCATTCATGATCAAGATCATCTATTTGTAATCATACATGTTGTGTTTGCGGGGATCCGATGGATATTGAGATGCTATTTCATATTGATTATTGACTCTATCATGTCTTTGTTATTTGTGATCTTGCATGCTTTCCGTTGTTAGTAGCTATCTTGGCCAAGTAGATGCTAGCAACTCCAAGAGTTAGTATTTATGCTCGATAGTGGGTTCATGCCTCTAGTAATCTGGGGAAGAAGTGACAGAAATCTCTAAGGTACTAGATGTGCTGTTGCTACTAGGGAGAAAACAACAATCCTTTGTTCATAGAACAATCGT
Organism: Avena eriantha; assembly: GCA_910589775.1. NCBI lineage: Eukaryota > Viridiplantae > Streptophyta > Magnoliopsida > Poales > Poaceae > Avena > Avena eriantha. Next base: position 424,596,098 of record OU342745.1, read on the forward strand.
ATTGTTTACTTTATACGCAATGCGTAATGCAATTATCTGTTGCTTGCAACTTAATACTGGAGGGGGTTTGGATGATAACCTAAAGGTGGATTATTAGTCATAGATGCAGTTGGATGGTGGTCTATGTATAATGTTGTAATGCCCAATCAAGTTCCAAAGGAGTCAAGATGATTAGTATATGCATGTATTGCTTTCTCGGTGTTTGTCAATTGCCCCGCTGTAATTTGTTCACCCAGCATGTTATCTATTTTAAGGAGAGCCACCTCTAGTGAACTATGGACCCCGGTCCTTTCTTTTACATTCAATCTACAAACTGTTTACTGCTTTGTGTTTACTTTCTGCAAACTATTACTTCCTTCTATTCGATACGTTTAATCCTTTGTTTTCAGCAAAACCGGTGAGATTGACAACCTCATCGCAAGTTGGGGACAAAGTTCTGTGGTTGTGTTGTGCAGGTCTCCGCGTTGTTACTAGCACCGGTAGTGCGCCCTGCCAAGGCTCCGCTAGCAACACCTTTGGGGTGTTTCCTTACTCCTACTGGTTCGATTAAACCTTGGTTTCATAACTAAAGGAAAATTGATATTGTGCTCATCATACCTTCCTCTTGGGGTTCCCCAACGAGCTCGATATATTTTCGGCCATCAAGCTATCTTTCTGGCTCCGTTGCCGGGGTTGAAGAAGAAGAAGCTCCCACGTCATTCACGCGCCAGCAAGTATTTTTCGGGTGCCATTGCCGGGGAGACAAGGACATCTTCACAAGGGGAGTCCCTCATAACTAATTCTTTACTTTGATGTTTTTTTGCTTAGCTTATTGTCTTTCTTTGTTTGCTTGTTTCTTTATCAAAAACACACAAAAAATAGTTGTACTAGTTTTGCTTTATTTATTAAAAACACACAAAAAAGACTACTCTTGAAAACACTAAGTTGTGTGACTTCACTAGCACCAACAACAATGATTTCATGTGCACACCTATTGCTCCACCTGTTCCTGAAGCTACTTTCTTTGAAATTAAACCTGCTTTGCTCAATCTTGTTATGAGGGAACAATTTTCTGGTATGGGTAATGAAGATGCTGCTGCTCATCTAAATAACTTTGTTGAACTTTGTGAGATGCAAAAGCATAGCGATATAGATGGGGATATTATTAAGCTCAAATTGTTTCCTTTCTCTTTGAGAGGAAAAGCTAAAGAATGGTTGAATTCCTTAACTAGGAATATATTATATTCTTGGACTAAATGCAAAGATGCTTTTATTGGAAAATACTATCCACCTGCTAAGGTTATATCTATGATAAGTGAAATAATGAAGTTTAAACAATCTGATAATGAACATGTTGCTCAAGCTTGGGAAAGAATGAAATCTTTGGTAAAGAATTGTCCCACTCATGAACTGACTGCTTGGATGATCGTCCAAACCTTTTATGCAGGATTGAACTATTCTTCAAGAAATCTATTGGATTCTGCTGCTGGAGGTACCTTTATGACCATTACTTTGGGTGCTGCAACAAAGCTTCTGGATAATATGATGGTTAATTTTTCTAAATGGCATACCGAGAGAGCTCCACAAGGTAAGAAGGTAAATTCTGTTGAAGAAATCTCCTCCTTGAGTGATAAAATTGATGTTATTATGTCTATGCTTGTTAATGGGAAGGCTCCTATTGATCCAAATCATGTTCCCTTAGCCTCTTTGGTTGCTCAAGAAGAGAAAGTTGATGTGAACTTTATAAGAAATAATAATTTTAGCAACAATGCCTATAGGAACAATTTTGGTAATAACAACTATAGGCCCTATCCTCCCAATAATGGTAATGCTTATGGCAATTCCTACAACAATAATAGGAGTGCTCCCTCTGAACTTGAAGTTATGCTTAAAGATTTTATTAGTAAACAAACTTCTTTCAGTAAAACTATTAAGGAAAAACTCTCTAATGCTGAAAGAAATATAGCATCATTGGCTGAAGCACAATCTTATTTGAATAAATCGCTGCTAAACCTGAAACTATTGAGAATCTCTTTGCTGCTACTAATGCCATACAAGTTAGAATTGATGAAAATGTTAGATTACTAGCTGAATTGCATGCTAAGTAGGAGAGAGAAGATGAAATTGCTAGAAACATTAGTGTTTCTACTATCACTACCACTAGTGTTGAAGCTAGTAATAGCTCTACTACTTTAGATGATAAATTTGATTTTGATCTTGATGGGTGCAATATCTCTGAAGTTATTAAGTTCCTACAAAAGCTTTCTAAAAGTCATAATGCTAGTGCTATGAATATTGCTTTTACAAAACACATTACTGATGCTCTCATAAAAATCAAAGAAGAAAAGGTGAAACATAAAGCTTCTATTCCTATGAAACAAGAAGATGGTTGGGAACCCATCATTAATATGAAAGTGAATGGTTTTGATTTCAAATCTTTATGTGATCTTGATAGTGGTGTTTCTATTATGCCTAGAAAGATTTATGATATGCTTGATTTTCCACCACTTGAAGATTGTTATTTGAATGTCCCACTTGATGATAATGCTAAAAAGAAACTCATGGGGAGTCTTAATGATGTTCTTATTATGGTTAACAATGCTTATGTCCCTATTGATTCCTATGTTTTGGATGTTGAATGCAATGCTTCTTGTCCTATTACTTTGGGAAGGCCTTTTCTTAGAACTGTTGGTGCCATTATTGATATGAAAGAAGGCACCATTAAATATCAACTCCCACTGAAGAAAGGTATAGAACACTTCCCTAAGAAGAGAGAATATTTCTTTTGTTTATCCTATGAAAACAAAATTTTCTCTTAATGCTTCTTCATTGGAGAATACTTGATTCTTTTTCTTGCTTCTTATGCCTAACTTAAAGGCGTTAAAGAAAAGTACTTATTGGGAGATAACCCAAAAGTTTTAGATGAGTCTTGGAAGTTATTATCTCTGTAATAACCTCTCCTTATCCTTTTTATTTGCTTTTTTGTGCCAAGAGTAACCTCTAATGAGAGAGATTTAATGCTTGGGAAAGTTGCTGTCCCGAAACAGATTTTTGTTCTTCACCGTACAAAATTCGTGTAAAATCTCTATACGTCTTTTTGAGGCGTGAAGTTTTGTGCTTCTGCCCCAGGTTGTTATCTAACTTTTGTTAGTTCAACACTCCTTGATTTGAGCAACAGAAGGTCTTCGAAAAAATTCGTCTTTACCTCCTGGTCTGTTTTGACAGATTTTTGCCATTATTTGCATTTGCTTCTTGTTGGTTCCTCTTTGAGTTCTTTTGGGGAATTGAGCTTTTCAAAGGAAGTGATACAGTAGCTTGTGTTTTATTGGTGTTGAAACTGAACCCAAAGACTTTTTATATTGAGTGCACTAATGTTGCTAATAAAGATTGTGTGAAGTTTTGTATGAAGGAAAATTTCAGGTGTATGGAAGGAATGAGTAATGAGATGAAGAATAGACTAAAGCTCAATCTTGGGGATGCCACGCGTGTCACTCCAAGAAATATTCAAGAAGTACAAGCGTCAAAGCTTGGGGATGCCCAAGGCATCCCCTTCTTCATCAATAAAAATCCCAGGTTTCTTCCAAACACTTCATTTTTATTGTTTCATGCACAGTTGTGTTGTTCTTGGAGCGTCTTCTTTTTCGTTTTTCGTTTGCTTGGTTTTCTTAGTTTGCTGAATAAATTGGTTGTACCCCCTCTTTCATACATTGGTTTTCAAATAGTTTGGTTTGGATTGGAAAAGAGTAGGAAAGTTCATGCTTAAGTGGTAAAGAGAGCATGTTATCTATCTTAAGGAGAACCACCACTAGTGAACTATGCACCTCGGTCCTTTCTCTTATCATCAACCTACAATTGTTTACTGTTTTCTATTTACTTTCTGTAAGCTTTTACTTTCTTCCACTCAATACGTTTAATCCTTTGTTTTCAGCAAAACCGGTGAGATTGACAACCTCATCGCAAGTTGGGGGCCAAGTTCTGTGGTTGTGTTGTGTAGGATTCCACGTTGCTGCTAGCACCGGTAGTGCGCCCTGCCAAAGCTCAGCTAGCAACACCTTGGAGGTGTTTCCTTTCTCCTACTGGTTCGATAACCTTGGTTTCATAACTGATCGAAAACTTGCTGATGTGCTCATCATACCTTCCTCTTGGGGTTCCCCAACGAGCTTGATATATTTTGGGCCATCAAGCTATCTTTTTGGCGCCATTTCCGGGGATTGAAGAAGAAGAAGCTCCCATGTCAACCACGCGCCAGCAAGTGGCGCCGGGCATGAACATGATGAAGATCAAGCAGATGGTGCTGGGCATGAACATGAAGATAATCAAGGTGGTGCCAGGCAGGAATATGAAGATCAAGGTGCCAGGCATGATTCGAGCTGGTTGCGAGACCATCATTACAAAGAGCTACTTCTCAGGGAGATGAGTAACGCCAGAGCCGCCGCTAGATAGAAAGCTAAGCTAGAGAAAATGGAGAAAGACGCGGTTAGTCCATTGTTTGACGGATGCAACAACGGGGATACCCGTCTGAATGTAATGCTCAGGGCTCTAGAGATGAAGGCGAAACACAAAATGACCGGCGAATGCTTCAACAACAACATGAAAAATTCTAGCATGATCATCTTCCCAAGAGGGGGAACACATGTCCGACTAGTATCGCTGAGGCCAAGAAAGTCGTGTTCCCTCTCCATCTACCACATGTGAAATACCATGTCTACATAAATGATTGCATCATCTACCGGGGTGAGGACATGGAGAAGACCACGTGTCCGGTGTGCAAGACCTCTCGATACAAGAGAGGGACATAGAAAGCTCCTAGAAAAGTGGTGTGGTACTTTCCTCTAACTCCTTGTCTGCAGCGGTATTTTGCGGACCCTAAGGAAGCACAACTCATGAGCTAGCACGCAGAAAGAAAGAGGCCAGAAGACGAAGATCCGGAAAAGGAGGAAATGCTGAGGCACCCTTCAGATGCTAGCTAGTGGAAGGAGTTGGACTTCGAATATTACCAACGGTTTGGAAAAGAGTCAAGGAACCTCAGGCTAGGCGTGAGGACCAACTGACTCAATCTGTTCGGAAGCCAAAGAAGCACACATAGTACATGGCTCGTGTTTGTATGGATCTACAACCTCCCCCTGGTTGTTCATGAAGAAGTACGTAACCACGAGTATGCTAGTTCAAGGGCCAAAACAACCCGGTACATATATCAATCTGTATCACACGCTAATGAAAGAGGAGTTTACCATGCTATGGGAAGATGGAGCTCGTACGTGGGACGCTGCCGCACAAGAATATTTTGATATGAGAGCGGCAGTGATCACGACGATGCAAGACTATCCTAGTTACGGATACTTCGTGGGTAGGTGATCCAATGATTCTTTGCGTGCGTTATGTGCAAAGATAATACAACGTATCGCCAGATAAAGAAAGATCCCGGGTCCAGAAAAACTGTGTTCCACGGGTCTCGAAGATGGCTTCCGAAGAATCACGACTGGAGAAAGCTGTCCTATCTGTTCGATGGGATAGTCAATATCTGAGTAATCCCATACCAGAGGAGCAGCGTAGAAATCGATGAGTTGTTGAAAAACTGGAAAGAGTGCCCTACGCCAGGAAAGAACCAAAAGAAGCCAGAGCCGTTGTTGAGGGTTTGGAAGGCGAGATCTGTTTTCAGGGACTTGCCATACTGGAAATTCCTCCGCGTGCCTCATAGCCTTGATCTCATGCATATCACGAAGAACGTGGGGGAGAGTCTGCTTGCCACCATCCTTAACACCGACAAGACCAAAGATGGGCCGAAGGCAAGGAACAACTTGAAGCATCTGGGCATCAGGAAGGACCTTCAACCACCACCTAGTGACGATGAAGTCGATGATCAGTCGGAGGAGGAGGAGACGGAAACCCAGAATAGTCATCATCACAAGGGGAAAAAGTTCGAGTAGGCCGAAGTAAGCTCAAGGCTGTGTGCTTCACTCTAAGCAACGTGGAGGCCACACAGTTTATGAAGTGCCTCCTCAGAGTCAAATTGCCGAACGACCACGCGAGGAAGATAAACAGGTGGCTAGACGAGGCAAAGCAGCGCTTCAGCGGGATGAAGTCTCACGATGTCGCCGTGCTGATGATGCAGGTACTTCGGATTGTGATCTGAGGGATAATGGATAAGCATGTCCGTGAAACGCTATTTGGCCTCTGCAACTTTTTTGACGTCATCTCTCGGAAGTCGATAGGAATTAAGAAGCTCACGAGGCTATAGGAGGAGATCGTGGTGATAATATGCGAGCTTGAGATGTACTTCCCTCCCGCATTCTTCGACGTCATGCTTCATCTGCTGCTCCATGTCATGGAGGATATTGTCCAACTTGGGCTTCCGTTTCTACGAAGCATGATACCATTCGAAATGATGAATGGACACATCAAGGGATACATTCGTAACAGGTCCCGTCCAGATGGAAGCATAGCAAACGGCTTCCTGGCTGAAGAGCGCATCTCTTTTTGCTTGAACTTTCTATAAACCGAGACCCGTGTTGGTCTTCCATTCAACAAGCACCTTGGGAGGCTCGCTGGATGGGGTCACCACGAGAGTCAGCGCGCAAAGCATGTTGACTTCGAGGAGTGAACCAAGGACTTTGAAAGAGAAAACCTGGTCGCACTACAACATCTGGAGGTGGTCGATCCATATATACATGAGCACAAATAATTTATCAAGAAGAAGTACGCTGACCGCAGCCTGGTGAGGACGGAGGAAGATGTAATCAAAGAGCACAACTGCGATTTCACGCAGTGGTTTAGGAAGAATGTTCTTGATAGTCCACCGAAGGGCGAGTCTTCGAAGGATGATAAACTCATATTGTCGTTGTCACAGGCCCAGGGCACAACCTGATGACCTATCAGGCATACGATATCAACGGATACACGTTCTACACCGAGGAAAAGGACAATTACTACGATTACTAGAAACCAGGGGTAGAAGGGATATTCTACACCGACGGCGTCCCGGAAAGATACTACGGAAGGATCAGGGAGATATGGGAGCTCGACTACGTTACGGAGAAGGTGCCGATGTTCCGTGTCAGGTGGGCTAAGAGCGTCAAAAAATAAGACCGGTATTTCACCACCATGGTTATACCTCCAAAGTCAAAGACCACTGGCGCGAACGTACCCACGAGAAATGAGCCGTGGGTTTTGGCTAGTAAAGTCGACCAATGCTTTTACATTACCGACCCATCAAAGCCTAGCCGGGTTGTTGTCAGGAGAGACAAAAGGAACATCATCATAATGGGCGGAGTTGCCAACGAGCAAGACTTTGACCCGTACGGCAACCTGAAGATGGAAGATGGATACGACAACCAAGCACCATACACCACAAGCCTAGCTAAGAAAGGACTCACATTCAAAATAAAAAGTGAAGACGCTCCGGACCAAACCTATTCAACCGCAACAAAGAAGGGCAAGAAGATAATTGTCAACAAGAAACACTAACTAGCTCCGACAAAAGAACAACGTGCCCCGCATCGTGTGTGGCATTATTATGTATCAACACATTCTTAATTATTTCTTTTGTATGATAATTGGATGGAATATTATGTATCGAAACATTCTTAATTATCACTTCTCTATTGGTTTGACAATATTTGGATATTTAAAATATTTACACTATTTTTTATAGTTCATATTAATTTTAGACTATTTTTTATAGTTCATATTTTCTTTAAGTTCCAAAAAATAGTCATTTTTATATTCAAAATATTTACACTATTTTTAATAGTTCATATTAATTGTATACTATTTTTAATAGTTCATATTTATTTATTTTTTAGTTCAAAAAAGGTGGCTCCCAGGAATCAAACCTATGATGCCAGGGAATAAAGGGTCGAGTGTTTAGCCACTGGGCTATAAAGTGTTTTGTGAAACAGCAGGCGCTACCTTCCTTTTGAATATAGGTGCATGATTATATGAGGCACATCCTAACAATATGCGACTCGCCTAAGTTATACGAGTCGCATATTGCCAGGATGAGTCTCGCATAATCTATGGTTAAAGTGTCGGCCGAGAGAGCTCTATGTCGATCACATTCAGTTCGTCGGACATTTAGTTCTTCTCCTGCCGCCCGTTGATCCCCTCCGCTGCCGCCGTCCGTCGTCTGTCATCGAGCTCCTGCACGCTATCGAGTCCACAGGTGTGCCACCCCTCTTCCGCCCCCTTTCCCTTTCCCCTTTCCTCTTTCCTATTTCCACATCTAATCGACGACCTCGTCGCCGTCCGCAGGTGAGCGTCCGCCCGATCAAGGAGCCAGGAGCCAGAAACGCCGCCGCCAGGAGCTAGGAGCGACACCACGAGCCAGGAGAGCGCTGCCGAATTGAAGGTCACTGTCAAATTAGTCGCCTCCACCGGTCTTCTTCTTGGAGCCAGGAGCGTCGCCGTCCTCCTCCCTCTCCCCCTTTGACGGTGAGCGCCGCCATCGAATTGAAGGCATCTAGAAGGTAATCTCATTCCCCCTTCTCCTCCCCTTTCCCCTTCTTGTATATTCTTGTTCTTGCAGACTAGGAGATGGTGAAGTGGTGGAAGTAGTGCTTCTTGTATATGCATTGTAATAAAATTAGTCTAGGAGTGCTTCTTGTATAGTCTGTTAGTGTAAGGGCCTCTCCAAGTTCAGCTACATTGACCTTGCCAACAACAATGTTCGGCTCTAACTTGACAGTGAAGTGGCAAGTTTTTTGTTTGCAATGCATTCACACACTAGGCAAGTCATCACGTGTTTTAAAAATATTGTTGCATTAGATAGATGATGGACAGACATTTGGCATTTTCTGTAAGGCTTGTAAAGTCCACAATTGCCATGTGATATATGCCTACTATATAAGCCAGTGAATGTCCCTTAATTAGTGTAATATCGAGCTAGACTTTTGAACCATATTTGTTTTTTATTTAGCAGTATTTTGAACAATATTTGTACGAGTGCATATAAGAAGAGAGAGAGAGAGAGAGAGAGAGAGAGAGAGAGAGAGAGAGAGAGAGAGAGAGAGAGAGTAGCATAATGGTTGGAGGCCTTACATGAATTAGTCTGCATTACGAACAAGACATACATGTAGATGTATGAGAGTTGGGGAGCCTCTAAACAAGGAGCTTCTTTTGATTAAGGTGATTTCTCTTCTAAAAGTTGAGATAATTAGTTTACCCCACAAAGGGGATACCATCAGAGATCTACATGTGGCTTTGCTGATTTCGTAGGCAATCGTTAGGTAGAGCTCAGCATTAAAAACACTATTACTGAATTGATCATTCAATCATTGAGTTGTGGATGTACTTCTATATGCTCACATGAATTTTCTATTTATTTTGCCTATTGATACCATTGTAATAAAATTAGATGCAAGTAGATACCGTCAAATTAGAAGGAGTTCTTCTTGTACATGTTCATGGTTTTGTGGTTGGCTTTGCACAATAGGCTCCCTTGTATCCCTCCTTATAAGATGAAAGTAGATGAAATATTACTACTGTACTTGCTATTAATTATTCTTGGTTATGTGATTTCTCTAGTGTTGACAGCAGCTTGCTCTAGTGTTGACAGCAGCTTGCTCTAGCGTTGACTGTACTTGCAGCATACTCTCTGTGTCAAGCTAGTTGCCTAGTTCTACTCTGATGTTTGAATTATACTTGCTCAGGATGTTTTTTAGCTCAGGTTTTTAGCTTCTTAAAAAGCCTCGACCTTTGGTGTCAATGGCGTCCGTTTTTAGCTTAGGATGGTTTTTAGCTCAGGTTTTCATATGCGTTATTGCTGGCTACCTGGTTTTTAGCTTACAGTGTGTATAAACTTATCTACCTGGTTGGTAAACAACTGAATAGAGAATAGAGAATGGACTACCTGGTTTTTAGCTCAGTTTTTCATGTAAACAACTGAATAGTTTTCATATGCATTATTGTTGACTGGATTTTAGCTCAGGTTGCAGATTTTCAAGTACTAGTGTTCTATTCCTCTTTTATGTCAAATAATCTTGCTACTTCTGCTTATATATATATTGCTGCTGCTTATATACTGCTTATATATATACTGTTTATATATATGTGAAGTGAATATGTAGGCCATTTTTGTGACAGCCAGGTGGTGTATGTGTCTTGCTGGTTGTGTTTGTGCCTATTTAGGCCATTTTTTGTGCAGGTATTTTTCTTTTTGAGATGCCAATGTTTCGCCGGAATGTTGATTCATTTCCGTTCTAGTGAATTTCTGGCACTCCTAGGTCTAGAAAATTAGCAAAGGTCATGCCCAATATTTTTGTGAATTTTGGTGTTTATTATTTCCATGTATTTTCGTGTTTAGATATGTCGGGTGGTGGACAACACGACGCCGAGGTGGGAACTTCTAGAAAGAAGGCCTATTGGGAGCATTTGGATGAGATGGACTTACAAGCGGACCCGAAATTCGTGCCGCAGGAGGAAGAGGAGATAGAGGATGAGGATACATCGCCCGATCACAAGTCGAGACACAAGTGATCGAGAAGCTCAACACCATCCTTCCCGCCTACTTCGAACACTACGCCAAGTGGAAGAAGAGTGGTAAATGGGGGCCACGCCCGGTTCCCAACATCGCCACCGCCCAATCGGACAACGTGGCGCCGGAGGTGTTGGTGACTCCTCCGGCGGGGCCTGAAGGTACGGAGCTTACCTTGTCTGGTGCGGCGTAGGCACCGGCCCGCACCTTGCCAACAAGCAGCCACTCCGCCATTTGCGTGCTCGACGTCAGCGGTGGTGCCTCGACATTGGCCGAGCTCAATGCCCTCAAGGTAACTAATTAAAGCGAGAGTTGGGAGGCTCAACCAATGACTTCATCTCCCTTCTCTCCCTGTTTTACTGACGATCGGACAATACATGTCTTTCGCAAGATGTTGCCAAGGGTGAAAGGTGAGTTGAAGGATGTTGCCAAGGGTTCTATCGTTCAACTGGTGAACCGCATCTTCCACAACAAACCAATGGCACTCGTCATGCTTATGGTCAAATACAGTATGGTGCTTTGGGCTACGAGGGCTTAGAACCTCCCTCTCAACCTCATGGACGGGATAGTGACGAGCTGACAGTCCTCAGTACCGACTTCGACTACATGTTCCTATGGCTGAAGAGATAGATCCGTCTAGGGATGGAGGGTCGGGTCACCACCCAAGAGGTATCTCAACCAGCACATCATGAAGACATCGAGATGGCACAGAATCCCGCCGACGATGATGAAATTGATGAAAACTTCAGCAACCAGTTCTTGAACACAAGGTTTGGTGATGATGAACATTAGCAACAGGGAGGCCAGCCGTTCACGCAGATAGTTTTCGAGCCCCAACCAGCACCTGTACCCTCGGCGAAACCCACTTGCCAAGTGCGTCTCTTCGCATCTAGTCAGGAGACGCCGCCACCCGCCGTCTTCAGCGTGCCTCAGATGCCAGCTCGTCCTATGATCATCCCCAACACCTTCCATAGGGCGGTCGAGGAGGTAGCGGCTGCCGATGACGCCGTAAAGGGCAAGAAGGGTCGCAAATGGAAGCCTAAGGGTGCGAAGCAGAATCCAAAGCCTGCTATCCGGGCTTGGGACGACCCTACAAAAAAACCCAGGAAGCGGGTGCACGAGGCAGTTACACCAATGCTCAATGAATCGATGCTCGCGGTCGCATTCAAGAGGGCGATCGGTCGTACCTGGTTTACAAGGCTAAGGTGCCAAATGTTCCGGGCTTCGTCGTAGTAGCCCCCAGGGATAGTTTCTACGTGTGGCATACCGTTCTCTTCAACTTGTTGCAAGGATTCCGGTTGCATGATACCGTGGTCCGGCTATTCTCACTCAATATGGCCATGCAGATCATTAGAGACGGGACCCTGGCCATCGCGATAGTGGATCCCTACTTCATGCGTGATGCTATTTTGAGAACACATGAGGGCGTCCGAATGGCAACAAACTACCTCTCATACTTCCTGCAAACAAACCCGGGCAAGGATGTGATTCTCATTCCCTACCATCCAGAGTCGAAGATTAGTCACCAAGGCTGCGTGATCATATCCCTGAATGTGCAATGCTCAAACGCCTTGTATCTCGACTCAGGTAGTGATAAGAGGAAAGACTACTCCACTATCAAGAGAGTTGTTGATGATGCTCTCAACGCCTACATTGCAGCGGGAGGCGCCATCCCTAGTAGGATAGTTAAGAGGCACAACATGCACGTGTGTGACCACACATTGGAGTTCCCTTGCGTCAAGCAGGCGCCTGCCAGCTGGAAGGATGCCTTCTACCCCCTACACCACATGAAGGCGTTCGTACACGGGACCAGCATAACAATGCGCTGCCATCTGACCTCCGAAGGTGGGCTGAAGATCTTGGATGTATATAGTATCGCAACCTCAGGATGAATTTCTTCGATATCCAGGAGGAGATCTCGAAAATCATGCACCAACAAGTCATAAAATCCAGGGGCCTCTTCTATAGTGGCACTCCACTATGCAACAAGGAGATAGATGAACACTTAGCGAAGTAGGGTGACGGTAGAACTTTCATGACATTAGCGAAAGGAGCTAAACGGGGCTTCGTGAATATCCCCGAACCGACTCATCAACCGAAGAAGTCTTGATGTTTGCCTAGCTAGTTGTTAGTTATGAACTTGTGTTGTAAATTTTATCCCTATGTTAACTTGCCTAGCAACCTCTAGAGTATGTTTCATAACCGTTGAACTTGATTGTGAGTGGCGCTAGCTAGTTATTTGTGTTATGAAATATTTTAGTGCTTGGTCATATGTTGCTTCTCATTCATTATTTCCGCCCTACTTCTTGGTTTGCTTTTTTTGTATTTCTTCGAAATGCCGATGATTAAAACATGTTGTGGCACTATATATGTGTGTGACTATACCGCTGTTGGATCTGGTGTGCCAAGTAGACTTATAATTTGTGCATCCTCTCTACTTGCCACACCGGATCCATCAGCGACATGGTTATTTTTGCACCCAACCTAAGTATGAGGCAAAAGTAGACTTGTAACGATGTTGCCCAAGTTAATACCATTTCATCTTGTAGCCCCAAAATCGAAAGAGGACAAATATTTTCGAGATTCATATACATAAGACATAATATGTTCAGTGGTAAGCCAAGGAAAGGGTTCTGGGTCCACGACAATGACTCCTTTCAACACACCAAACTCGAAATGAGTCGTTGTCGTGGAGACTGAATCCTTTCCTTGCTTTACCACTGGACATATCATGCCCATGCTATATGAATCGTGGAAGTATTTCTGTTTTTTGTCTTTGGCAATACAAATATATTAGATAGCGTGAATTAAATGAAATGGTGAATTATGTAGTTTCAAATATCTCATTGTAGCCCCAAAGTCGAAAGGAAAGACATCACTTCACTATTTGTATAGCATTGGCGACATTGTTATATGATCGTGGAATGATTTCTTTCCTTTCGTCTTTGGCGATACAATGAAATGATAAACTATGTAGCCCCAAAGTCGAGAGGGGGGACAAATAAGTTTCTGATTCGTATATATAGCATGGTCGAAAGAGGACAAATATTAGTTTCTGATTTCTTTCCTTTCATCTTTGTGTTAGTTAATACTATTTCATCTCGTAGCCCCAAAGTCAAAAGAGGACAAATATTTTCGAGATTCATATACATAAGACATAATATGTTCAGTGGTAAGCAAAGAAAAGGATCCTGGGCCCACGGCAATGACTCCTTTCGACACACCAAACTTGAAATGAGTCGTTGTCGTGGAGACCGAATCCTTTCCTTACTTTACCACTGGACATATCATGCCCATGCAATATAAATCATGGAAGTATTTCTCTTCTTTTGTCTTTGGCAATACAAATAGATTAGATAGCGTGAATTAAATAAAATGGTGAATTATGTAGTTTTAAATATCTCATTGTAGCCCTAAAGTCGAAAGGAAAGACATTACTTCACTATTCGTATAGCACATGGGCGACATTGTTATATGAATCGTGGAATGATTTCTTTCCTTTCGTCTTTGGCGATACAATGAAATGATAAACTATGTATCCCCAAAGTCGAGAGAGGACAAATAAATTCGTGATTCATATAGCATGGCGATACTCGTATAGCATGGCACCCATGTATATATGCATGATCTTATCTTGTGAACTATTATTGCTTTCCACTGACATAGCTAATATCATCTATCTTGTGTACAGGAGATGGCCAAGAAGTGCTATGTCGTGTATGTCGGTAGGGTTCCAAGTGTGTACGAGGAGTGGAAAGACTGTCAGAAGCAAGTGAACGAATTCTCAGGCAACAACTACAAAGGCTAGAAGAGTAGAGAGGTGGCAAAAGAGAAGTGGAGGAAGCACGGGAGGAAAAAGTGGAGGAACTTCATCGTGATCACCAACTTGCTCTTCATGATATGTTGTGTGCTCTACTTCACCTAGAGAGCTCTACCGTGCATGTAGTTGTACTGCGATTGTGAACTTGTACTCGATCGGTCCCTCGAGAGATATGAACTTGGTGTTGTGTGTGATGTACTCTAGTTGGTTGATGTGTGAACTCTCATCTGTCACGGATTAATTCAAGTTGATGTGTGATGTACTTGTATTAGTGTTGGTTATACTATGTTTTGGCCAATTGCAACTTCCTGAAAATTTTGTACTGTTTATACTATATTCTGGACTATATAATATCTGTGTACTACGTATTCTGGACTATATTGTATTTCTGTAAAATTTAAAATTCAAAATTACTATTTGAGACGCATTTGTAAACTAATTAGAGGCGCATATACCAGACATACTAGCCGCGCATCTCTCAGACATACTAGAGGCGCATGCAAGGCGCATATCAATATGTTGCCGGATTTGCGCGTGACTAGCGGGGGCCATTGTTATTTATGTTGCCATTTCGATGTGCAACAACTGAAATAAGTTGTTGCTTCATGGAGAGTAGCAGCTTAAATAATTTATTTATGTGTCACTAACATTTCATCGAATTTGGAGACCTCCTGCCCCTCAGCAATCGTGGAACCGGTGCTGTGTGTTTTTAGATAGTAGTGGCACAATCACAATTTCGGATTAACCTAGTGACTCGGCCGTTTCCAAACCTCAAGTCATGATACATTTTACCCCGAGAACATGGGTAGATTGTTTCGCCCGACAAGTTTCATGCACAGAGCTCTAGAATTTAACTGAATTACATATATACGTTCAAGTTCAACACATTATTATGCATCTTTATTGCCAGCAACCTTTTTCCTCTCCCTGGGTGCCAAGCCTTCACGTCCACTGGCTTCTTCATTTCCTACCTTCTTTCTCTTTCTCGATGCTAATTTTTTAGCTTCACATACTCTGCATCGCCGGGACAATCAGCACCAGAATCATGTCCAGCATCATCACTCCTCGCATTTTTATTTTCTTCCTGCAGCAAAATAACTGACATGACAGTCATGTTTCTAACCTTGCGGCACTTCCTGCCAAAGAAACAGAACTGTTGCATAACTGCCTAATATCTACAGAGTAAATACAACAAAAATTACAATTCAGCACAAACATGCGAATCCCAAGAGACTTTTGCTTACCAAGAGCTAACTAGGTTCGAGTGACCACCCTGTCCAAAAATAGCAAGGCAACTCCTAGTTGCAGCAGCTTCCATATCCAGTACATCACAATTCAGTGTAAACATGCATGCCAACCCATACCTTTTTATCAACCCAATTAGCTGACTGTCACACGTTAGAGAAACCATGATGCCTCGTTCATCCATGAAGATGAACTTTGCAGTCTGCTTCGGCCCTATTTCAGCATGTTTACACAAAGCATCAACCATACCAGGGATAGTGTAGATCCGTGCAGGCGCTTCTTCCATCGTGAGATAATGATGTCTAGACCACTTGCCCTTCACCCCTTCTAATTTAAAGTCATAGCTGAAAAGGGCTACCGTAACCAGGTAAGGGTGGTCCGCGGAAATCCCACTTGACAAAAAACTATGGACAAAAAATGTTTGTCAGCGTTGGGCTAGCTAAACAAATCTAGATTCAATAGCCAGCTTAGCAGTTATAGGGTATGGGTATGCTTGGGAGGGCTCCGCTCCACTTCACTTCACTCCATTTCTAAACTCCACTCCACCTAATGTGCTCTGGAGTAGGAAAATAGCGTTTGGAAGTAAAATAAGATTCAGATCCAGATTTGTGAGAAAATGTTATAAAATGTCTAGAGTGCCCTTTTATTCTTTTTATTTTTTCCTTTTTGTCTATTGATCTGTTGTAACGATACTGACATGTTTCGCTAAAATTTTCTTCCAGCGTTTCTCATTTATTTCTATTCTTTTTGCCCGCCGATCTAGTGGGACCGATCATAACATGTATCGTTACTTTTCTTCCAGCGTTAGATAGAACAAGGTAGGTGCATCGTTTGCCCCAAATTCTTTCTCAATGCATCACGTGCCGTGTCTGCTAGACGTGAATAAGTGATACTATCATACTAGATAAATTGAAGTGAAAGGTGGAGACCTGCTGCTGTACAAGGGAAATTAGCGAGGCCCCTCGCTCTCGCATGTATGTGAGAAGCAAGTGGCAAGATTTTACCTGGAAAACGACACAGATGCAACCTCCTGGTGCAGTCAGTTTTCGTAGGGGTGAGATTCGAATCACTAGTCCTGCAATACGGGCACGCCGGCAATTCCCTGGTGCTGTAATCGAGGATTGGAACGGCGAACAACTAGCGGCAAGCAGTGGGCGGTGAGGATAACAACAGGTCACTATTAGTGCACGGGAGAAGGGCTTCCGGCGAGTGGGGAGTTTAGGAACGCGATGGTCACCAGAGCAGCAGTAGAGGGATGGGCTCGTGCCCGGAAAGAGTGGCACCGCGTGCCCTAGTCGCGTGGCAGGTGGGGAAAAATCTGTCAAGAGGGAAGATGAGGCGAGAAGGAAGATAACGATTTGACTGGGTTGTATTACGATGGCATTGGCGGGTAAGTTTCCCCCAACTCTAGGGCTAAATAGGTACTGGGGATATGAGACCTGGAGCTAAGGTGAAGCACCTATTTGGCTGCTTCGGTAAAATGACTACGGGCCGTACCAGCTTCACTCCGCGAATGAGCTAGAGTTTGTTCGTTTGGGGCAGCTTCGTCTGCTCCACCCTTGGATTGGTGGAGTGGAGCTGTCCCAAACACATCCATAGTTAGTGCGAATAGCAGAGAGAAGAGTACCTCACCCGCATGTAACCAAAACTTTTTTCTTCTTGGTAGTAGGATTTGCTATCATCCGTGTTGCTTAGCTCGTCGGTGCCAGAGGCGGGATAGAGCCTCGCAACGACGTCTACGACATGTGGCATTGGAGCTCGGGATCAACGAATGGACGCAGCAACTTGGCGCCGGAAGTAAAATGTCCGAAGGGATCGTTCTGCTTGGAGGGTGGCTTTCGATGCCGCCGTTGCTAGGGGAAAGGAGGGAGTGGATTTGTGAAATTGGTCAATGCACCAAGCCACATAGTTTCTTGATTTGCCTAAGAGGTTGCCGCGTTGGCGCTCGCTGATGTCTACGTACTTCTGTTCTTTTAGACAGTTGTTGGGCCTCCAAGTGCAGAAGTTTGTAGAACAGCAGCAAGTTTTCCTTAAATGGATCACCTAAGATTTATCGAACTCAGGGAGGAAGTGGTCAAAGGTATCCCTCTCAAGCAATCCTGCAATCAAGATCAAAAAGTCTCTTATGTCCCCAACACACCCAATACACTTGTCAGGTGTATAGGTGCACTAATTTGGCGAAGAGATAGTGAAATACAAGTGGTATAGATATAAGACAACGGTGCCAGAAAATAGCTTGATGGCGTGGAAGAGACTAAAGGCAAACTGAAATAAAGATAGAAGCAAGCAAACATGTAACATATCTAGTTGCAAACAGTGTTTCAATGCTTAGAAACAAGGCCTAGGGATCATACTTTCGCTAGTGAACACTCTCACATAAATATCTTCTCTTTATGATACTACTTTGAACTACTCTTCGGTTGGACACTCTAATCCATGGTAGGTCTATAACAGCACACCTCAAAGCTCGCTTTCCGCATCTCGATAACCCCACACTATCACCTTGAACACTAGATGGTTCCAACAAACACCACAATTTCATAGAGACATCCAACTCCAAATATAACTCATAACAAGTATTTGTAATCTCTAGCCCCAAGTGCCACCATGGTGTGCACGCTGTCACTTTCACACACATGGGGGAGAGCAGAGATCTAATAAAGCACTTGAGTAGCAAGGTAGATCTACTTGATTACAAACCTCATGATCACAATATGATCATGCATAGAGAGAGAGATGAACACATAGCTACCGGTAGAACCCTTAGCCTCGAGGAAGAACTACTCCCTCATCATCACGGGAATCAGACGACGATGGATATGGTGGTGGAGATTGATGGAGATGGCTCCGGGGGCATTCCCCGTCCCGGCAGGGTGCCGGAACAGAGACTTTCTGTCCCCCGAATCTCCCTTTTGGTGGCGGCGGCGCTGCAGAACCTTTCGTGGCTGGAGGCTTGACGATTTAGGGTTTTTGCATCGGGAGGCTTCTTATAGGCGAAGAGGCAAGGTCGGTGGGTGGACCAGGGGCCCACACCACCTGGTGGCGCGGCCAGGGCTAGCCCGTGCCACCACATGGTGTGGATGATACATTGCAAATGTATCTATAATTTTTGATGTTCTATGCTTGGTTTTATCTACTTTCTTGTGTTTTGTCCACACTTTGGAGTACTTTTCATATGGTTTCTTGGACTAACCTATTAACAAGAGCCACAGTGCTAGCTACCTGTTTTCTGCTGTTTTTGGTTCCAGGAAAGTTAGAAAATGAAGATTCTCGGAATTGGACGGGACAAAAGCAAAAGTGCCTATTTTTCTGGAAGACATCAGATGCCAAAATACAAGACAGAGAAGGGTTGGGGGCGGCCACACCACCTGGCTGCGCGGCCAGGCCTGGCCCGTGCCAGGGGGTGGTCTGGCCGACCCCAGCACCCCCTCGGCCTCTCCTTCCGCCTATATATTTCCCTCGGGACGAAAACCCTAAGTACCCGATCAAAAATCCACGAAAGAGTCTGTAGCCGCCGTCGTCTCTCTACCTAGACCAGGAGGGATCTGAAGCTCTTCCCGGCACCCTTCCGGAGAGGGGAATTCACCCTGGAGGCCTTCATCATCATCATGCAAGCCTCCGGTGTGATGCGTGAGTAGTCATCTCTGGACTACGGGTCCATGTAGTAGCTAGATGGTTGGTTCTCCTCCTTTGTGCTTGCATGTCTAGATCTTGTGAGCTCCGTTCATAATCAAGATCATCTATTTGTAATTCTGCATGTTGTGTTTGCGGGGATCCGATGGATATTGAGATGCTATTTTAGATTGATTATTGATTCTATCATGTCTTTGTTATTTGTGGTCTTGCATGCTTTCCGTTGTTAGTAGCTATCTTGGCCAAGTAGATGCTAGCAACTCCAAGAGTTAGTATTTATGCTCGATAGTGGGTTCATGCCTCTGGTAATCTGGGGAAGTGACAGAAATCCCTAAGGTACTAGATGTGTTGTTGCTACTAGGGAGAAAACAACAATCCTTTGTTCATAGAACAATCGTATTGTTTACATTACACGCAATTCGTAAAGCAATAATCTGTTGCTTGCAACTTAATACTGGAGGGGGTTCGGATGATAACCTGAAGGTGGATTATTAGTCATAGATGCAGTTGGATGGCGGTCTATGTATAATGTTGTAATGCCCAATCAAGTTCCAAAGGAGTCAAGATGATTAGTATATGCAAGTATTGCTTTCTCGGTGTTTGTCAATTGCCCCGCTGTAATTTGTTCACCTAGCATGTTATCTATTTTAAGGAGAGCCACCTCTAGTGAACTATGGACCCCGGTCCTTTCTTTTACATTCAATCTACAAACTGTTTACTGCTTTGTGTTTACTTTCTGCAAACTAATACTTCCTTCCATTCGATATGTTTAATCCTTTGTTTTCAGCAAAACCGGTGAGATTGACAACCTCATCGCAAGTTGGGGACAAAGTTCTGTGGTTGTGTTGTGCAGGTCTCCGCGTTGTTACTAGCATCGGTAGTGCACCCTGCCAAGGCTCAGCTAGCAACACCTTTGGGGTGTTTCCTTACTCCTACTGGTTCGATTAAACCTTGGTTTCATAACTGAGGGAAAATTGCTGCTGTGCTCATCATACCTTCCTCTTGTGGTTCCCCAACGAGCTCTACATCAACACTGAAATTGCTAGAAACATTAGTGTTTCTACTATCACCACCACTAGTGTTGAGGCTAGAAATAGTTCTACCACTTTAGATGATAATTTTGATTTTGATCTTGATGGTTGTAATATCTCTGAAGTTATTAAGTTCCTACAAAAGCTTGCTAAAAGTCCTAATGCTAGTGCTATGAACATGGCTTTTACAAAACACATTACTGATGCCCTCATAAAGATTAAAGAAGAAAAGATGAAACATAAAGCTTCTATTCCTATAAAACAAGAAGATGGTTGGGAACCCATCATTAATATGAAAGTGAATGACTTTGATTTCAAAGCTTTATGTGATCTTGATAGTAGTGTTTCTATTATGCCTAGAAGGATTTATGATATGCTTGATTTGCCTCCACTTGAAGATTGTTATTTGAATGTCCCACTTGATGATAATGCTAAAAAGAAACTCATGGGGAGTCTTAATGATGTTCTTATTATGGTTAACAATGCCTATGTCCCTGATGATTTCTATGTTTTGGATGTTGAATGCAACGCTTCTTGTCCTATTACTTTGGGAAAACCTTTTCTTAGAACTGTTGGTGCCATTATTTATATGAAAGAAGGCACCATTAAATATCAACTCCCACTCAAAAAATGTATATAAAACTTCCCTAAGAAGAGAGAGAAGATTTCTTTTGCTTCTCATATGAAAACAAAATTTGGTCTTAATGCTTCTTCATTTGAGAACACTTGATTATTTTTCTTGCTTCTTATGCCTAACTTAAAGGCGTTAAAGAGAAGTAATTATTGGGAGATAACCCAAAAGTTTTATATGAGTCTTGGAAGTTATTACTTAACCTCTAATGAGATAGAAGTAATGATTGGGAAAGTTGCTGTCCCGAAACAGATTTCTGTGCTTCACCGTAAAAATTTGTGTAAAATCTCTGAACGTCCTTTTGAGGCGTGAATTTTTGTTCTTCTGCCCCAAGTTTTATCTAACTTTCGTTAGTTCAACACGTTTTGATTTGCGCAACATAAGGTCCTCGAAAAAATTCGTATTTACCTGCTAGTCTGTTTTGACAGATTTCTACCATTTTCTGCATTTGCTTCTTGTTGGTTCCTTTTTGAGTTCTTTTGGGGAATTGAGATTTTTGAGGGAAGTGCTTCAGTATCTAGCGCTCTAATGGAAGTTTATTGGTGGTTGAACTGAACATTAATACCTTTTATCTTGAGTGCACTAATGTTGCTAATAAAGATTGTGTGAAGTTTTTTATGAAGGAAAAATTTCAGGTGTATGGCAGGAATGAGTAATGAGATGAAGGATGGACTAAAGCTCAAGCTTGGGGATGCCACGCGTGTAACCCCAAGAAATATTCAAGAAGTACAAGCGTCAAAGCTTGGGGATGCCCAAGGCATCCCCCTCTTCATCAATAAAAATCTCAGGTTTCTTCCAAACGCTTCATTTTTATTGTTTCATGCACAGTTGTGTTGTTCTTGGAGAGTCTTCTTTTTCGTTTTCATTTTGGTTTTTCATTTGCTTTGTTTGCTTAGTTTGCTGAATAAATTGGTTGGACCCCCTCTTTCATACATTGGTTTTCAAATAGTTTGGTTTGGTTTGGAAAAGAGTAGGAAAAGCTCATGCCTAAGTGGTAAAGAGAGCTTGTTTTTGACTGTGGCCTATGCTTTGTCATGCCATGCTTGATATTGTTTTGGCTTTATACTTAGTATTCTTTGCTGTAGCATGACTTGTTATAAACAATTGAGATTGCTTAATGTGCATTGGATGAATCATGCGTTGTTTTAGCATATTAAAGCATAGTATAGTGGTATTCTCCTTTGATGCTTTATTTGGGTTGACTTGGCGCATGCTCACACCATGTTATGACTATCTCAAGCCACCATATCCTTTATGATACTTTAGTTTTCAACT
The DNA here is from genome assembly GCA_910589775.1 of Avena eriantha. Classification (NCBI taxonomy): domain Eukaryota; kingdom Viridiplantae; phylum Streptophyta; class Magnoliopsida; order Poales; family Poaceae; genus Avena; species Avena eriantha. The sequence continues at coordinate 424,618,183 of OU342745.1, forward strand.
TGTAGTATCACTTTATGCTTTGATCAATGATGTTTTGTCGCTCTGCATGATTATGGCCATTATTGCTCTCTTAGTTTGTCGCTCCCAGTCTTTTGCTAGCCTCCACAACCAAGTATGAGTTCCACTCATGCATCCAACTCCCTAAACCAAGTTATTGCAAAGATTCCACCATACCTACCTATTAGCATATGCTATTCCAAGTATATTCATGCTTTTGTTTATCTTCCAAATTAAACTTGTTATGAGAAAACTAGTGATTAAAGCTCTCACGAACTTGATGGCACACTTTACTTTCTGCATTTAAGAAACTTGAACCATTGGGTCCTTCTTTGTTGCGTATATGCTTGCGCTTTATAAGTTGAAATTAGCAGAACCATGTATCATGGGGAACGCTTTCAACATTGCACTTGTACTTTGTACCCCGTTGATATCATGTTCTTTTGCTTATGGATCCCGGTGGTGTGAAATAAAAGTGAAACTTGTAAGATCATGGAGTTTGTATGTGTGTAAGAGAAACGCCTGGGCCGCTAGCCTAAGCCATGCCTAATCATGGTGGAAACTTGCAGCATCACCATAATGAGCACTCTATGAAGCATCCTCAATAAAAACCTATGCAAATAGCAAATAAATAGATTGTTGAGATGCTCATTGTGTGCTTGCCTTGTCATTTTGGTTATGGGAAAGCTCCCGTATCATGTGCAAGGGGTACCCCGTTGGCGGTTCTTAATGATACACATATACTTACAATGACAAGAGCTTACTCATGACTAAAGTTGAGTAGCATGAGGATCAGTCTTCGTATGTAAGGGGCATGAGATTTTGGTTTATAACTTGTCAAGCATATCCTCTTAGTTGTGTCACTTTAACCTTAATCACCTTCAAGATGCTTATGATAGGGGCAATGAGAGCTGAAAGCTATAAGTACCATAATTTTTGGAAGCTCTTTATGAGACTTGAATCCCTACTTCCTTTTACAAAAGGCCTTTCTTCCACCATTATATTGAGTCTCCACCTTCTACCTTTATGCACCTACTTTGAGAGCATAGTGGCCATTCTTAGTTCTATGTGCATTGTCCCAAGACTAGTTGATTGATGCATAACTTGTTATTGCTTGTTTGAAACTATTGTATCTAGTCACTCTTATGAACTTTGAAGGTGTCCTATGCATTTATATTTGCTACTCTATTGAGGGACAAGCTGAATACTTTTATGCTATGTTTTCTTTATGTGAAACAAACAAACGTCTTGCAAAGCATTGTTATTCATGAATCTTTTGTTTGTGACTTTTTCATGTTGCATCATAGTTTCTTTGCTTATTGCTAGAACTTCTTGAATATTTCTAGCAACACAACTGTGCATGAACTTCTTGAATATTTCTAGCAAAAGAAAAAAGAAAAAGAAGACGCTCCAAGAACAACACAACTGTGCATGAAATAAAAAATGAAGCGTTTGGAAGAAACCTGGGATTTTTATTGATGAAGAAGGGGATGCCTTGGGCATCCCCAAGCTTTGACGCTTTTACTTCTTGAATATTTCTTGGGGTTACATGTGTGGCATCCCCAAGATTGAGCTTTAGTCCATCCTTCATCTCATTAGTTTTCAGCAAAACCGGTGAGATTGCCAACCTCATCGCAAGTTGGGGACAAAGTTCTGTGGTTGTGTTGTGCAGGTCTCCACGTTGGTACTAGCACCGGTAGTGCGCCCTGCGAAGGCTCAGCTAGCAACATCTTTGGGGTGTTTCCTTGCTCCTACTGGTTCGATTAAACCTTGGTTTCATAACTGAGGGAAACTTGCTGCTGTGCTCATCATACCTTCCTCTTGGGGTTCCCCAACGAGATCTACATCAACACTGAGCCATCAGTGGCCATCCCCTGGCCCCTCTCTATCTCGTCTTCTAGCTCTGTGAGTCTTCCGGTAAAATATCGACTTTGGCTTTTGTCCGGTCCAATTCCGAGAATATTCATTTTCTAACTTTTCTGGAACCAAAAACGGAAGAAAACAGGCCACTGGCACTATGACATCTTGTTAATAGGTTAGTCCTAGAAAGTGTATTAAAGTACTCCAAAGCATGGACAAAACATAAGAAAGTAGATATAAAACAAGCATGGAATATCAAAAATTATAGATACGTTTGCAACATATCAACATCCCCAAGCTTAACTCTTGCTCGGCCTCGAGTAGGTAAGTGATAAAAAGAAATAATAATTTTTGAGGTGACATGCACCATCATAAACTTGATGAAAGTATTTGTAAAACATTGATAGCTGGGATCATAGTACTTCTACATAGCATGAAAGATAAAGTTCTAACAAGAAGACATAGCAACTATATTTTAACATGAAAAGGCACAAACAAAAGATTCATGAATAAAAATGCTTTGCAAGACATTTGTTTGTTTCACATAAAGAAAACATAGCATAGTGGCATTCAGCTTGTCCTTCATAGAGTAGCAAAACATAATTGCATAGGACACCTTCAAAGTTCATAAGGGTGACTAGATACAAATAGTTTAAGAACAAGCAATATCAAAGTTATGCATCAATCAACAAGTCTTGGGACAATGCACATTAAACTAAGAATGGCCACTATGCTCTCTTAATAGGTGCATAAAGATAGAAGATGGAGACTCAACATAAAAGTAAAAGAAAGACCTTCATAGAAGGAAGAAGCGGGGATTCAAGTCTCATAAAGAGCTTCCAAAAATTATGGTACTTATTAGCTTTCAGCTCTCATTGCCCCTATCATAAGCATCTTGAAGTGATTAAGGTTAAAATGAACAAACTATGGAGTATATGCTTGACAAAGTATAAGTTGGAAATCTCATGTCCCTTGAATACGAGGGCCGCTCCTCATGCTACTCAAGTTTAGTTACCGGTAAGTTCTTGTCATAGTAAGTACATGTGTATCATAGAGAACCGCCAACAGGGTACCCCTTGCCCAATGATACGGAAAAATCCCCATATCAAAATGACAAGGCAAGCAGGCAACGAGCATCTCAGCAATCTTCTTTTTTACCATGGGAAAATGGTGCTTTTTTCTCTCTTTCCTCTTTTCTCATATCTCGTTTTTTCTTCTTTTTCTCAATCTCTATCTCTTTTTATAAGAAGAATGCTTCATAGATAGCTCATTATGGTTACGCTGCAGGTTTCCACCATGATAAGGCATGGATTAGACCAGCCGCCCATGCTTTTCTCTAACACACATACATAACTCCATGGACTTACAAGCTCCCCTTTCATTTCACACCGACGATATCCATAGACAAAAGAGCATGATATCAACTAGGTACAAAGTACAAGTGCAATGTTGAAAGCATTCCCCATGACAACATGGTTCTGCTAATCCCCAACATATAAGTGCAAGCATATACAACATAGACGACACAATGGTTCAAGTTTATTAAGGGAAGAAAAGTAAATTGTGCCATCAAGTTCGTGAGAGCTTTGATCACTAGGTTTCTCATAACAAGTTTAATTCGGAAGGTAGATAAAAACATGAATATACTTGGAATAGCAACTGCTAATAGGTAGGTATGGTGGACTCTTTGGAATAACTTGGTTTTATTTGGAGTTGGATGCATGAGTGGAACTCATACTTAGTACATGTGGAGGCTAGCAAAAGACTGGGAGCGACCAACTAAGAGAGCAATAATGGCCATAATCATGCAAAGCGACAAAACAATCATTAATTAAAGCATAAAGTGATATTACAAGTTGAAAACTAAAGGATCATAAAGGCTATGGTGACTTGGGATAGTCATAACATGGTGTGAGCATGTGCCAAGTCAACCCAAATAACATATCAAAGGAGAATACCACAATACTATGCTTTAATATGCTAAAACAACGCATGATTCTTCAAAGGCACATTAAGCAATCTCAATTGTTCATAACATGTCATGCTACAACAAAGATCACTAAGCATAAAGCCAAAACAATATTAAGCATGGCATGACAAAGCATAGGCCATAGTCAAAAACAAACTCCTTTTACCACTTAAGCATGAACTTTCCTACTCTTTTCCAATCCAAACCAAACTTATTTGAAAACTAATGTATGAAAGAGGGGGTCCAACCAATTTATTCAGCAAACTAAGAAAACCAAGCAAACGAAAAAACAAAATGAAAACAAAAAAGAAGACGCTCCAAAAACAACACAACTGTGCATGAAACAATAAAGATGAAGTGTTTGGAAGAAACCTGAGATTTTTATTGATGAAGAAGGGGATGCCTTGGGCATCCCCAAGCTTTGACACTTGTACTTCTTGTATATTTCTTGGGGTGACACGCGTGGCATCCCCAAGCTTGAGCTTTAGTCCATTCTTCATCTCATTACATCATTCTCTCCATACACCAGAAATTTATCCTTCATTCAGAACTTCACACAATATTTATTAACAACATTAGTGCACTCAAGATAATAAGTATTTGGGTTCAGTTTCAACACAAATAAAACTTCCATTAAAACACAAACTACTATAGCACTTTCCTCAAAAAGCTCAATTCCCCAAAGAGAACCCAAAAAGGAACCAACAAGAAGCAAATGCAAATAATGGCAGAAATCTGTCAAAACAGACCAGCAGGTAAAAACCAATTTTTTCGAAGACCTTTTGTTGCTCAAATAGAAAAGTGTTGAACTAACGAAAGTTAGATAACAACCTGGGGCAGAAGCACAAAAATTCATGCCTCAAAAAGACGTACAGATATTTGACACGAATTTTTAAAGTGAAGCACAAAAATCTGTTTCAGGACAACAATTTTCCCAAGCATTACTTCTCTCTCATTAGAGGTTACTCTTGGCACAAAAAGCAAATAAAAAGGATAAGAAGCGGTTATTACAGAAGTAATAAATTCCAAGACTCATCTAAAACTTTTGGGTTATCTCCCAATAAGTAATTTTCTTTAACGCCTTTAAGTTAGGCATGATAGTTTGAGAAGATGTTCACATAGGAAATATGAATTGAAGTAAAAGAGAGCATCAAGAAGCAAATTCAAAACACATTTAAGTCTAACTCACTTCCTATGCATAGGAGTCTTGTAAAGAAACAAGTCATGAAAGCACAAAGCAACAAGCATAGGAAAGCAAAACAAGTGCAACTTCAAGACTTTCAACATAAAGAGGGGAAACCTAATATTGTTGAGATACATAAAACCATGTTTCCCTCTCTCATAATAACTTTCAGTAGCATCATGAATAAAATTAACAATATAACTATCACATAAAACATTCTTATAATGAGCCACATGCATAAAAGAATTATTACTCTCCATATAAGCATAGTCATTCTTATTAATTGTAGTGGGAGCAAATTCAACAAAATAGCTATCATTATTATTCTCATCACCATAATCATAAAATATAGGAGGCATGTTGTAATCATAATTAATTTTCTACTCAATACTAGGTGAACTGAAAATATCATATTCATCATTGTAATCATCATATATTGGAGGCATAGTATCATCAAAGTAAATTTTCTCCTCCATGCTCGAAGGACTAAAAATATCAAGCTCATCAAAACCAACTTCCACAAGCTTAGACTTTTCCATAGCATTAGCAATAATGGTGTTCAAAGAATTCATACTAATAACATTGCTATTAGCATGCAAATTAAGTTCCATAGGTTTTTTAATTTTCTCTTCAAACACTTCATGTCCTAACTCAAGATAAATACTATAAAGCTCTCTAATTTTGTTGTTGTTTTCCATTAAGCCTAACTAGTGATAATAAAAATAAGAAACAAAAAGATATGATTGCAGAATCTAAAGGAAATAACTTCGAGCACTCACACACAAGCAACCGTACTAGAAGATAGCTTAGTAACCAGAGGATGTGAGTACCTTTTACCTTACCTCCCCGGCAACGGTGCTAGAAAATACTTGCTGGCGCGTGGTTGACGTGGGAGCTTCTTCTTCTTCACTCCCCTTGTGAAGATGTCCTTGACTCCACCGGCAACGGCGCCAGAAAAGAGCTTGATGTGTACGCACTTCTATTCTTGTAGACATTTGTTGGGCCTCCAAGTGCAGAGGTCTGTAGAACAGCAGCAAGTTTACCTTAAGTGGATCACCGAAGGGTTATCGAACTCAAAGAGGAAGTGGTCGAAGGTATCCCTCTCAAGCAATCCTGCAATCTAGATACAAGAAGTCTCTTGTGTCCCCAACACACCCAATACACTTGTCAGGTGTATAGATGCACTATTTCGGCAAAGAGATAGTGAAATACAAGTGGTATAGATATAAGACAATTGTAGAACCCCGGTAAAACCACTACTAGAAAAGCGCTTGGTGTTTCTGTTTTGTGCATCATCATGACTATATGCTCATGTCATCATGCCACATTGCAATTGAGCATCATCAACATCATGCATTTGTTTGCCTAAAACCAATTTCTAAAGCCTATCTTTATTTTCTAAATACCCCCGTCTTTATTCAAATCAAAACTCCGGTGTTTCTAAATATTTTGTTTTGACTAAAAACTAGTTATAAAGATGTTTTAAAATAAAACAATGTTTTCGGGGAGGCAGTCCAGCCGGTTGGGCCAAGAGGCCCAACCAGTCGGACCACCTACCAGCCGGTCCAACCATCTAGACCCAAACCCTAAATCTATCTAGTCCCAAACTCTAACCTGACCTACACCTAGTCCCACCCCTGCCGCCGCCACACCCCAACCCGCCAGCCTCCACAACGCGCACCACACATACACGCACACACTTCCCACACGACCACGATCCTGTTTCCCCGCCTGGCCCCACCTTGTCAGGAGCCCAACCACGCACGCCTCTCCCTCTCGCTCACCAACCACCGTGCCCTCCCTTCCCCTGTTCCGATCCCAACGCCAGCAATACTCCTCACCCCATCGCCCCTGCTTCTAGGCGGCACCTCATGTCGCCCCGGCCTCGTCCGTCCGCCGCCGCAGCTGTGGTCTCCCTTGACGGCGACATCGTCCCGCACCGGTGCCCTCCTCCCGGATCTCTGTCGCGCCCTGGCCACCGTCCTCGTCCCCAAGCCGCGTCGCCGTGCATGTCGGCCGCGACCCGCGCCTCCTCGCCGGAGCTTACTCGACCAGCCGCTGGCCGTGCCAGCGCGTCACCGCGTGCCCCTCCATGCTTCCTCTCCGCCTCGCCTCCCCTGCAACCCGACCCTGCCTCGCAGCGCTGTCGTCCTCCCCTCTCGCAGCTCGCCATCATGGAGCGCCCCTCTGTCCCGCCGTCGTCGTCTGGTCCCGCGCCCTCTAGGCCGCTCGCCGCTATGGGCCCCCTCTGCAGCACACGCGGTCGTGCCACCGCCGAGCCCACAGCACCGTCGCTCGACCTGGTGCCATCCTGAGCTCCTCCCCACTGCCCCTCTTCTCCGAACGCGAGCAGCAACACCTTCGTCCCCGACTTCCTGTAGGAGCTCCGGCCACCAAGCTCATTCGTCGTTTTGGGTCGTGGTTCTTTCTCTCCGAGGTAGTACCTGTGGATGCGTACGTAGTATGGTATGGAGGTGTTTGTGATGTTGTGGTGCCACTCGTTCCGGTGCCATGTTGGTGCCGCAAAGACTAGATCAAAAGGATTGTACTAAATCGACGTTCTCTAGGTTGAACCTGGTAACCATCGGCGCTGAAGACCACGTCGGCACCGACAAGAAACATTCACTGCCAAGTGCTTCTATAAACCCGGCGCCGATCCAAGTTCATCATCGACACTCGAACCCAAAGATGTCGAGGCCCCGTTCCTGGATGCGAAGGCCGATCCCCCTGAAGACCGATCCCATCGAACCCCTCGGCGAACCCCAAGATCGTCAAGTCCCCAATGTGTGATCCCTTTTCCGAAACCCCTATTTTATAAATTGCCATCCATATAATTGTTGCATATAAATTGTTCATGCTCGCATACATGTTTATTTGTTTGGGGGGCATTTAGCCGATTCAAATCATAATTAAATATGGAGACCATATGTGGGCAAAACTAGTCTTATATTGGATCCATTTAAATTTGAGTAGCGAACCGATGCCATGTTTGCCTTGTTAAGACAATATTTAAATTGCGGGGTAGTTAAATAACATGAAACTTCTAATTAATCGTCAGGACCTCGGTTCCGCTTAATATTGCCTAATTGCATCGCACCTTTGCCATGTCATGCATCATACACGCATCATACCCGTTCTTCTGCCGTAGTATTAAATTGTGCATTCGATGTTTCTTTTAGTGTTTTGGTTCTTCGTGGATTAGGCCGTTGAGTGGATGCGAGTATCGATAAGTTCTCCGGTGTATCTTCGGCAGTGTTTCCCAGGCGAGCATTCTCCCCTTTTCTACCTATTCTACATTTATAGTCTTTACTTCCTCCTGTTGATCTATTGCTATCCGTGTTACGATGCTTTAGTTTTCGAGCACCAGTTCTACTCCTTGTAGCCTCTATATTGCCTTGGACACATCCTATTGCCTGTTGTTTGATAGATAGTCGGCCTTGCGAGTCGTAGTTGCTTGCTTAGGTGCTACTTCGCGTCGTTGCCGTTCCACCGTTATTGGAAGGTTGACACATGCTTAATGGTGGAGATGCTTAATGGTGGAGATGATCATGGCTTTAAATAGAACTATTAAATTGCTGCGAATAGATATAACTAATGCAGAGGCATCGGTGGGCAATAGATGTTATTTGGTTCTTCCACGCTCACTTGTGTCCCGTAGGACCCCGAGTACTTGATACCTGTTCCTTGACTATCGCACTATCTGCATGTGGGACCATGAATCCCCTTAGCCAGAGCTTGATTCATTCTTATTTCTTGGGGCCACAAAGTAGTTTGGGGCTTTATTACTATCATGTACTTATGCCATGCTTTACTGCTTTATTTACGATTGTGCATGGAGTACCTGTACTGTTTTGGAACGTGGAATGTTTTCGCGGTATCGACAAGCCTAGTCACACTTTCGGGTTCCCAGTCGGTTACAGCCATTGACACAAACCCTGGGTCTGTCTCGAAGCCGGCCAACTTCGTCTCGGGTAGCTTAGTGGGGTGGCCCCCTGAAATATTTTATGAATCCTATGATTGCTTTATCGTGAAAGCCTCATTGGGTTTTGATTTGGTTTTTCCGAGGTTGATCGTGTGTGTGTTGCTATTTGTGCACCCCTGCAGGGTAAATCTTTCTGAAAGCCGTGTCCACGGTTATGGACGACTTGGAGCACAGTATCTCGATCATAGACAAGCATAACTAAAGTAGTGCTATAAATTTGACTTAATATGTGACTAGTAATCAGCTTCACTACAATGGAATGGATAATAAAAGTGCCAACAACTGGCGGAACTGGGGTGTATCGTGTCATGTTATACCTGCCTAGTAAGTATCACAACTCCAATGGAATGAAATAAAAATGCCAACAACAGCTGGGTTTGGGATGTCACATGCTAATTGTATCTGACTAGTAAGTACCGCATCTACAACTGAATGGTTAACTAAAACTGCCAACTACTTATGCTATCATGATGACTCATGTTATCTATATCTGACTAGTAAGTGCTGCAACTATAATAGAATGAATAAAACTGCCAACTGTGTCAGTTCCTCGGTTTGACTTCCTCGTTTGGTCTCGAGGGGGAATACCAGGATGGGTATGATTGGTGTTAGTATAAGGTTGGTTACGGATAGGTCTTTCTTATCCCTCTCTAATAGCCGAAAGATGTAGCGAGTCTCTATAGGTTGTTTAGTGCATGCTTCACTGCCGCTTCAGTCCACCATACCTATGTAGGCGAGAGCCGCCGAATTCTAGCCTCGCCGTGTACTGGCCTCAGTACTGACGCTCCTATTTTTCCTTTGCCCTTTGTCGGCACCCCTTTTGTTTTAGCAGGTTTGAGATCGATGTTGTTAGCAGGGTTACCCTTCCGGCTTGGCCTGGGCAGGGTTATGGACGCCATTGGTTATTCTTCAGGGATCTTAGCCCCATTTGCATCTTATCCGTACTCAGATGTTGTATCGTTTTCAAGGTGATTTGGATCTTCGGATTGTATATCTGTATTTTTGACTCTTTGAGTCGTTCTTGTATGTATATGTTATGTGGGTTCCATCGTGGATTATTGTGTAATGTTATTACTTTGTTTTCCACCCGCACGCAAGTGCCTGGTGGGCATCTTTGAATCATTTCTATGCGGGTTTGGCGGGAATCGCTAAAACTTGCATAGGGCCGATTCGAGGGTGTTACAAGTGGTATCAGAGCTTAGCAGTTACGATACCTCACTAGTCCAGCCTGTAGGATAACCTAGCTAACGGCCGATGTAGATTGTCAAAATATTTTGGAAAATCGGTTGGATATATCTGATTAGGTCTGCTTTTACTCCTTACCTCTGTGCTATTCTCCTCTTACCTTCGCGTGTTTTGAATCTACTCTTATCTTCTCTTCGAGTCCAGGATTTCTCGTGGTTGGGTTTCCATTGTACCTTCAGGATTTCGATTCCTTTCTCTTGCAATGGTGTTTCCACATCCGATCTTCGTGTTATCTGAGTAACCTTCATCTGTTGTACCTTTTGGTGGATCAAAATCCACTAAAGTCTTTCTTTGTATCTTCCGGTGTGTTCCAATGCGACAACATTGTCTACATCAGATCCGATGAAGAGTCTGCATCACTCCCCTGTTTTTGAACCTCGTTTGTCGAGATCTTCAGTCTGAATTCTGAGAATGGGTCGCACGATTTTCTACTGAGTGTGCAGAGTAATAGTTTGGGTGCGTGTTGGATTGGCCCCCATGCCGACTACTCATTCTATTTGCTCTCGTACATTGAAGTGGATTAGATTGCACGTATTGTCTCCTCTCATGGAAGTTAAAGGTGGCCTTATCTTTTGACGCCTTTACCTTCGTCCTTTGTTCTCCGGAGTGTTCTCTCGACGGACGCGAGTACCTACCCCTTGTTGTTGGTGTCGTCGATTTCAAGATGGAGCAAGGATCTTTGTTAGTGGTGTCGCGAGGATCTACATGAAGTGAGAAGATTTAGACCGTCAGCCTTCTTCCCCGTACCATGAGGCGGATCTCGAGGGCGAGATCCATTGTTAGTGGTGTCAGATTGTAGCACCCCGGTAAAACCGCTACTAAAAAATCGCTTGGTGTTTCTGTTTTGTGCATCATCATGACTACATGCTCATGTCATCATGCCACATTGCATTTGAGCATCATCAACATCATGCATTTGTTTGCCTAAAACCTAATTTCTAAAAGCCTATCTTTGTTTTCTAAATACCCCCCGTCTTTATTCAAATCAAAACTCCAGTGTTTCTAAATATTTTGTTTTGACTAAAAAGTAGTTATAAAGATGTTTTAAAATAAAACAATGTTTTCGGGGAGGCAGTCCAGCCGATTGAGCCAAGAGGCCCAACCAGCCGGACCACCTACCACCCGGTCCAACCATCTAGACCCAAACCCTAAATCTATCTAGTCCCAAACCCTAACCTGACCTACACCTAGTCCCACCCCTGCCGCCGCCACACCCCAACCCGCCAGGCTCCACAACGCGCACCACACATACATGCACGCACTGGCCACACGACCACGATCCTGTTTCCCCACCTGGCCCCACCTTGTCGGGAGCCCAACCACGCACGCCTCTCCCTCTCGCTCACCAACCATCGCGCCCTCCCTTCCTCTGTTCCGATCCCAACGCCAGCGACACTCCTCACCCCATCGCCCCTGCTGCTAGGCGGCGCCTCACGTTGCCCCGGCCTCGTCCCTCCGCCGCCGCTGCTGTGGTCTCCCTTGACGGTGATGTCGTCCAGCACCGGTGCCCTCCTCCCGGATCTCTGCCGTGCCCTGGCCGCCGTCCTCGTCCCCAAGCCGCGTCGCCGTGCATGTCCCCGCGACCCACGCCTCCTCACCGGAGCTTCCTCGACCAACCGCCGGCCATGCCAGCGCGTCACCGCGTGCCCCTCCCTGCTTCCTCTCCGCCTCGCCTCCCCTACAACCTGACCCTGCCTCACATCGCCATCGTCTGCCCCTCTCGCAGCTCGCCATCACGGAGCGCCCCTCTGTCCCGCCGTCGTCGCCTGGTCCCGCACCCTCTAGGCCGCTCGTCGCTGCAGGCCCCCTCTGCAGCACACGCGGTCGTGCCACCGTCAAGCCCACAGCGCCGTCACTCGACCCGGTGTCGTCCTGAGCTCCTCCCTGCTGCCCCTCTTCTCCGAACGCGAGCAGCAATGCTTTCGTCCTCGACTTCCTGTAGGAGCTCCGGCCGCCAAGCTAATTCGTCGTTTTGGGCCGTGGTTCTCTGTCTCCGGGGTAGTACCTGTGGATGCGTATGTAGTATGGTATGGAGGTGTTGGTGATGTTGTGGTGCCACTCGTGTCGGTGCCATGTTGGTGCCGTAAAGTCTAGATCAAAATGATTGTACTAGATCGACGTTGTCTAGGTTGAACCTGGTAACCATCGGCGCTGAAGACCATGTCGGCACCGACAAGAAACGTTTGCTGCCAAGTGCTTCTAGAAACCTGGCGCCGATCCAAGTTCTTCATCGACACTCGAACCCGAAGATGTCGAGGCCCCTTTCCTGGATGCGAAGGCCGATCCCCCCGAAGACCGATCCCGTCGAACCCCTCGGCGAACCCCAAGATCGTCAAGTCCCCAATGTGTAATCCCTTTTCCGAAACCCCTATTTTATAAATTGCCATCCATATAATTGTTGCATATAAATTGTTCATGCTCGCATACATGTTTATTTGTCTGGGGGCATTTAGCCGATTCAAATCATAATTAAATATGGAGACCATATGTGGGCAAATCTAGTCTTATATTGGCTCCATTTAAATTTGAGTAGCGAACCGATGCCATGTTTGCCTTGTTAAGACAATATTTAAATTGTGGGGTAGTTAAATAACATGAAACTTCTAATTAATCGTCGGGACCCCGGTTCTGCTTAATATTTCCTAATTGCATCGCACCTTTTCCATGTCATGCATCATACACGCATCATGCCCGTTCTTCTGCCGTAGTATTAAATTGTGCATTCGATGTTTCTTTTAGTGTTTTGGTTCTTCGCGGATTTGGCCGTTGAGTGGATGCGAGTATCGATAAGTTCTCCGGTGTATCTTCGGCAATGTTTGCTAGGCGAGCATTCTCCCCTTTTCTACCTATTCTACATTTATAGTCTTTACTTCCTCCTGTTGATCTATTGCTATCTGTGTTACGATGCTTTAGTTTTCGAGCACCAGTCATACTCCTTGTAGCCTCTATATTGCCTTGGACACATCCTATTGCCTGTTGTTTGATAGACAGTCGGCCTTGCGAGTCGTAGTTGCTTGCTCAGGTGCTGCTTCGCGTCGTTGCCGTTCCACCGTTATTGGAAGGTTGACACATGCTTAATGATGGAGATGCTTAATGGTGGAGATGATCATGGCTTTAAATACAACTATTAAATTGCTGCGAATAGATATAACTAATGCAGAGGCATCGGTGGGCAATAGATGTTATTTGGTTCTTCAACGCTCACTTGTGTCCCGTAGGACCCCAAGTACTTGATACCTGTTCCTTGACTATCGCACTATCTGCATGTGGGACCATGAATCCCCTTAGCCAGAGCTTGATTCATTCTTATTTCTTGGGGCCACAAAGTAGTTTGGGGCTTTATTACTATCATGTACTTATGACATGCTTTACTGCTTTATTTACGATTGTGCGTGGAGCACCTGTACTGTTTTGGAACGTGGAATGTTTTCGCGGTATCGACAAGCCCAGTCACACTTTCGGGTTCCTAGTCGGTTACAGCCATTGACACAAACCTTGGGTCCGTCTCGAAGCCAGCCAACTTCGTCGCAGGTAGCTTAGTGGGGTGGCCCCCTGAAATATTTTATGAATCCTGTGATTGCTTTATCGTGAAAGCCTCGTTGGGTTTTGATTTGGTTTTTGCGAGGTTGATCGTGTGTGTGTTGCTATTTGTGCACCCCTACAGGGTAAATTTTTATGAAAGCCGTGTCCGCGGTTATGGATGACTTGGAGCACAGTATCTCGATCATAGACAAGCATAACTAAAGTAGTGCTATAAATTTGACTTAATATGTGACTAGTAATCAGCTTCACTACAATGGAATGGATAATAAAAGTGCCAACAACTGGTGGAACTGGGGTGTATCGTGTCATGTCATACCTGCCTAGTAAGTATCGCAACTCCAATGGAATGAAATAAAAGTGCCAACAACAGCTGGGTTTGGGATGTCACATGCTAATTGTATCTGACTAGTAAGTACCGCATCTACAACTGAATGGTTAACTAAAACTGCCCACTACTTATGCTATCAGGATGACTCATGCTATCTATATCTGACTAGTAAGTGCTGCAACTATAATAGAATGAATAAAACTGCCAACTGTGTCAGTTCCTCGGTTTGACTTCCTCGTTTGGTCTCGAGGGGGAATACCAGGATGGGTATGATTGGTGTTAGTATAAGGTTGGTTCCGGATTGGTATTTCTTATCCCTCTCTAATAGCCGACAGATGTATCGAGTCTCTATAGGTTGTTTAGTGCATGCTTCACTGCCGCTTCAGTCCACCATACCTATGTAGGCGAGAGCCGCCGAATTCTAGCCTCCCCGTGTACTGGCCTCAGTACTGACGCTCCTATTTTTTCCTTTGCCCTTTGTCGGCACCCCTTTTGTTTTAGCAGGTTTGAGATCGACGTCGTTAGCAGGGTTACCCTTACGGCTTGGCCTGGGAAGGGTTATGGACGCCATTGGTTATTCTTCAGGGCTCTTAGCCCCATTTGCATCTTATCCATAGTCGAATGTTGTATCGTTTTCAAGGTGATTTGGATCTTCGTATTGTATATCTGTATTTTTGACTCTTTGAGTCGTTGTTGTATATATATGTTCTGTGGGTTCCATCACGGACTATTGTGTAATGTTATTACTTTGTTTTCCACCCGCACGCAAGTGCCTGGTGGGCATCTCTGAATCATTTCTTTGCGGGTTTGGCAGGAATCGCTAAAACTTGCATAGGGCCGATTCGAGGGTGTTACAACAATGGTGCCAGAAAATAGCTTGATGGCGTGGAAGAGACTAAAGGCAAACTGAAATAAAGATGGAAGCAAGCAAACATGTAACAGATCTAGTTGCAAACGGTGCTTCAATTCTTAGAAACAAGGCCTAGGGATCATACTTTCGCTAGTGAACACTCTCACATAAATATCTTCTCTTTATGATACTACTCTGAACTACTCTCCGGTTGGACACTCTAATCCACGGTCGGCCTATAACAGCACACCTCAAAGTTCGCTTTCCGCATCTAGATAACCCCACACTGTAACCTTGAACACTAGATGGTTCCAACGAACACCACAATTTCATAGAGACATCCAACTCCAAATATAACTTATAACAAGTATTTGTAATCTCTAACCTAAGTGCCACCATGGTGTGCATGCTGTCACTTTCACACACATGGGGAGAGCAAAGATCTAATAAAGCACTTGAGTAGCAAGGTAGATCTACTTGATTACAAAGCTCATGATCACAATATGATCATGCATAGAGAGAGAGATGAGCACATAGCTACCGGTCGAACCCTTAGCCTCGAGGAAGAACGACTCCCTCATCATCATGGGAATCAACAACGACGATGGAGATGGTGGTGGAGATCGATGGAGATGGCTCCGGGGGCACTTCCCCATCCCGGCAGGGTGCCGGAACAGAGACTTCCTGTCCCCTGAATCTCCCCTTCGGTGGTGGTGGCGCTGCAGAACTTTTCATGGCTGGAGGCTTGACGATTTAGGGTTTTTGCATCGAGAGGCTTCTTATAGGCGAAGAGGCAAGGTCAGTGGGTGGACTAGGGGGCCACACCACCTGGTGGTGCGGCCAGGGCTAGCCCGCGCCACCACATGGTATGGCCAGCCCCTGGCGCTCTCCGTCTCGTCTTCTACTCCGTGAGTCTTCCGGTAAAATATCGACTTTGTCTTTTGTCCGATCCAATTCCAAGAATATTCATTTTCTGACTTTTTTAGAACCAAATACAGCTGAAAACATGCAACTGGCACTATGGCATCTTGTTAATAGGTTAGTCCCAGAAAGTGTATAAAAGTACTCCAAAGTGTGGACAAAACATAAGAAAGTAGATATAAAACAAGCATGGAACATCAAAAATTATAGATACGTTTGCAACGTATCACTCGAGTCACGGTTAGATGACCGACATGTGGGTCCAACCGTCTACTTCACGGGGAAGTTTAATGGAATGTTTGAATTTGGTAGAGGTGAGATGAGTTTGCCTTGAAATGGCCCCTGTCGGTAGTTGGCAGCCCAACTTTGCGAAACGCGGCAGTTACAAGCAACTTGGGTACCGGGTGCACTCGCCCGGGAACTTTCGGGCCGGAAACCAACAAGCCCACCATGTGGGGCGCGTTTGGTGGTTACGTGCGCCCTGTCGCCTAAATTAGAAGTTTTATTTGTTGTTATTTTTATGATTATTAGCCTTTTTAAGAGCTCCTTTCCCCCCTCTTTCTCGCTAATAGTTGTGTTTCTTTTTGCCCAAAAAGGTAGTGAAGCTAGAGAAGCTTCTCTCTTCATTTATTGTTCCTTTTGGCCCTCGGTTTTTCCCAATCTGGTAGCAAATCTAGAGAAGCAAATCTAACCAGTACCATAAATACATTCAGTAAATAGAGCAGATGTAGATAAAACAGCTAATATAGGATATATAGCAGATGTAGATAAAGCAAGTAATATAGGATATATATAGTAGATGTAGATAAAGCAGCTAATATATGATATATAGTACGGTTCTTAACGGGGTTTGACAATTAGGCTGCTCAACAGCAGCATCGGATAAGTTCAACACATACAATACAAAAGAAGCTGCTTTACAATAACATCATCACAAGATCAGTAGCCCCACAAGGCCTCCACTAGGAGGGCCTCCGCCTCCTCCCTCTGGTGCCTCCTCCACTTCTTGTGGCCTAGTACCTTGACCTTGGGCGCCTTGGGCTTGATAGGGGGCATGCGACCCTCCTCGATGGCCACATTCTTGAGGTTGCGGAGGTGAAAACCGAGCACCTATTGCTTGGATCTGAAGTCGTGGACGTTCACAGACTCGCCACGGGTCCTCACGTCCTTGGAATGCTTCATGAGGGAGTCGAAGTCGGTGGCGTGGAGCCTCCTGGTGCAAAACGGGAACATGTAGACGTCGCCAGCGAAGAAGTTGTCGTACTTGCCAGACTTCAGCCTCCTTAGCACCTGAAAAGTCTTGGTGTCCTTGGACTCGTCGTCACTACAGACGTCGCTGCTATCCTTCTGTTGGAAAAACAGTAGAGTGCAATAAGGACATGGTTGAGATACCTTGATTATCAGGATGGATTATTTGCATAAATTAACCGATTGAGATCCCCTGATTATTCCCTAATCCCCATTTCTCAAACCAAATCGAATACTGATCCCAACTACAGATCGGCACTAGTATGAACTAGGGAATCCCTTAACTGCAACTTGGAGGACAAATAAAATAGGGTTGAAATACAAACAGGGGGATTCATCGAAATACGAGATCTAACACAAGAGGATTAGCTACTATAAAAATACCTAGCATCCAATGCTTGAAAATACGAACAGCCGAACCCTAATAATATACGATCTAGCATCCAACGATGGGATTGGCGGAAGAATAAGGGAAGGGGAGAAAACCCTAGTTACCTTTGACCATGGGTCAGCAATGCTGGTGTCGTAGGGGTTCTCCAGCCTGATGTAATCCTCCTCCTCGTAGGGGTCCTAGTCGAGCGGGATCTGCCCGAGACCGGTGGGGGCCTCCTCGCCGGCGGCTATGGTGGAAGCGGGGACGGGGGTCTGGACGGGGACGGTGGTTGCCTTCGATGCCTTGACATGGACTTATATGGGGACGGGGTCCTCCTCGCCGGCGGCCTTCGAGGAGACGATGGCCACTGCGCCGCTTCTCCATCGCTGGCGTGGTTGGGATTTTCTTGGGAGCTTGCATAAGGTGATGGGATAGTGGAGACAGTTGCGTGAGTGAGCGAGTGAGTGATGAGTGAGAGTGAGGAGGCCTCTATAAATGTGAAGGAAAGGGACGTTTTGTTGCACCATCGTACACCGCGTAACCGCATACGGTACTACACAGTGCACGGCCACACGTCCGTTACTGCCTCGTGCACTGCGACACGCATACCGTGCGTCACGTTTTTCCCTCGTGTGTAGCCCTGACGACTTAGTTATTCTCAGTTATACGCTCGAGTGTAACATAGACAGTTTGGTTGTGCTCATTTTTTCCCTCTAGTACTAACATTGATGTGTGCAATATACTCATTTATACCCTCGAGTGTAACAAATTCAAAAATATCAAAACATAGTGGCATATACCCAGGGAATCTTATTATGTCACCTACCACCATAAGAAATGTATAGAAATCAAGTTTTAACATAAATCACCATTTCTCAAATCACCTACTATCTATGAAGGTTAATGGCTTTCTACTCAAGCCTCTTCCCAAAACATTCGTCCCTAAAACATTGTTTGTCTGAATGAGGCAATAATTGTCAAACTGATGTATATTTGAATTGCAAATAGTTTGATTTATGCCAAGATGTACTTTATTGTATAAAAGATGCATTTTCCATTTTTTAAATCTTTTTCTATTTTCTATTTGAATTCCTTTGTCAATTTTTCCCTTGATTTTTAAGTTCTACTCAGTTTTGCCCTTGGTTTTTAAGTACTACTCGGTTTTCCCCTCTCTCTTAGTCACAAACTCTCACATCTATGATCATCTTGGTTGCTACGCTCTGATTGGTTGAAACAGTAGTCACGCGGATCGTGCCCACCAACCGTTGATCCTCTGTGATCGAGCGTATAGGATAACCCCTATATCTATCGGGGCACCCCTCTATCCATGCAGAAAATGAGTTTGCCACCGGTAATTTAACTCCATAAACAAATGATTTTGAATATAATTTGAAGGGAAAGTGTTCAAAGTTGTATAATTTTTGTATATGAAAGTTTATGCATTACATTCCACTCTATGAAAATGATAATCTCTCAAGATTTTCTTAGCACAACATTATCACATATTAAGTGTGATTTCAAAGAGTTCAAAGGTGTATAATTTTTGTATATGCAAATTTTATGCATTACATTCCACTCTATGAAAATGGGGAGAAAATGATAAATATCTCGAAATTATGTTAGCACATCATTATCACGTATTAAGTGCGATTTCATAGTGTTCAAATTTTTATAATTTTTGTATATGCAAGTATATACATTATATTTCACTCCATGAAAATGATAAACGATCAGTATTTTATTAGCACAACATTATCATGTCCTAAGTGCAATTTCAAAGAGTTCAAAGGTGTATAAATTTCGTATATGAATTTTATGCATTACATTTCACTATATGAAAATGATAATCTCTCAAGATTTTGTTAGCACATCATTATCACGTATTCAGTATGATTTCACGGTTTTCAAAGGTATATAATTTTTCTATATCCAAGTGTATGCATAATATTTCGCTTTATGAAAATGGTAAACTCTCAAGATTTTCTTAGCACAAAATTATCATGTCCTAAGTGCGATTTCACAGTGTTTGAAGGTGTATATGCACAAGGCATACATATTTTAGTTTAGGGATCACTTTTCATGCTCTAAAAAGGGTAAACTCTCAAGATTTTCTTAGGACAACATTATCATGTCCAAATTGTAATTTGAAAGTGTTCAAGAGTTGTGTTAATTATAAACTCTCTTATACATTAAGAGTTGTATCATTTTTTTAATTTGAAAGTGTTCAAGAGTCGTGTCTTTTTCTTATTTCTTATACATCCATATCCCTAGATCTCAAAGTTTGACTTTCACCTCATAGATTCACTTGATCCAGCCGAGAAATTAACTCGATAAACCAATTAAATCACCGGAATGGCTCGCCAGCCGCATTCTCCACATCAAGCATGTACCCAATCATCAGAACATTTTGGTGTGAGATCTAACCTTCCTTGCGCACGGTTTCCATTGTTATCCTTCATATAGGTCAACGGGACGGCACCATACTACGGTCAGGACAAACGGGACGCCGAAGTGTAGCTAGACAAAGGGCCACCATCGCTGGAGAAGAAGAAGAAAGGGGAGGCAACGACACAGGCGCGAGCGCGGGGCTGGCTCAGGGTTCCATCTTGGAATGCCAACCTGGGTAAGCTATGGGTCAGGCGCGGGTCCCATGCTAATCTAGAAAAGTGGAAAGAGGTGTCCACTACGGGAATCGACTGAATGTGGCCCCACTTGTCAACATGTAACGGCAATGGTCTACTACAGGACTTGACAGAACGCGGCTCCACTTGATAGAATGTAACGGTGAGGGTCCACTACGGGACCCGATTGATCGCGACCCCACTTGTCAGCACGTAATGGCAAGGCTGACGGACAATGAGTTTCAGACCGTGTGAGAGTTTCATAGAAGGAGATGGTCAAAAGTGAGGAAAAGTTAAGCGGCTAGGGAAAACTGAGTACAACTAACGAACCAGGGGCACTAAAATAGAAATCTCTTATTCTTGTTGAACTTTGACTATAGTAATACTCACACCATAAAATTAATACCAAAATATGCAAAACGAATGATGATAATACCTCATATTTCTGGCACTGCCCTTTAGGTCATATTGGTGTAAAGCGGCACAGGATCCCTTCACAATTCACAATATAGTGTATCACCATAAAACATATTACTCATGTAAATAGAACACACATTGTTTTCTCATCTACACGAGTAACTGTCTCGCAATAAACAAGATCCAAATATAATGTTCATGCTCAACACAAGAACACCATAACAATTATTCAGGTTTAAACTAATACCTAAGGTAGATGTGGAGGGAGCATTCTGATGGCCATCACATCAACTTTTGAGCCATTTCCCATGTGGAGCATCACCTTGACCCTCACTAGACTTCGTTTATACTGTAGTACCTATTTCGAGTTATATATGCGAGAAACAGAACCAATATCATATACATAGGCACTATTACAATTACTAGTCAGGAATACATCTATAACATGTATATAAAATATATATTTGACAATGCCAGCCTTCTTATCTGCTAGGTACTTGGGGCATTTTCACTTCCAGTGACTCTGTCCCTTGTAGTAGAAACACTTAGTGTCAGGATTAAGTCCAAACTTGGGTGTCTTTGAGGGAGTGGAAGCTTGCTTGCCACTTTTCTTGAAGTTTCCCTTCTGATACTTCTTGAAACTAGTGGTCTTATAGACCATCAACACTTGATGCTCCTTATTGATTTCATTTACACTTCCAAGGATTCATGAAAAGCTAAGAGGCGTCTTCTACATCCCTTGGGTGTTATAGTTCATAAAAAAGCCTTTGTAGCTAGGTGGAGGAACTACGACACTATATCAATTCCTAACTCATCTAGGATCAGGCATCCCAACTGATTTAGTCATTTAGGTAACTAGACATTTTGATTACGTTCTCATTGATAGAGCTATGAGGTTCCATCGTACAGTTAAAGAACCCCTTAGAGATCTCATACCTCTCAACACGGTCTTGAGTCTTGAAGATCACTTGAAGATCCTCAATTATATCATATGTGAAATGGATCATATGGGCACCTAGAGGGGTGAATAGGTGCTACTTAAAAATATAATACCTTTTCAATTTAGGCTTGACACACAAGGTAAATTATCTAGATATGCAACTATGGTGAAATTACCTATATGCCAACCTAGCTACTAAACGAGTAAAGGCGGTGATAGGAACGAGGTAACCGAGAGTGGAGAACACGGAGACACAAGATTTGTTTTACCGCAGTTCCTTCCATGTTAAGGTAAGTACATCTACATTGGAGGGGTGGGCAGTACTAAGACCACCATGCCACAATAGGCCTCACCCTGTTTTCTGACGGATCTTGCCAAAACTGGCACGATCCACTTGTCCACTACACGGTAACCTTCGAGGCAACAACCAACGCCTTTACAATGAGATTGGGGCATGCATCCACAACTAAATTGGAGGCTCCTGATATGACAACAAGCTTCCACAATAAACAAGTTTATCAAGATACAAAACCAAGATCTAGGAATTCAAAAGATACTCTAGATTGATGTCCCCTCAAATGAATGAGGAGGGAATTGAAGACCTCTTTGGTGATGATCTAGATCAAGGCATCCTCCTTCGATTCTCCAAATGTCAAGAACTTTGGACGGTTGAAAGAGGAGATCTTGTTAAAATGGAGTTCAAACAATACAAGGTTTTTTTGTCAGATCGGAGAGACTACGGGTTGAAGATGGGGAGGGGTATTTGTACCCCCTCCCAAAATGGTGTCATTAGTGTCAACTGGGGCTGGATAATCTAGCCTAAGTGGAGGCTAGATAATTCGTCCAGGGGTAAAAATCCAGCCCGGAGCAAATACTCCGGCCCAAACATCTCCCCCTACCTGAGCGACACGCGTTGCTGGTCCTTAGCAAAAATCCTTGGGGCCCGGATAATCCGGCCCATGGGGAGGGGCAGATTATGGTCAGGGAAAAAGCTCTGGCCCTGACCAAACATCTGAGGAAAACTCCGCCCCCCATCTGAGCGATGCACCACTGGTCCTTAGCCAAAATCTAGGGGGCATATAATCCAGCCCATCGAGAGGGGCGGATTATCTTGTTAGGGAAAAAGCTTTGGCCCTGACCAAACATCCCAGGAAAACTCTACCCCCCCATGAATTATCCTGCTCTAGCTAGGGGTGGATAATCTGGCCTAAAAATCTCCATTTTGCTTGTTTCACTAGGATATCTTTTGGGGAGAAATATCTGCAGCACTCAACACCAATTAAAGGTCCTTGGTATTGTTATCTAACACATAAAACACTAGGGATCATGAAATTCTCTTTCAGTCTCCCCCTTTTTGGTGTTAGATGACAATACTAGGATTTGCAATAAAGCACATAGGCAAAAGATCAATGATGGCCTGCAAGTGCACAGGTTCATCAGAGAATGTTTTCACGGAAGTATTAATTCCAGTTTTTATATCGATCCCAACAAGGAGCCTAGGAAAGTGTTTTTATGCGGTGTTTCTATCGCACCCAAGGTGTCACAAGTCTTGAGTGAATTGACTGCAAAAGTTGACAGTGGAGGTGGTGAGTAAAGATAGACAAATCTTGCTTAGCAAATAAGTAAATTGCATAAAAGTAAAGATATAAAAGGTGTGTAAAGGTCCTGCAGATGAGAAGTTAGGCGCGGAGAGAATCAGTTCATGGTGATAGTGAAAGTGCCAAATGGAATAAGTGATAGTGATACTTATTATTTATAAGTGAGTAGGCAAGCAACTCATCTACCGACTAGGAGTCCTCATGGCCAATTCTTCCTAGTCCCAGTGATCCATCTGCATGTTACCACGGCCATGGTCAGCGCATTAATTAAGGTCTTGCGACCGAATAAAGGCTTTAATCTTGATAGTTCCTTGTTGTACTCGAGTAGTACTAGATCTTCATTGATATTGGTCATGCCACTCGGGGGTCATAGAATTACTAGCATACAAGTTCATACCTATGAGATCTTTGGATCATGTTACTGATGTCTACGCACTTCTATTCTTGTAGACAGTTGTTGGGCCTCCAAGCGTAGAGGTTTGTAGAATAGCAGCAAGTTTTCCCTTAAGTGGATTACCCAAGGTTTATAGAACTCAGGGAGGAAGTGGTCAAAGGTATCCCCTCTCAAGCAACCCTGCAATCAAGATACAAGAAGTCTCTTGTGTCCCCAACACACCCAATACACTTGTCAGGTGTATAGGTGCACTAGTTCGGCGAAGAGATAGTGAAATACGAGTGGTATGGATAATTATAAGTGGTAACGGTGCCAGAAAATAGCTTGCTGGCGTGTGGTTTACGTGGGAAAAGACTAAAGGCAAACTGAAATAAAGATGGAAGCAAGCAAACATGTAACAAATCTAACAGCAAACGGTGTTTCAGTGCTTAGAAACAAGGCCTAGGGATCATACTTTCACTAGTGAAAACTCTCATATAAATATCTTCTCTTTATGATACTACTCTTGACTACTCTCCGGTTGGACACTCTAATCGATGGTAGGGCTATAACAACACTCCTCAAAGTAAGTCTTTCCCATCTAGAAAACCCCACACTGTCACCTTGAGTACTAGATGAGTCCAACAAACACCACAATTTCATAAATATATCCAACTCCAAATATAACTCATAACAAGTATTTGTAATCTCTAGCCTAAGTTCCACCATGGTGTACACGCTGTCACTTGCACACACATGGGGAGAGCCGAGATCTAATAAAGCACTTGAGTAGCAAGGTAGATCTACTTGATTACAAAGGTCATGATCACAATATGATCATGCATAGAGAGAGAGATGAACACATAGCTACCAGTAGAACCCTTAGCCTCGAGAGAGAACTACTCCCTCCTCATCATGGGAAACAACAATGGTGATGGAGATGGTGGTGGAGATCGATGGAGATGGCTCCGGGGGCACTTCACCGTCCCGGCAGGGTGCCGGAACAGAGACTTTCTGTCCCCCGAATCTCCCCTTCGGTGGCGGTAGCACTGCGGAACTTTTCGTGGCTGGATGATTGATGATTTAGGGTTTATACATCGGGAGGCTTCTTATAGGCCAGAGGGCAAGGTCGGTGGGCGGCCAGGGGGCCCACACCATGCCCTGGCGTGGCCTGGAGGGGACCCGCGCCATGGGGTGGTGTGGACACCCTGTGGCCCCTCTCCGACTCTCCTTCTGGCTCCATGAGTCTTCCGGGAAAATATCAACTTTGGCTTTTGTCTGGTCAAATTCCAAGAATATTGATTTTCTGACTTTCTTGGAACCAAAAACAGCAGAAAACAGGCAGCTGGCACTGTGGCTCTTGTTAATAGGTTAGTCCAAGAAATCATATGAAAAATACTCCAAAGTGTGGACAAAACACAAGAAAGTAGATACAACCAAGCATGGAACATCAAAAATTATAGATACATTTGCAATGTATCAGCGGGCCCTTAATTTAGATAACAAGCATTAGGCAAACATAGATAATCATTCTCATTATTAAAATAAACACTACAACAATCACAAATGGATGGATTTAAAGTAGGCACAATACATCTCACCAATACCCTATATCTACCACACCTATGGGGATTTACTCAGATATGAGAGGGAGACAAATCAAATACATAATTGTATTGCAAGTAAAAATCATCTCAAAGTTATTGTGGCAAACCACAATAGCGATTAAAGATCAAATCAAATACAAACCGAAGGTAGATCAAAGTATCAAACCCTAATCTTAGAAGTGCCAATCTCTCTCTCTAAGTAATGATGGGAATGATGGTGGAGTGTGTGGTTCAGAGGTTGGAGATCATCGAGGAACGAGGCGAAGTTCTTCTCCTCTTCCAGATCTGATCTATTATACTAGATGGCTTACGGTGGTTGTATCTTCTGTTCTGTTGTTCTTTTCGTCTCCCCTCCTTCACAAAAGTTGCGTGTATTGATATAAGGAAGGTGTCGGCGTGTAGTACGGGCGGGCGGTACGGGCGTGCTCTGATCGTACGGGTGGTCGTTATGCATACTGGACACCTCTAATGAAAGTTGCTGCAATTGGGGATTGTCTTCTTTTGGTGCATTTAGCCCATAAATGCTATTAGATTTCCAATACAGGTATATGATTTAATGCTCATGATTTTTTGGAAAAATCATTTTTTAGTTTCACAATATGCTATTTCATTAGAGATCAACTACAAGTTTAGCAAGGCTCAGCCCGGGTTAAGAATCTTCATGCCTGCCGTTTTGACCATAGTTTGAAAGAGGCATAAGAAATTCAAAAATGATCCAAATAATATAAAATCTTCGCGTGGTGTCGTATTATGTGATATAGTTGCATGCAATTTCATGGCTTTTAGGCAAAATGGCCAATATTATGGCTAGAATCGCGGCATAGTTTGTTATAATATACCCATATTGTGCACACATGTGCATCTTGGGATGGCTTACAATCTTACAAGAGAAAGTTTTCCTTTTCATCGCACTAAAAAGCTATTTTCCATTTTCCGAGTGCCAAAAATGGGGTTTTTGTTGAAGCAACCACCAAATGAAAGTTTCACATTGGTACTACCCCATTTTCAAAAGTACTAGACCACCTTACATTGACAATTTCCCAACCATCATATATTAAACCTTTCTGTCCACCCCTGATGAAAAAGACAAATTCTTGCCGAATCGCTTGGCAGTCGGTCATATTTGAACTACATGTACATGATCAAATGCTATTTTTTAGGTTTGCTATTTCATCATATATCCAATTCAAGTTTAGTGAGGCTCAACCCCGAGCTAAGAATCTTCATGCCCGTCGTTTTAACCATAGTTTGAAGCGAGCAAATGAAATTATAGATAGAATCATGGCATAGTTTGTGATAAGATGATATGGATATCATATTTAGATTCCTCTCACTTTCCTGATCGATTTAGACATATTATTTGTCGAATTTCGGTTTACGAATTTAAAGATAATAATAATTCCATATTAAATAAAAAGAAGTAAAATCATTATATTTTTATTTGAATTCAACTAGCATGGTGGCCCTCGCAAACGCGAGGGGAGATCTTTATTGTACTGAAGTGTATGTTGTAGGATTATATGGGAGTAACATATATGTTGTGGTAAATAAATACCCCAAAACAGAATAAATTTAATAAATCATAAAAATTAGTAGTAAACAGTATTACTTACCATATATGTCGTTGTTATATGATGTTAAATTACTTCTGAAAGATCACATATGTCGCCTAGAAGAGGGTGAATGTAGGGTTTAAAACTTTTACGAGATGGGCTTAACAATGGTGGAATAAAACTAATGTTTTCTTTTGTCAAGCACAAAGCCTAGATATACTAAGGTTTACTTATGTGCACCAACAACTTATGCTAAGGAAGACAAGCAACAATGTGATAGCAAGATAGATTACTTCAAGCACGAAGGCTATCACAATATAAAGTGTATAAGTAAAGAGCTCGGGTATAGAGATAACCGAGGCACGCGGGGACGCTGATATTTTACCGAGTTCCTCCCAATAAGGGAGTACGTCTCGTTGGATGGGTGGGCGGTACTAAGATCACCAACGCCACAAGAGGCCTCACTCTATTATCCCAAGCACCCACCACACAACAAGCACCCGTTCCACTATGGTACACTTGAGGGGAGTCACCAAACCCGTACAAGATTGGGGTTATCTCCATAACTTAATTGGAGGCTCGCAATAATCGCCACCAAGGTCTCAGTCTTGGGGAGAGATTCAAAACTTAATTGAAGGCCCCAAGAACATGCCACAAAGGCCACACAACCGTCTAGGGTTCCAAGAACCCAAGAGGGATAAGCTTCTTGATTTCACCAAGCAAATCCTCCGGGGAGAATAGAAATCGATGCACCTAATGCAAATGGCAAGAACACCATAAAGATGCCCCAATCCTTCACTCTCAAGTTCCAACAAAGCTACTAAAGCAATTGGAGGAACAAGAGAGGAAGAACACAAGGAAAGCACAAAATCCCCCCTCCCCCCACCCCCCAAGATCTAGATCATAAAGATTCACTCATAACGAGGTGATTGTGTTTGGTCAAAATGTAGATCTAGATCTCCTCTATCTTCCCCTCAAATATTGGCAAGAATCATTGGAGGGAGAGAAAGAAATCAAGATCAAGAGGATTAGAACAATAGGGAAAATGCTTGAGAAAAAGATAGAAGACGCAAGTCAAAAGAGAGTAGGAGAAACGCATAAATAGGGGGCCTAGAAAAACTGCCCATTACGACTAATTTTTGGCATGGGCCGGTAGTACCGGATTGGGCTGGTACTACTGCCCTACCACCCAGCAGCGAAGCAGCAAGCAGGTCAACGCGGCAAGCAAGTGAAGCGAGAAAGGGTAGCAGCAGCGCGGGGGATCGGGCGAGGGCGCGCGCTAGCAAGCGAGAGCGGCCGGCACACGTGCAAGCGAGCCAGCGGAGCTAAGGAGGGGATCGGGGGGAGCTGGGCCAGCAAGCGAAGTGACCACGTGGCTGCTGAAGCAGGGCGCGAGGTTGGGCCGGCCCGGTAGTACCGGTCATGCAGGCCTGGTACTACCGCCAAGGCCCGGTACAACCGGACCTGGAAAAACATCGCAGCCGGGCCACACAGAGAGCAGTGGCGCACTGCCAGGTGCGGCCGGTAGTACCGCTCGGCCCCGACAATATCTTTTTTCCTTTTCTTTTTAAAACAAATAAGAGGTAATATTCAAATGGCAATAACTTGAGCTAAGAAACTCTGATTGACCTGAAACCAATTTTGTTGGAAAGAGGACGACAAGAGCTACCCAACAAAAATATTGGATACCACCAAGTGAGAATGTATCAAGTATTATAAAGTGAGATACCTCACTTGGTGAGGATCCGGAAAACCTCCGAGATCAAAATTGCAACAAGATATGAACGGGGGATCCGATTTTGAGAAACTAGAGCCTTTAATGAACACAAGCTCTAGACCCAAACATGGATAAGAACCAACAAACAACCAAGAATGATGATGTTAAGAATGCAATGGTTTGAGCTCTCTCCGAAAGATATGATTGAGCTACTCACTCGAGAGACCCTCTTGATAGTACGGCTCTCTATCCTAAACCTGGTCTCTCCACTACCAACATGAGACCGAAAAAGGGAAAACCTATCAAGAATATATCTTTGCCTTGAGCAATCCACTTGAGCACGATGTAGATGATCTTGTCCTTCTCAAGATGGAAAACATTTCTTGATTCCTCTTCCTTGCACTTGCTAGATGAAGACTTGCACTTTGCTCCCCCATACACCATGGGGAAACCTTTACTTTTGACCTTGTCTTCATCGAACCATGATCACCGAGGATGGCAAGCATCAAGCATGAGATCTTCTAGAGATGGTACAACATTTCTCATTCTTCATATTATATACCCTGAAGCTAACACATGCTCTAAGCGATGCCAATGGACAATTCTTACAAGTGCAACTTAATACAAACATTAGTCTATAAAGATTGTCATTAGTTATCAAAACCACACATGGGGCCCACATGCTCTTTCAACTTCCTATAATAAATTTAGACCGTAAGATGGATGATACTTATGTTGCCATCTTGAATAACTACGAGATGTTGTGAGTTACCAATATTAAATATAAATCTACATGCTTTAATTTTTGTTTCCTCAGAGTAATAATTCTAAGTCTACCTGGGCAATAGCCGCGTGTTGTTTAGATGATATTTAGAATATAAAAATAAATGTTCATATTGAAGTAAATTATCCTTACTAACTGCTAGACCAACCGAATAGTAAGAAATTACTTCCTTTGTCCAGATCTCTCTATTCTCATTTACCTAGTAGTTCTAAAATACATGACATTCTTATTCTCTTCCAAAATCTAGCTAGATAGACGCTGGACATATTCAATCTGCAATTTTGACAATTACATTGGTTATGAATAATGTCGTGGTCACCATTTATAAAAAACACTTGATAAAGTAAAATAGAGGAAATATTTGTATATTGCTCGTCAAGGTTAGAGAACTTGGATTGCAAGTTTTCCCGAACCCTATATATTGTTAAGATGGTGCTAATATTTTTCCTTACCTCTGTACATGCTATGATCAACAGTTGAACCCATTTCTCCTCCACTATCGCTCACGTGCTTGTGTCGTGTCATGTAACACTATTGCATTGTTATTGACGATATAGTTTCGGCTAATGAGTCATCTATATTAATTTGTATGATAAGATTTTAGAAACCATGGTAAATAAAAATGTTGCGTGTTTGATTACATAGTTGAAAAGAACGGAGAATGTAAGATTTAGTCCTATATTAAAATAAAAATTATCGTAAAAGACACTAAGAAAATTTAAAATATTTTCAAATTCTTTTGAGGAAAACATTGCATCCGTGTTACCAATCATGGGGACGAAATTCTTTATTGGTAGCTAATAGAAAACCATGTTTCCTGGTAGTCATGTTTTTAGAAATTGTTTTTATATACGCATGATTAGAAAACATAGAAATTGAAAGCATACGGTGCAGTGGCACGTTGTCTGGTTAGAAACTACTCCCTCTGTTTCAAATTACTCCGCACACACGCTTACCTTGGTAGACTAGTACTCTCTTATTTTTCATCCAAAAAATTCTTGACATTTTTGGTATACGCAGTACACATTTCATACTATCTAATTCAAAAATCCCAGGATTTTTTTGAATGAAAAATGAGGAAATACTAGCCTACCTACATAAGCATACTGGCGGAGTAATTTGAAACCGAGGGAGTATAGGCATATTATCACCATGTGTTAGTAAGCTCACAACCGTGTGCGACGCGTAATTAAACATTCATGCTCAAGATTTATAGTTAAATCATATCCTCATTTTTATAAACTTAGTCAAATTTATATAGTTAGAAACATTCATGAACTATCTCCGGTTCTTTTTATAAACTTAGTCAAATTACCTGATTTAAATTTTGACAATATTTACATGCCCAGGGAATTTGTAATGTGTATATTCATTTTTAACGAATAAATAAGCTTTAACATTTGAATAGTCGAGTCTGTACCTTACCTGGCACGTCTAGCATGAACTCCACCTTGCCTGCCACACCATGTTGGAGACATCTAACCGTATAGACGTCACTAGTGGAAAAATGGCCTCTAGTCCCGGTTCATAAGGGCCATTGGTTCCGGTTCCCGAACCGGGACCAATCACTTGGGACTAATGCTGGTCTCGGTTCGCGCATGAACCGGGACCAATGGGTCTCCACGTGGGCGGGCGCGCGACGAGGGGGTTGGATCATTGGTCCCGGTTCGTGGAACAAACCGGGACCAATGGGTCTCCACATGGCAGCGCCAGAGACAGGCAGGGGTGGATCATTGGTCCAGGTTCTTAGCACGAACCGGGATCGTTGGTCTTTGTGTCGCAGCAGGGTTTTGTGCCGCGGCAGGATTTTCGGGCTATTTTTCTTCCGCGACAGGGTTTTGTGCCGCGGCAGGGTTTTCGGGCTATTTTTCTGCCGCGGCAGGATTTTTTTTATCAATTTAATGGTACTACATATATACAGAAATAATGAAACCACGATATATATATTATACATCATGCATGATCACAAATATATACACCGTCTCATCCGTCTTCTTGGTCGAAACATATTATAATTACAAACGATACTCTCACACGAATTTGATCTAATTTACATCTTGTTTTTTACACTTCACCCTTCCAAATGAAGCGGGTAATAGTATTCTCCTTTCGGATCTATGACTTGTTCTAACAAGAATCCGACAATTTTCTCTTGAATTGCTTGCACGCGTTCTTGTGATAGAAGACCGTCCCGCATCCGTTCGATCTAATATAAAGAAGGGGATCAATATATATGAATGAAACTAAACACAATTGGTGGTAATAAATAAAGTTGTGATTATTGTTTGTCGTACTTCAATTTTTTTGATGTTCCGGTCTGTGCCCTTCTCTTTGGTCGTCTGGCGAATGAACTCGCAGACATAGTATCCACATAAGTTATTTCTGGCTTCCTGCCTCAAGCATTTTACGAGAACGGAGTTCAATCAAAATAATAATCAAGCATGATAATGGTAGTATTGAAACTAGAATCAAAGAGATGCGTGGATCTAGCATGTTGTACTTACATTCAATGGTTGAAACGTAAGATCTGGCTTCGAAACACCCCTAGTTTTGGCAGTGAACCGTTTCCAAGCCTTCTGGAGGCATTCCTGCATGTCCGCCCACTTTTCTAATGGTGTGCGTTTCGAGTCCAGGACTTTTACTACTCCGGTGTCAACATCAATGATTAACAGAATATAGTGGAAGCTGGACACACTAACAAAATATAACACGAGTCAATTATATGCTTAGCATCGAGTAAGCGAAAATAGAATGTGTACAAGACAGTAACACTCACCCAGCGTTGTAAGGAAATAGTATTTCCCTTCTGTTGCTGAAATGCTTCAACGCTAGGAACAAGTTATCATCTGTCTCTTTGGGTTTTGTGCTTAGAGTAACTTCATGAACGAAATTACAGTCAACAAACCCAAGGTCATAAATTTGTCCTTTGTTGCATTCTTGAATCTTCATTATGCATATATAATTAGTATAGTGATTAGTAAGATTATACAAGCAACAAATGAGCTGAGCTAGAAAGACTTAATTACAGAAATTAATAATACTTACAACCAATAGGCACTGACGATAGTTTTGTCGAGGGCGTCTTGTTGGTAAAACTGAAATAATTCTGGAAATTCGATCAATAGGAAGCCATCTCCATGACCGTAATGGTGGTGTTTATATGTAGCATAGATCTAGTTTTTGGATTCAGAACAGGCTTGGATGTACCAGTTATGCAATCTTCACATTTTTGTTGGTAGATCTTTGACTAACTCGGGTTTGACAAGAGGAGCCCCGTACTGGTACATGTATGTTGTTTCTTGGTACACCTCGAACTCATGCATACGGCTCATGTACTCAGTAATAGACAGTCCATATAATTGGGCATTTTCTCCGTATAGTCGAACAAACTCTGGATCAATGTTCGGATCATGCCGCTCCTGAGCTCTCCACTCATTGGTATCGTACACTTTGAGCGGTTCAATCGATTTATTTTTTTGTTGTCCGAGCTGGGCAACTTCTTTCCCGGCTCTCTGCTCTTTTGCCTCAACCGACTTGGTAATAGAGCGATTATTGTCTGATGTGAGCGCTATGGGTTGGTGAAGCTGAATCTTAAGTGCGGCTGCTTTGGCTTTATCTTCTACGGTGACCAGGAAATATGCCTCTATCGGCTTTTTCTTATTAGCCATGTCAATCTTCCACTTTTCATAATGGGCAGTTGCGGCCGCATCAGTTTCCTCATATGTCTTCTCGCAAGGTAGCTTCTTCATATTCTTATGAGGTACTTTTGGGAGGGGCAATAGCTTACGTTTGGATGATCGGAACGTGCTCTTGCTGCTGGTGGTGGTGCAGCCCCCCTTAGTATACTTCCGCTTTTGTCTCTGAGGCTCAAGGGACGGACCGGCTGACGCGGCGGCGGAGACGGCTGAGGCGGCGATGGAGACGGTTGCGCTGAGTGGTGAGGCGGTGAAGGCGACGGTTGCGCTTGAGAATGGTGAGGTGGCGGCGAAGGTGGATTGCTGCTCTGAGGAGTGGGTGGCCTTGGCGGCACATAATTTGGAAGCATGATGCGCTCCTTTGGCCATAGAATAGTCCCTCCTTTGGCTTCTCCTAGTTGAGTCAGCTCCATATCTTCCCCTGCAGGGTGGTCTAGCTTCAGCTCCTCAAAATCTTCCTTCACCTCATCCACCATGACGACAGTGTACCCTTTTGGAACTGGTCTGCAATGCCAAGTTGGGTTAGGCGCAATTGGTACCACCATGCCGACCGCCGCCGTCACCCTTAAGTTCATAACCTGCACCTTTAGCTCACAAGCTGTTGTCTCCGTGATATCATCCACTTGGTAGCATTTAGGAGGAGATGTCATCGGTGCATCATCATCAACATAATGGAGCTGCGTGGAAGCGACGCTGCTTTTCTTATTCGATAGGGCGTTGGTACCCTCGAATGCAGCTTCTACCACGTGCCGCTGAGATTGGCCGCTAGTACCTTGCTGGCTAAATGCTTCTTCTACATTACGCAGCTGGTCTGCAGCAACCGCTTTCTCAGCTGCCTCCCTTTCCTTTCTCCTCTAATGGCTTTTATCGGGATATCTCTTCATTTCCGGGGGGAAGGCAACCTTCCACGGCTTGGAGCCTGGTGTGCCTCGTGCTCGCCCGTCGTGTTCAGGATTTTTAAGGGCGCGTGTGAGCTCGTTGTTCTCTCTATCGGGAACGAACCGTCCCGCTGCAACATCATCTACTGCATTTCTAATATCGTTGATGGGCAGTAGGGGATCATCTTTGTGTTTCTGATTATATATTGCCCTCCCTTCTTTGTCCAACGTGCCCGCATGGCCGTAAAACCAGTTTCTCGCCTGTGGTGTCCATGTTGCGGGCTCTGGTCTGATCCCGACAGCTATGTAATTGAACTCAAGTGCATCCCACTTAGGCATGCAACCGTCGTAGCTAGCAGGCCCCATGTTATGATGGTATAGTTTCTTAGCAGCGTTCTCCGTATTTATTCTAGACCTTTCCTTAGCTTTCTCCGATGTCTTGTACTTCACAAAATCCTCCCACTGGTGTCTTAACTTAGCATAGCCGGCTTCATTGAAATTCGGAGTCTTCTCTACCTTGACAAAGTTATGGTACAATTTCTTCTTCTAGTTCTTGAATGCATCGGCCATCTTGCTAAGAGCAAACTTCTTGACTCTTTGCACAAGCTCCATTCTTGCTCTCTCCTCCTCATCTGGATTCACATCTGGTATCGGCAGGAGAAAATTAGTCATGAGCTTGTCAAAAAGCTTATCTTTGGCGTTGTCCCCGACATACGGGACTCCACCGCCGCTTGGCCGATTCCATTCTTGAACGGTGATCGGGATGTAGTCCCTCACAAGAACTCGGCATTGCTTGTCAAATTTTCTTGCGACATCGACGGGAGCTTGCGGTTCGCCATCTACACCGACCACGTTGATCTTATACCTCACAGTGTCATCCAACTTTTTTGTTGGGCCTCGTTTTGTTCTTACGGAAGAAGTTCTCGATCCGGAGGGCTAAAAGAAGAAAGAGTGTTAATATATGCATGTATATATATAGACAGCAGCATTTTAATTACAAAAACACATATATACACCTCGCCGGTGTTTGCGAGATTTAAGGTTCCGCCGGAGCCGTCGCCTTCTTCCTCATCGGATTCTCCCCTGTCCCAGGCTTTGGCTTCTACCTCACTGGAGCCGTCTCCTCGGTTGAGAGACTCATCTCCCTGACCGGAATCGTTCAGAAACTCACTGGTGACATCGATATTGATATCTTCATTTTCGCAGATCATTCCTTGGAGGATGTTTTCCTGATGTGTTGGATCCATAGTATCTACAAAGATGATGTTCTGGAATTAAATATTAAGTTTATGACAAGAAAGGGGAAACTACAATCAACACATGGCATCGATAATGATATGACAAGTTAAACATAGTTGAAATTTAACCCTAAGGCATGCTTGGCAATTTAAGTGGGATCCGAAGGGTCCAAACCCTAGTACAGGAGAGACCCCGAAATCACCTACGAGGGGTTGATTTCATTCTCTTATTAAACTTGTAATTAAAGTTGTTGAACAATGCATGATTATGAGTCTATTGTGTAGATCACATTTTTCTGAACATTTTGATATATTATACATATTTTCTGACTTAGAAATAATTAGTTATTGAATTTATAAGATTAAACTCTTTTCTGAAATTATTTAAACAACTATTAGACTTTTACCGCGTCATTATGACGTCAGCTCGGGGTGGTTTTTTTTTTCTCCACGGCTAAACTAGCCACAGAGACTGACGTGGGGGGCCCAAGCCACCTCAGATGCAACGCTGGCGGGGCTTGGTCAGCGCCGGCGTCACGCACACACGACGCCACGTCGACGCCACCGTGGCGCCACGTAGGCTCGCCGGCGAACTGCCAGGCGGTGGTGGAAGACGGTGGAGAGAAGCGCGCGGGGTGACGCCACTGTCCCGGTTCGAACCAGCGCGATGCGAGGTACCTAAAACGGGCGGCGCCGCTATGGGAGGTGCGCCGGAGCAAGATGTTTGACGGTGGCCGGCAGCCGGCGGTGGCAGGTGCTCATGGGGAGGATGATACAGTGAGGGAGGGAGACGTAGGAGTGGTGTTGGAGCACCAGTGGCTCACCAGGAGGCCGATAGAGGGTGCGGCAAGGCCGGAGGAGGCCGGGCGCTGGAGGAATTAGTGGAGAACGCGGCGGCCGGAGTCGGGGACGGTGGGGTCGATTGCAGCGAGGCGGAGCTTCCTTGCCTGCTCGCGGCGGCGGACAGGGGCACTCAGCGACGGGCGTCGATGATGTGAAGCGGTCGCTCTGGATTTGGGCAGCCTGCCGGCGTGATTTTTCTCTGCCGCAAACTTTCCTTAGCCGCGCATCGATGTGCTCTGTGAATTGGGGGAATTGGGGAGGAGGAAGGGTCGGGGCTATTAACTGTACAGACCATTGGTCCCGGGTCGTCCCAAAAACTGGGACCAAAGGACCAACGGTCCCGGTTGGTGGGACGAACCGGGACCAATGGTCTGGGCAGGAGCATTGCTGTGCTGCCACGTGCGCGGGCCTTTGGTCCCGGTTCGTCCCACCAACCGGGACCAAAGGATCAACGGTCCCGATTCGTGCCACCAATCGGGACCAAAGGCATGTTAATGGCAGCGCGCGCTGATACATTACAAATGTATCTATAATTTTTGATGTTCCATGCTTGGTTTTATCTACTTTCTTGTGTTTTGTCCACACTTTGGAGTACTTTTTATATGATTTCTTGGACTAACCTATTAACAAGTGCCACAGTGCTAGTTGCCTGTTTTCTGCTGTTTTTGGTTCCAGGAAAGTTAGAAAATCAATATTCTCGGAATTGGACTGGACAAAATCCAAAGTTGATATTTTCTCGGAAGACTCACGGAGCCAGAAGGAGAGTCGGAGAGGGGCCACAGGGTGTCCACACCACCCCATGGCGCGGGTCCCCCCCAGGCCGTGCCAGGGCATGGTGTGGGCCCCCTGGCCACCCACCGACCTTGCCTCTTTGCCTATAAGAAGCCTCTCGATGCATAAACCCTAAATCGTCAAGCCTCCAGCCACGAAAAGTTCCGTAGTGCCGCCGCCACCAAAGGGGAGATTCGGGGGACAGAAAGTCTATGTTCTGGCACCCTGTCGGGACGGGGAAGTGCCCCCGGAGCCATCTCCATCGGTCTCCACCACCATCTCCATCACCATTGTTGATTCCCATGATAAGGAGGGAGTAGTTCTCTCTCGAGGCTAAGGGTTCTACCGGTAGCTATGTGTTCATCTCTCTCTCTATGTATGATCTTATTGATATCATGAGCTCGTAATCTATAGATCTATTCTACTACTCAAGTTCTTTAATGAATCTCTGCTCTCCCCATGTGTGTGAAAGTGACAGCGTGCTCACCATGGTGGAAGATTACAAATACTTGTTATGAGTTATATTTGGAGTTGGATGTCTCTATGAAATTGTGGTGTTTGTTGGAACCATCTAGTACTCAAGGTGACAGTGTGGGGTTATCTAGATGGGAAAGACTTACTTTGAGGTGTGCTGTTATAGCCCTACCATCGATTAGTGTTAAACCGGAGAGTAGTTCAGCGTAGTATCATAAAGAAGAATATATTTATATGAGAGTGTTAACTAGTGAAAGTATGATCCCTAGGCCTTGTTTCTAAGCATTGAAACACCGTTTGCAACTAGATCTATTACATGTTTTCTTGCTTCCATCTTTATTTCAGTTTTACTTTAGTCTTTTCCACGCCATCAAGCTATTTTCTGGCACCGTTGTCTTATATCCATACCACTTGTATTTTACTATCTCTTCGCTGAACTAGTGCACCTATACACCTGACAAGTGTATTGGGTGTGTTGGGGACACAATAGACTTCTTGTATCTTGATTGCAGGGTTGCTTGAGAGGGGATACCTTTGACCACTTCCTCCCTGAGTTCGATAAACCTTGGATGATCCACTTAAGGGAAAACTTGCTGCTGTTCTACAAACCTCTGCACTTGGAGGCCCAACAACTTCCTACAAGAATAGAAGTGCGTAGACATCAAGCTATTTTCTGGCACCGTTGCTGGGGAGGTAAGGTAAAAGGTACTCACATCCTCCGGTGTGAGTGCTTGAAGTTATTTCCTTTAGATTCTGCAATTTTGTCTTTTTGTTTCTTGTTTTCACTAGTTAGGCTTAATGGAAAACAACAACAAAATTACAGAGCTTTTTAGTCTTTTTCCTAATATAGAACATGAATTGTCTGAAAAGAAAATTAAAAACCCCATGGAACCTTCTTTGCATGCTAATAGCAATGTTATTAGTATGACTTTTTTGAACACCTTTGTTACTAATGCTATGGAAACGTCTAAGCTTGGGGAAGTTGGTTTTTATGAAAATGATCTTTTTAGTTCCCCAGCTTTAAAGAAGAATATTTGCTCTGATGATACTTTATCTCCCATATGTGGTAATTCTAATGATACTTGTGATATTTGAAATCCACATACTGAAAGCATCCCTTTTAAAATACCTATAAAAAAATTGAACGTGTAATGAATAACTGCTATTTTGGAGATGGAACTATCCATCCCGGTGATCATTTACTCTTTATACATGAATTATGCGAGTTGTTCAAGTGTGCAGGTATTTCAATGAACCAAGTTAAGAGGAAGCTATTCCCTATTTCACTTAAAGGCAAAGCAAGGGAGTGGTATGAGCTACTAGATGATCCTCATCATTTGGAGTGGAAGGAACTTGAATCTCTCTTTTACTCTAAATTTTATCCTCCTCATGAAATTCATAAAGATAGGAATTACATTTATAATTTTCATCCTCATGATAGAGAAAGTATTGCCCAAGCATGGGGGTGATTGAAGTCACTAATGCTCAAATGTCCCATTCATGAGCTCCCTAGTAATATTGTTATTAATAATTTCTATGCAAGGCTTTCAGGACATTACAAGGACTATCTAGATACTTGTCTAGAGGGATCCTTCACAAGTAAGGAGGTCAAAGCTAAGTGGGATCTTCTTGAAACAATTCAAAGCAATACCGAAGATTGGGATAACAACAAAGGTAAAGAACCAGGTATAAACTATGAGTATGATTGCATTAAGTCTTTTGCTGAAACTATTGATTTTCAAGAGCTTAGTGCTAAATATGGTCTTGATCCTCAAATTCTTGTTGATTGTTATAGAACCTTTGCTTCTCATATTAATGCTCCTAAAGAAAAATGGGACATGTATCATGAGCCTTTTAAAGACACTTGCATGGAAAATGAAATTGTTATTAATGATAGCAATAAACATGCTCAAACCTCTGAAAGTACTATTTCTTATAAGCATGTTATTTTTGTGGAATACATAGACCTTGTGAGAATAATCAAATTGAAGAAGAACATTGTATCACCCACAGGTATGAAAAAAGTAGAATGTGGTTTAGGGCTCTAAATGATCTTGGTAAAAAAGTCTGTGTCGTCTATCCTTTTATTTGTGAACTTTGCTTTTAAGTGGGTCATTTCAATTTTCAATGCTCAGGCCATAATAATAGCCCTTCTAATCCAATGAGTACTGCAAGTTTGTATTGTGATGACATGATCACTCCTAATCAGCATGATGAACTTACATTATTTTTGGGGTGTGAAGAATTATCAAGAAAAACTTTTTTGGTACATATGAGTGCTTTTGATATGAATAGTGTCCTGCAAGGTTGTCATCTTTATTGTGTTGATAATTGTCACACAAATACTTACATACAAAATATTATATAAGATGAGATTTTACCAAAATATGACAAGACTAATCTGTGTTTTGATCTTATTAATGAAAAGAAGGAATCCTCCAAAGTTTCTTCTATTGTCTCTAACAATGAACCAGGGTATATGGAGAAGCTTCCTTTCAAGCCTCTCCCTCCTAAAGAGAAGAAGATAAAGAAGAAAAGGAGGAGTAAAAGAAGGGAGGAAATGGTATTTTTCCCTAAGCATGTTGCTCCTATTATAGTTTTTGATGAGTCTGAACTCGATGATGTTCCTATGCATGTTACCTATAGTAGTGATCATGATTGGGAAAAGGTAACTTCTTTTGATATTGAAAATCTCTTTGGTACAAATTCTGAAAATGATGATAATTGTTGTACTATTAGTGCTATCCATGTTCCTTCCAATGATGACATTTTACAAATGAACACACTTTGGAAGATAACTATTGCTTATGATGATACTATACACCCAATATATGATCATTGCAATGATGAATATGATATTTTCAATCCACCTACTATTGAGGAGAAAATTAATTATGATTACAATATGCCTCCTATATTTGATGATTATGGTGATGAGAATAATAATCATAGCTATTTTCTTGAATTTGTCCCACTACAATTAATAAGAATGACTATGCTTATGTGGGGAGTATTAATTCTTTTATGCATGTGGCTCATGATAAGAATGTTTCTTGTGATAGTTATATTGTTAATTTTATTCATTATTCTACTGAAAGTTATTATGAGAGAGGGAAACATGGTTTTATGCATCTCAATAATATTAAGTTTCCCCTCTTTATGTTAAATTTCTTGAAGTTGCACTTGCTTTGGTTTCCTATGCTTGTTGCTTTGTGCTTTTATGACTTGTTTCTTTACAAGATCCCTATGCATAGGAAGTGGATTAGACTTAAATGTGTTTTGAATTTGCTTCTTGATGCTCTCTTTTATTTCAATTCATATTTCTTATGTGAGCATCTTCTCAAACTATCATGCCTAACTTAAAGGCGTTAAAGAAAAGTACTTATTGGAAGATAACCCAAAAGTTTTAGATGAGTCTTGGAAGGTATTACCTTTGTAATAACCTCTCCTTATCCTTTTTATTTGCTTTTTGTGCCAAGAGTAACCTCTAATGAGAGAGAAGTAATGATTGGGAAAGTTGCTGTCCCGAAACAGATTTCTGTGCTTCACTGTAAAACTTCGTGTAAAATCTCTGTACGTCCTTTTGAGGCGTGAATTTTTTTGCTTCTGCCCCAGGTTGTTATCTAACTTTCGTTAGTTCAACACTTTTTGATTTGAGCAACAGAAGGTCTTCAAAAAAATTTGTCTTTACCTGCTGGTCCGTTTTGACAGATTTCTGCCATTATTAGCATTTGCTTATTTCTACAGTAGCTTGTGTTTTAATGGAAGTTTATTGGTGTTAGAACTGAACCTAAAGACCTATTGTCTTGAGTGAACTAATGTTGCTAATAAAGATTGTGTGAAGTTTTGTATGAAGGAAAATTTCAGGTGTATGGAAGGAATGAGTAATGAGATGAAGGATGGACTAAAGCTCAAGCTTGGGGATGCCACGCGTGTCACCCCAAGAAATATCCAAGAAGTACAAGCGCCAAAGCTTGGGGATGCCCAAGGCATCCCCTTCTTCATCAATAAAAATCCCAGGTTTCTTCAAAACACTTCATTTTAATTGTTTCATGCACAGTTGTGTTGTTCTTGGAGCGTCTTCTTTTTCGTTTTCGTTTTGGTTTTTCGTTTGCTTTTGTTTGCTTAGTTTTATGAATAAATTGGTTGGACCCCCTCTTTAATACAATGGTTTTCAAATAGTTTGGTTTGGTTTGAAAAAGAGTAGGAAAGTTCATGCTTAAGTGGTAAAGGGAGCTTGTTTTTGACTGTGGCCTATGCTTCGTCATGCCATGCTTGGTATTGTTTTGGATTTATGCTTAGTATTCTTTGTTGTATCATGAATTGTTATAAACAATTGAGATTTCTTAATGGATGAATCATGCGTTGTTTTCGCATATTAAAGCATAGTATAGTGGTATTCTCCTTTGATGCTTTATTTGGGTTGACTTGGCGCATGCTCGCACCATGTTATGACTATCTCAAGCCACCATAGCCTTTATGATCCTTTAGTTTTCAACTTGTAGTATCACTTTATGCTTTGATCAATGATGTTTTGTCGCTCTGCATGATTCTGGCTATTATTGCTCTCTTAGTTTGTCGCTCCCAGTCTTTTGCTAGCCTCCACAACCAAGTATGAGTTCCACTCATGCATCCAACTACCTAAACCAAGTTAATAAAAAGAGTCCACCATACCTACCTATTATCTTATGCTATTCCAAGTATATTCATGCTTTTGTTTACCTTCCAAATTAAACTTGTTATGAGAAAACTAGTGATTAAAGCTCTCATGAACTTGATGGCACACTTTACTTTTCTTGCCCTTAATAAACTTGAACCATTGTGTCTTCTATGTTGTATATGCTTGCACTTATTTGTTGGGAATTAGCAGAACCATGCTTTCATGGGGAACGCTTTCAACATTGCACTTGGTACTTGTACCTAGTTGATATCATGCTCTTTTGTATATGGATGTCGTCGGTGTGAAATGAAAGAGGAGCTTGTAAGTCCATGGAGTTATGTATATGTGTTAGAGAAACGCCTGGGCCGCTGGTCTAATCCATGCTGACATGGCCATTCTTAGTTCTCTGTGCATTGTCCCAAGACTTGTTGATTGATGCATCACTTGATATCGCTTGTTTTAAACTATTTGTATCTAGTCACTCTTATGAACTTTGAAGGTGTCCTATGCAATTATATTTGCTACTCTATGAGGGACAAGTTGAATGCTATTATGATATGTTTTCTTTATGTGAAATAAACAAACGTCTTGCAAAGCATTGTTATTCATGAATCTTTTGTTTGTGCCTTTTCATGTTGAAACATAGTTTCTTTGTCTTATTGCTAGAACTTTGTCTTTCATGTTATGATTGAAGTACTATGACCCCAGCTTTGAATGTTTTACAAATACTTTGATCAAGTTTATGATGGTGCATGTCACATCAAAAGTTCTTCTTTCTTTTTATCACTTACCTACTCGAGGAAGAGTAGGAGTTAAGCTTGGGGATGTTGATACATTGCAAATTGTGGTGTTTGTTGGAACCATCTAGTACTCAAGGTGATAGTGTGGGGTTATCTAGATGGGAAAGACTTACTTTGAGATGTGCTGTTATAGCCCTACCATCGATTAGAGTGTTCAACCGGAGAGTAGTTCAGCGTAGTATCACAAAGAAGAATATATTTATATGAGAGTGTTCACTAGTGAAAGTATGATCCCTAGGCCTTTTTTCTAAGCATTGAAACACCGTTTGCAACTAAATCTATTACATGTTTGCTTGCTTCCATCTTTATTTCAGTTTTACTTTAGTCATTTCCACGCCATCAAGCTATTTTCTAGAACCATTGTCTTATATCCATACCACTTGTATTTTACTATTTCTTCACCGAACTAGTGCACCTATACACCTGACAAGTGTATTGGGTGTGTTGGGGACACAAGAGACTTCTTGTATCTTGATTGCAGGGTTGCTTGAGAGGGGATACCTTTGACCACTTCCTCCCTGAGTTCGATAAACCTTGGGTGATCCACTTAAGGGAAAAC
This sequence comes from Avena eriantha, assembly GCA_910589775.1. Classification (NCBI taxonomy): domain Eukaryota; kingdom Viridiplantae; phylum Streptophyta; class Magnoliopsida; order Poales; family Poaceae; genus Avena; species Avena eriantha. The sequence goes on from OU342745.1 coordinate 424,661,210, forward strand.
ATGCTGCTGTTCAACAAACCTCTGCACTTGGAGGCCCAACAACTGTCTACAAGAATAGAAGTGCATAGACATCACGCGCATCCAGGATCATCGGTCCCAGTTGGTGGGACAAACTGGGATCATTGACCCGTTTTTTAGATTTTGGCAAACCTTTTGGTCTTCTTGCCATTTTCAAATTTGTTTTCTTCTTTAATTAATAAGATGTTTCAATTTAAGATGATTATTTATTTGGAATTTCAAAAACCTTTCCATAGGAAAAGTGCTTCAATTTACATAACTAATCAAAAACCATTTTCTGTTTTCAAATATTTTTATTTGAACTATACTATTTTACTATTTTCAATTAAAATTGCATTACCAAATATTTATTGCATAATTTGGAATTTGAAAAAACTTTCAACAGGAAAAGTGCTTCACTTTAAATAACTAATCAAAAACCATTTTCTGTTTTCAAATATTTTTATTTGAACTATACAATTTTACTATTTTCAATTAAAATTGCATTAACAAATATTTATTACATAATTTGGAATTTCAAAAAACTTTTAACAGGAAAAGTGCTTCAATTTAAATAACTAATCAAAAACCATTTTGTGTTTTCAAATATTTTTATTTGAACTATAAAATTTTACTATTTTCAATTAAAATTGCATTAACAAATATTTATTACATAATTTCGAATTTCAAAAAACTTTTAACAGGAAAAGTGCTTCAATTTAAATAACTAATCACAAACCATTTTGTGTTTTCAAATATTTTTATTTGAACTATACAATTTTACTATTTTCAAATAAAATTGCATTAACAAATATTTATTACATAATTTGGAATTTCAAACAACTTTTAACAGGAAAAGTGCTTCAATTTAAATAATTGATCAAAAACCATTTTGTGTTTTCAAATATTTTTATTTGAACTATACAATTTTACTATTTTCAATTAAAATTGCATTAACAAATATTTATTACATAATTTGGAATTTCAAAAAACTTTTAACAGGAAAAGTGCTTCAATTTAAATAACTAATCAAAAACCATTTTGTGTTTTCAAATATTTTTATTTGACCTATACAATTTTGAACAGGAAAAGTGCTTCATGCCCGCGGTTTTGTATATAGTTTGAAACGGGCATAAGAAATTCAAAAATGATCCAAACAATGTGAAACCTTCGCGTGGTGTCATATTATGTGTCACAGTTGCAAGGAAAAATATTGAACTTGAAAATTGCAAACATCATAAAAAATTCTTCACAAAATGACCTATCATGTTCGAGGTTTCATGGCATTTAGGTCAAACCACCAATGTTATTGTTCGAATCAGGGCATAGTTTGTGATAATGAGCCCATATTGTGCACACATGTGCATCTTGGGATGGCTTATGATGTTGCAGGAGGAAGTTTTCCTTTTTGACGCATGAAAAAGCCAATTTCCATTTTTGAGGTGCCGAAATCGGGGTGTTCTGTGAAACAACCACCAAATTAAAGTTTGGCATTGGTACCAACCCATTTTTCAAAAATACTAGACCACCTTATATGTACAATTTCTCAACCGGTGTATCTGGAACCTTTCTGTCCATCCCTCATGAAAAAGACAAATTCCTACCGAATCGATAGGAGGTTGCCTAGATTTGAACTACAAGTACATGATATAATGCTTGTGAAATTTTAAAACAATCATTTATAGGTTCACAACATGCTATTTCATCAGAGATCCACTTCAAGTTCAGCGAGGCTCAGCCTCGGGCTAAGAAGCTTCATGCCCGCCGTTTTGAATATAGTTTGAAACGGGCATAAGAAATTCAAAAATGATCCAAACAATGTGAAATCTTCGCGTGGTGTCATATTATGTGTCACAGTTGCAAGGAAAAATATTGAACTTGAAAAATTGCAAACATCATAAAAAATTCTTCACAAAATGACCTATCATGTTCGAGGTTTCATGGCATTTAGGTCAAACCACCAATGTTATGGCTAGAATCAGGGCATAGTTTGTGATAATGTGCCCATATTGTGCACACATGTGCATCTTGGGATGGCTTATGATGTTGCAGGAGGAAGTTTTCCTTTTTGACGCATGAAAAAGCCAATTTCCATTTTTGAGGTGCCGAAATCGGGGTGTTCTGTGAAGGAACCACCAAATTAAAGTTTGGCATTGGTACCAACCCATTTTTCAAAAATACTAGACCACCTTATATGGACAATGTCGTGGTGGTGTCACGGCAGATGCCATGGATAGGCTAAAGGTGGGGATTATACGCACTAGAGGAATCCAGGGAGGGATAGTGAGGTGATTCCACACAGAGAAGTTTTATATATGTTCCACTTCCAAGATTTACAAGTGCTCCTAGAGCTGTATTGGGGAGAGGAGGAAGAAGGAACTCTCTTACTCTCACCACCAGCTAATCCGTACAATGCTCAACCCGTAGAACCTAAAAACCATCAACCAACCCCTTCTATAGAGGCCCTAGCCCTCCTTATATAGGGGTAGCTAGGTCTCCACTTAGGGCATACGTGGAGGCATATTCCAAGGAATATGCCTCCTCCCAAAATAGTAAGCCGACCGGGTTGCTTTTCCCCCGCGTCACACAAGGAGAGGCTACGTGTGCCTCTTCGGCTCCTGTGTCAGCCGACATCGGCGTCGTCACCTCTGTCGGCCATGCCTCGGTGGTCCTGCCTCTGTCCGCTTCGCTCATGCAGTGCGTACCGAGGCTACTTTTGACCAGCGAGATTCCTTCCTTCTCGTAGAAGCTAGATATGACCCGGATCATAGTTGACCCGGCCACACCCGTTCCTGCATACAAGTTAAATTCTTCTATCCGACTTACAGCTTAAGTCGGTCGGGGCTCATTTAGGTGGACATCCCCTGGTCCGGGTTACTCCGAGATTCGGCATGCCTTGAGGTGACTCGGCCAGCACCCGCTTTGGCCTTGCCGACCCTTGGCTAATTCGGCCTTTATACCCCGGCGTGACCCTACCTGGGGGTATCCCCCCAACATTAGTCCCCGAAGCTAGTGCAGTCTTAGCTGCCTTGGCCGCTAAGGCCACATCAGGTTCAATTTCACTGAGCCTTGGGCGTTATTCCCGAGTTACATCCTTATCTCGGATTGTATGGATTTACGTTCCCTTGGCACATCCCAAGTTTTCACTTGCTGGCCGGGTTACCACCTTATGTCGGATTCGATGGATTTACTTTCCCTTGGCTCATTCCAAGTTTCCACTTGCTGTCCGGGTTACCATGTTCTCGTCCAGGTCATTCTTCCTTCTCTCGTACGCTTCCCCACGTGGAAGCTAATCATTAGGTTGCCTCATTTTAAGGGCCAGCCACAGTAACCGCCGTAGTAGTTGTCAGTTATCACTACGCGCGGGTCACGTCACGCCTGCCTCCTCGTTAACTCCATCAATGCGTCGCGTCATGGGATCATCTACACCCTGTGGCCTTCCGTGTGGCTCACTGCTGATTTGGTCGATCCGGGCCATACACGGCCACACCGTGTGGCGTATCCGCAAAACACGATCCCACTCCCCCTCGTGGGAGTGGTTAAATAGGGGAGGGGCGCACCCCTTAGGTCTTTTCCCCCTTCCGCGCCCCTCTGCCTCTAGTTCTTCTTCTTCGTCTTCTCCCGCGACAGCGCCACCGCCACCGCTTCTAAGTAGCAGCGCCGCCGCCGCACTACTTCCACACGTCTCTGCGTTGCCGCCACCGCTGCGCGCCTCCTCTACCACGGGTCGCTGTCAGTCTAGGCCGTTGCCCCCCACCGCCGCTAGCGCCAGTGAGGGCAGCGAACTTGAGTGAAAGAGGAGGAGCTCGCCGTCGCCGAGCAGGAGATGGAGGAAGACACCACCGCGGCGGACCGTGGTGTGTGGGCTGGGTCCTGGGTCTGCCAGGACGACCTGGACTAGCTCTACCGCACCAGACGCATCCCCACCGGCGTCACCGCGCGCCTCGCCTCCGCCGAACTTGCCCCCTCACCCAATCCGGGTGAGTATGTGGTGTTCTTGTCACACTTCTAGCGGGGGTTCAGTTTGCCGGTCAGAGATTTCTTCCATGATTGGTTAAGCACTTACGAACTCCAGCCGCACCACCTTCCTGCCAACGCAATCACCTCTCTTTCTGCTTTCGCCTCCACGATCGAAGGCTATGCCGGATTATGGCCCACGAAGGAGCTATGGATCCGGTTCTTCGGCCTTCGTTGTAATGTAATTCCGAACATTCAACTTGATCCGGAGGACAAGCAGCTCACGCAATTCGGGGCTACGTCCATCTCTCCCCGGAGGCTATCCGTCTTCCCCTGAGTCACCGGGCTGGACTCCTACAAGGGATGGGCCCGGACTTTCTTTTATGTTCGGAACGAGGGCACTGAAGACTTGATCCGGCTGCTCCCCTATGCTCCGGGTCCTAACCCGGAGTTGTGGGACGCTGTCCCCAAGAAGTCCACGGCCTTGGCCAACCAGGTCAATAAAAGGTTCGTGGAGCTGAAGAAGCTCGGGTTGCGCAACGAGGACGCCATGATCACGTTCGTCCGCAACCGGATCTCCCCCCTCCAGAAGCGCACTCACAAGGTGTGTTACATGAGCTGGGGCCACGACCCCAGCCGGATCTCATCCTTCGAGTTGAGCAACATGGAGATCTATCGCCGGGTCAAGACCCTCTTCACCACCCACAAGGACTTCTCCTCTGAGTGGACGTGGGGAATTGAGCACTTTTGCCGTGATAGGCTTCCCCCCATGGTAAGCTTCGTGCCGCAAACTTGCTCCGGATTAAGTCATATGTCGTTCACTGCTGTATTTTTAACTCTGTTGTCTGTTCTTTTCCTCAGCTATTCCTTCAGCAAACCCTCAAAGATGGCATCGATCCCACTCTTAAGTGGGCGCCTGACAGGGAGACCTCGGACGAGGAAGAGCCGGATCAGGAGATGTTCCTCCCAATGACCGATGCTACGAAGCGACCCATCGATAAACTCTCTTCCATTAGAGTTTGGCCGGATGATGAGGATGACTCGGATGTCGAGGTGATGGAAGCTGTTGCCGCTGTCCCCCTTTCTTATGCTTTTCCAGCATCAGCTAACCCCGGTGGGCAGATCCACGACGACCCTCCCCTCGCCGTGGGTGACCCTAATCCGGTAGCACCGAAGAAGAATCGGGGAGCTGCATCAAGTTCTTCCTCCGGACCTTCTCAGCCCACCAAAAGGCGAAAGAAGTCTGGAGACAAAACAGCCTCCAAGCCAGCAGCCAAGGCGCCAGCACGAAGGGCTCGGAAGCCCAAGGAGCCCCTGACCTCGGATGCGTAAACCCCTTTTCCCTCTGCAACTTAGTCTTCCTTTTATTGTTGTAGTTTCTCATCCGACATTGTTTGATTCGGCAGGGCCGGGGTGGATGTCCCCCAGAGTGGATCTAGCATTGCTTTGCCGCTCCGACTCAGCCCCTTAGCCCCTCGTGGCGACTGGTCACGCCCGCTGAGCCCTATTCCAGAGGGTTTTGCGGCTACTCCGGGTTTTACTCCACCTTGTCAAGAGGGGGGTAACCTTGGAGCGGGGGAGACTGGCCCAGCCGAGGCAGTGGCATCCACAACTTCGGCTTCGCCGCAACTAGCAACTACTGAGACTACCTCAGCACTAGCACCAACTCCAGCACCAACCCCAGCAGCAAGAGCACCAGCGCCAAGCTCCTCATCCTCGTCCGGGACTTCTCAGTCTCAGCGAGAAAGTACCCAAACAGCTTCTAAAGGGAAATCCGCTGCAACTTCTTCCTCCTCCCAGCAGCCCAAGGGCAAAAAGGCCCCTGACGCCACCAGGACAGCGTTCGTCGAGGCTGGACAACGCACTCTCGCATCCATGCTTCCCAAGAAGCCTCCAACACCGAAGGACGCCCCTGCCGAGCCAGCTGATGCGCAGCAACTTGTTCTGCACACCAGCCTAGCCCTAGCCCTGGTTGAGAGGAAGGAGGCGCATGCGAAGGGCTTGGTGGCGCCCCATATGCCCACCAGCGAGCGATACCCTCCGAGCCTGATTGAATTCGTCATGAATTGGAACAAGGCGGAGTTCGTTCACGACGACGATCTTCTAGAGAAGTTCGGCCCCGCTGAATTCTCTGCTCAAATGAACACAACCGCTAAGGCAATCAACCTTGCGGGTCGGATGATGGAGGTACATTACTTGTTTTCCTTAGCCAGTTGTAGATATTAGTAATATAACCATTAGTCCCCGAGCCTCCAGGGGAGTAACTTGTTACTCGGCCGGATGCTCCTTAGAAAACTAACGTAGCTCCTTGATAACTTCGAATCTGCACATTCCTAGATCTGGGTTAAGTTCTACTTGGCCCGGATCTTGTACACTTCGAATATGCACACACCTAGAGCCGGGTTAAGTTCCACTTGGCCCGGATCTTGTACACTTCGAATATGCACACACCAAGAGCCAGGTTAAGTTCCACTTGGCCCGGATTTTGTACACTTCGAATATGCACACACCTAGAGCCGGGTTAAGTTCCACTTGGCCCGGATTTTGTACACTTCAAATATGCACACACCTAGAGCCGGGTTAAGTTCCACTTGGCCCGGATTTTGTACACTTCGAATATGCACACACCTAGAGCCGGGTTAAGTTCCACTTGGCCTGGATCTTGTACACTTCGAATATGCACACACCAAGAGCCGGGTTAAGTTCCACTTGGCCCGGATTTTGTACACTTCGAATATGCACACACCTAGAGCCGGGTTAAGTTCCACTTGGCCCGGATTTTGTACACTTCGAATATGCACACACCTAGAGCCGGGTTAAGTTCCACTTGGCCCAGATTTTGTACACTTAGAATATGCACACACCTAGAGCCGGGTTAAGTTCCACTTGGCCCGGATTTTGTACACTTCGAATATGCACACACCTAGAGACGGGTTAAGTTCCACTTGGCCCGGATTTTGTACACTTTGAATATGCACACACCTAGAGCCGGGTGAAGTTCCACTTGGCCCGGATTTTGTACACTTCGAATATGCACACACCTAGAGCCAGGTTCAGTTCCACTTGGCCCGGATTTTGTACACTTCGAATATGCACACACCTAGAGCCGGGTTAAGTTCCACTTGGCCCGGATTTTGTACACTTCGAATATGCACAAGGCTAAGTTATATCTTTGTACTCTTTGCAGGTGACCACCAACCGCCGGAGCGCTGAGTTTCAGCGCCTCCTGGATACTCATAAGATGCTGCGCGCGAAGCAAACTGCACTTCTCGCAGAATACGAGAAAAGGGGTAAATTTCTTCCTTGGCATTTCTCTGTTTTTATTCATCCTCTTCTACCGAACTAACCCATCATTCGTTTTCCGCAGCTGGGGTGGAGGCTGAGAACAAGCTTATGAGGAAGAATCTGGATCAGATCAAGGGTAAGTTACTTTTGTCCGATCCTGCTATGCTTTCCATCTTCTTTCCTCCTTGGCTCGGCAAACACTCATACCTTGGCTCTGCCGGGTCAATACACTATTTCAGCATCTCTTGAAGATAGTGTGCTCGTGCCTGATATGATGCTGCATTTTCTCGAACAAGCAGGACATCATCAAGCCGAGCTCAAAAAGAAAGACGATGAGCTTGCCCTCCTCCGGACCAAGGATGATGAGATCGCCAGGCTCAAGGTCGAGATGGAGAAAATGAAAACACAACACCAGTCCGAGCTCCAAAATGTTGGCCAGGATTACACTGAAGAGCACGAGCGCCTCAATCTCCAGATCACCAAGGACCAGGATCTACTCAAGGAGGCCGACACTAAGCTTAATTCGGCGAATGCTGAGCTTGTGCAGCTTCGCAAAAGACGCCATGACTGCACCAGGGAGTCGACTCGGATCCTCAGCCATATATCACGTAAGCTCCTTTCCCTTATCCGACATATTTCTCCGGGTTACTTCACATGTGTTTTCTTTACCTGCTGCTCTTGTCTCGTTTTCAGGCAAATTTCCTGAGGGCACTGCCATTGCGAGCGCTGCTGTTGCTGATTTCCGCCGAGAGAGGGGTACTCCCGTTGCTCCTGACGGTGAAGAAATTCCCTATGACCTGGAGGACCTGTTGGTTAGCCTGTCATCTCGCGTGGAACTCCTCAAGAACTATGGCAAGGATATCCTTGACGTTGCAGTCCGAACTTCAACACGTTCTGGCCTGGAGAAGACACTCCGGAGACAACCGCAATTCTTGTTGAAAAGCTGATGGAAATCGAGACCCAGCTTGACCTTTGGAGAGAGTCCGCTGGACGCGCTGCAGCTGATACCGTTCTTCACTACGTACTCACATGGTACGAGAAGATCGGTCTCAACCTCCTAGCACGCATGCGCACCGGATCCCCATGGACCAATGACCCGGAGTGGGTAGCTCGGCGCCAGGCTTGCACCCATGGCCTCATCGAATATGCTCCCATTCATGAATGGACTGAGGGACCGAGCTTCCTGGAAGCCGCTGGTGATGAAGATGTTGAGAACGTTGAAGATGGCTCGGACGAGGATGAAGAGGACGATGCCTCGGATATCGAAGATGGCGAAGATGACGCCGAACTTCCTCCTCCTGCTGCCCCTTGAGTGAAAACACCTTAAAATTTATCAGATCCCCGGTATGCCGGGTGGAGTTGTATCTAGTACACATGTGATATTTTGCTACTAAGTTTCTTATGCCGGATTAACTTGGGCGTAGTCCCCGAGTTTCACTTTGTTGTTCGTTCAATCTTTTGGCTCGGTTCGTGTCTCCCTTGATTCGGTTTTACGACTTATGAATCCGAGCTTCAAAAATTGTTTTAACAATACTTGGAAACTTTAGGCTTAGCTCAAAATAACTCAGCATAATAGTTTGAAAGTAAATACAAGGTTAGTCCGGAAAACAAACGTCGGCTCGATTAAGTTCTTTTCCTTAGTCGTTTTTCATGTGTTAGGCAATTCCAAACTTGTTCTCTTGCTTGCCATGAAGCCAATTCTTGTTGGACAGCAGCAAGTCGAAGAGTTGGGTTTTTGCTGCCCACACACTACTAATCCGAGTTAAGTGGAACAACTTACTCCAGCTGACATATAAATAATAAAAGATAACAAATATTATTAAGGCAGTCCCCGAGTTAATGCCCGAGGCACCAACACTTCATTGATAAGCTCATTGCCGGCAGATATACCGACATATGAGAAGACTCGGATACATATACTTCTTCGCTAAGTGTACAAAGGACGAAGCAGAGCTACATTCCATGGACGCTTAGATTCCTCGCCGGACCTGTCCGCCTTGTTCTTTTCATGTGGCTTTGCATCTATACGATAATAAGAATCGTTGTGCAACGCTTTGCTCACAATGAATGGCCCTTCCCATGGGGGGATAACTTATGCATGCCAGCAGTACGTTGTACCAACCGGAGCACCAAATCGCCTTCCCGAAAAACTCGGGGGCTTACTTTCCGGCTATGATAGCATCGAAGATTTTGCTGATATATGGCGGATCTGGACAATGCCAGTTATCTCGCTTCTTCCAGCAGATCAACATCATTTTGCCGGGCTTCTTGCACTTCGGCTTCTGTGTATTGGGTGACCCTAGGCGAATCATGCTCTATGTCGGCTGGTAATACAGCTTCTGCCCCATATACCAGAAAAAATGGCGTATAGCCTGTTGATCGATTCGGAGTTGTTCTTAAACTCCACAGTACCGCTGGTAGTTCTTCTATCCAGCACCTCGCTGATCTTTGCAGCGGCTCAATGAGCCGGGGTTTTATCACGGATAATACTAATCCGTTCGATCTTTCCACTTGTCCGTTCGATGCAGGGTGGGCTACCGAAGCGACGTCCAGCCGGATCTTCTTATCTCGGCAGAAACGCGCAAATGCTCCTTCCGCAAAATTTGTGCCATTATCAGTTATGATACTGTGAGGATAACCATATCTCAAGATGATGTCTTTGAGAAATGTTACGGCCTTAGCTCCATCACACTTTCTTATAGGCTTCACTTCAATCCACTTCGTAAATTTGTCCACCATGACCAAAATGTGAGTCATATTTCCTCTTGCTGGTTTAAACGGGCCAACCATATCCAAGCACCATACGGCAAATGGCCATGTTATTGGTATGGTCTTGAGCTCCGACATTGGCATATGTGTCTTGGTAGCATACCTCTGACAACCATTGCATTTTCTCACTAGATCTTCTGCTTGTTCTAAGGCACTTGGCCAGTAGAATCCATGTCGGAAGGCTTTTGCCACCAAGGCTCGGGACGAGGCATGATGCCCGCACTCCCCTTGATGTATATCTCGGAGGATGTCAAGCCCTTCTTCCGGGTCAACGCATCACTGGAGGACATTGGTCATGCTTCTTTTGTATAGCTCGGAATTGATGATCGTGTATGCCTTAGCTCTCCTCTGAGTTTGCCTGGATATCACCTCCTCTGTGGGTAAAGTTCCATCTTTCAGGAATTGAAATATAGGTAGTGCCCAAGCTGGTATCGCTCGCACAGGGAACATATCCTCATCAATTTCCATTTGATCCACCGGCATAACTTCAACCGGATCATGCTGAGCAATCCCCGGGTCTTGCGAAGCAGTCCCCGGGTTTGCTGAGGCAGTCCCCGGGTTTCGCGCACCACCTCCCATGTCAATGTCCATGGGCATAGCTCCGGATTCTGTATCTTCCGGGACGTAAATTGAGTCGGTTTCTGGGGACGGCCTGATAGATGGTTTTCTGAGGTGCTCTAATGCTACACCTGGTGGAATTGCTTGTCGGGTTGACCTGAGCTTCGACAACATGTCGGCAGCCTCATTTTCCACCCGGGGTACATGGTGAAATTCGCATCCCTCAAAGTAACCAGATATCTTCTGCACATGAAATCTGTACAGTGCCATGTTTGGATCAAGGGCGTCCCACAGTCCCGACACTTGCTGTACTACCAAATCCGAGTCACCAGAGCACAGGATCCGACGTATCCCAATCTCTTTTGCCACTTTGTGCCCATGCACAAGTGCTTGATATTCAGCGACATTGTTTGATGCCGCGAAATGGATCTGCAACACGTATTTCAGCTGGTCCTTCTTTGGCGAGGTAAGTACAACTCTGGCACCTAGGCCGGTTTTTGTTTTTGACCCGTCAAAGTGCATCCTCCAATAGTTTGGATCTGGCAGGGGTGGTTCATACTGCACCTCGGCCCAGTCTACGAAAAAGTCCGCCACAACTTGTGACTTGATTGCTTCTCTTCTGTCATATTGCGATGCATAGGGAGCTAGCTCAATTGCCCATTTTGCGATCCTACCACTCGCATCCTTGTTACTCATTATCTCGGATATGGGAGCTTCACATATTACCCTGATGGGATGCTCCTCAAAGTAATGCTTCAACTTCTTGGCTACCATATAGACACCATATGCCACCTTTTGATAGTGTGGGTAGTTCTGCTTTGAGGCAGATAATACCTCGCTCAGGTAATACACTGGCCTTTGCACCGACTTACCTTCTTCGTCGCGTTCTACCACTATGACTGCACTTACAACTCAGTTAGTTGCGGCTATATAGAGCAACATTGGCTCCTTTGATAGTGGAGAGGCTAACACTGGCGCAGTGGCTAACATCTTCTTCAAGTGGGCAAAGGCTTCATTGGCCTGCGGCGTCCAAACAAACTTATCCGACTTTTTCATGAGTTAGTAGAGAGGCAATGCCTTTTCTCCCAACCGACATACAAACCGACTTAACGATGCCAGGCAACCAGTGAACTTCTGGACATCGTTAAGACACTTCGGCAGTTCCATTCGTTCGATGGCCCAGATTTTAGTTGGATTAACTTTGATACCTCGGCTGGAGACAAGAAATCCGAGTAACTTTCTAGCCGGGACACCGAAGGTACATTTTTCCGGGTGAAGCTTCATCTGGAACCTTCTTAAGTTCACGAATGTCTGCCTGATATCGTCAAGGAGCGTCTTGATTTCCTTGGTCTTGATAACCACATCATCCACATATACCTGTACATTTTGACCAATTTGGTCATGCAAACATTTTTGCATACATCTTTGGTACGTTGCCCCTGCATTACGTAAACCAAAAGGCATGGTGCGATAGCAATAAGCCCCATACGGGGTGATAAATGCAGTCTTTATTTGATCATCCGGATTTAGAGGTATCTGGTGGAAACCAGAATATGCATCAATGAATGACAACAATTCACATCCAGCAGTTGAGTCTATGACCTGATCTATCCTTGGCAGTGGAAATGGATCTTTTGGACACGCCTTGTTTAGGTTCGTGTAATCGATACACATACGCCAAACCACTGCCACATTTGGATCATCCTTCTTCTTCTCCACCAGCACCGGATTAGATAGCCAATTCGGGTAAAGAACTTCCATGATAAATCATGCAGCCAACAACCGAGTTATCTCATCTCCGATGACCTTTCTCCTATCCTTGTTGAAGCGGCGGAGAGGTTGCTCACCGGCCTTGCTCCGGGTCTCACGTTTAAAGAGTGCTCGGCCAACTCCCTCGGAACACCTTGCAAGTCCTGGTGGACCAAGCAAAAATATCCCGATTCTCACGGAGGAAGTTGACGAGCTTGCTTTCCTATTTGTCACTTAACCCGGCACCAACTGTTATGGTGCGCTCTGGGAACATATCATCAACAGGAACCTTCTTGGTATCTTTTGTGGCTTGGAATGAGACACTTCCATGCGGGTTACTCAGCGCCGGCATATACTGCTGTGCGGACTGAGCCAATGCCGCCACCTCTTGGATTTTCCTTTTCTCTTGCGCAACCACGAGTGACTCGGCTAGGTTAGACCCGGCCGACGCACACTCAATGGAACGTCGGAAATACCCAGCAGTGGTAATCACTCCGTTTGGCCCGGGCAACTTCATCTTCAAGTAACTAATGTGACAACTTGCCATGAACTTGTTCAGTGCTGGCCTTCCGAGTAACGCGTGATACGCACTTTCCAAGTTCACCACTTTGAACTCCAAATTTTCAGTTCGGCAGTTATCTCTCATTCCGAACAGTACGTCAACCCGGACCTTGCCTATGGGCTCACAAGAAATGCCGGGCACAATACCATGGAAAGTTGTCCTTGTAGCCTAGAGCATGTTCTCCCAGATACCTAACTTGCACATTGTATCCGCATACATGATGTTAATGCTACTGGCATTGTCAATCAGTACCTTGGAGAACCTCACATTAATGTTTGGCCCAATGAATGTCGGATCTAGCACTAACGCATACGAGCCAGGACTTGGCATAAGCTTGGAATGATCTTTGATACTCCAGGTAATTTCCTGATCCGACCAAGGCATATACCTCGTCACTGCGGGCATTACTGCATTCACCTCCATATGTCGGCGCTGCAAGCTCTTTCTATCTGTTTCTTCAGTGGTGAACACACAGTAACTCTGATGATGCTCTCTGTACTCATTCCTCCCCTCATTTCCGGGGTACCTCTGATTCGGTTGAAGCTGGTTTTCCACTTGATGCACTGCATCCCTTCTCTCATGGTTATCATACCTCGGCGGAGGGGGAGGCAACATTAGCTGTTGCGTGTTCGCTTCGGAGAGCAACTGCTGCCGGGGTAACTCCTGCCGAGGTTGATCGTTCCGGGGTGCTTGAGCATTCCCCGAACCACCTTGTTCTATTTTGCGCATCCACTCACACTGCCTTGTTGTATGACTTGCTGGGTTATTCGGATTTGGCATGTGAAATTTACACGGCTGATCCAACATCGACTCATAAGTATACCTCGGACGGTTCTTCTTTTCTTGACACTGTTTCTTTTGCTCTGGCGTCCAAGTTTTCTTGCCATCATTTCTCGGAGTCCATTGCCCTCCAGTTTTCTGACGTTGATTGCTCCCTGTTCCGGGCTGATCTTGATTCACAGCTGCAACTTGTTGCGAACTATACTGGTGATCCGGTCTGTCATCTCTTCTTTTACCTCTGTAGTCATTCCTCCGGGATGATCCGGCTCCATCTCTCTGGTAGTACTCATCATTTGACTCGTTCGACACAAGCCTAGGTTGAGTCAGATCACCCAGAGCATACGAATCAGCGATCTGGATCATCTCTACCAATGTAGTTGGCATTTTCCTTTGCAACTTTTGCCATAGCTCACTCGCATATCTGCACCCTTGCGCAAACCATGCTATGGCCTGTGATTCTATCATGCCCTCACATGAGTTTCTCACGGTACACCACCGGGTTAAAAATTCTCTATCCATCTCGTTTGGTCTCTGCTTACACATAGCTAGGGTCTGTGGCCTATTTGGCCTCTGATACGTACTTGAGAAGTTGCTGATAAACATTTCTTCAAAATCTATCCAGCAGTTAATACTTCCGGGTGGCAAATTGTTCAACCATACCCTCCGGCTTTGTACTGCCGTCATACGTCTTTGTGCCTCTGGGTAACTGGAAGTTAGGCACCGGTGGCTCCTTCATGATCCGGGGCCCAAAACACGCAGGACTCGGAGGACCTTGACATTCAATCTATTCCGACCTATACAATCGGTCCAGTTTTAACCTTGCATCATCCAGCATTAGATCCCTGCTTCCCAATCTCGACCCTATCACATGATAGTCCGGCCTTGGGTATCCTGCATTCACCATTTCCGAATCTCCATCGTTATACCGGTCTTGTTCTTGTGGAGCACCTCTCTATTGCATACCTCAGTCGGCACTTTGCTCTTGCCTTGGTATATTCCGCTGTTGCGGTTGTCCTGCCGAGTTACGCTGTCCGGCATTGCCATTTACAGCGTTTCATTGACCAGCATTGCCTTGGTCGCGATTACCTCGGCCAGCTTCACCTCGGCTCACACTCCGTCGATCGTCATTTCTCTGTACTTCCTTTCCTTTCCCTGCCCTTGTCGGGTCATACGGGACGATCTGTTTATTTCTCCTGGCCGAGGTTACTACCTCCTCTCTCCTAGGACCACCATGAGGAGACGATGCGGCTCCTGCGGATTTCTCCGGGTTACCTACCCCTGAATGAATGATCTTAGAGGCCCCAGCTCTCTCTGGGTTAGCCCTGAGCAGTTCCTCATTTTGTCTGTTCATGATCCGAACCAACTCATTGACCCTATCTTGCTGCCTCTGACGGGCTTCACCCGTCAGACCCTCTAGCTCAGATGCAGCTACATCCGCTGCTCTAAGGTTCTTTGTCGAGGTACTATACCTCGGCAGCCCCACGGACAAGTAGTTTTCTGACTCCTCAATCCTAGTATCACCCTCTTTGTTCATTTCAGTCATGAGATTTCTCCCCTTTACTTTTACAGCATCAACTTTGTTTGCCTTTGCGTACTCACGCAGCGTCATGTTCAACGACTGCTGAGCCGCAGCTATCTTTTTTGCACCCTCTAGAATTTCTTGCCTAGTTTCCTCTAGCTCGGCCTATGCCTGAGCCAGATCCACTACTGCTGCTACAGGGTTTGCCAAGCTATCCATCGCTTCCCACAACACATTCTCCGGCCTCTCTAGCGGAGGACCTCTACCTTTTCTTGGTGCTTTGGGTGTTACCTCCAGATTTGGCGCCGGATCCTTGCTTGCGCCAGCGCCAGGCGCAGTCATCATCACCTCAGCACGGTCTGGGGAGCGATTGATGCATGCCCCGTAAACCACGCGGCTCGCCCGCCTCGACGACGTGCCGTGGATGAACGCATGATACATCCACAGCAACGTAGACCTTGTGCGCGCCGAGCTTGACGAAGAGGCCGTTGCACGGAAGAGGACGTGTGCCGAAGCAGCCAGCGTTGTCACTGAGGAAATCTAGCGCTGGACGAGCCCGGAGACGATGCGTTCACCGGTGCCGATGAGGTTTCCCGTCCGGATCTTCACCCCTACTAGCGCCGCTAGCCCCACGGTGGGCGCCAACTGTCGTGGTGGTGTCATGGCAGATGATATGGATAGGCTAGAGGTGGGGACTATACGCACTAGAGGAATCCAGGGAGGGATAGTGAGGTGATTCCACACATAGAAGTTTTATATATGTTCCACTTCCAAGATTTACATGTGCTCCTAGAGCTATATTGGGGAGAGGAGGAAGAAGGAACTCTCTTACTCTCACCACCGGCTAACCCATACAATGCTCAACCCGTAGAACCTAAAAATCATCAACCAACCCCTTCTACAGAGGACCTAGCCCTCCTTATATAGGGGTAGCTAGGTCTCCACTTAGGGCATACGTGGAGGCATATTCCAGGGAATATGCCTCCTCCCAAAATAGTAAGCCGACCGGGTTGCTTTTCCCCAGCGTCACACAAGCAGAGGCTACGTGTGCCTCTACGGCGCATGCGTCAGCCAACATCGGCATCGTCACCTCTGTCGGCCACGCCTCGGTGGTCCTGCCTCTGTCCGCTTGGCTCATGCAGTGCGTACCGAGGCTACTTTTGACCAGCGAGATTCCTTCCTTCTCCTAGAAGCTAGATATGACCTGGATCATAGTTGACCCGGCCACATCCGTTCCTGCATACAAGTTAAATTCTTCTATCCGACTTACAACTTAAGTCGGTCGGGGCTCATTTAGGTGGACATCCCCTGGTCCGGGTTACTCCGAGATTCGGGATGCCTTGAGGTGACCCGGCCAGCATCCGCTTTGCCTTGCCGACCCTTGGCTAATTCGGCCTTTATACCCCGGCGTGACCCTACCCGGGGGTATCCCCCCAACAGACAATTTCCCAACCGGTGTATCTGGAACCTTTCTGTCCATCCCTCATGAAAAAGACAAATTCCTGCCAAAACGGGAGGAGGTTGCCAAGATTTGCACTAAAAGTACATGATATAATGCTTGTGAATTTTAAAAATAATCATTTATAGGTTTACAACAAGCTATTTCATCAGAGATCCACTTCAAGTTCAGCGAGGCTCAGCCCCGGGCTAAGAAGCTTCATGCCCGTCGTTTTGAATATAGTTTGAAATGGGCATAAGAAATTCAAAAATGATCCAAACAATGTGAAACCTTCGCGTGGTGTCATATTATGCGTCACAGTTGCAAGGAAAAATTTTGAACTTGAAAAATTGCAAACATCTTAAAAAATCCTTCACAAAATGACCTATCATCCTCGATGTTTCATGGCATTTAGGTCAAACCACCAATGTTATGGCTAGAATCAGGGCATAGTTTGTGATAATATGTCCATATTGTGCACACATATGCATCTTGGGATGGCTTACGACATTGCAGGAGGAAGTTTTTCTTTTCGACGCATGAAAAAGCCAATTTCCATTTTTGAGGTTCCAAAATCGGGGTGTTCTATGAAGCAACCACCAAATTAAAGTTTGGCATTGGTACCAACCCATTTTTCAAAAATACTAGACCACCTTATATGGACAATTTCCCAACCGGTGTATCTGGAACCTTTCTATCCATCCCTCATGAAAAATACAAATTCCCGCCGAATCGATAGGAGGATGCCAAGATTTGAACTACAGGTACATGATAGAATGCTTGTGAATTTAAAAAAAACATTTATAGGTTCACAACATGCTATTTCATCAGAGATCCACTTCAAGTTCAACGAGGCTCAGCCCCGGGCTAAGAAGCTTCATGCCCGCCGTTTTGAATATAGTTTGAAACGGGCATAAGAAATTCAAAAATGATCCAAACAATGTGAAACCTTCGCGTGGTATCATATTATGTGTCACAGTTGCAAGGAAAAATATTAAACTTGAAAAAATGCAAACATCATAAAAAATCCTTCACAAAATGACCTATCATGTTCGATGTTTCATGGCATTTAGGTCAAACCACCAATGTTATGGCTAGAATCAGGGCATAGTTTGTGATATAGTGCCCATATTGTGCACACATGTGCATCTTGGGATGGCTTATGATGTTGCAGGAGGAAGTTTTCCTTTTCGACGCACGAAAAAGCCAATTTCCATTTTTGAGGTGCCGAAATCGGGGTGTTTTGTGAAGCAACCACCAAATTAAAGTTTGGCATTGGTACCAACCCATTTTTCAAAAATACTAGACCACCTTATATGGATAATTTCCCAACCGGTGTATCTGGAACCTTTCTGTCCATCCCTCATGAAAAAGACAAATTCCTGCCGAATTGGTAGGAGGTTGCCAAGATTTGAACTACAAGTGCATGATATAATGCTTGTGAATTTTTAAAAAAATAATTTATAGCTTCACAACATGCTATTTCATCAGAGATCCACTTCAAGTTCAGCGAGGCTCAGCCCCAGGCTAAGAAGAGTCATGCCCGCCGTTTTGAATATAGTTTGAAACGGGCATAAGAAATTCAAAAATGATCCAAACAATGTGAAACCTTCGTGTGGTGTCATATTATGTGTCACAGTTGCAAGGAAAAATATTGAACTTGTAAAATGTAAACATCATAAAAAATCCTTCACAAAATGACCTATCATGTTCGAGGTTTATTGGCATTTAGGTCAAACCACCAATGTTATGGCTAGAATCAGGGCATAGTTTGTGATAATCTGCCCATATTGTGCACACATGTGCATCTTGGGATGGCTTACGATGTTGTAGGAGGAAGTTTTCCCTTTCGACGCACGAAAAAGCCAACTGAGACTAAAGCTATCGGTGGGATAAGGACGCATGGGTAACCTTTAGTCTCGGCTGGTGGGTGCAACTGAGACTAAAGCTGTCAGTGGGATAAGGACGCGTGGGTAACCTTTAGTCCTGGCTGGTGGGTGCAACCGAGACTAAATCTGTCGGTGGGATAAGGACGCGTGGGTAACCTTTAGTCCCGGCTGGTGGGTGCAACCGAGACTAAAGATGTCGGTGGGATAAGGACATGTGGGTGGACGCACTGCTCGATGAGATAAAGCATGTAGCGCACGACGCCGTGTCAGAGGAACAAGACAAAGTAGAAGCGGCGCCCTGCCTATAAAGGGACCATCGATACGCCATGGCAAGCAGCTCAACAAGCCAACATAGGTAGAGAGAGTTTCATCCCCATGGATGGAGGGTTGGGAAATCTCCCGTGGCGGAGCTTCTCGAAGATGTCGTGGGTGCACACGCCCTACGGCATCTTCGGAAGCTCCGCCTCGAAAAAAATTCCCTCCAAGCCCGTGAAAGACTCCATCTCCTCTAACAGTGTTGGGGAAAGGGTTGAAAAATCTCCCGTGGCGGAGCTTCTCGAAGATGTCGTTGGTGCACACGCCCTACGGCATCTTCGGAAGCTCCGCCTCGGAAAAATTTCCCTGCAAGCCCGTGAAAGAGTCCATCTCCTATAACAATGTTGGGGAAAGGGTTGAGAAATCTCCCGTGGAGGAGCTTCTCGAAAATGTCGTTGGTGCACACGCCCTAAAGCATCTTCGGAAGCTCCGCCTCGGAAAAATTTCCTTGCAAGCCCGTGAAAGACTCCATATCCTCTAACAGTATTGGGGAAAGGTTTGGGAAATCTCCCGTGGCGGAGCTTCTCGAAGATGTCGTTGGTGCACACGCCCTACGGCATCTTCGAAAGCTCCACCTCGGAAAAATTTCCCTGCAAGCCCGTGAAAGACTCCATTACATAAAGTTTCGATACATCACATAAAGCTTCCATACATTACATAGAATTACATAGGGTTTAGGATATGAATCCTTCGTCGCGTATGTTGATCCCTTGACTATGATCGCTTCTTAGGCCATAACCATGGATCATCTTCTTTGCCTAACAGGATGCTTGGGTCAGTTTTCACGGTGAAGGGCGGAATTTCATCAAACTTATCATAATCTGCTGACATGTCTATCTTGTCCTCGACTCCCGCGATGTTTCTTTTCCCTGAAAGAACTATGTGACGCCTGGGCTCATCGTATGATGTATTTGTTTCCTTATTTTTTCTTTTTTTGGTCTAGAGGACATGTCCTTCACATAAAAACCCTGAGCCACATCATTGGCTAGGACGAATGGTTCGTCTCTGTAATCAAGATTCTTGAGATCCACTATTGTCACTCCGTACAACTGGTCTACCTTTACCCCTTCTCCATTCATGTTGGCCCAACTGCACCGAAACAAAGGGACCTTAAAAGTAGGTCCATAGTCAAGTTCCCATATCTCCTCTAACCATAGTATGTGTCCTTTTTCCCATTCTCTCATGTTGCATCAAAGCGGACACCACTGTTTTGGTTGGTGCTCTTTTTATCTTAGGCAATCGTGCAAAATGTATTCCCATTTATCTCGTACCCTTGGAAAGTCAATACAGTCACAGATGGTGTCGCGGCCAACAAGTAGAGCTAATCTCCAATAGTGGTGTCATTCATGAGCTGATCTCCAATAGTGGTGCCGAAAGACTCCATGTGATTTTCTTTAATCCAGTAGTCATCCTTCCCCGGGAACTTGGAGCGTACAACATTCATGTGTTACTCGATATACGGAGCCACGAAGGTAGAACTTTGGAGAACTATGTAGTGTGCTTGATTCAAAGAAAGTCCGTCCCTAAATATCATTGCTTTCTTTCCTAGCGTGCCTTTTCCACTCAGTCTCCCCTCATACCGATATTCAGGAACACCAATCGGCTTAAGGTCAGGAAGAAAGTCTACACAGAACCCAATGACCTCCTCTGTTCCATAGCCCTTGGAGATGCTTCATAATATTGAACAAGGACGGGGGGAACACCAACTCAAAACTGACAAGACATTGGACCACATCCTTCTGTAGCCTTTCTAGACTTTCTCGATCGATTACCTTCTGAGATATTATATTGAGGAATGCACATAGCTTCAAAATGGCTAATGGAACATTTTCTGGTAGAAGCCCCCTCAATGCAACCGGAAGCAACTGTGGCATAATCACGTGCCAATCATGAGACTTCAGGTTCTAAAATTTTTTCTCTGCCTTATTTATTATTCCCTTTATATTTGACGAGAAGCCAGTCGGGACCTTGATACTGTAAAGGACTTCAAAAAAGATTTCCTTCTCTGCTTTGTTAAGAGCGTAGCTTCTTAAGTATTTACGTCCATTATCAGTATGCTTGTTGTGTGGGTCTTTGATATGTTGCTGGTCCTCCCGTGCTTCTGGTGTATCTTTTGTCTTCCCATACACGCCCAGGAAGCCTAGCAGGTTCACGCAAAGATTTTTCGTCACGTGCATCACGTCGATGGAAGAACGGACCTCTAGGTCTTTCCAATACTCAAGCTCCCAAAATATAGATTTCTTTTTCCACATGGCCGTGTGTCCGGTAATGGGGTCTTTTGGAACAGATTGACCGCCAGGACCCTTTCCAAAGATTACTTCTAGGTCCTTCACCATACCAAATACATCAGGACCTTTAGGGAACTTAGGCTTCTTCCGGTAATCTGCCTCACCGTTGAAATTCTTGCCTTTCTTTCTTACTTGATGATTGGTCGGAAGAAATTTACGACACCCTAGGTACACAACCTTCTTACATTTATCCAAATATATACCTTTAGTATTATCTAAACAGTGCGTGCATGCATTGTATCCCTTGTTTGACTGTCCTGAAATGTTACTAAGAGCAGGCCAATCATTGATGGTTACAAACAACAACGCTCGTAGGTCAAATGGCTCCTGTTTGTGCTCATCCGACACCTTTACACCTAGTTCTGCCCACAACTGCAAAAGTTCATTGACTAATGGCCTTAGGTACACATCAATGTCGTTGCCGGGTTACTTCGGTCCTTGGATGAGCACTGGCATCATAATGAACTTCCGCTTCATGCACAACCAAGGAGGAAGGTTGTAGATACATAGAGTCACTGGCCAGGTGCTGTGACTACAGCTCTGCTCCCCAAAAGGATTCATGCCGTCTGTACTTAGACCAAACCATAAGTTCCTCGCGTCACCTGCAAAGTTCGAGTACTTTCTCTCGATGTTTCTCCACTGCGACCCATCGGCGGGGTGTCTCAGTTTCCCGTCTTTCTTACGCTCTTCTTTGTGCCATCGCAACAACCTGACATGCTCTTTATTTCTGAACAGACGTTTCAACCATGGTATTATAGGAGCATACCACATAACCTTAGCAGGAACACTCTTCCTGGAGGGCTCGTCATCGCCCTCAACATCACCAGGGTCATCTTGTCCGATCTTGTATCGACATGCATTGCATACTAGGCATTTATCCATATTCTCGTACTTCTCACCGCGGTACATGATGCAGTCATTAATGCATGCATGTATCTTCTCCACATCTAATCCTAGAGGGCAGATAGTCTTCTTTGCTTCGTACATTGTCTCGGGCAGCTCGTTATCCTTTGGAAGCTTCGGCTTCATTATTTTTAGTAACTTCTCAAATCCCTTGTCAGATAAGCTAGTCTCTGCCTTCCATTTCAGCAGTTCAAGTGTGGTACCGAGCTTTGTGCTGCCATCTTTGAAATTTGGGTACAACAACTTTTTGTGATCCTTTTGCATGCCTCCAACTTAAGCTTCTCCCTTTCTGTATCACATTGTTGCTTTGCATCAGAAATGACCCGACCAAGACCATCAACGGGCTCATCCGATGCCCGTTGTTCTTCTTCATTGCCGCCTCCCTCTTCTTCATTGTCTTCTATTGCAGTATCACCGTATTCTTCAGGGGACATAGGATAGCTGTCATCATCCTCTTCTTCTTCATTTTCTTCCAGCCTAACCCCTCTTTCTCCGTGCATGGCCCAACAATAATATTCGGGCATGAAACCTCTCCGAAGCAGATGTCTTTGAAGGATTCTCAGGGCAGAGTGCTCCGCCACGTTCCGACAGTCGACGCAACGACAAGGCATAAAATTATCCACTTTGTTTGCTTTAGCCAAATCGATAAATGTATGGAGGCCTGCAATAAAATCAGAATGGCGTCGGTCGCCATACATCCATCGCATCCGTGCATCGATCTGTGTCATAATAATTAACCATTACAATAACATCGTGAATAGTAAAATGACCACCCTACATGGACAGCTGCAATATTTTTGTATCAGTTACAGATAAAGAAGATAAGGTTGCTAACCTCAGCCGAGGATACCGTGTTGTGCGAATTAAAGTGTGGCTCGGAAATTTCGTCGAACACCTTGTGTGCAATCAAAGAAAAAAAAGCTAGCACCCACACCTCACACACAATCCAGCAAAAATTGGTGGGCAAAGGGCTGGGCTTATATATAGCCAGGGGAGGGTTTTTGGTCCCGGTTATTGCCATGAACCAGGACCAAAGCCCCTCCCGCGCGACACGTGGCGGCCCAGCAGCTCGCACCCTACCCAGGTCATTGATCCCAGTTAATGGCACGACCCGGGACCAATGACCTGGGTGGGGGGCGCGCTGCTGGGTCGCCACGTGTCGCGTGGGAGGGGCTTTGGTCCCGGTTCGTGGCAATAGCCGGGACCAATGCCCACCGTCGCTTCGTCGTCCCCGTGTATAAACATGAGGCCACAGTGCTTGCTTTTGCCATCACCTCGGCCTCTGTGCAGTCCATCTCCACCCCACCCCTTTAGCCATCGCCTCTCCACCGCACCGTCGTCTCACCTCCCCTCCCTCTCCAATCTCCATCGTGCCGCCATGGAGGTTCCCACGCTTAACCACTACGAGGTGGTGATGTTTGTGTACTACGGCATCCTCGCGCCGCCGCGCGCGATCGTGCCCGCCGGATTTCGCATCAGCGAGGCGGGTGTGCCGGTGGCTCCGCTCCTCAACCCCCGCGGATACGAGATGGAGTACGTCATCGTGGAGCGTCGCTGCCAGCTGCCCGCGTAGATGAGGGCGTTGCCCCGGTATGCGGCGACCAACGAGTACTGGCATCGGCTGTTCAAGAAGAAGCGGAAGGCCAAGCTTGGGAACCGCATCGTGGACGGGCGCCTGGTGCACCCGGATCGCCGCAACCAAGAAGGGCGGGAGATGTTCTGGTCCGTCCCTGGATGGACCATCTACACCGCCATCGACGCTGCTAGGCGCGCAGAGGAGCTCCGTCTCCCGAACAATGCCAAAATCGTGGAGATTTTGTCCGACGACGACGAGGAAGCCGGCGGCTCAGAGGACAGCGGCAGCGGAAGTGTTGTCGACTAGAAAAATTTGTAAAGTCGCATCTTTGTATGGAAATATTTGTGGTCGAATAATAAAATGTCTCAATTTAGATCTTTGTCTCGATTAATTTGTAAAATATTTTGTCAAAAATACTGATCAATTCAATTGCTACCTCGAATTAATTTTTGCCCCGAATTAATTTACATTAATTGTCCTGGACTGCTGACCGTCACGGGGTTTTTGGTCTCGGTTCGTGGCATGAACCGGGACCAATGCCCCGCAGAGCGCCACGTGTGCGTCGCGGGGGCATTGGTCCTGGTTCATGCCACGAACCGGGACCAATGCTTAGAGAAGAACCGGGACCAATCCCTAGGCGACATGAACCAGGACCGGTGCCTAGCATTGGTCCTGGTTATGGAAACGAACTGGAACCAATGGAATTTGGGCTGTGGACCAAAGGCCCTCTTTCTACCAGTGCGTATAGTGTTTTTCACTGGTGGAAAAATGGCCTCTAGTCCCGGTTCATAAGGGCCATTGGTCCTGGTTCCCGAACCAGGACTAATCAATCGGGACTAATGCTAGTCCCGGTTCGTGCACGAACCGGGACCAATGGGTATTCACGTGGGCGGGCGAGCGACGAGGGAGGGTGGATCATTGGTCCCGGTTTGTGGAACAAACCGGGACCAATGGGTCCCCACGTGGCAGTGCCAGAGACGGGCGGGGGTGGATCATTGGTCCCGGTTCTTGGCACGAACCGGGATCGTTGGTCTCTGTGCCGTGGCAGGGTTTTGTGCCGCGACAGGATTTTCGGGCTATTTTTCTGCCGCGGCAGGATTTTTTTTATAAATTTAATGGTACTACATATATACAGCAATAATGAAACCACGATATATATATTACACATCATGCATGATCACAAATATATACACCGTCTCATCCGTCTTCTTGGTCGAAATATATTATAATTACAAACGATACTCTCACACGAATTTGATCTAATTTACATCTTCTTTTATACACTTCACCCTTCCAAATGAAGTGGGTAATAGTATTCTCATTTCGGATCTATGACTTGTTCTAACAAGAATCTGACAATTTCCTCTTGAATTGCTTGCATGCGTTATTGTGATAGAAGACCGTCCCGCATCCGTTCGATCTAATATAAAGAAGGGGATCAATATATATGAATGAAACTAAACACAATTGGTGGTAATAAAATAAAGTTGTGATTATTGTGTATCATACTTCATTTTTTTTGATGTTCCGGTCTGCCCCCTTCTCTTCGGTCGTCTGGCGAATGAACTCGCAGACATAGTATCCACATAAGTTATTCCTGGCTTCCTGCCTCAAGCACTTTACGAGAATGGAGTTTAATCAAAATAATAATCAAGCATGATAATGGTGGTATTGAAACTAGAATCAAAGAGATGCGTGGATCTAGCAAGTAGTACTTACAGTCCATGGTTGAAATGTAAGCTCTGGCTTCTAAACACCCCTAGTTTTGGCGGTGAACCGTTTCCAAGCCTTCTGGAGGCATTCCTGCATGTCCGCCCACTTTTCTAATGGTGTGCGTTTCGAGTCCAGGACTTTTACTACTCCGGTGTCAACAGAAATGATTAAGAGAATATAGTGGAATCTTGACACACTAACAAAATATAACACGAGTGAATTATACGCTTAACATCGAGTAATCGAAAATAGAATGTGTACAAGACAGTAACACTCACGCAACGTTGTAAGGAAATAGTATTTCCCTTCTGTTGCTGAAATACTTCAATGCTTGGAACAAGTTATCCTCTGCCTCTTTGGGATTTGTTTTTAGAGTAACTTCATGAACGAAATTACAGTCAACAAACCCAAGGTCATAGATTTGTCCATTGTTGCATGCTTGAATCTTCATTCTGCATATATAATTAGTATAGTGATTAGTAAGATTATACAAGCAACAAATGAGCTGAGCTAGAAAGACTTAATTACAGAACTTAATAATACTTACAAACAATAGGCACTGGCGATAGTTTTGTCGAGGGCGTCTTATTGGTAAAACTGAAATAATTCTGGAAATTCGATCAGTAGGAGGCCATCTCCATGACTGTAATGGTGGTGTTTATATGCAGCATAGATCCAGTTTTTGGAATCGGCATAGGCTTGGATGTACCAGTTATGCAGTCTTCGCATTTTTGTTGGTAGATCTTTGACTAACTCGGGTTTGACGAGAGGAGCCCCGTACTGGTACACGTATGCTGTTTCTTGGTAACCCTCGAACTCATGCATACGGCTCATGTACTCAGTAATAGACAGTCCATATAATTGGGCTTTTTCTCCGTACAGTCAAACAAACTCCGGATCAATGTTCCGATCATGCCGCTCCTGGATCATCCACTCATTGGTATCGTACACTTTGAGCGGTTCGATCGATTGATTTTTCTGTTGTCCGAGCTGGGCAACTTCTTTCCCGACTCTCCGCTCTTTTGCCTCAGCCGACTTGGTAATAGAGCAATTATAGTCTGATGTGAGCGCTATGGGTTGGTGAAGCTGAATCTTAAGCGCGGCTGCTTTGGCTTTATCTTTTGCGGTGACCGGGAAAAATGCCTCTATCGGCTTTTTCTTGTTAGCCATGTCAATCTTCCACTTTTCATAATGGGCAGCTGCAGCCGCATTAGTTTCCTCATCTGTCTTCTCGCAAGGTAGGTTCTTCATATTCTGATGAGGTACTCTTGGGAGGGGCGATAGATTATGTTTCGGTGATCGGAACGTGCTCTTGCTGCTGTTGGTGGTGGTGCCCCCCTTAGTATAATTCCGCTTTTGTCTCTGAGGCTCAGGCGATGGAGACGGCTGACACGGCGGCGGAGATGGCTGAGGCGGCGATGGAGACGGTTGCGCTGAGTGGTGAGGTGGTGAAGGCGACGGTTGCGCTCGAGAATGGTGAGGTGGCGGCGAAGGTGGATTGCTGCTCTAAGGAGTGGGTGGCCCATGCGACACATAATTTGGAAGCATGATGCGCTCCTTTAGCCGTAGATTAGTCCCCCTTTGGCTTCTCCTAGTTGAGTCAGCTCCATATCTTCCCCTGCAGGGTGGTCTAGCTTTAGCTCCTCAAAATCTTCCTTCACCTCATCCACCGTGACGACAGCGTACCCTTTTGGAACCGATCTGCAATGCCAAGTTGGGTTAGGCGCAATTGGTACCACCATGCCGACCGCCGCTGTCACCCTTAAGTTCATAACCTGCACTTTTAGCTCACAAGCTGTTGTCTCCGTGATATCATCCACTGGGTAGCGTTTAGGAGGAGATGTCGTCGGTGCATCATCATCAACATCATGGAGTTGCGTGGAAGCGACGCTGCTTTTCTTATTCGATGGGGCGTTGGTACCCTCGAATGCAGCTTCTACCACGTGCCACTGAGATTGGCCGCTAGTACCTTGTTGGCTAAGTCTGTCGAGTTGATCCTGGTGCCGCTTTAATGCTTCTTCCACATTACGCAGCCAGTCTGCAGCGGCCGCTTTCTCAGCTGCCTCCCTTTCCTTTCTCCTCTGATGGCTCTTATCGGGATATCTCTTCATTTCCGGGGGGAAAGCAACCTTCCACGGCTTGGAGCCTGGTGTGCCTCGTGCTTGTCCGTCGTGTTCAGGATTTTTAAGGGCCCGTGTGAGCTCGTCGTTCTCTCTATCGGGAACGAACCGTCCCGCTGCAACATCATCTACTGCATTTCTAATATCGTTGATGGGCAGTAGGGGATCATCTTTGTGTTTCTTATTATATATTGCCCTCCCTTCTTTGTCCAACGTGCCCCCATGGCCGTAAAACCAGTTTCTCGCCCGTGGTGTCCATGTTGTGGGCTCTGGTCTGATCCTGGCAGCTATGTAATTTACCTCAAGTGCATCCCACTTAGGCATGCAACCGGCATAGCCAGCATGCCCCATGTTATGATTGTACAGTTTCTGAGCAGCGTTCTCCGTATTTATTCTAGACCTTTCCTCAGCTTTCTCCGATGTCTTGTACTTCACAAAATCCTCCCACTGGTGTCTTAACTTAGCATAGGCGGGAGCTTGCGGTTCGCCATCTACACCGACCACGTTGATCGTATACCTCACAGTGTCATCCAACTTTTTTGTTGGGCCTCGTTTCGTTCTTACGGAAGAAGTTCTCGATCCGGAGGGCTAAAAGAAGAAAGAGTGTTAATATATGCATGTATATATATATAGACAACATCATTTTAATTACAAAAATACATATATACACCTCGCCGGTGTTTGCGAGATTTAAGGTTCCACCGGAGCCGTCGCCTTCTTCCTTATCGGCTTCTCCCCTGTCCCAGGCTTCGGCTTCTACCTGACCGGAGCCATCTCCTCGGTTGAGAGACTCATCTCCCTGACCGGAATCGTTCAGAAACTCACTCGTGACATCGATATTGATATCTTCATTTTCGCAGATCATCCCTTGGAGGATGTTTTCCTGATGTGTTGGATCCATAGTATCTGCAAGTTAAACAATCAACACATGGCATCGATAATAATATAACACTATGCACTTATTTTCTAAATTGGTTTGGAATGCCATAGGTGGAAAAATAATCGAACCTATGGTACTTAGGGGGTGTCGGTGTTCCTCTATGTAAAGTAAGGTTCAAAAGTTATATGAATATGAATGCTTACATTTTTAAATGGTAGAGCTCATTTTTTTGAACATTTTGATATATTATACACATTTTTTAGATTTAAAATGAATTAGTTATGATTTTTCCCAATTTTAATCCTTTTTAAAATTATTTTTAAATAAATAAACATTTTTACAATTACTAAAACCTAACTTAAAACCTAACTAAAAACCTAACTAAAAACCTAATTAAAAACCTAATTAAAAACCTAATTAAAAACCTAACTAAAACCTACTAAAAACCTAATTAAAAACCTAACTAAAAACCGAACTAATAAAACCTAATTAATATAAAGGGCCGGCCGGGGGAGGCTTACCGGCCGGCGGTGGACGGTGGCGTGCGGGGGCGGAGAGCGATCGACGACACGGGCTCGGGTGGCGTGGGCTCGGGCGGTGCGGGCTTCGGCGGGGGGAGACGCGGGCAGGGGCTCGGCCGACGGTAGGTGCAGGGCTCGGGCGGCGCGGGCAGGGGCTCGGGCGGCAACGCGGCCGGAGGCGGAGCGACGTGGGCTCGGGGCGGCGAAGTGGGCTCAGGCGGCGCGGTCAACGACGGCTCGAAAACCCGGCAGCCTGACGGCGTCGTTTTGCTCCGCGTGTGATTTTCCTTAGGCGTTTTGCGAGTGAAGTGAATGGGGAAGAAGAAGGAGGGGAACAGTTATCTAGTACATGCCTTTGGTCCCGGTTGGTACCAACAACCGGGACCGTTGATCCTTTGGTCCCGGTTGTTGGGACGAACCGGGACCAATGGTCTGGGCAGGAGCGTTGCTGCGCTGCCACGTGCCCAGACCATTGGTCCCGGTTCAACCCAATAACCGGGATCAAAGGATCAATGGTCCCGGTTCATCCCAACAACCGGGACCAAAGGCATGTTGATGGCAGCGCGCGCACCCAGGATCATTGGTCCCGGTTGGTGGGACTAACCGGGATCGTTGACCCATTTTTCAGATTTTGGCAAATCTTTTGGTCTTCTCGCCATTTTCAAATTTGTTTTCTTCTTTAATTAATAAGATGTTTCAATTTAAGATGATTATTTATTTGGAATTTCAAAAAACTTTTAACAGGAAAAGTGCTTCAATTTAAATAACTAATCAAAAACCATTTTTTGTTTTCAAATATTTTATTTGGACTATACAATTTTACTATTTTCAATTAAAATTGCATAAACAAAATATTTATTGCATAAATTGGAATTTCAAAAAACTTTTAACAGGAAAAGTGCTTCAATTTAAATAACTAATCAAAAACCATTTTCTGTTTTCAAATATTTTTATTTGGACTATACAAATTTACTATTTTCAATTAAAATTGCATTAACAAAATATTTATTGCATAATTTGGAATTTTAAAAAACTTTTAACAGGAAAAGTGCTTCAATTTAAATAACTAATCAAAAACCATTTTCTGTTTTCAAATATTTTTATTTGAACTATACAATTGTACTATTTACAATTAAAATTGCATTAACAAAATATTTATTGCATAATTTGGAATTTAAAAAAACTTTTCAAGATTTAAACTACAAGTACATGATACAATGCTTGTGAATTTTTAAAAAAATCATTTATAGGTTCCCAACATGCTATTTCATCAGAGATCCACTTCAAGTTTAGCGAGGCTCGGCCCCGGGTTAAGAAGCTTCATGCCCGCCGTTTTGAATATAGTTTGAAACGGGCATAGGAAATTTAAAATGATCCAAACAATTTGAAACCTTCGTATGGTGTCATATTATGTGTCACAGTTGCAAGGAAAAATATTGAACTTGAAAAATTGCAAACATCATAAAAATCCTTCACAAAATTACCTATCATGTTCGAGGTTTCATGACATTTAGGTCAAACCACCAATGTTATGGCTAGAATCAGGGCATAGTTTGTGATAATGTGCCCAGATTGTGCACACATGTGCATCTTGGGAAGGCTTACGATGTTGCAGGAGGAAGTTTTCCCTTTCGACGCACGAAAAAGCCAATTTCCATTTTTGAGGTGTCGAAATCGGGGTGTTCTGTGAAGCAACCACTAAATTAAAGTTTGGCATTGGTACCAAACCATTTTTCAAAAAAACTATACCACCTTATATGTACAATTTCCCAACCGGTGTATCTGGAACCTTTTTGTCCATCCCTCATGAAAAAGACAAATTCCTGCCGAATCGGTAGGAGGTTGCCAAGATTTGAACTACAAGTACATGATATAATGCTTATGAATTTTTAAAAAAATCATTTATAGGTTCACAACATGCTATTTCATCAGAGATCCACTTCAAGTTCAGCGAGGCTCAGCCCCGGGCTAAGAGACTTCATGCCCGCCGTTTTGAATATAGTTTGAAACAGGCATAAGAAATTCAAAAATGATCCAAACAATGTGAAACCTTCGCGTGGTATCATATTATGTGTCACAGTTGCAAGGAAAAATATTGAACTCGAAAAATTGCAAACATCATAAAAAATCCTTCACAAAATGACCTATCATGTTCCAGGTTTCATGGCATTTAGGTCAAACCACCAATGGTATGGCTAGAATCAGGGCATAGTTTGTGATAATGTGCCCATATTGTGCACACATGTGCATCTTGGGATGGCTTATGATATTGCAGGAGGAAGTTTTCCCTTTCGACGTACGAAAAAGCCAATTTCCATTTTTGAGGTGCCGAAATTGGGGTGTTCTGTGAAGCAACCACCAAATTAAAGTTTGGCATTAGTACCAAACCATTTTTCAAAAATACTATACCACCTTATATGGACAATTTCCCAGCGGTGTATCTAGAACCTTTCTGTCCATCCCTCCTGAAAAAGACAAATTCCTGCCGAATCGGTAGGAGGTTGCCAAGATTTGGACTACAAGTACATGATATAATGCTTGTGAATTTTAAAAAAAATCATTTATAGGTTCACAACATGCTATTTCATCAGAGATCCACTTCAAGTTCAGCGAGGCTCGGCCCCGGGCTAAGAAGCTTCATGCCCGCCGTTTTGAATATAGTTTGAAACGGGCATAAGAAATTCAAAAATGATCCACACAATGTGAAACCTTCACGTGGTGTCATATTATGTGTCATAGTTGCAAGGAAAAATATTGAACTTGAAAAATTGTAAACATCATAAAAACTCCTTCACAAAATGACCTATCATGTTCGAGGTTTCTTGGCATTTAGGTCAAACCACCAATGTTATGGCTAGAATCAGGGCATAGTTTGTGATAATATGCCCATATTGTGCACACATGTGCATCTTGGGATGGCTTACGATGTTGCAGGAGGAAGTTTTCCCTTTCGACGCATGAAAAAGCCAACCGAGACTAAAGCTGTCGGGGGGATAAGAACACGTGGGTAACCTTTAGTCTCGGTTGGTGGGTGCAACCGAGACTAAAGTTGTCGGTGGGATAAGGACGCGTGGGTAACCTTTAGTCCTGGCTGGTGGGTGCAACCGAGTCTAAAGCTGTCGGTGGGATAACGACGCGTGGGTAACCTTTAGTCCCGGCTGGTGGGTGCAACCGAGACTAAAGCTGTCGGCGGGATAAGGATGTGTGGGTGGACTCACTGCTCGATGAGATAAAGCATGTAGCGCACGACGCTCTGTCGGAGGAACAAGACAAAGTAGAAGCGGGGCCATGCCTATAAAAGGACCATCGATAGGCCATGGCAAGCAGCTCAACAAGCCAACATAGGTAGAGAGAGTTTCATCCCCATGGATGGAGGGTTGGGAAATATCCCGTGGCGGAGCTTCTCGAAGATGTCGTTGGTGCACATGCCCTACGTCATCTTCGGAAGCTCTGCCTCGGAAAAATTTCCCTCCAAGCCCGTGAAAGACTCCATCTCCTCTAACAGTTTTGGGGAAAGGGTTGTGAAATCTCCCGTGGCGGATCTTCTCGAAGATGTCGTTGGTGCGCACGCCCTACGACATCTTCAGAAGCTCCGCCTCGGAAAATTTTCCCTGCAAGCCCGTGAAAGACCCCATCTCCTCTAAAAGTGTTGGGGAAAGGGTTGAGAAATCTTCCGTGGCGGATCTTCTCGAAGATGTCGTTGGTGCACACGCCCTATGGCATCTTCAGAAGCTCCGCCTCGGAAAAATTTCCTTGCAAGCCCGTGAAAGACTCCATTACATAAAGTTTCGATACATCACATAAAGTTTCCATACATCACATAAAGTTTCCATACATTACATAGATTTATATAGGGTTTAGGGTTAAGGATATGAATCCTTCGTCGCGTATGTCGATCCCTTGCCTATGATCGCTTCTTAGGCCGTAATCATGGAGCATCTTCTTTGCTTAACGGGATGTTGGGTCAAATTTCATGGTGAAGGGCGGAATTTCATCAAACTTATCATAATCTGCTGACATGTCTGTCTTGTCCTCGACTCCCGCGATGTTTCTTTTCCTTGAAAGAACTATGTGACGCCTGGGCTCATCGTCTGATGTATTCGTTTCCTTATTTTTTCTTTTTTCGGTCTAGAGGACATGTCCTTCACATAAGAAACCTGAGCCACATCATTGGCTAGGACGAATGGTTCGTCTCTGTAACCAAGATTCTTGAGATCCACTGTTGTCATTCCGTACAGCTGGTCTATCTTTACCCCTTCTCCATTCATGTTGACCCAACTGCATCGAAACAATGGGACCTTAAAAGTAGGTCCATAGTCAAGTTCCCATATCTCCTCTATGTAACCATAGTATGTGTCCTTTTTCCCATTCTCGCATGTTGCATCAAAGCGGACACCACTGTTTTGGTTGGTGCTCTTTTTATCTTGGGAAATCGTGTAAAATGTATTCCCATTTATCTCCTACCCTTGGAAAGTCAATACAGTCGCAGATGGTGTCGCGGCCAACAAGTAGAGCTGATCTCCAATAGTGGTGTCATTCATGAGATGTAATTGCAACCAAGTGCCGAAAGTCTCCATGTGATTTTTTTTAATCCAGTAGTCATCCTTCCCCGGGAACTTGGAGCGTACAACATTCATGTGTTCCTCGATATACGGAGCCACGAAGGTAGAACTTTGGAGAACTATGTAGTGTGCTTGATTCAAAGAATGTTCGTCCCTAAATATCATTGCTTTCTTTCCTAGCGTGCCTTTTCCACTCAGTCTCTCCTCATACCGTGATTCAGGAACACCAATCGGCTTAAGGTCAGGAAGAAAGTCTACACAAAACCCAATGACCTCCTCTGTTCCATAGCCCTTGGAGATGCTTCCTTCTGGCCTAGCACGGTTACAAACATATTTCTTTAAGACTCCCATGAACCTCTCGAAGGGGAACATATTGTGCAGAAATACAGGACCGAGAATGTAAATCTCTTCGACTAGGTGAACTAAGAGATGCGTTATAATATTGAAGAAGGATGGGGGAACACCAACTCAAAACTGACAAGACATTGGACCACATCCTTCTATAGCCTTTCAAGACTTTATCGATTGATTACCTTCTGAGATATTGCATTGAGGAATGCACATAGCTTCACAATGGCTAATCGAACATTTTTCGGTAGAAGCCCTCTCAATGCAACCGGCAGCAATAGTGTCATAATAACGTGGCAATCATGAGACTTCAGGTTCTGAAATTTTTTCTCTGCCATATTTATTATTCCCTTTATATTTGACGAGAAGCCAGCCGGGACCTTGATACTGTAAAGGACTTCAAAAAAGATTTCCTTCTCTGCTTTGGTAAGAGCGTAGCTTCTTAAGTATTTACGTCCATTATCAGTATGCTTGTTGTGTGGGTCTTTGATATGTTGCTGGTCCTCCCGTGCTTCTGGTGTATCTTTTGTCTTCCCATACACGCCCAGGAAGCCTAGCAGGTTCACGCAAAGATTTTTCATCACGTGCATCACGTCGGTGGAAGAACGGACCTCTAGGTCTTTCCAATACTCAAGCTCCCAAAATATAGATTTCTTTTTCCACATGGCCGTGTGTCCGGTAATGGGGTCTTTTGGAACAGATTGACCGCCAGGACCCTTTCCAAAGATTACTTCTAGGTCCTTCACCATACCAAATACATCAGGACCTTTAGGGAACTTAGGCTTCTTCCGGTAATCTGCCTCACCGTTGAAATTCTTGCCTTTCTTTCTTACTTGATGATTGGTCGGAAGAAATTTACGACACCCTAGGTACACAACCTTCTTACATTTATCCAAATATATACCTTTAGTATTATCTAAACAGTGCGTGCATGCATTGTATCCCTTGTTTGACTGTCCTGAAATGTTACTAAGAGCAGGCCAATCATTGATGGTTACAAACAACAACGCTCGTAGGTCAAATGGCTCCTGTTTGTGCTCATCCGACACCTTTACACCTGGTTCTGCCCACAACTGCAAAAGTTCATTGACTAATGGCCTTAGGTACACATCAATGTCGTTGCCGGGTTACTTCGGTCCTTGGATGAGCACTGGCATCATAATGAACTTCCGCTTCATGCACAACCAAGGAGGAAGGTTGTAGATACATAGAGTCACTGGCCAGGTGCTGTGACTACAGCTCTGCTCCCCAAAAGGATTCATGCCGTCTGTACTTAGACCAAACCATAAGTTCCTCGCGTCACCTGCAAAGTTCGAGTACTTTCTCTCGATGTTTCTCCACTGCGACCCATCGGCGGGGTGTCTCAGTTTCCCGTCTTTCTTACGCTCTTCTTTGTGCCATCGCAACAACCTGACATGCTCTTTATTTCTGAATAGACGTTTCAACCATGGTATTATAGGAGCATACCACATAACCTTAGCAGGAACACTCTTCCTGGAGGGCTCGTCATCGCCCTCAACATCACCAGGGTCATCTTGTCCGATCTTGTATCGACATGCATTGCATACTAGGCATTTATCCATATTCTCGTACTTCTCACCGCGGTACATGATGCAGTCATTAATGCATGCATGTATCTTCTCCACATCTAATCCTAGAGGGCAGATAGTCTTCTTTGCTTCGTACATTGTCTCGGGCAGCTCGTTATCCTTTGGAAGCTTCGGCTTCATTATTTTTAGTAACTTCTCAAATCCCTTGTCAGATAAGCTAGTCTCTGCCTTCCATTTCAGCAGTTCAAGTGTGGTACCGAGCTTTGTGCTGCCATCTTTGCAATTTGGGTACAACAACTTTTTGTGATCCTTTTGCATGGCCTCCAACTTAAGCTTCTCCCTTTCTGTATCACATTGTTGCTTTGCATCAGAAATGACCCGACCAAGACCATCAACGGGCTCATCCGATGCCCGTTGTTCTTCTTCATTGCCGCCTCCCTCTTCTTCATTGTCTTCTATTGCAGTATCACCGTATTCTTCAGGGGACATAGGATAGCTGTCATCATCCTCTTCTTCTTCATTTTCTTCCAGCCTAACCCCTCTTTCTCCGTGCATGGCCCAACAATAATATTCGGGCATGAAACCTCTCCGAAGCAGATGTCTTTGAAGGATTCTCATGGCAGAGTGCTCCGCCACGTTCCGACAGTCGACGCAACGACAAGGCATAAAATTATCCACTTTGTTTGCTTTAGCCAAATCGATAAATGTATGGAGGCCTGCAATAAAATCAGAATGGCGTCGGTCGCCATACATCCATCGCATCCGTGCATCGATCTGTGTCATAATAATTAACCATTACAATAACATCGTGAATAGTAAAATGACCACCCTACATGGACAGCTGCAATATTTTTGTATCAGTTACAGATAAAGAAGATAAGGTTGCTAACCTCAGCCGAGGATACCGTGTTGTGCGAACTAAAGTGTGGCTCGGACATTTCGTCAAACACCTTGTGTGCAATCAAAGAAAAAAAAAATCTAGCACCCACACCTCACACACAATCCAGCAAAATTTGCTGGGCAAAGGGTTGTGCTTATATATAGCCAGGGGAGGGTTTTTGGTCCCGGTTATTGCCACGAACCGGGACCAAAGCCCCTCCCGCGCGACACGTGGCGGCCCAGCAGCTCGCACCCCACCTAGGTCATTGGTCCCGGTTAATGGCACGACCCAGGACCAATGACCTCGGTGGGAGGCGCGTTGCTGGGCCGCCACGTGTCGCTTGAGAGGGGCTTTGGTCCCGGTTCTTGGCAATAACCGGGACCAATGCCCCATCGCTTCGTCATCCCCATGCATAAATATGAGGCCACAACGCTCTCTTTCGCCATCGCCTCTGCCTCTCTGCAGTCCCTCTCCACCCCACCACTTTAGCAATCGCCTCTCCACCGCGTCGTCGTCTCGCCTCCCCTCCCTCTCCAATCTCCACCGCGCCGTCATGGAGGTGCCCACGCTCAACCACTACGAGGCGGCGCAGTTTGCGATCTACGGCATCCTCGCGCCGCCGCGCGCGATCGTGCCCGCCGGATTTCGCATCAGCGAGGGGGTGTGCCGGTGGCTCCGCTCCTCAACCCCACGGATACGAGATGGAGTACGTCATCGCGGAGTGTCACCGCCAACTGTCCGCGTGCATGAGGGTGTTGGCCCGGTACGCGGCGGCCAGCGAGTATTGGCCCCGGCTGTTCAAGAAGAAGCGGAAGGCCAAGCTTGGCAACCGTTTCGTGGACGGGCGCCTGGTGCACCCGGATCGCCGCAACCAAGAAGGGCGGGAGATGTTCTGGTCCGTCTCTGGACGGACCATCTACACCGCCATCGACGCCGCTAGGGGCGTAGACGAGCTTCGTCTCCCGAACAACGCCGAAATCGTGGAGATTTCGTCCGACGACGACGAGGAAGTGTTGTCGACCATGAATTTATAAAGTCACATCTTTGTATGGAAAAATTTATGGTCAAATAATAAAATGTCTCAATTTAGACCTTTGTCTCGATTAATTAGTGAAAGATTTGTTCAAAAATAGTGATCAATTCAATTTCTAACTCGAATTAATTTCTATCTCGAATTAATTTCTGCCCCGAATTAATTTACATTAACTGTCCTGGACTGCTGATCGTCGCGGGGTTTTTGGTCCCGGTTGGTAGCATGAACCGGGACCAATGCCCCGCAGAGCGCCACGTGTGCGTCATGGGGGCATTGGTCCCGGTTCGTGCCACCAACCGGGACCAATGCTTAGAGATGAATCGGGACCAATGCCCTGGCGGTATGAACTGGGACCGGTGCCTGGCATCGGTCCCGATTATGGAAACGAACTGGGACCAATGGAATTTGCGCGCTGAACCAAAGGCTCTCTTTCTACTAGTGTTTATATCTTTCAGAAACATTATTATCACACATCAAAGCGTGTAACACAGTTATTAGTTTTTGGTTAAATCACATCCTTTAATTATATATCTAAGGATTTTTATTTCTTTCGAAAATAGTTCAGGTCCAACTTGTTACGTGACTTGTGCACGCCATTATTCATTTTCACTTAATCACGAGCATTAACTATATACAGTATATCTCACAACTACCATCTCCGGTTTCCTAGTCATCGATCCTTGACTAAGTGCTTAATCTTTTTGACATGTCCTTGACGGAGTCCTCCTGGTGACGCACGTGCTCCATCTCCTTTTTTTTCCTTTTTATAAACTGGAGCCGTGTCCTTGCCAATTTGAATCGTGTGTCATATTAACTCCTCATACGTGACACCGTTGACTATTGTTTGTACCAACCAGTTTTTAGTAACTTTTAATTATCTTTATATCGTAACCGCAAATAGTAGATCTAACGGTCAATATAATTTAGGTGATGTGGATTAACGTAGTGCCTCGAAAAACACCTTTATATTGCTTTTAGTATATATATAATAGATAATATTATTACTTATTCATTGTTGTTTACTTAAATAATTATTTGTAATTTCAAAAAATAAAAACGTGTGACATAATGATATCAGAGTTAATATGATTGATATGATAATATTGGCGATAAGGTACAAAGTGCTTCACGGAAACTCATCTGGAAGGAAAGAAATAGTTAAGCGTAAGTGTGAGGATGGATGACTGACCAAAAAGTTTGATTAAGAATGCAATTTGACCGAAGATTGAGCGTAATTAGTGTTAAAAAAGTTCCAAATAAGAGATTAACAAGTCAAACAACCAAGATTAAAAAAATTAAAAAATAGCCGATGTCGACGGGGTTGTGCCGAGGACAAACGTCGGCATAGTCTATACCGATGGCAATTCCCATGCTGATGGCCAAAGTGCCTGTGCTGACAAGGCATTGTGATTTTAGGGCTGAGCCAAGGGCAGCTCACTGCCATTTTCCTGTAGTGAGAATAGGTGGAATTTTCTCATTTGAGTTAAGAACGCAATCACATACCGAGTTGTTATTTGATCATGTCAATATATTTGCATGTCAACATTATTAAAACCGCACGTGTTTGTTTTCTAGGGCACCGTCCGTTACATGCCTTTTTTGAACCAGACTTTCGCCTCTCTTCATAAATAAAGCACATAGGTAAGACCGCTGCTGGCCAGACAACACAACGCCCAAAGAAAGATACACGACACGATACAAGGAGCTGGGGAGAATCCAAGCCTAAGACGAAAAGCAAAAAGAAATAAAAGAAAAAGAAAGTCGAGAAGGGCGGTGTGCCGAAAACGAAAACACTCGCAACCGGTGCGCCCTCCAGATAAGTACCACCACATGTCCCGCAGTCCAAAGCGCCTGCGTACCAAAACAACACCTCCAAGAAGAGGGGCGACGATGACACTATTGTCCGGCCGAGACCTAGGGTTTCTATCGGTACTTAGCGGGGAGGTGGGGGAGGGATGTCCCCGACACCCTTCAAGAAGGAAGGTGATGCTCGCGGGTGTCACCATGCCGGTGTCAACAGACAAGGATTTTCCCGACCCCTCCAGAACCACACTCCCCAGCACTTTGTAAAGCTCCACCAATCACGTCACCCACGAGCACGCGCCATCCCGGTCTTGAAGTCGCCACCGCCGTCACACCGAGAGCCACGGAGCGAAGCTAGTAGGCCGAGAGAGCGGAGATTTTGGCGAGGGCTGGCCTCCCAACAACACGCGGGAGGGAACTACCTCCACCACCAGCAGGTGGTAGCCGACCAGATGCATCAGCAAGACAAACCAGGCCCTCTGGCCCGGCCGAGCCCGCGGAGGCTCGTGAAGTCCTGCCGCTGCACTGCAGCAAGGGTGCCACCGAACACGCCAACCGCCGCCCCAGGCCACTCCTCCTTCCACTAGGGGATCCGCCACCACGGCAAATCCCGGCCGCCAAGCAACAACACCAACGCCACCGAGCTCCCCTGGGCCTGTCGGACCGCCGCCTGTCTGGGGATCTTGCATCACCTCCCGGAGCCTCCTCCGCCAGAGGGATGTCGTAGCCGTCCACCTTCCGAGGCCGCCGCCTCGTCGTCCACAAGCTCGAGTCCTTGCCACTGCCAGCATCACACTCAAAAGGCCACCGGAATGGGTAGGGTGATCGGGTGCAATCTCATGTGGCTGTTAGTCCGCGCAGCCACCAAAGTGCGAGGTGCTACCCACAACCACCCGAAGTGGCCGTTGTCCGGACGCAACGACAGGACCGATCAACCGGGTCAGGCCCATATCAGCCCGCAGGCCTAGATCATGCCTAGATCTGGCCAAGGTCAGTCGTGCTGCTGCACCTTGGTCTCGCCGCCGACCGAGCTCCGGAGAGCGCCCTCCCAGCACCACCACCACCGAGCCGTCCTCAGCCGTGCTCCTCCGCCACCGCCGCAGGCCCTCCCCGAGCCGGCCCTAGGGCACCATCAGGGGGAGAAGCTCACCACGCCGTCTAGGGGCAGAGGCGGTCGTGCGCCGCCACCCCTCCACTCCCGGCCGAGCTCTCCCGACCCGCAGCGCCGCCACCTGGGCTGCTGGCCCGCAGCCGCCAGATCTGGGGCGAGCCCAGGCCATCCGCCGCCACCAAGGATCCTCCCCAACGAGCAGCCCTCCACACTGCCGACCAGCCCGAGGCTCCGCCGCTAGGGCCCACCGCCACGTCACCGCGCCCCACGCCAGCGTCGTGCATCCGCTCGACTAAGACGGCCCGCGACGCCACCACCGCGCGGAGAGGAAGGAGGCCTCGCCGCCGCCGACGCTGGATGGCGCCCATGACTAGCCCTGTTCCGCGGAAACGTAGCCAGCCATGTGCATGCTTCCAAGAAAATATACTAAAAGAATGGGAGAATCTGCATATGCAGTGTAGCGTGGCCACAGCACTGTTCAGGGGTCAGATGCCCCCCTGTATTCCTCGGAGAATTCCGGACCCTTTGCTCTGATCGGAGAATTAATCCTAGTTTGCATTATCATCCATAGAACCCACCAGAAAACTAGTCAGAAGATTTACATACATATCTATCACTAAAAGAATGGGAGAATTAGGAAACGTAGCCGGCCATATATAGCAAGTGCATGCTTCCAAGGAAAATATACTAAAAGAATGGGAGAATATGCATGTGCTGTGCAGCGTGGCAACGGCACTGTTCATGGGTCAGATGCTCCCCTGCATTCCTCGGAGAATTCCTGACCCTTTGCTCTGATCGGAGAATTAATCCTAATTTGCATCATCATCCATAGAATCCACCAGAGAACTAGTCAAAAAGTCACTATCGCCACTTTTCACCTTCTTCTTCGATCTTACCTTTTCACCTTGCTTTTTTCTGAAACTTTAGCCCAGAGACCAGAAGGGAAAAAGGCAAACGCTCCCGGATCTTCTACTGTTACCATACCATTCATGCTTGCCCCAGCTCTGATTAATCTCTTCCATCTAATCGACATGTAACGACCGACGAGCCAGCCCTCCGGGCCGTTAATTAACTAGCCATGGATGGAGCTGGCTTGCGCCCGCCGCCTTCCTCTCCTCTCCTCTCGGTCGAGAAGAGATGTAGACGCAGAGGCGTCGCTGTCTCGGCTGATTGGGATGGGACACCTTACACTTACAAGGGCAACACAACACAGCACGCATTTCGTCACGAAAAATACACTTGTGTCGCACATCCGTGGATCAAATCAAATCAAATCAATCAATGCGAGATGATTATTGCCAATGATTAACTAAAACCCGGACACGTTTTTTAGTCGATCCGGATGCGTCGGGTCACGTTGATTTTAGTTTAGTTGGTTCCTTTGCCTTAATTGTCCGTTGGAGGGGTGTTGCGTGACATCACCCATCGTTATGTTGGAGTTGGTTACTAACAGAAGCTGCCATTAGAGCAACTCTAGCAGACCCTGCATTCCCCTGAATCCGTATAATAATCGCTGATTGGTCCTGACCAGACCCCGCATAAACATCGATCCACAAAAAATATTTGACAGCTCCGCAAACTCGGCCTCCCAACCCGCACATACAAAGGTTGGGAGTGCTTTTTCAGGGCGATACACATCCCGTGCAAGCGTTGGCGCAAAGGAACTTCCAGTGGCACGAGTTACCGCCCCCCCCCCCCCGCCGCCGCCGTGGATCTCACCGCCCCGCCCTATCTGCTGTCGCCCCCCCCCCCCCCCCCCCCCGCACGTCGCGATGGCCGCGCTAAACCCACCGCTGGTCGCCGACCATGTTCCGCCGGTCGAATTGGCTCTGCAAGCGGCTCCCGAATCTCGATCCACTGCCGAAACCCCCACTGGCACCCAGCTCGCTGGCATTCCTGCCGCTGCCGCTCCTGATGCGAGGGCACTCCCAGCGGGAGGTGTGGCAAAGTCGAGGCGCAAGGTGTCCGACATGAAGAAGAAGGATCCTTCTCCAACCCAATGTAACCGATGAAGGTTTCCGACGAGGATCACGAGGACGACGGCATTGATGGGGTACAGTTGTGGAGGGAGAAATAGTTATAGTTGGTATATTTATAAGTATATTAGTTGACGTGTCAGTTAAGAATGATAATAGTTGGTTTTATGTCTATTTATGTTAAAGACATTGTAGAAAGTTCAAATGGATTTTATGTTTATGCAATTTTTTGATTGAAATCGTGCTTTACACCCGTCGGCCTCTACCTCTCTCTCTGACTATGCCTCACACTCTGCATTTTGAGGAAAATGAAGACCAGATGGAATGACTAATCAGTGTTTTAGAGTGGAAAACATGCAATGATAGGAGCATGCCACGGAGCCTTGCAGGTCCGCTTGTTCCACCATAAGGTCAATCTACCATTAACTACGTAGTAGAAATAGGATTCGATGTGAGGTGTAGCAGGCACGTAAACCATTAGTTGCGCATGGGTAGTGTGTTGTTGTTGTATTGAATATTATGCGTTCATTAATAGAGTGATCCTAGTCGCGAACTAGCATATCGCGCACGCTAATACGTTGCAAACATATCCATAATTTTTGATGTTCCACGCTTGGTTTTATCTACTTTCTTATGTTTTGTCCACACTTTGGAGTACTTTTTATACACTTTCTTGGCTTAACCTATTAACAAGTGCCACAATGCGAGTTGCCTGTTTTCTGCTGTTTTTGGTTCCAGGAAAGTCAGAAAATCAATATTCTCGGAACTGGACCGGACAAAAGCCAAAGTTGATATTTTCCCGAAAGACTCACGGAGCTAGAAGGAGAGTCAGAAAGCGTCCATAGGGTGGACACACCACCCCATGGCACGGGTCCCCCTAGGCCGCGCCAGGGCATGGTGTGGGCCCCCTAGGCCACGCCAGGGCATGGTGTGGGCCCCCTGGCCGCCCACCGACCTTGCCCTCTGGCCTATAAGAAGCCTCCCGAGGCATAAACCATAGACCATCAATCAAAAATCCACGAAAAGTTCTGTTGCGCCGCCGCCACCGAAGGAGAGATTCAGGGGATAGAAAGTCTCTGTTCCGGCACCCTGCCGGGACGGGGAAGTGCCCCCGGAGCCATCTCCATCGATCTCCACCACCATCTCCATCACCATTGCTGATTCCCATGATGATGAGGGAGTAGTTCTCTCTCGAGGCTAAGGGT
The DNA here is from genome assembly GCA_910589775.1 of Avena eriantha. Taxonomy (NCBI): domain Eukaryota; kingdom Viridiplantae; phylum Streptophyta; class Magnoliopsida; order Poales; family Poaceae; genus Avena; species Avena eriantha. The sequence goes on from OU342745.1 coordinate 424,704,497, forward strand.
TCTACCGATAGCTATGTGTTCATCTCTCTATCTATGCGTAATCATATTGTGATCATGAGCTTTGTAATCAAGTAGATCTACCTTGCTACTCAAGTGCTTTAATGAATCTCTGCTCTCCCCATGTGTGTGAAAGTAACAGCGTGCACACCATGGTGGCACTTAGGATAGAGATTACAAATACTTGTTATGAGTTATATTTGGAGTTGAATGTCTTTATGAAATTGTGGTGTTTGTTGGACCGATCTAGTACTCAAGGTGACAGTGTGGGGTTATCTAGATGGGAAAGGCTTACTTTGAGGTGTGATGTTATAGCCCTACCGTTGATTAGAGTGTCCAACCGGAGAGTAGTTAAAAGTAGTATCATGAAGAGAATATATTTATATGAGAGTGTTCACTAGTGAAAGTATGATCCCTAGGCCTTGTTTCTAAGCATTAATACACCGTTTGCAACTAGATCTGTTACATGTTTGCTTGCTTCCATCTTTATTTCAGTTTGCCTTTAGTCTCTTCCACGCTATCAAAGTATTTTCTAGCACCGTTATCTTATATCCATACCACTTGTATTTCACTATCTCTTTGCCGAACTAGTGCACCGATACACCTGACAAGTGTATTGGGTGTGTTGGGGACACAAGAGACTTCTTGTATCTTGATTGCAGGGTTGCTTGAGAGGGAATACCTTTGACCACTTCCTCCCTGAGTTCGATGTGTTTGAAGAGAAAATTAAAAAACCTATGGAACTTTATTTGCATGCTAATAACAATGTTGTTAGTATGAATTCTTTGGACACCATTATTGCTAATGCTATGGAAAAGTCTAAGCTTGGGGAAGATAGTTTTATGAAAATGATCTTTTTAGTTCCCCAGCTTTGGAAGATAGCTATTCTATTGCTTATGATGATACAAAACCTCCAATATATGATGATTACAATGATGAATATGATATTTTCAGTCCACCTACTATTGAGGAGAAAATTAATTATGATTACAATATGCCTCCTATATTTGATGATTATGGTGATGAGAATAATAATGATAGCTATTTTGTTGGATTTGCTCCCACTACAATTAATAAGAATGACTATGTTTATGTGGAGAGTATTAATTCTTTTATGCATGTGGCTCATGATAAGAATGTTTTATGTGATAGTTATATTGTTAATTTTATTTATGATGCTACTGAAAGTTATTATGAGAGAGGGAAAACATGGTTTTATGTGTCTCAATAATATTATGTTTCCCCTCTTTATGTTGATAGTCTTGAAGTTGCACTTGTTTTGCTTTACTATGCTTGTTGCTTTGTGCTTTCATGACTTGTTTCTTTACAAGATTCCTATGCATAGGAAGTGGGTTAGATTTAAATGTGTTTTGAATTTGCTTCTTCATGCTCTCTTTTACTTCAATTCATATTTTCTATGTGAGCATCTTCTCAAACTATCATGCCTAACTTAAAGGCGTTAAAGAAAAGTATTTATTGGGAGATAACCCAAATTTTTTAGATGAGTCTTGGAAGTTATTACTTCTGTAATAACCACTCCTTATCCTTTTTTTGCTTTTTTTTGCCAAGAGTAACCTCTAATGAGAGAGAAGTAATGATTGGGAAAGTTGTTGTCCCGAAACAGATTTCTGTGCTTCACCGTAAAAATTCGTGTAAAATATCTGTACGTACTTTTGAGGCGTGAATTTTTGTGCTTCTGCCTCAGGTTGTTATCTAACTTTAGTTAGTTCAATACTTTTCGATTTGAGCAACAGAAGGTTTTCAAAAAAATTCGTCTTTACTTGTTAGTCTGTTTTGACAGATTTCTGCCATTTTCTGTATTTGCTTCTTGTTAGTTCCTTTTTGAGTTTTTTTTGGGGAGTTGAGCTTTTTGAGGGAAGTATTACAGTAGATAGTGTTCTAATGAAATTTTATTTGGTGTTAGAACTGAACCTTAAGACTTATTTATCTTAAGTGCACTAATGTTGCTAATAAAGATTGTGTGAAGTTTTGTATGAAGGAAAAAAATTCAGGTGTATAGAAGGAATGAGTAATGAGATGAAGGATGGACTAAAGCTCAAGCTTGGAGATGCCACGCGTATCGCCCCAAGAAATATCCAAGAAGTACAAGTGTCAAAGCTTGGGGAGGCCCAAGGCATCCCCTTCTTCATCAATAAAAAACCCAGGTTTCTTCCAAACACGTGTCCACTCGAGGACTACCAACGGTCCCGCGTATATAAACCCGCTCGGCCTTCTTCTTCACGAGCTCATGTCATTTTCCCAATCTGTCTAGTCACAAAACCTCAATCTGCACCTTCCCACGCGCACTGAAGCTCCTTTGCTTGCACCACCGCCCTCCCTAACTGCGACATGAAGCGTACATGTGGAGACGAGTCGGAGGTGAAGCCAGTTGGAGGCACTGCAGTAGATGGCTCAGTCGTCGCGGAGCAGGTGGCTGCGGCTTCTACAGGCACGCACGTCGCTCGTCGTCGCGCTGTTGAGGCTTCGAGCTCCGTCTAGCCAGCCGTCGTCACCGTCGAGCAGTAGGTGGTCGACAACATCATGGTGCCAGTGGTAGATCTGGATGAGGGGCATGCGGCAGGCGAAGGCAACCTAGTGCTCTACATTAGTGATCCCATCCTCCACCAAGAAATACTCGACGCAATCGTGGAGAAGTACGAGTCCAAGGAAGAGGTCTCTGATGAGGAGTCTAACGTACTACTTTGCTAGCTTCTCTAATCGCAGTTCAAATTTCATTGTTCATACGTAAGATTTGCTCAATCGTTTATAGATTCTTTTGCTCTTTATGTAGGGTATATATATGGTTTGAATAGTCTATTGTTTTGGAGATTTGATTATATCTGCTCATCTGCCATCTAGTAAATTTAAATTTGCTTAACTTGTTTTTGTTTGTACGTAGTGCTGTAAATTTAATTGATCTGTAATATTTGGTTTAGGAGTTTTAGGATTTGCTAGCTGAGTATTGATTTCGATACACAACATGCATATAATATTATATTTCTATTTCTTACTGAGGCCAATGATTCAATTTTACCCTAACAGAGTCAAGGGGAGATACATATGACGGTGTCAGATTTTTTAGGGATAGTTAGTGAACCTGAGGCAATATACAACAATATAAGTTGTGCAATTGGTACTTTAGTTCGCTAACTCTATCTCTAAAAAATTTATGAGACCCCAGATTTATTTTACACATATGAACTATGATATTTGAACTATTTCTCACTGAGGCCGATGATTCAAATTTACCTCAAAAGAGTGCAAGCGGAGACACATATGATGATTTTGTTTTTTTAGGGATGGATTGGTGAGCTTGAGGCAGCAATGTACACAAACAATAAAGGTTGTGTTGTTGGTACTTTGGTTCTCCAACTCCATCTTTGAATGAAAAAATTTATGAGGCCCTTGATTTATTTACATATGAAACTATATATATGATCTTGGAATTATTTCTCATCTTTGAATAATTCGTATGATGCATATGTATATGTATGGTTTTGATCATAAGTTGTTTCTACATGTATCTCAAGATTTTTTGGTTTTTGTTATTTATAATTACAATATTTAGGATTGTTTTTTAACCTGAATATGTATATCCCCGAATATTATTTCGTAGGATTGCATTTTAATTTCTTATTGTGGCCAATGATTCAAATTTACCACAAAAGAGTGGCAGACACATTGGTGTCAGTTTTTTTAGGGATATGTTAGCGAACCCAGTACAATATTAAAGAACAATAGGTTATACAATTGGTACTTGATTCACTAATGCCATCCATGAATACACTTATGAGGCCCCCAGATTTATTTTACCTTCATAGAATTATGATCTTTGAATTATTATTGCAAGCATTCATAATGTATAAGAATTATATTTCAGTTTCTCACTGAGGCCGATGATTGAAATTTGCCACAAAAGAGTGAAAGAGAGATACGTATGATGATGTCGTTTTTTTAGATATGGGTTGGTGAACCTGAGGCAGCAATGTACACAAATAATATAGGTTGTGTTGTTGGTACTTTGGTTCGCCAACTCCATCTCTGAAAAAATTATAAGGTCCTTGATTTATTCTAATATAAAACTATATTTATGATCTTTGAATTGTTTCTGATCTTTGAATGAATCGTATGATGCAAATGTATAAGCATGGTTTTGATTATAAGTTGTTTCTACATGTACCTGAAGATTGTTTAGTTTTTTGTTATTTATAATTATAATATTTAGGATTGTTTTTGTACCGGAATATGTATATCCCTGAATATTTTTTCGTAGGATTATGTTTCAATTTTTTTATTATGGTCAATGATTTAAATTTTTCAAAAGAGAGACAGACACATTGGTGTCAAATTTTATCAAGGTTGAGTTAGCATACCCGGAGGAATATACAAGAACAATAGGTTGTGCAATTGTTATTTGGTTCGCTTACGTCATCCTTGAAGAAACTTATGAGGCCGTAATCTTTGTTCTACATATACTCTAATCCAATTAATTGTCATTTTGTTGAGATGAAATGATATATGAACTGATCAAACTATTGTTGAGATGCATTCTTTTTATATCAATTTTAATATTGTCTTACATATATGTTGTCAATTCTTTAGTTGTAATATAATTCAATCATATGTATGAATTTTAAGTTATGTTCTTAAAAATTAGTAGGAGGATTCTGATGTAGTGAACGATAGCAAGTACTCCAGGGACAACAAGAGCCGCTACGTAATGAGGCGGTTACGGTGTGGGCAAATCCCTTTCTACCGTAGGGGGACCTATTTTTCCCATTCTGTGGCAAAGCCATCGATACGGATCTCGACATCATGATTCAGCACGCAGTGGATGTTGGCAAAAGCCGAGGCTGAAGGCATCAGTCGAAGACCTTGGCGCGGCATGCAACCTTTGGCAAATTCATCTGGAAATATGTCAGGACTAGCATGTATCCCTCGAGTAGGCTGTCCCAACCTCATGCTGCTACCCCTGGTAGGCTTCTCTGTGTTCCGGCCTCCTGCTGTTACCCTATTTTTATTTTGTTTCAGTTAATTATTACCTTGTTGCATGCAAGACAATATATCCATAGTGTCTCTGGTGAAACTCGTCTATATAGAACCCTATTCAGCACCCAGGGTATCGAATAGTTATTTTGTATACAACATATTTTTACGTTGTTAGATTAAAAAAATTATGTTTCGTATAGAATAATTATGTTCATATATTCACCATAACCAAAAAAATTGACAAAAAAATGGAGTTTATGAGTCACTATAGTGTAAAAAACACCAAAAATACTTATATTACGTCATATTTTCATATGGCTTATAAAAAATGTCATTTCTAAATTTTTCTTATGTTTTTCTCAACTTATGATGTAAGACAAAATTGACATGACATAAAAATAATATACGGTTCAAATATATATATGTAAAATAACTAGGGTACCATGGTGTCCAGACACCATACGTGATATATATATATATTAATCTACTCTTAAAATTTCTAATGTTTAATTATACTACTGATTATGCTCGTGCACACCACAAAATATTTCTAGTGCTTGATTATATTATAATTGTTATGTAATATATCAACAATATTTTAAATTCCTGAAAAATTCATATTGAAGTAACTAAATGATCTTACATCGACATTAAATATTTGAATTATTCAAATTTAAAACGGTTGCACCTTATTGCTCTGCAACATGGTATGAATCTCATTTACTCTCAGGACACAATTTCACTCTAACTAGCATGTGTAAACACCTTCCTTTGCGTGTAAATTATAAATTATTCTTAAAATTTAGGATTAACAAAATCCGTGTTCTGAAAATATCCAGATGTTCGAATATTCACTCAATGAGATTTTCTTCGAAGAATACATGAAAAAAGATTATATTGGTAAAAAATTCATAATTTCCTTCAAAGAATACATGAAAAAGGTTATATTGGTGAAAATTTCAAGATTAAACATTTGAATTAGTCAAATTCAAAACACTTGCACCTTATTTCTTTGCAGGAAAGCGCATGAACACTAGTCATCAAGACTTTCATGGTAAAGATCCAAGGTTTATACTAAGCTAATTATTTTCTTCAATTTATGAACCTCATTTAGTCTTAGGAGACTCAAATTCACTCTAGCAAGCATGTATACACACCTTTATTTTCCTTTAAATTACGAATAATTCTGAAATTTTAGGATAATCAAATGCCGGAGTTCTAAATATTAGCTCTTTTCAAATTACTAGTCGTCAGGTACTTGGCGATAAAATGTGAAATATTCGGAGAACGGGCGTTCTTAGAGACTTTTTAGACTTCCAGCCGTTTGAGGCTAGTACTTGATGCCAAATATCTGAAAATATTCGGACAAATATTTAAGATGTGTGCCACTTTTGTTCTTTCCCGCCCGACCAGACCACTGTCCACAGCCGCTGCCCTCCACCATCGCCGCCTTCGGTCCCCTACCTTTTCACCACCGTCGCCCCTGGTCCCCTGCGGTGCGGACACTCTCCCTCGCCTCCAAGGACCCCTTTGTCGTGCAAACCAAACCCCCAAAACCCTAAATCATCATCTTTGATTTAGGAATTTTACCATGGCATTTGCCATTTTTCTTCTCAAATTTAAGGTTCAGGGTTACCGAGCTACGAAGACCTGATAGCACCGTTAGGAGAGCCTCCCCAGCCGGCCTGTATCTGTCCCAACTCTTTTCCCCTTGTATAAATCACAAAATATGAAGTTGTCACTTTTAGCAATAGATATTTAATTGTCATTCCAGCAATAGAGATTTAATTGTCACTTCATTGGTCTATTTTAATTGTCACTTCATTAGTCTGCTTGCATCTTGATTGTATTAAGATGCTCTCTGTCTGTATCTATTTAGCAGATGGGAACCTACAGTGACGATGTAGTCACGCTCTTTAGCGATGACCGTTTTGCATTAACTTTGGTGGTTTTGAATGCCAGTCAACACAATAAAAGTCCACTGAGAGGATTGAGTTTAGATATATCAAAAGAACATCAAAATTACAGCCATCTATTTTGTATGCGTTTAGACAGTAGGTATTAATATATCACCGCATTGAAATTAGTATGTCTTGTTGTATCAGGGCCTCAACACAAGCAAGACACTGATTTTGATAATCAGAGCCATTTTGGAAATGACATGTATCTGACAAAAGTTTATATAGACTTCCTCTTAGACTAGTGTGATCCCGAATTTCCACTTAAAAAATTAAGTACTATGTCTACAAGCTGCCATATTCATCTGTCATGAAAAAGAAGTGCAAGCTGGTAAGATGATATATTCTTGATCATGTTATCAACGAGTTATTCTGTGATATTTAAATACTTCTAGTAATCACAAGTATGCTAATTCTTCAATTCCCTATACTTACCTAGACATTTAGAGCTGAGTTCACAAGAAAGTATCTAAAGAATCGCCTTGATGAACCTATTGATGTCCATGTTTGGCAAATGAAGAGAAAAAAGGCAAAGATGGTTAGGATGAAGATGTGAGTTGGGTCAAATGCAATCTTTACAACTGGATGGGAGAAGGTTGTGAAAAGTTTCAACCTAAAGTAGGATAGCATTGTCATTTTTTACTTTGATGAAAAAGTTAATGGAGAGATACATATTCTGGTTCAGCAACTTTCACCGGGCGACCGATTATAAATGCAATCCTGGTTTGCTAGAGAGTACTAATTATGCTAGCTGAATGATTTATGGACTGCATTTTGTATGTACTGCCATAATGTGTAATAACTAAATTTGTATGGATTTCCCCAACTATCTGGCTAATGTTACCATGATCAAGCTGCTATAAGTTCTTTAGTTAATGTGTCTACTTATCTGCTGAATCATGATTATGTGTCATGTTAGCTATGATCGAGTTCGAATTAGCATTTTATTATTTAAAATAGTTTACACACACCGGAGATGGTCACTATAAAAGCCGCTTCGAGGCACACTAGTTCTGGAGACGGTCTTTGTTACAATCCGACTTAGATCGCCTGACTATTAGAGACGGTCCCTGGTATAGGCCGTCTAAGGTTGAGGAGTACTTGCAAGTAGTCTGAAATACGGGTTGTCTCGATCTCGCACATGTTAGAGGCGTTTTTCTTTTTGCACCGTCTAAGATCTCATATCATAGAGCCGCAAACTAAAACCGGGCTTAGGTGGTGTGCTCTTAGAAGCTATGGCTTGAGCCAGAACGAGAAACCGGCTGAGGTCCATGGGAAATTGGCATCCATAAGTAACGTGTTTATACTAGTATTGGCATGACAAATAAAAGTGGTCGTGGGAGTTTCGAACTTTTTTTCACAAAAAGTTGATTTGCTATTTTATTATTGCTAAATTGGTTTTATTTTTTGAAGGAACTACACAAAAAATTGGTCAAAGTAGCACCACCTGAATTGAAAAAATATTAGAATACATTGGATGACAAGAAATCGCGGGGATGAAGGTTTTTCTCGATTTCTAACTACTTTTACCCCATCAGATGATTTTCCAAAATTAATTCAAATTTAAAGTACAAATATTCTCTAGTTTGGTCTCAAAATTTTGCAAAAATAATTTCAAAGTATCCAAACAGAGTGTTATGTAGTACTCACAAAGAAAGTTGAAAGGTTCAACCATTTGCTATAAATCCCACCAAATTGTATCCCATTTTGAAAACTAGCATAGATAGTCCGTTTAATGTGACATAGTGGTGAGGGAAAAAAAACCAGAGTTAACACAACTAATTTTTAAAAGTCAATAAACTTGAGTTGACTTTTGTTCATGTTCACACCTTTGTTTTGGCACCCCCTCGTCCTGCATAAGTAGCCTCAACGCCTCCACCCTCCCCTGGCTACACCCACTCTCTTATTTCATCATCTCCTCACTATCTTAGTATGGCACTCCCTTTTGTGTCCGCTAAGCTCACCTCTTTCCCCACTCTCGGTCTAACTTTGCCACCTAGAAGGGGGAGCGAGCTGAGAGAACGGGAGGCATAGTGAGGCAGCCGGACTGGGACAATGGGAAATGAGGCGAGGATCGAAACAGGGCCGAAGAGATAGCCAAACTGAGAGAGTGGGAAGAAGGCGAAGGACCGAACATGGCCTATGGGACGACCACCATCCCCCAACTTATTCCACTGACCAATTGTTGTTGTTGTCCTCTCCGGTCATTCTAGGAGCTTGCAAGTGGAATGGCCTCTTGGTTGGGCAACACGGTATACACCTTCGTGGACGAGGCCCCATGATCTCCGCCGCCAAGAGGTTTACCCCATAGCCACCGACATTAGTCCATGCAATGTTAAAAGAGCAGTCAAACCTAGTAAACATAGTCAATGTAGGAGAAAACAGCAGAACGAGTTTAATTAAGGAGAAATGGAGTTTAATTAAGTGAAATGGTCGATAGTCACTAGTTTATTACGCCAACAACGTAGGAGAAAATGGTTGCAACGAGTTTAACTGTACAGATGCACTCGTATTTGAAAGACATGTCCCACCTAAGGAGAGAGTATGTTTTTTTAACTAGAGAGTACACTAGTGGAGAACGGGCATTTAGTCCCGGCTCATAAGAGCCTTTAGTCCCGGTTGTGGTACCGGGACTAGACAGGCGGGACAAAAGGCCCACCCACTAGTCCCGGCACTCTTACCAGCCGGGACCAATGGGCATCCATGTGTCCGTCTCTGCGGGCGCGGGGCGCCACCCATTAGTCCCAGTTCGTATTACGAACCAGGACAAATGGTTCTCTGCCGCAGCAGAATTTTAGCCACTTTCTCTGCTGCGGCAGAGAATTCAATTTGTATCATTTTTTTATTTCAAAATAGTTTTCTACGCTACTACATACCATACATGTTCGTGCATACATAAGATAACTTCTCTTAATTAAGATCGAGCATACAAATATATACATGATAGTTACACATGGGAGATCACAATTATCGGGACTAGAGCCCGTCTATTCAATTACACGGTCGGGGATCATCGGCGCCTATTCACACTAAATTCTCCGGCGCCATCTATCATCTCGTTCATCAAGAATCCTGCCAGTTCTTCAACAATTGCTACTACGTGTTGCTCTGGTAGGAGTTGATCCCGCATTTTCTCGAACTATATAAGAAAAGGAGATCAATATGAATATCAATCATGATAACAAAAAGTGACGGTGATAAAATAATGTTGTGAATGTATTGCTTACATCGACTCTATAATCATTCAGCTCACCGATAAACGTGCGAATGAACTCGCAAAACATAGAATCTACATAGATTCGTCTTCGGTGGCTGCCTCGCGCACTTTACAAGAATAGAATTCAATCAAAATAATAATCTAGCATCATAATTGTATTGAAACTAGAAGTAAAGAGATGCGCGTACTACTTACCGAGACCAGCTTAAACGTCAGCTTCTCACTAAAGTCACCCGCAACCGCACTCTTGAACTGGTTCCAAACCCTGCCCGATAAACAAAATGATGAATGAGTTATTTATTACGTGATATCTCAGGAAATCAACGAAAGAGACCGATGTAGTGCGAAAATTACCTCTGGAGCATGTCCTGCATGTCCCTAAACTGTTCCAGGGGTATTTTTAATGGGTCCATGACTTCAACTCTTCCCTTATCAAGTTGAATGTCTAGCAGAATCGAGTGGAAACTGCACACGTTTATATATACATCAGTAACTCATCAATTACACTTAACATCGAGTAAGCAAAAGTGAATGTGTACAACATAGTAAGACCCTCACGCGAAATTCTAAGGAAACAGTATGTGGTCACATAAATTTTGCTCCGTTAGAAACCTTAGAAGGTTTTCCTGCGTCTCCTCGAGTTTTGTCGTTAGCGTCTTTACATGTATTTTATCTGGGTCAATGAACCCAACACTAAAGATTGACCTTCTTTTACATTCCATGATCTTCATTCTGCATAATAATAGAGTACAAAAGGATATAATTAGGAACAACTGAACAACTGAAAAAAATGAACAACTTATATATAGACAATGAATTCAACAACTTACAGACAATATCAACTCATGATAGATTTGTCGAGGGCGTCGAAAGCGTATAACTGGAAGAGTTCCAGAAACTCAACATGGACCTCTTCTTCTCGGAAGTAGTAGTCATGTGGAACTTTCGCCATGATCATTATTCTCTCCTGCTTTACGGCTTTCAAGTACCAGTTATGTAAACTCCGCATTTGTGTTAGCAGTTGTTGGAACTGCTCAATGCTGACCAGAGGCTTCCCTGGGACATATGTAGGGACTACCTGAGCCTTGGGTAACTTGCCGTCGTTGGGACCTAGCAATTCCTCAACAGTCACATTCATAGAGGCCGCAAGCTTCTCAGCTTCTTCCATATTCTGCTGGGGAATGTCATGGGATACCACCTTGAGGGGTGGGGTCGTTTTTTTGGCCTATTCCCCGAGCTAGGGGACGTCCTTTCTTTTCCCGGTAGCACTTTGGCTTGATGATTTGCTCTCGCTTGCACTTCTTGATTTGCTCTTCTTCACTTCCTTCTGAAGTGTGCGTCGATAGTCAGCTGGCTTATGGTGCAATTCATATTTGCGATTATGTGTTCATAAAAGAAAGTGCATACGCTTTTTGCTTCTCGGTGTATACCGGGGCGGGCCCGGGTTTCTTCTTTTGCAGCTGCGCAACACATTCGGCCTTTACAATCATGTCGTTTTCCTCGTCAGTACGATCATAAGGTCTGATGGGAAGATTCTTATGAGGTACTCTTGGGAGGGGCGACATTTGTCGTTTTGGGCTGCTGCATCGTTTAGTCCTTATCAACGGAGCACACTTCCGCTTTTTGTCCTTAGCGGGCGGAAAAGGCGGCTAACCCTGCGGCGGAGATCGAGATGGACTCGCGCTGTGGTGGTCGTAGTCATGGGGTGGGCTTCTTAGAGGTGATGGAGGTGAAGGTGACATGTGATGACTCGGAGGCGGTGTTGGCCTTGGCGCTGAGCCTGGAAGCTTGATGTTGTTCTTATCCCATAGAATGATGCCACCCAATACTTCTCCGAGTGTCCTCTCACCTTCAGGTCCAGGGATGTCAAGCTCCATTGAGTCCCACCTCGTTGCGATTTCATCCACCCCCACTTTAGCATAGCCAGCTAGAATCTCACGGCCATGCCAGCGTGTGTCAGGTGGACAAGGTAAAGCACATCCGACCGCCACCTTGATGGATAGGTTCTTCACCTTCTGATGGATCTCACAAGATGCCTGCTCCTTGATTCCATCCACGGGGTAGATGATGACCCACAAGTATAGGGGGTGTATCGCAGTATTTTCGAGGGAAGTGAAACCCAATTTATTGATTCGACACAAGGGGAGCCAAAGAATATTTATAAGCCTTAACAACTGAGTTGTCAATTCAGTTGCACCTGGAAACAATCTTGCTCACAGCAGTTTATCAGTAGCAACAGTTTTGTAGTAGGAATAGTAAAGTAACAGCAGTAGCAAAACAAAGACAGTAGTAACAAAAGCAGTAAACAGTGGGATTCGAGTGCGGTAGGCATAGGGATGGATGGACGGGCGTTCCATGGACAAGACAATTCACATAGCAATCAGAATATAGGGAAATTGCAGATAAATAAGATAAAGCACCCAAGTACTAGATAATCCTAGGCATGTGTTCCATATATAGTCATACGTGCTCACAATGAGAACTTGCACAACATCTTTTGTCCTGCCAGCCCGTTTGCAGCGGGGCCTCTAGGGAACTACTGGCAATTAAGGTCCTCCTTTTAATAGAGCACCGGAGCAAAGCATTAACACTCCGTGAACACATGTGATCCTCACATCAAAGCCTTTGCCTTCCGGTTATCCCGATTTCTGTCACTTTGGGGCCATAGGTTCCGGACAACAATGTGTGTATACAACTTGTAGATAAGACCAAAAACAATACTATCGTAATGAATCAATAACATGTTTAGATCTGAAATCATGGCACTCAGGCCCTAGTGACAAGCATTAAGCACAACAAGTCGCAACAAAGTCATAAAGCACTAATAAAAGATACTAGGCACCATGCCCTAACAATCTGATGCCATTATATGAACGATCTCATCTAATCCCGACCATCCCCATAGCCTACAACGGGGGATTACTCACTCATAGATGGGGGAAACGTGGATAGTCGATGAAGATGATGGTGGAGATCGATGGAGATGGCTCCGGGGGCACTTCCCCGTCCCGGCAGGGTGCCGGAACAGAGACTTTCTGTCCCCCGAGTCTCCCCTTCGGTGGCGGCGGCGCAGCGGAACTTTTCATGGAAAAACGTCGAACCCCCGAAGTTTTTAGGTCAGAAGGCTTCTTATAGGCGAAGAGGGAGACCAAGGGGGTGCCTGGGGCCATCACACCATGCCCTGGCGCGGCCAGGCCCAGCCCACGCCTAGGGGTGGTGTGGCCAGGCCCTGGCCCTCCTCCTTCTCGTATTCTGGCTCCGTGAGTCTTCTGGAAAAATAGGCACTTTGGCTTTTGTCCCGTCCAATTCCGAGAATATTCATTTTCTGACTTTCCTGGAACCAAAAACAATAGAAAACAGGCAGCTGGCACTGTGGCTCTTGTTAATAGGTTAGTCCAAGATATCATATAAAAAGTACTCCAAAGTGTGGACAAAACACAAGAAAGTGGATAAAACCAAGCATGGAGCATCAAAAATTATGGATACATTTGCAATGTATCAACATCCCCAAGCTTAACTCCTGCTCATCCTCGAGTAGGTAAGTGATAAAAAGAAAGAATATTTTTTTAGGTGACATGCACCATCAAAGACTTGACCAAAGTATTTGTAAAACATTCAAAAGTGGGATCATAGTACTTCAATCATAACATGAAAGACAAAGTTTTAGCAATAAGACAAAGAAACTATGAAGCAACATGAAAAGGCACAAACAAAAGATTCATGAATAGCAATGCTTTGCAAGACGTTTGTTTGTTTCACATAAAGAAAACATAGCATAGTGGCATTCAGCTTGTCCCTCATAGAGTAGCAAACATAAATGCAAAGGACACCTTTGAAGTTTACAAGAGTGACTAGATACAAATAGTTTAAAACAAGCAATATCATGGTATGCATCAATCAACAAGTCTTGGGACAATGCACATAGAACTAAGAATGGCGACTATGCTCTCAAGAAAGTGCTCATAGAATGTGTGGAGACTCAACGAGGAAATGAACACGTTTTGAAAAGTTTGAAAGGCTTCCAAATGCTGAAAGTATGGTACTCATTAGCTTTGAGCTCTCATTGCCCCTATCATAAGCATCTTTAAGTGGTTAAGGTTAAAGTGACACAACTAAGAGGATATGCTTGACAAGTTATAAATTGAAGTCTCATGCCCCTTACTTACAAAGACCGATCCTCATGCTACTCAACTTCAGTCACGAGTAAGCTCTTGTCATTGTAAGTATATACATATCATAGAGAACCGCCAACGGGGTACCCCTTGCACATTATACAGAAGCTATCCCATAATCAAAATGACAAGGCAAGCAGACAATGAGCATCACAGCGATCTTTTTATTTACTATGTGCATAGATTTTTATTGAGGATGCTTCATAGAATGCTCATTATGGTTACGCTGCAAGTTTCCACCATGATTAGGCATGGCTTAGGCTAGCGGCCCAGGCGTTTCTCTAACATACATACAAACTCCATGATCTTACAAGTTCCACTTTTATTTCGCACTGCCGAGATCCATAAGCAAAAGAACATGATATCAACGAGGTACAAAGTACTAGTGCAATGTTGAAAGCATTCCCCATGATACATGGTTCTGCTAACTTCAACTTATAAAGCACAAGCATATACGCAACAAAGAAGGACGCAATGGTTCGGGTTTATTAAGTGCAAGAAAATAAAGTGTGCCATCAAGTTTGTGAGAGCTTTACTAACTAACTTTCCCATAACAAGCAAACATTTTATTCGGAAGAAAAACAAGGCATAATGAATATGCACGGAAATAGCAAATGATGCTAATAGGTAGGTATGGTGGACACTTTGGCAATATTTGGTTTTAGGGAGTTGGAAACATGAGTAAAACATACTCAGTGAAAGTGAAGGCTAGCAATAGTAAGGGAGCGACAAATGAGAGAGCAATAATGACAAAAATCATGCAGAGCGACAAAACATCATTGATCAAAGCATAAAGTGATACTACAAGTTGAAAACTAAAGGATCATAAAGGCTTATGGTGACTTGATATAGTCATAACATGGTGTGAGCATGCGCCAAGTCAACCCAAATAAAGCATCAAAAGAGAATACCACAATACTATGATTTAATATGCTAAAACAACGCATGATTCATCCAAGGCACATTAAGCAATCTCAATTGTTTATAACAAGTCATGCTACAACAAATAATACTAAGCATAAAGCCAAAACAATATCAAGCATGGCATGTCAAAGCATAGGCCACAGTCAAAAACAAGCTCTCTTTACCACTTAAGCATGAGCTTTCCTACTCTTTTCCAAACCAAACCAAACTATTTGAACACCAATATATGAAAGAGGGGGTCCAACCAATTTATTCAGCAAACTAAGCAAACCACGCAAACTAAAAACCAAAACGAAAATGAAAAAGAAGACGCTCCAAGAAAAACACAACTGTGCATGAAACAATAAAAATGAAGCGTTTGGAAGAAACCTGGGATTTTTATTGATGAAGAAGGGGACGCCTTGGGCATCCCCAAGCTTTGACACTTGTACTTCTTGGATATTTCTTGGGGTGACACGCGTGGCACCCCCAAGCTTGAGCTTTAGTCCATTCTTCATCTCATTACTCATTCCTTCCATACACCTGGAATGTTTCCTTCATACAAAACTTCACACAATCTTTATTAGCAACATTAGTGCACTTAAGATAAATAACTCTTAAGGTTCAGTTCTAACACCAAATAAACTTCTATTAGAACACTAGCTACTGTAGCACTTCCCTCAAAAATCTCAATTCCCCAAAAGAACTCAAGAAGGAACTAACAAGAAGCAAATGCAGAAAATGGCAGAAATCTGTCAAAACAGACCAGAAGGTAAAGACGAATTTTTTCGAAGACCTTCTTTTCCTCAAATAAAAAGCGTTGAACTAACGAAAGTTAGATCACAACCTGGGGCAGGAGCACAAAAATTCACGCCCCAAAAAGACGTATAGAGATTTTACACGAATTTTTACGGTGAAGCACAGGAATCTGTTTCAGGACAGCAACTTTCCCAATCATTACTTCTCTCTCATTAGAGGTTACTCTTGGCACAAAAAGCAAATAAAAAAGATAAGGAGTGGTTATTACTGAAGTAATAACTTCCAAGACACATCTAAAACTTTTAGGTTATCTCCCAATAAGTACTTTTCTTTAACGCCTTTAAGTTAGGCATAAGCAAAAACTAAAATGGATAGAATAGAAGTAAGCGGAGATAATCATGGTGAAAACATTGTTTTGTTAAATGAAATCCTTTTGTTAACAAGGTTGATCAGGTCTTGCAACCAAAACAATTTCATATGAGACAAAACTTTGTATTCCATTTATGATTATGTTACCTCAACCTTGATAGCAATGGTCCCAATCATAATAGTTTCAAATTTTTCTCTTGGTATGGGACAATATATTTCTCCAACTTGAATGCCCTCAACATGTTCAATTGAATTCAAACCATAAATCCTTTCAATCTTCTTGAGGAAATAGACAATGTGTTCCTTGTCATTAACATTGAAGGTCACCTTCCCTTGATTATAATTAATAACAGCTCCTGCAGTATTTTAAGAAAAGGTCGCCCAAGAATAATAGACATATTATCATCTTCAGGCATAAAAGTTTGAGAGGATGCTCTCATAAGGAATATGAGTTGAAGTAAAAGAGAGCATCAAGAAGCAAATTCAAAACACATTTAAGTCTAACCCACTTCCTATGCATAGGAATCGTGTATGCAAATAAATTCACAAAGAACAAAGTGACAAGCATAGGAAGATAAAACAAGAGTAATTTCAAAACTTTCAGCACATAGAGAGGTATTTCAATACCATGAAAACTTCTACCACCATATTTTCCTCTCTCATAATAATTTTCAGTAGCCTCATGAATAAACTCAACAATATAACTATCACATAAAGCATGCTTTTCATGATCTACAAGCACTAGAGCTTTATCATAAACATCTTCAAAAGAATCCTCAGGAACATAACATTCATCCTTCTTTAGTAAGCATGGGGGACAATCAAATAATGTAAGGGATAAAGAGTTACTCTCATTAGAAGGTAGGCATGGGTAGCTAATCCTTTCTTCCTCCTTTTGTTCATCACTCTCCTCCTCTTTTTCATCTAATGAGATTTCAGGTTCATCAATTTCTTCTTCCATAGGGTCCTGCAAGGCACTAGTCTCTTCCATTTGTGGAAAGCATCTATTCATATATTCAAGAATATAGCTGTTTTCTTCCTTGTAATTATCAAAGCAAAATTTAAGTATACCATAAACCTCATACTTATAAGGTGAATCATCAATATTTTCAAGCAAACTAGCAAGTTCAAAAGCACCCTTCCAAGCAATAAATTCTTCAATTTGTTCTGCATCATAAAAGTCATAAATTCCTTTAGCATAGGAAGATATGGTATCATTATTACTATACTCACATTGAAAAGGGAGGTGTTTATACCTCTTTCTGCAACAAGACTCATCACAGCAATAAGTAACATTATAAGTACAGCACACGTTCCTAGCAATGGTATACAATCTATCAATTTGTTCCCATAAGTGTTTCCCTTTTTGTGACAAGCGGTGTTCCTTATAATAATATTTTTGATCTTCCGTGAACCCACCTTGCCAATAAGCTTCAGTTTCAAAGAAACCAACCATTTCCAACAAGCATGATAAGGCAAGACAATAACAGACCAACGAAAATAACAACTAGAGTAGGAACTAAATTTTTTTGTATTTTTGATAAAGAAACAAGCAAACAAGGAGAAAATAAACTTAGCTTGAACAATAGTGAATCCAAGTGGACTTGATAAATAAAGCTATGCTCCCCGGCAAGGGCGCCAGAAAATAGTCTTGATGACCCACAAGTATAGGGGGTGTATCGCAGTATTTTCGAGGGAAGTGAAACCCAATTTATTGATTCGACACAAGGGGAGCCAAAGAATATTTATAAGCCTTAACAACTGAGTTGTAAATTCAGATGCACCTGGAAACAATCTTGCTCACAACAGTTTATCAGTAGCAATAGGTTTGTAGTAGGAATAGTAAAGTAACAGCAGTAGCAAAACAAAGACAGTAGTAACAAAAGCAGTAAACGGTGGGATTCGAGTGCGGTAGGCATAGGGATGGATGGACGGGCATTGCATGGACAAGACAATTCACATAGCAATCAGAACATATCGCAATTGCAGATAAATAAGATAAAGCACCCAAGTACTAGACAATCCTAGGCATGTGTTCCATATATAGTCATACATGCTCGCAATGAGAACTTGCACAACATCTTTTGTCCTGCCAGCCTGTTTGCAGTGGGGCCTCTAGGGAACTACTGGCAATTAAGGTGCTCCTTTAAATAGAGCACCGGAGCAAAGCATTAACACTCCGTGAAAACATGTGATCCTCACATCAAAGCCTTTCCCTTCCGGTTATCCTGATTTCTGTCACTTCGGGGCCATAGGTTCCAGACAACAACGTGTGTATACAACTGGTAGATAAGACCAAAAACAATACTATCATAATGAATCAATAACATGTTTAGATCTGAAATCATGGCACTCGGGCCCTAGTGACAAGCATTAAGCACAACAAGTCGCAACAAAGTCATAAAGCACTAATAAAAGATACTAGGCACCATGCCCTAACAATCTGATGCCATTATATGAACGATCTCATTCAATCCCTACCATCCCCATAGCCTACAGCGGGGGATTACTCACTCATAGATGGGGGAAACATGGATAGTCGATGAAGATGATGGTGGAGATCGATGGAAATGGCTCCGGGGGCACTTTCCCGTCCTGGCAGGGTGCCAGAACAGAGACTTTCTATCCCCCGAATCTCCCTTCGGTGGCGGCAGCGCAGCGGAACTTTTCGTGGAAAAACGTCGAACCCCCCCGAAGTTTTTAGGTCAGAAGGCTTCTTATAGGCGAAGAGGGAGACCGAGGGGGTGCCTGGGGCCATCACACCATGCCCTGACGCGGCCAGGCCCAGCCTGCGCCTGGGGGTGGTGTGGCCAGGCCCTGGCCCTCCTCCGTCTCGTATTCTGGCTCCGTGAGTCTTCTGGAAAAATAGGCACTTTGGCTTTTGTCCCGTCCAATTCCGAGAATATTCATTTTCTGACTTTCCTGGAACCAAAAACAACAGAAAACAGGCAGCTGGCATTGTGGCTCTTGTTAATAGGTTAGTCCAAGAAATCATATGAAAAGTACTCCAAAGTGTGGAAAAAACACAAGAAAGTGGATAAAACCAAGCATGGAGCATCAAAAATTATGGATACATTCGCAATGTATCAGTAGCCGGGACCGCCTTCTACCATCCGTGCATCATCAGACAGGACCTCCGATTTAGCCACCCTGCTTCTCCATTGAGATGAACGGCGGTAATATCGAGTGCATGATCTTGCATGCGCGCTACTCCCCGAAGATCGTCAAACTGTTGCTGATGCATTCGAAGTGTTCCTAGCAACTTGATGAACCTGTCTCCATCCTCCACCCGTCGGTGCCTCTTTGCTCTCTCTCGGCTCCTATAAGTATCTTTGTCTTTGGGAAACCCCATCTCCCAAGTATAACTAGTGCCAAGGCCTCGTACTCGTCCTCCGCGTTCTTTATGCCTGAGGGCCTTTGTCAGCAAGTCATTCTCTCTATCGGGACAGAACTTTGTTGTCCCCTCTTTAATTTCCTTAACCACTCTATGCCATGTCTCCCGGGTATCCTAATCCCGTCATTGCAAATAAGGTCCCCTATTGTTTCGTCATACTCACTCCCATGCCCAAGGAACCATTTTCTTGCCCTCAGATCAGATTCTTCGCGTATTAGTTCTGGAGTGATCCCTTTAGCAAGCAACTCACTCTCTTTAGCATCCTACTTTGGCATGGCAGTCGCATATCCCCTGGCCCCAGGTGATGGTGATATTTCTTCCTCGCGGCATTTTTCTTGTTTTTTTCCAACTTTTCCATAGCAGGTTCTGACTCCTTGTACTTCACAAATGCATCCCAGTTAGCCTGCTGCTTCGTTAGATAGCATTCGAATTTAGGAGGAATCTTCGTCTTCTGATACTTTTGCCATAATGCTTTCTTCCAGTTCTTGAATAGTTCGGCCATCTTCGTAAGAGTCCACTGCTTGACTTTCTTCATCAATGCAACTGTGTCGGCATCATCCTCACATTCTGGCAGGGTGAAATGTGTCATGAGGTCATTCCAAAGACCCTCTTTGTACCTGTCGGCGACATACTCACCCTCTTTCGCCCCTTTGGTCTTATTACACTCTCGAACGGTGATCGGGATGTGATCCCTAACCATAACTCCGCATTGTTGTTTAAATACAGTTTTAGCCTTTTCGGGTTCCAACGGTTCACCCCGTGGTGATACCACCGTAATTGTATAACGCGTAGAGCCGTCCAACTTTTTGGCCGGGCCTCGTTTGGAATTTTTTTTGCTCGATGTGGAGGCCTAAGAGAAGAAACATTCGTCAATTTATATATATACAACTCAATTAATGCATCTACTAATCACTGGACTTCATATATATACCTCGCCGAACTTCGTTAAGGTTCCACCGAGGTCGTCGGCTTCTCCATCAACGGAGCTGTTGGCTTCTCCCTGATCATTTCGGTCGACCTCCTGACCCTCACCGGAGGGGTTCAGATACATCGACGGAGATTCGGGTGGATCAACATCGGGGCCATCATTGATCATATCCTCGAGAATTTCTTCTTGTGCTAGGTCTCTATGCATTGGACTAGGTGGATCCATAGTTTCTGCAAAATGCGAGATGCACACAATATTACTTCCTATATACAAATATTGCCTATATACAAATACTTCCTATATATAAAAATATATTTCCTATATACAAAAAGTCCAGGGGCCCATGAGCACTACCACCCGAACCCTAAGTCCAGGGCCCCGTGAGTACTACCACCCTAACCCTAAGTCCGGGGGCCCGTGAGCACTACCACCCTAACCCTAAGTCCGGGGGCCTGCGAGCACTACCACCCTAACCCTAAGTCCGGGGGCCCGCGAGCACTACCACCCCAACCCTAAGTGCGGGGGCCCGCGAGCACTACCACCCTAACCCTAAGTGTGGGGGCCTGTGAGCACTACCACCCTAACCCTAAGTGCGGGGGCCCGCGAGCACTAGCACCCTAACCCTAAGTGCGGGGCCCCGAGAGCACCACCACCCTAACCCTAACTGCGGGGGCCCGCGAGCACTACCACCCTAACCCTAAGTGTGGGGGCCCGCGAGCACTACCACCCTAACCCTAAGTCCCGGGGCTCGCGAGCACTACCACCCTAACCCTAACTGCGGGGGCCCGCGAGCACTACCACCCTAACACTAAGTCCGGGGGCTCGCGAGCACCACCACCCTAACCCTAAGTGCGGGGGACCGCGAGCACCACCACCCTAACCCTAAGTGCGGGGGCCCGCGAGCACCACCACCCTAACCCTAAGTGCGGGGGCCCGCGAGCACCACCACCCTAACCCTAAGTGCGGGGGACCGCGAGCACCACCACCCTAACCCTAAGTGCGGGGGCCCGCGAGCACCACCACCCTAACCCTAAGTGCGGGGGCCCGCGAGCACCACCACCCTAATCCTAAGTGCGGGGGCCCGCGAGCACTGCTATAATATTACAATATACTACTATTACAATACACTACTATAATATTACAACTATATACACTACAAAATAATATTATAATATACTACTATAATGCAATATACTACTAAAAAAATACAACTATATACACTACAAAATAATATTACACTACAAAATAATATTACAACTATACACTACTATTACACTACTAAATAATATTACACACAAAATAATATTACACTACAAAATAAAATTACAACTATATACTACAAAATAAAGAAATGAAAAAAAAGAGAACTTGGCCGGGGGCGCCGCCCCGGCCGCATCGCCCGCACCGCCGCCAGCGTGCACGGCGGTCGCCGGCCCGGCCTGCTCGCCCACAGCGGCCGGCGGCGCCGCGCTGCCGTGTAGCCGGATGGGGGAGCGAAGGGGAGGGGGCGGCGGGGTACCCCTGGCCGGGGGCGCACGCGTGGCGGCTTGAATGGTGGCGGCGGTTGGGGGCGGTGGCAGCTGGAGTGAGTGGCGGCGGCGATTGGGGTGGTGGCGGCCGGAGAGAATCGGGCAGCTTGCCGACGTCGATTCGTCGTCCTCGCGCGTGGGGGTTCTCTGCGTGGGGAGAAGAAGGGGCGCATGGGGAGAAGAAGGGGCACGCCAATATATAGGTGGGGGATCTTTAGTCCCGGTCTGTATAATGAACCGAGACTAAAGGGTCTATAGTCCCGGTGCGTTATACGGACCAGGACTAAAGGTCCCCCCCTTTAGTCCTGGTGCGTGCCACCCACCGGGACTAAAGGGTTTTCGGCATCGCCCAAAACGCGCGCGCCAATGCCACACCTTTAGTCCCGGTGTGTAGCACGCACCGGGACTAAAGGTCCCTTTTTCAAATTTTTCACCCCAGGAGCGCGCCTTTAAAAAATAATTCAATTAGCATATTTTTTAAACATTTGAATTATACAGTTTTTGCATACTTACGAATTTGAGAAAAATTTCAACATGAAAAGTTCTTGAATTTGAATAAGTAATCCAAATCTATTTTCTGTTTTATAAAATAATTATTCTAGATAGTGAAACTAATAACCATTTTGCCATTTTCAATTTAAAAATGCATTAACTATTATATTTTGCATATTTTTGAATCTCACTAAATTTTTAACATAAAAATGCTTGAATTTGAATAACTGATTCAAATCCATTTTCTGTTTTATAAAACAATTATTCTAACTAGTCAAACTATTAACCATTTTGCCACTTTCATGTGATTCCGACGCATGTCCGGGAAGGGGGTCACACCTGGGGCCTACACATGGCACCTACCAACCTTGCACCACTCTCACACACATATCCTAGGGGCACATGTAAGTTTTCATGTGATTCCGATGCTCAGGTGGTCTTCCTCCAGCGAAACCCTAGACCGGGGCCCCCGGATCGTCTACCCCTTTAGCTTTCTCCGTACGAGGGTAGCACGGTCGACCTTTCTATTTGTTTTGGTTTGTTTAGGACATATGTACATGGAGAGAAAATGTTGGGCCAACTTTGCCACATCCTAGGCCGCGGTTGTCCCTCGGTGGGAGTTTCCACATACAGATCCAGGATTTCACTAAGTGTTAACGCATGTCCGAGAAGGGGGTCACACCTGGGGCCTACACATGGCACCTACCAACCTTGCACCACTCTCACACACATATCCACACATCCACACATCCACACATTCCCTAGATTTATGTCTCAAATAAAAGGTTTAATACATTACATAGATTTATGTCTCAAATAAAACGTTTAATTAATACATTATTACACATCACCAATATCTAGTGTTGTGGTTTTGTTCTGCACCGTAGCCATGGAGAATCTTCATCATTTAACAGGATGCTTGGGTCAGTTTTCACTTTGAATGGCGGAATTTCATGAAACTTATTGTAATCTTCTAACAGGTTTGTCTTGTCATCCATTCCCACGATGTTTCTTTTCCTTGAAAGAACTATGTGGCGCTTTGGCTCATCGTATTCTGTATTCTTTTGCTTATCTTTCCTTTTTCTCGGTTTGGTAGACATGTCCTTCACATAGAAAACCTGAGCCACATCGTTGGGTAGGACGAATGGTTCATCCATGTACACAAGATTACTGAGATCCACTTTTGTCATGTCGTACTTTTGGTCTACATGTACCCCTCCTCCTGTCAGCTTGACCCATTTGCACCGAAACAAAGGGACCTTGAAACTAGGTCCATAGTCCAGTTCCCATATCTCCTCTATGTACCCATAATATGTGTCCTTCTGCCCATTTTCATCTCTTGCATCAAAGGGGACACCACTGTTTTGGTTGGTGCTCTATTTATCTTAGGCCATCGTGTAAAATGTATTCCCATTTATCTCGTACCCTTGGAAAGTACATATAGTCGAAGATGGTAACCTGGCCAACAAGTACAACTGATCTCCAATAGTGGTGTTATTCATGAGATGTGTCTGCAACCAACTGCCGAAATTCTTCTCATGTTCCCCTTTAATCAAGGAGTCAGGCTTCCCCGGGTTTTCGGAGCGTAAAATATTCCTGTGTTTCTCAATATACGGAGCCACCACGGTGGAATTGTGTAGAACTGTGTAGTGTGCTTGAGTGAAAGAATTCTCGTCCCTACATACCATTGATTTCCTTCCTAGTGTGCCTTTTGTATTCAGCCTCCCCTCATACCGAGATTCAGGAACACCAATCGGCTTAAGGTCAGGAACAAATTCAACACAAAACTCAATGACCTCCTCTGTTCCATAGCCCTTGGATATGCTTCCTTCTGGCCTAGCACAGTTATGAACATATTTCTTTAAGACTCCCATGAACCTCTCGAAGGGGAACATATTGTGTAGAAACACAGGACCGAGAATTCTAATCTCTTCGACTAGGTGAACTAGGAGGTGCGTCATAATATTGAAGGATGGCGGGAACAACAACTCGAAGCTGACCAGACATTGGACCACATCAATCTGTAACCCTAATAGACTTTCTTGATCGATTACCTTCTGAGAAATTGCATTGAGGAATGGACATACCTTCACAATGGCTAGTCGGACATTTTCTGGTAGAATTCCCCTCAATGCAACTGGAAGCAATTGCGTCATAAGCACGTGGCAGTCATGAGACTTTTGGTTTTGAATATTTTTCTCTTTCATATTTACTATTCCCTTTATATTCGACGAGAAGCCAGACGGGACCTTGATACAGAAAAGGACTTCAAAAAAGATTTCCTTCTCTTCTTTGGTAAGAGCGTAGCTGGCAAGCCCTTGAAACTTTCCTGGATGCTTGTCGTCTCGTCCTTTATGATGTTGCTGGTCCTCCTGTGCTACGTGGGTATCTTTTGACTTCCCATACAAGCCCAGGAAGCCTAGAATATTCACGCAAAGATTCTTCGTCAGGTGCATCACGTCGATTGCAGAGCGGACCTCATGCAATTTCCAATAGGGTAACTCCCAAAATATAGATTTCTTCTTCCACATGGATGCGTGTCCATCGGTGTCTTTCGGAATAGGTTGTCCTCCAGGACCCTTTCCAAAGATTACATCCAAATCCTTGACCATACCAAATACATCAGCACCAGTATGGGGGACAGGCTTCGTCCAGGCTTCTCCGTTGCCATTGAAATGCTTGCCTTTTGCTGACTCGTAGTTGATGTAGAGCTCGTTGGGAACCCCAAGAGGAAGGTATGATGAGCACAGCAGTAAGTTTTCCCTCAGTTATGAAACCAAAGTTTAATCGAACCAGTAGGAGCAAGGAAACACCCCAAAGGTGTTACTAGCTGAGCTTTGGCAGGGCGCACTACCGGTGCTAGTAGCAACGTGGAGACCTGCACAACACAACCACATAACTTTGTTCCCAACTTGTGATGAGGTTGTCAATCTCACCGTATTTTGCGGAAAACAAAGGATTAAACGTATCGAATGGAAAGAAGTAAAAGTTTGCAGAAAGTAAACACAAAGTAGTAAAAGATTGTAGATTGTATGTAAAGAAAAGGACCGGGATCCATAGTTCACTAGAGGTGGCTCTCCTTAAATAGATAACATGCTGGGTGAACAAATTACAACGGGGCAATTGACAAACACCGAGAAAGCAATACATGCATATACTAATCATCTTGACTCCTCTGAGACTTGATTGGGCATTACAACATAATACATAGACCACCATCCAACTGCATCTATGACTAATAATCCACCTTCAGGTTATCATCCGAACCCCCTCCAGTATTAAGTTGCAAGCAACAGATTATGCTTTACGAACTGCGTGTAAAGTAAACAATATGATTGTTCTATGAACAAAGGATTGTTGTTTAGCAACAACACATCTAGTACCTTAGAGATTTCTGTCACTTCCCCAGATTACCAGAGGCATGAACCCACTATCGAGCATAAATACTAACTCTTAGAGTTGCTAGCATCTACTTGGCCAAGATAGTTTCTAACAACGGAAAGCATGCAAGATCTCAAATAACAAAGACATGATAGAATCAATAATCAATCTGAAATAGCATCTCAATATCCATCGGATCCCCGCAAACACAACATGTATGAATTACAAATAGATGATCTTGATCATGAACGGAGCTCACAAGATCTAAACATGAAAGCACAAAGGAGGAGAAACCAGCCATCTAGCTACTACATGGATCCGTAGTCCAAGGATGAACTACTCACGCATCACACCGGAGGCTTGCATGGTGATGAAGAAGGCCTCCAGGGTGAATTCCCCTCTCCGGCAGGGTGCCGGGAAGAGCTTCAGATCCCTCCCGATCTAGGGATGGAGATGATGGCGGCTACAGACTCTTTCGTGGATTTTTGATCCGGTCCTTAGGGTTTTTGTCCTGAGGGCAACTTATAGGCGGAAGGAGAGGCCGAGGGGGTGCCGGGAGCAGCCACACCACCCCTTGGCGCAGGTCAGGCTTGGTCGTGCGGCCAGGTGGTGTGGTGGCTCCCTGGCCCTTCTCCGTCTCGTATTCTGGCACTTGATCCCTTCCGGAAAAATAGGCACTTTGGCTTTTGTCCCGTCCAATTCCGAGAATATTCATTTTCTGACTTTCCTAGAACCAAAAACAGCAGAAAACAGGCAGCTGGCACTGTGGCTCTTGTTAATAGGTTAGTCCAAGAAATCATATGAAAAGTACTCCAAAGTTGGAACAAAACACAAGAAAGTGGATAAAACCAAGCATGGAACATCAAAAATTATAGATACATTTGCAATGTATCAACATCCCCAACCTTAACTCCTGCTCGTCCTCAAGTAGGTAAGTGATAAAAAGAAATAAGTTTTGAGGTGACATGCAGCATCAAAGACTTGATCAAAGTATTTGCAAAACTCAAAGCTGGGATCATAGTACTTCAATCATAACATGAAAGACAAAGTTCTAGCAATAGGCAAAGAAACTATGATGCAACATAAAAAGGTACAAACAAAAGATTCATGAATAACATGCCTTGCAAGACGTTTTTTTGTTTCACATAAAGAAAACATAGCATAATAGTATTCAGCTTGTCCCTCAATAGAGTAGCAAATATAAATGCATAGTGATGGGTTCGTAGCATGAAAAACAAAAATATTTTACCGCAAGAACGAACAAAACCCAGATCTAATCTAGATAAAAGCCAAGATCTAATCTATTAGACATGTGATATAGATAGGAACTAACCCTCGTAGATCCGAAAGCGTTAACGAGATTAGATCTCGTGGTTGATGTAGTCGATCACTTGCCGATCTCAAGATCGTGTGGACGATCCTTCCGGCGTCGCGTTCCGGCAGCACTCCCGCAGTCGGTCAAGTTGACGATCCTTCCGGCGCCGCGTTTTGGCAGCGCTTCCGCAGTCGGTCACACGTGCGGAGTCGAAGCAGACCTTCCTCTCCCCGTTCCAGCGAGCAGCGGAGGTAGTAGATCTTCTCCACGGAATCCCAGCAGCACGACGGTGTGGTGGTGGTGGAGTAGAGAATTCTGCAGGGCTTCGCCTATGCCTGTGCAGAAGAAAGGTGGATGAGAGAGGCGGCAGAGATTGGGAGTTA
Source organism: Avena eriantha (assembly GCA_910589775.1). Lineage (NCBI taxonomy): Eukaryota > Viridiplantae > Streptophyta > Magnoliopsida > Poales > Poaceae > Avena > Avena eriantha. The sequence continues at coordinate 424,732,283 of OU342745.1, forward strand.
TGGGAGCGGGGCAAGAGGGGGCGCCCCTGCCCTTCTATTTAAGGGGGGGAGGCGCGCCTGGGGAGGGGGAGTCCTAGTAGGACTCCCCTCCTATGGCCGGCGGTGGGAAGGGAGGAGGAGTCCTCCTCCCCCACGAATCCGTGTCTTGCCCCACTAGGTTTCCTTTGACCCTTTCTTGGTTTTCAAGCAAACTCCAAGAAATCCTCTAGAACCTTCCAGAACATTCCGAAACCTTCTAGAATCTCCATACAAACACTCTGAAACATTTCCTAACTTAGAAAATGATCCCCAATATATGAATCTTATTCTCCAGACCATTCCGGATCTCCTCGTGATGTCCCGGGTCCATTCCGAGACTCCGAACAACATTCGGTCTTCAACGCACATTCCATATCTACTTAAAACAACTTCGAACCTTAAGTGTGTCACCCTACGGTTCGTGAATATGTAGACATGATAGAGACACATCTCCTATCAATAACCATCAGCGGGACCTGGAGATCCATAATGGCTCCCACATACTCAACGATGACTTCGTGATCGATTGAACCATTTACATACTAAACCAATTCCCTTTGTCTTGCGATACTATACTTATCCGAGGTTTGATCGTCGGTATCTCCATACCTAGTTCTACCTCGTTACTGATAAGTACTCTTTACTCGTTCCGTGATATGTCATCCCTTGTGACCCAGTCACATGCTTGCAAGCTAACTAGATGGCATTCCACCGAGAGGGCCCAGAGCATATCTATCCGTCATATGGATGGACAAATCCCAATCTTGGTCCATGCGCTTCAACACATACTTTCAGAATACCCAATGACACTTTTATGACCACCCAGTTACGAAGCGATGTTTGATGTCATCAAAGTACCCATCCGGTGATGGTGATTAACACAACCTCGTGGTTGAAGGATTAGGTTACTATGCATTTAAAAGCTTACAGCAATACGAACTTAAATGACTTGATCTTATGCTACGCTTACTATGGGTGTGTGTCCATCACATCATTCTCCTAATGATATAACCTTGTTATTAATCACATCCAATGTCCATGATCAGGAAACCATGATCATCAATTAATCAACAAGCTAGTTCAACAAGAGGCTTACTAGGGACTCTTTTATGTTTACAAAACACACATGTATTAGTGTTTCCTAATAATACAATTATAGCATGGGATGTAAACATTTATCATAAACATAAAGATATAATAATAACCACTTTATTATTGCCTCTTGGGCATATCTCCAACAGTCTCCCACTTGCACTAGAGTTAATAATCTAGTTAAAAACTTGTGCATTCAACACCTATGGCTTTCTGGTGTTGTATAGACACTATTGCTAGTGGTAAACATAATCTTCGGATCTGACACTTCCGGATCCGTGTGTATTTGCATGTCCTTGCGTCTCTACGCATTACTCATTCTCCAATGAGATGGCATTGTATAAATTTGGTCCTTTGGTGAGACCTTTAGTTCCTTCGGCTCAAAATATGTTGATATTATTGTCACACAATATATCTTCATAGTATTAGCCTACTTTGAACCACACCTAGTTTGATACACTACTTAACACAAATGCCCTCCTTTGCTGCTACTACAGCAGTTATATACTTAGCCTTTTGTTGTAGTATCTGTCACAATGTCTCAATTTTGGAACTCATCCAAATCCATCATGGAACATCCTTTCCATTATATTGTGCCACCCATAGTCTAAACTGAGATAAATTTAATTTGTATCTTGTGACAAAACTAGTATCAATGTAACACTTTACAATGAACTACCTTTAACTATTTGTCACTTATACATGATATATTCTTAGTTCTTCAAAAGCTCATAAGAATATCTTTACTATTGTCCAATGATCATCTTATGAATCATTCTGGTATATGCTCATAACATTTAGAGCATAGGACATATCTGGGTGTGTACATCTCAAATAATGATTGATCAAAATATTCTTGTGATTTCACCAAGTGTCAAAACACTTGAATCTCGTGTCAACACACTCGAATCTTGATTCAGTCCTTTCCGTGCGTCAAGAACCTTTCTTGTTGTTTCCATATTGAACTCATTCAACATCTTATCTATGTACATTTGGCAAAACCATATTAGCGCCTCAATCTATCCATATAGACATTGATGCCTAATTCTTGAGTTATGCCTAAGTCTTTCATCGAAATGAAATTCTTAACCTGTGTCAATAAAAGATACATTATTTCTAATCAACAATATGTCTTTCACATAATGTATTAGAAATATGTCTTAGCGCTCCCACTTAATTTCTTGCAAAATGCAAACATCTTCATCGTCTCTGAAGATTCCAACTCCGCGATGCTCACTTCAACCATTGAAGTTTTGCATACTCTTTTAGCATCCTTTGAATTAACAAAACCCTTTGGATCGTGTCATGTACACGTCCTAGGTAACCATTCTATTAGAAGAACTTGTTTTGTTTGTTCAACTACCATATACCAAAATATATGTAGTGGTTGCTACATTAATCCGTCTAGACTAAATATCGCTATGAAAGATCAAATCTTATCATAGTCAATTCCTTGAACATTGTCGTAAACTCTTTCCGACACGTCGACTATTTCATAGATTTGAAACATCCATGTCTATTTCTTTATAGATCCAAACACGACCGATAGGCTTCACGCCTTTCCGGAGGGTCTTCTAAGTTCAGAAACTTGATTTCTCGTGTATGGATACTATCACGGATTCCATGACTTCCAGTCATTTTATGGAGTCAGGGCCCATCATCGCTTCTTTGCATGTAGTCGGTTCATCATTGTCAAAACAATAACGACTTGCTTATCAAATCTTACTATTTGATTCTTACCAACCCACACGGTTCTATAGGAACTCTAATCTCCGAGATCACACCTTTTGTAATCACGAGAGCCATGAGCATTGTGGCCGCCACCGGGACACTTTCCGGCGCTGCCCTACTTAGCACATATAGCTAAGGTTTCAACAACCTTATCAAAGTTCTATTGTCCTCCTACTTAACTTTTCACTAAAAATTCCTTTTTAAGAAACTTGACGTTCCAAGCGACAAACTCTTTTGTCCTCGGCGTCATGGAGAAATTCCCAACAAATTCTTTGGGATAACCTACAAAGACGTGCTTATCCGACTTTGGTTCTAAACATTTTACTTATGCATAACATACCAAAATTTAAGAAAAGACAATTCGGGTTTTATCCCAAACCATAACTCATATGGTGTCATTTCAACGGATCACGATGGAGCTCTTTTCAGTGTAAAAGCGGTAGTCACTAAATCTTTAATCTTTAAAATATAATAGCAGTTTTATAAATGACACCTTTGATCTTACCATGTAAAACAAGGTTTCATTACATATCTCGAACACTCCATACTCCTATGGTGTTTTGGGAAATGCAAATCCATGGAACGATTCCTCAAATCTTAGGTGTTTTGCTAAACTTGTAACTCAAACATCTTTCTTTATGATCCAATCATAAACTCTTTTATTTTCTTGTTACAATGATTTTCGACTTCATCTTGAAAGTCTTTGAACATTTTTCAAATGTTTCATACTTCTTCCTTATTGAGTAAGTATATACATATACTCACTCAAATCTTCGAAGAAAGCATATGAAGTTGAAATCCATCGCCCACGACTACACATAATGGACTATATACATCAATATGTACAAATTCCAATCAGTTGGTTGTCCTTTCCTCCTTTGGCCTACGAACGGAGTTTTAATTATCTCCAGGAAAGTATCACAAGCGTCATTTGATCCAAATCAAAGACTCCAAAAATCCATCAACATGGAGTTTCTTCATGTATCCCTTTCAATATAATTTAAACAGCGATGTCACTTTGCAAGTGATCTTTCAATCATTTGTCTTGCGACATTTTAGCATTAGTTTTATGGTCGTTATTTCTCCAAACAGACTTGTATATCATCTATCTATTATGAAATACGGTAATTATTTGAACAAACTTTTGTCGTCATAATACCTGATCAAAATAACAATTATTGAAACAAATCTTGAAGCCAAGCTTTGATGTTAACGAGCAACACAACAACCCTTTGTTTGTTTTCGATGAACATCATCACATATTCTCTTGCTAGTTACTTAGGCCATTGCAGTTCATGAATTGTGTTGTCCTGTATGACATTTCATACCAACCAATTCGGTATCCAATACCGGAGAACCACATTGTTTAACAAGCAAGGAATACAACCATAACATGTATATCTTCTATATGCCTAAGTTGGACATCTCCAACCTTTTATTTTCTGCCAAATATTTTATAGATTCTCTTTCAGCAATTCCTTTTCTTTTTAAAAGAATTTATCAACATCAACAGTGGTGTCATCAACATGACACATGGTACAAAGCGTATATAGTCAACTACTAATACCTTTGGACTTGCACTTTGAGGTGGATCACCATCATCAAATGTTTGGTGTTCTTTCAAAAATCCATTCTTTAGTAATCTTTTAGTGTAGTAAACATTTTACTTACATCTTCTATTCATCCTTATCATGAAAACTTTCATGATCAAGCTGCTATAGCTTATAAAGGTGAATTGCGAGTATAATGTTTCTTTTTCAAAACCTTTTGGAGGATTAGGACGACTAGCGTCTCCAACCTTCACAAATTCTCATCAAATATGAGGACGTATACTCTATCATGTTGTAACCAACACATTGTTTTAGATATCGAAATACCTTTCACATATGATGGTTTCTGAAACATTGCTTTCAGCTCTTAGATAAACTTGATATTAAAAATAATCTTTTGAGTATCAAGAATCATGGAGGCAAACATGATACATTAGATACTAACAGTGGAATTGTTACTCTTGATTTAATACTATTTATTAAATTTCATGGAGTAAATAGAGTTTGCTGAAAGTTTGCAATAGGACATATAAACTTTAAATTGACATTCAAAACAATATGATACCAGTTCGTAAAGTAAATATCCAGAATTTCTATAGTTCCACTATCTCAACTATAACTAAGCGTAATGTGGTGAACGGATGCCAATGACTACAACAAACTATGCAAATTCACTTTGATTGTGTTTATGATAAATTGAGTTCGACTAATCCAAATTACAAATGAACTCTCACTCAAAACAACATCCCTCGAGTTGTTTTAGTGATTACACAAACCAAATCCACTACACCAAGTCCGATCATCACGTGAGATGATGTAGCTTTAAAGGCGAACAATCAACATGTTCATCATATCATCCATATGACTCATGCTTTACCTTTCGGTATTCCGTGTTCCGAGACCATGTCTGTACATGCTAGGCTCGTCAAGGTTAACCTTAGTTTCCGCATGTGCAAATCTGGCTTGCACCCGTTGTATGCACACGTAGAGTCTATCACACCCGATCATCACGAGATGCTTCGAAACGACGAGTCTTAGCAATGGTGCCAACTAAGGACGAACACTTTATTACTTGATATTTAGTGAGAGGGATCATCTTATAATGCTACCGTCGTGATCTAAGCAATACAAGATGCATAACGGATTAACATCACAGGCAATTCATAATATGTGATATGATATGGCCTTTCTTCTTGTGCCTTTGATCTCCATCTCAAAAGCATGGACATGATCTCCATCATCACCGGCGTGGCGTCAAGGTCCGTGGCGCCGCTTCATGGTTGTCCATCATCACTAGCAACTATTATAACTACTTGGAACAAAGCTATTACAAGATGAATAGACAGGCATGTCTTAACAGAATTGAAGACAACCATTAGGCTCCTGCCGGTTGCCATATTACAACAAGGATCATTGCATACATCAAATATAATCACAATCACATGATGGCCATATCACATCACAAAACCCCTGCAAAAACAAGTTAGACGCCTCTAATTTTCTTTGCATATTTTACGTGGTTTGGGGGTTTCGCATAAGACCGATCTTAGCTACGAACAAGAACCACAACGTTGATACAATTGTTGTCAGATGCTCATTGTAAATTGAATCTTAACTACGGTGGGAGAGACAGACACCCGCAAAGCCACTTGTGCAAAGCAAGTTGCACGTCAAGCGTGGAGCAAGTCTCATGTGCGATGACATGTAATGTTAGCCCGAGCCGCTTCATCCCACCATGCCGCAAGATGCAAAGTACACGCTAAGACACCGACAACAAAAGCATCAACGCCCACAAAAACATTGTGTTCTACTCGTGCAACAGATCTACGCATAAACCTGGCTCTGATACCACTGATGGGTTCGTAGCATTGAAAACAAAAATATTTTACCGCTAGAACGAACAAAACCCAGATCTAATCTAGATAAAATCCAAGATCTAATCTATTAGACATGTGCAACGAGATAGATAGGAACTAACCCTCGTAGATCCGAAAGCGTTAACGAGATTAGATCTTGTGGTTGATGTAGTCGATCACTTGCCGATCTCAAGATCGTGTGGACGATCCTTCCGGCGTCGCGTTCCGGCAGCACTCCCGCAGTCGGTCAAGTTGACGATCCTTCCGGCGTCGCGTTTTGGCAGTGCTTCCGCAGTCGGTCACACGTGCGTAGTCGAAGCAGACCTTCCTCTCCCTGTTCCATTGAGCAGCGGAGGTAGTAGATCTTCTCCACGGAATCCCAGCAGCACGACGGCGTGGTGGTGGTCGTGGAGTAGAGAATTCTGCAGGGCTTCGCCTATGCCTGTGCAGAAGAAAGGTGGAGGAGAGAGGCGGCAGAGATTGGCAGTTATGGGAGCGGGGCAAGAGGGGGCGCCCCTGCCCTTCTATTTAAGTGGGGAGGCGTGCCTGGGGAGGGGGAGTCCTAGTAGGACTCCCCTCCTATGGCCGGCGGTGGGAAGGGGGGAGGAGTCCTCCTCCCCCACGAATCCATGTCTTGCCCCACTAGGTTTCCTTTGACCCTTTCTTGGTTTTCAAGCAAACTCCAAGAAATCCTCTAGAACCTTCCAGAACATTCCGAAACCTTCTAGAATCTCCATACAAACACTCCGGAACATTTCCTAACTTAGAAAATGATCCCCAATATATGAATCTTATTCTCCGGACCATTTCGGATCTCCTCGTGATGTCCCGGATCCATTCCGAGACTCCGAACAACATTCGGTCTTCAACGCACATTCCATATCTACTTAAAACAACTTCGAACCTTAAGTGTGTCACCCTACGGTTCGTGAATATGTAGACATGATAGAGACACATCTCCTATCAATAACCATCAGCGGGACCTAGAGATCCATAATGGCTCCCACATACTCAATGATGACTTCGTGATCGATTGAACCATTTACATACTAAACCAATTCCCTTTGTCTTGCGATACTATACTTATCCGAGGTTTGATCGTCGGTATCTCCATACCTAGTTCTACCTCGTTACTGATAAGTACTCTTTACTCGTTCTGTGATATGTCATCCCTTGTGACCCAGTCACATGCTTGCAAGCTAACTAGATGACATTCCACCGAGAGGGCCCAGAGCATATCTATCCGTCATATGGATGGATAAATCCCAATCTTGGTCCATGCGCTTCAACACATACTTTCAGAATACCCAATGACACTTTTATGACCACCTAGTTACGAAGCGATGTTTGATGTCATCAAAGTACCCATCCGGTGATGGTGATTAACACAACCTCATGGTCGAAGGATTAGGTTACTATGCATTTAAAAGCTTACAGCAATACAAACTTAAATGACTTGATCTTATGCTACGCTTACTATGGGTGTGTGTCCATCACATCATTCTCCTAATGATATAACCTTGTTATTAATCACATCCAATGTCCATGATCAGGAAACCATGATCATCAATTAATCAACAAGCTAGTTCAACAAGAGGCTTACTAGGGACTCTTTTATGTTTACAAAACACACATGTATTAGTGTTTCCTAATAATACAATTATAGCATGGGATGTAAACATTTATCATAAACATAAAGATATAATAATAACCACTTTATTATTGCCTCTTGGGCATATCTCCAATAGTGACACCTTCAAAGTTCATAAGAGTGACTAGATACAATAGTTTAAAACAAGCAATATCAAGTTATGCATCAATAACTAGTCTTGGGACAATGCACATAGAACTAAGAATGGCCACTATGCTCTCAAAGTAGGTGCATAAAGATAGAAGGTGGAGACTCAATATAATGGTGGAAGAAAAGCCTTTTGTAAAAGGAAGTAGGGATTCAAGTCTCATAAAGAGCTTCCAAAAATTATGGTACTTGTAGTTTTTAGCTCTCATTGCCCCTATCATAAGCATCTTGAAAGTGATTAAGGTTGAAGTGACACAACTAAAAGGATATGCTTGACAAGTTATATACCGAAATCTCATGCCCCTTACTTACGAAGACCGATCCTCATGCTACTCAACTTTAGTTACGAGTAAGCTCTTGTCATTGTAAGTATATGTGTATCATTAAAAACCGCGAACGAGGTACCCCTTGCACATGATACGGGAGCTTTCCCATAATCAAAATGACAAGGCAAGCAGACAATGAGCATCTCAGCGATCTTTTTATTTGCTATTTGCATAGGTTTTATTGAGGATGCTTCATAGAGTGCTCATTATGGTGATGCTGCAAGTTTCCACCATGATTAGGCATGGCTCAGGCTAGTGGCCTAGGCGTTTCTCTAACACACATACAAACTCCATGATCTTACAAGTTCCACTTTTATTTCACACCGCCGGGATCCGTAAGCAAAAGAACATGATATCAACGGGGTACAAAGTACAAGTGCAATGTTGAAAGCATTCCCCATGAAACATGGTTCTGCTAATTTCAACTTATAAAGAGCAAGCATATACACAACAAAGAAGGACCCAATGGTTCAAGTTTATTAGAGGCAAAAGTAAAGTGTGCCATCAAGTTCGTGAGAGCTTTAATCACTAGTTTTCTCATAACAAGTGAAAGGTAAACAAAAGCATGAATATACTTGGAATAGCATAAGCTAGAAGGTAGGTATGGTGTAATCTTTGGAATAACTTGGTTTAGGGAGTTGGATGCATGAGTGGAACTCATACTTGGTGGTGGAGGCTAGTAACAGACTGGAAGTGACAAACTAAGAGAGCAATAATGGCCATAATCATGCAGAGTGACAAAACATCATTGATCAAAGCATAAAGTGATACTACAAGTTTAAAACTAAAGGATCATAAAGGCTATGGTGACTTGAGATAGTCATAACATGGTGTGAGCATGTGCCAAGTCAACCCAAATAAAGCATCAAAGGAGAATACCACTATACTATGCTTTAATATGCTAAAACAACGCATGATTCATCCAAGGCACATTAACCAATATCAATTGTTTATAACAAGTCATGCTACAGCAAAGAATACTAAGCAAAAAGCCAAAACAATATCAAGCATGGCATGACAAAGCATAGGCCATAGTCAAAAACGAGCTCCTTTTACCACATAAGCATGAACTTTCCTACTCTTTTCCAAACCAAACCAAACTATTTGCAAACCAAAGTATGAAAGAGGGGGTCCAACCAATTTATTCAGAACACTAAGCAAACCAAGAAAACTAAAAACCAAAAAAAAAGAAAAAGAAGACACTCCAAGAAAAACACAAATGTGCATGAAACAATAAAAATGAAGCGTTTGGAAGAAACCTGGGATATTTATTGATGAAGAAGGGGATGCCTTGGGCATCCCCAAGCTTTGACGCTTGTACTTCTTGGATATTTCTTGGGGTGACACACGTTCCATCCCCAAGCTTGAGCTTTAGTCCATCCTTCATCTCATTACTCATTCCTTCCATACACCTGAAATTTTTCCTTCATACAAAACTTTACACAATCTCATTAGCAACATTAGTGCACTTAAGATAAATAAGTCTCAAGGTTCAGTTCTAACACCAAATAAACTTCCATTAGAACACTAGCTACTGTAGCACTTCCCTCAAAAAGCTCAATTCCCCAAAGGAACTCAAGAAGGAACTAACAAGAAGCAAATGCAGAAAATGGCAGAAATCTGTCAAAACAGACCAGCAGGTAAAGACGAATTTTTTAGAAGACCTTATGTTGCTCAAACCAAAAAGTGTTAAACTAACTAAAGTTATATAACAACCTAGGGCACAAGACAAAAAAATTACAACTGAATAAGACGTAAAGAGCTCTCTCACAAATTTTTACGGTGAAGCATAGAAATCTGTTTCGGGACAGCAACTTTCCCAATCATTACTTCTCTCTCATTAGAGGTTACTCTTGGCACAAAAAGCAAATAAAAAGGATAAGGAGAGGTTATTACAGAGGTAATAACTTCCAAGACTCATCTAAAACTTTTGGGTTATCTCCCAATAAGTACTTTTCTTTAACGCCTTTAAGTTAGGCATAAGAAGCAAAGAAAGAATCAAGTGTTCTCAAATGAAGAAGCATTAAGACCAAATTTTGTTTTCATAGGAGAAGCAAAAGAAATCTTTTCTCTCTTTTTAGGGAAGTGTTTTATACCATTCTTGAGTGGGAGTTGATATTTAATGGTGCCTTCTTTCATATCCATGATGGCACCAATAGTTCTAAGAAAAGGTCTTCCCAAAATAATAGGACAAGAAGCATTGTATTCAACATCCAAAATATAGAAATCAACGGGGACATAGGAATCGTTAACCATAATAAGAACATCATTAAGAATCCCCATGAGTTTCTTTTTAGCATTAGCATCAAGTGGGACATTCAATAACAATCTTCAACAGGAGGCAAATCAAGCATATCATAAATCCTTCTAGGAATAATAGAAACACTACTATCAAGATCACACAAAGCTTTGAAATCAAAGTCATTCACTTTCATATTAATGATGGGTTCCCAACCATCTTCTTGTTTTATAGGAATAGAAGCTTTATGTTTCATCTTTTCTTCTTTAATTTTTATGAGAGCATCAGTAATGTGTTTTGTAAACGCCATGTTCATAGCACTAGCATTAGGACTTTTGGCAAGCTTTTGTAGGAACTTAATAACTTCAGAGATATTGCAACCATCAAGATCAAAATCAACTTTATCATCTAAAGTAGTAGGACTATTACTAGCATCAACACTAGTGGTGGTGATAGTAGAAACCCTAATGTTTCTAGCAATTTCATCTTCTCTTTCCCACTTAGCATGTAATTCAGCTAATAGTCTAACATTTTCATCAATTCTTACTTGTATAGCATTAGTAGCTGCAAAGGGATTCTCATTGGCTTTAGGTTTAGCAGCCATTTTATTCAAAGTAGATTGATCTTCAGCCAAGGATGCTATATTTCTTTCAGCATTGGAGAGTTTTTCCTCAATAGTTTTATTGAAAGCAGTTTGTTTACTAATAAACTCTTTAAGCATAACTTCAAGTTCAGAGGGAGCACTCTTATTATTGTTGTAAGAATTTCCATAAGCATTACCATTGTTGGGAGGATATGGCTTATAATTGTTGTTACCAAAATTGTTCCCAGAAGCATTATTACCATAAGCATTGTTCCCAAAATTGTTATTTCTTATGAAGTTCACATCAACTTGCTCTTCTTGAGCAACCAAAGAGGCTAGAGGAACATTATTTGGATCAATATGGGCTTTCCCATTAACAAGCATGGACATAATAATATCAATTTTATCACTCAAGAAGGAGGTTTCCTCAACAGAATTTACCTTCTTACCTTGTGGGGCCCTCTCAGTATGCCATTCAGAATAATTAACCATCATACTGTCCAAAAGTTTTGTTGCAGCACCCAAAGTGATGGTCATAAAGGTACCTCCAGCAGCTGAATCCAATAGGTTCCTTGAAGAATAGTTCAATCCTGCATAAAAAGTTTGGATGATCATCCAAGCAGTCAGTCCATGAGTAGGACAATTCGTTACCAAAGATTTCATTCTTTCCCAAGCTTGAGCAACATGCTCATTATCAAGTAGTTTAAACTTCATTATTTCACTTCTCATGGATATAATCTTAGCAGGAGGATAGTATTTTCCAATAAAAGCATCTTTGCACTTAGTCCATGAATCAATACTATTCCTAGTTAAGGAATTCAACCATTCTTTAGCTTTTCCTCTCAAAGAGAAAGGAAAAAATTTCAGTTTAATAATATCACCATCTATATCCCTATGCTTTTGCATCTCACAAAGTTCAACAAAGTTATTTAGATGGGAAGCAACATCTTCATTACCAATACCAGAAAATTGTTCTCTCATAACAAGATTGAGCAAAGCAGGCTTTATCTCAAAGAAAGTATTCTCAGCCACAGGTGGAGCAATAGGTGTGCTCATAAAATCATTGTTGTTGGTGCTAGTGAAGTCACACAACTTAGTGTTTTCAAGAGTAGTCATTTTTTGGGTTTTCAAATAGGAAAGCAAACAAGTAAAACTAATTTTTTTGTGTTTTTAAAGAACCAAAACAAGCAAACAAAGCAAAAAGAAACTAAGCAAAACAAAAACAACAAAGTAAAGAGATTGGTTATGAGGGACTCCCCTTGTGAAGATGTCCTTGACTCCCCGGCAATGGCGCCAGAAAATTGCTTGATGGCTCAATGCACGGCGCCCAGAAAAATGCTTGAAGGCGGTGTAGATCTAGAGCTTGTTGGGAACCCCAAGAGGAAGGTATGATGAGCACAACAGCAAGTTTCCCTCAGTTATGAAACCAAGGTTTAATCGAACCAGTAGGAGCAAGGAAACACCCCAAAGGTGTTACTAGCTGAGCTTTGGCAGGACGCACTACCGGTGCTAGTAGCAACGTGGAGACCTGCACAACACAACCATAGAACTTTGTCCCCAACTTGCGATGAGGTTGTCAATCTCACCGTGTTTTGCGGAAAACAAAGGATTAAATGTATCGAATGGAAAGAAGTAAAAGTTTGCAGAAAGTAAACACAAAGTAGTAAAAGATTGTAGATTGTATGTAAAGAAAAGGACCGGGATCCATAGTTCACTAGAGGTGGCTCTCCTTAGATAGATAACATGCTGGGTGAACAAATTACAGCGGGGCAATTGACAAACACCAAGAAAGCAATACATGCATATACTAATCATCTTGACTCCTCTGAGACTTGATTGGGAATTACAACATAATACATAGACCGCTATCCAACTGCATTTATGACTAATAATCCACCTTCAGGTTATCATTCGAACCCCCTCCAGTATTAAGTTGTAAGCAACAGATTATTGCTTTACGAACTGCGTATAAAGTAAACAATACGATTGTTCTATGAACAAAGGATTGTTGTTTTCTCCCTTGTAGCAACAGCACATCTAGTACCTTAGATATTTCTGTCACTTCCCCAGATTACCAGAGGCATGAACCCACTATCGAGCATAAATACTAACTCTTGGAGTTGCTAGCAGCTACTTGGCCAAGATAGCTACTAACAACGGAAAGCATGCAAGATCTCAAATAACATAGACATGATAGAATCAATAATCAATCTAAAATAGCATCTCAATATCCATCGGATCCCCGCAAACACAACATGTATGAATTACAGATAGATGATCTTGATCATGAACGGAGCTCACAAGATCTAAACATGAAAGCACAAAGGAGGAGAAACCAGCCATCTAGCTACTACATGGATCCATAGTCCAAGGATGAACTACTCACGCATCACACCGGAGGCTTGCATGGTGATGAAGAAGGCCTCCAGGGTGAATTCCCCTCTCCGGCAGGGTGCCGGGAAGAGCTACAGATCTCTCCCGATCTAGGGATGGAGATGACGGCGGCTATAGGTTCTTTTGTGGATTTTTGATCCGGTCCTTAGGGTTTTTCTCCTGAGGGCAACTTATAGGCGGAAGGAGAGGCCGAGGGGGTGCCGGGAGCGGCCACACCACCCCCTGGCGTGGGCCAGGCCTGGCCGCGCGGCCAGGTGGTGTGGTGGCTCCCTGGCCCTTCTCCGTCTCGTATTCTAGCACTTGATCCCTTCCGGAAAAATAGGCACTTTGGTTTTGTCCCGTCCAATTCCGAGAATATTCATTTTCTGACTTTCCTGGAACCAAAAACAGCAGAAAACAGGCAGCTGGCACTATGGCTCTTGTTAATAGGTTAGTCCAAGAAATCATATGAAAAGTACTCCAAAGTTGGAACAAAACACAAGAAAGTGGATAAAACCAAGCATGGAACATCAAAAATTATAGATACATTTGCAATGTATCACCTTTCTTCCTTAATTGATGACTTGGCGGAAGAAAACGACGATTGTACGGGTACACATTCTTCCTACATTTATCTAGATATATACTTTCAGTCTCATCTAAACAGTGCGTGCATGCATTGTATCCTTTGTTCGTCTGTCCTGAAATGTTACTAAGAGCAGGTCAATCATTGATGGTTACGAACAGCAACGCTTGTAGGTCAAATTCCTGCTGTCTGTGCTCATCCCACACACGTACACCTGGTTTGTCCCACAACTGTAAAATTTCATCAACTAATGGACTTAGGTACACATCAATGTCGTTGCCGGGTTGCTTCGGGCCTTGGATGAGCACTGACATCATAATGAACTTCTGCTTCATGCACAACCAAGGAGGAAGGTTGTAGATACATAGAGTCACGGGCCAGGTGCTGTGACTGCAGTTCTGCTCCCCAAAAGGATTCATGCCATTGGTACTTAGACCAAACCATAAGTTCCTTGCATCACCAGCAAAGTCCGGGAAGTCCCTCTCGATTTTTCTCCACTGCCGACCATCAGCAGGGTGCCTCAACTTCCCGTCTTTCTTACGGTCTTCCATGTGCTATCGCAACAACTTTGCATGATCTTTGTTTCTGAATAAACGTTTCAACCGTGGTATTATAGGAGCATACCACATCACCTTGGCAGGAACCCTCTTCCTGCGTGGCTCGCCCTCAACATCGCCAGGGTCATCTTTTCTGATCTTATACCGCAATGCAGTGCAAACCAGGCATTTATCCATATTCTCGTACTTCTCACCGTGGTAGAGGATGCAGTCATTAGGGCATGCATGTATCTTCTGCACGTCTAATCCTAGAGGGCAGACAACCTTCTTTGCTTCGTACGTACTGGAGGGCAATTCGTTATTTCTTGGAAGCAGCTTCTTCATTATTACTAGCAACTTTTCAAATCCCGAGTCAGTCACACCGGTCTCTGCCTTCCACTTCAGCAATTCTTGTGTGCTACCCAGCTTCTTCTGGCCATCTTCACAAGTTGGGTACAATAATTTGTTGTGGTCCTGTAACATCTTCTCGAACTGCAACCTCTCCTTTTCTGTGTCGCAGTCTCGCTTTGCATCAGAAATGACCCGACCAAGATCATCAGCAGGCTCATCTGGTTCCCGTTCTTCACCCCTTCTTCTTCATTGTCTTCCATTGCGGTATCAGCGTATTCAGGGAACATAGATCGGTAGTTGTCATCATCGTTCTCTTCTTCATCGCCGTCTTCCATCATAACCCCTCTTTCTCCGTGCTTGGTCCAAACATTATAGCCGGACATGAAAACGGACCGAAGCAAGTGACTCTGAATGACTCTTGAGGAAGTGTGAGCCTGCTCATTTCGATATTCAACACATGGACAACACATAAAACCATCCCGCCGCTTGTTCGCCTCGGCCACAAGGCAAAAAGAACGCACGCCTACTCTGTAAGCGTCAGAGCGTCGGTCACCGTACATGCATGGATGGCTCATCTGCATCATACAACCATGCATATATATCAAACGCAATCACGATGCTCAAATTAGTACCACGCGGTCTAAACGAGAAAATAGTGGCTAACCTTTTAGGACACCTGGAAACAAAGATGAGAAAACTTAAGTGTGGCTCTGGCACCTCATATCATGTTTTGTCTTGTGTGAACTCAAGTGACATCGCTCTAACAGGCATTTCACCGAACACCTCTAGTGCATATGAGAAAAAAATTAGCACAAAGTTATACCCACCTCACACATAGGAAAAAAACAGGAGAGAATGGAGGGCTGGGTGCATATATATATATAGGGCCAGACCATTAGTCCCGGTTTGAGATACAAACCGGGAATAATGGTTCTGCCAGGAGCACGCGCGCGTGCCCAGACCCATTAGTCCCGATTTGTATCTCAAACCGGGACTAATGGTCCCTTACGGGCCGGGATAAAGTACCTCGGCCTCCTCGGGCCGTCTGATTCGGACCATTAGTTTCGGCCCCAGCCACGGCAGGCACTAGTCGCCCGAACCAAAGGCCCATTTTCTACTTGGTATGTTTAGTATACCTCGTATTACATTTTACAGTTGCACTCGTATTTAAAAGACATCATCTCAAAAGTGGTATCACTGCATCAATGAAGTGGAAGATCCCACCTATCAGCGCAGTAACAGTCAGAAGTGTCGACTCGACGGAAACGCTCAATGTTAGTATTCCCGAGATTGGGCTAAAGCGAGGAGTGTTCCGAACATTGGGCACAACTGAGTAGTACAATCCCTAGTGCGGCACGAAAACTAGTTATCGTATTTTAGTGACTTCATATGTACTCCCTCTGTTCACGAATGGAAGACCTTTTAGATATTTTAAAATGGACTCGATACACTCTAAAAAGAGTGAACATACGCACTAAAACACTTCCACATGTGTTTTAGAAAAAAACTAGAATGTCTTAAGTCAGGGAATGGAGGAAGTAGCTATTTTCTTTTTATTTATTTTCATTTCACCGCGGAAAAGTGTTTTCAGTTCCCTCAAACAAAAAGAGAAGCAAGTTATGGAATTTCAGTGGCCGCAGTTCCACTTTGAGCACGTGTTGCGACGCTTCCCCTCCTTTTCGGAAAAATAATACTATTGCAATGTACGTACAAACTTGCATCGGGATCATCAGGACATGCCCTTTGCGTGCTCAATTAGCTAATAATGTGCATGTGTGCTTACCCTTTCATATTGTACACCGGTGAGTACATGCAACTTGCAAGCGCGTACATGCATACAGTTGTGCATCCATTCATTATCTCCAAAAAGGAAGAAAAAAAAAGTACTCCGCTAGTACCTGGAGGACAGTACGTACACATGTACTACGTATACACGAACCGGCCTAGAGAAAGATCACCGAACCGGACATGCATGTTTACCTGCAGTCCTGCACGAACAGGCACACACACGCAAACATGGATGGACCGACGGACTTTCTTCTAGGGTTACGGCTTGGAAACACGCATCAATCAACTACATAGAAGAAGAGGGCCTAAAACAGTCAAGTTACGTACCGAACCGGTACCACGGGAGGAGAGAAAACCCATCTAGAGTTTCGCACCTTTCGTCGGCGACGTCGCCGGTCCGCTCCGCCTCCGGCAGCCCTAGGGCCTCGGAGGTGCGGCGGACCACGCCCTCTTGCCGGCGGTAGGTTTTTCGTTCTTTGATTAGCATGTGTTTAGTGTCTTCTTCAGGTTGTTGAGGCGATGACTACGTCCTGAAATCAGAATAAGGTCCTCCCCGCTAGCTCTATCCTCGCTCCGTTGGTGCATCTAGCACCGACGGAGGGCGTGTGGAGTCGTTTCTCCGGCGGATCTCATGGGATTATGTCTGTTTTCATCTTCATTGGTTTGTTTTCAGGTTAGTCTCTTCCGATCTGCAGTTGTCATTATTAGCACGACGACTTTCCGTCTGTCTACTACAGCAAGTTCTACTACAACAAGCTTTTCCCAGCTTTGGTGATGGAGGGACGAGGACGACGACGCGCCTTTGGCTCGTGCTAGTGTTTGTAGTCGTCGCTAGGTGGTCCAGTGACCTACTTGTAATTTTTATTACTGTTAGACCTCTTTGTACTGCAATTGATGATTATTAATAGATCGGTGAAATTTCGCAAAAAAATTACATAGAAGAAGAGGCCGATGGCCGTTATAACGCCAAAATGCTACAACTCCACACACCAACACGATACAACACCTAGCGGTTAACAACATACCCTCCATAACGACCCGACGATAGAGACCTCGCATTGCCAAGTCCCCTACCAAATGTGAGGAGATGAGGCACTAAGCAACTGAACCGCATCACGATCAAAGCGAGACTCCGTCGTAGCACGACCATGACTCCTAGGCCGCACAGATCAATGCACCTCCCCCTCATATCTACGACCATGACTCCTAGCCGCACAGATCAACACACCTCCCCCTCATATGCCTAGATCGGCGTAGAGTCAGCTGGATCCAACCGTACTTGAGGAAGACGTCGACTAAGAAGCGTCCACGATGATGTACATTGCGCCCCTAATGCTCGTGCCCTGAGCAGCATCCAACACCCGCAGCACCTCGCCACCCCACACTCTAAAATCGGGCCCTTCCCTAGCAGTCTTGACAACGTCTTCAAGAAGATCACAACGCCGTGGCGCCGTCGGCTGGTCCGATGACCCTAACCTAGGCTTTCCCCTGGCCCCCGAGAAGAGGAAGACATGATGCAGGCCATGACCTGCCCCCAAGGAGGTAGCGGCACCCACAGGTGTTGTCGCGGCCAGCACCAGCTCAAGCCGAGCGGGTCTTTCACCTGGCCATGGATCGTGTCCCTGAATCCCGTCGAAAGGGTTGCACAGAGAAGGTGGAAAGGGCGGCAAGACGCCAGCTTGAGACACCACCACAGGAAGGGGAGGAAAACCGCCGGCCACACCGTCGAAGAAGGGAGGCGCATCGGCCACCACCGGCACCACGGGTAGCCCGCATAGGCTCGGAGGAGGAGCCCCCCATGCTGGCTAGCCACCACCACTGTTGTGCCAACAACGCCCCACAGACGAGACCGCGAGCTTTCGCTCCGCCATCGTGCCCCGAAGCACCGCGGTCCGCGTCCTCCGATGGAGGAAGAGAGGAGAGAGGGGGTAGGGACTGCCGGCGGCGTCTAGAGTTGGGGGCCTCCCGTGCAACCCGAGCTGGGGCGACACGGGAGGAGCGGGGCTATGTTCCCAGGATCTGTCTCCGTCCATGGACTGACGGAGTTAAGGGAATAATAATGGAGCAGGGATAGGAGTACCTTTTTTTCTGCATGGGTGAGTACTTGTATGTATGTGTGCATGATGTGTATGCTCCAGCAGCCATCATATATACTGTATTTATGTGCATTTGTACACCCTGGTCGCTACGCTTGTACGTACATTCCACCTTTTATTCCGTCGCTCGATCGTACATGCTGTGCATCAATAGGGGTGTGGCTGCATGTGCCCTAATCAAACGTACGTGCACGGACAGTTGCCGTTCCATATCCATCTTTCTCCTGGAGAGAATCTGATAGCATGTACACGCACACACTGATCATATCTCGGGATCGGCCGTCTCAGCCGTCGTGAGATCGTTATCTGCTTCATTGTGCTAAGCAAAAGGTCCGGATCCATGGGTGCGTAGCTGAAACGGTGAAATTATTGCTGACATCGCAGTTCCTTAGCCCTCCATATTACACTGAACGTACGTACGTGCCCTCCTCTACCCCTCTCTAGCTCTGGCCCTGGCGCTTTTTACTGTGAAGTGGGACACATGATGATAGATTAATTAAGATCAAATAATCACACGTTGTTTAAGACATGAACAAGATTAGAAACTGATGACGGCGGCGTGCATATATATATGCCCCTCTTCTGCATTACTAGTAGTAGTACTAACGATCTAGATGACAATAATACAGTACAAATATGTGCCTTGCTTTAAGTTAATCCATCCGTACGCCCGCGCCGATCCCGTACGTGGAGTAATCATGATTAGGGTACCAATTAACCCCCTATATATATTTTTGTCTAATCACTCGTTCCTTGATTAAGTAATTAACCATCATCTGTACAGACACACATGCACTGACTTGTAAGCAAATTTTGCAAGCCAGCTGAGACGGTCGCACGGAATGAACAGCGCTATACGGAGTATGATGCTGGATTAATAATCAGCAGGTCCCTGCCCTGGCTCTGGCTGGCTGGCTGTTTGCTAAATGTGTCCGCGTCGACAGTGCGGAGTATATTGTTGCCGCATAATAGAACCAAATAATAATAATCGATCCGGCCTGCAGCTAGCGCACATCAAAGTGGGGCTCCGGTTGGGGTTTTTCATCTAGCAAAGCCGTTTCCTTGCGAGCCTGGATCTCCTCCTCCTGCCCCTCCCCACTCTCTTCTCCCCTCTACCTAGCTAGTATATTGCTATAGCCACCACTCCACTCTCCGCCAGCTCCGGATCCATCCGTCCGTCCGTCCGTCGCCGAGTTCGTGCTGCGCAAGCATCGCCGTGAATGCGACGGCCGCGCACGCGTCCTCGTCTCCATCTCCCCCGCACCCCCCGCTCCCGGCCCGGCTCCGGCCGGTGTTGGGACAGCAGCTGCACGGGCACCATACCAGCGCCAGTGTGAGTTAATACACCCATTGCTCTCTCCAGCCGTATCCTCGTCAGCTTCTCAGGCCGGCCGACGATAGGGATCGCCCCGTCGATAGAGCTCGCTAGCTAGCTTCCCCCGCGGGCCGGGGCCGGCCCTCGCGGCCTGGTTGCTTGCTCCCCTACGCTTCTCCCTCCTAGCTAGCTACCTAGGCTCCTAGGCTCTAATTTAGCTGCATACAATTATTCCTCTCGGTTCCGGCAGCGCCAAGCTATATATATTTCCTTCCTGCCCACCTCCCAACCTCATCTCATATTCTCATACCATCCATCACACGCCGCTCAAGCTACAGCAACACGCCCTGCCCTGCAGCCCTGCCTAATTCTTGCCTCCTTGCTTCCTAGCTTCGACTCTCTCGATTGATCATCCTCTCCTCATCGATCTCTTCAGCTATCTAGCTCTAGCCTGGTCTAGGTGTTTGTGTGCTCATTTAGCTACCATACACAGCGATCCATACACATCACATAGCGATCCATACACATCGGAGGAGTTTTCGGGGAGAAGACACGGCATGGGGCTGAGGGACATCGAAATGACGCTGCCGCCGGGGTTCCGGTTCTACCCCAGCGACGAGGAGCTGGTGTGCCACTACCTGCACAACAAGGTGGCCAACCACCACCGCTTCGCCGGGGTCGCCTCCCCCGCCGGGACCATGGTCGAGGTGGATCTGCACGTCCACGAGCCATGGGAGCTGCCAGGTTTGTCCGCTGCTCCTCGATCTATCTATCCCCGCACTCTCGCTTGTACTAGTAAGTACTCTCCAGCAAGCTACTGCCTGCCTCCCTTAATTAATTAGTCCCGCTCCTTTCCATGGAATGATTAGCTTAGCACGCAACCGCGTTTTTTTAACTGGTTCTTCAGATTATTGGAGAGCCTGTCCTCGTTATGTTGTTTAGTACTCAACAGGGCACGGATCAACAGGGCACACGGATCGTGTATATATGTTCGTTCGTAGTCATATCATCTCCTATACAATTCCAGTAACATTGTTGCTTCTAGCACAAGTTATTAACCCTTCAAAGTTTTGAGTGGGCTACCATTAATTGCAAGCAATATCCTCCTTTAATTATTTACTTTACATGTACCTGTGCAATATATATAATGAGATTAATTAAAGGACCTGCTTGCATATGCATGGAAATTCATATCAGCATTTTCTCAAAAAAAAAGTTTTGTTAATTCAGCTTTGCTTGGCATAATTTCCATTCCCTCTATTTATTTTCAGAAAATGGTTTGTTTAGAACTAGAATAAACCTCCCATGCTCCCAACGTGTACAAGATTTGCCACCAACGCACCAATATTTTGCATGCTTTGTTCCTATATTAATTATATTTCCCCAATAACGTTTTGAAAATTCGTTCTCAGTTTATCCCAAATCAGAAGTACAAGAAGTGCAAGCTTTGTTCTGCCTCTCCTGAAACTCTCTCTCTCCTCTCGTGTCCAATTGTACAACATGATCTAATTAAGCACATACGTTTACACTTTAAGAATCCTAAATCGACCTCCACTCAAGTTTCTTTTGCTAATTCATTCATGCGGCCGGCCGGCCGGCCATGGTGGTGTATGCACTATATGCAGACGTGGCGAAGCTGAGCACGAACGAGTGGTACTTCTTCAGCTTCCGCGACCGCAAGTACGCCACGGGGCTGCGCACCAACCGCGCCACCAAGTCCGGCTACTGGAAAGCCACCGGCAAGGACCGCGTCATCCGCAACCACAGGTCGTCCTCCTCCTCCGGCCGCGCCGCCATCGTCGGCATGCGCAAGACCCTCGTCTTCTATCGCGGTCGCGCCCCAAATGGCACCAAGTCCTGCTGGGTCATGCACGAGTTCCGCATCGAGAACCCTCACTCCCCTCCCAAGGTGCGCTGTGTTTATTAATTGCCAAGATTTTGCAGTATTTGATCTTCTTTATAAACCTGTAACGCATGTTAACGTGTGGATTGTGTTATCTGGATCTTATTTGCGCAGGAGGACTGGGTGCTCTGCAGAGTTTTCCACAAGAAGAAAGCCGATACGGAGTACGCCATGGACAGAGAGCACGAGGTCATCGCCGCTATGGCTCGCGGCGGCGGCGCTCTTGCCATGAGCGGGTGTGACTACGTCAGCTCCTCGTCAGGCCACGATCCAGAGTACCACCACTCGCCTCCGGCGGCGTTCCCCTCTCTCGGCACCGGCAGCCACCATTACCTGCTGACGTCTTCTGACCACCACCGCCACGGCGGGGCCGGCGGCGCCTCGCTCAGCGTCGACACCTTCTCCAGCATGCCGCCGCTGCTGAGCTACGACAGCATCCTCGACTTCAGCCAGCACCTCGACGGCGGCAGCGACGCAGCCACGGCCGGTTCGAGAGACGGCACAGGGGATCAGTGCGGCGGGGTGCTGATGGACCTAGGGCTGCAGGACGAGCAGCACTACAACTACAACAGCTTGATGTAGAAAATATGTGATGTGAAGCGGTGCTGCATACGGTAGTGTGTAATTAACAACTTGGTGTTCATATTCGTCTGTGATCATCTTGTGCAGATTTCCTTTGTGCATGTAGTGTAGTGTAGCGTAGAAGTATAATACGCACATACTATTGCATATATTGGGTTATAAAATTGATATGGATTGATTAGCATATATGAGAGAGTGACGCTGTTGTCATGTAGTACCTATATGTAATGTATGGATCAGTTACTTCTGTTGGGAGGATGGAGCAGATTTCCAACCAATTCTATTGTTGCTCATATATCTGTGATGACTATTTAATAACTATCTATACATGTTCATATTATTATATCGGCTTTGAGTTGTGAGCAAGTTATTGGACTGATATATAATGCTTACATAATCCCTTGATTGGTTAATTCAACAATTTTACATTTTAGAAATTATGTGCAATTTTAGGTTTCTAAAATGTTTGTTTCACATTTGAAAACCGCAAAAACATTTTTTTGGAACATTATAAACTAATCATATGCAAGTATGTGATCGAGGATGTAACTTAGGGATAGAAAATTAGTTTCCCGCAATAAACAAACTTAGGAATAGCAAATTAGTTCTACATGCACTGGCTTTTGTTAATTCTAGGCTCTATCCGTATCACAAATAAGTGATGTTTAGAATGTTGACATGGTCATCAACATGAATATTTGAAAATTAATATATGTATTTATTTTTAAAGAAAGACCCATATTGATATCACATCCTCTGCAAAAAGAAATAAAATCATGTGCATACTGATCACAAGGGGATATGCAGTCTATTACCTCCCATCACAAATATATGGACCTTTAGACATCTACTTATTAGTTTTCAAGGTGAATTTGAGTATCCATGTCTATGCAAGTATATAGGTATAAATGTTGTTTTTGGTTCCTCAGCTTCTTGAAAAATGTGGATTCGGTCCCTTATTTATCGTATATAAGCCTTAACCGTATACCATTGGTCCCTTACCCGATACAAAGAAGAACCATTGGTTACGTAACGTGGTCTTCAGTCGGACAACCATATTCCGATCCACATTGAAGTTTCTAACTAGCATAGGTGGTGAAATGTGAAAGGATTTCGTATAAGTACTTTAAAAAGCTTATTCGAGATAGCCAACCCAAACTTTGAGGATCACTAGTCGGAAAGCCCCTATAGTAATTCTAGCTAAATGACCCTAGCAAGACTAAGTTATTACTAACTGACAGGATGGACCAACACGAGGCGGGCTTGACGATCAAAGTTACACCAATAATATCGCTTCCCGTGGTGTAAGGGCTCAGTTTTTCTAGCTTAGAAAGATGAGGAACAAACAATATACAAAGAGAAAATTGGAAGATGGGGTGGGGGTGCCAAAGCCCGTTACTTTATATGTCGAGGGACAAACAAACATGTCTATCTCAAATTATATGTTGCTTCAGTTAGAATAGTTGAACATTACAGACTTGTTCTATTTCAAAATATGTCTACTTATATCATTTTAACTTTGTCAATATTGGTAACTAAATTTGAAGCAAAATGGTGAAAGCAATAAACATGTTCGACTCGGCCAAAACTTCAAATAACCTACCTATATGATCATACAAGGAATATTAATTTGTACTCCCACCGTTTCTAGAATGGCGAAATATAAATTTTGTCCGAAGTACGATTAGAATAAAGTTTGACAAACTTTACAGAAAAACTATCATCATTTACAATGGCATATCAGCATCAACGGATAAATTATAAAATATAATTTTACAATACATCTAGTCCTACTATAGGCGTTCATGTTTTTTGGTATTTGCATTCTTTGACTTTGGAGAAAATTAATTAAGCATGACTTCCATGTGTACGTACGTGCATGCATGCACGTGAAAGTCAATTTCCCCTTGGACTAGGTCAACTTTCCCCTAGAATTAATGTTTCTTTTCATGCGATTGCATCTGGAAAGTGTCTATCCATATTTTTTGTACCACTCACTGCTTTCAAGTCGTAAGTAAGAGTATGCACTACATACGTTACACTTACTTGCATGGCAAAATTTCCACACGTGAGAATTTAACTTCTTGTACGTACGTGACGAGCAAGGTTTTGGTTACCGATCTGGGAAAAAATCCCGAGGGTGGTCGGGATTTCCGGTTATCGCGGTTACCGGGAAATCCCGACCGGTTACCGGACGAATTTAAAAATTAAATTTCGAATTTAAATTTTCCGGTACAATAATTTATAGAATTTTTTTATTAAAATTCAAAATTTAAAAAAAATTCAAAATTCCGGGATTTTTTGACCGGTAAACCGGTAAGCCCGGCGTTACGTAGGTTAACGTACGACGACCCAGTAGTGGATACTGCTAGCAAAGCAGCCACCGGGTGGTGCTGCGTATGCACGTGCCTTCCTGGTATTTGGCTGCTGTGGTGCGTCCGCATGCAATAGGAGGCCACCAATGTACAGTATATCACTGGATAGAGTGGGCGCCTCCACATGCCCAACGCCGTCCTTTCTTTGGCTCTTTCTCGCGTCTGTCCCTCCGATCGTGCCATGTTCGCTCGGCCGGCCGGCCGGTCTCCTTGCTTTGCTCTCTGCGCCGGCCGTACCTACGTCGAGCAGTATCATCCGATCCATGGGCGGTGCCACTAGAGCCTGGTGGATAGACCTGAATTGGATCACCGGCCAGACAGATTCTCCCCGTAATAACTTTGTAAAGGTAGTAAGAGACATATATGATGATTGTTTGACCGGCCGGATGCTAGCTAGCTAGCAGCTACTTGCATGGACGTGCGCTCGTGGTGATTTTGTCAGAAAACACGGACATAAAATCGTTGATAGCACGGAGGATTCTCGTAGCAAATTATCCTTAGAGCTTCTTTGATTCACACATGATAAGAGAAGCATAGAAATGGGTAAAATTCCCTTTCATCATATATAGAGAATGGATTTTCCATGTGCTCTAGCCTAATGAATTCTTCCCGTCAAATTTACACTACGATTTTCCATGTGCTCGCTCATGTACAATTTTCTGGCTCCGGCAGGGGAAAAGGGGAAGAGGTCGATGGGGTCGCTAGCTAGGATCTATCGCTGGGTGGTCGCCCCTTTCGCCATCGGGGGTGGGGGTGGGCTAGAGAAGTGAACGGTTTCCGTGTTGTGTCGTGTCGTCTGGACTGCACTAGTCCCGCACACCAACCTTGAGTGCTTTGCTAGGGTGTGTCTACTCCTGTGATCTATCTTTGATCTGCCGTGTAAAAGGAATTCCTCATCACTTTTATCGGATGAGCCATGTGGCTTTATTTATAAAGAGGGACAACGACCTGTTTTGAGAGAGAGGGGAGGAGGTGGGGCTGGGAGGCGCATAGGCGAGCTCTGGTATAACGGTTCTAAAACCGTCTATCTGGGAGAAACTAGGAAGACAAAGACAAGGAAAACGAACAAAGCAAAAAAAAGGTCACTGAGAACCGAGTCCCATATATATAGCACAAGAAATGTAGATGCCTACATTTAGAGTATCTGACTTTGCATGTTTAGTCCTGACACTGTAAAATTGCCGGAACTACCAAGAATTGTCCGCAGCAAAATCTTTTAATATTTTGCAGGTTATCCTTATGGTTGTACATTGGGTGCAGCTTTGGACGCTCCTGTCGCCGCAAGACCAGCGGGATATCATGGCTACTGGGTGCATCCGTCTCCTGATGGTCACTGGACACATTTTCAGCCAATCTGGATGGCTGCGTTTTAGTAGACTGGAGCACGATGTTTAGTCACTTTTTAATTGTCTTTAGATGGTTGATCCATGTCTCGACTTTGAGTGATCCTTGAATTGTAATCGTGGCTGGATTTGGATTTGGTTCTTTTAATAAAAGGCTGTGTGCATCAACCGATGCAGAGGCCGGGGTTTGTCCTCTTTTTGAAAAAAAGGTCCGTTTTAGAGGCCTAGAATTTAGTGATTTGGTAGAATTGCTCTTACCAATGACACATATCTAGGGGTTCTCTGAAAGATTAATTAGTACTGATATTGTATATTGCTTGTGACGTGCAAGAAGATGATTGACTTGATGACTTCTTCTTGGCGGTACTTATAAAAGATCACTTGTCCGAGAAATTAGAAGATCGGAACAGCAGATCGAGCTGCTTTCTGGTAGCTTTGTGGTCATAGAAAGGTAGGCAGGGACATGCAGGACCATGGCTAGCTTTGCTTTTCTGATCAATCAACCAACCTATAATTGGGTTTGCTTAGCTTCTCTTCTTTTCATCAAACGTATCATCGATCACAGGACCACTTCTATACTCACGCATGTGTATACATCCCTTATTATTACCTTATTATTAACTTTTTTTCTCGTTCAAGGAATCAGACGGCGACTGATCTTTATGGAATCTTAGGGCACATCATGAAGTACTGGTCCTGGTGTTGACTTGATCTATATGTATACATGATTGTGAAATGTTTGATCGATTTCATTCTCAAAAAAAAAAAAATCATTGGTCGATTTGGGATATGGGGTGGATCATACGATCCTACAGTACATGTTTAGTATATTGTACCAAACATGCATGCATGTTCCACACTTATTTGCAGCTTGTTGAGATGTCCGAATGTATGCACGCACAGTACTACAGTTTTAGTAGTAGAGATGTAAACAGTTCTTAACTGGAGACATATGATTCGTGATATATCCAAGCCATGAACAGCTTGCCTTTTGGAAACAAAAAAAGAAATCCATCAACAGCTTGCATGTATGTACTGTAGAAGTTTATGTTATTAGGACTAGTTGAAGAATATGTATATCCTGCAGATCATTAGCCCAGAAGAAAAGTCTCGATGAAGCCTGATTCGAGGAGTAGGAAGGTGCTCGATGTAAAGCAAAAACGATCCCTTTGCCATTACTAGTAAACTGAGATGTGGTTTTGTATGATGACTAAATTCATACGAAATACTATTGTATGGTATACTAGATGTGGTTTTGAAAGCGAAAAAAAGAAGACCATCGACAACTAGCGTATACGTAGAAGTTTATGTTAGTGGCACTAGATGAAGAATATGTATGTCTGGCCCGGAAGGAAAGTGCTAAATGTAAACAAAACAATCCATCTGCCACTACTAGTAAAGTAATTGAATTATGGTTTTGTATGTTGACTAATATTTTCATATGAATTACGATCATATGGTATATGGTAGACTAAGTAATACATAGTACAGCTGGTGCATGCAGTGATGTACCTGTACCGAACAATTGACAATCACAGCCTCATTACAGAAAATAAGAACAGAAGGACACGATCACGCAGGCAATGGGATGTATATCTTGCCATACAGCTCATGATAGATAGTTTATTAAACAAGTATCTTGCTCCAGATATATAGCTATAAATAACGGGGAAATAACTTTTGGCTCACGAGTGCATTTGCACCTATTACGAGAAAACATATTTTGAAATGTTAAAAATTTGAAAACAAAAAGTCTACATGTACATTCGAACATTTTATGTTCGTTCACAAGTTTTCGGAATGAAAGAACATTTTATGTGTTATATATATAAAAGATAAAAAATGTCACATACATAGGACTATTCACATGACATTGTTTTGTATTTTTTGCACGGGACATGTAGAATGTTCTCTCGTCCTGAAAACTTGCGAATGAACATAAAATATTTGAATGTATATCTAGAATTTTTTATATTTTGTAATATGGTTTCTCACAAGCAACTTTTAAAATCAAAGTGAACTAGAGTGTTGTCCAGAAGCAACTTAGCAGGCCCTGAACTTACACGTACACCACATTCTATATAATAAATGAAACTGTGACGATGAAGCTTGTGGCATTCCCGCTGCATCTTTGTCCGGTGACATATGCACATAGCAGCGGATAGAATCTTCGGGTGTGGCAAAGCTAATTAATTAATGCACGGTTGCACGTGTCTTTGATTCGGTCCTCACATGTTTCTTAATTTGCCTTTTTGTGAGCTTCAACGATTTTTCCAAGATTTCCATACTCTCTCTCCAAAATATCTCTGCCCAAAATATAAGATACAATCTCATATGTTAACAGAAATATTCGATATATAGTGGTGGAGATTTGGTGCACATGGCACGAGTGATCCTACTTTTTAAAAGAATAAGAAAAATCATATTTCTGAGTTCCAAAAAAATCTAAAAGCAAATCAGTATGTAGCCCGTGTTTTATACGGCAAACATGCAAAATCGCAATTCGGAAACATGTGTATTTTGAGCTATATAAAAAGTACAAAATTGTAGATCTATAGTACAGTGGTTTTAAATCACAAAAAAATAACACTTTGTCATTTTTGCGTAGCTCGGGATACGGAACACTTTGAATTGAGATTTTGCACATTTGTGGGATACAACATTAGTAACTTTTAGTATTTTATTTGAAGATTTCTGTAACTTATTAACTGTAGTTTTTAAATTTTTAATAAGCAAGGAGCACTGGAGCTCGGGAGCCAAAAGGACTTTCCGGATATGTAGCTACTTTATCAGTATGCACTCCTTATGTCCATATTTACATGAAGTTGTTTTAGGGCATGTACAATCCCAGACGCTAATTTGGAAGCTTAAGTACAAACAAAATGTTAGATTCGTGACAAGCAAATAACGAAGAACGAAAAGAAAATTGCAGCAAGGAGATACATATTTAACTGGAAAAACCTCTCCAATAAAGAGAGGAAAAAACCACGGGCGTTAGCCAGCAAAACTTCACTATAACGGAGAGTGTTTATACATTGCTAGAGATTTTCAGAGATGCAATTTTTCCCACCCGACGGCTTACAAGAGGTATATATAACGGGCCTCGCTTCGTTCGTCAGTAGTTAGCCTTTTTAATTTAATTTGGATCATACTTTAACAAACTCCACCTTGAGACAAATTCCTTCTTGTAGCATCAACAACAATCATCTCCCTAAACAAATAAAGAAAACACTTTCAGCGCCAACAACCACTAAGGCTAAACAGTTATATCAACTAAGCATGAGCATAGTTCATACTTAGCAACAGGAATAGGCATTGTCATCATATCAGCAGGATTATCATGAGTGTTTATCTTGCATACCTTTAGTGTACCTTGTGCAACAACGTTATGAATATAATGATAGTTGATATCAATGTGCTTTGTTCTCTCATGAAACATTTGATCCTTAGTAAGGTATATGGCACTTTGACGTCATAGAACAGGTTAATGCAAGAATCATCGTGACAAAGCTCAACATACAAACCTTTCAGCCAAAGAGACTCTTTGCAAGGTTCAGCAATAGCCATATATTCCGCTTCGGTTGTAGATAGACAACGATTGGTTGCAACGTCGCCTTCCAACTCACAGCACATCAACCTATTGTGAACACATAACCTGTGAGGGATCTCCTCTTATCTAAATCGGTAGCAAAATCTAAATCCACATAGCCTGTGAGTCCCTCCACAGTCTTGCCAAACTTCAAGCAAGCATTTGATGTTCTTTACCAGGATTAACCATGTAACGACTCACCAAAATCGTATCATATGAAAAATCAGGGCAACAACAAACCATGGCATACATCAAGGAACTAACAACACACTAGAATAAGGAACTCGTGACATGTACTCAATATCTTCATCGGAACTAGGACATTACAATGCTCTCAATTTAAAGTGAGGAGCAATAGGAGTACTAACAGACTTTGCATTATGCATATTAAAACGTTGGAGAACTTTCTCAACGTAACCCTCCTAACTAAGAAATAACAACCTATATTTTCTGTCTAGTTTAATTTCCATACATAGGACTTTTTTAGCAGCACCAAGATCTTTCATCTCAAATTCACTACTTAGGTGTGCCTTCAAAGTAGTGATTTATTTCATGCTCTTCGTTGCAATTAACATATCATCAACATATAACAACAAGTATATATAGGTGATCCATTAACAAATTTTATGTAAACACAGCTATCAAATTGAGACCTCTTAAAGTCTTGTGAGATCATAAATGAATCAAACCTTTTGTACCATTGTGTTGGAGATTACTTCAAACCATCAAGCGATCTCTTCAATTTGTACACAAAATCCACTTTTCGAGGAACCATGAATGCTTCAGGTTGATCTATGTAAATCTTCTCCACCAATTCACCGTGTAGAAAAGCAGTCTTTACATCTAGCTGCTCAAGCTCAAGATCATGCATTGCAAGTATAACAAAGAAAGCACGAATGGAACTATGCTTCACAATCGGAGAGAAAACATCATTATAGTCTATACCTGGAATCTGGCTAAAACCTTTTGCTATTAACATTGCCTTAAATCTTGGAGGCTCATTAGGAGAAAAACCTTCCTTCTTTTTGTATATCCACTTACAACGAACGACCTTCTTTTGTTTAGGCAAGCGCACAACATTCTATGTGCCATTCTTTTCAAGCGATTGCATATCATCTTGCATAGCAGAAACCCACTTCTCACGGTCAACGGATGCAACAGCTTCATTGTATGTAGCAGGTTCAGAATCATGCTCCACCTATTCAACACAACTCAAAGCATAATGAGCAAGAATACACTCTTCAATTAAACGAGGAGGTGGAACTGTATTACGCCTTGATCTATTTATTTTTGAAACCTTTACCATAGGGGAAGCACCCATGGTGTAATTTTATAAATTATAGACATGTGTACAAGGAATGAAGGGTGAACCTTCAAACCAAATAGATCACATCAAGGTGCGAAGAAATGCCTCGGGAATCTAGATGACACTAAAAAAATTGAGAGGAAAGCCATTCAACTAGGGGTTGAACAAAAGTAGATTTAACCTTGGACTTGTGTAATAGGAGATCGCTCTAAAAACCAACTTTCCACCTATTGAAAGAAATCGGCATATCTCTAAAGATTCACCTCGGTCTATTAGAAGCATTAGACTTATGTGATTGCTGCAAAACAGTAGGTGAGTGTTGAACAACATGTTCATCAATTTTTTCCTCATGAGTATCATCAACAACATTATTATCAATAGTTTTCTGTAGGTGCTCCACCTGCACATTAACTTTGTCGTCTTAACTAAAAACATGAGTACGATCTGAAGCCAAACTGTCATGATACATAACAGATTCATTGAAAACAACATTCCTACTCAACAAAACCCTTTTAGTTTCAGAATTCCATAGGTTATATGCTTTAATTCCTGAACCATAACCAAGGAATATGCACTTAACAACTCTAGGCTCAAGTTTTCCATTATCAACATGAGCATATGCAGTGCAGCCAAAAACTCTCAACTGTGAATAATCAGCAGGTGAACCTGACCATATCTTAATGGGAGTTTTCTTTCCAAGTGGAATAGAAGGTGACTTGTTGATGAGGTAGCACGTTGTGCTCGTTACTTTAGCCCAGAAACGACTGCCCACACCTATATTTCAGAATTCCATAGTTTATATGCTTTAATTCCTGAACCATAACCAAGGAATATGCACTTAACAACTCTAGGCTCAAGTTTTCCATTATCAACATGAGCATATGCAGTGCAGCCAAAAACTCTCAACTGTGAATAATCAGCACGTGAACCTGACCATATCTTAATGGGAGTTTTCTTCTCAAGTGGAATAGAAGGTGACTTGTTGATGAGGTAGCACGCTGTGCTCATTACTTTAGCCCAGAAACGACTGCCCACACCTATATTGGACAACATACCGCGAGCCCTCGAGATTATGGTTCTGTGCATGCGCTTAGCCACACCATTCTCCTGAGGAGTGTAAGGGATGGTGTGGCTTCTGATCATACCATCGTTACTGCAAAACTTCTCAAACTCATTAGAACATAATTCCATACCATTATCAATACATAATAATTTTACCTTCCTTTCAGTTTAAATTTAATACATAACTTTACAATTCTTAAAAGCATAAAAACAAATTTATATTTCAGAAAATATGGCCACATTTTTCTTTAGTAGTCATCAATAATAGTAAGCATGTAATTAGCACCACCAATAGAAGTATTACGGGAAGGTCCCCACACATCAGCATGCACATAATCTAATATGCCTTTGGTGGTATAAACGGAAGAATTGGATTTAACTCTTTTATGCTTACAAAAAACATAGTGCTCTCTCTATACTAATTCTGCCATGCCATATTAACTCATATGCCCAAGACGCATATGTCATAGGTTAGTCTTTCCATAATCATCAGAATTATTTGAAGTAACAACAACAGCAATACCAGGCAAAGTGTTACCTCTAAGAACATATAACATAGCAAAATTCATATCACGTATCATGTGAATAAGATAACCTTTTGATACCTTTAATAATCTACGCCTACCAGCGTACTTGTATCCATCAAGATCCATGGTACTCAAGGAGATCAAATTTCTAGCCATGCTTGGTATGTGCTTCACCTCAGTCAACGTACGTGTCACGCCATCATGTGTCCTGATCTTAACATATCCAACGTCGACAATATGGCATGGATTGTCATTCCCCACACGCACAAAATCTCTAGTCTGCACAGACTTATATGAACTGAATCAATCTTTGTTACAACAAATATGAAATGAACATACAGTATCAAGTATCCATTCATCATCACGAGAAGCACAAGCAGTAAAAATGGCTAAACATTCACCATCAGAACCATCACTGGAAACAACAACAGCCTTACCAACACCTTTAGACTTATCTTTCGGTTGGTAAGTTCCGTTCATTTTCTCCTTATTCTGCAGCCTCTAACAATCATCAATAACATGATTAGATTTCTTACAATACCTGTAAAACTTGTCCTTTCTCTTAGATTTTGAACGACTGATACATTACAAATGTATCTATAATTTTTGATGTTCCATGCTTGGTTTATCCACTTTCTTGTGCTTTGTCCACACTTTGGAGTACTTTTCATATGATTTCTTGGACTAACCTATTAACAAGAGCCACAGTACTAGCTGTCTGTTTTCTACTGTTTTTGGTTCCAGGATAGTCAGAAAATGAATATTCTCGGAATTGGACGGGACAAAAGCCAAAGTGCCTATTTTTTCGGAAGTCATCAGATGCCAGAATACGAGACGAAGAGGGGCCAGAGATCGGCCACACCATCTAGCTACGCGGCCAGGCTTGGCCCGCGCTAGGGGATGGTGTGGCCAGCCCAGGCACCCCCTCGGCCTCGCCTTCCGCCTATATATTGCCCTCGGGACGAAAACCCTAAGGGCCCGATCAAAAACCCACGAAAGAGTCTGTAGTCGTCGTCATCTCCATCCCTAGATCGGGAGGGATATGAAGCTCTTCCCGGCACCCTGCCGGAGAGGGGATTTCACCCTAGAGGCCTTCTTCATAACCATGCAAGCCTCCGGTGTGATGCGTGAGTAGTTCATCCTTGGACTATGGATCCATGTAGTAGCTAGATGGCTGGTACTCCTCCTTTGTGCTTTCATGTCTAGATCTTGTGAGCTCCGTTCATGATCAAGATCATCTATTTGTAATTCTGCATGTTGTGTTTGCGGGGATCCGATGGATATTGAGATGCTATTTCAGATTGATTATTGATTCTATCATGTCTTTGTTATTTGTGATCTTGCATGCTTTCCGTTGTTAGTAGCTATCTTGGCCAAGTAGATGCTAGCAACTCCAAGAGTTAGTATTTATGCTCGATTGTGGGTTCATGCCTCTGGTAATCTGGGGAAGTGACAGAAATCTCTAAGGTACTAGATATGTTGTTGCTACTAGGCAGAAAACAACAATCCTTTGTTCATAGAACAATCGTATTGTTTACTTTACACGCAGTTCGTAAAGTAATAATCTGTTCCTTGCAACTTAATACTGGAGGGGGTTCGGATGATAACCTGAAGGTGGATTATTAGTCATAGATGCAGTTGGATGGCGGTCTATGTATAATGTTGTAATGCCCAATCGAATCTCAAAGGAGTCAATATGATTAGTATATGCATGTATTGCTTTCTCGATGATTGTCAATTGCCCCGTTGTAATTTGTTCACCCAGCATGTTATCTATCTTAAGGAGAGCCACCTCTAGTGAACTATGGATCCCGGTCCTCTTTCTTTACATATAATCTACAAACTGTTTACTGCTTTGTGTTTACTTTCTGCAAACTATTACTTCTTTCCATTCGATACGTTTAATCCTTTGTTTTCCGCAAAACACGGTGAGCTTAACAACCTCATCGCAAGTTGGGGACAAAGTTCTGTGGTTGTGTTGTGCAGGTCTCCACGTTGCTACTAGCACCGGTAGTACGTCCTGCCAAGGCTTAGCTAGCAACACCTTTGGGGTGTTTCCTTGCTCCTACTGGTTCGATTAAACCTTGGTTTCATAACTAAAGGAAACTTGCTGTTGTGCTCATCATACCTTCCTCTTGGGGTTCCCAACGAGCTCTACATCAACACCGCACCAGCACTTTTCTGGCACCGAACACTAAGCCATCAAGCATTTTTCTGGCGCCATTGCCGGGGAGTCAAGGACAGCTTCACAAGGGGAGTCCCCCATAACTAATCTCTTTACTTTGTTATTTTTGTTTTGCTTAGTTTCTTTTTGCTTTGTTTGCTTGTTTCTTTTTCAAAAACACACAAAAAAATTAGTTTTACTAGTTTGCTTTCTTATTTGAAAACACCAAAAAATGACTACTCTTGAAAACACTAAGTTGTGTGATTTCACTAGCACCAACAACAATGATTTTATGAGCACACATATTGCTCCACATGTGCATGAAGATACTTTCTTTGAGATAAAACCTGCTTTACTAAATCTTGTTATGAGAGAACAATTTTCTGGTATTGGTAATGAAGATGCTGCTTCCCATCTAAATAACTTTGTTGAACTTTGTGAGATGCAAAAGCATAGGGATATAGATGGTGATATTATTAAGCTGAAATTGTTTCCCTTCTCATTGAGAGGAAAAGCTAAAGAATGGTTGAATTCCTTAACTAGGAATAGTATTGATTCTTGGACTAAGTGCAAATATGCTTTCATTGGAAAATACTATCCTCCTGCTAAGATTATATCTATGAGAAGTGAAATAATGAAGTTTAAACAATCTGATAATGAGCATGTTGCTCAAGCTTGGGAAATAATGAAATCTTTGGTAAAGAATTGTCCCACTCATGGACTGACTGCTTGGATGATCATCCAGACTTTTTAAGCAGGATTGAACTATTCTTAAAGGAATCTATTGGATTCTGCTGTTGGAGGTACCTTTATGACCATTACTTTGGGTGCTGCAACAAAACTTCTGGACAATATGATGGTTAATTATTCTGAATAGCATACTAAGAGAGCTCCACAAGGTAGGAAGGTAAATTATGTTGAGGAAACCTCCTCCTTGAGTGATAAGATTGATATTATTATGTCTATGCTTGTTAATTGGAAAGCCCATATTGATCCAAATAATGTTCCTTTAGCCTCTTTGGTTGCTCAAGAAGAGCAAGTTGATGTGAACTTCATAAGAAATAACCACTTTGGCAATAATGCTTATAGGAGTAATTTTGGTCACAACAATTATAAGCCATATCCTCCCAACAATGGTAATGCTTATGGAAATTCTTACAACAATAATAGGAGTGCACCCTCTGAACTTGAAGTTATGCTCAAAGACTTTATTAGTAAACAAACTTCTTTCAATAAAACTATTGAGGAAAAACTCTCTAATGCTGAAAGAAATATAGCATCTTTGGCCGCAGCTCAATCTTCTTTGAATAAAATGGCTGATAAACCTGAAACTAATGATAATCCCTTTGCAGCTACTAATGCTATACAAGTAAGAATTGATGAAAATGTTAGACTATTAGCTGAATTACATGCTAAGTGGGAAAGAGAAGATGAAATTGCTAGAAACATTAGTGTTTCTACTATCACCACCACTAGTGTTGAGGCTTGTAATAGTTCTACTACTTCAGATGATAAATTTGATTTTGATCTTGATGGTTGCAATATCTCTGAAGTTATTAAGTTCCGATAAAAGCTTGCTAAAAGTCCCAATGCTAGTGCTATGAACATGGCCTTTAGAAAACACATTACTGATGCTCTCATAAAGATTAAAGAAGAAAAGATGAAACACAAAGCTTCTATTCCTATAAAACAATAAGATGGTTGGGAACCCATCATTAATATGAAAGTGAATGACTTTGATTTCAAAGCTTTAAGTGATCTTGATAGTAGTGTTTCCATTATGCCTAGAAGGATTTATGATATGCTTGATTTGCCTCCACTTGAAGATTGTTATTTGAATGTCCCACTTGATGATAATGCTAAAAAGAAACTCATGGGGAGTCTTAATGATGTTCTTATTATGGTTGACAATGCCTATGTCCCCGTTGATTTCTATGTTTTGGATGTTGAATGCAATGCTTCTTGTCCTATTACTTTGAGAAGACCTTTTCTTAGACCTGTTGGTGCCATTATTGATATGAAAGAAGGCACCATTAAATATCAACTCTCACTCAACAAAGTTATAGAACACTTCCCTAAAAGGAGAGAGAAGATTTCTTTTGCTTCTCCTATGAAAACAAAATTTGGTCTTAATGTTTCTTCATTTGAGAACACTTGATTCTTTTTCTTGCTTCTTATGCCTAACTTAAAGGCGTTAATGAAAAGTACTTATTGGGAGATAACCCAAAAGTTTTAGATGAGTCTTGGAAGTTATTACTTCAGTAATGACCACTCCTTATCCTTTTTATTTGCTTTTTGTTCCAAGAGTAACCTCTAATGAGAGAGAAGTAATGATTCGGAAAGTTGCTGTCCCGAAACAGATTTCTGTGCTTCACCATAAATATTCGTGTAAAATCTCTGAACGTCTTTTTGAGGCGTTAATTTTTGTGCTTCTGCCCCAGGTTGTTATCTAACTTCGTTAGTTCAACACTTTTTGATTTGAGCAACAGAAGGTCTTCGAAAAAATTCTTCTTTACCTGCTGGTCTGTTTCAACAGATTTCTGCCATTTTCTGCATTTGCCTCTTGTTGGTTCCTTTTTGAGTTCTTTTGGGGAATTGAGCTTTTTGAGGTAAGTGCTTCAGTAGATAGCGTTCTAATGGAAGTTTATTTGGTGTTACAGCTGAACCTTAAGAGTTATTTATCTTGAGTGCACTAATGTTGCTAATAAAGATTGTGTGAAGTTTTGTATGAAGGAAATATTTCAGGTGTATGGAAGGAATGAGTAATGAGATGAAGCATTGACTAAAGCTCAATCTTGGGGATACCACGCGTGTCACCCCAAGAAATATCTAAGAAGTACAAGCATCAAAGCTTGGGGATGCCCAAGGCATTCCCTTCTTCATCAATAAAAATTCCAGGTTTCTTCCAAACGCTTCATTTTTATTATTTCATGCAAAGTTGTGTTGTTCTTGGAGCGTCTTCTTTTTTGTTTTTGTTTTGGTTTTTCGTTTGCTTGGTTTGCTTAGTTTTCTGAATAAATTGGTTGGACCCCCTCTTTCATACATTGGTTTGCAAATAGTTTGGTTTGGTTTGGAAAAGAGTAGGAAAGTTCATGCTTATGTGGTAAAAAGAGCTCGTTTTTGACTGTGGCCTGATGTCTACGCACTTCTATTCTTGTAGACAGTTGTTAGTCCTCCAAGTGCAGAGGTTTGTAGAACAGCAACAAGTTTCCCTTAAGTTGATTACCCAAGGTTTATTAAACTCAGGGAGGAAGTGGTCAAAGGTATCCCTCTCAAGCAACCCTGCAATCAAGATACAAGAAGTCTTGTGTCCCCAACACCCCCAATACACTTGTCAGGTGTATAGGTGCACTAGATCGGCGAAGAGATAGTGAAATACAAGTGGTATGGATAATTATAAGTGGTAACGGTGCTAGGAAATAGATTGATGGGGTGGAAGAGACTAAAGACAAACTGAAATAAAGATGGAAGCAAGCAACCATGTAACAGATCTAATTGCAAACGGTGTATCAATGCTTAGAAACAAGGCCTAGGGATCATACTTTCGCTAGTGAACACTCTCATATAAATATCTTGTCTTTATGATACTGCTCATAACTACTCTCCGGTTGGACACTCTAATCGATGGTAGGGCTATAACAACACTCCTCAAAGTAAGCCTTTCCCATCTAGAAAACCCCACACTATCACCTTGAGTACTAGATGAGTCCAACAAACAGCACAATTTCATAGAAACATACAACTCCAAATATAACTCATAACAAGTATTTGTAATCTCTAGCCTAAGTGCCACCATGGTGAGCACGCTGTCCCTTTCACACACATGGGGAGAGCAGAGATTCATTAAAGCACTTGAGTAGCAAGGTAGATCTATAGATTACAAGCTCATGATCTCAATATGATCATGCATAGATAGAGAGATGAACACATAGCTACCGGTAGAACCCATAGCCTCGAGAGAAAACTACTCCCTCCTCATCATGGGAATCAGCAATGGTGATGGAGATGGTGGTGGAGATCGATGGAGACAGCTTCGGGGGCACTTCCCCGTCCCGGCAGGGTGCCGGAACAGAGACTTTCTGTCCCTCGAATCTCCCCTTCGGTGGCGGCGGCGCTGCGGAACTTTTCGTGGATTTCTGATTGACGATTTAGGGTTTATGCATCGGGAAGCTTCTTATAGGCGAAGAGGCAAGGTCGGTGGGCGGCTAGGGGGCCCACACCACCTGGTGGCGCAGCTAGGGCTAGCCCATGCCACCATATGGTGTGGCAAGGCCCTGGCCCTCCTCCGTCTCGTATTCTGGCTCCGTGAGTCTTCCGGTAAAATAGGAACTTCGGCTTTTGTCCCGTCCAATTCTGAGAATATTCATTTTCTGACTTTCCTGGAACCAAAAACAGCAGAAAACAGGCAACTAGCACTGTGGCATCTTGTTAATAGGTTAGTCCAAGAAATCATATGAAAATTACTCCAAAGTGTGGACAAAACATAAGAAAGTAGATAAAACCAAGCATGGAACATCAAAAATTATAGATACATTTACAATGTATCAACATCCCCAAGCTTAACTCCTGCTCGTCCTCGAGTAGGTAAGTGATAAAAGAAAGAATAATTTTTGAGGTGACATGCACCATCATAAACTTGATCAAAGTATTTGTAAAACATTCAAAGATAGGATCATAGTACTTCAATCATAACATGAAAGACAAAGTTCTAGCAATAAGGCATAGTAACTATGTTGCAACATGAAAAGGCACAAACAAAAGATTCATGAATAACAATGCTTTGCAAGACGTTTGTTTGTTTCACATAAAGAAAACATAGCATAATAGTATTCAGCTTGTCCCTCAATAGAGTAGCCAATATAAATGCATAGGAGACCTTCAAAGTTCATAAGAGTGACTAGATACAATAGTTTAAAACAAGCAATATCAAGCTATGCATCAATCAACTAGTCTTGGGACAATGCACATAGAACTAAGAATGGCCACTATGCTCTCAAAGTAGGTGCATAAAGATAGAAGGTGGAGACTCAATATAATGGTGGAAGAAAAGCCTTTTTAAAAGGAAGTAGGGATTCAAGCCTCATAAAGAGCTTCCAAAAATTATGGTACTTATAGCTTTCAGCTCTCATTGCCCCTATCATAAGCATCTTGAAGTGATTAAGGTTAAAGTGAACAAACTATGGTGTACATGCTTGACGAAGTATAAGTCAGAAATATCATGCCCCTTGTATACGAGGGCCGCTCCTCATGCTACTCAAGTTTAGTCACCGGTAAGTTCTTGCCATCGTAAGTACATGTGTATCATTGAGAACCGCCAACGGGGTACCCCTTGCCCGATGATACGGAAGAATCCCCATATCAAAATGACAAGGCAAGCAGACAACGAGCATCTCAACATTCTTC
This sequence comes from Avena eriantha, assembly GCA_910589775.1. Taxonomy (NCBI): domain Eukaryota; kingdom Viridiplantae; phylum Streptophyta; class Magnoliopsida; order Poales; family Poaceae; genus Avena; species Avena eriantha. Next base: position 424,772,775 of record OU342745.1, read on the forward strand.
TTATTTACCATGGGAATATGGTGCTTTTTTCTCTCTTTCCTCTTTTCATAGTATCTCTTTTTTTCTCTTTTTCTCTTTTTCTCTCAATATAGGACTCTTTTTTATAAGAAGAATGCTTCATAGACAGCTCATTATGGTTACGCTTCAGGTTTCCACCATGTCAGCATGATTTAGACCAGCGGCCCAGGCGTTTCTCTAGCACATATACATAACTCCATGGACTTACAAGCTCCCCTTTCATTTCACATCGACGACATCCATATACAAAAGAGCATGATATCAACTAGGTACAAGTACCAAGTGCAATGTTGAAAGCGTTCCCCATGAAAGCATGGTTCTGCTAATTCCCGACAAACAAGTGCAAGCATATACAACATAGAAGACACAATGGTTCAAGTTTATTAAGGGCAAGAAAACTAAAGTGTGCCATCAAGTTTGTGAGAGCTTTAATCACTAGTTTTCTCATAACAAGTTTAATTTGGAAGGTAAACAAAAGCATGAATATACTTGGAATAGCATAAGCTAGTAGGTAGGTATGGTGGACTCTTTGGAATAACTTGGTTTAAGGAGTTGGATGCATGAGTGGAACTCATACTTGGTTGTGGAGGCTAGCAAAAGACTGGGAGCGACAAACTAAGAGAGCAATAACGGCCATAATCATGCAGAGCGACAAAACATCATTGATCAAAACATAAAGTGATACCACAAGTTGAAAACTAAAAGATCATAAAGGCTATGGTGACTTTGGATAGTCATAACATGGTGTGAGCATGTGTCAAGTCAACCCAAATAAAGCATCAAAGGAGAATACCACTATACTATGCTTTAATATGCTAAAACAACGCATGATTCATCCAGGGCACATTAAGTAATCTCAATTGTTTATAACAAGTCATGCTACAGCAAGGAATACTAAGCATAAAGCCAAAACAATATCAAGCATGGCTTGACAAAGCATAGGCCACAGTCAAAAACAAGCTCTTTTTACCACATAAGTATGAACTTTCCTACTCTTTTCCAAACCAAACCAAACTATTTGCAAACCAAAGTATGAAAGAGGGGGTCCAACCAATTTATTCAGAAAACTAAGCAAACCAAGCAAACGAAAAACTAAAACGAAATCGAAAAAGAAGACGCTCCAAGAAAATCACAACTGTGCATGAAACAATAAAAATGAAGCGTTCGGAAGAAACCTGGGATTTTTATTGATGAAGAAGGGGATGCCTTGGGCATCCCCAAAATTTGACGCCTGTACTTCTTGGATATTTCTTGGGGTGAAACGCGTGGCATCCCCAAGCTTGAGCTTTAGTCCATCCATCATCTCATTACTCATTCCTTCCATACACCTGAAATTTTTCCTTCATACTAAACTTCACACAATCTCATTAGCAACATTAGTGCACTTAAGATAAATAAGTCTCAAGGTTCAGTTCTAACACCAACTAAACTTCCATTAGAACACTAGATACTGTAGCACTTCCCTAAAAGAGCTCAATTCTCCAAAAGAACTCAAAAAGGAACCCACAAGAAGCAAATGCAGAAAATGGCAGAAATCTGTCAAAACAGACCAGCAGGTAAAGACGAATTTTTTCGAAGACCTTCTGTTGCTCCAATCGAAAAGTCTTGAACTAACGAAAGTTAGATAACAACATGGGCCAGAAGCACAAACAATTACAGCTCAATCTGACATACAGAGCTCTCTCACGAATTTTTACGGTGAAGCACAGAAATCTGTTTCGGGACAACATTTTTTCCAATCATTACTTCTCTCTCATTAGAGGTTACTCTTGGCACAAAAAGAAAATAAAAAGGATAAGGAGAGGTTATTACAGAGGTAATAACTTCCAAGACTCGTCTAAAACTTTTGGGTTATCTCCCAATAAGTACTTTTCTTTAATGTCCTTAAGTTAGGCTTGATAGTTTGAGAAGATGCTCACATAAGAAATATGAATTGAAGTAAAAGAGAGCATCAAGAAGCAAATTCAAAACACATTTAAGTCTAACCCACTTCCTATGCATAGGAATCTTGTAAAGAAACAAGTCATGAAAGCACACAGCAACAAGCATAGGAAAGCAAAACAAGTGCAACTTCAAGACTTTCAACATAAATAGGGGAAACTTAATATTGTTGAGACACATAATACCATGTTTCGCTCTCTCATAATAACTTTCAGTAGCATCATGAATAAAATTAACAATATAACTATCACATAAAACATTCTTATCATGAGCCACATGCATATAATAATTATTACTCTCCATACAAGAATAGTCATTCTTATTAATTGTAGTGGGAGCAAAATCAACAAAATAACTATCATTATTATTCTCATCACCATAATCATCAAATATAGGAGGCATATTGTAACCATAATTTATTTCCTCCTCAATAGTAGGTGCATTGATAATACCATAATCATCATTGTAATCATCATATATTGGAGGTTTTGTATCATCATAAGTAATAGAATAGCTATCTTCCAAAGATGGGGAACTAAAAAGATCATTTTCATCAAAACCAGCTTCCCCAAGCTTAGCCTTTTCCATAGCATTAGCAATAATGGTGTTCAAAGAATTCATACTAATAACATTGTTATTAGCATGCCAATAAAGTTCCATAGATTTTTAATTTTCTCTTCAAACACTTCATGTCCTAACTCAAGATAAAGACTATAAAGCACTCTGTTTTTTCCATTAAGCCTAACTAGTGAAAATAAAAACAAGAAAAAAAGATATAATTGCAGAATCTAAAGGAAATAACTTCGAGCACTCACACACCAGCAACAATACTAGAAGATAGCTTAGTAGCCAAAGGATGTGAGTACCTTTTACCTTACCTCCCCGGCAACAGCGCCAGAAAATAGCTTGATATCTACGCACTTATATACTTGTAGACAGCTGTTGGGACTCCAAGTGCAGAGGTTTGTAGAACAGCAGCAAGTTTCCCTTAAGTGGATTACCCAAGGTTTATCGAACTCAGGGAGGAAGTGGTCAAAGGTATCCCTCTCAAGCAACCCTGCAATCAAGATACAAGAAGTCTCTTGTGTCACCAACACACCCAATACACTTGCCAGGTGTATAGGTGCACTAGTTCGACAAAGAGATAGTGAAATACAAGTGGTATGGATAATTATAAGAGGTAACGGTGCCAGAAAAGAGCTTGACGGGTAGGAAGAGACTAAAGACAATCTGAAATAAAGATGGAAGCAAGCAAACATGTAACAGATCTAGTTGCAAACATTGTTTCAATGCTTAGAAACAAGGCCTAGGGATCATACTTTCACTAGTGAACACTCTTATATAAATATTATCTCTTTATGATACTACTCTGAACTATTCTCCGGTTGGATAACTCTAATCCACGGTAGGGCTATAACAGCACACCTCAAAGTTCGCTTTCCCCATCTAGATAACCCCTTACTATCACCTTGAGCGCTAGATGGTTCCAACAAATACCATAATCTCATAGAGGCATCCAACTCAAATTATACTCATGACAAGTATTTATGTAACCTTAGCCAAAGTGCCACACGGTGTGCACACTGTCAACTTCACACATGTGGGGATAAGCAGAGATTCATTAAAGCACTTGAGTACTAGAATAGATCTATAGATTACAAAGCTCATGATCTCAATAAGATCACGCATAGAAAGAGATGAACACATAGCTACCGGTAGAGCCCTTGGCCTCGAGGAAAAACTACTCCCTCATCATCATGGGAATCAACAACGACGATGGAGATGGTGGTGGAGATCGATGGAGATGGCTCCGGGGGCACTTCCCCATCCCGGCAGGGTGCCAGAACAGAGACTTTCCATCCCCCGAATCTCCCCTTCATTGGCGGCGGCGCTGTGGAGGTTTTCGTGGCTTTCTCTCGGATTATTTAGGGTTTCTGCATCAGAGGCTTCTTATAAGCGAAAGGGGAGGCCGAGGGGGTGCCCGAGGCGGCTGCACCCCTAGGCGTGGGCCAGGCGAGGCCGCGCGGCCAGGGGGTGTGCCCCCCTCGAGGCCCTTCTCCGTCTCGTCTTCTGGCTCCGTGTTCCCCTCGGTGAAATATTGATTTTGGCTTTTGTCCCGTCCAATTCCGAGAATATTCATTTTCTGGCTTTCCTGGATCCAAAAATAGAAGAAAACCGGCAACTGGCACGGTGGCATCTTATCAATAGGTTAGTTCTAGAATGTGTATGAATACTCCAAAGTGTGGACAAAACATAAGAAATTAGATATAAAAGAAGCATGGAACATAAAAAATTATAGATATGTTTGGAACGTATCAATGGCCATGTGACCCCTATGCATTCCATGAAGATCTTTCGCCGTTTGAACCGTGACTGTCGCGTCTTATTCCTTTTGTCTCTCGATACTTGCATTGCCCGAGATCTGATCAATAACATCACCATGTCGTGTTCAATCTCGTTACCGACAAATGCTACTTGACTCGTTTCGACCAGTGATATCCTTGTGATCATATCACACGCTGCACAGCTATTGGATATAACTTCTCCGAGTGGGCCCTCGAGTATCTTTCCGTCACGCGGATGGACAAATCCCGCTCTCAACATATATTGCCTCAACTGTTCCTCTGAATACCTGAACACACCTTTATGATCACTGTATTACCAAGTGATGTTTGATGCTATCAAAGCACCCTCGGGAGACAGTGATTGATATAGCCTCACGGTCTAAGGAATAGTCTACTAGGTCTATTCTAATCATCGTAACTTGAAATTCGTGACATGATCGGGTCACGATGTTTAGGTTGCGTATTAGTTCATCATTTCATTCTCAGAATGAGGTGACTCCATTTTCCAACTGGCATAAAGGCGATATGATCAGGAAACCTTGATCGTCTGTTGACCAATGAACCAGTGACTAGAGTTTCACCGGGAACTCCTGGTTGTTTATATATATTTAAGTTTCCTTTCAATACAGTTATAGCATGATATAAAACTTAGTCATAAACTTTATAAAATATGATAAGAGTCCTCATTACTATTTGTCTCTAGGGCATATTTCCAACAACACTTTCTACAAGAGATTACTGGACCCATGAAGTTGAATCAAAGACAAAGCCTTATGGTCTTTCCGCTTTTCTTCGTCAGACCACCCCTTTGCATCCTTTTGACCAAATCCATTCAGTGCTTCATCCAGATCAGAAGCATGGGAGAGAATCGCCCGCATCTTCGCCCGTCACAAAGAGAATATTGAGGTGTAGTCCAACTACGGTAGATCAAACTTTACTAATGACATGTCGCAAACCCTAAATTAGAACCCGGGGCTCTAATACCACTTGTTAGATTCGCGACAAGCAAATAACAAAGAACGGAAAGAAAATCGCAGCAAAGGACACATATTTAACGTGGAAAAACCTCTCCAACAAAGAGAGAAAAAAACAAGGGCACCAACGAAACTTCACTATAACCGGGAGTGTTTGCATAACGCCGGAGATTTTCACAGATACAACTTTTCTCAGTCAACGGCTATCATGGGTGCTAGCAATGCATACCAATCACACCATTAGGCCTCTTATAGGGAGCCAAAGAATTAGTAGCAGGAGCAAAAAAATTATAACGGAATATTCCAAAAACGTCATACCAAAATCATATGCAGTACTAGTACAATAATACAATGACCAAATAATCTACACATCTTATGGACCATGTAAGCTGCAAGAATTTTAGCAATGTGACCAACTACACAACTATTACACATAAACTAGTACAGCTCACTTTTATCCACGCATCGACGGTTTCACAAAGCACTTATATGCTTATCACATGGACCATGTAAGCAACAAAAATTCTAACAATCCAAGCAACCAACTTCACAGCACATGCAACATACTAGTATCACATCTTAATTCTCGCACACATTACTCGAAGATTATCCGCACATCATCTTTGTTAGATGCAAAAAAATTAGCAATCCAGCCAACCACTCTAACTAGTACATGCAACATAGAAATACCCATCTCACTTCATGGTGCATTAGTCTTTCATTTGCAAGCTCCCGCTCGTCAACAAGAGCCACATAATCCCGGTTGCTTACATGGTTTGGTGGATCCTAGTAAATTATCTTTGCTTACAAATCCTTCCGCTCAACTAGAGCAATTTTTTTCTACTGATCCTTTAGCTCAACTAGAGCAATATTTTTTCTACTGATTTTTATCTGATTAAATCGCAGGAACTGAGCTTCAACAATGAGCAACGGCAATACTGCGTGGGCTAGCAGAAGAGAGTGCACAACCAAGAACGTGTTGTCACGCGCGGATGATGAGCGGATGAGGTACTATAAATGAAGTATATAGTCCACAAGAAACCAGTCTGTAGCGCGTCCTAGTCTAGAAAGTCATAGTATATACTACTTTTTTATTTTGTATATACTTTCGACCTGATGTAAAAGAATAGGTATATACGTACACAATTTGATTGGAAATGAGTGTAATATATAGTCGTGTTCTAGCTAGTTACCTGGCTAAAAGAAATTGTACATACACGTGGTTGTAGATTGTCGAGGATCCTATTTTTAAAGCAGTTCATATACTCCTTGAAAAACGTATATACCCTTAGGAAAGGGTAGTATATACCCTCTTAAAAAGAAGTATATACCTTTCGAAAAATATTGTATGAAGTCCTTTCAAAAAGTGTTACATACCCGTGGCAACATATACTAATTTTTTAGGGTACATACTCCATCCCAACGAATTGGGTATGTATCGCAAAACAATGTCGGTATGCTCCATCAGATAAAATTTGTGTATATAATCTATTTTATTTTACACCCGGTAAGTTTCTCCGTGCCATATTAACAAACATATTGTTTTTAAATATGGGAACACACGAACATTCTTGCCAATAAAAAATGTTTTTGCAGAATCGTCATGCGGACGACTACCAGCTAACTTAGCTCGAAGCAACAAGTAGGAGTGCATATTTTTCAGCCACATTACTGAACCGCGCGCGCGAGCAAGCAAACCGACCATAAAAATCAACAAGTATACTGACATGTTTGCCCACGTGGTTCACTCGCACGGCTGGTTGAATGGAACGAATACATGATAAAAGTTGAACATGTTGTCAGGTTGGATGTTTTATTTTTGGTCTACCTAGCATGCACCTACCTAGCATGCACCTACATGCAGCTCATCATGCACCTACGATAGAATATCTAGTGATACCACCACTTAGGTGATACCATGATACCACTATTCAAAAATCGATTTTTTATGTTTCAAAAAATTTCGAAAAAAATCTGTAGATGTTCATGAGATCCGTGTTTACAATCCGTAATAGTTGCATAACCAAATTCATGACACACACATAGAAATAAAAAAGACAAAATGCTATGTGAGTACTGTCATTCGGTGACATTTTCTGTTTTTGTCTTTTTGTGCACTATTCATGTTGGATTTGTCTTTTTTGTATCTCTGTGTGTGTCATGAATTTGGTTATGCAAGTATTAGGGATTGTAGACACGGATCTCGTGAACATCCACATATCTTTCCCGAAATTTTTTGAAACACAAAATTTGAATTTTGAACAGTGGTATTATGGTATCACCTAAGGGGTTTTATCACTAGATATCCTCTCATGCACCTACCTAGCAAGCAGAAATTTATGCAGAAATTTTAGATGAAAAGAATTCATGCACGATATTTTTGCTTGTGGGATGCTTTGATTTGATTGCCCTAACTAGCACACACCTATCCTAACATGCTACTGGCCACAGCTCATCACACGCGTACATGCAAGCGAGAATTTGTGCAAACAAAAGGGCTGCTCAGCGTGCCGATTGGAACGCTTCTCGCGTTGTTTAGGGGGAAGACAAAGACGACGACGTGAACTGATACGTGTATTTAGAAATCAGTTAGAGTTGTGTATCTTATACTTTTAGAAGATTCTATTCTATATGTGTATTTAGAAATCAGAACCATACATGTTCGATGTGTTACGAACATGTTAGAGCCAACATGTTATGCTGATTTTTGAAAGAAAAAAACGTGTACGATCAATCTTTGCTAAAAAGACGTTTATGTACTTCAAATGGAGCGACTTTTGAGGGTGCCAAGTTTTTCCAGATATCTGGACCTTTTGAATTTCCTTTCTGACATGTTACATGTTTATGGGACTGAATCGGTTTCCTTAGGATGGTTCACGTGTTAGCCCAATTTAATATGGACTTTGTAACATAACGGAGATGTGTATGTTCATCTTTTTTTTTTTGGAAACAACGTGTACATGAAAGTTTGTTGAAAATAAAGTGTATGTGAACCTTTGTAAAAAAGTGTATGTAAAACTAATATGCTCCTTAGATCCTAGCCATTTATTCCAGATCTAACCCCTTAAAATAATTTAGATGGTGTGGTTTAACCTGGTGGTTATATTAAACATTCGTATACTGCTTTTAGTACGAAAATAGTGGGATATCATGGATGCTACATCCTCACATATATATAGTATAGCTGATAGCGATTGGTACCGAAAGTATTCTAGTGAAAATGACGCGGGGAAACTCCCGGGCTAGCTAGAGGAACACGCGGGGAAATTATAGCCGAGAATCGTGCCCGATCCAGAGGTAGACCAACTTACTCGATTGACACGTGGCAATTTTAGATATAGAAAACGGTTTCTAGTCCTATTGTTTTTCACTGTTTTAGACACGTGTCATTTGCTGAAATCGGTCCACGCCTTCAAATCCGTGGAGCAGGTCTATGTGCCCTTAACTGATCTAACTTAGACCATCTGTTTGACCAGTAATACATAAGACTGCCATAAAAATTATACCATACCAAATATTTTTGAAATAAAAACTAAAAAATTTGGCAGCACATGACCATATTTTATTATCAAATTGATATTTGAAATCCAACCAAGATATGTGTGTCCCCCATGTAATAAGGGCAGAAAGAGTATTTTGATATCATTAGATTCATAAAATAAAATTCTACCTTTGTGGCTACGATTTTGTGCGGTACAAACCAAGAAATAGTAAACAAATCCAAGTATCGTATGCCCATGATAATTGTAGAGCCAGTAAAAAAATCAGAAACTTTTATATTGTTTCAAAGAACTGGTGTGTTTTGTCAACAAAAAATTGAATCTAGTTCTTTTTTTTGTCAAGGTTTGACATATATAAAAATATTTGTGCGCACCGAAATCACAAGAACTTTTGGGGAATTTTGAAAAAATTCAGAGTGGCATCGTGACCATATTAGTCAAGATGTCGAGTTTAGTTAAAATGATTATAGGATTTGTGGGGCTGCTACGAATGAGGATGTGACAGCCGAGAAATCAGTTATTAACTTAGAGGTAAGAACTTACCCAACGAGGTTGGAGATAGAATTAGAGCATTAGGGCAAGGTAGGCCAATGATCATAGGACAGCCACACATACGCGACGGCAGCTGGTAGTGCAATGCGCTGCGAGTGACTGACTATAGGCACGTGGTTGAAGACTTGAAGTACACTGACCGTCCTTTCTTTGCCCTGCGTTGCCTTTTGCTGCACGGTTTTTTCCCATGCGTCAAAGCAACTAGCAGCTTCAGTACACTAGCAAGCTAGCTGGCTAGTTAATTATGTGAGAGCAGGATGTACGTTTGGCCGCGAGGACTAACATAAGTGGAGTAGTAAGATTGACAACCGATCCATCCAGCATAGTTACGAGCGACATGCGTGCAGGCATGCTAGTAGTGCCAGTCATATACTTTCGGCATGGAATTTTTCTTTTTGACAGTTACATACATCATCGACACGTGCATGCGTGTATTAGTCTTAGGTGCTACGATGCTTTGCCTAGCTATATACACACCACAATCTTGCCCAAGATCACAGGCTCGAAATCTGACGGTGACCGACACACATACGCCACGGCCGCGGTGGTCGATCCCCGATCCGGCCTGGCTCCTGCGCGCGTGCATGGCTCGTCCATCGCGTCACGTTTTGAAAGGCGGCTTGGCGCGCGGTCTCTGTAACGTATGTCGTGCAATCTGCTGTGAGTGACTATGGACACGTGGATCCTTTTGCTCTGCCTTGCCTTTTGCTGCAAGCTTTTTTCCCCATGCTTCGAGCAATTGATGGAGCATTGTACATATATTTGTGGTGTACGTCGTTTGGCCGCGACAAATAATTCATGGAGCTGAGCTACCTTTCTCAGCTTTACCACCGACCCATATCCATTGACGATTACTCGATTTTTTTTAAAAACAGGGCAAAAAAGCTTTGCCTTATATTGATAAAGGAGGAGCAAACAACCGGTTGGCTAGAGCCAACAAACAGAAAAGAAAGGGGATAAAAATTCCTGAGAAAGAGAAAAGAGTCAGCCTACAAGCTCCTCAAGGTTCTTAGCACCGGCTAAGATCCAAGCCCTACCCTCCTCTCTGATCTTCTGCATGATGACCGAAGGAAGAGAGGATTCATTGTTGAACACTCTCTCATTCCTTTCCTTCCAAAGCTCCCAAGCAATCAGCATGATGGCGGTTCGTAAGCCTTTGGGAGAGGAGGTGGGAGTCCTTGCGACGGTGTGCCAATAGTCCAACACCTTAGATCTACCTGTTCCAAGGTAGCGGACAAGATCCGGACAAGAGAGCCAAGACGCCACGGCAGTCCAAATCCTTTTGGAGAAACGGCACTCAAAGAGGATGTGCCGCGCCGTTTCTCGGGTGCATCTGCCCAGTTGGTAAGTAGGTTAGTGTTGCCATCCTCGTTTTGCAAGACGGTCGGCGGTCCACGATTATTCGATTTTATGCTGCAACAATATGGCACTATCGACGCGCACACATTTAGCAACATCCAGCCAGGGCAGGGATCGGACCTGCTAACTATTAATCCATCGTCATATTCCATATATATATATAGTTAGCGTTGTTCATCCGTCCGTCCATAATCCGGCCTCCCTCTCCCGGCATGCGAGATGCGTGCGTGTCCCACACTTTAAAGTACTCCTATACTGGTGCTATTTTCCTTGTGCAAGGAGAGAAAGGGTCATGGGGCTAGTGCTAGAGAAGGCTAAAGTAGGCCGGGCACGTACCGAAAAATGCTTTTAGCTCATTTCCCCCTCCTCTCTCTCATCACTACAGTATCTTGGGAGCTCCCTCGGCGGTTCCGGGCCAAACCAAGGTCCCTCCCGGCGGTGATACTGTCGGAGGGCGACTGAGGGGCGGCGCCGGCATTAGTAGTCTAGGTTTTTCTTGTTTTCTTGCCTATGTGCAGAATGAGAGTAGGGTTTCAGATCTAGCCGGCCGAATATAGGACAACTCGAGTTCCTCTCCTCTCGCGGTGTCTCTCCGGTGGCTGGAGTGGATGCTTGCGGTGGTCTGGAGCTGGAGGATCTCCGCCAATAAGCTGGTTTCAAGCTAGTCCTGGGCGCCTTCGAGCGGTGCTAGGAGGTTGCTGCTCTTCATCCTCGCCGACGCTCTGTTGGTTGGAGCCAGGGTTGAGGATGGTGGCGTCGGCATCTTGATCAATAAGCTCGAGTTTGAGCCCTGGTGGATCTGTGGTGTTCCTGTTGTGATCTCCCTCCTGGCCGGCCGTGGCGGCGAGGGGGAGAGGGATCTCGGAGGAGTGTTATTCGGATCTGGCCGGGGAGAAGGATGTGGTGAAGCTTCATTTTGTCGAGTGCTCCAGCAGAGGACTGTATGCGACGGTGATGGTTGTCTTGCCTCTGCCTTTGATGGCCGTGTGGCGGCCCTCCTCGGCCAAGAGATGGTCGTTCTTCTTCCTCCTGGCCTGAGGCCTTATGGGAGGATCTTCCTCGACCACGACGCTGGATCCACGGCCCATGCTGCTCCAAATGGCTTGTGCCCCGGTAGCAGCGGCGGCGGCGTCGGGAGGTTGTTCGTCGACGGTGGTGAACACCAGGGATTAGATTGGTTAGAATTTTTATTCCCTAGGGTCTTTTTTGTAAAAGGCTTAGCCTTATCTGCAAATTCCCTAACTCTTATGGTCTTTGCTGTAATATGTTCCCACCGCGTTGAATGAAGCTTCTGGGGTCTTCAGACCCTTTTCCTGTTAAAAAAAAACCCGTCCTTACTAGAGGACTTTATTTAAAATTTTCGAAAACTTGTTTTTAAAGTTTCTAGAAATTCTAAAAAAATTCCTTGATATTGGCAATGACTTGATCTACAACTCTGCAAAATTTTAGCACGAAATAGTTTGCACACCGTACTACACAAAAAAGACAAATTCTGATAAATCTGAAGAAATTTGAATCTGACACGGTTCATCGTCTCAGATCTGAAAATTTGCCATTTTTACACAGCCCAGAATACGGAAGATTTCGCGTTGATTTTTTGCACGCAGGTAGAAGCCATCATTGTCTATGTCAAAACAAATATTTCAGATTTTTTCTAAACTTATAAATATAATTTTTTTTGAATTTCCAAAAAATGTCCTCCATGGAGGACGGCTTCTATATCGACGCACTCGGGCACGTACGTACGTGTATGCCCCGCGCTAAGGAACTGCGATGTCAGCAGTTATTTCACCGTCTCAGCTACGCACCCATGGTCCATGGATCCGGACCTTTTGCTTAGCGCAATGAAGCAGATAACGATCTGACGACAGCTGAGACGGTCGATCCCGAGATATGATCAGTGTGTACGTGTACATGCTACCAGATTCTCTCCAGGAGAAAGATGGATATGGAAGGGCAACTGTCCGTGCACGTACGTTTATTAGGGCACAGGCAGCCACCCCTATTGATGCACAGCATGTACGATCGCCCGACGGAATAAAAGGCGGAATGTACGTACAAGCGTAGCGACCAGGGTGTACAAATGCACATAAATACAGTATATATATATGGCTGCTGGAGCATACACATCATGCACACATACAAACAAGTACTCCACCATGCCAAAAAAAAGTACTCCCGTACTCGTATCCCTACTCCATTACAGATCCTGGGAACAGAGCCCTGCTCCTTCGTGCCGCCCCCAAACCCTAGGCGCCGCCGGCAGCCCCTACCCCATCCCTCCTCTCCGCCTTCGCCGGAGGACGCGGCCGCGCAAAGCTCGCGCCGCCGATGATGGAGGCGGGGCCTCTTCTTCTCGCGTGGCGCCTCGTCGTTGGGACTTATGGCCTAGGCGACGGCGGCTGTCCTTGACGGTGTGGTGGCGTGTGGCAGGGCAGGGAGGGCGCCTGGCGACGAAGTGGAGGGCACGAGGATGGCTGCAACGCGTATGGTGAGCCCCCGCCGTCCGTAGTCGCCCATGGCGGCGAGGCCGGATCTGGGCCTATGCGGGCCGAGAGGGCCACTGCTTCGTTCCACGGTGGCGGAGCGAAAGCTCGCGGTCTCGTCTCTGGGGCATTGTTGGCGAGGCAGTGGTGGTGGCTAACCTGCATGGGGGGACTCCTCCTCCGAGCCCATGTGACCTAGCCGGTGGTGGCTAATGCGCCTCCCTTCTTCGACGGTGACGCCGGTGGTTTTCCTTTCCTTCCTGTGGCCGTGTCTCAAACCGGCGTCTTGCGTCCCCGCCCACCTTCTTCGTGCAACCCTTTCAGCGGGATTCGGGGACACAATCCATGACCAGGTGAAAGCCCTGCTCGGCTTGAGCTGATGCTGGCCGCGACGACGCTTGTGGGTGCTGTTACCTCCTCGGGGGCGCGTCATGGCATGTATTGTGTCTTCCTCTTCTCGGGGGCCAGGAGAAACCCTAGGTTCGGGTCATCGGACCAGGCGGCGGCGGTGGCGCCTGTTAGAGTATATTTGTGTATTGTCGTTTCCCCATATGTTAGGGGCTTCCTGTATATTTGCACCTGTACATGTACTATATATTCTGGCCTTTGGCCCTCTAGTAATACAAGAGAGATCTATTACCCTAACATGGTATCAGAGCCGTAAGGCCTTTTTTCAGTCGCCGCCGCCGCCGACCTCATCGCCGCCGCCGGCCGCCGCCGCCGCCTCCATCTCGCCGCCGCCCCGGCCTCTTGCCCCGCCGGTCGCCCCCGCCACCGCCGGCCGCCCCTACCGCCGTCGCCGCCGCCTCCTTTCCCTCCCCGGCCCGCCCCGACTTCCGTGTCCGCCGCCGCCCTAGCCGCCGCCAGATCTGGTCAGATCCGATCTAGTTCGGTTTGCAAAAAAAAAATATGTCTTCCTCATCGGGCTATGTTGCGATACCTCGCTGCCCGGTGATTTTTGATGGCGCGAATTATCCTGATTTCGCTGCCTTCATGCGCGTCCATATGCGCGGTCTTCGCCTTTGGGGTGTGCTTTCCGGTGAGGTCTCCTGTCCACCGCGCCCCGTTGTGCCTCTAGTGCCTCGTGCCCTGACGCCCGTTGCCCTTGCCCCCGATGCTACTCAGGCGGTCAAGGATGCAGCCCAGAGTGCTGATGCTTCTGCTCGGGCTGATTATGAGCGCCAGGTCCAGGAGCATTCTACTGCTACTACGACCTACCAGCTGGATCTAGCCGACTACACTCAGTGGATAGATGAGGATGCCCGTGCTGCTGCTGTTCTCACTTCCAGTGTTCTGCCTCAGTATGCTGCTGAGTTCATGGGTCTTCCCACTGCTGTTGCTCAGTGGGCTTTTCTTCGTCAGCGCTATCAGCCGTCTGGAGACGCTCTTTATCTGTCTGTGGTTCGTCAGGAGCATGATCTTAAGCAGGGTGATTCTACTATTGATGATTTCTATACTCAGAGTGCTGCTATTTAGCGTCAGCTTGACTCTCTTCGTATAGCGGTGTGTAACACCTGTCCCTGCTGTCTGATTGTGCGCGCGGATTTGGAGTTTCAGCGCGTCTTTGAGTTCTTATCGCGGCTCCGCAAGGAGTTTGAGTCGCGCCGTGTCCAGTTGCTTGCCCGTGGTCGTGTTTCGCTCTCTGAGGTACTGGCTGAGCTTCGTGCTGAGGAGACTCGTCTTCGTGGTGCTGGTCTTCTTGAGGTTCCTTCTGTTCTTGCTGCTCATGGTCCCCCTGTGCCGCCGACTTCGTCGCGGTCTCTCGCGCCGCCACTACTCTCTGCTCCACCGGACTAGGGTCAGCGTCAGTCTCAGCAGCCTCGTGGTTCTCGTCCTCCCTATGCCCACTGTGGCAAGCCTGGCCACGATATCTCTGGTTGCTGGACGAGGGATCCACACTTACGTCAGCAGTATCTTGCTCGTCGCTAGTCTGGTTCTTCAGGATCTTCTTCTGTTGCCTCTGGACCTCCTACTGGTACTTCTGGACCTCCTGCTGGTGCTCTGTCTGATCAGGATATTATTCGTGGTCTTTGCAGTCTGCTCGTTGCTACAAGCTCCTCCTCGTCGGGTACTGCTGGTTCTGTGACTAGTTGTTCTGGCACTGCGCGACCATCATCTTCTACACAGTCAGGTACGTCATCCCCGTGGTATCTGGATTCTGGAGCTTCTTTTCATATGACTTCTGCATCTTCTATTCTTTCTGCTCTTTGCTCTCTTATTTCTCCTGTCCGTGTTATTACGGCTGATGGTACCTCTCTTCCTGTTTCCAGTCGAGGCACCCTCTCTACTTCCTCCTTCTCTGTTCCTGATGTTTCTCATGTTCCCAGCCTTAAGATGAACATTTTCTCTGTTAGTCAGCTTACTGATTCTGGTTGTAGGGTCATTCTTGATGCTGATTCTTGTGCTGTTCAGGATCGTCGTACACAGGCTCT
Organism: Avena eriantha; assembly: GCA_910589775.1. NCBI lineage: Eukaryota > Viridiplantae > Streptophyta > Magnoliopsida > Poales > Poaceae > Avena > Avena eriantha. The sequence continues at coordinate 424,788,382 of OU342745.1, forward strand.
GGTTGGAGCTGGCCCTCGCAGCATTGAGTCTCCGGGGCTTTGGGAGTTAGACTGGCTTCGCGTTCCTTCCGCCGACACTTCTTCTGCCACTTCTCCTGCGGTTGCTGCTTCTGTCACTGGCTCTTTTCAGCAGTGGCATCGTCGGCTGGGTCATCTTTGTGGCTCCCGTTTATCATCCTTAGTTCGTCGTGATCTTCTGGGGCTTGTCTCAGGAGATGTGTCGTCGTTACATTCGTGTCAGGGTTGTAGGTTAGGTAAACAGATTCAGCTTCCCTATCCTACTAGTGTGTCTGTATCTCAGCGACCTTTTGATTTAGTTTATTCAGATGTGTGGGGTCCAGCTCCCTTTGCTTCAAAAGGGGGCCACCGATACTATATTTTTTTTATTGATGATTTTTCACGGTACACATGGTTATTTTTTATGCGCTCTCGCAGCGAGGTGCTTGCTATTTATCAGCGTTTTGTGGCCATGGTTCGTACTCAGTATTCCACGCCTATTCGTTTTTTTCGTGCTGATTCTGCAGGAGAGTATATCTCTCAGCACCTGCGTGGCATTCTTGCTGAGCAGGGCACCCTTGCTCAGTTCTCGTATCCCGGCGCCCATGCTCAAAATGGTGTCGCCGAGCGTAAGCATCGTCATATTCTTGAGACTACCCACGCTATGATGATTGCTTCCTCTCTTCCGCCGCATTTTTGGGCTGAGGCTGTCGCTACGTCGACTTACCTCATTAATATCTAGCCTTCAGCTGCTCTTCAGGGTGGCATTCCTCTCGAGCATCTCTCTGGCTCCTGTCCAGACTACTCGGCTCTTTGTTTATTTGGCTGCGTTTGCTATGTCCTTCTCCCTCCTCGTGAACGCACCAAATTAACCGCTCAGTCTGTTGAGTGTGTTTTTCTTGGCTACAGTGATGAGCATAAGGGCTATCGCTGTTGGGACCCCGTTGGTCGTCGTATGCGCATCTCTCGTGATGTCACGTTCGATGAGACGCGTCCTTTCTATCCTCGCCCCACCTCGGGTACTTACCCAACGGATGATCTCTCTTTTCTTCTTTTTCCTGATACACCTTCCGCTGTCTCTTCTCCTCCATCTCCTCCTTCTGCAGCGTCTCCTTTGTCTTCGACACCATCCTCTCCTTCGTCTAGTTCCCCTAGTTCTCCTCGGTCTCCAGCTTCGGATTCTTCCTCCGTGCCTCCTTCTTCCTCTTCTGATGAGTCATCTTCCGCGGATGAGGTTCCTTCCTCACGACCTTTTCGTCAGCGTCGTGCTCCGGACCGTTACTCCTCTAGTCAGTATGGTCTCTCTGTAGTTTCTGAGCCGACTTCTTATCGGGATGCTGCGTGTCATCCTGAATGGCAGCTTGCCATGGCTGAGGAGATTCCTGCGCTTGAGCGCACAGGCACCTGGGATCTTGTCTCTCCCCCTTCTGGTGTTCGTCCTATCACATGTAAGTGGGTCTATAAAATTAAGACCCGCTCTGATGGATCTCTTGAGCGCTATAAAGCGCGTCTTGTGGCTCGTGGTTTTCAGCAGGAACATGGTCGTGACTATGATGAGACTTTTGCTCCTGTGGCACATATGACCACTGTGCGTACTCTTCTTGCTGTTCCTTCTGTCCGACGCTGGTCTGTGTCCCAGCTTGATGTTCAGAATGCTTTTCTTAATGGCAAGTTGAGTGAGGAGGTTTATATGCAGCCTCCTCCTGGGTATTCTGTTCGCGATGGGATGGTTTGTCGTCTTCGACGTTCTCTTTATGGCCTGAAACAGGCCCCTCGTGCCTGGTTTGAGCGTTTTGCCTCTGTGGTGACTGCTGCTGGTTTCTCTCCTAGTTCTCATGATCCAGCGCTTTTTGTTCACACTTCTTCTCGTGGACGCACTCTTCTCCTTCTCTATGTTGATGATATGATCATTACTGGTGATGATCCTGAGTATATTGCCTTTGTCAAGGCTCGTCTTCGTGATCAGTTTCTTATGACTGATCTTGGTCCTCTTCGCTGTTCTCTTGGGATTGAGGTTTCATCCACTTTGATGGGTTTTCTATCTCTCAGGAAAAGTATATTCAGGATCTTCTTGCTCGGGCTGCTCTTGCGGATGAGCGCACCGTTGAGACTCCTATGGAGCTTCATGTTAAGCTTCGTCCTACGGATGGTGATCCTCTTGCCGATCCCACTCGTTATCGCCGTCTTGTTGGGAGTCTCGTTTATCTTGCTGTCACTCGTCCTGATATCTCTTATCCTGTTCATATTCTGAGCCAGTTTGTCTCAGCTCCTACCACTGTTCACTACGGTCATCTCCTCCGTGTCCTTCGTTATCTTCGTGGCACGATTACTCGTCGCCTTTTCTTCCCTTGTGCTAGCTCTCTCCAGCTCCAGTGCTACTCGGATGCTACGTGGGCGAATGATCCTACGGATCGTCGTTCACTTTCTGCTTACTGTGTGTTTCTTGGTGGTTCGCTTGTTGCTTGGAAGACGAAGAAACAGGTAGCGGTTTTCTGTTCGAGTGTTGAGGCTGAGTTGCGGGCTATGGCTTTGGTGACTGCTGAGGTGACCTGGTTACGGTGGTTGCTTGCAGATTTTGGGGTCTCTGTTACGACGCTCACTCCACTTTTGTCAGACAGTACAGGTGCTATCAGTATTGCACGTGATCCGGTCAAGCATGAGCTGACCAAGCATATTGGTGTTGATGCTTTTTATACACGTGCTCAGGTGCAGGATCAGGTTGTTGCGCTCCATTATGTGCCTTCAGACTTGCAGTTGGCAGATTTCTTTACAAAGGCACAAACTCGTGCTCAGCATGATTTCTTACTCTCCAAACTCAGTGTTGTGGATCCACCATGAGTTTGAGGGGGGGTGTTAGAGTATATTTGTGTATTGTAGTTTCCCCATATGTTAGGGGGCTTCCTGTATATTTGCACCTGTACATGTACTATATATTCTGGCCTTTGGCCCTCTGGTAATACAAGAGATATCTATTACCCTAACAGCGCCATGGCATCGTGATCTTCTTGAAGACGTTGTCAAAGCTGCCCGGGAAGGGCCCGATTTTGGAGTGTGGGGTGGCGAGGTGCTGGTGTTGGATGCTGCTCATGGCGTGAACATCAGGGGCGCAATGTACATCATGGTGGACGCTTCTTAGTCGACGTCTTCCTCAAGTCCGGTTGGACCCCGCTAACTTTTCACCTATCTCTTCTAGGCGTACGAGGGGGAGGTGCGTTGATCCGTGCAGCCTAGGAGTCATGGTCGTGCTACGGCGGAGTCTCGCTTCAATCGTGACGCGGTTCAGTTGCTTAGTGCCTCGTCTCATCACCTTTGATAGGGGTCTTGGCAAGGCGATGTCTCTATCGGCGGGTCGTTGTGGAGGGTGTGTTGTAAATCGCTTGCGTTGTATCGTGTTGGTGTGTGGAATTGCAGCCTTTTGGCATTATATCGACCGTCCGTCGGCCTCTTCTTCTATGTGATTGTTGCATCTTTCCAAGACGTGTCCCTAGAAGAAAGTCCGTCAGTCCATCCACGTCTGCGTGTGTGTGCGCCTGTTCGTGCAGGACTGCAGGTAAACATGCATGTCCGGTTCGGTGATCTTTCTCTAGGCCGGTACGTGTATATATATGTACTAGTACATGTGTACGTACTGTCCTCCAGGTACTAGCGGAGTACTTTTTTTTTTTCCTTTTTGGAGATGATGAATGGATGCAGAACTGTATGCATGTACTCACGGGTGTACAAAATGAAAGGGTAAGCACTCGTGTACACTAGGTAATTGAGCACGCAAAGGGCATGTCCTGATGATCCCGATGCAAGTTTGTACGTTATTATTTTTCCGAAAAGGAGGGAAAACGTTGCAATACGTGCTCAAAGTGGAACTTCGGCTTCCGATAGTCAATATAACTTGCTTTTCTTTTTGTTTGAGGGAAATTAAAAAAAAACATTCCACAGATAAATAAATAAAAAGCTACTCCCTCCGTGCCCTATCCTCATACATTATTCTAGTTTCTTTTTCTAAAACACATGAATGTGAAAATATTTTAGTGTGTAGGTTCACTCATTTTGTAGTGTATCTAGTTCACTTTAAAATATTTAAAAGATCTTACATTAGTGAATTACTATTTTCGTGCCCCACTAGGGCTTGTACTACTAATTTTTGGCTAACGGTCGAAACACTCCTCACTCTAGCCTAGGATCGGGAATAATAACATTGAGCGTTTCTGTCGAGTCAACACTTTTGACTGTTACTGCACGCTGATAGGTGGGATCGTCCACTTCGGTGATACAAACACTTTTGACTGTTACTGCACGCTGATAGGTGGGATCGTCCAATTCGGTGATGCAGTGCTACCACTTTTAAGACGATACCACGATTCAAATGCCCGATGTGGTATATGTTTAGTCCCATTTCACTAGCTAAGGGCACGTACAATGATCTTATCTTAGCAATACCACATAGGATGATTGCTGAGTTGGAGGAGAGAGAAACAAAAAAAAGACATATGTCTTGTCTTAGCCAAGAGATGATCTCTTAGCACGATATGTCTCACCATATTTTTAGAGGTATCTGTCGCTGCAGATAAGACTAAAAAATAACCTATTGTACATAATGTTTTATCATCATATAAGATTATGTGTTATGTATAAGATAAGATTGTCTTATCAACCATTGTACATGTCCTAATAGTATATGCGAAGCAAAGATTCACACCCATCTCTGACATACAATCGGGTCCTCATGGTATGTCCGAATTGGGTTTTTATAGAGATAAATCTTCCACATCTAACCTGGTGATTTATATTGACTAATCGTGCGATAGCCAAGACACTCTTGCCCCCAAATATTGATACTTTCTTGAATAAATCCGAGCTGGGTTTTATAATGATGATTTAGAGAAAAATTTATGTTTAAATCTTAATCATTTAAAGTGATGATTCATCTTTCCTTTTGTCATTGTATTCCTTTTCTTTCAACGTTTCCAGCACTATTTCCAATTTATTAAACTCGATTGCAACACGAAATGCTACCTTTTTGATATTTTCAGCACCATTTCTACTTAACTAAACTCATTTCCACTTAATTAAACTCGATTGCAACACGAACTATTACCTTCTTACTCCCTCCATACCGATTGATTAGGCCGGTTTATTAGGTCAACAAATTATACAACTGGATATGTCTTTTAAATACGATTATAACAATACAATTAAACTCGTAGCGACTGTTTTCTCTTACGTTGTTGGCCTAATAAACTACTCCCTCCATCCGAAAATAAGTGACTTAGATTTTTCTAGATTTGGATGCACCTATATACTAAAACATGTCTAGATACATGCGAATCTAAACAAATTGAAATCACTTGTTTCTAGACAGAGGGAGTAGTAAGTACCGACCATTTCACTTAATTAAACTCCAATTTCTGCTTAACTAAACTGCGTTCCACTGTTTTCTCCTACGTTGACTATGTTTACTAGGTTTGACTGCTCTTTTAACATTGCATGGACTAATGTCAGTGGCTATGGGGTAAACCTCGTGGCGGCGGAGATCGAGTGGGTTCATCCACGGTGACGTATACCTTGTTGCCCAACCAAGAGGTTATTCACTTACAAGCTCGTAGAATGACCGGAGAGGACAGCAACAACAGTTGGCCGGTGGAATAAGCTGGGGGATGGTGGTCGTCTCTTAGGCCCCGTTCGATCCTTCGCCTTCTTCCCACTCTCTCAATTTGGCTATCTCTTCAGTCTCGTTCGGTCCTCGCCTCCTTCCCCATTTTCCCAGTTTGGCTGCCTCACTATGCACCCCGTTCGCTTAGTTGTCTCCCCTTCTAGGCGGCAAAGCTAGACCGAGAGTGGGGAAAGAGGTGAGCATAGTGGATACAAAAGGGAGTGTCATACTGAGACGGTAAAGAGAGGAGGAAATAAGAGAATGGGGGTAGCCAGGGAAGGGTGGAGGCATTGAGGCTTCTTATGTAGGCTGAGCGTGTGCCAAAACGAAGGTGTGAACATGAACAAAAGTAAAATCGAGATTATGGACTTTTAAAAATAGTTGTGTTAACTCAGTTTTTTGTATTCTTCCTCGCAACCATGTCACATTGAATGGACTATCTACACTGGTTTTTCAAAATGGGATCAAATTTGGTGGGATTTATAGCAAATGGTTGAATCTTTGAACTTTCTTTGTGAGTAATGCATAGCACTCTATTTCGGAACCTTGAAATTATATTTGCAAAATTTCAAGACAAAACTAGAGCATAGCCGCACTATAAATTTGAATTATTTTTGGAAAATCACCCGAACCTCAAGCGGGAAAAGTAGTTAGAAATCGAGAAAAATCTTCATCCCTGCGATTTTTTTCATCCAATGTATTCTAGTAATATTTTTAAAAATTGGAGTGGTGCTACTTTGACCTATATTTGTTTTGTAGTTCCTTCACAAAATAAACCTAATTCAGCAATAATAAAATACAAAATCTACTTTTTTGTGACAAAAACATAACCACTTTTATTTACCATGGCAAGATGCACCTACGTGCAAAACTAGGGCGCATTATCGTGAAGGGAACCATAGAATTAACTACCCCCTTGGTGATTTGGCTTCAAAGTCAGGATAAGTCAGACATGATTGTAATTTTTGAGAAAGAATTCTAAGAATAATTAACCGTTAAAATTCAGATTTTGTATTTTTCCAAGCAACTATGTCACATAAAAGGAATCTTTGTGTTGGTTTTTCATTTTTTTACCATTCTATATTTTTTTGGCCTGTTAAAAAAGGATCCAAATTGGTGGCATGGGGATTCATAGAAAATGGTCAACTCTCTCAACTTTTCGTGTGGATACTGCATAGCATCCTATTTGGGTATCTTAAAGTTATTTTTGCGAAATTTCAGGACCAAACTAGAGCATAGATGTATTTTAAATTTAAATTAATTTCGTAAAATCACTGGAATCACATTTAAATAGGGAAAAGTAGTTCGAAACCGAGAAAAACCTTGATCTATAGGATTTTGCCACAAGGTGTGTTCTAATATTTCAAAAAATTGGAGTGGTGTACTTTGTCCTGTATTTTGTGTAGTTTCTTCACAAAATAGACACCATTTAAAAAATCAACTTTTGTGGAAGAAAGTTTGAAACTCGGATGATTGTTTTTATTTACCAAGCAAAGATGCACCTATCTGCAAAACCCAGGCACATTATCATTAAGAGAACCACGAACTGACCCGCAAAAAAAAGAACTGACCATTTGGAGCCGAGAGAATGCTATGTGAGTGCGATGTGCTAGTCCGCGACTAGGAGCACTCTATTAATGAACACATAATATTCAACAGAACAACAACAACTACCCGTGCACAATTAATAGTTTACATGCCCAATACATCTCACATCTAATCCTATTTGGGCCGCATAGTTAATGGTAGGTTGACCTTATGGTGGAACGAGCGGACCCGCAAGATTCTGTGGCATGCCCCTGTCATTGCATGTTTTCTACTATAAAACATCGATTAGTCATTCCATCTAGTCTTCTTTTTCCTTAGAGTGTGAGGCATAGGCAACGAGAGAGGTAGATGCAGATGGGTGTAAAGCACGATTTCAATAAAAAAATTGCATAAACATAAAACCCATTTGAACTTTCTACAATGTCTTTAGCATAAATATACATAAAACCAACTATTACCATTCTTAACCGATTCATTAACTAATATAATTATAAATATACCAACTATAACTATTTCTCACTCCACAACTCTGCCCCATCAATGCCGTCGTCCTCCCGTTCGCTCAGCTCGCTCCCCCTTCTAGGAGGCAAAACTAGACAGAGAGTGCGGAAAGAGGTGAGCGTAGCGGAGACAAAAGGGAGTGTTATACTGAGACGGTAAGGAGAGGAGGAAATAAGAGAATGGGGTAGCCAGGGGAGGGTGGAGGCATTGAGGCTTTTTATGTAGGCCGAGCGCGTGCCAAAACGAAGGTGTGAACATGAACAAAAGTCAACTTAAGATTATTGACTTTTAAAAATAGTTGTGTTAACTCAGTTTTTTGGTATTCTTCCTCGCAACCATGTCACAATAAATGGACTAACTCCACTGGTTTTCAAAATGGGGTCAAAGTTGGTGGGATTTATAGCAAATGGTTGAATCTTTGAACTTTCTTTGTGAGTAATGCATAACACTCTATTTGGGTACCTTGAAATTACTTTTGCAAAATTTCAAGACAAAACTAGAGCATAGCCGTACTTTAAATTTGAATTAATTTTTGAAAATCACCCGAACCTCAAGGAAAAAGTAGTTAGAAATCGAGAAAATCTTCAGCCCCGCGATTTTTTCATCCAATGTATTCTAGTAACATTTTAAAAAATTGGAGTGGTGCTACTTTGACCTATATTGTTTTGTGTAGTTCCTTCACAAAATAAACCCAATTCAACAATAATGAAATACAAAATCTACTTTTTGTGACAAAAACATAACCACTGTTATTTGCCATGGCAAGATGCACCTACGTGCAAAACTAGGGCGCATTATCATGAAGGGAGCCATAGAATTGACTACCCCTTGGTGATTTCGCTTGAAAGTCGGGATAAGTCAGACATGATTGTAATTTTTGAGAAAAATTTAAAAATAATTAATAGTTAAAATTCGGATTTTGTATTTTTCCCATGCGGAATTAATAGTTTACATGGCTAATACATCTCACATCTAATCCTATTTCTGCTTCATAGTTAATGGTAGGTTGACCTTACGGTGGAACGTGCGGACCCGCAAGGGTCCGTGGCATGCCCCTGTCATTGCATGTTTTCCACTACAAAACACTGATTAGTCATTCCATCTAGTCTTCTTTTTCCTCAGAGTGTGAGGCATAGGCAGCGAGAGAGGTAGAGGCGGATGGATTTCAATCAAAAAATTGCACAAACATAAAACCCATTTGAACTTTCTACAATGTCTTTAACATAAATAGACATAAAACCAACTATTACCATTCTTAACCAACTCATTAACTAATACTGTATAATTATAAATATACCAACTATAACTATTTCTCACTCCACAACTCTGCCACATCAATGCCGTCATCCTCGTGATCCTCGTCGGAAGCCTCCATCGGTTAAATTGGGTCGGAGCGGGAGCCTTCTTCTTCACGTCGGACACCTTGTGCCTCGACTTTGCCACACCTACAGTCGGGAGCGTCCTTACATCGGGAGTGGCAGCAGCAGGAATGCCAGCGAGTTGGGTGCCAACGGGGGTTGCGGCAGGAATACTAGTGAGTTGGGTGCCAACAGGAGTTGCGGCAGCGGATCAAGATCTGGGAGACACTTGCAGGGCCGATTCGACCAACGGAACATGGTCGGCGACCAGTGGCGGGTTCAGCACGGCCATCGCGGCGTTTGGGGGCGCAGTGTGGGCAGTGAGATCCACGACGACGGCCTCGGGTGAGCGGGAACTCGCATCACTGAAAGTTCCTTTGCGGCAATGTTGGTTCCCGATGTATAAAATTTCATGACTTTATATGTTTTTGCTTACTTGGCTATCACTATTCCATCCTAGCATATTTGATAAATGTATCTTTGGCTATCACTCTTGCTTTCTGTTGCCTAATATATTTTGTCTTCTAGATGACGTGGTATGTCGTGTACAAGGAACGGGCTCTCGGAGTCTTCGATGATTGGGAGGACTGTCGTGGGAGATAGGAGGAGGAACCGGATGAAAGGTAATAGCTACAAAGGGTACCGTTTCAGTGCTAACAGCTACGAAGGGTACAGAACTATGGCGAAGGCCGAAGCTAGATACACGCGCTATCTCGTGGGAGAGAGGAGGATGAACCGGATGAAGACCTCCACCTTCGTCGTGATGATGCTCATGGTGCTTGCTTGTCTGTTCTGTGTGTTACTATTTTAGATGTCTTAACCCGCTTGTCGAGACTTATCGCTTATTTGTGACCTAGCTATATACTGCTTGTAGTCGAGACAACATATTCGTGTATTAACTTTGTCGCTTGTTTGTGAACCATTGTGTTTGGGCACCACTTATCTATTTCTATTCCTTTTGACGTATTTATACTGCTTGTATGTATTTTATATGGCATGTGTACAAATTGTATTATACTGCATGTCTACTAATTCTATTTCCAGTTGAATACTTTTTGACCTTTATTATTTACCACCGGCGGGTTCAACTGGTGCCTCACTGCTGCTACAAACTACCGTCGGCGCCTGGAGCACGCGCGCCAGTGCTAGAAATTTCCTACCTCCAGCGTGTTAAACCCGAGCGCGTCGGGGCTAGTTGGATCTACCACCGGCGCATGCTGATGTACCCCCGGCGCACAAGGCTTGCACGTCGGCGCTATCGAGGACTTACCCCCGGCGCATTGTTGCGTTATCCCCGACGGATAGGTCAACGCGTTGGTGCTAACGGCATTTACCACCAGCGCATTGGCAGCGCGCCGGTACTACGCAGTTACCACTGGCGTGAGCATCGCTGGTGCGGGCTCGTGCGCCGGTGGTAATCCATTTCCTAAGCGTTAACGCTTGCACGGGATGGGTGTCGCCCTGGAAAAGCACTCTCAACCTGTGTATGTGCGGGTTGGGAGGCCGAGTTTGCTGAGCCCCCAAATATTTTTTGCGGATCGATGTTTATGCGGGAGCCTGCGGGCCCATGCGCCGGTGGTAAGTCATTTCTTAAGCGTTAACACTTGTACGGGATTGGTATCGTCCTGGAAAAGCACTCTCAACCTGCATATGTGCGGATTGGGAGAGTTTGCGGAGCCTCCAAATATTTTTTGTGGATCGCTGTTTATGCGGGAGCATTTTTCTGATCTAAAACGTAATAGATCAGCGATTATTATGCGGATTCAGGAAACACAGGATCCGCAAGAGTTGTTCTAATTGCAGCTTCTATTAACTAACTCCAACATATCGATGGATGATGGCACGCAACACCCCTACGACGGACAATTAAGGCAAAGGAACCAACTAAACTGAAATCAATGTGACCCGACGCATCCGGATCGACTTAAAAACGTGTCCAGGTTTTAGTTAATCATTAGCAATAATCATCTCGCGTTGATTGATTGATTGATTTGATTTGATCCACGGATGTGCTACACAAGTGTATTCTTCGTGACGAAATGCGTGCTGTGTTGTATTGCCCGTGTAAGTGTAAGGTGTCCCATCCTAATCAGCCGAGACAGCGACGCCTATGCGTCTACATCTCTCTGCTCGACCTATAGGAGAGGAAGGCGGCGGGCACAAGCCAGCTTGATCCATCGTTAGTTAATTAACGGCCTGGAGGGCTGGCTTGTCGATCGCTAGATACATGTCGATTAGATGGAAGAGTTTTTTTTTTTTTTTTGCGAGGGATTAGATGGAAGAGATTGATCAGAGCTGGGGCACGCTCACGCATACTAAATGATATGGTAACTAGTAGAAGATCCAGGCCGGGAGCTTTTGCCTTTTTCCCTTTTGTTGTCTGGACTAAAGTTTCAGAAAAAAAGGTGATATCGTAGAAGATCACCAAGTGGCGATAGTGATAGAGTAGATCTTTCGACTAGTTTTCTTGTGGATTCTATGGATAATGGTGCAAACTAGGATTAATTCTCCGATCAGAGCAAAGGGTCAGGAATTCTCCGAGGAATGCAGGGGAGCATCTGACCCATGAACAGTGCCGTGGCCACGCTGCACAGCACATGCATATTCTCCCATTCTTTTAGTATATTTTCCTTGGAAGCATTCACTTCTATATGTATGTGGCTACGTTTCCGCAAACAGGCTAGTCATGGGCGCCATCGGGTGCGCGCGGAAATCTGAGGCAGCGGTCACGTTGGAGAAAGGCAGTGGATCGCCTCTGCGTACTGTACACGTACACATGATCCAACCCAAGCTGGTAGAGCTCTTCTGGTCATGCATGTAACATACGGTTGTGCCTTAGGACATGTATGTAGAATACGGTGACGTTAGTCTTTTCTTATGGTTACCACGTTAGATTTTTTGCTTAGTTGAAAGAGAGGAAAATAAGAAAGGGAAGGTTGGCTTCTCTCCATTGTACCATATGCCTTCCTTTAGCAAATCAGCTTCTTAATAAAAATAGAAATTCTTATTAATTGCTGCAGATGACAATAGTAGATAATGCATTGTATAATTTATACATATTGTCTTCTCTAGATGATGTGGAGACCCTTAGGCATATCCAGCGACAACCGGTTCAAGCCGGGTCTGAACCTATAAAGAGGAACATCAGTGAGAATAGATCTCAAAAGAATTAGTCTTCTACCATAAGAAGAAAGGTACCTTGCCAAGTTTGAAGTTTGTTCTCCACCTTATCGGGTCACTATTCCCAAGTCTCTTCATACGTACATGTACACCTAATAGTATCATCTGCATACTGCATACTAATACTGTAACATAGTCAACCCCACAGGGAAAGATGTAAAATAGCCCCTTTAGTTATCCCTGTATCATGAGCTCTTTTAATTAAATCATAGAGAACATCAACAACAATATCAAATAAAACTGGGGATACGGGATCCCCATGTCGGATCCCCCTAACGGCCTCAAGAACATATTTGTTCATTAACTCTTACATCTACCTTACCATTATTAGCTATACTCACAATCCAAGATATAAGAAGTTCAAGAAAACCTTTCATAATTAGAATCTGTTACAAAAATTATTACCTATTTTATCATATGCTTTTGTCAAAATCAACCTTAAACATAACTATAGATAGCTTCATGGTTTTGATCTCATGCAGCATTTCATGTAATAAAACTACTCCATCTAATATATATCTTCCTTGAATAAAAGTAGTTTGTACATGATCTACCACCTTATCAACAACTAAAATGATCCTATTATTAATAAATTTTGTGATAATCTTGAAATTTACATTCAAAAGACAAATAGGTCTATAAGTCTACAGATTATCAGCACATTTTTTTAGTAAAAGGGATAAAATCCCATAGTTAAATCTAGCTATATCCAACTTGTCATTATAAAATTCACTGCAAAAGTTCAGGGCCTACAATATAAAAAAACTCAATAGGGAAACCATTGGGTCTAGGGGCCTTATTATGCTCCATCTAAAACACAACGACTCTAATTTCTTCAAAGGAAAAAGGTTATCAACATTTCTCTATCCAGATCATTCGAAACATTACCAATAGGGTTTTTCTAAGCAAATAGAATTAATTTTCTTACTTTCCTCCAAACAATTTTTTATCAAAGGAAGTTGCATATAACAACAAACTATTGTAACCTTAAATAATTTTGTCCTCCACTCTAAGGAATAAAGTCATATTCCTACTCTTTCTACCGCTAGCTTTAGCCATAAAATAAGCAGTCAAAGCATCACCCTCAAGCAATTCTTTTTTCCTTAGACCTTCCCAACTATTTAATCTCCTCCTCTTTATTAATTAACTTAATTGTATCCTCTGGGACTTTTTTCCAGTTAAAGTCTTCAACTGGTAGTAGACCCATTATTTCACTACACTAGTAGAGATTTGCTCGTAGGTGCACTTCACTAGCGGCGTGCCTAGGAAACCACACACCACTAGCTCTACTGTTGACATGTCAGAGCCTGGTGCGCCACCAGTACATATGATTTAGTGGCGTGCAGTTTTTGTTCGCAACACCACCTGTTTGTGGGACCCATGTTTCCGGGTGTGGCAAAAAACTTGTGGTGACACTTTATAACACATGTCCCTATTTTCTGTCTAGTGGCGTGGAAATAGACACAGCACTAATTAGTGGCGTGGATTTTTTACGCACAGCCACGTGACTAACCCACAACCCAACCCACACCACCGACCCACACCCCACCCCTGCCGCCGCTCCACTCGGCCGCATCTCCTCTCCCTTGCGACTCCCCGAGGTGCTCGCTACCGCCCGCCTCATCCTTGGCCGCTCCGCTCCACACCTCGTGTTGGCCGCCACCACCCGCCTCATCCCCGATCACTCTGTTCCATGCCCCGAGCCCCATGCCACCCCCACCGCCCGCCTCGTTCGCAGCCGCTCCGCTCGAGGTAAGCGCCATCGCACCTCCCTTTCTTTATACATGCAATTTTAGGATGATTTTACAAATGTTAGGATGATTTTAAATAGAAATGTTAGGATGATTTTAGATAGAAAAATTTAGGGTGTTTTAGATGTGAATAATTTTATGATAAGTTAGTTGTAGAAAATCAATTTAGAATGAATTAGTTGTACGAAATAATTTTAGAATTTTAGTGTATTATATTAGTCTTGTAGTTGGTAGATGATTTAAGGTGAGTTTAGTTTGTAGATGATTCTATGATTTTAGAATTGTTAAATGCATATATTAAATAAAGTAGCTATAGATGTTAGATAAAATAGTCATTAAATTATTGATTACTTGTATGTAATGCAATGTAAATAATTTAATTACTTGTAATTGACTCTTTATTAATTTTAGCTATAAGTATGTCACAGTCGGTACCAAAGTACCGCGGCATGCACATGAAGTCAACCAAGGTCCCCATGAACTTAGATCACAGTCGGGGGTACTAAGTACTATCTTGGTACGTGGAGTCACCTTGAGCCAATGGCGCGCGCGTACGATAGCCTTGTACTACGGTTTCAACCCAGGTGACCTCACCACTAAGCCGACATCGCCTTTGCACTCGTCTGACTTTAACTTCACCAGCTCTCACGACACTACCGACTTTATTTGCTAGCTGCTAGGACAACCGTAGATCTGTTTAGGATGCATGCTACTTATGATCATGCTACTTTATTATGTGTTATGTTTAATTAATGTGCTACTTGTCATTCTATATATTTTGTATACATGCAACTTATGTATGCTTTATATACATGTAGCAAATGGCTCGCGAATGTACTAAGTGTGGCGACTAGAGACTGAGTGTGTACCATCAGGTGGTCATGATGCCCGCCTTTAAACTAATAAAAGCTAAATCCAGACTCTTCTACATGGATCTTCTCCAGGACTTTCTGACTAGGACTATATGTTTAAATACATCATGTTGTTGCTAAGTCATTTATTTATATTGTTGCATTTAATTTTTGTTGTATAATTGTTGGTTCTTGAATTTTGCACAGTACATCCCATGTTTAGCAAGGCGTGAAGTTTTAGATAAGATCAAAATTGACGAAGATGACAATGCCAAAGATATGGACAATAGTCATAGAGTCGAGCAGCCAGGTTTTCGGGGTTTTTTCACAAATGAAGAGGATACAACCTTCTTTAGTGGCGTTGCTTGGATTGAACTTGCCAATGTGTGCGGGTTTCGCGCTGGTGGATTGTTGTGGCTGGCTCTATGGAAAGCTGATCACCAAAGAATTAATATGCTGAACGTCCAGAATTTGGTGCCTCGTAGATATTAGGAGTAGTAGTGGATTCATTAGCTATATAGTCAAATTTGAATAGTATGATACTTCTGCGAATCTATATGGTTCCATATTATTGTGTTATATCTCTGACCTCTGCTTCTTATATTCTATTACTGTTATTGCGATATGTAACAAAATATTGCTAATAATTTTAATAATAGATGTAATACTTTTAGAATTCATAAAAAACTTAATGGCGTGTTAGCCACACCAAAAGTATATCTGTACTGGTGGCGTGGCCAGGGCACACCACCACTAAAAGTTACCAAGCACGTGACAGTGGTGACGTGCCACCTACACACCACTAAGGAGTGATTTGGCATGCCACCAGCTAGTAAATTTGCACTAGTGCTATTTATATCAATTAAATCAATACTCTCAATTAACCTTTTCTTATTCTTTCTATTCTCTCATTGCAAATTATAATTCCAAGGTTTCAAGATACTCCTATTTTTTCTAGATCTCTATTGCCAAATATCAACAAAAAGATCTCCCTAAACTAAGAAAACAAACTTTACAAACAGCATCTTTCAGATCAGGTCTCAAATATAAGCACAGCTCAAACTTATATTACAATGTCTAGTAAAATTAGGAATATGATCCGAGAATAGCCTATGGAGTGTTCCCACAAAAACTAAGGGATATTTCTATTCCCATTTTGCACTAACTAACACCCTATCTAAATTTCAAAAACATGATCCTTTGGATTATTTGACCAGGTAAAACATCTACCAGCTATATCAAGGTCTCTCAGATCCCAATGCTCAATAATGGAATTTAAAAAAGAAGAATTTATAACACCTTTTATTTTTATTACTTTCACTAGCTTTTCTAATAATACTAAAGTCACCACCTACCAAAAAAGGAAATTTACTACAATTAAAAACCTGGACTAATTCATTAAGGAAACTCTCTTTGTCTTTCCCTTGAGGAGGACCGTAAACAAAAAACAGATTCCAAAAAAAATTAGAAGTTCTATCCCCCAACAACATTCTAATATAATATTTACCATCACTAAAATCTATCACCTCATATAGACATCATCATCTACACCCTCAAATCATACCACCAGCCATACCTCTAGACCCCATAACATGCCAAATAGAACTCTTATTACTAGACATGTAGTTAAGCCATTCCATAGGGAGTACCTCCTTCTTTATTTCAGAAAGACCAATAAAAGAGAACCCATAATCATGAGCAGCATCTCCAACATCTCTACGAGTATCACGATCGGTCCAAAATTAACTAGCCATTTATCAGAATAAAGGTTTTTTGATACCTACTAAGAAATTCGTATTTACTAATACTCTCTCCCCGTTATCTTTAACCTTGCCAATAGAATTCATATGCCTATTCAACCTACTCAAAGAGGCAAGACCCTTATACAGCCATCAAAATCTCTATCAGAACTACCTTGACCAAAGCTAATATGCACCTTAATAGGGTAGGAGAGACTAGAGAGCATTAGTTAAGCATAATGAATAAAATCCATTGTTTAATATGCTTCTTGAATGGAAGTGTCTCTAATTGTCATATCCTTTTCCTGTGAAACGGGGGCAATCATGTGCTAACCATCAATGCCAAGTGTTTCCGGTTCCAGCATAGAGATTATTCTCTTCTCTCCGTTGTCTACTGCTACATTACATGCATGCAGGCAGGAAGAGTGACGGCTCCACACTCCATTCCACCATTCCTTCCTTCCGCCGGTCCTACGAAAGGGACGTAAACCAAAGAGAGCACCCTAAATTCTCGCTTTTATTCTACTTTTCCACTTCGCGGTACAGTATTATATATATATATATATATATATAAGTTTATTGTCCATTAGGGGTTTAGGCAAAGCTCGTACGCATGCACGCATGAGCTAATCATAGTAGTATAGTATGGATGTAAACTTTCAGTATAGGAGATGTGCGTGCATTACGTAGTTAATCAATCAAGCTCCACGCCTATCAAACATTCCTCGATCGAATCCAGCAATAATGCTGCAGTGTTAATCATGTATTTTTTCGGCCTACAGCGGCGCTGCATGTGTGTATGTAGTGTGTGCACTATGGAGCAAATCTATCTCGGCAGCAGAGAGATAGATACTCCTGCAGTGCCGCATCGGTACGCACGATCTGTCTCCCTACCGAAATTCCTGCAAGTACAGTGCTCAATCAGGGCTAGCTCTCCGCGGAACAGAACCTCGCAAATCTCGCCCTCTGGCCGTTTCCACACCAGCAGGATCGCTGGCCCTGGCCGTCTTCTGCGAGCCTGTCGAGTGGGCTCTGTCCCCCTAACAGAAGTGGCCTGTGCACGGACAGCACTAAGCTGTGCCTGCAATCACCGCACCAGCAAGCATAGATCGATGCAGCTCGATGAGGACTAGACAGACTGCTGCGTCGTTCTCGGTGCCAGCGATCGATCGAGGGAGCGACGAAGCGCCGCGAGATAGCTTGTCGTCGCTGCATCAAATCATCTCCCGATAAGAGGGACCATCATCCGTGATCCTCGTCTCTTCTTCTAATAAGTCGTGTCAGAGAGATTCTTTTTGGGCTGAGGTTTTTGTTTTCGACGATACACTCATAGAGAGAGAGATGCTGTGCTAGCGTTGGTTGGTTCGCTGTCTAGCTATCGGAAATGTGATCATTATAGTAACCATTATAGCTCCACATCGTACGTAGAAATTACGTGTAGATTTAGGCGTCGATCGCGGTGTGTAACTTGGTGGGTGGGATCGGAGAAGTAACAGCTGCATGCGCACCGTGAATGAGCGAACACGGACTTACGTACCAGCAGCGATCGGTTTCGGCCGATTCACCTGCTGAGAACAACCTATCGATCGACAGAGGGGAAGAAGAAGCAAAGTAGCAAAAGCTACACGACGCTGAACACCGACAGGGTCACAGGGGGGAGAGAGAAAACGAGGGGTGAATTTTGTTTCGGAACTGGACGACGAGATGGCTGGAGCCGCACGCATCGGGCCCGGCCGGAGCGGAGCGGGCGGGCGATCGACGGATCGATTGAGGCCGCCGTGGCACGTAGCAGCAGCAGCAGCCAGCCGCAATGATTGATCCGTAGGGACTGCTAGCTGGGCGAGTTACGTCAGCAATGCTGCAGATATTCTCTCGGAGACCGCGACGTCGCTTGTCCGTTGCGCGCCATAGTGGTGACTGCACTGCTCGAGAGGAGCTTCCACATCAATTAAAATTCCTCGATCGGCGTACGTCGTGAGAGAGGGAGAAGGGTGGGTGGCTTGTCCGGGTGGGAAAAAGGTTGTCTGCAAGTAAGCTGCGCCTCGATCGGCCGGGGGACAACGACCCCCGCGCGCCACGAGCGGCAGGCACACAGCACAGATATCGGCCGATGAATACGGACGTACGCGGCGTGCGCCTACGTGGACATGTGCCGCGCCCTCGCTTCTCCCGGGCGCGCGCCGCCGGTCTCCTACCTAGCCGACGCCCGGTCGCCAGAGAAAGGAGAAAAAGCGGCATCGTCTCCCGGCCGGTCGCGTCGACGGTGCCACGGCACGGCCCATCTCCAGCGGAACGACTCAAACTACGATCTAAACCGTCCGGTTTAATCCGGATGGGTCGGACCATAGACGGAATTTTGGTATCTGTCTGCATGAGTCTTGCCTTGGTGTTGGACTTGTCTACCACAACAAATCTCATCTGGAGATCAACAAAGCTCTTGGCAACGACCTCTTTATCTTTGTGCCGCCTCTCTTCCCTCTCAGAAGTGGCTTCTTCCTTCTTCAGCATCAACCCCCTCAAGGTATCTTGGGACACCAAGGAACCATCTTGACGGGCGATGTCGGCATTGGTTGCCTTGTGGCCTGTAGGCTAGTGCGAACAACCGACGGAGGCTAGGCCATCGCTTGTAGGGTTGCTGACGCATTCAGCATTGTCATCAAGGTTTATGACACCGTCCCATGACCATTTTCCCTTGCCATTGCCCTTCTTGTTCGTCTCAAGTTCTTTCCAAAGGGCAATGCTAACCTCCCACTTTTTGGTGTCCTTGATCGACATCCAACAATGACTCAATGTGAATGCCTTGTTGTCATTGACCGCCTTGAAGTGCTACAAAGATTTGATAACCTACACATATTGATGACAATAGAGGCTCAATGCATATGCAAGGTACATCGACAAGAGAGGAAGCGGTTTTACCATGTCAACCACCGAGAGCCTGCTTATTACCCTTTTCTTCACCGTCATGTACGATCCTTGGAACTTGCTACACTCGGCATGGATGGTGCCCCATATCTTGGAAAGGGTGAGATCATTTTGATCGCCAAATAAGGAGTTTGGCGAGAACTTCCTATGCTCATGGAAGAATTTCCACTTTCTTCCAATAGGCGTATCCTTTCATCTCGGTGCCGCATAGGGTTTCTTGTGACATCTCCATCCAAGCTTGGCATAGGACCTTGTCCTCTTTGGTGGTGTATCTCGCGGTCCTTTGTCTTATCTGCTTGCCCTCGACAATTAACAATGCAAGTGATACGGCCAATGTAGCGGTCGTGATCCCACCACCTGTATCAGGCTCATCGCCAATGTTGTAGTCATCTTTTTCATTCTCTTGTTGAGTGTCCTCTTGGGTGTAGCCGTCGTCGCCATCTTCCCCGCCCGCGTTGATCAAGTCATGCATGATGGCCTCACCATCGTTTTTATAAATTCCTACACACATTTTTGCATGACAAACCGCGGGCACATGAAACTATCAATGGTAAAGAAATTATGCAATCTTACCGCCGAGGTGGGCAATGGTTGCTGGTCATCCATTTCATCGAACATATTTCGTGGCGCTGGCATGGCTATGGCAGAGATGTGCCATTGCCTATTGGACGCCTCCGGGGTTGTGTTTGTGGTCGTGGGAGTGTGATTGAGGTCGATGGCCTGCCCTTCTGTCTCGGACGACGCACACCAAGGATTGACGAAACTGGAGAGTGTGGCACCATTCCTCGTGTGGTCGCCCAGTGCCGATGTCTGCGGGCCTGGCGTCCTAGGTAGAACAGGAGGCCGGGCGCTCGGCTTGGATGTGACCGAGCTAGTGGACGACGCCACGACCTGGCCAGGTATAATAGTGGTATAGCCGAAAGCGATGGTCATCGCCTCCTACCTCATTAAAATGATAGCATGCTTGGCAGCTTCGATGGCCAGCTCCTCGGAGTTGGCCACGTCATGCGTGGTGAGGATCCAGTCGTTCTCCTTCCACCCCTCCACGTAGAGCTAGGCAGCACGACTTCTCTCCAGCCTTGGTGCTGCTCTGACTCCACCCGCTGCTCCTCCTGGGTCATATCCTTGGCCAGCTTCTTTGGCTTGCCCTGCTTCTTGGTGGCACTACCGGTGGCAGGAGTAGTACAGGTGGTGGCGGCGAGATCCATCACTTCCGCTCCTACCAGTCGACTTTTGGGAGAGGTTTTTAGAAGGAGAGGGGAGTGGTTCGTGTGCCACTTGCCTCTAGGGTGAAGGGGAGGACGTTAGAGGACGTGTGCGTTGTCCGGGCTGACGCAACCATGGACCAAATTTGGTGCATGGATGGGTCGGTCCGCGCGAGTTGGTCCGTTTGGGTCGCCCCGCTGGACCGTGGACCAGCTGACTTCCCGTGCAGTCAGACAGGTTCAGACATGGCAGGACCATTTGCTTCATCCCGCTGTAGATACACAAATTCACCACACACACACACACACATGGATATCAAGCCGAGGGATCAGGGGGCGCAACAAAACTCGCCTCCCGTACATATACTGTTGGGGATCGGTGCAGAAAACAAAAAATTTCCTATGATGGAACCCCAAAACTAGCCTAGGATCTATCTATGTAGAAATGTGGTAACAACCGGAGCGTATAGAATATATACCCTTGTAGACCGTACGCGGTTAACGTTCCGCGGGGAACGTGGTCGAAGTAGTCGTACTCGTAGCCGACCTCAAGGTCGCGAAGCTCCTCGCAGGTCACCCCTTGCTCCTTCGTCATCTTCATCATGCAACAGCTCTGGCTCACGACATTTAAGCGCCCCAAGTGTTGCGCCTCGTGTCTTCGTACACATCCGGTGCACGATGAGACCTCCGGCTCCCCGATCCCGCCGGGAGTGTGGAAGTTGATATTCGGCTAGGAATCCCTGCAGCGCAACAGCATACTGCATGTGTGCCTCGATCGCACAGCCCAGACTTGGGGCCATGGTCACAAGGTATAGAGAGAGGGAGGAGGAGAAAGTCAACCAAAGGACTTCTCCAAATATTGGTGTATCTCATCCCACCCATGGGCACCCCTTTATATAGGCGGAGGGGGTGTGCCCTCCCCATTGGGTTAGCTATGTGGGACTATTCATAAAGAGAAAATATCAAGCATTTTCGTCCTGGCCGGATGGGCCAAAACTTGGCCCAATAACCAAAACAGAAAATGGCTAAATAAAAGAAAAAGGGGAAACAGGCTGAGACTGGCCGGGTTGGCCTTGGCGCGGCCCACCTCGCGCCCAGCAGTCCCCCGCGGTGGCAGCCTGGCGAGGCAGCCCGGGTGGGCCGGCTCTGCCGCCCGGCGGCCGAGCATGCGCCCGCGTGGCAGCTCGCCTTGGTGGGCCGCCTGCCCCCGCCTGCCCCCGCCGGCCCGGCTGGCTCGCCGGCTCCCACGCAAGCCCCGCATGGGCCGGGGTCGCGCCAGGCCGGCCGCCGCGGCTAGTAACTGGCGCCCGCCCCCGTGCGGCGACAACTATCTGCCGCCCATTTGGGTTGTTCCTGTTTTCCTTTTTCCCTTTATTTTTCTGCAGCTTTTATTCTAGGCTATTTCCCTCCGGGATTTGGCCTAATATAAAAGTTGCCTTTATAAATCGTAATCTAAATACTATTTAGAATATATTAATTCACAATTAACATATAATAAATATATATTTAAATTCTCATTTATCCGAAAACACTTTTCCGGTCTTTACCTTTATTCTTTCTCCGAACAACTTCGGATCTCTCCGCGAAACGATTCCGGCTTTCTCTCTTTCTCTATTGTGATTCCGTCTTACGAATGATCGCTCTCATCATACCTTTAAGTGTATCCTCTCACGGCTCGGGAATGCTCTAGACATGATCTGCATCACTGATCAACAGAGAGACCAGGGATGTCCATGTGACCCCTATGCATTCCTGATGACAATGTCGTTTGAACCGTCTAAATGTAGCATCCTCTTCCTTTTGTTTCGCGATACAACTTGTCCGAGATCCGATCATTGGTATCTCATACCTTGTTCAATCTCGTTCACAACAAGTTCTGTTTTCTTGTTACCGTGATATTACATCCCCGTGACCTAGTCACATGTTGCAACATTTATGGATGTAATCTCACCAAGTTGGCCGTATGTATCTTTACCCTTCATGTGGGTGAACAAATCCCGGTCTTGTAGTCACATGTCATCTACTGTTCCTTCGGAATACCCAACGTATACCTTTATGGCCACCGCATTACCAGATGACGGTTGATGCAGGCTAAGTAGCCTAGGGAAATAGTGAGTAATATGAGCTCACGGTCTAAGGAGAAGGAGTCTAGGTATATCTGTCGCAACAATGAACTATATGACTTGATCGTGTTGCAATCCTTCGAGGAATGTCCAATCACATCATTCTCCAGTGATATGATCTCGTTGTCAGTCGGCATAAATGCCCATGATCCTGAAACCCAGATCATCTTCATGACCAACGAACTAGTATGAATAGAGGCTACTAGGGACTTTGTTGTTTCATACCACACCTGTACTAATGTTTCTACTTGGCACAGTTATAGCACAATATGAAACTACTATAAACTAATTGAGATATGACAATAAAAACCTATTTCTTATTTGCCTCTAGGGCATATCTCCTTCAGTCTCCCACTTGCACTAGAGTACAAATAAGCTAGCTCGCATTTTACTCATATAAACCATATACCATATGCGTTTACAGATCATGCATGCTCATGGAAAACGTCATGTCCATGTTCTGTTTTACCAGATCATTATGTCTTTTGCAAATCGTTAATGTCTTCCTAATTTTGACATTCACACCATTATCATATAATAGGTCGAAGCATTTGTTTGGCAACAAAGTGAGACTTCTGTTTCTAGTGTTTATGATGACGGTCGTTTTCACCGTTGTCATCTAAACTTCGAAACACACTTTGCTATCCTTTGTGTATATACTGTAGTCATGGTAGCAGAACGAGGCCGGATTCTAGGAGCTTACAGTGACGTTAGATCAACCTCGAGGGCTTTCTTATGGGCACTGGGCCCTGGTGCACATCATTCTACGTTAAAAGCGAACTAGCCCCGCCATAACATTATGCATCACATTAGATGCAACCTTTATACTTCTATATCTATGTAGATCCTAGTGCATGAAATGCAACTATGCCACTTACATTGCTTCTTGCCTTTTAAGTACAAACTTAATTCTGGTTCAGTGATCAACTCAGAAATCACTTAAAGACACGTTCTTATAGTTAAGACTTTGTCCTACCAACCAGAAATTCGGGTCACATTACGTCGAGTATACAACATGGTTATATGGAAGAACCTATGACTGAGGCATAGGAGATGCAATGCATCTCTTTCTTTCAACCATAGTTGCAATACTAACTCAATGCTTTATATAGTAAGAACTTATTTCTTACCTTGTTCTATTCTGAGCTTCTTCAGAATCTTGTCTTAGGACATTCTGAACATCTTTCAGAATCAAGTCCAGGAAGCATTTGACATTTTGTGTTTATTAAACTTACTTATCTATCTCGATGGATCTTTTGTTTAATAACTTCAACTTCATCCTAACTTAAACACTATTAACACCAATCACATCATTCACATATGTCATCTACATATTCCAGAATGATTTCACGCTCCCACTCAAATATGACATTCATATTTGAGATCTAGGGATTTCTGTTGGGCCACGTAGAGATAAACAAAAGTTTTTCCCTACGCGGTGATCCCAAGATCCAACTCAGGTAGATGGCCACGAGGATTACCACTAGACGCGTAGTTGCGGAATTGATGAAGCTCGTCGCTTGATGCAGTGCAGTCCTCGCGATCCGTTCCGGTTCCATGATCCATGATCCGTACTTTCTTCACGATCGTCGAAGTGCTGAACGTATAGCACCTCCGCCGGTATCCACACGTACGAGGAGGAGCGCCGGCGATGGACTGCTAGGTCCGGTACGACGGCGACAGGACGGACTGGGGCTAGGGTTTCCAACACATGGAGTGACCTAACCTTATATTCTAAGCACCTGCGCCCCAGCTTATATAGGGAGTAAAAGTGGGCTCCACTCACTTGTGGCCCATTCACTAAAATGACCTATATTAGCCATTGCAAGTCTCACTTGCTGACTAAGTCCATGTCTCTATTTGGGTCCAACCTAAATAGGTTTCCTATTTGGGTCTAACCCAAACTTGCTCCTGCTCTTAAGTGTGTGACCCGACAGGCTCATGGTAACCCGGACACGATTCCGAGTCTCACTCGTGATCGATCAGTTGGTAGCGGCTCCTAGCAGAACGTGCCAACTCCCAAGTACCAATAAGTCATGACGACATACCTTCCAATGCGACTTTCGTCTGAGTCCCTTTTGCCTCACGATATGCCTTGTCGGACTATAGGCGAATGATCGTCATCCCTTAAATAGTCCGACTGTCTTTCTCGATCCGAGATAAGTGATTCATCCGGCTAACTCTTAGTCGGCTGTCTCGGTTAACACTTAATCCGAAACGCGCATGGCCATACTTTCTGAATCATATCTTCCGAGATGGCCCAGAGAATATCTCTCCAGATGGAGGGGCAAAATCCCGTCTTGGCTATTCACATCACGCAGCTTGATTCTCAGTCGACCCGAACTCCGCCTTTATAACTGCCCAATGACGTAACAGCGTTTGACAGAACCTAAGTCGAAGATCCTCAACTCGGATTGTGCAATAACCTCAGGTCTAAGGATTACATTGATTGAGACATGCAAATGACGACTTGTTCGTTGCATCTCAATATGGGTCAGTCCGACTCGCTAAACTCTTTAGCCGAATCCGTGTAAGTCGGAATAGCATCTCCGTGCCCATGACAAGTGGAACCTAGTCATCTGCCGACTTTCACATTGGTCTAAGTTGTGTGTCCGACACAACCTCAATGACCAAGGACAATTAGTATGAACAACATGAATATGTAGTTCCACAATCAAATCACATATTCGATGATACATATCAGCAGTTCATACATGGACCATAACCTTATGAATACATAGGAATATCATCATTCATGATTGCCTCTAGGGCATATTCCCAACAATTTCACTTAGCTCCCACTCAAAATATGTCAGCTACATATTATGAATTAGCCAAGCTGATTTGCTCCCACTCAAATCTAGGTCCTCTCAATAATCTTGGACATTCCAAAATTCCTTGATCACCATCAAATCGAGAATTCCACTAACGAGGTTTCAATGACCATTTATTTTTCGTAATTAGGTCCATCACGCTTCTTTGTAATTCGTAGGTATGTCTTGTTCAAAACAAGACAAGTAAATCAATATATGATTTCACAAACTTGTAGAATATATAGTTGAATCCTACTTTCTTTAGTAAAAGTATTCACTTGAAACTTTATGATCATTATCAATGGTTTCTCCTCTATTTGTAGAGTTTGGATTCACAGAACAAATTTCGTTGCGCCACTCAACAATCCGGAGGTAAGGTCAAATACCTTGTTTTGATATTCCACCTGTATCTTCATTAAGACACGTCAACTTTTGACAACCTCAGGTTTGCCCATTGTGGACGATGCATTCATAGCTTCCTAAGAATGCTCTACAAAGACTTGTTTATTCGCCACGACTTCGACTTATCGAAGTCTCCAGAAACTCGAACGTTCCACAACATTTATGGTGTTGGTTCCACGAATCTTTAGATGTTCCTTTGTATTTCAAATGAGTGTTTGCTTATTTTGGTCTTTAACTCTAAACGAAAACTATAACCCCTATAAGAGATGAAATTATATCATATGTGTCTAATACAAAATGATTATGATATTTTGATATTTCAACATGGTTTAAATTCATCCAATTATCATAATTTGTGAAACATCTTTCACAAGTTCCTTTTATGGTAAACTTAACTTGAATACTTTAGTCTTGTCGATCAAATCGAGGAGACATGTTAATTCAATTAATTCAATACCCCACTTTGTTGTGAACTCATTTGAACAATTCAAATCATTTAAAACTTCATGTTTCATTAAGTAAATACTTTATTCACTTAAGTCCACAATAAATGATATCCACTACTTGTTGAAAATATGATACATCACTATGTATAAGATTCAATATTTCTTCACATATCACTGTTTTACCAGAATGCGGAGTTTTAGTTATTCTGCCCAAGAGGCATGGTTTTGCAAAGTCTCTAGATTATGCATCTAGGACCCCGATCTTTCATAAAGAACCTGCAATAACCAAAATGACTTAAACTGTAGCGTCATTTCATTATTAAGCTTTGGATATCTTTTAGCATTCTAATCCTTTATAAATGTTTGAACTATTACCATTAACATAGTGATGAGAATAACTTATTTATAATCATAATGTGACCATAAGGTATTGTTCATAAGAATAGTACTAACTGGTCTATAACTTGTTCATATAAATAATCGTCTCGCCAAAAGAAAGACACACAAACAGGGATTACAAATTTATATTCAAGTCTACTAATCCAAATGACAAACTTTGAGGGAAGAGGTGATGTCGGCCATCAGCTGTTTCGCTTGCCGTCATCAAGTCACATTGCCTCAAATAAAGCAATTCTCAAGCAGATCATCCTGTTTTCACAAAACGGGACAAGTATCAAATACTTTGCAAGCTGCAACGAGTTTTGCAAGAATCACATTTATAATTTTGTATATCTAACATATACTTTTTCATCCATGACCTCCATTCGCAATCAAGCTCTTCCAAGAGTTCTCAACTCTAATGCAAGATCACTAAGTGTTTTTCAAACATTCTGGAGTCATCGAATTATCTCCTAATGGTTATTGTATCAAGAAGAGAAGATCACATTTCACGAGGATATCCCTCAGGCGTGGGTATTAATCTATGAAGTTGGACCCTTTTGCTAAGTTCCATATTAAGCAATATATTCCCATGGTCGCAAAGGACCTCAATGGGATAGGCTAAGATCTACTAAGATATTTGCAAATAGACATCTAGACTAAGTTTATAATTAGAGATCAATTTATAATTGGTCTCCACTAAAATTGTCATCCCTGGACGATTTTAGTGATCGCATGATCCCTATCCTCTACACCTCCCCCGATCATCACGGCCATCAGTGCATTATCAAAGGTAGACATTCACTAATGCCAATCGCATCATCCATGTGACTCATCCTCGATTTTTCAATCTCTTGTGTTCCGAGGCCATGTATGTACATGCTAGGCTCACCAAATCTAACTTGTGTGTATTCGCTGTGCAACATGGCTTACACCCACTGTATGCGAACATAGATATGTCTGACCCCCGATCATCACGGTCGGCCTCATAACGAAGAACTTTCTTGGTGGTACACACACAAGGGGAACACGGAACATTGGAATTAAATAGGGATTATCTTATTTGCTACCGTTGAGTATCTAAATACTAGCACACACAATAAGATGTAAAACAGGTATCAACATCATATGTATAATGTGATATGATACGGACTTTCTTGCGCCTTGATCTCCATCGAGCGCTCCAGCATGATCTCCATCATGCCCTTGGTTTGACGCCAAGTCCACGACGCCGCCACCAGGTCGTCCATCGGAATGATGACTATTACTATACTACTTAGTAACAGAAAAGTAAACTACTTTACCTTCATAATGACTATTGCCATATCATAATCATATGCCCCCTGCAAAATAAAGTTAGACGCCTCTACTTTATCTATTGCAAGTTTTACGTGGTTGTTAGAGCTTTCGCACTAGAACCGTTTCTAAACTACGAACTTTCCAACCACAACATGGATCCGACATTTGTCTCTATAATACCCCTTTCGGGGCCCTCCGTTGTAAATGCTATATCAACTATTGAATGAGAGACAGACACCCGCTAGCCACTTATACGGTACAAGCCGTATGTTGAGCGTGGAACCAGTCTCGCGTACGAATACGCTTAAGGTCGGTCAGGGCCACTTTATCAAACAATATCGTGATATAAACAAGTACACGTTAGAGGGTAACAACTAAGGGATCAATGCCCGCACAATACTTGTGCGTACTGGCCGTTCAACACTCCTACGCATAGATCGGCTCGGATACCCCTCTTGGGGATTGGTGATGAAAACAAAAAATTTCCTACAGTGGAACCCCAAAACTAGCCTAGGATCTATCTATGTAGAAATGTGGTAACGACCGGAGCGTGTAGAATACATACCCTTATAGACCGTACGCGGTTAACGTTCCGCGGGGAGCGTGGTTGAAGTAGTCGTACTCGTAGCCGACCTCAAGGTCGCGAAGCTCCTCGCAGGTCACCCCTTGCTCCTTCGTCATCTTCATCGTGCAACAGCTCCAGCTCATGACATTTAAGCGTCCCAAGTGTTGCGCCTCGTGTCTTCGTACACATCCGGTGCACGATGATACCTCCGGCTCCCCGATCCCGCCGGGAGTGCGGAAGTTGATATCCGGCTAGGAATCCCTGCAGCGCAATGGCATATTGCAGGTATGCCTCGATCGCACAGCCCAGACTTGGGGACATGGTCACAAGGTATAGAGAGAGGGAGGAGGAGAAAGTCAACCAAAGGACTTCTCCAAATATTGGTGTGTCTCATCCCACCCATGGGCACCCCTTTATATAGGCGGAGGGGGTGTGCCCTCCCCATTGGGTTAGCCATGTGGAACTATTCATAAAGAGAAAATATCAGGCATTTTCATCCTTGCCGATTGGGCCAAAACCTGGGCCCAATAACCAAAACAGAAAATGGCTAAATAAAAGAAAAAGAGGAAACAGGCAGGGGCTGGCCGGGTTGGCCTTAGCGTGGCCCACCTCGCGCCCAGCAGTCTCCCGCGGTGGCAGCCTGGCGAGGCAGCCCGGGTGGGCCGGCTCTGCCGCCCGGCGGCCCAGCCCGCGCCCGCCCGCCTGGCAGCTCACCTTGGTGGGCCGCCTGCACCCCCCCGGCCCGGCTGGCTGGCCAGCTCCCCCGTGAGCTCCGCATGGGCCAGGGTCGAGCCAGGCCGGCCACCGTGGCTGGTAACTATCGCCCGCCCTCCTGTGCTTTGGCAACTATCTGCCACCCACGTGGGTTGTTCCTGTTTTCCTTTTTTCTCTTTATAATTATGCAGCTTTTATTCTAGGCTATTTCCCTCCGGGATTTGGCCTAATATAAAAGTTGCCTTTATAAATCTTAATCTAAATATTATTTAGAATATATTAATTCACAATTAACATATAATAAATATATATTTAAATTCTCATTTATCCGAAAACACTTTTCCGGTCTTTTCCTTTATTCTTTCTCCGAACAACTTCGAATCTCTCCGCGGAACGATTCCGGCTTTCTCTCTTTCTCTACTGTGATTCCGTATTACGAATTATCGCTCTCATCGTACCCTTAAGTGTATCCTCTCACGGCTCGGGAATGCTCTAGACATGATCTGCATCAATGATCAACAGAGGGACCAGGGATGTCCATGTGACCCCTATGCATTCCTGATGACAATGTCGTTTGAACCGTCTAAATGTAGCATCCTCTTTATTTTGTTTCTCGATACAACTTGTCCAAGATCCGATCATTGGTATCTCATACCTTGTTCAATCTCGTTCACAACAAGTTATGTTTTCTTGTTACCGTGATATTACATCCACGTGGCCTAGTCACATATTGCAACATATATGGATGTAATCTCACTAAGTCGATTTGTATCTTTACCCGTCATGTGGGTGAACAAATCCCGGTCTTGCAGTCACATGTCATCTACTGTTCCTTCGGAATACCCAACGTACACCATTATGGCCACCGCATTACCAGATGACGGTTGATGCAGTCTAAGCAGCCTAGGGAAACAGTGAGTAATATGAGCTCACGATCTAAGGAGGAGGCTAGATATAGCTATTGCAACAATGAACTATATGACTTGATCGTGTTGCAATCCTTCGAGGAATGTCCAATCACATCATTCTCCAATGATATGATCTCGTTGTCAGTCGGCATAAATTCCCATGATGTTGAAACCCAGATCACCTTCGTGACCAACGAACTAGTATGAATAGAGTCTACTAGGGACTTTGTTGTTTCATACCACACCTGTACCAATGTTTCTACTTGGCACAGTTATAGCACAATATGAAACTATTACAAACTAATTGAGATATGACAATAACAACCTATTTCTTATTTGCCTCTAGGGCATATCTCCTTCATATACTTCGGGCAATGTGTTGGCTTTCTACTGAACCTGTCACTCGTGTGTGCCTTGCGAGTCTCCTTGTCTCCTATTGACAAGGGGTAACCTCTGGAACGCCTATTATTATGGACTTAGGTTCCAGGGAAAGAATAGCGTTGGTGATTTTGTCGGCTTAACAAACAAACAAGGGTGGCGATTTACCAAGGTTCAAGCCCTCGTAGAGGAAATCCTACTTTCTCCTTGTCTGTTCGTATTATCAGTGGAGAGTACAAACCCATTGAGTTGATTACATGCGATCTCGCGAAGAGAGAGGGGCATGTGTATCTTATATATCGTGTCCTCCTCGTTGTACCCTTCTAGCCTTTATATATGGGGAGGCTAGGTCTCAGGTAACAATATAAGTAGGTTACAAGTTAGAGTTTCTATGTAGTCTAGTCTTGTAATTTCCTTTTCCTATATGCTTGGATTCGGTATCCTTCTATGCTTCGTATCAGCCGAACCGTCATGGGATTCATGGATCTTGGTATATCTTTATATGTGGTAATTCTGTCGGGCCACATCGTGTATGCCAATAGTGGGCACTCGAAGGGATATTCCCATATTAGTAGCACCCAAGGCTATGTTAGAATGCTTGCATTCGAGCATAAACTCAAAGTCCTCCTTCTTAATGCGCCTGTAAGGTGGGCCGAAAGATTTCTTCGGATGTGTGAAATGTAAGTTCGATAAGTATTTTGTCATGGGGATATTGGTATAACAAGTCTGGTGCATCCGGCAGATTAAGAACCAGTTAATTTTTTGGGCAAAAACATCGTGAACCTTCTCAAGCTCAAGTTACCGGACTTGAATCTGGTACATGCGGGCGTAATTCATCTCGGGAAGTGGAGGTCTTATCAGGTACTAACTTCCAGTTTTATGTTTTGTACCCAACGGTTCGTCGGGATTTTTAATCATATCATTGATATGGAAAAGTTCTAGAAGAGTGCATTCGTGTGCGGTTACTAGGCCCACGGGACAAATCCTGGGATCTTATCTTCGTGTTGTAAACACAGCATCTAGACATGTTTTCGCAGTGGACGCGATTTGCGAATTCAAATCTTTTGTCGGCTGCCTTTTTTGGTTGTTGCAATGGTTGAAGTTTTCATGTTCTTGAACTGATGTTGGCAATTTCATCAGGTGTGCGACCAATTCTCCTGATGGGAGTAGCCGAGGATAGGCTCAAAGATCATCTTCATCCGAGGAGGTACTCGACTCAACCTTCTATCGACTCCGTTGGATTGTTTGTTGTTTCTATCGGGAGCGCGTCCGATGCCCTCGATCGGAGTAGCCCCCGACTACTTGTAGCGGAGCATAGGCTCAAATAATCATCTTCATCTGAGGAGGTTCTCTACTCAAGTCTTTTTTGTAGCGGTGTAAGTTGTTTTTGTCGACTCTATTGGAGGATATATTTCCATCGGGTGTGCGGCTAGCTCTCCTGGTGGGAGTTGCCCCGAGGCTATGGTCGGGTGCTTGCAACCAAGCATAGGCTGAAGATCTTCTTCATCCGAGGAGGTACTCGACTCGGGTCTTGTTGTCCTTGATTGCAAGTAATAATCGACGTCTCCGTTGGAGAATTATTTTAGTCGGGTGTGCGGCTAGCGCTCCCGATGGGAGTAGCCCCCGAGGCTATGTTCAACTAATTGCAGTCGATCATAGGCTTAGAGAATCTCTTCATTCGAGGAGGTAATCGATTTCGGTCTTGGCGTAAGTTGACGCAGTTGGCATTAGTCGGGTCTGTGGGAGGGCCAGGTAGAATAACTCGATGTAGTCGACGTCCTTTCAAAAAACATAAAGAATCGTGAAGTATTAGTATCTTGTAAAGAATATTTGTCTTTCGCCTTGTTATAACATTTTATAGTGCCATCAAACTCGACGGTTTTTAAACTATACACGAGACCTTTTTGTTAGCCTGACGCCCTTAGTCGCAGTGCCTTGCCGACCTATCAATTGGGATGCAATTGGGTCATAGTTCAAGGATTTGATGCTCAAGCAGTGTCAGCAACTTAGGAAGTCGTGTATGAGATGCTCGAGTGCCCAGAGTTGATAGTACTTAGGTTACTCGAAGAGGGCGCAACGCCCCGAGTTTATCGAGTGCGAGTTAAAGTAGAACCAACTCTAGTAGAGGAAAACTTAGCTTTATTGGTAGTTGCCATGGACAAAGTCAACGCGATAGTGGGTCATGAGGCGAACGAAGTTGATGCGGCAGCAGGATGCCGGAGCTGATGACAGCAGTGGGTACCGATAGCCAATGATTGTAGCGGGTCGCCGCAGCCCTGAGTGTAGAGTCAGCGCGGTCGACGGAGTTGATGCAACAGACGTGTGATCAATGCAGCGAACACATAGTCGACATAGCAGATGGAGTCGATGGAGCGGCGGGTTGCCAGCAGACGGGAGTCGATGCTGTAGCAGGTCCATGCAGCCAAAAGCCGCAGCGGGTCACTGGAGCCGAAGGAGCCCTCGAGTTGCTGGAACCGAAAACCGCACCGGGTTGCTGGAACCAAAGACTACAGCGGGTCGCTGGAGCCGAAGGATCCCCCGATTGTAGAGTCAATGTGTTTGGACAGAGTCATCATAGTGGGGTCATCGGATTTTTGATTGGAGGGAGTCGACGTGGCCTGGAGAGGTGCAGCGGGTGAATCATACGACGTTTAGATGAAGGAGTCAATGCGGCGGTGAGTCCCTAGGCCTTGTGTTGCACGCCTCCGTTGAGATCTTTGTGTCACCGATCGTGGTGTCGTCAGGCCACACATGCCTGGTGGCGAACTGCACGTACTCTCGTGCCTATGATGCCAACGTATCGATATACCGAGTCCGGTTAGAGCGCAAAGAGCATCAACCCGGTGGATACTTGGACTGATTCCTCATCTGGAATAGGAAAAGGACTCGGAACCAATATGAGAGATCTTGGATGTGGTTGGCTGTGATTAAATTGGCATGTGGCAGATGCCGATTCTAGATCAACCACATGCTCACATAAGAGAAACCAATGGGTCCACGAGGATGATCGGATCTGACATTGTATATGACCGCCGAGCTCGCTGCACTCGACTGTGATGAAGACTAAACCAACCGCGGTAGATTTGTTGATGATGAAGATGAGTGGGCTGACGCTGACGAATCGATCGGATGTGATCCGGTCATCGTTGACGATGAAGGAGTCGTATTGGATCCTCTTCCCAGAGATCGTCGAGTCGTAGGTAGCTGATGACAGAGTCGCCAAAGTTGCTACATCAACACACGAAGTCGACGACACCGAAACAGATTTGACCGCTCCTGATCGTCGAGTTGTTGCTTGGTGAAGACGAAGCCGCCAAATTCATGACTCCAACGCCCGAATTTCCCACATTCGGTGCAAATTGACGAGATGTAATCTCGACAATGTCCATTGTTATCTACTTGGGTTTTAGGGAAAGAGGAACGTTGGTGATTTTAACGGCTTAACAGACAAACAAGGAAGGCAATTTACTCAGGTTCAGGCCCTCGTAGAGGAAATCCTACTTCCTGCTTGTCAGTTCGTATTATTAGTGGAGAGTCCAAACTCGTTGAGTCGACTAGATGAGATACCAACCGGGACTAAAGGCGTAGTGACCTTTAGTCTCGGTCAGTGTCTCCAACCTGGACTAAAGACTTTTAGTCCCGGTTGGAGACACTAACCCGGACTAAAGGTAAACGTATATTTTTTCTCTCATGCCTACCCCTACCCCGCGCAAAAAAAACCGTCTAAAAAATAAAAATAAAGGATAAAAACTTCAAATTTCAAAATCCTTTTACATGCCTCTACCTCACGCAACCAACTTTTAGGAAAAATTTAAAATTTGAATTTAGGCTTTTTTTATAAAAAATGTTGTTCATATAACTTTTGCGTACGAACTCGGGAAAATTGTGTAATATATGAAAAAGTATCTACGCAAAAAGTTAGATTAGATTTCAACAACCCAAGGCTGTTTGTACAAATGACATATTTTTAAAATTCCAAAGAAAAATATGAAAGCAGAAAGATTTTAGGTTTTGTGAAGAAAAAATGCGAAAAATTGATAATTTTTGAATTTCTTTTGTTGTTTATTTTAATTTTTAATTATTTTGAAGTTTTTATATTATTTTGGATTTTTTTAGTTTTTTGGGAGTTTTTTTTTTGAAAATTATTAGTTTTAAAATTAATAATTGAATTATGCATAAAGATTATTTGGAACACATTGTTGCTTATTATTACTTAATCATTGTTGGTTATTTTTAAAATTATTTAGGATTCAAAAAATAAAATCATGGGTTATCAAAATCTAAGATTAATAGAATTGATAGCATACTATTATCGGGAAGTTATGATCGCGGTCTTGGAAGCTAATTTTGAAGGAACTCAAAAGTTAAGCGTGTTAATGTGTAGCAGTGTGAGGATGGGTAGCCGACCGGAAAGTTTGACCATAAGTTTGCCCTTTGACATGAGAATATGGGTGATTAGAGATTAAACTATCAAAAAATCCAAAAAACCAAAACTTTAAAATTCAAAGAAATCGAAACTTTTTTTTAAAGAATTTAAAAACTTCAACCGGATCTCTAGTCCAACCGGGACTAAAGGGTCCTCCAGCCCGAGCATGCGACCGTAGCCACGTGGAGGACTTTAGTCCCAGTTGCACAACCGGGATAAGGGCCGGTTACGAGCCGGGACTAATATGCATTTTTCCACTAGTGTCCGTATGCATTAAATTCTATTTGTGCTTTCAAAGAAACTCAGTCCTAAACCGGCGGTGCAATGCAAACCTTGATCGCCCGAAGAAGATCGAGGAGACCGATCCATGACAACTGAAGGCCGGGCCGGCCGGAAATGATGATGGCGATGATCCAAGGGAAACGAGGAAAGGAATATGACAACAGTCGGCCGGCCGGCCGACCGTAGGGGCTTAAATGCCCGTCGAACGATCAGGCGAACGAATTCTGCGCCGCGTTCTCGCGTGATCGATCAAGTGCGACAAAACGTGGGATTTGATGCTTCCTACTGTACATCCTAAATCACGCGCCTCGGCCTCGCTAATTAAGAGGAGAAAGAGACGGCCATGTCATCTCATGGTGATTCATTGATTTGATCAACGAGCTACCTACCTATCGCTAGCTAGGCCAGATTCATCTGCCCATGCAGCATTACCACATCGGTAGCATCATTTCAGTTAATTAACAAACCCCAAGTGAACCTACTATAGTCCAAACGAAACGTCCATACTCCAGAAGATGCGGCGGTAGAATAAGTTGCCAAGATCACACTACAACTCCACTAGAAGTGGCAGCGGTAATTAACAAAGGGTCACGAGGTGTTGAGCTCAGCCGACCTGTGTCAGTGTGTCAATGTCCGAGCGTCACAAGGTTATATCTTCACATACATACGGCCAACGCATGGCAGCGCTGATCGAATGCCGGCCGGCGACGAGCGCACATCGATCAATGCCTGCGGCGGCGGCACGAACAGACGAGCTCTTGGTTTCAGAAGGGACCAAAGTAAGTAAACACAGCTAACGGTCGAGCTTAATTGGGCAGAGGCGGGCAGGGCCGGTTTCGCCGTCACACGGGATGACAGGAACATTGGTAGCCGGTAGCTAGGTGAGCTACCCTACTATAATGCTTTCCTTACAGCAACGCCGTCCGTCCGGGGTAAGGAATAATGGCCTCGATCATGCCCACCAAGCAGGGGTTGGTGTTGCAATATACTTTCGGGATATATCCTGGCAGGGATTAAGACTCGGTTATGCTAGAATTGCGACAAGTAAATAGCGAAGAACGAAAAGAAAATCGCTGCAGAGGAACACAGATTTAATGTGAAAAACTTCTCCAACAAAGAGAGATAAAAAATCACGGACGCCAGCCACGAAACTTGTAACGGAGAGTGTTTACGCAACGCCGGAGATTTTCACATATGCAACTTATACCAGCCGGCGGCTTACAAGAGTATATATAGGGGTAGGAACCTAGCTAGCAAAACTTCACTATAATGGGGTCCATGTTGGGCTCGGTTACTGCCCAAGACTCCGGCGACAGGTCTCGCTCCGTTTCATCAGAAGTTAGTCTCTTTAATTGAATTTGGATTATACTTCAATAGGGTACAGTGTGTTCTAATCGAAGTAGAGCTGAAGACTCACTGGGCGGCCCAGTTGACGAGAGGAGATGGAGATCTATCTAGCTGCACGAAGGCCCTAAGGAGTTGATGACTCAGGCCCTGATGATAAAAGGTTTATGTTATAAGGCTTAGTTAGACGTTTATCCTACCATATGTAATGTAGACATATAGACTCTTCCTCTGAATCCTAGGCCGGATGTTTCTATATAAGGCGGTCTATGGGTAGTATCATGAACATAACTAATCTTCCATCCAAGGATAATAATTTGCCTTTCCAACTAATTAATCTAAGCTAAAGTCTTTCCTCTACAAGTTTTCATTCGGTATTTGTGAGCCTTTGATAATGAACCGGAATGCCTAAAAACCTAATGGAAAAAAAAGTCTTGAGCGCTGCAAAATATTTGGCATACAGATGGCCGTTGTCTTGAGAATCACCGAAACAAAACAAAACAAAATAGTTCACTCCTATGAAAGTTTATCTTCGGACCCTATAATTATTCAAAAGCTGATAGAATTAACAATTAACTTCCTATTTCACACCTTTTTTAGGCCATGTTTTATAAAGATAATTGTATCATCAACATATTGTAGGATGGATAATCCACCATCGACAAGATGATGAATCACCCCTTCAATTTGGTCATCAACCTTTGTGCGCTCAATCATGATGTTGAGCATATCCGCCACTATAGCATGAGCGATAATGGATCACCTTGTATAACCCCTTTATTTGTCTGAAAGTATCTCCTCAGTTTCATCATTGACTTTAATAGCAACATTACTTTCTAACACAAAGTTATGGATTAAAGCGCTCTATTATGGAGAACATTCTCGCATTTCGAGTCTATTGAGAGTGCATGCTGGAGAAAAGACCATTTTCCATTGCCGTTTGCAAAATTAATTTTTAAAATTACCATATTCAAAACTTTCCTATACAGTTCGTGTACTGTTTCGTGAAGGATAACCAATCCATCCAGGATGTTACGACCTTGCATGAATGTCATTTGACACGTGGAGTTTCCTGTCGGCACTCCCGACGGGCTCCCTTCGGATAGGGGGCGGAGTGATAGGACCGTACATTTTCTAGGGCATGTCCTACTACCGACAATCTTTGACAGTCCCTGGTGTGGAGTTTTTTTCCTGCTTTGGAGGCAACCAGTGGAGATGCTCTTAGTTTATGGTTAGGGGTTTAGGCAGTGGTCATACACACTTGAGCTAAGGGCTTGTTTGATTCAAAGAAATTGTGCGAAATTTTGTAGGGATTTGGATCCTTAGAAATTTTACCTATATAAATGATGTTTGATTGAAAGGATTCTAGTCCTTAGGAATTCCTTCGAAAGATTCTTTTGCACTCTATTTTGAAGAAAAAATTCCAGACTAACCTCTTTGTACATTTTTTTTGGTTTTTCAGTACAATCAAACACTAATTAATCGAAAATTATGTAGGTATCTAATCCTATAAGGTTCAAATCGACATGCCATTCTAAACCCGTGGTTTTCCTATTTCTTTGTTTTGTGAATCTTATGAATCAAACAAGCCCTACTCATCTTATGGTATTTAAACCTTGGTGCAATACGCGGAAACCCCGGCAGCACCCGGGCACCAGCGTGCCCTTTTTTTTCAAAGTTTTGAAAAACCTATTTCCACAACTCCAAAAAAAACTTCAAAGAAACAGACGCTAGCATATACACATTCCGAAGGCACGGTAGAAATTTCAGCGAAAAATAACGATGCATTTTGGCAAATGCAAAAAAGATAAATCTCTAACAGAAAATTTTGTTTATTTTTGTAGTCCAAAATAAAACGAGATTTCTACGGAAAGTTGGTACGGTTATTTGGACCATATACATAGAATTTTAGAATTTCAAAATTTCCAAACCAAGGGAACACTGGTGCCCGGGTGCCACGAATCCTCTCTCGTGCAATACGTAGTTAATTAAACTCCATGTCTACGAATCTATCTACTCCTGCATGCATACAAGAGATGTAGCTGTGCTAGGATGGATCGAATCTAGGCAGCTAGTGTAGATTGATATAGGTGCACAGTGCAGCGTCGATAGGCACGATCTGTCTGCCTAGTGCCTAGGAGTACTGAATTTCTGCAAGTACAGTGCTCAATCAGGGCTCCATACCAAGAGGCAACAGGGTCCACGGGGCCGTTCGTTCTATCGAGTGTGCTCTGTCCCCATTTTGGAGATGGCCTGTGTGCAGCGACAGATCGACAATCGAGTTAAACGAAGCACCGCGCTAGCTTGTCATCGCGGCGTATTCCCGATCGAGGGGACCATGCGTGCGTGCCTGATTATTACTGATCATCTCTGCTCCAGAGTGATTCTCTGCTGACGAATGTAATCAATCCGGTGAGGTGATCCACCCGAGAACAACCACCCGATTCGTACAGTACTCAGTACCGGAGACTGCGACATCCGTGTCCGTTGCGCGCCACCGCCGGCCACAGTGACTGCACCGCTCTCGCGAGTATGGTAGCTTCTGCATCCTCCTCGGCGTCGATCGCGCGCGGTGGGTGGCTTGTCGGGGTGGGAAAACGGTTGTCTGCAAGTAAGCTGCAACGCATCCGGGGGACACCGACCCGGGCGCGCCACAAGCGGCGCAGGCACCGATATCGCTCGATCGGTCGCCGAGCACCAGTGCACGGACGACGACGTGCTACTTGGCGTGCGCGCGCCTACGTGGACATCATGTGCCGCGCCCTCGCTTCCGCGCGCGCCGCCGGCCACGCGGCGCCGTCTCCCGACCGGTCGCGGAGCGTACGTCGACGGTGCCAAGGACGAGGACTCGCCGAACCACGCAACGGGTCAGCTGGCCGAGTAGTCGTCATCAGTCACGCGCGCTCGTTCGGGGAACCGCGACAAAACCCACCTCCCTGATCGAGGCCGGCCGTGCGTCGGGCCATGTGTCAGCAGCTAGAACCCGTCCCCCGCGCGCGCCGGTCCTCGCGCTCCCTTGCCTGCCTCGATCGCCGTCTCGTCTCCATCCATCCATCCTCCTCCCCGGCTACGGCGGTCGGCCGGTGCCTGCCCCGGCTATTAAGGAAGAACCCATACGTCCAGTCCGGATGTGTTGCTCGTCTCGACGTTTTTCAGAAATTGACAGCTTCATTGCCGCATATATAAACGCATGCATCAAGATTGCATCTGCAATAGCGCGCATGATGACAATACACCGACGATGCGTATAGCAACCACACGCTCACTAACACACACAAAAAAAACTTTACAAAGAAGAAAAAACCGAATAGGAAAATCGATATGTGCGTGTCTGTAGCTAATGTTTCGCGTTCTCAGATGCACAGGGCCCTTTTTATTGCATCCAAGGATCAGAAAAAAATATGCTACTCCCTCCGCTTCTCTAATGAATAAGCAGGCTTGCATTTTTCTAGAAAAATCAAGCTAACTAATCTTTGAGCAAATTTGAAAAAAATAACAACAACTATAATATAGTATACTCCTTGTATTGTAAAATATAAAATATTTTAGGAAGCTAAAACAACCTCGCGTGCTAAAATATCTTATATATAGCAACATAGGGAGAGAGGGTAGATTGTTTAACAAAGAGAATATATTTGTAACATTAAGATACCAAGTATACCTAGTCTCTGCACCAAAATATCAACTACTCCCTCCGTTTCATAATATAAGATGTTTTAGCTTTGTAAAGATAAATCTAAAACATCTTATATTTTAAAATAGAGGGAGTTGGCAGTAAGGATGCACACGGCTAGAGAAAAAAAGGTCCACCGCAATGATTAATCACTCATACTACTAGCACACAAACCAGCACCAAAGACATCGTCCGGAATACAAACGAGGTTCTCGAAAAGCGACGCCTTCAAAAAGAAAACAATGCATACCCACTGTCGTCACACGATCGATTGATCATGGGTTTACACCCCTAGAGATAGTTCAAGTTTCCAAAACAATATTTCCGATAAGCCCATTGCCAGGTACAACCAAGAAGGTAAGACATTGGAATTTCACCCCGAAAATCGTGACCACCACCTATGATGATATCCTCTAGTTATGCGGCTCCTACTTGTCGATGTCACTACAGAAAGTCAATGTCGGAGATGGACACGAACGCCTCGCATGTCATGCCCGTACAACAGCCTATGAAGCAAAATCTTCTACGCATCCAAGACGCCTCTTCATCATTTCTTCATGTCGTCCAGCCACCATGAAATTTCCCGCCTTTGTCACTACGATGAATATCTAGAGTTAGACATGTTCCATGGTATAAACAGAAAGCAAAACTTCGCGCCGCACCCTCTTGAAACAACACGGACGTGCACGACCATAGCCCCTCCGATCTTGAGATCCAGGAGCGTTACAGCAACCCAATTAGATCTTCGGTGGAGAATTTTCGGAACTGTCGGCGGCCAAACCAAGGAGGATTCACATCAAGTAGATCCATGATTTGGCGCGTAGATATCATGTGAAAATATATTTCATGATGTGTCTAACGGTGTTGATTTTGCACTCTACAAATTAATCATGTATCGTAAAAACCTGATCAAACTCTAATTTTTTTTTTCGCAAAAAAACAATCTACATATTTTTACTTTTCAAAAAAAGTCTTATTCATTGAAACTGAGGTAGTATTGCTTTCAAGAAAACTCCTCCCGACGTGGCGTAGCCTCGATCATCACAAGAGTAGGACAGCGATCAAATCGACGATCATTGAAGAGACGGCCCTGCCGGAATTGGTGATGATTAAAGGGACGCGGAAACAACATGAAAGCAGACGAGCCAGGGATAAATGCCATGAAGCGCGCGAACGAATTCCGCGCCGCGCCCTCTCTCCCGGGATCATCGATCAAGTGCGACAAAACGTGGGATTTGATACTTCGTACTCCCAGATCATGCGCCTGTTTAATCAAGAGATGAATGAGACGGCCATGGCGTGACATGGTGATCGATCCATCAGAGTTTCCATCGAGGAGAGTGGAGAGCTACCTACTACCTATAGCTACCTAGACCAGATTCATCTGCCCATGCATGCACGCACCTGCATTTGTAGCAGCATTGCAATTCACTAGTAAACCCCAGCTGACCATATAGGACATCTCTAACCGACTAACCGATCCCTTAAAATCGGTTAGAGCAGTAAAAATCTGGAGGTGCGGCACCTAACTGATCCCAAAACAGTTAGAGGAGTATATTTTTACTCATCAGAGGAGTATACCGAGCGGCCGACTCCTAAATTTACTTCTCGGCCACCACTTCTGAGAAAAACTCTCGCCTCCTGACCAGCCGCACCCATTTCTGTTAGCGTCGCCGCCGGTGACCACCATACCGCGCCGCCCCCATCCCGGTCCCTGCGCCGCCCTCTAGCCCACCTCTCCCTCGCTCACCGCCTCTAGACGTGGCCGGAATCGATGGAGTGAGCTCGTTTTCGCCAACCGCCGCCTCGATTTGGAGCAAATCGGGCTCCGCCGACCTCGATTCGCCGCACCTCTAAGCCATCGGAGTGTGGGAAGGCGGTAGAAGGCAGCCTCCGCCGCCCTAGACACCTCCTCTACCCTACCTAACGACCACCCGACCAACCTCGTCACCTCCTCTGCCTGAGAGGTGTTCGACCGAATAACAAGGTGAGAATTTTTAGTACAAGTCATGTAGATGAAGAGGTTGAGGGAGTACCTCTTGGACGACTCATCGTCGTCGAAGGAGGAGAATGACGACCGCGGCGTCGAGATGGCCATGGCTATCATTTTGAATGATGAAGTTCGGCGGCCGAGGCTAGGATCACAGTTTGGCCGCGCTTACATCAACCGGGGTAGAGCCGAGGGCAACACAAAGATCATACGAGACTATTTCAACCCCAATGCCACCTATCCGGAGATGTACTTTCACCGGCGTTTCAGCATGCACAAGAGCCTCTTTCTCACCATTGCAAAAGCGGTAGAGAAGCATGATGATTGGTTCAAGCTTCGAAGGAGTGCATCCAGTGAGCTAAGCGCGAGCCCATTGATGAAGTGTCTTACAGCTGTTCGAGTGCTTGCATATGGGAAGCTTGGCTCAATAGATTATATGCATTGGACATGGAAGAATTGCCTAGCTAGATGGAAAGGTTAGTACAAAGGATCCAACAATCATCCTAGAGGTGGTGGCTTCGAAGAATCTATGGATATGGCGTGCATTTTTTGGATTGTCTGGGTCTCACAATAACCTCAATCTTCTTTCTATATCACCACTTTTCTCTAGGCTTGTTGTAGGTGATGCTCCTCGTGTCAGCTATGAAGTCAACAACCATGAGTACACCATGGGTTACTATCTTGAAGATGGGATGTATCCTCCATGGGCCACCTTTGTGAAGACAATCCCAAGGACTCTCGTTAACAATCCCAAGAAGGCTCACTAAGGACGTGGAGTGTGCTTTTGGTGTGCTTCAGAAGAGATTTTGCATAATCAAAGGCCCTGCTAAGTATTGGAAGCCGAAGGTGCTTTGGCAAATAATAAAATGTTACATCATCTTGCATAATATGATCATTAAATATGACAGCGGCATGCCCGATAACTTCCGGGACATCTCCAATGGTGATCTTGTAGAACCAACACATGATGCCAACGGGATCCGGGCCTTCCTCCAAGCTTAGACACGTATTGAGAACAAGGAGGTGTATGAACAGCTGCAGCACATGACCTTGTTGAGCATCACTGGACTCTCCATGGTGCTACCTAGTTGTGTTTGACCTATTCTCATGATTCGTTGAATTTGAACTCTGCCATGCATGTGTTTGGCGTTGAATTTATTTGGTTTGTAAACTTAATATTTATTTATTTGTAAACATTTTATTTGATTGTACATGAAGGCTTTCAATACTTTGATTTCTAGACAAAGTTTTACTCCTCTAAGTTTAGGGGGTCGGTTAGGAACTGCCGACCTTTAGAGGAGTACTTTTACTTCTATAAGATTTACACATCTGTTTACTTCTTTAAAGCTTAGAGGATCGATTAGAGATGCCCTAATACTCTAAAAGGGATTAAACATCGAAGAAATAGTTGCGGGATCTAACTAGCTAGCAGCTTTCTCCCAAGATCACACTACAGGTAGCAAGCGGTAATTGACAAACGGGTCACGGGGTGTTGAGCTCACGCTCTGTCCCTGTCCGTGTCAGTGTGCTGCCACATGGTTCTTCAGAATTTAGAATTTCAGATACATACGGCCAACGCATGCAGTGCCGATCGAGAAAGGCATGGATTCCCGCGGCAGTACAGTTCGGCTGCCGGCCGGCGACCAACGCACACCGCACATCACTGCACACGGTGGCGGCGGCACGAGCGGATGAGCGCTCGGTTTCAGAAGCGACCAAAGTGAGTACAGGAACAACGGTAGCCGGTAGGTGAGCCACCCCACGTACAATAATGCTTTCCCTGACAGCTCGTCGCGTCTGCAGCCAAGGAAGGGAGCAGGAAAAATGGCGCGCTCCGTCCGTGGTCCTGCTGCAGTAGGGTCGACAGCTACATGGATCCGCCTAGCTAGCTTCCATGGCCGGCCGGCCTCATGCGCGAACGGACCCGTCCAATAAGTCCATGCCTCCTTTTGTCTGCTTCAGTTCGTCGTTCCCAGCAATACAAGCAACCATACGCATTTTCAGGTTTAGAATATCAAAGGCGAATTAGTCTCTGACACCGACACAAAATACATTTTTATTCAAAATATGGGGCATTAGGCTCAGAGTATATAAATCACGGATTAGAGTCGATACAAATACCAACCATCGAAAAAAGAGCCAACTATTGCTGCAAAACAACACGAAGTCGATTAATAGGGCCACCAAATAGCCCGGTAGAATATATCCCAAACAACCGACAGTAGACAGTTGCATCCAAAAACCACTGCACTCTCACGGATCTTCTCGAAGAAGGGAACGCCATATGAATCCAGTGTACCGCCATGTGGATAAACTGCAAGAAATTAGTATAATCCTTTCTGTTAAAGAT
Source organism: Avena eriantha (assembly GCA_910589775.1). Lineage (NCBI taxonomy): Eukaryota > Viridiplantae > Streptophyta > Magnoliopsida > Poales > Poaceae > Avena > Avena eriantha. The sequence goes on from OU342745.1 coordinate 424,833,172, forward strand.
AATGTTATTCCTACGATTTCATACTGACCAAACTATAGCTGAAACTCCTATGTGAATCCTAGCTTTACTTTTCTTGACGATACCATTCAACCAATTTTCAAACATATTGGTGATATTAGTTGGTGGTGGTATGTTGTATGTAGTATAAATAATTCTTCAAATTAATCTAGCAAAACAAAATGATAGAAATAGGTGCCCCACCGTTTCGTAAGCATCACAAAAATAACATATCTTATTCTCATTTCAATTCCTTTTAGCCAGATTATCTCTAGTAAGCAAGAACTTTACTCAGAAACGACATAAAAGCTTTGATATTTAGTGGGATTTTTGCAAAGGAACCTTATCACTACTAGGAAACAGCCTATAGATAGACAAAATGTTCAGTAGCGAATATGCCAAACTATGTGCCACTGATGCATGCGCCACTGAAGATTGGAAGTTCTGTGTCGCATTGTCCAGAACATGCGCCATAGAAGATTGGTGGGACCCGCCGGCCAGGGTGTCATGATCCAAGTTCTGTGGCGCATTCCGAAATATGGCCACAGAAGAGGCAACTTCTGTGGCGCATATTTCAGAATGCGCCACGGAACATGGAGGGGGCCCCACCACGGAATCTAATTCACCCAAGTTCTGTGACGCATGTTGATATATGCGCCACAGATGTGTTTCACTTCTGTGGCGCATAAGTCCAACATGCGCCACAGAACTTGGAGGTGGGCCCCACACAGGAAATCTTATTCACCCACTTCTGTGGCGCATATGGACTTATGCGCCACAGAAGTTTCAGCATCTGTGGCGCATTTCCTCCATATGCGCCACAGACGAGGGCGTCTAGATCCATGTTAAAAAGGTGACAAGAGCTAGCTTTCTTATATATCTATCCACCACCACCCATTTTACATCTCTACCTCCTCCCAACTCGTCTTCCTCCTCCCTCACACCCCATCTTGCCCATAGTTTCTCCATTTTCTTTTATCTAAACCTACTTTAATCCATAGATTGGTAAGTGGAAGCTTCGCTCCAACTTCTAGATCTAAAAGTTCCTTACTTTTCTCTCTCACATCTCTATTTGTTTACTAATTTCCTCTCCACCAACTTGCATTGTGATGGAAAGATTCTACGGAAGGATCGAGGAGATATGGGAGCTCGACTACTGTGCAGAGATCGTACCGATGTTCCGTGTTAGATGGCCAAGAACGTGGAAAAAGAAGGCCGCTATTTCACCACAATGGTTATACCAGATGCCAAATCAACAAAGAATGCCTCCGCAAAAAATGAGCCTTGGGTACTCGCTAGCCAAGTTGATCAATGCTTTTTTATTACCGACCCGTCAAAGCCCAACCGTGTTGTAGTTAGGAGGGGCAAGAGGAGCATCATCGGAATGGAAGGAGCCGCCAACGAGCAAAACTTCGACAAAAACGGCGACCCGAAGATCGAAGAGGAATTCGACAAGTACTTCGACATGCCTACTACTACTAAAGTAAGAAGGAAGACCACACTGCCTACTAAAGGTTGTCCATTCACAATAAGAAATCTCAAAGTGCACGGGCTAAAATATTCAACCGCGATGAAAAGGGCAAGAAGATTGTGAAGAGACACTAGCAATTGTGTGACTTTTTGGTGTATTAATTCGTGTGGTGTATTAGTTTTTGGTGATAAGCAAACACACAAATATATATGTATGAATAAATATGCATATGTGTTCTTGCTTTTTTTAATAAATATGCATATATGTATATGTTCTTGCTTTTCTTGAATAAATATGCATATGTGAATAAATATGCATATATGTATATGTTCTTACTTTTTTTAATAAATATGCATATGTATGTAATTAAAAATATTTAAAAAAAAGAAAAAAATGTGTGAGACAGCCAGGATTCGAACCTGGCTGCCCCAGGTGAGAGCAAGCGAGCAAGACCACTAGGACAAGTATCGGATCTTGCCAAACAACGACGCCACGCTTTTTTGTACTATGTCAAGAAGTTCTGTGGCGCATTCCTTAACAATGCGCCATAGATGTTCCAACTTCTGTGGCGCATTCTATGGGAATGCGCCACAGAACTTTCACACTTAGCCACAGAATGGTTCGGCCTCTCCCCCTAATCCCCACTTTCTCTCTCTCGATCCACACTTAGCCAATCGATCTTTCGCCCACGCGCAAACCCGCGTCTCGCCGGAGCCCTAGCCACCGCCGCGCCGGAGGAGGAGCCACGCTAGCCCTCGCTGCAGGAGCCGCCACCGCCGCGCTGAAGCCCATGGAGGAGGAGGCCCGCTGCCGCCGCGCTGAAGCCCGTGGAGGAGGAGGCCCGGCCGCCATCACCGCGCTAGAGCCCATGGAGGAGGAGGCGCACCGCCGCCCCGCCCGCAGCAGGAGCATCGCTTCCACCCTCGTCGTCGACGACCACCGCAGTGCACACGTACGGTTCGCCCCCTCGCTCCCCCACCCTTCCTCTGCACTGGTGAATGAACCTACACTGATGTCTGCTAGGGGTATTTTTTCAGTCACATCACCTTCTTAATCTCGAGTCTTGACACCAGTAGGAGTACTTGTTAAACTATCTAGGTTTGTTGCCCCTAAACACATGCTTTGAGGCAGAATTTTTCTCTAGAGGGGTACCTCTGCCTGCATTGTTTCTCTAGAGGGGTGAATTTTAATTGGTTACCAATCCCTTTTAGAGATGTGTAAATGTGCCTTTATTTACCTGAGGTAAAAACCTGGGCCAAAATACTATTATTTACTGACTATGATCCTAGTGGAATCCCTGTTTTTGAGTGATTGTATGTTCAGAGTACATGGATTCAGAGTACATGAATTCAGAGTATATGCATGGATATTCAGAGTAGTGCTAAATTCAGAGTACTGTTAATACTGCCTTCTTGCTGCTTGATGTATTCACCAAATGGTCTCTGTAATACATCTGAAGTTAAAATGTGTTAGGAATTTTCTAGGTTCTCTAAAAAAATCACATTGTATAGTATTATTTCACTAGCTAACATGTTTTAGAGTGTATCAATAATACTCTTTTGGAGGCAGAGCTAGCTCATAGAATAAGAATAAAAATAGGACACCTTGTGTGCTACTAGTATTATTGTTCATGGCTTTGACAGAGTAGTGCCTGGCTTGATCCAGAGAAGGGCAATGCACAATTACAGAGTAGCACAATTACAGAGTAGTGCTTCAAAAAATGTTCTGGTTTATTTTATGCTTCAGTTATACACAAACCATAGATTTTATGCTTCAGTTATACTGCAGCTGTTTTCTATCATATTCCTGGAGTGTAATTAGTTCATGGAGTATGTATACAGGCACACACACATTGGTTCTTGGAGTTTTTGTAGTTAAAATTAATTCCAAGATGTTCTTGTAGTTAAAATTAATTAGGTTGCCATCATCCACATATATATCAATCAGGCAAGATGTTCTTGCTAAGCTTGCTGGTGCTGCTAGTGCTTGCTATGCTGCTACTGCTTGTTGTGTTGGTGTTGTTACATGCATGGTGCTGTTGTTGTATGCTATATGGTGTTGTCATATGGTGCTCCTGTTACATGGTGCTGTTATATGCTATATGGTGCTGCTGTTATATGGGGATGGGGCTGTCAATATGGGGATGCGGTGTTTTGTCTTGTAGGGATTTCATTTGAGTTGCTCATTTATCCCGAAGTGTCGATTCACTTCCGTTTCGGTTGAGAAATGGGCACTCCTAGGTCAAAAAATTAGCAAAGGTCATGCCGAATTTTTCGGCCGAGATTTGTGCTAACTTTTTGCCTCTTTTAAATAAATTAGTGCAAACATGTCGAGCAACAAGGAGTCTGGCCCTTCTAAGCACATGATCAGCGTCGAAGAACAAGCTAGATAGGCCAACCAGTCATTCTGGCAAGGGTCCCAATAGGAGGAGGAGGAGGCGATGAGGATGACACCACCACCGGAGGAGGAGGCGACCGTCGCCAGAGCTGCTGGGGCCAATGAGGACGGAGATCCTGATTACGAGGGGGACGAAGACGACTACGATGGAACTAGTGAAGGCGGCGGCGAAGAGGATGACACCACCGATGGCGGCGCCCGCACCGATGGCAGTGAGCGCACGGATGGCGGTGGCGGCAACCCGGCCGCTTCTCAGAAGAAGAAGAAGAAGGAACATAAGGAGCGGAAGGTGCTAGTGCTTGCCACCGTCTGCGACGAGTTCACTGAGGTCACAGAAAGTGGCTAACCTGTTGCGCCAGAGACGATTGCTAAAGGGTACGGCCTGCAACTCGGGTGCATCGTCCGGGAAAGCATGTCGATCAACACGAAGTACATCAGACATGCTGACCATGCAGCTTTGGTCGATAACCTCCTTAAGAAGCTTCACAAGCGATACAGATTCCCAGAGCAGTTTAGAAACCTCGAGAGAAAGAACCCGGTGAACAAACTAGCCCTCACGAAGATGAGCAACGCCTTGAGCAGCTGGAAAACCCGGGTGAAGAATAGCATTGACAAAGGTGTAAGCTGGGAGGTTGCTAGTAAGAAAAATCCGATGCTCGACGAAGAGGAGTTTAGGATATTCAAGGCGGATATAGCTACCGCTGATGCTATAAAATGGACTCAATGGGGAAGGAGTATGCGGGAACAGAACATAGTAACCACCACCTTGGAAGCGGCGGTTACAGGGGAAACAGACCATTTGGGACAAGGACGACGCCGAGCTTGAACGCCTTGGTAAAGACAACCCTTGGCTTAAAATCACGGACTTGCAGCTTAGGCAATTTGTTCGGGCCCGCTACTACCTGGACAAGGAAATAGGGGAGTTCATCACCGACGATCCGGAGGTGAAGGAATTCGAGAAGAATCTGGTAAGGAATTTATCGCCGATCTCAATTCTATTGCGTTCTAATTAAGATAATGAAGCCAAGAATCTAAATGGGTTCACCTTTCCTTGTCTCTGCAGGAGGAGGAACTGAACGCTATTGCCACAGAGTCGTCCCAGGATTCGACGGAGCCGTGGGACACGGTTTTCAACAGGGCGACCAATGCTTACAAGAAGAGGGACAAGGGGTTGCCGCCGTCCTTAGCTGGCCGTGTGTCCGGCTTCGGTACGAGCATGAAGTTCAAGGAGTTCTACAAAGAGGACGCCAAGAAAAGAAGGGAGAGGAAGAACCAGGATAAAGCCGCTGTTGCAGAGCTGGATATGAAGGTGCAGACACTGGTGGAGAAGGCGGCGGACTAGAAAATGGTGGACAAGTTAGTGGAAGAGAAGCTCCGCTCGATGATCCCCCCTGAGTTTTTCGAGGGCCTTACTGCTTGGAATGCGGGAGGTCGACAGGGGCCGATACATCTGCCCAGCTTAAGCGGCAGCAACTCGGGCATCAATGTTACCGTGTCGCCGGACCTGGTGACCCCGCCAACCGTCAACCTCCGGACGCAGCCCCTCATTTTGGTCACACCGACGCCCCCTCCCGCCCAAGATACCAATAAGGCGCAGCCGACAGCGGTGGTGCTTCGTGAGGCACCCGAGCGGGAGATTGCAGATGATGATAGGCCGGCCGCCGGCATCGGCCGTGTCTCTACATTAGCCGAGATCCACGCCATCACCAAGGTAACTAATTAGTTAGTGCACGTCATCTCCTTTATGCCTTTGATGCATGACTGTTGCCATCTCATGACGCCCAACAACATGTTTTTGCCTCAGGACACTTCTTGCGTACTCCTGCTTAAAGATGTCGGCGGTGAGTTGAAGGATGTTGCCAAGGGCACTCTTATACAACCGGCGAGCCGCACGATGCACGACAATCTAATGGATGATGACGTGATGAGGGTCAGGTTGGCTCGGGTGTTGCCAGGGTGCGACGACATGGACCCCCCTTTCAACCTCAGGGAGCCAACGAACACAAGACCCTTGGGGAATGCTACAACTGGCCCTTGACATGGCCAAAGACCCAGATTCGTCTTACAGGGGGAGCACCGGCGCCACCTCTCGACCGATCATCGCCCGGCCACCACCTCGGAAGCCAGTAGCCGTCGTTGTCGCCACCACCAGCCGTCACCATCAACTCTTGGCAGCATGTGCACCGCCACATGGCAAAGACGTTGTGCCGCAACCGCCGTCGCCCCCGCTACCACCACCACATGATGGCACCCATGAAGATGATGATGAATTGGTCAACGTTGACGACTTCATCAACACCGGCGCCGCCAAAGGATTGTATATGCCTTCTGTGGATGAAGAACCCTTCGCAGCTCGCGATGACCATCAAGCTGGTCGGCCCAATACATGCACGCAACGCCTGGTCTTCCATGGTCTTTCTCAAGAGACGCCTCCGACCGCCGATCCACCACAAGAGAAACCGGGATTGGTTTTCAGCCCCAACACACTCGGAAAGGCGACTGATGAGCAGATGGCAGTGGCTGACACTGTTGTGAAGAAGAAGCACTACAGGAAGAGAGGTAATAATAATAATAATAAGGGTGCGAGCCAACCTCTTCCGAAGAGGATCCGGGGTCAGGACGCCGTCGTCGTACCATCCACACAATTTGGCTTGCCCCGAGTGCATGTAGCTGGTGATCCGATATTGACTCCGGATATGATCCACATTGCGGTTGGAGCCATGTTAACTTTGCACGAGGGTGTCAAGACACTAGAGGCCCTCCTTCTTAAAGACGAAGATCCAAATTACCCGGTTTTCACGACCAAGGTGCCACTGGACATGGGCTTCGTCGATGAACCCCCCGCGGATATATTCTTCATAGTGTTCGAGGACATATTCAAGTTGTTTCTCACGAAACGGCTGGACTATAACTTGGTCCGCCTATACGCGCTCAATCTGGCGCTCACGATCAAGAGAGAAAGTACCCCGGAAATCGCGATAGTGGATCCCTATTACATGCGGGACAACCAGTTGGTCGAAGGATCAGAGACACGAACCAAGGCGACGGCGTACCTCGAGAAGTTCATGGTGGACAACAAGAGGAAGGGCACACTTTTTTTGCCTTTCTTTCCCGAGTAAGTACACACACTCGCTCATCGTCACCGTAATTTATGCATTTCTTATATATTTCTTTCCTTTGCTCTTTTTCCAACATTCCGTTCCAATTGTGTTGCGTAGAGACAAATACTGCAAACTCATCGTCCTTGCCCCGAGGTATTCGCTAGCCACGTATTTCGACTCGGGGAGTTTGACGAAGAAGAAAGACTACACCAGAATAAGGGTGTTCTCCATGAGGCTCTCGAGGGCTACACAAGAAGGGATGCACCTTCATAGATAGGGGATGTATCAAGGATGGAAAACACGTGTTCAAGCACGTGCTCGACTTCCCCTGCGTCAAGCAGTCGACTGCTGGTGCCAAGGAGGCCTTCTACGTCCTCCATCACCTTAAAGGCTATGTCCGGGATTGCCATAACCTAACGCTGCCATCAGTCTCCGAGGATGGGCCGAAACTTTGGCGAAAATCGACGATGCTGATCTTAGAGAAGACTTCCATCGCATTCAGATGAAGTTGTCGCAAATCATCATTGAAGATGTCAACACAAGGGGCGGTGCCCTACAACAAGCCAGAGGGTTGAGTAATAGGGAGATCGAAGAACGCCTCCGTAAGCAGGGTGACACAAGGACGTGGATGACGAAAGAGGGCTATCTACCGTTCCCGAAGCCGTGCCAGAAGAGGAAGTATTCATCATGATCGATGTGTGCCTCTAGCATGATCTAGTGTGTGTATATTCTTGATAGACGCCTGCTGTATTAGTGTGTGTGTCATAAACTTTACTATCTCGTGGTCGAAATGGTCATTGTTGTTAGACTTAAACTACCTTGTGGTCGTGCTGTCGTTGAACTTATTGCTTCTATGATGATCTAACTTTTAGGTTTATGGATCCTTTGTTTTATATTCTATGAACATATATATGTATATATATATATATGTATATATATATATGGATGTGAACCCTTTATTCATTCTTTTCGTTGTATTTTTACTAATATGCCTTGTCGTCTATAGAGATGGCGACGAGGTGGTATGTGGTGTACATGGGTAGGGTTCCAGGAGTCTACAAGGAGTGGAAGGATTGCCACAAACAAGTGAACAAGTTCAGCGGCAACATCTACAAAGGATACGCGACTAGAGAGGAGGCGATAGCCAAGTGGAGGAACCACTTGTGGAAGAAGAACCGGATGAAGATATTGGCCGGGCTAATGCTCTTGCTCACCATTATAATAGTTGTATTCTATTTGATCCTAGTGTAGGCGGCGGTGGCCACTTCATATTTGTAATGTGAGATGATATGAATTTTATATTCGGCGCTTGTGTAAAAATTTGGCACTTGACACTATATATGTATCTCGATCGGGCTCTAAGTGTTTGTATTATATATGTCGGTTTTCATGCATCTACTACTTGTGCAATGTATTTTATACTCATCTGGATAAATACTGTATAAATACCTGATTATACACCAGGAAAGTATTTTACTTCGAATACATGTTACACAATCAGTGGCGCATATAATTATATAGTTAGTGGCGCATGGCATATCTGTGGCGCATACACGTAAATGCACCACAGAAGTTCTTCCTGTGGCGCATATGAAGGAATGCGCCACAGAAGTCTAGAACTTCTGTGGCGCATATACATATGCGCCACAGGAAGTAGTTATCAGTGACGAGGTAACAGTGACGACAAAGATATGCGCCACAGAAGTCCCCTTTTTATGCGCCACAGATAGACTGTTTCCTAGTAGTGTGGACATAGTCCTAACTAAAAATTGTCCATTAGTAATGAATTCATCAGGTTCGTTATTTAGTGATACTCCCATTAGTTTTTTGGCATAAGTGAATTCAACAGTTCCACTTATTACCTTCAGTTGTCTCCTAAAACCAATGTTGGAGGAACCGTGAAAAAATATTTGCAATAGTTACATTTTAGATTAAGCAAGCGACGATAAACCTAACCAAGTATCTTCCCAAAATTTAACTGTTTTACCGTCACCAATTTTGAAAATTCCTCTGTTAAAAAACTCATCTTTAGCTTTCATGAGTCCCTTCTAAAATGGTGAATATGTCGGTTTAATTGTTATTTGGGCTAAAGTTTTTTGAGACAAATACTTTTTATGCAAAAGATCCTGCCATACGCTTTTTTCATTAAGCAACTTGAACAACCATTTTCTAAGTAAACATTTGTTTTTAATCTCTAGTACTTCAATACCAAGTCCTCCTTGATCTTTTGGTCTACAAATAATGTTTTACTTAGTTAATCGATATTTAGTTTACCATTCTCACTTTGTTATAAAAAACGTGATCTGTAAAAATCAAGACGCTTTTGTACCCCTATAGGTACTTCTAAAAAAGATAACATAAACATCTGTAAATTAGTCAAGACTAAATTGATCAGGACAAGACGATCTCCGTAAGATAACATCTTTCCTACCCGTATACATGCATTTGGGGTAATGTTTTCGAACCCTTTGGTCAAACTAATCTATGTGTTTCACCCCAGAGAACTATTTCAAAATCTGACACCCGAACTATTTCAAAATCTGACATCCGAGCTCAACGTCATCAATGGCCTTGCAGTTGTGCAGGTTGGAACCAAAACTGCGCTACAACTAGCAGGGTTGGTGCCAAGACGCATGAAGCTGAAACAAGGTCAGTGTCAATGGAGTAATGCTACGTCTAGGGACCAAATGTGTGTGTATGTGTGTTGGGTGGGAGAGGGGAGGGGGCATGGGCGTAAAATCACTGATCATAAAGCGATCTGTAAGGATCTTGCCCCTAAGTCTAGCATAATTGGTGTCAGTGACATTGATGCCAAACTCCTTGACTTGTTCGTACCGAGAGTAGGGATTAGATCTCAAAAAAAAAAAAAAGTTTCGCCGATAGGGCAGACCAGGATTAGTTTCACCTAGGAGTTAGATTTGTCAAAAAATACGCATTTGGATACTTGTGATATCTTAATATCTTAATTAATCTCGGCAATTATTATTGCACTCGCTGGCGAGTGCGATGCGAGCAGTGCCGGCACCAAGCAGGACTTGAACGAACACGGAAGAGATGGTGGTGGACCGTTTCTCGAGATTGACAAACAGGGAAGCTATATACACAAGTAGGAAACTGAGAACTGCTCATGACGGACGATGCAGAATGATTGAATTGCAATGGAACTGCTGCAGGAGATCCATGAGGTGGATTCGAGGGAATATATGTACGTACTACTATCTGAGAGAGACAACATGGCACTGTTTTTTTGAAAGTTCTGAACCTTGCCGTCCATCCGAGGTGGATGCCACCCACACTCTCAGAGGTGCTGACGGGACAGGACGATAATGTATCGACCAGGTGTGCATGGGCACTGATCTTTCGCTCTTCGTCACTGTTCATTCTGTTGCCTGTCAGTTTCAAAAGGTTTTTTAGGTTAAAATCCTAGTATTAGGTTTGAATGTCACACCGGTGTGCATGCTTATGTAGGTATCTATATCGTTTTGATGGAGTTTACATGGTTTTCAACTGATTTGTATTTCTCGTAACTAATTCTATTACAGTTTCTAAGAACTTCTGTGAATATAGTATTAGCTACGTCAATCAATTGTGACCTAGGATCCATCATTCGTATTGAATTGTATGCACTAGCCAATGCAATCAAACGTCCGAACTGATGAAAAGGGCTAGACAATTTATTTCAACATTCACCCTACGTCTTTGTCATTTGGCCTATTGTGAAGTTTGTTTAGGGAGACGCAATATTTATTTTTTAATTTTTGCGTTGGTCGGGATTTGATCCTAAGAACTCCTACTTTGATACCATATTGAATTAAATGCACTAGCCAACGCAACCATAAGTCCGAACTGATGAAAAGGGTTAGGCAATATATTTCAACAATTTGGAGGCTAAAAACACCACTACAAATATAAGATGTTTTAGCTTTTTTCTATAATGTATGTATCTAGATGACTTTTAGTGTGTAGGTTTACTCATTTTGTTGCGAAACCTGCACATTAAAAGGTGTCTAGATATATGTATTTTGGAAAAAAAACATCTTATAATTCGAAATGGAGCAAGTAAGTGGTTGTTCAATATTCTTTATGAGGATAGGGTATGTTAGAGTGTGCTTCGTAGTAAATATGTTGGATTGTTGGGTCTAAGGCTGTATTGCAGGTCCACTGGGACCATGTGACTCCCATTTCTGGGTTGATTTAATGAAGATCCAGTAGACCCTTTTCCAATTGAGCTAATAACATCTATAGTTTCACAACTTGCGCGAGACTTACAAATTTGTCCTATAAGTTGCAAACCGTGAACCCATGGTACAACAACTTGTATTGAGGGAGCAAATTGGTCCAAAATCATTGTAGAGCTGACACGTGGCAGTGTATTATTTGCAAAATAACCCCTGTATAAATTTCTCAAAGCTCTGGTCCCACATGTCAGTTCATGAAGAAAGATTCAAAATGTTTGTCTAATTGAGCATTCGATCTTGGGTCCTACATCCCACAAAAAAGAATTGCCACTACACCACAAGTCGCTCGTGATATTTTCTTGAACATCACACTTTATTAACTTTCGGAATAGGCCGCATTGATCAATAGGTAAAAGAACTGCTTGTTGTCTCGAATTCTCCATCGATCTAGAATCCTACTCCCTCCGTTCGGAAATATAAGACGTTTTAGTTTTATGAATCAAACGTTTTTTAGTGTATAGGTTCATAGAGGTTCAGAGTGAACGTATACACTAAAAAACGTCTACATACATTTATTTCACAAAGCTAAAACGTCTTATATTTCCGAACAGAGGGAGTAGATGCACACCGCCACGACAGGCTCTCTCGAAATAGGTTTTCGGCCCACTATATTAATATAGCAAACACATGATACAACCAAAGTGAGGTAGCCTCGGAACGAAGAAAAAAGGCTAGGGCAACAGCCAACACAGGTCCAACAAAACAAAGAAGAAACAAAATGGAAACAAAGCTGGATCGACTAAGAAAAGGCGACCCGGAACCGATGTGCCCTCCAGAGAAGTACCACCACGCTCCTTGCACCGACTCACCAAGTACCAAGCAACACCTTCAAGAAGGTGAGCAGATGTTGCTGCCCGATCAGCTGATCCTAGGGGTTCCCCCGGCACACAGGGGGGAAGAAGATGAAGGGTATCCACAATGCCCTTTAGGAAGGAATGGTGCCCCCCAGAGGCGGCACCCGTCGGTGTTAGGCAAGCCGACAAAGGATTTCTCCTGAAAAATCCCATCCTCTAGCCCCGGACGAAGATATAGAGGAGCCCCTCGAGGACGAGGCCTCAACGCCACCAATCTTGCCGCCCACCAACATGCGCCACCACGGTTACGAAGCCTCCATCGCCATCTCCCCGAAGCCGATGTCACGGGGTCTGCAACATGGAGGCGAAGGGAAGCTCAAGATAGGGATAGCAGAACCGTGGCCGCGCGGGAGGGAACAACCTCCACCGCCTACAGCGGTAGTCGACTGGACGCGGCCGCAAGGCATACCAGTCCTAGTAGGGTCCTTGACACGCGACTCGCCGCCCCCTGACGCCGTACGCCGGCCATCACCGCGCTAGGTCCCGCTGTTGACCGCCCAGCCACACCTCCGCCATGAGCTCGCCTCCCCGCCGAGGAACCTCACGCGACGGGAAAAAGAGGGCTCGCCGCCGCCGGCATCACGCGGGCTTTGCCCGGTGGCGCACACCGGCGGCGGCCGGGGAGGAAGGGGACGTGGACTACTAAACATCACACATCAACCAAATCGCCCTTTGCCGGGCTCTAGCCATCGGGAGCCCACAACCACGAGGTGTCGAGGCCACGATGCCAACATCCGTCGTCTGCACGTTAACTGCACGGTAATCATCCATAATATAGCCGATTTCTTATTTAAGTCTAAATTTAAATATATTATCATACATCATCTAAACAAATATTGGTGCATCTATCTTGAATCTTGACTCATACGTGTTTGTAATGCAAATTTTATCATTATTTACTATACTGGTAAAATGATTTAACCTAGATGCATCAAAATTTTCGTGTGGCATAACTATCGACAAATTCCTTGGTCCGCCCATGGGCGTCGGCGTAGTGCGAGCACACCACCATCACACGCCTGGGCCTCACCGTAGTCCAAGAGGCCTCAGACGACACTGCCGGCGCCGCCGAGTACATGGCCGCCACGCCATCTCGGCATCTCGCACCACCCAGTTGTATGGCATGGACATGTTGGTCGACGACATTCAGGACGACGTGCACATGCTGTGTTTGGGCGAGAAGATCTAGGAGCTGGTAATCGAGAGCATGGCGTCAGCAGGTGGGTGCAGCATGCTAGTGATGATGAACAAACATGCTGGTGTGCTGGTATATACAGAAAACCTACGGCCCAATTACCAGTAAGCATCACAGGCTTTAGTACGTGCCAATTATCATTAAATCACACGGCTTTTGGTGGCATTCTAGTCTCGGCACCAGCGTAAGGCCTGTAGTTCGAAGTTTCCCGTTCAAAAAAAAACCTAAAATTAAGTTTATTTTAATTATTTCTTCAACAGTGACATGTGAGACCTCCTGTAAGAAAGAAACATAGTCACGTGTGCCAAAAGAGAACTATACAGGGGTCGTTTCGCAAAAACTACACTGCCACATGTCAGCTGCAGAATAAATTTGGACATATTTGCTCCCTCAATACAAGTTGTTGTATCATAGGTTAACGGTTTACAATTTATGAGACTAATTTGTATGTCATGGACAAGTTGTGGGACTAGGAGTGTAATTAGCTCTTTCCAATTCAGAACCTTGACCACTGAAGACAAATGGCTTACGCTCCTTACCGGGTTCAGTACCAAAATATTTACTCCACTCTTCGACATAATATCCTACAATTTGATAAGGAAGACTTAATATCCCTTATTTCTGATATGATATTTGATGTCTGACATCCCATTGGCTATTACACTATAGTCACGGTTTCACTAATATCCTACGATTTTATTTGACCACACTTACAGTGTTGTCATAGACCTGACATGGAAAAAACAACGCTCGGGGTATCAAATATAGTAGCTTACGGTTCATACTAATACCTTACGGTAACTATCGGCTATAATTAACAATATCAGTAACCCTCTGGCATAGGTAGAAGTACTCGGCGGAGAACAGTAATAGACAATAGTGATGTGACCGATGGTTATTGCACATTTGTGTAATTTTGTATACAATACCTCTAGCACCTTGAGGGGGTAAATAAATATGGCATTGATCGATCTAACAATGTCTAAACACCCATTGAAGAACTCGTCGAATAGGCAAACAACACATTAGAAATTAACCGCCAAAAAAGCTGGTAAAACCCTATTAGCAACTCATCGAGGCCAGTGCTCTGTTATGTTTCATTTGAAAAATAACATTTTCACTTATAAAGCAAAAAGTTGTCATAAAAAAGATCTAATCATCCAACGCACAATCAATGTATCCCTAAGTAAACATTCACTTCATTATCCATAGGACCAACCAACTTTTTATAAAAGCCAATAGCATGTTGTAAAATTTGAAAAACCCATATATCAATATCTTTTCTTGTTGAAAGAACGATATCATATTCTTTATTTTCTAAGGATAACACTGTCCATAAAATAAAGGGTTACTTAATATAGTGGCTGATATACTAGCTATCATGATTAAGCGCTCAAAGTCAGATGGTCAAGTTAAAGGTGTAATTCCACATCTAGTTGATGTTGGATTATCTATCCTACAATACATGGATGATACAATCCTCAAAATGGAACATGATATAAAAAACTAGAAATTTGAAGTTAATTCTATCAGCTTTCGAGCAACTTTCGGGTCTGAACATAAATTTTTATAAGAGTGAATTGTTTTGCTTCGATGAGGCTCAAGAAGAGACTAGTCTATATGTTGAGTTATTTGGCTGCGGACAAAGACAGTTTCCAATTAGGTATTATTCTGATACATAATCAGATACTTACAAATTCTGAATGGAGACTTGTTGAGAGAATAAAATTACGGTTAAGAAGTTGGAAAGGTAATTGTTATCCTTGGGGGAGATTGGTACTCATAAACTCAGTGCTAAGTAACATGGTACCATATATGATATTATGTTTCCAACTACCAAATGGGCTATTAAAATGATTCGCTTACTTCTGATCAAGATTCTTTCGACAGTGGGACAGTGGGAAAAAGAAATATCGTCAGGCTAAGGGGAGTGTATTTTTCCGCCCCAAAGACAAGGGTGGGCTAGGTATTCAGGATCTTGAGGCCAAGAGTACAACCCTTCTAGGTAAATGGCTCTTCAAGTTACTTACTATAGATGGGTTATGGAAAAACCTCCTTCAACAAAAATATGTTAGTTCGAAAGCGTTATCCCAGATATATTGGAAAGTGGCAGATTTATGGGCTGGTCTAATGGTGACAAAGAAACATTGCTTACACTTCGAACATTTTCAATTAAAGACATATCAGATATAGATTCTGGAAGGACAAGTGGCTAAATGCTACACTTCTAAAACATTATCCTACTTTGTACAATATTGTTCGTCATAAGAGTGATACACATCACGATTTTGGAGTCTTCTCCTCCAAATGTGGCGTTCATAACAAATTTACTTGGACCCAGGCTTGCTGCTTGGAATACCTTGCTTCAGCGCTTGACTTCAGTACATTTAGCACCTAGGTCTGATGATTTTCATTGTAATCTACATGATAAGAGTGAATTATCGGTTGATTGTATGTAAAATGCACTAGTCCAGTCAGACTTTACTAGTCGATAACAATAGAAAATTATGGATGATGAAGATATCTCTAAAGATCAAAAAAATTGTTTGATATATTCCTCGGGCGTTACTGTTACTAAAGGCAAACTTTGGCACAGTAGTACAAATGTGTTTTTTCTAATCATGATGATACATTAAATATATGTTCTTTCAGTGCAATTTTGCTCGTTCTATATGGTCAGTCATCCAAGTAGCTTCAGACTTGTGTCCACCTTGTAGTGTTGCTAATATATCTTGAAATTTGCTACCTGGTACATATAACAAGTATAGAATTCTTCTTATGGTGAGAGTGATTGCTATTATTTGATCACTACGGCTTTGTAAACATGATATAGTTTTTAATGATAAAAAACTTCTCTCTTCCATGTTATCTTCCAGTGTACTGGTATGCTCCATTTATTGTCGTCTCTACAACGTGTGGAGTTTCGTGACCTATTTTTGGATATGTGTACACGTCTCGACGATACGACAAGTGAATTTTTTACCCAACATGGATGACAACATAACTTCGGATCGGCCCTCCAATATCTTAGGCTTTTTCAATTTCTCATTTTGATATGTAATTCACCTTTTTTTTCCTTTTACGACTTCTAGAATTGGTAGGCTGTGTGCAAACTATTTATACAGAGGCTGGATGTAATGCTTAAAACTCTTTCAGCATTAAAGCGCACTTTATCGGAGAAAAAGTTAAACCTTTAGTTCTAACAAGTTCTTCTACTTTGATCTTTGAAACCATTTGGTCTCTTCCTCTCTTATAATACACATCAACTTAAGGCCCCTTCTTTTCAGCTTTTTGGACAGCTTCTCCCAGAAGCTATCCTCCACCAGCTTCTCTCAGAAACTCATCTTCAAAATTCGTTCAAACTTTTTAACTAGAAGTTTCAACGTCAATTTAAAATCAATTTAAAAGTATAAACGATTTTGGCAAATGAGATTCTGGGAGAAGCTGGTCGAGGGTAGCTTCTAGGAGAAGCTGCCCAAGAAGTTGAAAAGAAGGGGGCCTTAGTCTATACGTTTTCTTAATCAAATAAATATGCAAAAATAAACCAAACACCTCATTTTTCAATATCTATCATACCAATTTTCTTAGATTCACTCGTTTGTGGACTCTAGCAGGGGGCAGGGGCAAAGCGCTTGGGTCACCTTTTGCGGGGATATTAGTTCTTTGTCCTTTTGTGCGGCCTGTAATCAAAAGACCCAGTTAACCCTTGTCTCTTAATGAATTATTAAGGTAAATATTTTTCCTTTCTTTCAAAAAAGTCCTTAGACAAAAAGGTTATCTATTTCTTATAGAAAACTCTTATAGTTAATACTCCAGCCCTTCTGTTCCCTTCTCACTTTTCTAGCACTGTTCTACCAAACATCCATAGCGCTTTTTCCAAAAGCATGGCCATCCCAAGGTTTAGTAGCTACATCATCTATATCAGGTGTGGAATCAACACAACTCAAAATCGAAAGACTTGCTCACAGAATTACTCGATTTTCCATAAGTAATAACAACTAAAGGTAAGTGACTAGATACATCTCTAGATAGAAATTTAATGGATTAGTTGTTAGTACTAACCAAAAAAAATTATAGCTTCACAGCATTGGACAATCTGAACAATCAACCAGGCATCTCAGTTCACCTCATGTCTCGGTACTCAATAATGGGGTTAAAAAACATGTCTATTTGGCGAACCCTTATAGGTTTATTACAATCATTTACATTCCCAATTAAATTAAAGTCACAACCTAGAACAATAGGTAAGGAACTATAGCTAGAAACATGAACCGGCGGCTCACTCACAAAATTATCTTCATCTCTAGTATGTACAGATACAAATACCAGCAACTACCAGATCGAGCAGTACGTAGGAGTAGCAATATATATAGACATCTACAACAAACTGTCGTAGTTGTAGTTCTCCTCTTGCAGCACTCGGTCCACCAGCACCCCGCCGCACTGATCCCCGCGATTATTGTCTCTCAGACCCGCCGCCCCACGGCTGTCGTCGAGGTGCTGGCTGATGTCTAGGATGTTATCATAGTTCACCATCGGTGGCATGGTGGAGAAGGCGTCCATGCTGAGGCGGTGGTGATCGTGGGATGAAGACAGCGGTAGCTGGTAACGGTGGCTACTGACGAGGGACGGGAACTTCCCCGCAGGCGAGTGGTACTCCGGATCATGGTACGACGAGGAGCTGGCGTGGTTGTATCCCTTCACTGCAGCATCGCCGGCGATGATCTCCTGCTGGCTATCCATGGCGTACTCCGTGTCCACTTTGTTCTTGTAGAAAACTCTACACAGCACCCAATCCTCCTGCGCAAATAAAATTCAGATAGTAACACAATTCATGTCTACATTGCAAATTTATTTTAAGACTCGAAAGGAATCAGCAGGGGAGTCCCATGATTTGTCTTGGCGTGGGTAAATAATTTAGTCAGAGTACCTTGGGAGGGGAGTGAGGGTTCTCGATGCGGAACTCGTGCATGACCCAGCAGGACTTGGTGCCGTTGGGGGCGCGGCCGTGGTAGAAGACGAGGGTCTTGCGCATGCCCACAATGTCGGCGCGACCAGCGGAGGAGGAGGACGACGACCTGTGGTTGCGGATGACGCGGTCCTTGCCGGTGGCCTTCCAGTAGCCGGACTTGGTGGCGCGGTTGGTGCGCAGCCCCGTCGCGTATTTTCGGTCGCGGAAGCTGAAGAAGTACCACTCGTCCGTGCTCAGCTTCGCCACGTCTGCATATAGTGTACACAATACGTACGCCACCATGGGCGCAGCCGTACACACAATCAGGAAAAGAAACTCGAGTGGGTACGGTGTGCCTGGGTGGAGGCTGATTTAGGAAATGGATAGTAGTGCATACGCGACACGTATGTGCTTAATGAGAGATGAGGTTGTAGAGTACAATTAGGAAAATCTGAGTAGGAAATTTCGAAACATGGGGGAATAGTTTTTGTTCAATAATGATTGTAAATGTCTCGAAACACCAGGTTAAAATTATAGGAATGTAAACATCGGGGCATGCCCCCACTTCAAATCTTAAAGGGAAAACGTGTGCCAGAAGTAACACCGTTACTGGATTTGCGTAGCAGATGATATTCATATACTCCCTGTCCAAGAAATAGAAATAACTGATTTGATTTTGTCTAAATTCGAATGTATCTATATACTAAAATACGTCTAGATCTATTTAAATCTAGACAAATTGGCGGTATACATATATTTTTTACAGGGCATGGGTAGATGGGAGCAACAAGTAGGTAGTAGGCGATTGGGCAAATAATTAACATACCTGGCAGCTCCCATGGCTCGTGGACGTGCAGGTCCACCTCGACCATGGTCCCGGCTGGGGAGGCCCCGGCGAAGCGGTGGTGGTTGGCCACCTTGTTGTGCAGGTAGTGGCACACCAGCTCCTCGTCGCTGGGGTAGAAACGGAACCCCGGCGGCAGCGTCATCTCGATGTCCCTCAGCCCCATGTATCTGCTATCACACCTCCTCCTCCTTCCCCCAACAATTTGTAATAATCTGTACACTATGATGATGATGTGAATGGGCGATATGGCCGAGGGATGTCGCTGCCTCTACGACACGAGCACACCAAGCTAGGCCAAACAAGCTAGCAAGCTAGGGAGATCAAGACCCAAGAGAGAAGATCGGGAATGGTGAAGCTAGGTAGGAAGCAAGAATTAGGCGGGGCATAGCTATGTCAATGTTGCTGTAGCTTGAGCGGTGTGTGATGAATTGATGATATAGTCTGAGGTTGGGAATATATATATAGCTTGCCTCTGCCGGAACCTGGAAGAATAATTGTATGCAGCTAATAAGAGCCTATGAGTCTAGGGAGGAAGAAGTGTAGGGGAGCAAGCAACCTGGCCGCGCCGAGAGGAAGGGGTAGCAGCATCAGTACAGTGGGAAGATAGCTTGACGGGGCAATCCCTATCGTCCTCCCTTCGTGCGTGCGTCGGCCTGAGAAGCTGACGAGGATACGGATGAGAGATTGAGAGCAATCGCGGGGCAGCTATTAACTCGCACCGGTATGATGATAAATAGCTTAACTACCCTGTTGCTGCCGTCGCATCACCGGAGCTGGGGAAAACGGAGCTGCTCCAGGAGCGAAGGGAGGAGATGGAGGCGAGGACAGACGCGTGCCGGCTGTCCCGTTCGCAGGAATGCTTGCGCAGCACGTACTCGGAAGGTGATGGTGGACCGGTGGCTGCAGTAGCTACTAGGTAGAGAGAGGAGAGGAGAAGAGTGGGGGAAGAGGAGATCATGGTTCACGAGGGTTGCAGTATGGAGCAACATATATGGTACTGCACAGCGGATCAACCACACAACTAGTGACCAAAGCATAAGTACCAGTATTACAAATCATGTTATAAAATAAATAAAAAACATCGAGATATTTCAGATCTATCTGCACATCACGCTGCCATCCATGTCGGGAGAAAATATCCCTTGTTGTGTCCTCTAATCACGTACATTCCTTCATAAACAAGTCGTAAAACTCCATACGTTAGAGAGTAGTCCATAATCGGAGGATAGCCGTGGTCCGATAGATAACCTGCAGGAAAGTAGACACAATGTTATTAAAAATCTTGTCATTTCTACATAGCCAAAGCGACCAAATAATGACAAGGGCTCACATCCGAAATAAAATCCCGTATTCATCATTTATCCCATATAACCAGTTACAAAATACATTGGTTACCAAATACATTGGCAGTGCACGCACATCTAGCAACCGCGAAAATAATAAAAAGAACCCATTGGTAAAAGTTCAGGGAAAAATAAACATATTTCTAAACTATTTCAAGATGCATGCACGCCGTGGCGCTGCACTACTCCGGTAGCATCGCTCTAAGGGGCGCTACCCGCCTTGCCAGCATGGCACGCAGGTTCTAGGGGCCTGCACCGTCACGATAGGCGCTACCCTCCTGTTAGGGTTAAGTGGTTGTCGGCGCAGGTCCATCCCGCCCAACCGACACTCGAACCGTGGACGATCAGAGGATATGGCGGCGGCTCCTCTCTCCTCCTCCCAAATCGCTCTCCAAAAATAGCCAAATCTGAAGCTTTCCTTGGTGGATTTTTGGCCTCCATCCCTCTAATGTATTCTCCCATGAACCCCTCACTTTCATCCAAACAAATCCTAACATTGCCCCTATTTTTTGAAACCCTAGTTCATCATGCATTTTGAATCTTCTTCGGAACATTATAATTATTTTTGGATATTTAGCGATTTTTATGTCATTTTGTAAATATTTCTAGTTAACCATGCTTGCTTATATAGTTAGTTAACTAGTTATCTAATGAACATGTGTGTTTTTGTTGTCAATTTGTTAGAGTAATTGCTATAACATGTGTAGAACAAGTGGTAGAAACCTAGATCATTTGCATTTAGTTTACCGATTATATGACGAGAACTACTGCTATTTCTTATTAGTTGTTTTTTATCAAATATGTAGGATGTCAATTATGGACCAATATTATGATCTTGAACACTTTATGGCGGAGGGCAACGAGGTAATAGTAATTGACCATGCTAGTTCATATTTTCAGTTGGCATGGACATGTAATGTTCTAAGTTATATATTTTGAGGTCTTTCACGCCCGCGCATGTGGTCCCATGATGCCTCGTCCAATAATATGCTATACGACGAGCGATGCAACTTGTACATCGAGGACTCCTTCCATTCATCTAGCTGGTCAATCGGTCGACGCCAAACATGAACCATGTTGCAATCATGGTGCTTATTGACCGCTGGAGGCCGGAGATGAACAATTTTGACCTCTAGACCAGGGAGATAATTGTGACCCTTCAGGATGTTTCGATGATCCTGGCAGTTCCGAATGAGAGAGTTCTTGAGTGTTTTTAGCGTAGATTCTACAAGATGGAGCGGGCAGTTGTTTTCCCTTCTCTGTGTGGTTCCTCCAGAGAAGGAAGATCGACAAAAGATATAGTCTCCATTGGCGTTACTTATACTTGGATCAGCGGCCGCTTCAGCACGTTCCATTGGCGTTACTTATACTTGGATCGACAAAACATGTAGACATCTGGGAGTCCACTTTTCTTTACTGGAATTCCATCCATTTGTCAACCTTTGGTGTATACTTGTAATTCTTATTTCCCTTCTTATGCCCTACAATATGCTTATCCATTTCCAAGATGCAATGCAGAAAATACTCATTCAAGTTGTCAAATGTGTATTGAATTCTTTCATGGAAATGGACAAACACCCTTAAGCACATTACTGAAGCATTCTGCCATGTTCCTTGTCATATGACCATACCTCATGTCACCATCGTCAAAATCTCGATCCCACTTCATCCTCAAGGGCAAGTGCCTATTTGGAACTCGTAACCCCCTCCCCCTGACGCAAGATTTCTTTTGTTTGTACAATTTCGCAAAATGTTGGTCAGTGGAAGCGAGACAATAATGTTTTAGATCATTGGATAACTCCTTCTTCCCACATTCCCTATAGAAGCTAGTCACAAAATTCATCATGCACCATTGATGGTGCAAAGGAGCATGCCATGAAATGTCAATATCCATCATGTTGAGAATGTCGTGATGGCAGTCCGAGATAACACAACCTTCTCTTTCAGAGTGAATAACTTTGGTTCGCACTAGACGGATGAACCACTCCTAGTTACCATTGTTCTCTACCATAACCAAAGCCTAAGTCAAAGGCAACAACTAGTTATTGCTATCATTAACTATTGCAACCAGGGGTACCCTTGAATTGTCTGTTCATGAAGGTGCCATCGATGAACATCACCATCCTACAATGTTGAAATTTTGTTATGCTGAAAGCACATAATACATGGCTAAATACTTGGATAGTTGCACCATTGTAAATCCTACTTTTCTAGCCAAAAGGATCCACCACTGCATATATTGCCAGGTTACTTTCCTCCATTGCTCCCAAAAACCTAGGGAGTCGGTTGTATGCTTCCTCCCAATCACCATACAACATCTTAAATGCGGCTTGCTTGGCATTCCATGCCTTCTCGTACTTCACCCTATAACTAAAGTGGGGGAACACCATATCTATGACTTGCTTAATACTTAGCATTGGGAGTGCCTAAATGGAATTGAAAAGCTTGTAAGAAATGAACTCGGATGTCAATTTTTGGCGATCGTCCTTCAGAGTAACTTTATCAATCTTCTTGCCTTCGCATGTGTGAGGTCTTTCCCAGCTTGATATGTGCCATTGGTGCCCTACTTTTCATGGTCTTGCATGCACAATACATGTGCATCCATGATCGTCACATGTAAACATGTAATACTTCTTGGCGTCCTAGTGAAGCACCGTGTACGGTCGAATATACTTAACCATGTACACATTGATCCATGTATTAAATTTCTTTAAGGTTCTTAATTTCACTCCGGAACAAATCACATACTTTTTGTGATTCATATCCTTCTTCGAAGTTGTCCTTAGTCCAAGCACTATACTCGTGACACCTTCAACCATGGCTTTATCCATGAGATTAAGGTCATGGAACAATGATATCCCACGATCCCAGCCCACTACCTTGAAAGATTCAGCTTCTTTAGCCATGAATCAGTCCTCATCAACATCTTAGTCGGGACCATCGTCATGCGAGTACGATGCATAACATCGATTATAAGGGATGTCATTTTATTCCAGCGTATGTGCATTCCAAACCCAACATTATGTCTTTCCCTCCAACACAACTACATCAATTGGGACCATCCAATTCAAATCAGTCCTCACATTTCCCAAAACCTTGGCATGGATAGGACTATGATCAAGCACCATCATGACCTCCTCCGGGTCAAACTCGACTTTTCCTTTCAAAAAGGAGTCTTATCCACATGATGAATACTCTGTATTCTCACCAATCTATAGAATAATTATGACAACCCAAATGCATCACTGGTAAATAAATTTGCTAAGTTATGCATTTGAAAAATACAATAACAAAATCTACCTAGTCATGCCAAGCTTATCACAAAATCCTAGCCACATAAACTAACCCTAAATTGATCTTGTCCTAACTAAATCTAACAAAAACCCTAATCCTAACCTACAAATCTTAACTATTGGCCAACACAACAAGAATAAACCTTGCATCTTTGATCAATGGAATTTCTATTGTTTCCAAGATTTGGACAAATGCCACCAAAATATATATATTTAAACCATAGAAAACCAAGGGAGATGGGGGAGTACCCTATGCACTTGGAGGAGGGTTCGAAATCAACAAAGAAATCGAATCAAAATGGAGAGGTTTGAGTAGGGTGAGTTGGGAGAGAGAGAGAGGGAGCTTCGAGGTCAAGAAGAGGGACAATTTGGCTAGGGGTAGAGAGGTGGGCGGCCCACAGACGGCTCCAACCACTTAACCCTCTCCAGAGGGTAGTGCCCCTGATCAAGGTGCTATGCTACATGGTGTAACTCCGCTCACCGTGGTGCTAACTAACTGATCCCCGGGGTGCACGTGCCACGCTGGCAAGGCGGGTAGCGCCTCTCTGACGGCACTATTAGGTCGATGGTTGTGTCCCAGAAAAAGGTGCTACCAAAAAGTGTTAGTTTATTAAATAGTTTCGGGTAAGGTTTTTTTCCTGAACTTTCGCTGAGAGATTATTTTGTCGTCCGTATTCGACTCTGGCAACAGCAACGGCATGTCTAGTTTTTATTAATATATCAGTATACTCCATATGGCCTTGTTCATCCATCCATCATGTCTGGCTTGTTACTTATCCTTAGTGCATGTACAATGGGGTTACGTCATTCTTCTCTTAGATTTTCCACTACCACGTTGGATTTTTGCTTTGTTCGAGGGGAGAGAATTGCGAGAGACAAGATTGTCTTCTTTTAGCTAAGAGATGGTCTCTTAGAAAATAAGGAAAGACTATTTTCTCCGTTGTATTACTAAAATTTCATTGATTCTCACTAATTGCTATAGAAGATAATAAAAGATAGGGAGCGCCTAGAGCTCAGCCGACTGAGATTTATTTAAATCCTTGTTGGTTGGCATCATCCTACTTTGTGACATATGAACAATTTTTTATCTCATTTACAACCCACATGGAAATCTCGGATCGTATGAATCATGAGGAGGATCCTATGTGAGAGAGGTGACTAGGATTTAGCAAGTTTTCGGACGCCTGAAAACTAGCAAATAGCGCCTAGAGCTTAGTAATATCAGGCGACTGATATCGTCCTACTATTTGTGACCCATGAAAAAAAATTACCTCATAAACAAAATATTAATACATGAACAAAACAAATTGTACCTCGTGAATAAAGTTTTTGTGTTGTATGAACAATTTTTTTGGTGCGTGAACATTTTTCTCAGTTACAACCAACATGCAACTCTCATATCTCACGAATCATGAGACAGATCCAATGGTGAGAGAGTTGACTAAGATTTAGCAACTTCTCGGACGACCGAGAACTAGCAAATACGTAAAAGATAATGCACCTTACGACTTATATTGATGTATTTTCTAAATAACGTGGAGGGTCGAGAAAAGACTCGCCTTCTCTACCGTTGTACGTGCCCGTCAAATAAGCTCATGTGTTTGCACAAATTACTTAAGCTTACTTGATTGAACAAATCAATAAATGATTCGACTAAAATAGGATGTGATTACTTACACTGGTGAAAAAATGGCCTCTAGTCCCGGTTCATAAGGGCCATTGGTCCCGGTTCCAGAACCGGGACCAATCACTCGGGACTAATGCTAGTCCCGGTTCACGCACGAACCGGGACCAACGGGTCTCCACGTGGGCGGGCGAGCTACGAGGGGGGGTGGATCATTGGTCCCGGTTCGTGGGAAAAACCGAGACCAATGGGTCCCCACGTGGCAGCACCAGAGACGGGTGGGGGTGGATCACTGGTCCCGGTTCTTGGCACGAACCGGGATCGTTGGTATCTGTGCCGCGGCAGGGTTTTGTGCCGTGGCAGGATTTTCGGGCTATTTTTCTGCCGCGGCAGGATTTCGGGCTATTTTTCTGCCACAGCAGGATTTTTTTCTAAATTTAATGGTACTACATATATACAGCAATAATGAAACCACGATATATATATTACACATCATGCATGATCACAAATATATACACCGTCTCATCTGTCTTCTTGGTCGAAACATATTATAATTACAAACTTTACTCTCACACGAATTTGATCTAATTTACATTTCTTTTATACACTTCACCCTTCCAAATGAAGTGGGTAATAGTATTCTCCTTTCGGATCTATGACTTGTTCTAACAAGAATCCGGCAATTTCCTCTTGAATTGCTTACACGCGTTCTTGTGATAGAAGACCATCCTGCATCCGTTCGATCTAATATAAAGAAGGGGATCAATATATATGAATGAAACTAAACACAATTGGTGGTAATAAAATAAAGTTGTGATTATTTTTTATCGTACTTCAATTTTTTTGATGTTCCGGTCTGCCCCCTTCTCTTTGGTCGTCTGGCGAATGAACTCGCAGACATAGTATCCACATAAGTTATTCCCGGCTTCCTGCCTCACGCACTTTACGAGAACGGAGTTCAATCAAAATAATAATCAAGCATGATAATGGTGGTATTGAAACTAGAATCAAAGAGATGCGTGGATCTAGCAAGTAGTACTTACAGTCAATGGTTGAAATGTAAACTCTGGCTTCCAAACACCCCTAGTTTTGGCGGTGAACCGTTTCCAAGCCCTCTGGAGGCATTCCTGCATGTCCGCCCACTTTTCTAATGGTGTGCATTTCGAGTCCAGGACTTTTACTACTCCGGTGTCAACAGAAATGATTAAGAGAATATAGTGGAAGCTTGACACACTAACAAAATATAACACGAGTCAATTATACGCTCAACATCGAGTAATCGAAAATAGAATATGTACAAGACAGTTACACTCACGCAGCGTTGTAAGGAAATAGTATTTCCCTTCTGTTGCTGAAATACTTCAACGTTTGGAACAAGTTATCCTCTGTCTCTTTGGGATTTGTTTTTAGAGTAACTTCATGAACGAAATTACAGTCAACAAACCCAAGGTCAAAGATTTGTCCTTTGTTGCATTCTTCAATCTTCATTCTGCAAATATAATTAGTATAGTGATTAGTAAGATTATACAAGCAACAAATGAGATGAGCTAGAAAGACTTAATTACAGAAATTAATAATACTTACAAACAATAGGCACTGACGATAGCTTTGTCAAGGGCGTCTTGTTGGTAAAACTGAAATAATTCTGGAAATTCAATCAGTATGAAGCCATCTCCATGACCGTAATGGTGGTGTTTATATGCAGCATAGATCCAGTTTTTGGAATCAGCACAGGCTTGGATGTATCATTTATGCAGTCTTCGCATTTTTGTTGGTATATCTTTGACTAACTCGGGTTTGACGAGAGGAGCCCCGTACTGGTACACGTATGCTGTTTCTTGGTACCCCTCGAACTCATGCATACGGATCATGTACTCGGTAATAGATAGTCCATATAATTGGGCTTTTTCTCCGTACAGTCAAACAAACTCTGGATCAATGTTCGGATCATGCCGCTCCTGGATCATCCACTCATTGGTATCGTACACTTTGAGCGGTTCGATCGATTGATTTTTCTGTTGTCCGAGCTGGGCAACTTCTTTCCCGACTCTCTGCTCTTTTGCCTCAGCCGACTTGGTAATAGAGCGATTATAGTCTGATGTGAGCGCTATGGGTTGGTGAAGCTGAATCTTAAGCGCGGCTGCTTTGGCTTTATCTTCTGCGGTGACCGGGAAAAATGCCTCTATCGCCTTTTTCTTGTTAGCCATGTCAATCTTCCACTTTTCATAATGGGCAGCTGCGGCCGCATCAGTTTCCTCATCTGTCTTCTCGCAAGGTAGCTTCTTCATATTCTGATGAGGTACTCTTGGGAGGGGCGATTGCTTACGTTTCGGTGATCGGAATGTGCTCTTGCTGTTGCTGGTGGTGCTGCCCCCCTTAGTATACTTCCGCTTTTGTCTCTGAGGCTCAGGGGACGGAGACGGCTGACGCGGCGGTGGAGACGGCTGAGGCGGCGATGGAGACGGTTGCGCTGAGCGGTGAGGCGGTGAAGGCGACGGTTGCGCTGGAGAATGGTGAGGTGGCGGCGAAGGTGGATTTCTGCTCTAAGGAGTGGGTGGCCTTGGCGGCACATAATTTGGAAGCATGATGCGCTCCTTTAGCCATAGAATAGTCCCCCCTTTGGCTTCTCCTAGTTGAGTCAGCTCCATATCTTCCCCTGCAGAGTGCTCTAGCTTCAGCTCCTCAAAATCTTCTTCACCTCATCCACCGTGACGACAGCGTACCCTTTTGGAACCGGTCTGCAATGCCAAGTTGGGTTAGGCCCAATTGGTACCGCCATGCCGATCGCCGCCGTCACCCTTAAGTTCATAACCTGCAGCTTTTAGCTCACAAGCTGTTGTCTCCGTGATATCATCCACTGGGTAGCGTTTAGGAGAAGATGTCGGCGGTGCATCATCATCAACATCATGGAGCTGCGTGGAAGCGACGCTGCTTTTCTTATTCGATGGGGCGCCGGTACCCTCGAATGCAGCTTCTACCACGTGCCGCTGAGATTGGCCGCTAGTACCTTGCTGGCTAAGTATGTCGAGTTGATCCTGGTGTCGTTTTAATGCTTCTTCTACATTACGCAGTCGGTCTGCAACGGCCGCTTTCTCAGCTGCCTTCCTTTCCTTTCTCCTCTGATGGCTTTTATCGGGATATCTCTTCATTTCCGGGGGGAAGGCAACCTTCCACGGCTTGGAGCCTGGTGTGCCTCGTGCTCGTCCGTCGTGTTCAGGATTTTTAAGGGCCCGTGTGAGCTCGTCGTTCTCTCTATCGGGAACGAACCGTCCCGCTGCAACATCATCTACTGCATTTCTAATATTGTCGATGGGCAGTAGGGGATCATCTTTGTGTTTCTGATTATATATTGCCCTCCCTTCTTTGTCGATGGTCTGATCCCGGCAGCTATGTAATTGACCTCAAGTGCATCCCACTTAGGCATGCAACCGGCGTAGCCAGCAGGCCCCATGTTATGATGGTTTAGTTTCTTAGCAGCGTTCTCCGTATTTATCCTAGACCTTTCCTTAGCTTTCTCCGATGTCTTGTAGTTCACAAAATCCTCCCACTGGTGTCTTAACTTAGCATAGCCGGCTTCATCGAAATTCGGAGTCTTCTCTACCTTGACAAAGTTATGGTACAGTTTCTTCTTCCAGTTCTTGAATGCATCGGCCATCTTGCTAAGATCAAACTTCTTGACTCTTTGCACAAGCTCCCTTCTTGCTCTCTCCTCCTCATCTGGAGTCACATCTGGTTCCGGCAGGAGGAAATTAGTCATGAGCTTGTCAAAAAGCTTATCTTTCGCATTGTCGCCGACATACGGGACTCCACCGCCGATTGGCCGATTCCATTCTTGAACGGTGATCGGGATGTAGTCCCTCACAAGAACTCCGCATTGCTTGACAAATTTTCTTGCGACATCGATGGGAGCTTGCGGTTCGCCATCTACACCGACCACGTCGATCCTATACCTCATAGTGTCATCCAACTTTTTGTTGGGCCTCGTTTCGTTCTTACGGAAGAAGTTCTCGATCCGGAGGGCTAAAAGAAGAAAGAGTGTTAATATATGCAGGTATAATAGACAACAACATTTTAATTACAAAAATACATATATACACCTCGCCGGTGTTTGCGAGATTTAAGGTTCCGCCGGAGCCGTCGCCTTCTTCCTTATCGGCTTCTTCCTGTCCCAGGCTTCGGCTTCTACCTCACCGGAGCCGTCTCCTCGGTTGAGAGACTCATCTCCCTGACCATAATCGTTCAGAAACTCACTCGTGACATCGATATCGATATCTTCATTTTCGCAGATCATCCCTTGGAGGATGTTTTCCTGATGTGTTGGATCCATAGTATCTGCAAGTTAAACAATCAACACATGGCAAGTTAAACATAGTTGAAATTTAACCCTAAGGCATGCTTGGCAATTTAAGTGAGATCGAGAGGGTCCAAACCATAGTACAGGAGAGACCCCGAAATCACCTACGAGGGGTTGATTTCATTCTCTTATTAAACTTGTAATTAAAGTTGTTGAACAATGCATGATTATGAGTCTATTGTGTAGATCTCATTTTTCTGAACATTTTGATATATTATACATATTTTTTTGACTTAGAAATAATTAGTTATTAAATTTATAAGATTAAACTCTTTTCTGAAATTATTTAAACATTTATTAAACTTTTATTGCGTCAGCATAGGTAAAGGCTGACGTCACCTAAGGACGGGAACCTTTTCTCACAGATGCATTGCCTACCCACAGTGACTGACTAGTGAGGCTAGGGCCACGTCGGGCTGCCACGCTAGCAGAGCTTACTCGACGCCCACGTCAGGGCGCCACATGAGCGCCACCTTGGCGCCACATGGGCTCGCCGGAGGGCACGTCGGCTGGCGGTGGTTAGCGGCACTAGAGTGCTTGCTGGAACGCGCAGAAGGTCGGGTTCGAACGAGCGCGTCGCGAGGAAGCTAACGGTGGTCGCGTCGCTCCTTATTGGCCATCGGAGCGTCGTCTACGACGGCGGCCGACGGCGGCAGACAGTGGCACTCGGCAACAGACGGTGGTGGAGCGAGAGAGAGAGAAAGGAGAGGTCCTGGAGGACCAGCGGCTCACCACGAAGACGATGGATGGGTCGACGAGGCCGGAGGAGCTCGGAAGCAGCGGCAACCGCGACGGCCGGAGTCGGAGCAGACGGTGACCGTGGCGTCGATTTCCAGCGTGTGCGGTCGATTCCTCAGACGGTGGTGGCGCGGCGGCGGCGGGCGTCGACGGCATGAAGCGACCGCTCTGGATTTGGGCAGCCTACCGGCGTGATTTTGCTCCGCCGCAAATTTTCCTTAGCCGCGCGTCGATGTGCTCTGTGAATTGGGGGAGTTGGGGAGGAGGAAGGTCGGGCCTATTAACTGTACAGACCACTAGTCCCGGGTCATCCTAATAACCAGGACCAAAGGACCAACGGTCCCGGTTCGTGCCACCAACCGGGACCAAAGGTCTGGGGCACGAGCGTTGATGTGTTGCCACGTGCACGGCCGTTGGTCCCGGTTAGTCCTACCACCCGGGACCAAAGGATCAATGGTCCCGGTTCGTGCCATCAACCGGGACCAAAGGCGTGTTAATGGCAGCGCGCGCATCCAGGGATCATCGGTCCCGGTTCGTGGGACGAATCGGGATCGTTGACCCGTTTTTTCAGATTTTGGCAAACCTTTTGGTTTTCCCGCCATTTTCAAATTTGTTTCTTCTTTAATTAATAAGATGTTTCAATTTAAGATGATTATTTATTTGGAATTTTAAAAAACTTTTAACAAGAAAAGTGCTTCAATTTAAATAACTAATCAAAAACTATTTTCTGTTTTCAAATATTTTTATTTGAATTATACAATTGTACTATTTACAATTAAAATTGCATTAACAAAATATTTATTGCATAATTTGGAATTTTAAAAAACTTTTAATAGGCAAAATGTTTCAATTTAAATAACTAATCAAAAACCATTTTCTATTTTTAAATATTTTTATTTGAACTATACAATTGTACTATTTATAATTAAAATTGCATTAACAAAATATTTATTGCATAATTTGGAATTTTAAAAACTTTTAACAGGAAAAGTGCTTCAATTTAAATAACTAATCAAAAACCATTTTCTGTTTTCAAATATTTTTATTTGAACTATACAATTGTACTATTTACAAATAAAATTGCATTAACAAAATATTTATTGCATAATTTGGAATTTTAAAAAACTTTTCAAGATTTGAACTACAAGTACATGATATAATGCCTGTGAATTTTATAAAAAATCATTTATAGGTTCACAACATGCTATTTCATCAGAGATCCACTTCACGTTCAGCGAGGCTCAGCCCCGGGCTAAGAAGCTTCATGACCGCCGTTTTGAATATAGTTTGAAACGGGCATAAGAAATTCAAAAATGATCCAAACAATGTGAAACCTTCGCGTGGTGTCATATTATGTGTCACAGTTGCAAGGAAAAATATTGAACTTGAAAAATTGCAAAAATCATAAAAAATCCTTCACAAAATGACCTATCATGTTCGAGGTTTCATGGCATTTAGGTCAAACCACCAATGTTATGGCTAGAATCAGGGCATAGTTTGTGATAATATGCCCATATTGTGCATACATGTGCATCTTGGGATGGCTTACGATGTTGCAGGAGGAAGTTTTCCCTTTCGACACACAAAAAAGCCAATTTCCATTTTTGAGGTGCCGAAATCGGGGTGTTCTGTGAAGCAACCACCAAATTAAAGTTTGGCATTGGTACCAAACCATTTTTAAAAAATACTATACCACCTTATATGGACAATTTCCCAACTGGTGTATCTGGAACCTTTCTGTCCATCCCTCATGAAAAAGACAAATTCCTGCCGAATCGGTAGGAGGTTGCTAAGATTTGAACTACAAGTACATGATATAATGCTTGTGAATTTTAAAAAAAATCATTTATAGGTTCACAACATGCTATTTCATCAGAGATCCACTTCAAGTTCAGCGAGGCTCAGCCCCGGGCTAAGAAGCTTCATGCCCGCCGTTTTGAATATAGTTTGAAACGGGCATAAGAAATTCAAAAATGATCCAAACAATGTGAAACCTTCACGTGGTGTCATATTATGTGTCACAGTTACAAGGAAAAATATTGAACTTGAAAAGTTACAAACATCATAAAAAATCCTTCACAAAATGACCTATCATGTTCGAGGTTTCATGGCATTTAGGTCAAACCACCAATGTTATCGCTAGAATCAGGGCATAGTTTGTGATAATGTGCCCATATTGTGCACACATATGCATCTTGGGTAACCTTTAGTCCCGGCTGGTGGGTGCAAACGAGACTAAAGATGCCGGTGGGATAAGGACGCGTGGGTAACCTTTAGTCCTGGCTGGTGGGTGCAACCGAGACTAAAGATGCCGGTGGGATAAGGACGCGTGGGTAACCTTTAGTCCTGGCTGGTGGGTGCAACCGAGACTAAAGATGCCGGTGGGATAAGGACGCGTGGGTAATCTTTAGTCCTAGCTGGTGGGTGCAACCGAGACTAAAGATGTCGGTGGGATAAGGACACGTGGGTAACCTTTAGTCCCAGCTGGTGGGTGCAACCGAGACTAAAGCTGTCGGTGGGATAAGGACACGTGGGTAACCTTTAGTCCCGGCTGATGGGTGAAACCGAGACTAAAGCTGTCGGTGGGATAAGGACGCGTGGGTAACCTTTAGTCCCGGCTGGTGGGTGCAACCGAGACTAAAGTTGTCGACCGGATAAGGACGCGTGGGTAACCTTTAGTCCCGGCTGGTGGGTGCAACCGAGACTAAAGCTGTCGGCGGGATAAGGACGTGTGGGTGGACGCATTGCTCGATGAGATAAAGCATGTAGAGCACGACGCCCTGTCGGAGGAACAAGACAAAGTAGAAGCGGTGTTGTGCCTATAAAAGGACCATCGATACGCCATGGCAAGCAGCTCAACAAGCCAACATAGGTAGAGAGAGTTTCATCCCCATGGATGGAGGGTTGGGAAATCTCCTGTGGCGGAGCTTCTCGAAGATGTCGTTGGTGCACACGCCCTACGGCATCTTCGGAAGCTCCGCCTCGGAAAAATTTCCCTGCAAGCCCGTGAAAGACTCCATCTCCTCTAACATTGTTGGGGAAAGGGTTGAGAAATCTCCCGTGGCGGAGCTTCTCGAAGATGTCGTTGGTGCACACGCCCTATGGCATCTTCGGAAGCTCCGCCTCGGAAAAATTTCCCTGCAAGCCCGTGAAAGACTCCATCTCCTCTAACAGTGTTGGGGAAAGGGTTGAGAAATCTCCCGTGGCAGAGCTTCTCGAAGATGTCGTTGGTGCACACGCCCTACGACATCTTCGGAAGCTCCGCCTCAGAAAAATTTCCCTGCAAGCCCGTGAAATACTCCATTACATAAAGTTTCGATACATCACATAAAGTTTCCATACATCACATAAAGTTTCCATACATTACATAGATTTACATAGGGTTTAGGGTTTAGGATATGAATCCTTCGTTGCGTATGTCGATCCCTTGCCTATGATCTCTTCTTAGGCCGTAACCATGGAGCATCTTCTTTGCTTAACGGGATGCTTAGGTCAGTTTTCACGGTGAAGGGCGGAATTTCATCAAACTTATCATAATCTGCTGACATGTCTGTCTTGTCCTCGACTCCTGCGATGTTTCTTTTCCCTAAAAGAACTATGTGACACCGGGGCTCATCGTCTGATGTATTTGTTTCCTTATTTTTTCTTTTTTGCGGTCTAGAGGACATGTCCTTCACATAAAAAACCTGAGCCACATCATTGGCTAGGACGAATGGTCCGTCTCTGTAACCAAGATTCTTGAGATCCACTGTTGTCATTCAGTACAGCTGGTCTACCTTTACCCCTTCTCCATTCATGTTGACCCAACTGCACCGAAACAATGGGACCTTAAAAGTAGGTCCATAGTCAAGTTCCCATATCTCCTCTATGTAACCATAGTATGTGTCCTTTTTCCCATTCTCGCATGTTGCATCAAAGCGGACACCACTGTTTTGGTTGGTGCTCTTTTTATCTTGGGCAATCGTGTAAAATCTATTCCCATTTATCTCGTACCCTTGGAAAGTCAATACAGTCGCAGATGGTGTTGCGGCCAACAAGTAGAGATGATCTCCAATAGTGGTGTCATTCATGAGATGTAATTGCAACCAAGTGCCGAAAGTCTCCATGTGAATTTTTTTAATCCAGTAGTCATCCTTCCCTGGGAACTTGGAGCGTACAACATTCATGTGTTCCTCGATATACGGAGCCACGAAGGTAGAACTTTGGAGAACTATGTAGTGTGCTTGATTCAAAGAATGTCCGTCCCTAAATATCATTGCTTTCTTTCCTAGCGTGCCTTTTCCACTCAGTCTCCCCTCATACTGTGATTCAGGAACACCAATCGGCTTAAGATCAGGAAGAAAGTCTACACAGAACCCAATGACCTCCTCTGTTCCATAGCCCTTGGAGATGCTTCCTTCTGGCCTAGCACGATTACGAACATATTTATTTAAGACTCCCATGAACCTCTCGAAGGGGAACATATTGTGCAGAAATACAGGACCGGGAATGTAAATCTCATCGACTAGGTGAACTAAGAGACGCGTCATAATATTGAAGAAGGACAGGGGGAACACCAACTCAAAACTGACAAGACATTGGACCACATCCTTATGTAGCCTTTCCAGACTTTCTCGATCGATTACCTTCTGAGATATTGCATTGAGGAATGCACATAGCTTCACAATGGCTAATCGAACATTTTCCGGTAGAAGCCCTCTCAATGCAACCGGAAGCAACAGTGTCATAATAACGTGGCAATCATGAGACTTCAGGTTCTGAAATTTTTTCTCTGCCATATTTATTATTCCCTTTATATTTGATGAGAAGCCAGCCGGGACCTTGATACTGTAAAGGACTTCAAAAAAGATTTCCTTCTCTGCTTTGGTAAGAGCGTAGCTACTTAAGTATTTACGTCCTTTATCAGTATGCTTGTTGTGTGGGTCTTTGATACGTTGCTGGTCCTCCCGTGCTTCTGGTGTATCTTTTGTCTTCCCATACACGCCCAGGAAGCCTAGCAGGTTCACGCAAAGATTCTTCGTCACGTGCATCACGTCGATTGAAGAACGGACCTCTAGGTCTTTCCAATACTCAAGCTCCCAAAATAAAGATTTCTTTTTCCACATGGCTGTGTGTCCGGTAATGGGGTCTTTCAGAACAGATTGACCGTGAGCACCCTTTTCAAAGATTACTTCTAGGTCCTTCACCATACCAAATACATCACCACCTTTAGGGAGCTGAGGCTTCTTTCGGTAATCTGCCTCACCGTTGAAATTCTTGCCTTTCTTTTTTACTTGATGATTGGTCAGAAGAAATTTACGACACCCCAGGTACACAACCTTCTTATATTTATCCAAATATGTACCTTTAGTATTATCTAAACAGTGCGTGCATGCATTGTATCCCTTGTTTGACTGTCCTAAAATGTTACTAAGAGCAGGCAAATCATTGATGGTTACGAACAACAACGCTCGTAGGTCAAATGTCTCCTGTTTGTGCTCATCCCACACCTTTACACCTGGTTCTGCCCACAACTACAAAAGTTCATCGACTAATGGCCTTAGGTATACATCAATATCGTTGCCGGGTTGCTTCGGTCCTTGGATGAGCACTGGCATCATAATGAACTTCCGCTTCATGCACAACCAAGGAGGAAGGTTGTAGATATATAGAATCACTGGCCAGGTGTTGTGACTACAGCTCTGCTCCCCAAAAGGATTCATGTCGTCTGTACTTAGACCAAACCATAAGTTCCTCGCGTCACCTGCAAAGTTCGAGTACTTTCTCTCGATGTTTCTCCACTGCGACCCATCGGCAGGGTGTCTCAGTTTCCTGTCTTTCTTACGCTCTTCTTTGTGCCATCGCAACAACCTAGCATGCTCTTTATTTCTGAATAGACGTTTCAACCGTGGTATTATAGGAGCATACCACATAACCTTAGCAGGAACCTTCTTCCTGGAGGGCTCGTCATCGCCGTCAACATCACCGGGATCATCTTGTCTGATCTTGTATCGACATGCATTGCTTACCGGGCATTTATCCATATTCTCGTACTTCTCATCGCGGTACAGGATGCAGTCATTAATGCATGCATGTATCTTCTCCACATCTAATCCTAGAGGGCAGATAGTCTTCTTTGCTTCGTACGTTATCTCGGGCAGCTCGTTATCCTTTGGAAGCTTCGGCTTCATTATTTTCAGTAACTTCTCAAATCCCTTGTCAGATAAGCCAGTCTCTGTGTTCCATTTTAGCAGTTCAAGTGTGGTACCGAGCTTTGTGCTGCCATCTTCGCAATTTGGGTACAACAACTTTTTGTGATCCTTTTGCATGGCCTCCAACTTAAGCTTCTCCCTTTCTGTATCACATTGTTGCTTTGCATCAGAAATGACCCGACCAAGACCATCAGCGGGCTCATATGATGCCCGTTGTTCTTCTTCATTGCCGCCTCCCTCTTCTTCATTGTCTTCCATTGCAGTATCACCGTATTCTTCAGGGGACATAGGATAACTGTCATCATCCTCCTCTTCTTCATTTTGTTCCAGCCGAACCCCTCTTTCTCCATGCATGGCCCAACAATAATATCCGGGCATAAAACCTCTCCGAAGCAGATGGCTTTGATAGATTCTCGGAGCAGAGTGCTCCGCCACGTTCCGACAGTCGACGTAGGGACAAGGCATAAAATTATCCACTTTATTTGCCTTAGCCAAATCGATAAATTTATGGAGGCCTGCAATAAAATCGGAATGGCGTCGGTCGCCATACATCCATCGCATCTGTGCATCGATCTGCGTCATAATAATTAACCATTACAATAACATCGTGAATAGTAAAATGACCACCCTACATGGACAGATGCAATATTTTTGTATCAGTTACAGATAAAGAAGATAAGGTTGCTAACCTCAGCCGAGGATACCGTGTTGTGCGAACTAAAGTGTGGCTCGGACATTTCGTCGAACACCTTGTGTGCAATCAAAGAAAAAAAAGCTAGCACCCACTCCTCACACACAATCCAGCAAAATTTGGTGGGCAAAGGGCTGGGCTTATATATAGCCAGGGGAGGGTTTTTGGTCCCGGTTATTGCCACGACCCGGGAACAAAGCCCCTCCCGCGCGACACGTGGCGGCCCAGCAGCTCGCACCCCACCCAGGTCATTGGTCCCGGTTGATGGCACGACCCGGGACCAATGACTTCGGTGGGGGGCGCGCTGCTGGGCCGCCACGTGTCGCGCGGGAGGGGCTTTGGTCCCGGGTCGTGGCAATAACCGGGACCAATGCCTATGTTGCTTCGTCGTCCCCGTGCATAAATATGAGGCCACATCGCTCGCTTTCGCCATCGCCTCTGCCTATCTGCAGTCCCTCTCCACCCCACCACTTTGCCTCTCCACCGTGTCGTCGTTTCGCCTCCCCTCCCTCTCCAATCTCCACCGCGCCGTCATGGAGGTGCCCACGCTCAACCACTACGAGGCGGCGCAGTTTGCGATCTACGGCATCCTCGTGCCGCCGCGCGCGACCCTTCCCGCCGGATTTCGCATCAGCGAGGGGGGTGTGCCGGTGGCTCCGCTCCTCAACCCCCGCGGATACGAGATGGAGTACGTCATCGCGGAGCGTCGCCGCCAACTGCCCACGTGCATTAGGGCGTTGCCCCGGTACGCGGCGGGCGGCGAGTATTGGCCCATGCTGTTCAAGAAGGAGTGGAAGGCCAAGCTTGGCAACCGTTTCGTGGACGGACGCCTGGTGCACCCGGATCGCCGCAACCAAGAAGGGCGGGAGTTGTTCTGGTCCGTCCCTGGACGGACCATCTACACCGCCATCGACGCCGCTATGCGCGCAGACGAGCTCCGTCTCCCGAACAACGCCGAAATCGTGGAGATTTCGTCCGACGACGACGAGGAAGCCGGCGGCACGGAGGACAACGGCTCGGAGGACAGCGGTAGCGGAAGTGTTGTCGACTAGAAATTTATAAAGTCGCATCTTTATTTGTATGGAAAAATTTGTGATCGAATAATAAAATGTTTTAATTTAGACCTTTGTCTCGATTAATTCCTGAAAGATTTGTTCAAAAATAGTGATCAATTCAATTTCTACCTCGAATTAATTTCTGCCTCGAATTAATTTCTGCGCCGAATTAATTTACATTAATTCCTTACCCGCAAAAAAAATTACATTAAATCCTGGACTGCTGACCGTCGCGGGGTTTTTGTTCCCGGTTTTTGGCATGAACCGGGATCAATGCCTCGCAGAGAGCCACGTGTGCG
Source organism: Avena eriantha (assembly GCA_910589775.1). Lineage (NCBI taxonomy): Eukaryota > Viridiplantae > Streptophyta > Magnoliopsida > Poales > Poaceae > Avena > Avena eriantha. The sequence goes on from OU342745.1 coordinate 424,871,811, forward strand.
TCGCGGGGTCATTGGTCCCGGTTCGTGCCACAAACCGGGACCAATGCTTACAGATGAACCGGGACCAATGCCCTGGTGGCATGAACCGGGACCGGTGTCTGGCATTGGTCCCGATTACGGAAACGAACCGGGAGCAATGGAATTTGGGCGCTGGACCAAAGGCCCTCTTTCTACTAGTGTTAACATCCTAATTATTAATTAATTACTAGCAAGGGACGTTGGCGTAGCTAGGGAGGCAGGAATTAGTTTAAAGCAAGGGATCATCTACACCTAATTACGAGAAGTACTAATCGAGAAGATGCCACGGAGCAGTAATAATGTACTGTAGCTGACGATCAGTGTCATATATTAATTGCTCTAGTCTTTTCCATCTCCTTTTTATAAAACACGTACGTACGATTTGCTCTTATTAACCTCAGGTGTCCCGCTTTACGGTGCCAGTGCTACTGCTAGGCGATAAAGGGGGTAGATCAGAGAGCTACAAGGCGGTACGCCGTACGTACGTGCATTCCCGGCGCCAAGGAACCGCGATGTCAGCAATTAATAGTTTCACTGTCTCAGCTAATTAAGCACCCAATCGGCCCTCATCTTTTGCTCTACGCGTTGAAGCAAACGTAGACGACACAATCGAAATCGATCCCTAATTAATGTGTATGCATGTGTACATCCTATCAGATTCTCCATGTGAAAAAGAGGCATAGGTGTGGGACGATAACTGTTCGGCCGTGTAACTTAAGTTGATTACGCACAGGATCTAGCTAAATCTATTCATGCACAGTGTATGTATGTATCGATCATCACTGATGGAGAGTACACACATCATAGTATATACTGTACTACATCAGGTGTTTATATGCATATATATTGCACAAGTACTCGTATATATCCTCTATTCCATGCACTCTATCCGTCCACTCCCGTTTGTGTCTCTTTTCTGCACTGCATGTGCAGGTAAATATACATGTCCGGTTTGGTGATCTTTCTTTTAGACCGGTACGCCGGTACGTACACATGTACATCCATGTATACTGTCCTTAAGGTACCGCTCCTTGCCGTAGTATAGTGCATATAATCTATATCTATTCTATTCTTCTAATCTAATAATAAAGGACGAATTGTTTCTTTCGGTCCAACACTTTTTTGAACGGTTTTTTCCTCCCACTAGAAACCAAATTACCCACCGATGCCACTCGTAAGAAAATCAATCGTCTTGCTGAGATCCATCCGTTTTGTAGGCGGTGTTGCTAGGCATGCTCTGCACCAAATGGCCGCGTCATCCTATTTATGGGCCACGACCGTCACGACGCTTGTCCCCGTCCGAAGGCTACACCTCATCGACTAGCTAAATCATGTGGCGTTCAATAGTCCCACACCGCTCCCTCGTACAGAGTCTGACCGGTTTATATACGTTATATTTCCAGCAGTATTCGCAAGTGACCCAGAAAACAAGATACGGCTAAGCATAACGATGGGGGGAAGAGAGCCATGCCTCGACGCATATCTCTGGTGGCGGGCCTTGACCAGAGCAACATCTCCTTGGAGTAACAAGCAGTGTGCTGCAGTACCTGCTGTGTCCCGGCCCCGCCGCGCAAAGAAGTACTTGGGATGTTGATGCCCCATAACGAGGCTGAGCTGCAAGGCGGCGGCGCTCATGGCGGGGCGAGGTGGAGCTCGGGTGCGGCGGGCTCGGCGACGCGGCCACGGGCTCGCTGACGGGAGGAGGTCTGGGAGACGGCTCGGGACGGTGGCTGGAGCTCGCTGCGGTGGAGGCGGTACCAAACGCGAAGAGGAACAAAGAGGAGGGACGTCGTCCTCTGCCGGCGAGAGTTAGAGACGGAGGCTAGAGGCGGCGAACACGATGGGCGACCTTGCTGCAGGGGAAGGGTGGTGACCTCGGCGAGGAGGGGCGACGGCGACGCCGCCTCGCCGGAGAGAGCTGGCGGTGAGGGGAGGTAGGCGAGGTGAGCAGGGCGCCAGGGAGAGGCGAGCGGCGGGACGAAGACGCGGCAGCGGGTCGTGGCTCAGATGGTGGAGACCGACGTGGGCTGGGGCCGATTAGAGGCCGGCGCACGACGGCGATGGCGGCAAAGGTGGCGGCCGGTCGAGGCAGCGGTGATGGGGGAATCCGGCGGCGGCGCGGTGATGGAGCTCCACGGGGCAGCAGCGGCTTCGCGCATGCACGGGGGCGGCTGCTTGGCGGCGCCCTACGGCTCCGGCTCCGCCGTCCTGTATTCATGTAGAGTGATTGAAACTCGAGCATCGAACAATTTATCCCTTGAATGTGACTTTTCAGCACTGCACCGAGCTTCTACATCGTGCGATGAGGATGTCAATTAGCACGTTAGCGTGTCTCTGAGTATATACAGTGTCTCTTGGTTACGAATGTTGTTTATATTCTACATTTAGATGCAGTGTTCTGCACAACATTTGTCTATAGCTACACAGAATCTATGCAGGGGTATCAGGCGAGTTCATGGATCGATTTTGCTCCTTGTGGTACTACCTACAACTGATCTAGCTGGTTTTTGCAACAATAAATATGCGGTAGATATTAATACAAACAAATTCGTAGAGGTATTGAAAATAAAATGTACTGTTGGATTTTGATCTTTTTTCTGGTCCGAAAAATGCAAACCTAGGACTCAAACCATTGGACTTTCATTGGCTAGGGTTACCATGGTCGATTTATTTTAGGGTAAAATTTGGATCGCATCAGTTCGCATCGAAAAGTTTTCTCTCCCGTTGCAACGCACGGGTAAATTTGCTAGTCTATACCTAATAATAAAGGAATGACTTCGTCCGTACGAAATTAACTTTTTTACCCCTAAAGTTGGTGGAAATTACCCACCACTGCCACTGGTAAGTCAAAATACTGGTTCGTTCTTTTATTTTTGTTATCCTTCCACCACACGAGAGGGGAACGCCTCGGTCGATCTGTGGCGGCGCCAAAGAAGAGCAGGTGCACGACCTCCTTGACGGCCGGCCCCCTGGTGGGTGATTGTTGAGAGGTGGAGGGAGCCTTCCGGAGGCGAGGATCAGAGCTGGGAGGCGTAAGTAACACGGTTGCCCACCTCCACTCCGGCTAGGCGTCGCAACCGCCCTCTCTCCCGGCGTCCTACCACCCCGCAATCTCTAAACCAGCCGCGCCCCTCATGCTCCATCTTCTCCCTCCACTTCGCCGCACTGCTGCTGCGTGCCACGCGCACCGCCGCCAGCCCTGATGGCCTGCGCACGCGTCCTGCTGCGCCGCCAAGACAAAGACGAGGAGGAAGTCCTCCATGGAGAGCAAGTTCCTGCGAGCTCCACACCACCAATCGAATTGATTTCTCCTATTCCAAATTCCTCAGATCTGAAAAGGTTTGGGTCTCTGTTGTGGACTTTGCAGCACATAGGTGAAATTGATGTGCTTATTTAGTTCTAAGCTGTGTTCTTTTCATCTTATTTTCTAATTGAAATTCCATGGTTTTCATGTAGTTAAAATGACACAGAATTTAAACGGGGGAGGGGGTGGATGGTGCACGCCTGAATTATTCACGAACTGAAATAGAAACCATCTGTAGCGTGTGTTGCGGAACTCTGCACACACTTTCTGAACCGATGCCCCCGATGAACTTTCTTGCACACTTGAGCTAGCAAGCAGATGCAAGTGCATTTCGTACCAGCTCTCCAGCCAACTTTCAGATAAAAATCAATCCTCTCAAGATTCACACGAACAGAGAAGCGTTGTACGCATGTGTGTACAGTAGTGTTCTGTTCAGGCTTGTGTATTTATATCTGAATATTTTGGCGCTCCTAAATGCTCCAAATGCACCAGCGTAGTCAGGAAGCAAAAACACACTTCACCACATTGTTTAGCTTGACACAGTTTAGCCAAAACAAAATGTGCCACAACAATCAATCAGGAGAAGGCCTGCTCTTTGGGGAAGAAAATAAGTTGCAGCTTGCAAGTTTAAACAACTATACTATACGTTAAATTTGGATTATACAAAATTGTCCACGGACAATTTTATCACTGTGCACACAATTTATGCAAGGACAACACTGAACATGGAGTCGATGGAATGGTTGAATTAGTAGTCAGTCAACCGTCTCATATACATTTTCAGAGTAAGTCACATCAGGTTGATCTATTCATGTGATTAAATTTTTTATACTATGAAGATATTCATTATTTTATTCCGATATATAAATATGTTAGAACACCAAACTCTTAAGCTGAACAAATATGAATGTTGTTAAAGAGGATATGTGATTGTCTAGAGTGGCACAACCAGTATCGTCCTCAGTGTGATATCTACTTTGCCAATGTGCAAGGTTCTGCTGCCATCGACATTATAATGGAAATATAAGAGTCCAACTTGGAAGCATAATAAATCAATATTGCCATCGCTGAATAACATAAGAACTTGCTTAATATGGTGGTCTCAATTCAAATCACCTAATTTCTCAGCCCAAATTCTTGGTTTGGTCCTTTTTTTTGTGAATTTGGTACTCCCTCCGACCCATATTACTTGACTTGGATTTCTAGATTCGGATGTATGTGGCACTAAAACATGTCTAGATACATCCGAATCTAGACAAACTCAAATCAACTAATATGGATCGGAGGGAGTACTTTATTATTCTTGCTATATATAAAAGCAATATGACACTTTATTATTATCGTCGGATTAAAGACAAGTACGCCATGAGGGGTCCTCGAGGCGTGGGATAAAGTGGGGTGTGAGACGTACGGTTATCCGGGACGGTGAGTACACAAGCTTACCTAGGTTCATATCCAACTACGGTGGACGGATCCTACTTCTGCTAGCAATCCAGTATATCGACAGAGCCGGATGTTATAGAGGATTACAGAGAGGTTCACCTATGCAAGTTGAGATTGTCGATCTACGAGAAACAATTCACCTTTCCTAGCTTCAGATCAACAATACCGTATTAATGAAAGATAAATTGTCCCATCTTACATTGCAATCAATCCAATGCCTTTTTGCCCTCTTGATAAAATGCATGGTACATGTTCTCTATGTTAAATCATTTCCTCTTAAAATGATCTTTCAAATTATCGTATTAATTTTCTCTCCCGGTGCAACGCACGGGCATATGTGCTAGTTTGTTTAAAAAGTCAAACTTCTGCTACTTTGATTAAGTTTTTTGAGACAATTATCTGTATCTACAATAATACCAAATGTATTTCATACGAAAAATATACATCGTGATGAATCAACGGAGTATTGTTTTTTGTATACTTTTTGCAGGTAATTATACAGTATTATTTTTATACTTGGCCAAACATAAATCATTTGATTTTAAGAATACTATAAGGGTGGGCGATTAATTAATATATGATGCGTGTCTAAAGGATTCACGTGGATATGTATGTACCCGCACTTGCAAATTGCATGTACTCACCGACAGGATGTACAACTAGCTATTAGGGCATTGAGTAAGCAACGGGTATGTCCCGATGAACGCGATGCAAGTTGGCACGTACAATATCTACTCGATTCACAAGTATTGTCCAAGTGCAACTTAGTATTTTGTTAAGAAGTCCACAAAAAATGCAGAAATTCCCTACTATCTTTTTGAGTGCAGAAATTAAGCATAAACTAACAGACGATAGATATGATCAATAAAATAATATGCATTGATACTTGTGAATATGCATCATGCATTCAAGTTCATGTAACACAACACATCGCACTGGTGAGCGCAACACACCTAGGACACGACGGGCAATTAGGGCGAACTAAACTGAAATCAATGCCACATGATGGATCCAGATTGATTAAAATGGGTTTATTATGTCCCTGTCACTACTCGACATCGATATTGTGACTTTGCCACTACGAATCGGTAAATTGGATAGATGATACTAGTTCCTAAGGTCCCATTGCTACTAAAATCTATGAAGTAGTGTATCTTTAGATCTGTTTGACACCGGCAACCGTTAGATCTCCTTAACTTGTTGTCTATTTGACTTTTCTAATTACACGTGGGACCTCAGTTGGGACGGAAACCTATCTCCTTATGAGACCTCTTCCCTTACATGTAGGACCTCACTTCCTTACATGTTGGACATCACTTCCTCACATGCTTGCCAATTATGGACTTTTTCCATCGCCACCACGCGTCTATTTTGGTAAGAATGTAATTTCCATGGCAAAACACGAGTTTGAGAAAAATGTTGGATTGAGTGTTAGTTAAAATAATTGCATGGTAAGTGTTCGTTAAATAAACTAGATGGGAACTAAGAGAATAAACTCTAAATTTAACCCTCTATTAAATGATTATGGATAAAATGGAAGACAATTTACACAATTAGCAAGGTCTTCTATGCTGCACTACTTGCCCATCTTCAGAATCTATGCCCTCTAGCCTGTGCTCTAAGGGTGTAGCGACAAGAACTAATTTAGATATTTTGTCCAGTTCTCTTTTGTAACATGCTGATATTTAGAATTGGATCTTACATTTCATTCATATGCATTGCATTAAGCATCATGCAAAAAATTCATTTCCAAAACCCTCTTGTCAAAATCCCTTTCTAAAACTTCTATCTCCAGCCACAAGGCTTATACATCACAACATAGTTTTATATTTATATTGGACAGGAAATGACTTCCTAATGTCCTAAAAATATAGTAATGAATTTCAGAAGCTTTTGGAAATTGTTTTGGATCGAGTTGGATTACTGAATAAAATTCTTCAGAAAAAATTGAAAAATAAATAAAAAGAGAATAAAAAAGAAAAGAAATATAAAAGAGTAAAGCAACCAACGAAGTGGCCCAGATGGAGCTCTGGCCCAAGGACCACCTGGGGACGTAGACGTGGACACGCCAGCGTCACGGACTGTCGTGGTGGTGTCACGGCAAATGCCATGTATAGGCTAAAGGTGGGGACTAATACTCGCTAGGGTAATTAAGGGAGGGATAGTGAAGTGATTCTTCACACGAGAGCTTGTATTGATGTACTTCCAAGGTTACAAGTGCTCCTAGAGCTGTATTGGCGAGAGGAGGAAGGAGCTCTCGTACTCTCACCCACAGTTCACACCTCAAACCCTAGCCCAAAACAGAATTGCAGAGAGACCAACCCCTTCTACAGAAGCCCTAGCCCCCCCTTTTATAGGGAAGGCTCGGTTTCTGCCTAGGGCATACGTGGAGGCATATTCCTAAGAATATGCCTCCTCCCAAAGTGGTAAGCCGACCGGGGTGCTTTTTCCCCGCGTCACACATGCTTTAGCTACGTGAGCCTCTGACGGCGCCCTCGTCAGCCGACACGGGCGTCGTCACGCTTGTCGGCCATGCCCCGGTGGTCCTGTCCTTGCTCGCTTCGCTCAGGCAGTGCGTACCGGGGCTCCTTTTGACCAGCGAGATTCCTTCCTTCTCCTAGAAGCTTGCTATGACCCGGATGATGGTTCATCCGGCCACACCCGTTCCTGCATACAGGTAAAACATTCACTTCCGACTTACTGCTTAAGTCGGATGAGACCTAGTTAGGCGAACGCCCCCAGGTCCGGATTACCCCGTGATTCGGCCTGCCTTGAGGTGACCCGGCCAGCATCTGTTTTGGCCTTGCCGAACCTCGGCTAACTCGGCCTTTATACCCCGGCGTGACCCTACCCGGGGGTATCCCCCCAACATTAGTCCCCGAAGCTGGTGCGGTCTTAGTTGCCTCGGCCGCTAAGGCCACACCAGGTTCAATCTTGTGCCCGGGTCTTTATTGCCGAGTTACCTCTGTACCTCGGACTGCTTGGATTTACGTTCCCTTCGCACATTTCAAGTTTTCACTTGCCGGTCGGGTTACCACAGTTCCATCCGGGTCTTGCTTCCTTCTCTCGTACGCTAACCATGTGAAGGGTAATCATTATGTCGTCTTATTTTAAGGGACGGTACAATAACCGCCGCAGTAATTGTCAGTTATCATTGTGCGTAGGTCACGTCACGCCTGCCTCCTTGTTCACCGCATCAGCGCGTCACGTCACATGACTCTCTCCGCCCTGTGGCCCTCCGTGTGGCTCCTCACTGATTGGTCCGGACGGGTGATACACGGCCACAGCGTGTGGCCGGTCCACAGGGCGCGATCCCACTCACCCCTGACGGGAGTGGTTAAATAGCGGAGGGGTGCGTCCCTTAGGATTTTTCCCCCTCCGCACCCCTCTGCCCGCTGCTATTCTTCTTCCTCTTCCTCGCGACCGCGCCGCCGCCAGCATCGCCAAAAAGCAGCGTCGCGGCCGCGCTTCTTCGTCGCACCTCCGCGTCGCCGCCACCGTGACGCGAATTTCTCGCCATGGGTCCGCGCCAGTCCTGGCCACTGTCCCCCGCCGCATCCAGCGCCAGCGAGGGCCTCGAGGACCAGATGACTGAAGAGGAACTCATTGTTGCTGAGCAGGAGATGGAAGAGGACGCCGCGGCGGTGGACCGCGGCGCGTGGGCCGGCTCCTGGGTCTGCCAGGATGACCTGGACTGGCTCTACCGGACCAGGCGGATCCCTGCCGGCATCGCCGCGCGTCTTCCTTCCAACGAACTGGCCCCCTCACCCAATTCGGGCGAGTTCGTGGTGTTTCTGTCCCATTTCCAACTGGGCTTCGGCTTGCCGGTGAGTGATTTTTTCCAGGACTGGCTCGGTACGTACCAACTCCAACCACACCACCTTCCAGCCAACGCCATCACCTCTCTTTCTGCCTTTGCTTCTACGATCGAAGGCTACGCCGGACTACGGCCCACGAAAGAGCTGTGGATCCGGTTCTTCGGCCTTCGTCGCAACGTCATTCCCAACATCCACGCTGATCCGGAGGACAAGCGGCTCACTCAATTCGGAGCGGCCTCCATTTCACCCCGGCGATTTTCCGTTTTTCCCCGGGTCACCGGGCTAGAGTCCTGCAAAGGATGGACCCGGACCTTCTTCTATGTCCGGAATACGGGCACCGAAGACTTGATCCGGTTGCTTCCCTACACTCCGGGTCCACCTAACCCGGACATGTGGGACGTGATCCCCAAGAAGCCCACAGCCTTGGCCAACCAAGTGAGCAAAAGGTTCGCGGAACTGAAGGGGCTCGGGCTATGCAACGAGGATGCCATGATCACCTTTGTGCGTAACCGAATCTCACCCCTCCAGAAGCGCACTCACAAGGTGTGCCACATGAGCTACGACCACGATCCTAACCGGACCTCATCCTTCGAGCTGACCAACTCGGAGATTTATCGCCGGGTCAAGGCTCTCTTCACCACTCACAAGGACTTTTCCACTGATTGTTCTTGGGGGATTGAGCATTTCTGCCATGACCGGCTTCCTCCCACGGTAAGTTTCATGCTGCAAACTTAACCCGGATTAATTACATGTCATTTATTGTTGCAATTTTTGACTCTTTTGTTCGCTCTTTTCCTCAGCAATTCCTTCAGCAGACCCTTGAGGACGGCACCGATCCGTCCCTTAAGTGGGCGCCGGACCGGGAGAATCCGGATGAGGAAGAGCCAGACCAGGAGATGTTCCTCCCTATGACCGACGTCACGAAACGACCCACGGGTAAATCCTCTTCTATTAGAGATTGACCCGATGATGAAGATGACTCGGAAATCGAGGTGATTGAACCTTTTGAGGCTGCCCCCCTTTCTTTTGCTTTTCCGCCATCAGCTCACCCCGGCAGTCATATTCACGAGGATCCCCCTCCGCTACGGGCGAGCCTGTTCTGGTGGCAACGAAGAAGAAATGTGGGGCTTCTTCGAGTTCTTCCTCCGGACCCTCTCAGCCTGTTAAAAGGCGAAAGAAGTCTGGGGACAAGACTGCCCCCAAACCAGCAGGCAAGGCCCCAGCACGAAGGGCTCGGAAACCCAAAGTGTCCGAAACCTCGGATGCGTAAGTCCTTCTTTCTTCTGTAACTCGTTCTTCCTTATTTCGTCATAATTTCTCTTCTGACGTTATTTGATTTCACAGGGCTCCGGTGGAGGTCCCTCAAAGTGGATCCAGCATCTCTTCACCTCTCCGGCCTAGCCCTTCACCCGTCGTGACGACGAGTCACGTCCGCTGAGCCCTATTCCGGAGGGCTCTACGGTCGCTCCGGGTCATCCTGGAGCGGGGGGAACCGGCCCAGCCGGAGCAACGGCACCCACCACCTCGGCAACGCCACAACCAGCAGCCACTAAGGCTACCTCGACTCCAGCATCCGTTCCAGTACCAGCAGCCAAACCAGCACCATCTCCAACTCCGGCATCAGCACCCACTCCGGCTGCGAAAACATCAGCACCGACACCAAGTCCAGCAACGAGAGTACCATTGCCCAGTTCCTCTGCATCTTCCGAATCTTCTCAATCTCTGAAAACCGCTGCTACGGCTTCTTCTTCCCAGCAAGCCAAGGGCAAGAAGATTCAAGACGCTGCCAAGCCTAGTGCTGCCGAGCCTGGGCAACGTACCCTCATATCGATGCTTCCTAAGAAAACACCTGCGACAAAGGACGCCCCTGCCGAGCTAACCGATGCCCAGCAGTTGGTCCTGCATACCAGCCCCGCCCTTGCCTTGGTGGAGAGGAAGGAAGCACATGCAAAGGGCTTGGTGATGCCCCATATGGAATTTTTCATGAACTGGAATAAGGCAGAGGTAGTCCAGGAATCTGATCTCCCGGAAAAGTTCGGCCCCGCCGAGTTTTCCGCTCAGATGAATACCGCCGCAAAGGCCATTAACCTCGCTGGACGAATGATGGAGGTACGTCGTTTCTCCTTTGCAAATTGTAGATAATAACCATTAGTCCCCGAGCCTCCGGGGGAGTAACTTGTTACTCGGCCGGATGCTCTTTTATAGAACTAACGTAGCTCCATGATAACTTCGAATATGCACACACCTAGAGCCGGGTTAAGTTCAACTTGGCCCGGATTTTAGTACACTTCGAACATGCACACACCTAGAGCCGGGTTAAGTTCCCCTTGGCCCGGATTTTAGTACACTTCGAACATGCACACACCTAGAGCCAGGTTAAGTTCCACTTGGCCCAGATTTTAGTACATTTCGAACATGCACACACCTAGAGCCGGGTTAAGTTCCACTTGGCCCGGATTTTAGTACACTTCGAACATGCACACACCTAGAGCCGGGTTAAGTTCCACTTGGCCTGGATTTTAGTACACTTCGAACATGCACACACCTAGAGCCGGGTTAAGTTCCACTTGGCCCGGATTTTAGTACATTTCGAACATGCACACACCTAGAGCCGGGTTAAGTTCCACTTGGCCCGGATTTTAGTACATTTCGAACATGCGCTAGGCTGACTTAAGTTTCTGTATCTCTTTTAGGTGACCACCAACCGCTAGAGTGCTGAATTCCAACGCTTGCTGGATACGCACAAGATCTTCGCACGAAATAGGCTACACTCATCGCGGAGTACGAGAAAAGGGGTAAATTTCTTTCTCATCCTTTCCTCAATTTTCTTCAACTTCATTTGCCGAACTAATCTGATTGTTCGGTTTCCGCAGCTGGGGTGGAAGCTGAAAATAAGATAATGCGGAAGAACTTGGAGCAGATCAAGGGTACGTCCTTCTTGTCTGTCTTTACCGTGGTTTCCATCGGCTTTCCTCCTTGGCTCGGCAAACATTCATTCTTCGGCACTGCCGGGCCAACGCACTATTTCAGCATCGCTTGAAGATAGTGTGCCTGTGCCTGACGTGATGCTACACTTTCTCAAACAAGCAGGGTAGCACCAAGCCGAACTAAAGAAGAAAGATGATGAGCTCGCCCTCCTCCGGACCAAAGACGATGAGATAGCCAAGCTCAAGGCTGAGATGGCTAAAATGAAGGCGCAACACCAAACCGAGCTAAAAAAGGCTGGCCAGGACTACGAAGAACGCGAGCGCCTCAAACTCCGAAATGCTAAGGACCGTGAGCTTCTTCAGGAAGCCGAGGTCAAACTTGAGTCGACAAATGCTGAGCTCGAGCAGCTTCGGAAGAGGCGTGACGCTTGCACCAGGGAATTGACCCGGATTCACAGTCACATCTCACGTAATTTATTTTCCTTTATCCGCCTTATTTCTCCGGGTTACTTCATATGTCTTGTTTTCTCAACTTTGTCCTTTGCCTTGTTTCCCAGGCCACTTTCCAGAGGGTACTGCCATTGCAAGTGCTGTTGTCGCCAATTTCCGCCGAGAAAGGGGGTACTCCGGTCGCTCCTGAGGGTGAGAGCATTCCCTTTGACATGGAGGACCTGTTGGTCAGCCTGTCGTCTCGCGTGGAAATCATTAAGAACTATGGCAGGAACCTCCTCGATGTTTTAGTCCGGGTCTTCAATGCCTTCTGGCCCGCCGATGATGCTCCAGAAAGAGTCACACAGCTCGCTGAAAAACTTTCGGAAATCGAGACCCAGCTCGACCTCTGGCGAGAGTCCGCTGGACGTGCTGTAGCCGATACCATCCTTCACCACATTTTGACGTGGTATGAGAAGATAGATCTCAGCCTCCTCATACGCCTACGCACCGGATCCAAATGGATGGATGACCCGGAGTGGGTAGCTCGGCGCCAGGCTTGCGCCCACAGCCTCATCGAATATGCCCCCATTCACGAATGGACCGAGGGTCCGAGCTTCCTGGAAGTCGCAGGCGAAGTGGAAGTTGAGAACGTTGAAGATGATTCGGGTGAAGACGAAGAGGACACTGCCTCGGATATCGAAGAGGGCGACGATGATGCCAAACTTCCTCCCGCTGCTCCTTAAGTAAAAACACTTGAAAATTTATGAGATCCCCGGTATGCCGGGTGGAATTGTATTCCAAACACATTTGATATTTTGCTACTGAGTACTTATGCCGGATTAACTTGGGCGTAGTCCCCGAGTTTCTTTTTCTTGTTCGTTCAATCTTTTGGCTCGGATCGTGTCTACCTTGATTCGGTTTTACAACTTACGAATCTGAGCTTGAAAAATTGTCTTAACAATACTGGGAAACTTTTAGACTTAGCTCAAAAATAAAACTTATAACAATTTGAAAATAAATACGGGGTTAGTCCGAAACAAAAATGTCAGCTCGAATAAATTCTTTTCCTTAGTCGTTTTTCATGTGCTACGCAATTCCAAACTTGTTCTCTTGCTTGCCATGAAGCCAATTCTTGTTGGACAGCAGCAAGTCGAAGAGTTGGGTTTTTGGTGCTCACACACTACTAATCCGAGTTAAGTAAAATAACTTACTCCAGCTGACGCGTAGAAAATAACAAACGTTATTAAGGCAGTCTCCGAGTTACTGCTCGAGGTGCCAACATTTCATTGATAAGCTCATTGCCGACATACATACCGACATATGAGATAACCCGGATACATACACTTCTTAGCTAGGTGTAGAAAGGCCGAAGTAGAGCTATGTTCCATGGTCGCTTGGATTCCTTTCCGGACCTGTCCGCCTTGTTCTTTTCCTGTGGCTTTGCATCTATAAGATAGTAAGAATCGTTGTGCAATGCTTTGCTCACGATGAATGGCCCTTCCCATGGGGGGATAATTTATGCATTCCAGTAGTACGTTGTACCAACCGGAGCACCAGATCACCTTCCCGAAAGACTCGGGGGCACACTTTCCGGCTATGATAGCGTCGGAGATTTTGCTGATATATGGCGGATCTGGACAGTGCCAGTTCTCTCGCTTCTTCCAGCAGATCAACATCATTTTGCCGGGCTTCTTGCACTTCGGCTTCTGTGTATTGGGTGACCCTAGGCGAATCATGCTCTATGTCGGCTGGTAATACAGCTTCTGCCCCATATACTAGAAAGAACGGCGTATAGCCTGTTGATCGATTCGGAGTTGTTCTTAAACTCCACAGTACCGCTGGTAGTTCTTCTATTCAGCACCCCGCTGATCTTTGCAGCGGCTCAATGAGCCGGGGTTTTATCCCGGATAATACTAATCCGTTGGATCTTTCCACTTGCCCGTTCGATGCGGGGTGGGCTACCGAAGCTACGTCGAGTCGGATCCTCTTATCCCGGCAAAAACGAGCAATAGCTCCTTCCGCAAAATTTGTGCCATTATCAGTTATGATACTGTGTGGATAACCGTACCTCAAGATGATATCTTTTAGAAACGTTACCGCCGTAGCTCCATCACATTTTCTTATAGGCTTTACCTCAATCCACTTCGTAAACTTGTCCACCATTACCAGAATGTGAGTCATATTTCCCCTTGCTTGTTTGAACAGGCCAACCATATCCAAGCACCATACGACAAATGGCCAAGTGATTGGGATGGTCTTGAGTTCCACATTGGCATATGTGTCTTGGTAGCATACCTCTGACAACCATTACATTTTCTCACCAGGTCTTCTGCTTGCTTTAAGGCATTTGGCCAGTAGAATCCGTGTCGGAAAGCTTTTGCTACCAAGGCTCGGGATGAGGCGTGATGTCCGCATTCCCCCTGATGTATATCTCGGATGATTTCAAGCCCTTCTTCCGGGTCAACACACCGCTGGAGGACATTGGTCACACTTCTTTTGTATAACTCGGAATTGATGATCGTGTAGGCCTTTGCCCTCCTCTGTGTTTGCCTGGACAGCACCTCCTCCGTGGGTAACATTCCATCCTTCAGGAATTGAAATATAGGCAGTGCCCAAGCCAGTATTGGCCGCACGGGGAACACGTCCTTGTCCATATCCATCTGATCCACCGGCATAACTTCAACCAGACCATGGTGAGCAGTCCCCGGGTCTTGCGAAGCAGTCCCGGGGTTTTGCGACGCAGTCCCCGGGTTTTGCGCACCACTTCCTGTGTCAACGTCCATGGGCACAGCTCCGGATTCTGTGTCCTCTGGGACATAGATTGACTCGGATTCTGGGGATGGCCTGATGGATAGTTTCTTGAGGTGCTCTAATGCTACACCCAGTGGAATTGCTTGTCTGGTTGACCCGAGCTTTGACAGCATGTCGGCAGCCTCATTTTCCACCCGGGGTACATGATGAAATTCGCATCCCTCAAAGTAACCAAAAATCTTCTGCACATGAAATCTGTATAGTGCCATGTTTGGATCAAGGGCGTCCCACACTCCGGACACTTGCTGCACCACCAAATCTGAGTCGCCAAAGCATATGATCCGACGTATACCAATTTCTTTTGCTACCTTGAGCCCATGCACAAGTGCTTCATACTCAGTGACATTGTTTGATGCGGTGAAGTGGATCTGCAGCACATACTTCAACTGGTCCTTCTTCGGCGATGTGAGTACAACTCCGGCACCTAGCCCGGTTTTGGTCTTTGATCCGTCAAAGTGCATTCGCCAATAGTTCGGATCCGGAAGTGGTGGTTCGTACTGCACCTCGGCCCAGTCCACGAAAAAGTCTGCCACAGCTTGAGATTTGATGGCTTCTCGTCTGTCATATTGCGGAGCATAAGGAGCTAGCTCAATTGCCCATTTTGCAATTCTGCCGTTTGCATCCTTGTTACTCATTATCTCGGATATGGGGGCCTCACATATGACCCGGATGGGATGCTCCTCAAAGTAGTGCTTCAGTTTCTTGGCGGCCATGTACACGCCATATGCCACTTTCTGATAATGTGGATAGTTCTGCTTTGAGGTTGACAACACTTCACTCAAATAATACACCGGCCTTTGCACCGACTTACCTTCCTCATCGCGCTCCACCACTATCACTGCACTTACAACTCGGTTGGTTGCGGCTATATAGAGCAACATTGGCTCCTTTGATAGTGGTGAGGCTAGCACTGGTGCCGTGGCTAACATTTTCTTTAGGTGGGCAAAGGCTTCATCGGCCTGCGGTGTCCAAATGAACTTATCCGACTTTTTCATGAGTTGGTAAAGAGGCAAAGCCTTTTCTCCCAACCGACATACAAAATGACTTAACGAGGCCAGGCAACCTGTGAACTTCTGGACATCGTTAAGACACTTTGGCAGTTCCATTCGTTCGATGGCTCGGATTTTAGTAGGATTAACCTCGATACCCCGGCTGGAGATGAGAAAACCGAGCAATTTTCCAGCCGGGACACCAAAAGTGCATTTTTCCGGGTTAAGTTTCATCCGGAACCTTCTTAGGTTTGCAAACGTTTGCCTGATATCGTCAAGGAGCGTTTTGCTTTCCTTGGTCTTGATACCACACCATCCACGTACACCTGTACATTTTGACCTATTTGGTCGTGCAAACATTTTTGCATACACCTCTGGTACGTTGCCCCTGCATTACGTAAACCAAACAGCATGGTGCGAGAGCAATAAGCCCCATACGGGGTAATAAACGCAGTCTTTATTTGATCATCCGGATTCAGAGGTATCTGGTGGAAACCAGAATAAGCATCAATGAATGACAACAGTTCACACCCAGCAGTTGAGTCTATGACCTGATCTATTCTTGGTAGCGGAAATGGGTCTTTTGGACACGCCTTGTTTAGGTTCATGTAATCGATACACATACGCCAGACCACTGCCACTTTCGGGTCATCCTTCTTATTTTCCACCAGCACCGGATTAGACAGCCAATCCGGGTAAAGAACCTCCATGATAAATCCTGTAGCTAGCAACCGAGCTATCTCGTCCCCAATGACTTTCCTCCTATCTTCGGCGAAGCGGCGGAGAGGTGCTTCACCGGCTTGGCTCCGGGTCTCACATTCAAAGAGTGCTCGGCCAACTCCCTCGGAACACCTTACAAGTTCTGTGTGGACCAAGCAAAAATGTCCCGATTCTCACGGAGGAAGCTGACGAGCTCGCTTTCCTATTTATCACTTAGCCCGGCACCAATTGTTACGGTGCGCTCTGGGAACATGTCATCAACGGGAACCTTCTTGGTATCTTTCGTGGCCTGGAAACAGACAGTTCCATGCGGGTTACTCAGCGCCGGCATATACTGCTGCGCGGACTGAGCCAATGCCACCACCTCTCGAATTTTTCTCTTTTCCTGCGCGATCACAAGTGACTCGGCTAAGTTTGATCCGGCCGACGTACACTCCATGGAACGTCGGAAGTCCCCAGCAATGGTAATCACTCCGTTTGGTCCGGGCAATTTCATTTTCAAGTAGCTGATATGACAACTTGCCATGAACTTGTTCAGCGCTGGCCTTCCGAGCAATGCATGATACGCGATTTCTAAGTTCACCACTTCGAACTCCAGATTTTCGGTTCGGCAATTATCCCTCGTGCCGAACAAGACGTCGACCCGGACCTTGCCTATGGGCTCGCAAGAAATGCCGGGCACAATGCCATGGAAAGTTGTCCTCGTGGCCTGGAGCATGTTCTCCGAGATACCCAACTTGCGCATTATGTCCGTATACATGATATTTATGCTACTGCCGTTGTTGATCAGTACCTTGGAGAACCTTACATTAATGCTAGGTCCAATGAACGTAGGATCCAGCAGCAACGCATACGAACCAGGGCTCGGCATGAGCTTGGGATGATCCCTAATGCTCCAGGTGATTTCCTGATCGGACCAAGGCATGTACCTCGTCACTACAGGCATTACTGCATTCACCTCCATATGCCTACGCTGCAAGCTTTTTCTATCAGTTTCCTCTGTGGTGAATACACAGTAGCTCTGGTGATGCTCCCTGTACTCGTTTCTCCCCTCATTTCCGGGGTGCCTCTGATCCGGCTGATGCTGATTTTCTACCTGATGCACTGCATCCCTTCTTTCATTGTTGTCATACCTCGGCGGAGGGGGCGGCAACATTAGCTGTTGCGTGTTCGCTCCGGAGAGCAATTGCTGCCGGGGTAACTCCTACCGAGGCTGATCATTCCGGGGTGCCTGAGCATTCCCCGAACCACCTTGCTCGATCTTGCGCATCCACTCGCATTGCCTCATCGTATGACCCACTGGGTTGTTCGGATTTGGCGTGTGAAACTTACACGGCTGGTCCAACATCGACTCGTAAGTATACCTCGGACGGTCTTTCCTTTCTTGCCACTGCTTCTTTTGTTCCGGTGTCCAAGTTTTCTTCCCATCGTTCCTTGGAGTCCATCGACCTCCAGTTTTCTGGCGCTGGCTACCCCCTACTCCAGGTTGATCTTGATTCACAGCTGCAACCTGGTGCGAACCGTACCTGTGGTCCGGTCTATCATCTCTCCTTTTTCCTCTGTAATCATTCCTCCGGGATGATCCGGATCCATCCCTCTGATAGTACTCATCGCTTGACTCGTTTGACGCGAGCCTTGGTTGGGTCGGGTCACCCAACGCATACGAATCTACAATCCAGATCATTTCTGCCAATGTAGCTGGCATTTTCCGTTGCAACTTCATCCACAGCTCGCTTCCATATCTGCACCCCTGTGCAAACCATGCTATGGCCTGTGATTCTATCACACCCTCACATGAGTTTCTCACGGTACACCACCGGGTCAAGAACTCCCGGTTTGTCTCATTGGGTCTTTGCTTGCACATAGCTAGGGTCTGTGGCCTATTTGGCCTTTGATACGTACTCGAAAAATTGCTGATGAACATCTCCTCGAAATCTATCCAGCAGTTGATGCTTCCTGGTGGCAAATTGTTCAACCACACCCTTGCCGGGCCTTCCAACATCTGGGGTACATGCCGTACGGGCCATCTCAGGTTGCCTGTGGCAATTTTTACAGCTGTAGCATAGTTTATCAGCCAATCCTCTGGCTTGGTACTACCGTCATAGGTCTTGGTGCCCCTGGGAAGCTGAAAGTTCGGTACCGGTGGCTCTTTCATGATCCGGGGTCCAAAACACGCTGGACCCGGTGGACCTTGACACTCAATCTGTTCCGACCTATACAGTCGATCCAGCTTCAACCTTGCATCGTCCGGCATCAAATCCCTACTTCCCAATCTCGACCCTATCACATGATAGTCCGGTCTGGGATACCCCGCATTTGCCATCTCCGAATCACCGTCGTTGTACCGGTTTTGCTCTTGCGGCGCACCTTTCTGTTGCACACCACGGCCGGCACTGTGCTCTTGCCTTGGCATGTTCCGCTGTTGCGGTTGTCTTACTCCAGCTGAGTTTTGCTGCCCGGCATTGCCGTTGACAACATTCCCTTGACCGGCATTGCCTTGGTCACGGTTACCTCTGCCAGCTTCGCCTCGGCTCACACTCCGTCGATCATCATTTTTCTATGCTTCCTTTTCTTTCCCTGCCTGTGTCGGGTCATACGGGACAATCTGTTTGTTCCGTCTGGCCGAGGTTACCACCTCCTCTCTCCTTGGACCACCATGAGGGGACGATGCGGCTCCAGCGGATTTCTCCGGGTTACCCACCGCCGAATGGACGATCTTGGAGGCTCCAGCTCTTTCCGGGTTTGCCCTGAGTAGTTCCTCGTTTTGCCTATTTGCAATCCGAACTAGCTCGTTAACCCGATCTTGCTGCCTTTGCCGGGCTTCACCCGTCAGTCCCTCTAACTCAGACGCAGCTGCATCCGCTGCTCTGAGGTTCTTGGCCGGGGTACTATACCTTGGCAGCCCCACGGACAAACAGTTTTCTGACTCCTCATTTCCGGCATCACCTTCTCTGTTCATCTCGCTCATGAGATTTCTCCCTTTGACTTTTACATTATCGACCTTGTTCGCCTTAGCGTATGCACGCAGCGTCATGTTCAACGACTGCTGGGCCGCGGCTATTTTCTTTGCGCCCTCTAGTATTTTCTGCCTAGTTTCTTCCAGCTCGGCCTGTGCACGAGCCGGATCTACCGCTGCTACTACAGGGTTCGCCAAGCTGTCCATTGCCTCTCTCAACACGTTTTCCGGCCTCTCTAGTGGAGGACCTCTACCTTTCCTTGGTGCCTTGGGCATTACCTCCGGATCTGGCGCCGGATCTTTGCTCGCACCCGCACCTCGCGCTGTCATCATTACCTCTGCATGGTCCGGGGAACGAGCGATACGCTCCCCGCGAGCCACAGTGAGGGGCAGTTCGCCTGCTTCGACGATGTGGCGCGGATGAACGCAGGATACATCCACCACAACGTAGACCTTGTGCGCGCCGAGCTTGACGAAGACGCCGTTGCGCGGGAGAGGGAGCGTGCCGAAGCAGGCTGCGTTGTCACTGACGAAGTCCTGTGCTCCAAAGCGCTGAATGAGCCCGGAGACGATGCGCTCGCCGGTGGCGATGAAGTTTCCCGTCCGGATTTTGACCCCTGCTAGCGCCACTAGCCCCACGGTGGGCTCCAACTGTCGTGGTGGTGTCACGGCAGATGCCATGTATAGGCTAAAGGTGGGGACTAATACTCGCTAGGGGAATCCAGGGAGGGATAGTGAAGTGATTCTTCACACGAGAGCTTGTATTGATGTACTTCCAAGGTTACAAGTGCTCCTAGAGCTGTATTGGCGAGAGGAGGAAGAAGGAGCTCTCGTACTCTCACCCGCAGATCACACCTCAAACCCTAGCCCAAAACAGAATTGCAGAGAGACCAACCCCTTCTACAGAAGCCCTAGCCCCCCTTTTATAGGGGAGGCTCGGTTTCTGCCTAGGGCATACGTGGAGGCATATTCTTAGGAATATGCCTCCTCCCAAAGTGGTAAGCCGACCGGGGTGCTTTTTCCCCCGCGTCACACATGCTTTAGCTACGTGAGCCTCTGACGGCGCCCTCGTCAGCCGACACGGGCGTCGTCACGCTTGTCGGCCACGCCCCGGTGGTCCTGTCCTTGCTCGCTTCGCTCAGGAAATGCGTACCGGGGCTCCTTTTGACCAGCGAGATTCCTTCCTTCTCCTAGAAGCTTGCTATGACCCGGATGATGGTTCATCCGGCCACACCCGTTCCTGCATATAGGTAAAACATTCACTTCCGACTTACTGCTTAAGTCGGATGAGACCTAGTTAGGTGAACGCCCCCAGGTCCGGATTACCCCGTGATTCGGCCTGCCTTGAGGTGACCCGGCCAGCATCTGCTTTGGCCTTGCCGAACCTCGGCTAACTCGGCCTTTATACCCCGGCATGACCCTACCCGGGGGTATCCCCCCAACACGGACCCAATCCAATGGTCCACCTTGTCGGGACCTCCTCTCCTCTTTGTTTCACTAGCCGGTGGACCCCACATGTTGGTCGTCTTCCCAATCAATCCTGAGTCCGTGGGAAAATCTCCAATTGATGTTGAATTTGATGTCACTTCATCCAAGTTCTCTACGGGCATATATACCTCTGGCCTCACCATCCTTTTTCCCTAAAAAAATCTTGCAAAACCCTAGCCACCCGAGCTCGGATCGATCTCCTCGCCTGTCATGATTGTTGATCTTTGGAAGGTCAAGGTTCCCATCAATTCGTAGCACCCGAACCTCTCTATACCCCTAGTTTCTACTCACGTTGCTTAGCCACGTAGTTATGACCATTTTTTCCATGCAGCAAAGCATAGGAGCAGCCATTTGATGCCACTGGAGGTCGAAGGGATCTGTCACACTTTTCTTTCGCTCGAGGAGGAACAAGACGTCGTCGAGCACACAAACATGACTTAGAGGAGGAGTTGAACATCATCTACTACTTCGTCGTCACCACATACCGCCAGAGCTCTGCCCACCATCGACACTCGAGACTCGTTGCCGCCCATTAGTCACCAATAAAACCCAACTGCCCTCACCCACTAGATGAAGATCCAAGGATCTATATTAGATCTTTTAATCGAACCATTTAAGAGATACGACAGTAGCGAACCGATCATGAGATGGCTCTACATATATTAGAGAGATCTTAGGTGCACCCCATGAGTTTTGTAGCTGGGCTAGTGGTCATGAGACTACCCAGACGGCACAAAAAGTACACCCCTGATTATCAGCATTCCTGCATCAGCTCCATCCAGAGGCAGTGTACCCAATACACAGCCTCCTGAAGGGTCCATAACCTCAGTTACATGCTCATATTTAAGTAATAAAGCGTCCTTTTATCGAGAAAAGGTGCAGACTTATCAATGAACGGGTCATTGTCATTACCATCAAAGTCCTCTTTGGTTGTATGCTTCTACGATTAGTATATTAACAGATACTACCTCTGTTTGGGATTATAAGTCCAGAGCTTTTTTATATTGTTTGAGAATATAAGGATTATCTTATTTATTAGTCTCTCTCATCCAATGCATGTTCTCTTTTTTCTCTCACTTCTATCATGCATGTAAAACTATTGGTGCATGCATAGATTAATGAGAGAGAGTTATGGAGTGTCTTGGTTTTAGCAACTTCGCCCTTAGGACTAATAATACCAAACAGAGGTAGTAATGTACATTTATAGAGAAACATCTAAGACATGCAACCTAAACATTCGTCATTCTATAGCTATACCTTGCCATCTGGCATAGCGGAAGTACCAGAAATGAAACATGTTTCATGCAGCTTGTGCTTTTTCTCTCCTCCTCCTTCTCCCAGTTGATCTAGATACTCAAGAGCTGCCTCTGTCAGTTGATCTAGATGATCGACATCTGCTTCCCCTACTTGATCTGGATGATAAAGATGTTTTCCCCCGGTTCATATGGAGGATCGTATGGTTCCCCATAAAATACCCATCTAACATATGTGTGTAGCATCCCAAAATTAAAGAAATATTCTTCCACTATACTTTGAGACAACACCCTATGATTCACACACATGCAGCAGGGCCAATACACTTTTGAGTTGGCAAAATAAGCTCTAACAAAATCCATAAATCGTAAAACACCACAAATATGTTTAGCGCTGCTTAATGGAGCAACCTACATCCAAAACTTCTCCATATCTTTAAAAAATATGACATACATGATTGGAGCTTATTGAAATAAAAGCAACAAACATATAGATGGAGTACAAAAACTATATATGCCTATGCATTTTAGCAAACATATCGACAGCAAAACTCGGCGAAGGTATTTCGGAAAATAGATCGAGCACAGAATCGACCATGGCCATGCATATTGAGCACAAATTGAACAACGTATTTGAGGAGGCAGATCAGGTGAAAGGGCAATAAAATGCCAACCAGATCGAGCTAGAGATAGAAAGACTACTGTGGGATACTCTTGACCACCGGTGCGTCTTGAGAAAACCAACGGGTAGGGAAAGCTTCTTCGCACACACGGTGCTGATGAGGAGTGAAGGTGAGTGCATCTATTTTGCCGGGCAAGGGGTGAGGGTCTTGGCAGTAGAGGGTGGATGTTATTACACAGCGCCAAGGGGTGGAGAGTTAGAACTTTGGAAATTCTAAGATACCCTGCTTTTGGGCACCACCGTATACGTGGCCCACATGTTAGTGACCATAGTTCAAAATTGACCCATTTTCGCTAAAGATAAATTGATTCAAGTGGCAAAATCAGCACACAAACATGGAAATTCATGAAACTTGTGCATTGTCCGTTAAATATAATGTATTACTTTGTGTGAAATTTGGGAAGGTGGCATTTTGAGTCATATTCCGTGTAGTTGCTTCACAGTTAAAGCCAATGTCATCACTTGAAAAGTTCAAAATAAGTTCAATTTTGAAAGCTCCTTTGTAAACAATGTTTGAAATGCCAATGTACACCAAACTACCTACTATGAACATGTTATCATAAACTACGTCAAGTATATGTCCATGACCTTGCTCTCATTTGAAATCCATAAATTAATACATCGTGTGCCACATTGTGAAGCAAGTTTTTTCAAAAGTTACCAAAATACAAGTTAATATTTTATCATGGAAACTAATGCACATATCATGGCACTTTGCGAATAAATGGCTTTATTTCAACTTATATTTAATTTCGTCTGTATTTTTTTGAAAAATGGCCAAATTAGGCTTACATTAGCTTTAAGACCGAGATTTTGAATGTCGCAGAACTCTTAGTGGTTATCCCATACTTCATACTCGAGAACCTTCGATAGGTTTAAAAGGCACATGGGCTAGCTATAATGCACTTGTGGTTCCCGTTTTCAGATACTTTCAGCAAATTGCTATAAAAGCCAATTTATTGCATGAATATATATATATATATATAGGAAAGTTGAAAATTTATGAAACCTAGGTAATATCCATGAATAGGTTTGGGTGATGGCATGTTAGCCATGTACCTTCTTGTAGTTGCTTCACAAAAAAACATTGTTGTCACTTAATTTTAAAACTGAAAATAACTTCAAATTTGGAAGTTTCCTTTGTAAATAACTAGCAAGGTGGCCCTCGCAGATGCGAGAGCACCATCTTTACAGCATCCAAATGCACAAATGTGTGGGCAACAAATTTAATATATTCAATAATTTTCCAAAGCTTAAATAATGTCATAAAAGTTATATGTGCATTCATTTTCTATGGAATCTTTTTATAGTTTTGATGTAATTTATTACTTTGGTAACATCCGGCACATGTTACGGTGGTAGTGTGAAAAGACATGTAATGTTAACAGAAAAAGGTTTTAAAATATGTAAATTTTAGTGCATATTTTGTTTTGATATATTTAACTTGACCTCTCGGCACGGGTATCAATCAGAACCAACAAAGCACTATTAGTACCATAGATTTGTGAGTGGAGTGAATATTATTGTTACTTCCACACATGACTTGAGCTTTCTAATCAACTAAGCTTCCACTCTTTTATCATCGATTTATTGTTTTGGCCTCATCGTGTCATCTCCATCTTCATATACATCTCCATTTATGGCGTATGCTTTGGTATACAGAGACTAAGCCATATTTTGGTTGGCAAAAGTTTGGCTATTGCTTTGAAGATAAAGACGAAGAAGTCAATAAAATACCAAAAGAAACTTAAATTTACATATTTTAAGATAGAGAAAAGTTTTTCCTTAAACTATTTCTGTGATTTATTTTTCCTCCTATTTTTTTATCCCGTGACTATTTACTACTAACGTTTACTTGTCCCATGAATCTTGATTTTGTGGACCGAAATTGCTCAATTTTTTACACCAACAAAATCATTACCGGATACTCATCTAGCAAAAACATCGCTGCCTTTATTCTTGAGGAATAATTAATCAAATAAAGACTTAGGCATGCACCGTTGTCTTTTTTTTTGATGTGGTTTTAACTTAATCAATAATACATTGACACTCTTATAAAAGAAGCAGAATTAGGTATTTAACCTAAGAGAAAACATTTTATTAGTCACACTGATCACAATCATCAGGCCTGAGTTCATATCAGATATGCACTGTATGCATGGAGAATTCGAAACTACATTTTTCTAAAATCATTGTCAATCGTTTTATGTGTTCGGAAACAGCTAATAAAGCCAAGACTTCACAAGAGTAAGTGCCGCTCTTAGAACAATGTGGGATTGATCATGGAAGGCTAAAAATATACGGAAAAGAGCTTTTACGATCAAACATTCAATCTGACAATTCATCTAACGAAACCCCCTTGGACAGATCATATATTTTTAAATACCTAGCTAAGCCTAACTGACATTCTACACCAGTGCAGATTAGAAATCCATTCGCCTTTCTTGTACGACCACTTGATAGGAAATCACCGCAAGAATGCATGGAACTACCATCTAATACTATAAACTGCTTTGAACTTGCCATCTAATGGTCTGTGCTAGATGAACGAATCTCAAGCTCGCAAGATTCAAAATCGTCCTCTCATCTCCGACTCTCTGGCAGCCCCGCGCATCTTGGAGTATCTTGAAGCGCTGCACCGAGTGGCTTTTTCTCGAGGAGGGAGCCTGACCCGCGTTCGAGCTGCCATTGGAGATGCGGTGGTCCATCAGTGCGTCATCAGGACTCAGATCTCCCAAAATCGCCGGTCCCGATCGTGACGGCTCGAATGCGATGTTGCCTCCATCACCGGAGCGCTGTGTTGCTGCTATGTACTACTACGATTTGATTGGTATGGAGTTGTATTGTTTGAGATTGTTACAAGATAGAAGGAAGGGATGTCCTGATTTTCCGTACAGTATATGTCCTCCATCTAACAGAAGGTTATATTATGTCCTCCATCTAACAGAAGGTTACGTGAGGTACGTGTTGGTCTCGTGACATGTTCTGGCCAAACTTTCTTTTTATGTTACGTTGTACTACTCCGTTAATTAAATCATGATCTTAAGTTACAGATCCAACGGTTAATATAATTTAGGTGATGTGGATCAACCTGGTGCCTCGAAAAACACCCTTATATTGCTTTTAGTATATAATAGATGCTTGAGATGCTAATATGCACTACCACACCAAAATTATTGACATGTTGTCATAAACTATGGAAAATTTATGGATGCGGCTTTGATCATCTAGTTTTTTTAGTTGTGGTCATCTAGTTTGAAAGCCATGAATGTGTCCATACATGCTAGCTAGGCCAAAATGTCTTGCAAAACTCTTGGTGGTTTCCCATATTTTAGTACTTGGGTACCTTCAAATATCTTCAAACTTGGAATTTCCCTTTGTAAACATTGCTTGAAATGACAAGATGCACCAATCTACCCAATATGAACACACTATCATAATGTATGTAAAAGATATGGTCATGACGTTGGTTTTCTCGTTTGAAAGCCATGAATGCGTTCATACATGCCAGGCCAAATATTGTGAAGCAAGATTTTTCAAAGGTCTTCAAATTTAGATTTTATCATTTTTATGGAAACTGGTGCACATAGGAATACACTAGGAGAGTATAGTGGGTGCTTTCGATTTATATTTAGTTTTTTGTGTTTCTTCCAAAAAGAACCCAAATTTGGAGGCATTAACATTCATATCAGTAAGTCAAATGTTGCAGAACACTCGGTGGTTCTCCCATGTTTGACTACTTGGGTACCTTTGATTGATTATTTAAAAAAACAAGAGCAATCTATCTCGCACATGTAGAACAAAAAATTGACATACTTTCGGTAAATTACGATAAAGTCAATTTACTGCAAGAATTTAGTCAGTAAGCTTGAATGTGTGTTATCCATTAAATAGGTTGCTTTGTGGGAAATTGGCACAATGGCATATTGAGCCATAATATTACCTCTTTATTGTGTACGGATAACTTTAAACGTTGACTATTGGATCAAGACTGGCAAATCCCAACATTACTAATAGTTGGATCTTATTTACCATTGCAGCATCTAGAAAATTATATTGATAGTCTTAAGCATAATGAACGCTATGCACAAACCTCAAAACACACTTATCTATCATTCTAGAATCTTCTTTATCCTTTTCTCTAGAGCATGTTACCAAAATTTTCAAGTATTAGGTAACGAAAAGTAAAAGTGGATTTCTACATGATATAAAGTATAAGAACCAAATATACACCTGATACTTTATGGATATCATGTTGCTCAAGATTAAAATTTTGTTTTGAGCTTTACCTATTATAATTGTATATAGTGATGATATGTCATAGTTCTCTAATCTGAGTCTCACGTGCAACTTACTAGTATTTGTAGTTGCTTCACAATAAAAGCATTGTTGTCATTTGGAAAATGAAAAAAACTTTAAAATTGGATTCTCTTTGTAAACATGGCTTGATTTGCCAAGATGCACCAAAGTACGGAGTATAAAACATGGACATGTTACAGAAACTATGGTTGTGACCTTGGTTATTGATGACTGCAAGTGCACAGATCAATTGTAGCTAGTTTCGAAGTAAAGATATCGAACCCACAGAGAGCTATTGGTAAAGATCTTTATGCCCCTCATTACTCTCTACCAAAGGATACTTATAAGCTACCAAGTAAAGGGTGTTTGAAAGGTTTATTGTTGTTTGCAGAAAAGTAATTAAAACAAGTAACAAGTTTGTATAAAAGTGTGGTTGAACTCAATAGGGCTGAAACGTTGTCGGGGATGTAGGACACACCACTAGCATAGGATAATTGTTATATGTAATCAAGATAACATACTCCTTGTGTCACGAGATGTGTGGAGATAGCTCCATAATAAGATGTTCAGTACAGGGCTCGTAGGAGGCAACTTTGTTAAGCCAAGAGTGAGGTCATCTCTAAATAACCACTACGATGTCTGAGAGAAGTCACCCATACAGACCACTGATGGCTATGAAATATAGCCATCTACATCCACACTTAAACTGGATATTATTCATATTTTTTATGAAATGTCTCTCTAAACCCTTCCACTAACGCCTAATATTCAGAGGGGTATACAATCCTTTCTTTTTATATCTTTCCTGCGCAGATAATGTCGTTTGAAGATGGGAATCACTACATTAAAGTCAAAGGTACGAGATTTCCAACAACCAGAAGAAACTAGGAGTCGTGAAGCGGAGGCAGACGCTTTAACGACCAACTATATGACCGGAGCAAAATTCTGGCCATATAGCTTCGGTCGTATAGTTGGTGCCACCACCGTTAGGTCAAACAGAACAACTTTCGTGAAGGGATCCCTATATAAAGAAGCCTCGAGCGACGAGAAAACAAGCTCAAGCCGCCCCTAGACAATAGACATCTCCATCCGCCTCTAGATCTTAAAACCCTTCTCCATCTCTATAGTCATATTTCACCACTTGTAATAGTACATCTCTTCTTCGATTGGTGACATTGTAAGACTATTGCTATCAATGTTATGATTTTCATTATAATGTTTATGATTGTTGATCTCATCTCTATGTGTGAGTAATTCTCCTTAGGCTAAGGGCTTTGGCCTAGCCATGTAGCGTTTGTGCATGTTATTTATCATAGATGGGATCATGTATTAGTTGATATGACATGATGATTATTGTATCCTCTCTTGCCTCAATCTAAGGACTTGTCAGGTACCCAAGACCCCGAGGGTTGAACCAAGTATAGGGAGTATGAGTAATGACTAATATGCAGGTTGGGAACCCCAGTGACAGAAGGGGTATTACGGCTGTATGTGAGGGATTTACTTGGGATTAACGGCGACATCACTATGCATATCATTAGTTCTCTTTCTTCTATGGATGAGACTAGTAGGTTATTGCTATAAGCAGTTGCAGAGGCAATAACACTTATGGATGCACTGCCCACATATAATTTATCTTGCTCTAACAAGTACATGCATACTTTATTTCTATATTTTATTTCCATCAGATGTTTTGCACAGCTACAGGTGAAACCGAATGTCCTAGGCCCTTGATACGTTGCAAACGTATCTATAATTTTTGATGTTCCATGCTTGTTTTATATCTACTTTCTTATGGTTTGTCCACACTTTGGAGTATTTTTATACACTTTCTGGGACTAACCTATTAACAAGATGCTACAGTGCTAGTTGCCTGTTTTCTGCTGTTTTTGGTTCTAGAAAAGCCAAAAATGAATATTCTCGGAATTGGACCGGACAAAAGCCAAAGTCGATAATTTACCGGAAGACACACGGAGCCAGAAGACGAGACGGAGAGGGGCCAGGGGCTGGCCACACCATGTGGTGGCGCGGGTCGCCCTGGCCGCGCCACTAGGTGGTGTGGGCCCTTGTTCCACCCTCTGACATCGCCCTTTCGCCTATCAGAAGCCTTCGAGGCAGAAACCCTAAGGAATCGAGCCTCCAGCGACGAAAAGTTCTGCAAGGCCGCCGCCACCGAAGGGGAGATTTGGGGGACAGAAATTCTCTGTTCTGGCACTTTACCAGGACGGGGAAGTGCCCCCGGAGCCATCTCCATCGATCTCCACCACCATCTCCATCGATGTTGCTGATTCCCATGATGATGAGGGAGTAGTTCTTCCTCGAGGCTAAGGGTTCTACCGGTAGCTATGTGTTCATCTCTCTCTCTATGCATGATCATATTGTGATCATGAGCTTTGTAATCAAGTAGATCTACCTTGCTATTCGAGTGTTTTAATAGATCTCTGCTCTCCCCATGTGTGTGAAAGTGACATTGTGCACACCATGGTGGCACTTAGGCTAGAGATTATAATTACTTGTTATGAGTTATATTTGGAGTTGGATGTTTCTATGAAATTGTGGTGTTTGTTGGAACCATCTAGAGCTCAAGGTGACAGTGTGGGGTTATCTAGATGGGGGAAGCGGACTTTGAGGTGTGTTGTTATAGCCCTACCATGGATTAGAGTGTCCAACCAGAGAGTAGTTCAGAGTAGTATCATAAAGAGAAGATATTTATATGAGAGTGTTCACTAGTGAAAGTATGATCCCTAGGCCTTGTTTCTAAGCATTGAAACACTGTTTGCAACTAGATCTATTACATGTTTGCGTGCTTCCATCTTTATTTCAGATTGCCTTTAGTCTCTTCCCACCCGTCAAGCTCTTTTCTAGCACCGTTACCACTTATAATTATCCATACCACTTGTATTTCACTATCTCTTCGCCGAACTAGTGCACCTATACACCTGACAAGTGTATTGGGTGTGTTGGGGATACAATAGACTCTTGTATCTTGATTGTAGGGTTGCTTGAGAGGGATACCTTTGACCACTTCCTCCCTGACTTCGATAAACCTTGGGTAATCCACTTAAGGGAAACTTGTTGCTATTCTACAAACCTCTGCACTTGGAGGCCCAACAACTGTCTACAAGAATAGAAGTGCGTAGACATTAGCCCTCTCTCTCCATCATCGACAACAACAAAAAGACGCAAGAAATTGGTCCGGTAAGAACACAAAAGGAATTCTGAAACTCCCGAAGGTCCATTAAAGTAACTTCACTATGCATTCGCTTCCCGAGGATTCGATAACCTAGGTCTAGTAGGGAAAAGAAGCTATACTACATCCGTAATCCGGATCAAAGGTGTCAACCCATTTTCTGGTGTCGTTGCCGGTGAAGCAATAACTACCCTGGTGAGGTTATTAGGAACCTTGCTAGTTTTAATTCTTGTTTTTAATTTTGTTAGTTTGCTTTCAGTCTTTATTTGGTAAACCAAAAAATATATAGTTAGCCTTTAAATTATTGCTTTTACTATTATAATTCTTTGTTTAAGAAAACCCAAAAACATAGGAAATATGGCTGAAAAGAAGCTTGGGGAGTTTGCTACTCCCAATAATGATTATTTACGTACTCCTATTACTCAGCCAGCAATTGCTGATGATGACAATGAAATTAAGCCCCATATTTAAGTTTGGTTCAACAGAATCAATTTGGAGGCTCTGTTGTTGAAGACGCGGGTATGCACTTGAATACTTTCACTGATATGAGCGTATAAAAAATGTTAACCCCGATGCGGTCAAATTGCGTATATTTCCTTTCTCTCTTAGAGGAAGAGCAAAAGAATGGTTGCTATCTTTGCCTAGAAATACTATTACATCATGGGTGGGATTTACTTCTTTATTTATGACTAAATTTTTCCCACCTGCAAAGACTATGCAACTCAGATCTAATATTACTGGCTTTAGACAGGAAGAGCGTGAGCCACTAGCACTTGCATGGGAGAGGATGAAAGAATGCATTAGAAATTGTCCTGGTCATGGGATGGAAGACTGGTTAATTCTCCATCTATTTTATAATGCTCTTAACCCTGTGTCTAAGTCTATGCTTGATACTGCAGCTGGAGGAATGTTTATGGGTAAACATATTACCGAAGCAAAGAAGCTGCTAGACAATATGCAAGACAACCATGCCCAATGTCATGTGGATAGATCGAACACGAAGAAGGTGAACTAGAGTAAATATGCCCTGAGAGGCAATAATAAAGTTGTTATTATATATTCTGTATATATGATAGATGTTTATTTTACATGCTAGAATTGTATTGATCGGAAACATCAATACATGTGTGTTTAATAAACAAAAAGGGTTCCTAGTTATGCCTCTCTTATAGACTAACTTGTTGATTAACAAGATGATCAAGGTTTCCTGATCATGGACATTGGATGTTGTTAATAACAAGGTCACACCATTGGTGGAATGATGTGATGAACATTCATCCGAAGTATAGCATTACGATCAAGTCATTATGTTTATATTGCTATAACATCATACGAAGTAATCTTTATCCTTAGACCATGAGATCATGTTAATTGCTAACACCGGAAGAGTATCTTGATAACATCAAACGTCACACCGTAACAGGGTGACTATAAAGATGGGTTCAGTACTACGAAGGTGTTATGTTGAGGCTCATGGACCAAGAGTGGAATTTGTCAATCCAGATGACGGATAGATATACTCTGGGCCCTCTCGGTGATATCACATTAAGATAGCTTGCAAGAAAGTGATGTGATCACTAGAATGTTATATCACGGGAACGAGAAAAGAGTGCATGTCGGTAACGAGATCAAACTAGGTATGGAGATACCGATGATCGAATCTCGGACATGTAATATATCGAGAGACAAAGGGATTTAGTTACAAGCGTTAAAGGTTCTCACGATCACAGAAGTCATCGTTGAATGTGTAGGAGTCAGTACGGATCTCCAGGTCTCGCTGCTGATTATTGATCGGAGAAGGGCCTCGATCATGTCTGCATTATTCGTGAACCGTAGGGTGGCACACTTAAGAGTTACCGGACACCATTTTGGAGCA
Organism: Avena eriantha; assembly: GCA_910589775.1. Classification (NCBI taxonomy): domain Eukaryota; kingdom Viridiplantae; phylum Streptophyta; class Magnoliopsida; order Poales; family Poaceae; genus Avena; species Avena eriantha. Next base: position 424,904,017 of record OU342745.1, read on the forward strand.
CATATGTTTCAGACAAAAGAATTGCAAAGCGCAGGAATTGTTTCAATAGAAACCAGAAATTGTTTCGGGTGAAATTGCAGAAAGTGGTTCTGCATGTGATATTGAAATATTGCAAGGGGCTATATGTGAATGTTTGTTAATTAAAGTAATTAACAAAATTCTGAATAAATTTAATAAAAAGAGTTTTATTAAATGAGAGAGCATTAAATTTGGAGAAATTTAATGCATTTAAAGTGGAGACTTTAAAAGGGAATGTGAAGAGGCATTTTAATGTGGAAGGGTTACCACCACATGAATGGGGGAGGTGAGGGGTCACTCCCCCCCATGCGCCGGCCATCGAGAGAGGGGGCACCCCCCCTCCTCCTATAAAAGGCCACCCATTCCCTCCTTCATCCTCACACCTCCTTGTGAAGGATCTCTCTCCCTCTCTAGAATTATTCCCCCATGGTCTCGGATTAGCGAGATACATGTTCCTGGTGGCATTTCGTCTGGAAGGAGTTGCTGCTTCCGCTGGATCGCTGGAGCGAGGAGGTGGAGGTTGTCCGGTGGCTTGAACGTGTGTGCGAGTGCGGATGCGCTGCTGAGTTGCGGCGCTCGGACTTCCTCACGATCTTGAGATCGGCAAGTGTACGACTACATCAACCACGAGTTCCTACTCGTTAACAAAACTCGTTGTTTTTGAGGGTAAGTTCTCGTTGGATGTATGTCCACCCGTTGCTTTGTACCTAGTAGATAGATCTTGGCGTGTAGTTCACATCGTAGGAAATTTTTTGTTTTCTATGCTGCGGACCCAACAGTGGCTGATCTATGCGTAGGTGCTTTGCACGGGTAGTACACATATGTTTATATGTGATCATGTTATTGCATCTTCTATGTATTTTGGATATTGGTGGCATAGTGGGATGAAGGGACCCGGACCAACCTTACATGTCATCGTACATGAGACCGGATCCACGACTGACATGCAACTTGTTTTGCATAAGTGGCTGGCGGGAGTCTGTCTCTCCTACTATAGTTAATATCTGATTTACAACGAGTTGCTAATAACTTAGTTATCCTCGAAGTGGTTCATGTTCGTAGGTGAGAACGGTTCTATCTCCGAAAGCCCTAAGCCATGTAAAACTTGCAATTGATAAATTAGAGGCGTCTAGTTTAGATCGTTGCTGGGCTAGTGTATTGATATGGTATTGTTGTAAGTAGATGTATGATAGATACTCTTACAACACACTCAACGTGTAAGTTCCATAGACCTTGGCCTTACACACAAAGGAATGATAGAGATCATACCACGATGCAAGTGATAGAGATCAAATGCATGGACCATATCACCTCACTTTACACATTAGATGTTAGCATCTTATACTACTAGTTTGGCGCTTTTGGTAGCATTATAAGATGATCCCTCATTTAGATATCAAGATAAAAATGTGTTCTTCCTTAAGTATGCACCGTTCTGTTGATCGTGTTTCGAGACATCACGTGATGATCGGGTGTACTCGAATCTACGCTTTCATAGGAACAGGTGTAAGACAGTTTTACACACGCGAATACTAAGGTTCTTACTTGGCGAGCCTAGCATGTACAGACATGGCCTCGGAACACGGACCGAAAGGTTAAGAATGAGTCATATAGTTGATATGATGCCCATATAGATGCTCGCCTTTGAAGCTACATCAACTCACGTGATGATCGGACTTGGTGTAGTGGATTTGGTTCATGTAATCACCAAAAAGATACGAGGGATGTCGTTTTTGAGTGGGAGTTCATTAGTAATTTGGATTAGTTGAACTCAATCTATCATAAACTTAGTCTAAATAAACTTTACAAGTTCTGTTGTAGATGGCACCACCTGCTTTTAATTTCAATGTGTTCATGGAGAAAGATAAACTTGCTGCGAATGGTAGCAACTTCACCAACTGGGCTATGAATTTGAGGATTCTCCTCACTGCTGCACAAAAGCAATATGTGCTAGATGCGCCGCTAGGCCCCCCACCAGCTCCTGATGCCCCTGACGAGGAAAAGAATGTCTATGTGACTCGTCAGGAGGACCACAACTTAGTTCATTGCGGCATACTATATGGGCTAGAGACAGAACTTCGAAAGCGTTTCGAAAATGGCAATGCCTTTGATACCATGGGAGAATTGAAAATGATTTTCGATACCCATGCTGCCGTAGAGAGTTATAATGCTACAGAAAAGTTCTTTAGCTGCATGATGGAGGAAAACAGCTCCGTTAGTGAGCACGTACTCAAAATGTCTGGGTACGCCGATAAGCTTGTGTCCTTGGGAATAATGATTCCCATTGACTTAGGCATACATCATGTTCTCCAATCTCTGCCACCTAGCTACAAGAGCTTCGTGATGAACTATAATATGCAGGGCATGAAGAAGTCTCTTCCCGAGCTTCTGTCAATGCTTAAGACTGCAGAAGTGGAGATTAGGAAAGAACATCAAGTGTTGATGATCAATAGGACCACCGGTTTCAATAAATACAAGAAAGGCAAGCACAAGGGAAAGAAGGGTGGCAAGTCTGTTGCCACGCCTGAAAAGAAACCCCGAGCTGGCCCTAAGTCTGACACCGAGTGCTACTATTGTAAGGGGACTGGCCATTGGAAGCGCAACTGCCCCAAGTATTTGGCGGACAAGAAGTCCGGCAAGGCAAACAAAGGTATATGTGATATACATGTTATTGATGTGTACTTGACTAGTACTCGCAGTCGCACCTGGGTATGTGATACGGGATCGGTTGCTAACATATGTAACTCGGTTCAGGGGCTACGGAACAAGCGACAACTAGAAAGGGATGAGGTCAGAATGCGGGTCGGCAATGGATCAAAAGTTGATGTGATCGCCGTCGGACGCTACCTCTCCATTTGCCATCGGGATTAGTTATAAACCTAAATAGTTGTTATTTAGTGCCTGCACTGAGCATGAACATTGTATCTGGATCGTGTTTGATGCAAAGTGGTCATTCCTTTAAATCTGAAAACAATGGTTGTTCGATTTATAAGAATGATATCTTTTATGGTCATGCACCTATGTTGAATGGTTTATTTCTGTTGGATCTCGATAGTAATATTACACACATTCATAATGTTAATGCTAAAAAAGATTAAACTTGATGATGATATGTCTACATATATGTGGCACTGCCGTCTAGGTCATATTGGCGTTAAACGCATGAAGAAACTCCATTCTGATGGACTTTTGGAATCACTTGATTTTGAATCATTTGATACATGTGAGCCATGCCTTATGGGCAAGATGACTAGAACGTCGTTTTCCGGTTCAATGGAACGGGCGACATATCTATTGGAAATCATACATACTGATGCATGTGGACCAATGAGCGTGTCGGTGCGAGGTGGATATCGTTATTTTGTTACTTTCACGGATGATTTGAGTAGATATGGGTATATCTATTTGATGAAACACAAACCTGAAAATTTTGAAAAGTTCAAGGAATTTCAGAATGAAGTGGAAAATCATCGTAATAGAAAGATCAAATTTCTACGGTCTGACCGTGGAGGAGAGTATCTAAGTTACGAGTTTAGCACACACATGAAAGAGTGTGGAATAGTTTCACAACTCACGCCTGCCGGAACACCACAACGTAATGGCGTGTCGGAACGTCATAGTCGTACCTTATTGGATATGGTTCGATCTATGATGTCTCTGACTGACTTACCACTGTCATTTTGGGGTTATGCACTGGAAACAGCTGCATTCACTTTAAATTGGGCACCATCTAAATCCGTTGAAACGACACCGTATGAATTATGGTTTGGAAACAAACCTAAGCTGTCATTTCTTAAAGTTTGGGGATGCGATGTTTATGTGAAGAAACTTCAACCGGATAAACTCGAACCCAAAGCGGAAAAATGCGTCTTCATAGGATACCCTAAGGAAACAATTGGGTATACCTTCTATCACAGATCCGAGGGCAAGGTTTTTGTTGCCATGAATGGATCCTTTCTTGAGAAGGAGTTTCTCGTGAAAGGTGTGAGTAGTCGGAAGGTAGAACTCGAAGAGGTTATTGAACCTTCTCTTCATGGAATGGCGAGTGGCGCAGCACCGGAAGTTGTTTCGGAGTTGACTTCACCTGATGAAGAGAGAGCTAATGATAATGATCATGAAACTCCGAAAGAGGACACTACCGAACCTCGCAGGTCATGCAGGACACGTGCAGCTCCTGAACTGTACGGCAATCCTGTTGTGAATTTCATGGTTGATGAAATGGATAACCCTGCGACGTATGAAGAAGCGATGATGAGCCCGGATTCCAACAAATGGCTAGAAGCCATGAAATCCGAGATGGAATCCATGTACGAGAACCAAGTTTGGAACTTGGTGGACTTACCTCACGACCAAAAGGCCGTTGAGAATAAATGGATTTTCAAAAGAAAAACTGATGTTGATGGTAATGTGACCATCTATAAGGCTCGACTTGTCGCAAAGGGGTTTCGATAAATTCAAGGAGTTGACTACGATGAGACATTCTCTCCCGTAGCGATGCTTAAGTTGGTTAGGATTATGTTAGCAATTGCTGCAGATTTCGATTATGAAATATGGCAGATGGATGTCAAAACTGCGTTCCTCAATGGTAATATTGAAGAAGAGTTGTATATGATACAACCTAAGGGTTTTGTCGATCCTAAGGATGCTAATAAGGTATGCAAACTTCAGCGATCCATCTATGGACTGAAGCAAGCATCTCGGAGGTGGAATCTCCGCTTTGATGAGGTGATCAAAGAGTTTGGATTTGTCCAAACTTATGGAGAGGCTTGTATTTACAAGAAAGTGAGTGGGAGCAATGTGGCATTTCTGATATTATATGTGGATGACATATTATTGATTGGAAATGATATAGATCTTTTAAACAGTGTTAAAAGTTATCTAAACAGCAAATTTTCGATGAAAGACCTTGGTGAAGCATCATATATATTAGGCATTAAAATCTATAGAGATAGATCAAGGCGCCTAATTGGGCTATCGGAGAGTACATACCTTGATAAAATATTAAAGAAGTTTAATATGGACGAAAGTAAGAAGGGGTTCTTACCTATGTTGCAAGGCAAGACATTTGAGTAAGACTCAAAGTCCGGCTACGGCGGAAGAAAGAGAGATGATGGATAAGATCCCCTATGCCTCGGCCATAGGCTCTATTATGTATGCCATGCTATGTACAAGACCGGATGTGGCACATGCTATTAGTTTGACTAGTAGGTACCAATCTGATCCAGGTTTGGAACACTGGATAGCGGTAAAGAACATCCTCAAGTACTTGAGAAGAACTAAGGATATGTTTCTTAAATACGGAGGTGAAGAAGAGCTAGTCGCTAAGTGTTATGTCGATGCTAGCTTTGACACCGATCCGGATGACTCTAAGTCTCAATTCAGATACGTATTTCTCTTGAACGGAGCAGCAGTTAGTTGGAGGAGTTCCAAACAACCTGTGGTGGCTAGATCAACGACGGAGGCGGAATATGTTGCTGCTTCAGAAGCTGTTTGGATGAAAGAGTTCATTACGGAACTAGGTGTGGTTCCCAGTGCGTTGGATCTGATGGTGATCTGTTGTGACAACAATGGAGCCATAGCCAACGCAAAGGAACCGAGGTCTCACAAGAATTCCAAGCATATTAAGCGCGGTTTCACTCCATCCGCGAGCATGTCAAGGATGGAGATATAAAGATTTGTAAAGTACACACGGACCTAAATGTAGCAGATCCGTTGAATAAAGTTCTCCCTAGGGCAAAACATGATCAACACCAGAACTCCATGGGTGTTAGACTTATCACTATGTGAACTATATTATTGTCTCTAGTGCAAGTGGGAGACTGAAGTAAATATGCCCTGAGAGGCAATAATAAAGTTGTTATTATATATTCTGTATATATGATAGATGTTTATTTTACATGCTAGAATTGTATTAATCGGAAACATCAATACATGTGTGTTTAATAAACAAAAAGGGTTCCTAGTTATGCCTCTCTTATAGACTAACTTGTTGATTAACAAGATGATCAAGGTTTCCTGATCATGGACATTGGATGTTGTTAATAACAAGGTCACACCATTGGTGGAATGATGTGATGAACATTCGTCCAAAGTATAGCATTACGATCAAGTCATTATGTTTATATTGCTATAACATCATACGAAGTAATCTTTATCCTTAGACCATGAGATCATGTTAATTGCTAACACCGGAAGAGTATCTTGATAACATCAAACGTCACACCGTAACAGGGTGACTATAAAGATGGGTTCAGTACTACAAAGGTGTTATGTTGAGGCTCATGGACCAAGAGTGGAATTTGTCAATCCAGATGATGGATAGATATACTCTGGGCCCTCTCGGTGATATCACATTAAGATAGCTTGCAAGAAAGTGATGTGATCACTAGAATGTTATATCACGGGAACGAGAAAAGAGTGCATGTCGGTAACGAGATCAAACTAGGTATGGAGATACCGATGATCGAATCTCAGACATGTAATATATCGAGAGACAAAGGGATTTAGTTACAAGCGTTAAAGGTTCTCACGATCACAGAAGTCATCGTTGAATGTGTAGGAGTCAGTACGGATCTCCAGGTCTCGCTGCTGATTATTGATCGGAGAAGGGTCTCGATCATGTCTGCATTATTCGCGAACCGTAGGGTGGCACACTTAAGAGTTACCGGACACCATTTTGGAGCACATATGTTTCAGACGAAAGAATTGCAAAGCGCAGGAATTGTTTCAATAGAAACCGGAAATTGTTTCGGGTGAAATTGCAGAAAGTGGTTCTGCATGTGATATTGAAATATTGCAAGGGGCTATATGTGAATGTTTGTTAATTAAAGTAATTAACAAAATTCTGAATAAATTTAATAAAAAGAGTTTTATTAAATGAGAGAGCATTAAATTTGGAGAAATTTAATGCATTTAAAGTGGAGACTTTAAAAGGAAATGTGAAGAGGCATTTTAATGTGGAGGGGTTACCACCACATGAATGGGGGAGGTGAGGGGTCACCCCCCCATGCGCCGGCCATGGAGAGAGGGGGCACCCCCCCTCCTCCTATAAAAGGCCACCCATTCCCTCCTTCATCCTCACACCTCCTTGTGAAGGATCTCTCTCCCCCTCTAGTATTATTCCCCCATGGTCTCGGATTAGCGAGATACATGTTCCCGGTGGCATTTCGTCTGGAAGGAGTTGCTGCTTCCGCTGGATCGCTGTAGCGAGGAGGTGGAGGTTGTCCGGTGGCTTGAACGTGTGTGCGAGTGCGGATGCGCTGCTGAGTTGCGGCGCTCGGACTTCGTCACGATCTTGAGATCGGAAAGTGTACGACTACATCAACCACGAGTTCCTACTCGTTAACAAAACTCGTTGTCTTCGAGGGTAAGTTCTCGTTGGATGTATGTCCACCTGTTGCTTTGTACCTAGTAGATAGATCTTGGCGTGTAGTTCACACCGTTGGAAAATTTTTGTTTTCTATGCTGCGGACCCAACATGAACTCCATCTCGCCACAAGAAAATGAAGAACTCAATGCTAAGTTGGATGAGCTCATATTAGCCGTAAAAGTTAAGGAAACCCAGGTAAGATCTACCCCTGAAAAAATATTGAAGAAATATATTCCGTAGCTCGTAATGATTATAACCCTGCTTGGAAGAAGTTATAATCCTAATTTTCAGAAACATTATTCTAGTCCTGTAGGTAACTCTAATAATAATATGGGAACTAGTAATGGTAGTCTCCAAGAAACACTTAAGTATTTTATAGACTCACAAAATAAAAAAACAATATTCTTGTCAAAATAACGGAGAACCATGTTGCTATGCTTGGTAAATTATCTAACCAAGTTGTTAGTTTGAGAAATGATTTGCAGGTCCTCCAAGAAAGAACGAGGATCATTGAGGCATAGCTGGGTAAGATAACGGAGAGTCAGACTCTCATTCTAGATAAATTGGTAGGTAAAGCTGAGCCAAATCCCGTTGAAGACCTCAATATGATGAGAATCCAAAGGGAGGAACCTAAAGAACTTGACTATAATAATGCTCCTTCACCAAGCTTCACCATTGAAGATCTCGTAAAAAGGATCAACGTTAAGATGCTGGTAAGTGAAGGCAGTGAGGAAGCTATGTACCAACACTTTGTTAATTAGGTAGCAATTAAGGTATGTGAGCTTGAGGAAGAATATAAGCAAATTACTGAAAAATTACATGTGAAGCTTGATGACATATTTGAGCCTACTATTAAGATTAAAATTGGAACCAATGAGATAGCTGTACTTTGTGATCTAGGTGCAAGTGTCTCAACAATTCTGAAGAGTCTTTTTAACAAGTTAAATCTTGGCTCCTTTGAAATCACTAAGTTAAAATTGCATCTAGCAGATTCTACCTACAAACAAGCTATAGGAATTAAGGATAATACTTTAGTATACATTAAAGGTTGTCACGCTCTTATTGATTTTGTTATTGTTGGCATGCCTTAAGATGCTACTGCTCCTATTATATTAGGTCGTCCTTACTTAATAACTATTAAGGCTTTGATTAATCTACATGAAGGGAACGTGAAGCTTCAATTGCCTTTGCGGGATCATTTTGTTATTCATTTCCCCAGGAAGAAGAAATCCAATCATTATGAAAAGGAGGCCATCACTTTGAAGGCCAATTACTTTGGAGTGGGTGTTCCACTCATCTGGCCTAAGTGAGCAACATTAAGGTCAAGCTATTGACCATAAAAGAGTGCTTCATGGGAGGCAACCTATGTGAAATAAATGTTTAGTAAAGTTTTAGTTTAAGTTTATGTTTAATAAAGAGTGCTAGAAAACTCCAATTGAGGGGAAGAAGTTTGGTAGTACTAAAACTTCTGCTTTATTCACGATGTTGTTGGTCAAAAATATTTACTAACAATTTTCTGTCAAAAACAAGGTATATCACTAAGTTACAGGAAAAGAAGTAATTTTTGAAGAAACAGAAATTTTTTGATGCACACAGAGAGTTTAACGACCAACTATACGGCGGGAATAAAAATTCCATCCGTATAGCTCCGGTCGTATAGATATCTTTGCCATCAAAAAATGTTCTTTAATATCTACTGAGAGTTTAATGACCAACTATACGGCGGCAATAAAAATTCCAGCCATATATCTCCGGTCGTATAGATATCGGTGCCTCCGTACAAAAAAAATTCCAATGTACTAAGAGTTTAACGACCAACTATACGGCGGGAATAAAAATTCCGGCTGTATAGTTCCAGTCGTATAGATATTGATGCCTTCGTATATTTCTTTTCCCAGGGACAGACAGTTTGACGACCAACTATACGGCGGGAACATATTGTTTGGGTCATATAGTTCCGGCCGTATAGCTACGCCGCAAGGAGGAAACCCTAAAATTTTGACAGAAAGCCAACTATACGGTGGGAACGCATTGTTCCGGCCGTATAGTTGCATCCGACCACAAAATCGTACAGGAAGGTACCTCTAACTCCAAAACTTCAATCCTTTTTATCTCTTCTACCTCCAAACTCTCTAAAAATCTCAAGATATTTTCATCTCTACTCAATTTCGTTCGATTTCCTCGCACACAAGTGATCTACGGTATGTTTCTCCTCTGATCCTCCAATTACTTTTTGCAAATTCATCTTCGATCTATTGTCATTATCAACTAGGGTGAGACCTACTATGAACCAATTGCCATGATTGTAGCATCCCAATTGTCTAACAATTGTAATGCTACTTGGTCTAGTAAGATATTGGCTACTTCCTATATATAATTGTTGCATCATAAATATATCATGCTCATATCATCATGCCACCTTGCATTTGAGCATCATACAAACCATGTTTCTTTGGTTCTTCTCTCATATGCATTATTAATTGTATTTGCCTCTTGATATTGTATTTGGTTATTGATATATTGTCTAAATGCCCAAGTTGAGTTGGGGGGCATATCCTTTATTTCAATTCCACCACCTTTCTTTGTCACCACTTCATAATTCCACCATCCTATTAGTCCATGAGCTTGTTTGTCTTTCTTTTGATTTTATCTAGCTCATGGGAAATAGGGTGGATCTAGTTCTTTAAATTCTCTTGCTTGGCCTTGATTCCACTTCTTGGGAATGCATTAGAATAATGCCATATCATTATTTTTGTTCTCAAAAAATCAATCATGGCATTTATTATTTTTGCATGGGCCATGCAACCATCATCACCACCCTTGTTCCATTGGTTTTCCTTTGTTTTAGTGGTCCATTCTTTGTGGGATCATCTACATATCTCTCCACCATCTCCATATCCTCATCTACGCCATTTTATTCTTTTCCATTCATTATGCAAGTGAGGCCTTTTTCCCATAAGCTTTTTCCTTTCCGGCTCATATCAGCCATGGCAATCAAATTGAGATTGGTGGCTCTTCGTTTCCGGCTTCCTTAATTATTCTGGGAAATTCTGACATTGATGTTATCTTGGGCCTGGATTGGTTGACAGCAAATGCAGCTGTGATTGATTGTGCACGTTCGGTTTCTCTGAAAATTCCTGAAGGCCATATAGTCTATTCTCCAAGTCTGACTCCTGCAATTCAGCTTTATTCTTTGGCGGCTCTGAATGATGATGCTATGGAAGGTATTCAGAGTGTTCCTGTAGTCTATGATTTTCCAGATGTCTTTCCTGAAGAGTTGCCAGGTATGCCTCCGGATCGTGAGGTCGAGTTTGTCATTGAACTTGAACCTGGTACCGCTCCTATTTCCAAGCGGCCTTATAAAATGGGTCCTGCTGAGTTGGCTGAACTCAAACGCCAGCTGGATGAACAAGAGAAGTTGGGTTTCATTCAGCACAGTACTTCTTCTTGGGGTAGTCCAACCATCTTTGTGAAGAAGCGAGACAAGACTGATAGACTTTGTGTTGACTATCGAGCACTCAATGCTAAAACCATCAAGAATAAATATCCCCTTCCGCGGATTAATGATCTCTTCAATCAGCTAGCTGGAGCGGTGGTATTCTCTAAGCTTGATTTGAGAAGTGGTTATCATCAAATCAAGATTCGCAAGGAAGATGTTCCTAAAACAGCTTTCACCACCCGCTATGGCCTGTATGAGTACACGGTCATGTCTTTCGGTCTCACCAATGCACCTGCCACCTTCTCGAGGCTTATGAACTCGGTTTTCATGGAGTATCTTGATAAGTTCGTTGTGGTCTATCTGGATGACATTCTAGTCTATTCTAAGTCTAAGGAAGAACATGAAGAACACCTTCGGTGTGTCCTAAACAAGGTTCGTGAGAACCGCCCAAAGTTCTCCAAGTGTGAATTCTGGCTGCCTCAAGTCACCTACCTTGGTCACGTCATCTCTGCCAAAGGCATTGCCATCAACCCAGAAACTATTAAGACAATTATGGACTGGCTTCCACCCATAAATGTCAAACAAGTCCGAAGTTTCCTTGGTTTGGCCAGTTACTGCTGTCGCTTCGTTCAAAATTTCTCAAAGATTGCGAAGCCTCTTACCGATCTCCTCAAGAAAGGCAAGAAATACCTTTGGACTCCTGCATGTCAAGTAAGCTTTGAAACACTCAAAGAGAAGCTCACTTCCACACTAGTCTTGGTTCCTCTAGATACATCAAAGCCTTTCCAGATTTTCTGTGATGCTTCATTGCAAGGATTGGGTGCGGTCCTTATGCAAGAAAAACAAGTTGTTGCTTATGCCTCTCGACAGTTGAAGACGCATGAGATCAACTATCCTACACATGACCTCGAACTCGCAGCAGTTTTCTTTGCTTTGAAAGTATGGAGGCATTACTTGCTTGGCAACCGTTGTGAGATTTTTTCTGATCACAAGAGTCTGAAGTATATCTTCACACAGCCTGATCTCAACCTTCGTCAGAGGAGGTGGATTGAAACAATTGATGATTTCAATTTGACCATCAACTACACTCCGGGCAAAGCCAATGTCATGGCTGATGCTTTCAGCCGAAAAGCTTATGTCAACAATCTCATGGTGGAAGCACAACAGCCTCTCTTGTGCGAGGAATTCCGCAAGCTCAACCTTGAAATTGTGGATCAAGGGTATCTTCTGAACCTTCTAGCAACACCTCTCTTGGAAGAAAAGGTCCGTTCAATTCATCTTGGGGAAACTTACACTAAAAATATCATTTCCAACATTCAACTTCCGAAGTATGAGTCTTTCCACATAGATGACCAAGGCACTCTTTTCTTTGAACACCGGTTGTTTGTTCCGAACTACCCGGGTTTAAGAGAGCAAGTTCTCAAGGAGGCGCATGATTCTGTTCTTTCTATCCACCCTAGTAGCACTAAGATGTACATGGACTTGAAAACACAATATTGGTGGCCTGGTTTGAAACGATATTGTGCTAAGTATGTCTCGGAGTGTGATGTATGTCGTTGAGTTAAAGCTGTCCATCAGAAACCTTCCGGTCTTCTACAGCCATTGAAGCCTCCGGAATGGAAATGGGAGAAAGTAGAGATGGACTTCATCACTGGTTTTCCAAGATCGCAGAAGGGCAACAATGCAATCTTTGTTGTCATTGACAGGCTTTCCAAAGTAGCTCACTTCTTTCCAGTCAAGGAAACAATTTCTGCAATTCAGTTGGCAGAGCTCTATATCAACAGAATTGTCTCCCTGTATGGAGTTCCTCTTGAGATCAGTTCAGACCGTGGAAGCATCTTCACTTCCAAGTTCTGGGGAAGTTTCCAAAATGCTTTGGGAACAAAACTAAACTTCAGCACAGCTTACCATCCTCAGTCGCAAGGACAAGTTGAAAGGATCAATCAGATTCTGGAAGATATGCTCCGTGCTTGCGTTATCTCTTTCGGCATGAAGTGGGAAGAATGTCTTCCTTATGCTGAATTCTCTTACAACAACAGCTTCCAGAAAAGTCTAAAGATGGCACCATTTGAGGCTCTCTATGGTCGCAAGTGCAGAACTCCGATTGGTTGGTCTGGCGCAGGTGAAAGAATATTGTTTGGCCCCGACATTGTAACTCAAGCGGAGGAGAAAGTTCACATCATTCTTGAAAATCTAAAGATTGCTCAAAGTCGCCAGAAGAGCAATTATGACAGAAAGCACACGGACATGGAGTATGTCCCTGGTGATCTCGTTTACCTTCGTGTCACTCCCATGAGAGGCACGCACCGCTTTGGTATCAAAGGAAAGCTCCTAGATACATCGGTCCTTTCAAAATTCGTGGAAGAAGAGGAGAAGTTGCTTATGCTCTTGAGCTCCCTGAACAACTCAAAGTCCATGATGTTTTCCACATCTCCCAACTCAAGAAGTGCTTCAAGGATCCCGGCAGGACCGTGGACCATGAACTCATCAATCTCCAAGAAGATCTGTCTTATCAAGAAAACCCCACAAAAATTCTTGAAGTTGCAGAAAGAAGGACTCGCAACAAGTCCATCAAGTTCTGTAAGGTGCAGTGGTCGCACCATTCCGTTGATGAAGCCACCTGGGAACGTGAAGATGAGCTCCGTGCCAAGTATCCTACCCTCTTTGAGTCTTCTTCTTCTTCCTAGAATCTCGGGGCGAGATTCCTGTTTAGTGGGGGAGAGTTGTAGCATCCCAATTGTCTAACAATTGTAATGCTACTTGGTCTAGTAAGATATTGGCTACTTCCTATATATAATTGTTGCATCATAAATATATCATGCTCATATCATCATGCCACCTTGCATTTGAGCATCATACAAACCCTGTTTCTTTGGTTCTTCTCTCATATGCATTATTAATTGTATTTGCCTCTTGATATTGTATTTGGTTATTGATATATTGTCTAAATGCCCAAGTTGAGTTGGGGGCATATCCTTTATTTCAATTCCACCACCTTTCTTTGTCACCACTTCATAATTCCACCATCCTATTAGTCCATGAGCTTGTTTGTCTTTCTTTTGATTTTATCTAGCTCATGGGAAATAGGGTGGATCTAGTTCTTTAAATTCTCTTGCTTGGCCTTGATTCCACTTCTTGGGAATGCATTAGAATAATGCCATATCATTATTTTTGTTCTCACAAAATCAATCATGGCATTTATTATTTTTGCATGGGCCATGCAACCATCATCACCACCCTTGTTCCATTGGTTTTCCTTTGTTTTAGTGGTCCATTCTTTGTGGGATCATCTACATATCTCTCCACCATCTCCATATCCTCATCTACACCATTTTATTCTTTTCCATTCATTATGCAAGTGAGGCCTTTTTCCCATAAGCTTTTTCCTTCTCCTTTTCTTGATTACTTTTTCACCTCATCTTAGCCTAAATCCAAGCCCTCCCCTCACTCCCTAGCTAGCCCTGTTCCAGTATTCAAAATATGCAAAAACTTCCAAAAAGAATATTTCTTGGGCTTGTTTAAATCTGCAACAAATCAAAATAAAAATCAAAACAGATAATAAAACAAAAAGAAATAAAAAGGAGAAAAACCTTACCTGCAGCTCAGCCAGCAGCCTCCCTACCTGTCCGCGGCCCAGCAGCAGCGCCGGTCCGCGGCCCAACCTCCTCCCCAGCCCGTACCGCTTCGTCGTCGCCTTGCGCTGTTCCTCTTCCCCCTCCGTCTGACGCCGTTCGCCCTCTCTCTCTCAGCCGCAGACGGAAAGCAGCGGCAAGGAGCAGGTGGCCGTTCCCCGCCGTCTGCCGCGTCAGCCCACGCCTCCCGCATGCCAGCCCTCCTCCTTATCCTCGCGCCGAGCCGCTTTCTCCCTAACCCTAGCTACCTGCATGTTCCTCTCTTTCTCTCCTCCGCGTGCCGCCGCCAGTCTGGGAGCCGCGTCGCCGTTGCCGTCCTCGCCGGTGACCGGGAACACGCCGGGGAGCGTCACCGCAGACCGTGGAGTCGATCCCGCCCGCTGGGAGATGCCAAGCTCGCCGTAGCCGCCCCCTCACCGGCGAACAGCACACCACCGCAGCAGCCCCACCGTCCCCCTCCGCTCCGACTACCTTCTGCCTCGATTCCGGTGGGAATCGATCAAGGTGAGCCCCCTCGTTCCCTCCCGTTTTCCCCCACTCCGCGTGCCTAGCACCGCCCGTAATTGGCTCCCGCCGGTGGACTGCCCCGCCGCCGCACAGACCCAGCCTGCAGCTCCCCCTCTGTTCCCCGATGAACCCCGTCCAGCACAGCCCGCCACCGACGAACCTCCCTGAACAAGATCCGTAGCTGGCGCTGCCCTCTCTCGTTTTCGTTGTTACGGCCAGGTCTATCTCGCCGCGGATGCGACGCCACCCTTGCCGGAACATCTCGCCGTCGTCAGTCGTCGTCGGGGTTCAGAGAACAACGCCAGATTCAGTCAGAGCCCGCGCGGCCGTTTTGCGAAAAGAACCCCCGCGCTTTTGTCGATCACGCCCAGGTCCCTAGCCGCCCCAGTGTCCCCACCTGTCAGCCGCCTGGCAACTTGTAGAAAACCCCCCAGCATCCCCGGCCCTCAACCCGCACTCCTTCCCCGCTGCGCGACGTGGTTCACCCATGCCCCCTCGCTGTCACGTGGGACCTGCTTCACCGTCGGACCCGCATGTCAGCGCCTGGGCTGGCTAAGCCGTGGTAGCAGAGGATTTTTCTCGCGCGCGTGGCCCCAGTCCGTAGTGGCCCACCCGTCAGCATCTGGGCTAGGGTTGCCTGAAGTGTAAAATGTTTTCTGTTTGTCTGGTTAAATTAAACCTTTTCAAAATTGATTTAAATTCAAATTCAAATCAGATTTAAATAACTTTTCAAATATAAATCCAAATAATACAAATAATATATGTTTTGGAATCAGAAAAATGTGAGGAACTTAAATATGCCCTTCAAAATAATGTTTGAACACTTTAAAATTTCGAGATGATTAAAATTACAATAAAATGCCCTTTTCCTTAATTAATTAATAACTTTAATTCTATAACTCCAAATTTGGCAAATAATATGTCTAAATCGATCAGCGCGACGAGCCCGTTCTATCTATGCAGTCCTTGTTCTGAATTGAAGCATGCATCATGTCATTCTTACAAATCTGAACTGTTTATGACAATAAAACTTGGTTAAATAAATAGTAAAATGCCTTATTTCTTGTATCCACACCTCACCTTTGCCATGCTACTTTAATGCCGTGCAAATTGTGCACCATTCATCATGGCATGCTTGTTTGCTTGTCGCATTTTAATTCATATGCTTGTGCACTTTATTTATGTTGGCCCTTGTTTGTTTGGTTCTTCTTCGAATAGACGCCCAGCAGGAGAATTACAAGGAATCACAGGAGTACTACCCAGATCCATCTCTCGCTTCAACTGAGCTGCCAGGCAAGCACTACCACATGCTTGCATACATACAGTACCTATTTCCTCCATCTTATTCTTGCATCATTGATTCGCGATTGCATTAAATTGAATCCCAAGTACTGCATAGCCTTTATTTTAAAACCCCACCGAAGCTTGTTCCTCCATCCCATGAGCCATTACTACAGGAGTTGTTTGAGCCATGCGAGTCATAGAAAAGCATGTGTAGGGTATGTGAGTGTCTGATGAATAACGAGGTACCTAAACAACTTAACCGGAGTAGTAATGGGATAACTAATGAAAGAGGCACCGGTGAGCAATATCTGCTATTTGGTTTTTCATGCTCACTTGTGTCCGTAGGACCCCGAGTACTTGATTCCTGTTCCTTGTTTATTCGCACTATCCACATCTGGGAGGCCTTATGGACCCCCCCTGAGCCAGAGCTTGATTCATTCTTATTTCTTGGGGCCACAATTAGTTTGGGGCTTTATTACTATCCTGTACTTATGCCATGTTACTGCTTTATTTAAGATTGTGCGAGGAGCACCTGTACTGTTTTGGATCGTGACACGTTTTCGCTGTATCGACAAGCCCAGTCACATTATCGGGTTCCCAGTCGTTTACCGCCGTCCACACAAACCTTGGGTCCATCTCGGAGCCGGCCAACTTCGTTGCGGGTAGCTTAATGGGGTGGCTCCCTGAAATATTTCTAAATCCTGTGATCGTTTTGTCGTGAATGCCTCGTTGGGTTTTGAGTTGGTTTTTCCGAGGCTGATCGAGTGTGTGTTGCTATTCGTGCACCCCTGCAGGGTAAATCTTTCTGAAAGCCGTGTCCACGATTATGTACGACTTGGAGCACAGTTTCTCGATCATAGACAAGTATAACTAAAGTACCGCTTTTAAATTGACTAAGTACTTGACTAGTAAATAGTGCAATACTCATGGAATGGTTACTAAAACTGCCAACGGATGATGGGGGTTGTTCGTCCGCTTCCTCGTTGGTAAGCGAGGAGGAGGATGGATCTGTTAATTATACTGTTATAACTGTTGTTCTTAATTCACGGACATCCGTCTATCATTGGTTAGGCGGATGGTTAGCGAGTATCTATAGACTTACTAGATATTATCTTTTGCTGCAATTGCGTCACCCTAGGTTGTGTCCCCTTTAGTGGCATAAATACTTGCTGAGTACCCCTAGGGTCTCACACGATAAATTGTTTGATTCAGATGAACAGGTGTATTCGCAAGATGGATACTGGGTGGAGGAGACAGATGATGTTGGCAACGATCATTCGGTGTAGAGATTCCGGGAACGGGGATCCGTGAGATCTGTGGGCGGGATGTGTTTATTTATGGGGCATCTTATGCCGATTTGCTTCTTATCCGCTTGATACTCTGATGTGTGATGTATGAGGAGCTATCCTAAATTATTATCTCTATCTAGGATATTTGAATCTTGCCGTATGGCGTTGCAATATTTCTATTTCTTTTAGATGGAATGGCTCTGAGGACTGTTGTATGTGGCTTGCATACATACTCATTTGTGTATGTAGTTGATCCCTTTGCTTGCCGATTACGCTGCTCGTTCTTGTCCCGTTGTCTGAAAGTGGTTAGGACGGCCAAAAGGTCTACCATGAGTGGCCCTGGGCCCCACCGTACTATTTTAACCACTTTC
The DNA here is from genome assembly GCA_910589775.1 of Avena eriantha. NCBI lineage: Eukaryota > Viridiplantae > Streptophyta > Magnoliopsida > Poales > Poaceae > Avena > Avena eriantha. Next base: position 424,921,926 of record OU342745.1, read on the forward strand.
GTTCATCCAGGCATGTAACTATGAGCGTAATTCACCGAGGTAGTTACAATGATTCTCTTGCCTAGATTATTATTTTTAGAAGATTCTTTAATGTGCTATGATGAGGAATATGTTGTACTTACTGTTGTTGGATCAAAAAGTTTTATTTTTGTCTTTCTTCAATGTTTTAGATGATGAACACAAGGAGCCAAATTCGTGCTCGTGCCACTGCTAGAGCTTCTTGGGTTGTCGCTCAAGAACGCATGGGGATACGGTTCAGGGATGAGCCCCAACGTGATCGCTTCAACAAGATCAAGAACCACGGAGTGAAGGCCGCCAAATGGGCTTGCCCCATTATATTGAACCAACTCGATATTTCAGATGACTTCAATTTACTTCGCAATAGAGCTGGCCTGCAAAACTTTGTGTACAATGATGTGCCTACTTATCGCCGCTTAACCATTGAATTTTTAAGTTCGTTGCAAAGCACCGTTCAACAATGGCAGGGAGAGGACACTATTTGTTTCCGGCTTATGAACAACAACTACGCTTTAACTCTAGATGAATTGTGCGCATGCTTTAATTTGCCAAACAATGATGTTAATGCCCTACGTGCATCCTTTACTAGCTTAGAAGCCACCCCTTAACAATACTATAATGGAATGAGTTTCACTACTGGAGTGAACAAGGGGAAGAATATTCAACATCCTGCAATTCGCTACTTGTTCTATGTTATTGCTAACACCTTGCAGGCTTGTAATGAGTTCACGAGACTCAACGAGGAGGACATCTTAGTCCTTGCAAAGGCTGCTTACATCAACTACGGCTTGTCACTCAACTTGGGTGCCATCCTTGTGTGCTACTTGGAGCACCAAGCCTCCCAAAGCCAAGTACCAATTACAGGTGGAGGCGTCATCACCGTGCTTGCCACTTCCCTAGGCATTGACCTAGGTGAGTTGCAACCCGTGCTAGGTGAGCGACGTGTTGGTTTCTCCACTTTGAAAGCTTGTGGAATGCTCACTAGGAGAGGTGGTGTTTATTACCTGCATATTGCTGGAGCTGGGCGTCTCTACCCCACTCCTATGCCTAATGGTCTTTTCTCTATCGATGAAGTACGTTTGCTATATGACTTGTAGGTTGAGCAACACCAACCCGAGGAGGAGATTTCGGAGGAGGATGAGGACCAAGAGGAGGAGAAAGAAGTTCCTTATCAAAAGGAGCAGCCATCAACCCGGTTCACCACATACCAAGATTTCCAAGGACTTGGAGGGGCTGTGGAGAGGATGCATAGCCTCTTTTTAAACCTCCGAGAAACAACTAGTAACCTCTCAACTCAATTTGTGAACTAGAGTAACGAATTTTTCCCGCCACCACAATGATTTGAAGGGCTTGCAAAAGCCTAAGCTTGGGGACGTTTCCTCATGTATCTTTATTTGGCGTTCATTTGCTTTTATTTATTTCGAGGTTGTGTTTTTATTTGAGTTTATAAGCACTCGTCTTGGTTTCCCCAACACTTTATTTTTAGTTTTCTATATGCTTTCGAGATTTTCTAGCCGAGCTTTGCCGCCAACTTTCTATTTCCTCTCTTAAAACAACAAAAAGATTTCTCCATTTTTCCTTATTTTCCCTCTTTATTTTCTTTCCGCCTCGAGGTTTTCATGTATTCGCAGGAGAGTGATTGACTTCGAGTTTCCAAGAAGCAAATAAAAAGGAAGAGAGAAGTGCAACCAAACATGAGAGGTATGCCTTATGACTACCCACTTTTGAAGTTTGAGAAACCTATGCTAGTTAGTAGTAAATGTTGAGATATTATATTGGTGGAGTGAGTCTTTGTATTGTAGTAAGATTTTGTTTGCATGGGTATTTAGTTGGGTATGTTTTGTTCCAGCTCTCATAATTAACCAAGTCTTGCCTAAAAATTGCTAAACAATTGTAATCAGAAAAAGTCTCATAATTGAAGGCTTGGGTGTTGTAGTGTTTAGTATTGAAAGCTTATTTCTAGAGACACTCAACGCCACTAAAAATGTTGATTGACTTGATAGATCTCTTTAAAAACATTTGTTCGATTGAATTAATGTTTAGCGGTTTTTGTGAGCATGCCAAAGTTTGACTTATTAATCATAAGAATTATATAGCTTTACGTGTGTCAAACTTCATGGGATGCCAACAACTCCGCTGGCCTACGAACGATCTTCATGGAGGAAACTCCTAGATTTTGGCTATGAGTTGATTAAACACTTGTAGCAGCAATGCTATAGTGGGTAAGATTATTGGCACTCTCGGGTAGTTGTAATCATGATGGAATCACTCCTCTGACTGTTATGAGAAATCATTATGCAAAAGGAACAAAAACCTTAGTGATGCCATGAGTGTCCATCATAGCCTGATAAACTAATAAAAATCTTTGGCATGCTCTCAATTACTCAAGAAGTGAAATTCTTGAAGGACAATGAATAGAAAAGTAGTGCTTGAAAAGTCTTGATTTATTGATGTGGGAGAATTGAGATACTCTAGTATATATGCTTTTCATGACAACTCTCACACTCTCAATTTACAGGATTATACTTTATTGTTCAAAGGCAAGCCTATGAGTTGATTACATGACATGGAATAAAGTTTATTCATTTGAGTCATCCATGTTAACAATAATTTTGCTGCACTATAAGGATGCATAAAACCCGTATGATATGCTTCCCATTACTTTATCTATGCTGAAGTTTTTCAGATTTATGAAATGGAGGAAACATGAGACTACCAACCATTAGTAAGATCGCCATCTCGTTATTTCAGTTTAAATGTTGAGTTCCTTTCTTATTTTAGTTTTCTTGCTCGGAGACGATAAAGTTTAAGCTTGGGGAGGTTGATGGCTCTGAAATATAGCCATCTACGTCCACATTTAAACTGGATATTATTCATATTTTGAGAAATATTTCTCTAAACCCTACCACTAATGCCTAATATTCAGAGGGGTATGCAATCCTTTCTTTTTATATTTTTCCTACGCAGATAATGTCATTTGAAGATGGGAATCACTACATTAAAGTCAAAGATACGAGATTTCCAACAACCAGAAGAAACCAGAAGCCGTGAACCGGAGGAAGACGCTTTAACGACCAACTATACGACCGGAGCAAAATTTCGGCCGTATAGCTTGATACGTCCAAAACGTATCTACTTTCCCGAACACTTTTGCTATTGTTTTTTCCTCTAAACTTGTGTGATTTGGATACAACTAACACGAACTGACGCTGTTTTCAGCAGAATTACCTTGGTGTCTAGTTTTTGTGCAGAAAATCAACTATCAGGAAAAATCCCGGAAAATATGCCAAAAATCCTATTTCACCGGAAGATTCACGGAGACGGAAGACGAGACGGAGGAGGGCCACGAGGGGCCCACAACACCTGGTCGCGCGGATCAGTCCTGGCCACGCCAAGGGGTGGTGTGGTTGCCTCAGTCACCCCCTCGGCCTCCCTCTTCGCCTATAAGTTGCCTCTTGACCTAAAAACCAAGGGGGGTTCGATGTTTTTCCAGAAAGAGTTCTGATGCGCCGCCACCACCAGATTCCGCGAATCGGAACCAGAAACTCCGTTCTGGCACCCTGCCGGGACGGGGAATTGGAGGAGATCATCGCCATCATCATCACCATCGCTTCTCCATCGACCATCCATGTTTCCTCCATCCATGAGTGAGTAATCCCCCGTTGTAGGCTATGGGGATGGTAGGGATTGGATGAGATCGTTCATGTAATGGCATCAGATTGTTAGGGCATGGTGCCTAGTATCTATTATTAGTGTCTTTTGACTTTGTTGCGACTTGTTATGCTTAATGCTTGTCACTAGGGCCTGAGTGCCATGATTTCAGATCTGAACATGTTATTGATTCATTATGATAGTATTGTTTATGGTCTTACCTGCAAGTTGTATACACATATCGTTGTCCGGAACCAAATGCCCCGAAGTGACAGAAATCAGGATAACCGGAGGGAATGGCTTTGATGTGAGGATCACATGTGTTCACAGAGTGTTAATGCTTTGCTCCGGTGCTCTATTAAAAGGAGGACCTTAATTGCTAGTAGTTCCCTTGAGGCCCCGCTACAAATGGGCTAGCAGGACAAAAGATGTTGTGCAAGTTCTCATTGCGAGCACGTATGACTATATATGGAACACATGCCTATGATTATTTAGTACTTGGATGCTTTATCTTATTTATCTGCAAATGCTCTATGTCTTGATTGCTATATTAATTGTCTTGTCCATGCAACGCCCGTCCATCCATCCATGTGCCTACCGCGCTTTAATCCTACTGTTTACTGCAATTATTACTATTGTCTTTACTTTTATTACTTCTATTACTTTGATATTGCTATTACAAAAATGTTGCTACTGATAAACTGATGTGAGCAAGATTGTTTCCAGGTGCAGCTGAATTGACAACTCAATTGTTAAGGCTTATAAATATTCTTTGGATCCCCTTGTGTAGAATCAATAAATTGGGTTTCACTTCCCTCGAAAATACTGCGATACACCCCCTGTACTTGTGGGTCATCATAGCTCCACTCGTATAGTTGGCGCCACCACTGTTAGGTTAAAAAGAACAACTTTTGTGAAGGTACCCCTATATAAAGAAGCCTCGGGCAACGAGAAAACAAGCTCTAGTCGCCCCCGAACAATAGACATCTCCATCCGCCTCTAGATCTCAAAACCCTTCTCCATCTCCATAGCCATAGTCCACCACTTGTAATAGTAGATCGCTTCTTCGATTGCCAACATTGTAAGACTATTGCTATCAATCTTATGATTTTCATTACAATGTTTATGATTGTTGATCTCATCTCTATGTGTGCGTAATTCTCCTTGGGCTAAGGGCTTCGGCCTAGCCATGTAGCGTTTGTGCATGTTATTTATCATAGATGGGATCATATATTAGTTTATATGACATGATGATTATTGTATCCTCTCTTGCCTCAATCTAAGAACTTGTCAGGTACCTAAGACCCCGCGGGTTGAGCCAGGTATAGAGAGTATGAGTAATGGCTGATATGCAGGTTGGGAACCCCAGTGACAAAAGGGGTAGTACGGCTATATGTGATGGATTAACTTGGGATTAACGGTGACATCACTATGCATATCATTAGTTCTATTTCTTCTATGGATGAGACTAGTAGGTTATTGCTATAAGCGGTTGCGGAGGCAATAGCAATTATGGATGCACTGCCCACATATAATTTATCTTGCTCTAACAAGTACATGCATACTTTATTTCTATCTTTTATTCCTATCAGATGTTTTGCACCGCTACGGGTGAAACCGAATGCCCTAGGCCCTCTCTCTCCATCATAGACAACAACAAAAAGACGCAAGCTATTGCTCTAGTAAAAACACAAAAGGAATTCTAAAACTCCCGAAGGTACATTAAAGTAACTTCACTACGCATTCGCTTCCTGAGGTTTTGATAGCCTAGGTCTACTAGGGAAAAAGAAGTTATACTACATTCGTAATCCAGATCGAAGGTATCAACCACCGCAATTAAGGGTTTCCCCATGGATATCGTAATTAGCTTAGGGATTCCCTCTTTAATCCTCCTTTGACCATATAGGTTATGAGACGGCGCCAATCTGTCATTGTGCCATTCCGGGTATGCTTCCAAGAAACGTCTAAAGGATTTTTCCCTCCCTTTAATCCCGAGGGCAAATGATATGTGGCCGGCTACACATACCATATAAAGAGAGATATCAAACACAAATCATAATTATATCATAGATGGGAAAGTCATATGGACACAAGAATAGATCATCTTTATTACGAATTCATAATAGTGCTAGGGTTTCTCCATCTCCCCAAGAACAAGGGAACTACTAACTCATGGAAGCAATCAACAACATTATCATAATCAAATGAATGGATAAAAGTACAGAGGTAGATCTAATGCAAACCAAAATTGAATCTAGAATTACAATAAGATCTTGTTGGGCCACATAGAGATAAACAAAACTTTTTCCCCTACGCGGTGATCTCAAGATCTAGCTGAGGTAGTAGGCCACAAGAATTACCACTAGACGCACAGTTGCAGAATCGATGAAGCACTTCGCTTGATGCAGTACAGTCCTCACGATTCGTTCTGATCCACGATCGTCGAAGTGCTGAACGTACAGTACCTCCGCCAGTATCCACACGAACGAGGAGGAGCACCGACGGTGGATTGCTAGGTCCGGTACGGCGGTTGGACTGAACTGGAGCTAGGGTTTCAAACACATGGAATGACCTAACCGTGTGCTCTAAGCACCTGCGCCCCAGCTTATATAGGGAGTGAAAGTGGGCTCCACTCACTTATGGACCATTCAATAAAAAGGCCTATAGTAGTCATTGTGAGTCCAACTCACTAACTCAGTCCATATCGGATTTGGGTCCAACCCAAATACATTTCCGGTTCAGGTCAAACCCAAACTTGCTCCCGCTCTTAAGTGTGTGACCCGACAGGCTCATGGTAACTCGGACACGATATGAGTCTCATCATGACCGATCAGTCGGTAGCGGCTCCTAGCAGAACGTGTCGACACCCAAGTACTAAAGAGTCATGACGACATACCTTCCAATACGACTTTCGTCCAAGTCCCTTTTGCCTCACGATATGCCTTATCGAACTATAGGCGAATAATTGTCATCCCTTAAATAGTTCGACTCTCTTTCTCGATCCGAGATAAGTGATTCGTCTGACTAACTCTTAGTCGATTGCCTCGATTAATACTTAACTAAGTCGCGCATGGCCATGCTTTCCGAATCATATCTTCTGAGAGGGCTTAGAGAATATCTCTCCAGTCAGAGGGAAAATCCCATCTTGGTCATCTACATCACACAGCTGGATTCTCAGTCGACCCGAACTCTACCTTTATAATTGCCCTTTGACGGAACAATATTTGATAGAACCTAAGTCGGTGATCCACAACTCGGATTGTGCAATAACCTTAGGTCTAAGGATTACATTGATTGAGACATACAAATAACGACATGTTCGTTGTATCGCAATATGGGTCAGTCTGACTCGCTAAACTCTTTAGCCGAATCTGTGTAAGTCGGAATAGCATCTCCATGCCCATGACAAGTGGAACCGAGTCATCGACCGACTTTCACATTAGTCTAAGTTGTGTGTCCAACACAACCTCAACGACCAAGGACAATTAGTATGAACAACATGAATATATAGTTCCACAATCGAATCACATATTCAATGATACATATCAGTAGTTCATACGAGGACACTAACTTTATGAATACATTGGGAATAACATTATACATGGTTGTCTCTAGGGCATATTCCCAATAGGTCTGATAGATAAAAGATGGGGATAATGGTGGTAATGGAGATGAAGTGGTCATGATGAAGGGGATGATGCGTTGTCCTCCAATGATCCGTGAAGCAACTGGGTTTTTCCCCAACCAAGTTCCTCCTTCAGATCCCTTTCATATGTGTTTTTTCGTGGTTTTTGGTGGCTGTGAATGTCGGATCTCCCTCTCGTCTTTGCCAGGAGAAAGTATTTGACGAGGCAGTCACGATGGCACTTGGTACGGGTGGGCTCCACTTGTACCACCGGTCATTATCGATACTGGTTGCTCCTCCTCGCTTGGTATTCTCCCAGGTGCGAGGGTAAATCCATAAAATGACTTTTGTCACTTAGAAATATCATATACTGCACAATATGACAGTTCCAATTCATATGTTCATATAGGACTCAATGATTTTGGATCCTGTTAAAACAAGAATGAAATGGTGCATGAAAACACGGTGAAATACAAAGATCCCTACTCTATTTATGTAAAAACAAAAGGTAAAAATGCTTCAATTTTGGACTCATCAGTCATCTTGTTTAAAAGCCCAGAATGTTCATCAATTTTTTCATGAATAAATGTTCATCAATTTTGGTAGATGTCTCATTTATTGCTGGAAAGCATACTGTCATTGGCGTGCAGGTCTATCTGATAGGGACAACATCTTAGTGGTTCCAAGTGGGAGTACCGTATGTTAGAAGCTTCAACCTTAAAATTTTGGCAGACTGCCAAAATATCCCGTGCATCCATTCAAACATCCAGCCCCAAAAATCAATCTATTGCACAAATTTAGCCAGGATGCTTGAAAGGGACTTATACATTAAATAGGTTATACTATGTATGAAACATTGGGGCAGTGGCTATCATCGGTTAGAATACAAGTATGCCATGAGGGGGTCCTCGAGGCGTGGAAACATGTTGGGTGTGAAACAAACGGTCGTCCGGGACGGTGAGCACACAAACATACCCAGGTTCGAATCCGCTTGTGGTTGACGGATCCTACTCCTGCTAGCAATCCAGTAATACGGCAGAGCCGGAAGTACAGATTATAAGAGAGGTTTTGCCTGTGCGAATTGAGGTTATGGTTATTGGTGCCCTAAAGGCCGATCCCTAGGATGGCTTATATAGTTATCTGGTCCTAGGGTTATAGGAGATTCATATCCGGCTACATTACAGAGACGGTTACATGTTACATCTTGGACCACAAGTATTCCTACAAGCCTAAGTCGGTAAGTCTTCTAGGCCTTCCCGTAGTCGTATGGGCTTCCAACTTCTCTCTCTGACTGGGTCGCCCGTGGAGCAGAGCTCTAACCCGAAGTATGCCACCCTAGTCAGCGAGTCATAGTAGGTATACTCAGAAAGTATATCCCCAATAGTAGCCCTCGGAAGCCTCCAAGATCCAAAGTTGGATTTCATCGTCTAGCTTGATTCTTCTTCGGCTGTAGAATCTTGAAGGGTTCCTGAAACTCCAAAACAAAAGGTAGGATCCGAGTCTCGGAAATGAGTCAGACCTGTTAATATCTCATCATGGTTCTCCCTGCTCGATTTCAAACTAAGCCAGAAATTGGTCTGTGACATAACATGATGTCACTCTAGTTCTAGTCTTGTCACTTACAAATGTTCTGTCAGTGTGATCATTGGTGGGTTTGTAGTGTGCAGAACCGAGGCGTCGCTTCAATGCATGCATGGAGATCGAGGCGGTGTATCCTTCGCGGGGAAGCTGACATGCCCCTTCCATGATGTGTGGTGTAATCGTTTGTGTGTTTACACTAATCTTGACGTAGATGAGGCTATAAGGGGTAAAATATCCTCATTTTTCTCCCACCTATGCCCTTGCCTCCCTTCTCCCTGAGAAAAACTTGTGCCCTCATCTTCCTTCTCTCTGCCCCCAATCCCAACAGCGCCTCCCACCAAAGGTCACTTCCCCCGGTGAGATGGCTAAAGCGTGAAGCTCCAGTGGCGCAGCAGTGATGGCGGTGGTGGGGGATAAGCGATATCGCGGGGTATGTATCCCCTGTGTTCTAGACAACGAGAAACTCTGAGGTATTGAGGATGAGGGTCTTCTCCGTGCCGGCGAGTGGCGGAGCGGCTACGGTGAGCCTCTTCTCGCTCCCCACGACGATGAGCAGGCTCACTGCAGGACTCATCTAGACCGAGGTTTGAGCTTTCTGCCCTCGGATTTTTTCTACGAGGTGATTACTTACTACGGTGTGTAGCTCCATAATCTTCCTCCCAATTCAATTCTTGAGCAGAGCACCCATGTCTCTCTTTGTGAGGGTTATCTCAGAATTAAGCTGAGTCTTTCTTTGTTCTGGTACTATTTTAGTACTAGGAAAAATTCCATCAGTGTCGGTGTTCCATACAATACCGGAACCCTTAACTTAGTCCTCAGGAGAGACCGAGTCTATCCCATGGTCATAGCTAGTGAATCAGTGAAGAGGTGGCCATCTACCTTTTCTATCACAAGGATAAGCCGACTCCCAGCAAGCAGGAAAGCTTGCCTGTTTTTCTTGACGGTGCCACCGCCACCCAAGATTCTTGGGACGCGGAGGCACCGACTCTTTTTGAAGACTTGATCCGCACCAAGAGGCAGATTGAGTTTTTGATGAAGCATAAGGGACTGAGGGGATCCAACTTAGTCCATTGCTGGCCAGATCGTCAGATTCAACCCTTGTGGCATCGTGGGGACCGGTTGATCCATACAGTCACCAGAAACAATAAGGACAGCCTTAGAGTGAGCCAGAACCCGATTCCCACCAAGGAATACGAGACATGGGTCAAGTGGTTGATTAACAAGCATCTAAACCGTAAAATTCCGATGATTTCTCTGGACATGTTCACAGCAGAGAAACCCTTAACCCCGATAAGATTTTCGACTGAACCATCTTGTACTTGTTTCATCTATATATGTTTATTTGCAATGCTAAGATACTCCGACTTTCAGCTCGCTAACCTCCCCGAGTCGGAGCTGGATCCTCTCGATGGATATCCACCTGAGGATCAGTTCTTCAGGAGGATGAAGAGCTTGAAGTGCTGCCAGAAACGCTTACCCGGAAGCATAAAGTTTCAGTTATATCGGCTAGCCCACAAACAATGCCAGTCATCAAGAAGTAAGTTCTTCCATCATACTTTGTGTTTTTGTCCATATTATTTCTGGGTTATAACGATCTTAATCTATTACTGTCCAAAGCTAAACCATTGGTTAAGGGAAAAGGAAAAGCAAAGCCGGGGAAAATTCTGCACTAGCAGAAGTTAACCATTGTTTCACCCGATGTTGCGCCTACCCATCTTCAGTGCCAGAGGATATTCCGTCTCCGCACACTCAGGATGTTGTGGCTCAATCTGAAGAGCCAGTGAACCAAAGTTCACAAACCGACATCACCATGGGTGACTCAGAAGTGGATAAGGGTGAACCCTACAAGGGTAATGATCCCTCAGAAAAAACCTTCTTTGACGATCCTCTAAATATCCCTGGTGGCTTCACCAGGAAGAGCGCAGAAGAGCTTCAGAAGCTTGCCCTAAACTTCCTCAAAACTAGAACTATTACTGTTGAAGAAGAGGCTCAGGAAGCTGAAGATTTTAAACTTGTCGATCTGCTAGAGCAAGTTCGTCTTTGTGACGAGAAGTTAAAGGCCGGTGCAGTTCCGCCTCCACCTATCATTACTTTAACTCTCGCCGAGAATGTTTCTACTTACAACAACATCCTCAACAAATTACAACATGAGCATTTCGTAAGTCATTTTTCGACTCGTTTTACTGTGCTTATATCATATCCTCTAGCCCCCAAGCATGAAGTTGGATAGATACTAGAAATCCAAGTTTATGTTTCTATAGGATGCCAAAGGACGAAGTAGTGTAGCCCCCAAGGCGCGTGCTGGAATTTAACTTAGTGAAAATAGTAGTCCGAGTCTTAGTAGTATTTTTTACTCTGGTTACCATTTTGACTTATACAAAGTTAATGTTTACCACCAGGAATTACTGAAGAACATCGTTAACAAGCGGAAATAGGTCAAGGCTCTCCAGCTTGAAAATGCTCAACTTAAAGTTGAGAAGGATAAAGCCAAAAGTAAGTTTTCCGACTATCACTTCTCGGAATTTTATGTTTTGGCCAAATTATGAATTCACTAACTTTGTCCTATTTTCTCCATGTTTGCTGACTCAATCCTTCACACTTGTGGAGCAAAATGAAAATTTTAGAGCTTTAGAATCCGAGAATGCTGGCCTACGTGAGAAACTTAAAAAATTGAAGGAGGACCATGAGCGTAGTGTCAACAACATCCTTGAATACCAAAGCTCTCTCCAGCTGCTATTTTTCTCTCACTATTACCACCCCAGGTTCTGCCCATTGGTGCATGTTCTCAGTTTCGCCGCTACCAGGCCTCGACATAATGCTTCGCCTCCCAAGCCACGAGGAGCTCCATGTCCCCTCCTAAGTCCTACACCCGCATTGTCGTCCATGTCATGCGATGTCTAGACGTTGGCGGCCGCCCTGGGGTGAACCTCCTCATAGTGTCACATGTGCTCTGGTCCTCCCGTCGTGGGGTGTGGATGCTTACAACACTATTGCAATTGGGTTCTATGCCATTCTCAAATGTGCAGCAAGCAGATTAAGATAGTGTAGTCGCGACCGAAGGTGTTCCTAGTGGCAAATAGATGACTACCAACGGAGGACAGTGTTGCTTCCAACCTAGCACGGAGGTGCTGTAGCCGGATGACGGTGATGCTTCTTAGCCACATTCGGAGTTGCTACCAGCGGCATCCGGATGTGGTACCATCGGCATGCAAATTTGCTGCCAACCTTCGGATGTCAAGATTTTTTTGGAACAACTAGTCCGCGGTGCTACCGGTGGGCGGAGGTGCTACTTGCTATCGACGGTGGTGTTGCCCAACCAAATTTAGGATGCTAACAGTGGAGGGTGCAGATGCTACAAGTGGTCATCATCGATGCTACCAGTGACGCGGAGAGACAACCACGATTTGCTTTGACAACATCGGCTGCAACAACTGTCGATGGTGATGGTGCTGCGAGCAGGTTTCGGCATTGCTACCATGCTTCTGTGGTTTTGCTAAAAGGGTTCCATGGTAGAAAAAATCCTACTATGAGAACGCACCAACCCAAGATCTATCTATGGAGAAGTACAGTAACGAGCGGGATATACTGTTCATACCTTTTAAAACCGGGAGCCGTATTATGTTCCCGCACAAACGTTACTGATGAAGCATAGCGTATCAGACCTCAAGGTCTAGAAGGCTTCAAGCATCCAGCAGCACTAAAGGTAGTGCCTCGTCGATTTTTACACGCGTACGGTGTAAATACGTCTCACAGGGCCCGATCCAGCAAGGCAGCGGAAGAAGAAGATCCAGACCGATTCCAGCGGCACGACAACATGCGCTTGGTGGAGAGAACTCTGACTCGTAGAGCACGTTCCAAACTTGGGAACACGCTTGAGAGGGAGAGAAGGAGGGATAGATATAATGGCAAAGGCCAATTGTGGGATGAGGATTTGGGGTGAATGGCACCCTATATATAGGAAAAACTTAGGCACTCCCACCCACCAAGTCCCGGGGTGGGACTAAACTTTGGAGGAGAGGTGGACGCCGGCTTGGGTGGGCTCCACCTGTTCGCCTGGCCCACCTAGGGTGGTTGGTAGGGTGGGATCCCCCCACCATGTTGCCCTGGCCCACCTTGGGCCGCCACCTCCTCCCTGTTGGGCCTCCTCCCTCCTAAGGAGGGCCCATGCGGGGGGTTTTCCTTTTTCTTTTATTTAAATAATTTAGATTTAATATTAATTCATAATTAAATATTAAATACATATTATTTAATTCATCCTTATTCAAAACTCCTTTTGAACAATATTCGAACACTTCAATATATCTCCAGAACACTTCTTGTTCTCTCTCTTCCTATTTCTCTATCGGTATCGGATCAACCCGCAGCATCTTTACCCTTAAGCGTGACACCCATCTGGTTCGCGAATATTCAGACATGATTGAGACATCTCTTCGATCAATGACCAATAGCGGTATCTGGAAACACATGATGGCCCATGTATATTCCATGAATTTGGTTGTTCGCTCGAACCTTATAAACGTCGAGTCTTATTCTTTTTGCACAATGATAACGGGTTTGTCCAAGACCTGATCTCATGTATCCATATACAGTTCGATCTAGTTACAAGCAACCACATTTACTTGTTTTCGTGATATTACATTCTCATTACCTAGTCACATGCTTGCAAGCTCATTGATGTAATCTCACCGAGTGGGCCCAGAGTATCTATCCGTCACTGGGATAGGCAAATCCTGATCTTGACACATACACATCAACTATTCCTCTAGAATACTCAATATACACCTTTATAGCCACCTAGTTACGGTCATGGCGGTTGATGCAATCAAAGCAGCTGGGGGAGATAGTGATTAAACATGATCTCATAGTTGAAGGATTAAGTCACTATGCTTTCCTAGATATCACAATGTTGGACACTGTGGCTGGATCACATTGCAATTCTATGGTCGGGTGGGTCCATCACTTCATTAAGTGACCTCATTGTTTGACCTTTTAGTCAAATCATGATCTGGAAACCTCGATCATCATCTTCCCAACGAACTAGTACTAGAGGTAACTAGGGACCTATTTGTTTATATACCACACTTGTATTAATTTTTCCGCTTAATATAGTTATAGCATGATACAAAACTATTATGAACATTAGAGATATATCAATAAAACAACTTTATCTATTGACCTCTAGGGAATCTCCTTCAGTCTCCCACTTGCACTAGAGTACAATTACACTAGTTTACATCAGGCAATAATCTAACACCAATAACGTCACGGTGTTGATCATGCTTTTCTTGTGGAAGAGGCTTTATGAATGGATCAGCTACATTCACATATGTATGTACTTTGCAAACTCTAATGTCACCATTTTCTATGTAATCTATTATTACATGGTAATGTCACTATATGTGCTTGGCCGTGGAGTGGAACATTTGATCCGTCGCATTCGCAATGGCCCCCATGTTGTCGCAGTAGATGCACACAGGGTCTTGGGCGCTTGGGAACACTCCAAGTTCAGTAATGAACTTCCTCATCCAAACAGCTTCATTAGCTGCTCCTATGGTAGCCATGTACTCCGACTTCACTGTAGATTGAGCTATCGAGCTTTGTTTCCTTCTCCTCTAGCTCACTGCGCCACCATTCACCAGGAACACATATCATGTTTGAGACTTTGAGTCATCTAGATCAGTGTCAAAGCTTGCATTCACGTAACCTGTTATGGAAAGCTCTTGTTCACGTCCTCCATAGACTAAAAGAATATCCTTAGTTATTTTTAGATACTTGACGATATTTTTAACTGCATTCTAATGAACCGGCCCAGGGTTGCTTTGGAAACGGCTCGTCAAGCTAAGAGCCAAGGCAACATATGTTCTAGTTCTTAGCATGGCATACATGATGGAGCCAATGGCTGAGGCATAAGGAATGTCTCGCATTGCTTCTCTATCACGATACGTTACTAGACATTGAGTCACACTCAACTTATTAACTTTTAAGACCCGTAATGAACCCTTCTTTGTCTGATGCATTCTGAATCGTATTAGAATCTTTTCTAAGTAAGTGCTCTGACCAAGTGCCAATAAACACTTTGATCTATCTCTATAGCTCCTAATGCATAGTATGTAGGCAGCTTCACCCATGTCCTTCATAGAGAAATTACTATTTAAATAGTCTTTCACGCTTTTTAGAAGATCTACGGCATTCCCTATTAACAATATGTCGTCCATATATAGTACTAGGAATGTCACTGACTTCTCATTCACTTTCTTATATATGAAGGCTTCTTCTTCGTTTTGGACAAATCCAAAACCTTTGATGACTTCATCAAATTGAAGATTCTAGCTCCGAGATGCTTTCTTTAGTCCATAAAATGGACCTTTGAAGCTTGCATACTTTACCATCATCCTATGGATTAACAAAACCCTCTAGTTGCATCATATACAACTCTTCCTCAATGTTGTCATTAAGGAAGGCAGTTTTCACATCCATCTGTCATATTTCATAATCGAAATGTGCAGCAACTGCCAGTAGAATCTGAATAGAATCCATCTTCGCTATGGGAGAGAATGTCTCTTCGTAGTCGATTCCTTGAATTTGTCGGAAACCTTTTCCAACAAGTCAAGCTTTGTAGACAGTGATGTTTCCGTTAGCATCCATCTTTTCTTGAATATCCATTTATTCTCGGTAGTCTTTCGGCCTTCAGGAATATTTACCAAGGTCCATACCCGGTTGCAATGGTAAGAAAATCGGTAATCGTTAACTGCTCGGTCGGCTTAGGAGTAGCGACTAGTCGGAATTCGGACGATTAACTGATTTAACCCGTCGGGGAGGCCTGAGAGGCGGTGGTTTACCCTGTGGCGGATGTCAGCGGTTCGAGTCCGCTTATCTCCAACCCGTGTGGAGTTAGCTTTTCGAGGAAGACCCATCCCGTGCAGCGAAGTCGTCGTTCGAGCTTTTCCTGGGAGTATGGCATCGGTTACATACTTCAGCGCATGGAATTCTATTAAGATATTATATGAAAGTCGAATTTATTCCACTCTCATTTGAGAGTGCAAATACAAGGAGGTATTTTGTGTTTGGGAAAGTCCGAAGAAAAAAGATTTAGAATTTGCCTTTTCCTTATTTCCCTTAGAAAAATAACTCAATCAAAATCCAATTATTTACTCTAGGATGAAGGAAAGAGTTGGATGATAAAGATGGAGCCTCAACTCCCCAGGACGGAATCCTGGGCGCGAGGAGTAAAAATTCCATTTTTTTTGCATTTTTTCTTACAAATTGGATTTGTTCGACTTTTTTTTAAGATATTTTTTTATTTGTTAATAATTTTAGAATTCCTATTTCACTAAGGGGGACATAGAGTCAGAGCAAATAAAATAGCTAATTCTTATTAGAAAAAAAAAAGTCAACTACTAATCGGTGCAATCTACACAAATTAGCACCTAAAACACGTGTATATAAGAAAGAAATAGTATATGGGCCTCTATATGCCGGACCCTACTTCTATTGAGCTGAAAAGCCCATTAAAACATGTACGATTAGGGCGGGCTAGTGGCTGGACGAGCGATATGCGTTGAACATTTTGCAACTTGTTTTACCAAGTTTGGTAGTTAATCGGGAATACACCTAATAATCGTTCTATTAGAGCTATTAGTCTGGTTAAGGGATTAACATGGACGATTAGTGGTAATCGACACGGTTAGGTCCCTAGTAGCGATTAATCGGTCTATTAATCGCTGATTCGGACGAATTTTTGAACAGTGCCTTGTAATACATAGACTTCATTTTGGATTCCATGGATTCTTGCCATTTCTCGGGTTCAGGGCCTTCCATTGCTTCCACGTAGGTTGCAGGTTCGTCATGTTCAACCACATGACCATGTTCCCAAGATAACTATACCAATCAGGAGTAACACGTTTTCTTGTTGACATGCATGGTTCGATAGATATTTACTCAAGAGGTTCATGATCATCATGATTTTCTCCCACTTCAATTAATGAGGATGGCTCCAAAACAGCTTCTATTGCGATGCTCGGTATTTGAATATTTGGGTCGATAATCTCATCGAATTCTATCTTCCTTCCACTTACACCTTTCGCGAGAAACTCTTTCTCGAGGAAGGTACCATTCTTCGCGACAAATGTTTTGCCCTCAACTTGGTTGTAGAAGGTATATCTAATAGTTTCCTTTGGATATCCTACAAAGATGCATTTTTCTGCTTTCGATTCAAGTTTGTCAGGCTGTAGTTTATTAACATAAGCCTCACATCCCCAAACCTTCAGAAAAGACAACTTTGGTTTTCTGCCATGCCATATCTCATACGGCGTTGTCTTCATGGATTTGGATGTGCCCTATTTAAAATGAATGCAGTAGTCTCAAGTGCATATCCCTAGAATGATATAGATAAGTCGGCAAGAGACATCATAGACCGTACACTGTTCAACTGAGTATGAGTATGTCGCTCAGACACACCATTACGTTGTGGTGTTCTAGCTGGCGAAAGTTGTGGTACAATGTCACAAGCCTTCAGATGTGTGCCAAACATGTGACTCAAACACTCGACCCCTCAATCAGTACGAAGGTGCTTGATTTTCTTGTCGAGTTGATTCGCAACTTCACTTTGAAATTCTTTGAACTTTTCAAAGGTTTAAGACTTGTGCTTCATTAAGTAGATATACCCGTATCTACTCAAATCGTTAGTGAAGGTGACAAAGTAATGATAACCATTGTACGTGGAGACGCTCATTGGTCTGCACACATCTGAATGTATGACTCCCAATAGGTCTGCAGCCCATTCCGTCATTCCACTGAACGGTGTCTCGGTCATTTTACCCATGAGGCATGGTTCGCATGTGTCGACAGATTCAAAATCTAACGACTCCAAAAGTCCAGTAGAGTGGAGCTTCTTCATGCGTTTCACACCTATATGACCGACGTAAATGCCACATATACATGGAATTATCATCACTATGCTTGCATCGCTTGGCATCTATGTTATGGATGTCCGTATCATCACAATCAAGATTCAATAAGGAAAAAACCTTTACTTTGTCGCGCATGAGCATAAAACACATTATCCATATAAATAGGACAAGCATTTGTCTTTGATTTAAATGAATAACGGTCTTGCAACAAGCAAGACCCACTGACAATATTCATGCTCAAGGTCGGTACATAGTAACACTTATTCAAATTTAAAACTAATCATGAAGGGAGACATAGAGGGAGAGTTCTGACATAAAGGACTTCAACTATGTTGTCATTGCCGACGTGCATCGTCACCTCGTCCTTCACCAGGCTCCGCTTATTCTGCAACTCCTATTGAGAGTTACATATATGAGAAACAGAACTAGTATCAAATACCCAGGTGTTGCTCATAGCACTAGCAAGGAAAACATCAATAACATGTATATCATATATAGATTTCTCTTTGGAAACGATCTTGCCAGCCTTCTTATCATCTAGATACTTGGAGCATTGAGCTTCCAGTGACCCTCACCCTTGCAGTAGAAGAACATGACGTCAGGCTTGACCTTGGGCGCCCTAGAGGAAGAGGAAACAGGCTTTCTGTCTTTTTTTGGTTTGCCCCTCTTGCCCTTGACCTTCTTGGTGGATTTATTGAAATCAGCAGTTTTATTGACCATCAAGACATTGTGCTCCTTCCTGATTTCCACCTCAGCGCACTTGAGCATGGTGAACATCTCACATAGGGTCTTATCCATACCCTGCATGTTGTAGTTCAGCATGAAACACTTGTAGCTAGGGGGTAGAGACTGCAGCACCCTATCAACTTCCAACTCATCATTGATTTTGCAATCAAGGTCGTTCAGGCATTGAACGTAGCTAGACATTTTTACCACGTGCTCGCTCAAACTATTGTGCTCTTCCATCATGGCAGAGAAGAAGAGGTTTGAAACCTCATACCTCTCAGACCTGGCCCGAGGAGCAAAAATGGCCTTGTGATTGGTAATGATCTCAAAGGCGCTCTTGTTCTCAAAGCGCTTATGCAGGCCAGCCTCCATGGCGTAGAGCATGCCAGTCTGGACAAGGGCGCTATCATCGGCCTTCTATTGATAAACATTTTTGTCAGCATGACAGGCATTAGCAACGGGTTGATCACCTATCGCAGCATCAAGTATGTAGGAGAGTTTCTAGGCGACAAGGATAATCTTCAGATTGCGGGACTAGGCGGTGAAGTTCGTTCCGTAAGTTTTGCGCTTTTCCTTCTCAAGCAAAGGGCCAAGGTTGAAGGTAGGGCGAGACATCTACAATATTATTTGCAAAGTAATCAATCTTAATGTTCGTAATATGGGTTCTTATTTAGTCAAACTAAAATACTAGAATTCCCACTCAAATGAACATCCCTCAATATTCATTTGGTGACTACACAATCCCTTTACACCGCATCATCCCTGATCATCATGGCCTTTGATGCAGCTGTCAGGGTAGATATCAACACATTGATCACATCTTATGTGATTCATGCTTAACCTTTCGATCGTCTGTGTTCTGAGGCCATGTTTGTACATGCTAGGCTCGCCAACTTTAACCATAGTGTATTGTAGTGCATACATGGCTTACACCAATTGTATGTGAATGCAGAGATGTCTAGCAGCCAATCATCACGGCCTTCTTCATAACTACGAACTTTCTTGGTGGTGCACACATGTGGGAGAACACAGATATTGGAATTATAGTATGAGGGATTATCTTATTATGTTACCATTGTAATTATAATACTAGAACAGCAAGATTCACACAACTATCTACGTCTAATGTAAACATTTATATATATGTGATATGTGGTGGTCTTGTCACGTCTTAATCTCTATCGGGAACGCCGGCATTTGCACCAGGTTCACGGTGTCACCTTGCCTTTGGATGCTCATTCCATGAACACTTACCTAAAACCACACATATCACTTGCCCTCCTGCAAAACAAAGTTAGACGCTTCTACTTTATCTTTGTAAGTTTTACGTGGTTGATTGGGCTTTCGCATAAGAACTGTTTCTTACCTATGAATCCAACCACAACATGGATTAACTAGTTGTCATTTTTAATCCCTTTTTAGGGTTGTCCTTTGTAAATTCCATATCAACTAATGTTGAAGAGACAGACACCAGTCAGCCACTTATATCAAGCCATATGTTAGTTGTGGAACCGGTCTCATGTAAGGTTGGTCTGGGACGCTTCATCCGACATTGTTACGATATTAGCAAGTACACGTGGGAGGGTAGCAATTAGAAAAACAATGCCCAAAAAATCCACGTGTGCTCTACTGGGACTAGTACATCTACACATATATCACTCTGATACCACTAAACGCACCAACCCAACATATATCTATGGAGACGTATAGTAACGAGTGGGATACGATGTTCATACCTTTGAAAACCGGACGGGGGATTAAGTTCTCGCACAAACATTGCTGATGAAGCCGAGCATAGCAGATCTCAAGGTCTAGAAGGCTTCAAGCATCCAGCACCACTAAACGGTAGTGCCTCGTCGAGTTTTACACGCGTATGGTGTAAATACGTCTCCCGGGCACTTGTCCAGCAAGGCAGCGGAAGAAGAAGATCTGGACTGATTCCAACGGCATGACGGCGTGCACTAGGTGGAGATAACTTTGCCTCGTAGAGCACATTCCAAACTTGCGAACATGCTTGAGAGAGATAAAGGGAGGTGGACAGATAATGGCAAAGCCCAATTTTGGGATGAGGATTTGGGGTGAATGGCACTCCTATATATAGGAAAACTTAGGCACTCCCACCCTCCAAGTCCCGGGGTGGGACTAAACTTTGGATAGAGGTGAGAGTGGTGGCCGCTGGCCTTGCTGGGCCCCACCCACGCGCCTGGCCCACCTAAAGTGGCCGGCAGGGTGGGAGACCCCCACCACGGTGCCCTGGCCCACCTTAGGCTGCCGCATCCTCCCTCTTGGGCCTCCTCCCTCCTAGGGAGGGCCCATGTGGTTTTTTCCTTTTTATTTTATTTAAATAATTTATATTTAATATTAACTTATAATTAAATACATATTATTTAATTTCTCCTTATTCAAAACTCCTTTTGAACAACATATGAACACTTCAGTATATTTCCGGAACACTCTGGGCACACTCGGTCTCTATCGGTATCGGATTAACCTACAACATCTTTACCCTTAAGCATGAAACCCATCCAGTTCAGGAATATTCAAACATGATCGAGACATCTCTCCGATCAATGACCAACAACAGTATCTGGAAACACATGATGGCCCCTGTATATTCCACGAATTTGGTTGTTCGCTTGAACCTTCTAAACGTGGAGTCTTATTCCTTTTGCACAACGATACCTGGTTTGTCCAAGACCTGATCGCATGTATCCATATACAGTTCGATATTGTTTCCAACAAACATGTTAACTCGTTTTCGTGATATTACATCCTCGTGACCTAGTTACATCCTTGCAAGCTCATTGATGTAATCTCACCGAGTGTGTCCAGAGTATATGTCCGTCACTCGGATAGGAAAATCCCGATCTTGATACATACGCCTCAACTATTCCTCTAGAATACCCAACACACACTTTATAGCCACCTAGTTACGATCATGGCGGTTGATGCGGTCAAAGCAGCCGCGGGAGATAGTGATTAAACATGACCTCACGGTCAAAGGATTAAGTCACTATGCTTTGCTAGATATCGCAATATTGAATATTGTGACTGGATCATATTGCAATTCTATGGTCGAGTGTGTCCA
Source organism: Avena eriantha (assembly GCA_910589775.1). Lineage (NCBI taxonomy): Eukaryota > Viridiplantae > Streptophyta > Magnoliopsida > Poales > Poaceae > Avena > Avena eriantha. Next base: position 424,943,524 of record OU342745.1, read on the forward strand.
TCACTTCATTAAGTGACCTCATTGCCAGCTGAGTTGATTTGTATTTTATACTATAGTTTTTTTATATATTAAATAGAAAGTTCTTGCTCTTTCTGTTTTTTGGAAAGATCGAACACACGACCTTTTAGTCAAATCTCTATCGGAAAACATCGATCATCATCTGCCCAATGAACTGGTACTAGAAGATACTAGGGACCTGTTTGTTTATATACCACACATGTATTAATGTTTTCGCTTAATACAGTTATAGAATGATACAAAACTATTATGAGCATTAGATATATATCAATAAAACAACTTTAATTATTGGCCTCTAGGTCATATCTCCTTCATTTGCATCATAGGAATAAGTTGTGATACAATTGTTCTTTTGATTTGCATCTTAGGAAAAAATGCTACAAACATTATCTGGATTTGCATCGTAGGAAGAACTTCAGTTACAACCATCTGATTTGCATGTTTTGCATCATAAAGAGTCTCATCGGAGGAGCTCCCTAGGAAATCTTTGCTCTGATGCTTCAATAGCACAAATTTTTTGCTCCCTGGATTATGTGAATTTACATTATTACGAGATCTTTGACTATGTCTCCAGCGAGGTCTCGGGAAAATTTGGTTTTGCTGCAATAGTATTTATTAAAAAAATGCTATGAAGTATCTTATGAACTCACTAGCAAGGGCAGTCTTTTTTGTTTTGTTTTATGGTGAACTACTATTTTTTACTACATGGAGAAAATGCGGGAGGTTTTTTTGCTACATACAGCAAAAATGAGATTGGAGGATCCAACTAAACACGTGTAAGCAACACAACCAGGAGGCTAGGAAGTTTCCAGCCTTCGTGGGATGCTTAGTCTTTGCCTTTATTAAATCCTTAATTACTTTCCGTTTTGATGGTGGTATATATGGAGAGGGTGATTTTCAACTCTCTTGTACTGGAGTAGTAATTATCACAACATTTTATGAATAGGGTGATAACTTTTCTGACCGGATATTTAGCTATTTTTTCATGTAATCCTTATGGGATAGATTTCCATTATCAAAGACAATGGAAACCACAGGGTGAGATAACATCCAGGTGCAAAGCAAAAGATACAGGAGTTTCAGACATTGCCTATTGTCGTCGCCTAAAAGAAGAAGCTAGGAGTTATGAAGCTACGAAAAGCAGTAAAGGACTGCCTGGCCACTCTCAGGAAGCCACGTAACATAAATCATTCTCGAAATAGTCTTTCGCCCCGCTATATTAATATAGCAATCACACGGTATATACGAAAATGTTGGAACCATAGCACAACCAAGCCCAACAGGAAAGAAAGATACAAACAAGAAACAAATGCAAACATTGGCAGTTCGATGAAACAAAGACAATCCTCAACCGTTGTGCCCTCTGAAAATGTCCTACCATGCTCCTAGCATTCCGAACCACCGTGTACCAAGCAACACCTTTAGCAAGGAAATGCGATTGTGATATCACTGCCGCACGGACTGGTCCTAGGGTTTCCCCCAGTACACGGAGTGGGGTGGGGAAGAGGTACCCAACACCCGTGTGCAAGGAGTGGTGACACCCGCCAGTCTCACCACCCACCTCCAAAGAACCACCGCCCGGAAGGTCTAAAGTGCTTTACCCAACCCACCACCAACCAGCATGCACCACCATGGAAAAGGCGCCAACTTCGTCATCTCACTGCGGATATCAGCGCAAGGCCTCGAGGCCCGAGCAAGGGGACAGTGGTACCAGGGGTAGTAGCATCGCATCTGCGTGGGAGGGAACTGCCTCCACCGTCATGCCAGTAACCGACCAGGCGTAGCAACAGGGGCACACCAGGTCTCCACCCTGGTCGTGCCCATATGGGCCCACCAAGCCCCCATTGTCATGTTGCAGCAAGGGCAGCCACGAGCATCGCCACCACCCAAGAACTGTAGTTGCCCCTTCTCCACCTCAAGGGAGACGCACATGAGAGCACATAGGAGCAGACCTGTCACAACCCAAATGGGATCCAGATGGGCCTAGAACTGGGTCGAGTAGGGCACTGTTGGCCACCACTGCTGCACCTCACTGCCCCGCGCCAACATCAGCGCCGCCATGCCTCCACCCACCCAGCATATGGGTTCCATGCCACCATGCCGGACCACCGCCAGCCGAGTCAATCCGCCACCATTGGGATCCCCGCATCCGTCCGCATGGGTGGGAAGAGGTCGGCCTGCCACCGCCAGCACCGTGCAGGAAACTCCTAGCAGCCCACGCTGCTGGTGGTGGCACAGAGGAGAAGGAGGGGGTGAGGAGTGGAGGCGGTAGTGCCTGCTCGTTGCCCACGGGGGCGACGGCGGGTCAGAGTGTCTTTTTCGTGTAGTTGTTCTCGCCATAACTAAAGCATCCTCATAACATCGTCCCTAGCAAAAGGCAACAAACGGTTCTAACTTCATCTTAATCCCCCTATCACAGCATTGCTAGCATCTTGTTCGACATCTCCATTCTCTAGGGATCTCTCCACACCTCTCCTTGCTTCATTTCTTTCTCCTATCGCCATGTTACAAGAGCATCTGCACCTCCTCGAATAGCATCTCTCTCCGGCGTATTGTGAAGCCCTGCCCAATATTTCAAAAAGACAGAAGCATAACAAATTAGTTCGACAAGGGATCTAACCAGCTTCCCCTTGAAACATGCGCTGTTGCGACTTTTCCAAATCGCCCAACAGATAGTTGATATCCCTGTGATTTGCACATTGCGACTGGCATCAATATATTGCAAAATCCACTAGAAATACTGCAAAGAAGGAGATAATTCTGTTTCTAGCACCAGCAACTCTCCCAACAATGCTCCAACAATGCTCCAAACGTGTTTAGCTACACCACATTCAAAGAACATGTGCAAAATGGTTACGTCTTCATCACAGAACTGATATTTCATATTACTAGTCCGGTTCCTTTTCCTCATCTTCTCTTTTGAAGCTATGGCATTATGCCATATCAGCCATAGCCACAATGTGATCTTCAAGTGTATCTTAGCTTTACACAAGTGATGAAAAGGTCTATCTATACCATAATTGCATAGATGTTTGTACATCAATTTAACAATTAATTGGGCATGTTTACTCCACTTCCAAAATTCTTCTATCAAACTCTGCAATTCTCTCAAATGCCACTATCTTTCTTCTAACAGCCATCATCTGAAGGTTAATCTCCATCTCAAGCCTGTCACTTCTGCCACAGTCAAGTTATGTTCATTGCAGATCACAAATAGATCCGTCAATAGTTCTTTGAATGGAGTATTGCCCAGAAATTGGTTCTTCTGCCATTACCCACCTTAATCTTTCTCCCACATTGGTAAATTTCTCTGACGTGCAGCAAATCAGACCAAACGGCATAGTCCCTAGCTCTATTCTTGCACTTGTAAATCCCTTCATTTCTCAAACATTTTTTACTCATGAAATCCTGAAGGGGCCCATCATCATTCTCAATTTTCCCACACCATTTACACATCAGACTCAGGTTGAATTTTTAAAGATTTTTCAAACCTAGTCCACCTTTACTTCTTGAATTGCAAATGTGTTTCCATTTCCCAAGGTGGTAGCTCCTTTTTGCTAGACCACCAGCCCACAAAAAGGATCTGGCGAACTTCTCCATCAGTTCATCTGAACAACACCTGAATGTTTTTCAGGGCCAAACATGCACTTGTAGAAGTCAATTGCATAATTCAACAGCTCAGGAGTTCCCTGAATGACATTTTGTTCATGTTTCAAAGAAAAAAATCTTTCTTCCTTCTCCTCTCGTCTATCCTGTGGAAAAATTCAGTGTTGTCTCCAATCTCCATGCAATAACCATGCTTCACTGGACATTAGTTGCCAGTAAGCTTCTTCCTTTTCATAAATCTCTAGCATTTTTTCTACAAATAACTTTTTCTCAGAATATGTTCATTGACTGGCTATTTGGCTATGCAAGTGGATTGTCCGAAATTTCCATCTCACAAAGAAATAACAAATAACGAGACATGCTAAGCATACACATTACAGACGGCCCATCTACACATTACACAACCACCTAAGAACAATCTGGTCCAAATACCGGCAAACAACGAACAACGCAGTATTCGAATAAAGAAAAGGAAAAAGGAAAAAGGCCCAAATCTCTTTTATGGGCTCGCAGTCCTGTGTCCAAAGGAAGAACCAATTCAAATTCAAAAACTTTCCTCCGAATATATGTACTGCCGAACTGTACCAGTTACCACGAACTCGAGTCACAGCGGCGGAGCTAAGCGAATCCCCGGCGAGGCGAGGCGAGGCGAGGCGAGGCGGCGCCGGTTCGGCCACGCCCTAGAAGTACTTGCGATCTTAATCCTCCGCCGCGGCGGCGTCCGGTTCCGACGCTCCGGCTCCCCCGGAGGACGACTTGGACCGCCCCGACGAGGTGCCCCCTGATGCCTTCGGCTTCCTCCGCCGCTGCTTCGGCGCCGCCGCCGAGGCCTCCCCTTCGCCTCCCTCCGCCGCCGCATCCGCCTTCGCAGGCCGCCGCTTCCCCTCGCCGCCCCCTGACCCCTTCCCTCTCGTCCGCCGCGGCTTCTCCGACTGCTCCTCCTTGGCCGCTCCTCCGGGCTGCTCCGGCCCCGCACCCTCCGGACCGCCGCTTCCTGACGCTCCTGGCTGACCCTTGAATTCGTTCATCTGCAGCACATACCAATCGGTCGGAGCCATCAGGACGGAGATCGATCGCCGCGGATCAGGAGGATGCGATCGGAGATAGTGGGATATTGGGATGGTGCTTACCCAGGCGGGGTTGGCGACGGAGTTGTTGTCCCAGCCGATGTGCGCGACGTGCTTCACGTCCGTGGGGTTCCCGATCTGGATCTCCGGCTCCTTCGTCGCAGGATCTGCAAACGCCCGCACACAACAGACAAGGTGCACACATCTTACAACACCGTCCTACAGTATTGCAATAACTTGAACTAGGCATCTTCTGGAAAATTTAGTATACTACAATTGTAGACGTATTTGTCATGTTTTCTGCCAACATAGACTCCTCGTGTGTGGTTAGAAAATTGGGGCTTGATTTGCCGGTTTAGTGTGTACTTCGCACGTACCGAAAATTTGTGAGATGTATCGGAGGCCCTTGAGAAGGCCCTTCATCTTAACCGGTTCCACAGGCGACTGCCCGCCCGCGGCGCCGCCCTGTGAGGAAGCCACTACTTAAATCTTTGCGCCTCCCACCACTTGATCTAGCCTTCACTCGCAAGTCAAGACCTTAACAGAAGAGAAGTTATTTCAAATCAAAATGAAGAACCAACAAATCACACGTTTGTTTGTGTGGCGTAATAAGATCCAGTATCTTTATCCAGAAATTTGTTTGCGAAAACATCAAATGTGATGTGAACCTTTAGATTACCAAAAAGAACGGACAGAAACAACTTCTGAAAACGACCGATTCATCTGATTTTTTTTCTTCAGAATATAATGTTGGCAATTGACAATGCTATGGATCAGGAGCTCATATCATTGCCATCATTTGGGTGAGATTCCCTGTCTTGCCACATAGGATTGATCCAGATAATGTATAGAACACATAAAATGATTTGTCGGAAAACATGTTGAAACAGCGCATCCATTCTTTCGACGTGTATGGTTCATTCAATCTTTATTTCGGAGAGGATAATTACCATCTCATGAAATCGAGCACACATACCTTAGAAACCAATGTTCATGGAGCAACCAGGTACAATTGACAGAATTTCATCTTCTTGATGACATCTCCAGTGGGAAATTATCTTGACCTCCTATTCCTGCATGATCTGTCGCAAATTAGCAGAAATTGCAATCCTCTCCCAAGCTGCAAGAGAAGGGGCTTAGATTTCCTGTTCCTAGTTGGGGGAAATGGAAGGGCTGAAAGTTCGTTGCCTTAATCTATTTATAGGTCACTATTTCCGGTCTAGGTTCCCCCTGGTGGTTACAATTCATTTCGACACGTCCCAGTTTGAGAGGCTCTGGTTCTGTTTAACTAGTCTAGAGCGCAAATAGTGGGAATGGGTAGCTCAAAAAAGAGGAGTCGTTTAGGTAGTATAAGTCTGGCAGGCTCTCAGTTCAGAGCCTCTTATTTTAACCATTTTGGATCGTATCGCATGTCTTTAATTGTGTTAAAGCCAAGGTAACTGACAAATTTTGCACTGGATGTTGGCCTAGTTCAGCAAAGGAATGTCACACCGTTTATTTATTTTAATGGAACGAGAACTTTGGTATTAGTCAGTTTTCCTTTACTGGGCAAGATGATGCAGGCTTACTACTATACATTTGCTATGAATGGTTGATATCTGAGGGAGGTAATGCAGTGATTGCAGTTCATTTTCCTGTCATTTTTCTTTGAGACCACGGTTATAGGTGTTCGCTGGAAAAAAAGAGATCAGGACTTGGCGTGAATTATCCCAGTTGGTGGCCATTTCATTTTGCTGATTTTTTGGTTTAGCTGGATCGTTTGCCATTTCATTTGCTGATTTTGTAATTCTTTGACCCACTGTGTAATTTGCCATTTCATGTCTGCATAACAACGAAAAGGAAATTTAACTCCAGAAAATGCAAATGAAGTTAGCTGGAAGGAAATGAAAATGCAAATGAAGTTAGCTGGAAGGAAATCTGACACATCTCAGTGTACGCACTAAAAGTCAAAATGAAACTTGGAGCTCTCTTAATGTGTTGTTTTTGTAGTATATTTGTGATGACTAGCAAACTTTCCTAATGGATAATCCTGCTAGTATTGAACATTTATGACGAAGATTACAAGAAATGCAAACTTTATTCCTGCATAATCCCACTAGTATTCATTTCCTCTGGTTGACATGCCAAATTACATAGTGGGTCAAAGAATTACAGAACACATACACATATCAAGAATGAAAAAAAAATCTGTGATACAGCTGTTCTCGATTTTTAAAAAGGCCAAAATTGAATATTGTTCCTAAGGATGTATTCCTGTGAAGCTGTACACGTTGCTATGATGCCTTTACCTGCAGTTCAGGAAAGTTCAGATTATTTTTGTTTGCAACTCATGAGCATTTTTATTGTACATGAACTAACAAAAGAACTTACTGTGGTCAGGTACTTCTCGTGAATCGTCAAGGCCCCTCTACATGCCTTTTTTGCATCAATGCTTCCAGTGATTTCATTCAAAATCTGTTCTCAGAGGACAGGAACATAAACAAGATAACTTTCAGTTCTGATCAACATGTAAGAGAGAGAGAGAGAGAGAGAGAGAGAGAGAGAGAGAGAGACCTTGACAACATCGTCTAGACCTTTTGCCTCCCCCATTAATCGCTTGTTTTTAGCCTCTATGACACTAGCTACAACAAAGACCGATAGAGGGATATTCTCTTCTTTCTTGGCCGCCTGCAAGTTTTTCTGTTCAAACTTTCCGCACTGTTTTAGGGTATTGTCATCTTTTGCGTTTGATGCCCCAGTTTTACTCTCCAACATTGTAAAGAGACCTGGATTGTACTCCATAGACCACATGAGCTGCAGCATTTTGAAGATCAAGAAAACAGTGCCATGAACACATTTAATGAAGAAATCAATACCTATTTTAGTAAAAATTGGTACAGTACTAGATATGGAGTAAACAAGGGGTCGATGACTACTGTGTTTCGTTTCGATACTGGTGGGATCCAGATTGAATTGTCAAGAAAACTGATCAAGTTAGTTAGAATTATCAAGAAATCTTACCTCCCAAAGGTACATCGTGTCTATAAAAGTGAACTCCCTACGAAAAAGAACCATCAGCATCCGAAAGGCAAATAAGTATTCTCCTCCATCAAGATTTTCTGCATACATTCTTTTATTAGGAATACAAAAATGAAGCTCATTGTTCAATAACTGATCAAGGAAAGGCATTCCTTTCTTGAGCAGTCTAGTAAAGAATACTTAGCTCCAAAAAGTTCTACCTAAATGCTCATGTAGCTTTGGATCAACAGCTTTCATTATGGTTGACAATGTGGTCAGTTGAGATCGAACTCCAATGGAGGTAGAAGTACTCTTGAAGTTTTCACGCTGCATATTTTGAAGGTAAAATACTAGAGCTTTTAGTACATGTACAAACATGAATGAAGTCAGAGACCACGTGCAGGGATGCAGCAGAATAGGCACTGTTACATTAGAGAAGTACAAAAGCCCAGCCAAGAAGTTCCCAAGTATTTACAGTCTTTTCTCATACCAATATCAAATAGCTACATTTTGTCGCCAATTATTGGCAAATCCCAGATAACCAATTCATGACCAAACATACTCTGGCATAACCAACATGCACAGTAACAAAAAACTGGCCCCTTATGGGCAGATGAAATATGAAATACAATGGTATGATTTCAATGCCAAATATTTATACACATGGTCCCTTTTAGTTTTAGGTTTGTGAAATGAACTATGATGCATGTAGCAGAAAGCTGTGCAATTCCTGAACAATTGAAAACATATGGATACAAAATTCCATGAGCGAATAAAGGACAAGGAAACTTACCACCCTGCGCATCAGCCGTTCAAAGCACCAAAAAGCATCCGCTTCATGTTCCAAAATGATTGATATTGGTGAACAAAGATCGCTCATTCCTGCATATGCATGAAATGATTTAACAAACATATACAACACTGCATTTAGGAAGCTGCCATGATTAAGCATTCTTTTACTAAGACATGATCCATATTTGTTTCAAAAATACTTGATCTGCACACAAAAAAAGATATTGTTGCTTAAACAACTCACCCTGACAATAACCAATGTCAGTGTCCACCCATGCGTACACTGCAAGAATGTCCCACAGCCGTGCCAAATTCTCCTGACTCTCGTAATAAACTAGTGTACGGTCGGTTCGATTAACATCAAGACCTACAATTGAGTAGTGAAAGAATCAGAAAAACACAAAACTGAAAACCATATGATGGATGCTGAAATTAGAGTCAATATGTGTGCTTACCAATTTGGTGCAGAAGTAGTTTCCACTGAATAACTTCTTTTGTGAGCGGTCCATCATTAGTTTTCTGTTCTCCAGTTGAGTTAGGATCCTCGATAGGCTGGCCATCTTCTGTTATGACAGGCATAGTAATTACCCTCCCGCTACCAACTGTCGTGTCCATTTCTCGGCACTTTGTTTTCAGTTTCTCATATTCTAACCTATGAAAATATTCAAATCAGTATATTCCTCATCTCAATCACATGCTGACAAAGCATGGTGAACTTCCTGAGGGACAAAATAGCATTTGATACTATGCAGCATAAATATGCCAGAACTACATATATGGCAATCAAGTCTTCCAGCTAACTGAAACTTTGTAGGTACAATGGCTTGAATGTGTATCTTTTTTTGTAGACTGATTCCACCTACTCCCTCCGTTCGGCAATATAAGACGTTTTAGCTTTGTAAATCGAATGTATTTAGACATAGTTTAGTGTATATGTTCGTAGAGGTTCCGAGTGAACCTATACACTAAAATGTGTCTAGATACATTCATTTCACAAAACTAAAATGTCTTATATTTCTGAACGGAGGGAGTACTAGAGAACACTCCACATCTCTAAACTAATTATGATCGTATACGTTTAAAGTACCATTCTTGCAAAAATAATAAGGGCTAACAAACGAGAGTTGGTTGGTGAGTGCCTTTCCTGGATGTATTGCAGTGCCAAACGAAATTCTAGTGACATTAAAATGGACCTAGATCAGAAAGAAGTAGGATGCAAATGGAAACAAAGAAAAAGGAACCTTCTCTGTTGCCGCAATTGGTTCCTTTGTTCAGTAGAGCTTTTAGGGTCGTAACAGCCCAGCAAGTACTCCCAAACTTCGCCTTTGATGTTTGGGTGGATACCCTGTTCGCATAACCAAAACAAATACAACAAGCTGGTTCAAATTAACTTCAGTAGTCACAACACATATAAGTAGGAAGTGCAAAAGGTAGAAAATATTGAGAAGTAGTTCAGCGCAAGGGACTAAGAGAAGTGCCATTGATCAGAGATACAATTAGGCCCAAGCAGAGTGTACAGGTAAGATATATGGTTTAGATTCTTCGCATTCGTATTAATTACCGGAAGAAAAAAAACTAAAGTAGCCAGCCAAAATGTCGAAGTATGTGCTGAATAAATTCCTAGTACAACTTATTTTTGTGTGAGCAATTCTCGTTGGTATGTAACTAGCACGAGTATGGGATACATTGGAGCGAGCCAATTAAGCTGTTCGTCACGAATCTGGAAAAGAAGTAGGAGTAGCAATAGCTCACCCCACGCTGTACTCTTTTGATCATCCCAGCTGCATCCAGGCAGCCTTCCTCGTTGAACAGCAGCTTCCATCTCCTCGGACTTAGCGTGCGGCGAGGCTGCCAGAAGAGGGAGAAAAATAATCAGCATAACCAGTGCGCATCAGCACGATGCAGCCAGTAATCTTTCTAGTCAGCATTGCTCGATTTGATGAATCAAAGATGATCAGACCGAATTCCCCAAGGGGCGGGGCGGCGGCGCCTTTCCGAATGTGGATAATGCTGCAGTTGGAAAAACAGATAGGGGGAGGGTGGAGAAAAAAGAGAGGAATCGGGCAATTAATTACCTGGGGCTTGAATCGCGACTTGGGCACGTCCTGGCAGTCGGCGCGGGTGGGGTAGATGGTGTCCGGATCGATCAGCATGTCCGGGTCGTTGTAGCAGCACGCCAGGAACATCATCTTGTCCGCCCTTGATTGACCACCAGATCGGAAGGAAAATCGGGACGCCGGGACACCGGCCGACGATTTCGCCGCTGGGACACCGGCCGGGTGGAAACAAATTATTAACCCGCCAGCCTGAAACGAACGGATCAGCAGATGTTCTTCGTCTCCTTTAATTTGTTCCTTGATGATCCGGTGTGTGTTCTTCGCGAGATTGAGAGCGGGCGAGCCTGGCGGAATCGCTCGACACACGCAGAGAGAGAGAGGGGGGAGCGGAAGGTGGTGTAACGGCTAAATTTGGTCAGGTCGCGAGTGGGGAGAGAGGAAGGAGAGACGGGGGAGAGAAGAAGCAGAGCTAGCTGGTTATTATTTATTTATTTCATCTATATCCACAAGGCGTGCCGAGAACTTTTTTGTACGTATGGATACCCAGCTGGTCGTATCCGAGAGATCGGTGTTCCTGACAAGTATTTTTTTTTGGAGAATTTGTCTCAGCTTTTTTTTATGAAAAAACTGTTCTTAGTCTTCTGCAGCTTTGGAGCATTGGTTAACTTGTTCGTCAGTTGCATTCTCTATTGGCTGGTTGCTGGTGAGCTTTTCTAAAAAAGGTTTTCGTTGGAATAATGGCAGGCACGAGGTCTGGATTCTATAATTTTTCTCCCTTCTGATGAATATAATAAAGCACGCAAAGCCGTTGCGTGCTTGACGAACACAACGGACACATGCACCACTAACTGATCCCCCCAACGTCATTACAAGCTAGTACTCCAGTACGGGCCAACCAGACCCAGCGTACAGATGTGCACTACAGCAAATCATCATACGGATAAACTTCACAGCAAAACAAAAATCGCCGCCAACAAGGCAAATGATTATCTGCAGTCCAGCTAACAGAGCGCCGGCCGGCTCCTTTGGCAGGAAAATCCTACCCGCCTCCAATGTCCCAATGAAAAGATGCGTCCCAGCTGGAGTATATCACCTGAACCGCGTTGCAATGTGCAGGCCAGGTATCCTGGCTTAAGCCTTGGAAGCCAACAGCTCGCACGTCACAATGTCGTCCATCGACGACGCGGACCGACCTGATCTGGAAACCGGGATGACATTGAAAACAGGCGCCCCGTCGGTTCTCAAAGAACCACCGTCAGCTTCTCCGAGCTCGGCAAAAGCCTCGGAGAACACACGGGACATCACGTCGGCTGCCACAGAGTGCTCGACCGAGTAGTAGAACCTCAGCATCTGCAGGTTCAGATTAGGAAACTACGGTTAGGATACCTTATGCAGTAGCGGGCGGGCGGGGCTGATACAGTTGCAAATTAGTAATTAATTCAAGGGCCAGGAAATTACCGTCACGTTGTCCCAGGTGAAGCCGTTATCTATCAGGATCTTCGCGAGCTGGAAAGCGCAGAATCTGGCTATGGTTTTCAAATGCTCCTCTGAGCGGTCTACTTGTTCGGTGCAAGAACATATCCTTGAAGCGATGTCACTCGTGATCGACACTACGGCAGAACAAATCTTCCCGGCAACTGTGTGGATCAGGCAGCATGCGTCCTGCAAGTCGGAGTATTGTGCGCTCCACTCACTCAGAACTTTGCTCGATGCTGGCTTTGACCCTCCAGCCTCCACCACGCTGGTAATGCCTCCATCGTCGTCATCGTAGCCATTGTCATCAGCAGGGACGTACAGCGTTGGTTTTATTTCCACGCAAGCTCTGAAAAATGGGATAAAATTGTTTTTATAAAGTTCAGAATAGCACTTGACATGGCATACACCAAATATGTTTGCCCAAATGACGTTATTTCTTTTGCTGATAAAATGAAAGAATAATATATTTACCCTTTTGGAAGATCTGGTGCCAGTACGTATAAAATAGTAGGATATGATCCAGTTTTCGAGCGATCCAAATGAGCAACATATGAATTCTGCAGCTTATGTTCAACTTCTTCCTTCTCACTGGATGTCAAGCGAGCGGAGCAGTACACCAAAAAGTGTATTGCTGAAGAAAAGATGGAGCTCTTGAAGGCATTGGCAACAGCTTCGCTATTTCGTAGTGCTAGTTCCAGTTCAGCCGTTGCACCTCCAGGACAGAGCTTCATTGTAGGGGGGTCAAGCCCGAGCTGACCAGCCATATAGAGAATCTCTCTGTATAGCGTTGCCTAAAATAAATGAAAACAAAAAATTCATGTCCCGTGAACATATGTGAACACTCTTTGCTCTAACTGAATTTACAGGCAACTAGTCTCTGCACTCTGCAGACAGCTTTCAAAATGAAATTATGGCATTATCATGGGAGTGTCTATTACCTGGCTATAAGGTCCAATGCAACTAGGGGCCCAGCATGAGATGCTTTGTACATGGAGAACTCTTTTGACAAGATCATTTGCAACTAGAACTTCCACATATGCATTGCCTAAACCAACTTGAACTAGTGGTAATTCAATTGTACTGCGCGAAGGAACGCCGAGGTGACATTTCTTTTCAGTGATGAAACTGACATAAACATCATTGGCTAATGCAAAATCCTTCATGCTTGAAATGTAGAGGTGAACATATAAAACATTTGCCCAACTTAACCCATCTTCCTTGAGCTGATTCTCAATTCTGCTCAGAACTGCAACTAGATCTGCCTTCAGGTCTATTGACATAGTGAAATTGTAAGTGGGCATTTGAGGAAGCAAGATGAAATGGACATAAGATATTCCTGCCAGGTGGAACTATGAACAGTTCAATAAGATGGAAATATGTGGCAGGAGAGTATGCACCTTTCGAAGCACTAGAGGGTTCCTTTATCCAACAACCAATGGAAAACAAAGTTTTCCCTGTCTTTGAGATGCATACGTCTATATTTGGGTAAGCATCAGAAGTTGGAGTTGGGCTCCAGGTTGGTTTGTCTTCCACATCTGTGTGCGCAATACCTCCATTTACTTCATACAATCTACTAGAATTCTCTTGAACAATAGTTCCATCCTCAATGCTGCTAGAAGAATCTGGCTTGGGCTCAATATGAAATGCCAATGGATGAAGAATTCCAACTGAAGCAATGGAATCGGCAGAGTGGAGTATCACTTTAAAATCATCGAGGACAATCCTTGCATTCTGCAAATGTAGGCATATTATAGTACAGAAAACTCAAGAGTTGGTGTTTCAAGGTAGAAAAACATTACTGTGCATAAGAAAACTCAACAGGCATATGGTGGACATGCTAGTATGGACAGTACCAACAAGTGACGATGGTTATTAGTCTACTTAGCATTCTAAAACAAGTGGCATCAGGTTTTTCAGTCAGCTCCTCAAACTTACACGAAATAGAGGGCAGTCAAGAGTTAGTGTTTCGTACTCTCCACCTTCACCACAGACATTGATTCCATAACTCCTAATAGGATAAACAAAGAAGATAAATTACAAGCTGAATAAATATGCAAGGAAAAGGCCAGCATTTACTTAGAAAACCATGAGAATAAGACATACAGATAGGAACAAACTGCGACATGGAGTTTTTTCAGGAGATACCCATTTCCATGCATGGCAAACTAAAACATAGCACACTTACAGGAACCAAGAGAACGTCACTAGCCGGTTCCACAATCAGTAAATACACACCAAATCGATCTAATGGTGGAAGTAACATTCACGGTCAGTCAGCCATACAACCAAAAGCTAGACAAACTGAGTTTTTACTATCCAACTACTTCCCGAAAACAGTGAAAAATAAAGAAGGCTAGGATTAATCTCCATGCACTGCAATTGCTATGTACTTCTTAGAAATATATATACTCCCTCACGTCTTTACTAATTCAAGCTCATTACCTCTTATAAGAGACAAGAAGCCACTATTTCTAACATGAGATGTCCTAAATGGTGTAGATAGAGGGGAGTTGGAAACATACTCGTTCATTTGGAGCAGATGGCTCTTAAGTTCAGACAGCTCTTTCCCCAAGTGCGCAGAAGGTTTCAGCCCCATTGCAGCAACCTACAAATCCCAAAGTATCAACCACGTGTTCGAAAGAGACAAGTGCACTGATGCAATAAATTAAAGAAAATCAACAAAACATACTCCCTCCATCTCAAATTAGTTGTCTCGCATTTGTCTACATATGGATGTATCTAGTTAAATCATGTCTAGCAACATCCGTATCTAGACAAATCTAAGACAACTAATATGAGACAGAGGGAGTAATAAGCATGATTCCAGTGTATACCTTAACAGTTATAGCCACAATGCCCCTTCTTATCTGTAGAGATTAAAACCAGAACAAACATGAAATTGTGAGCGAGCAGTTTCTGCTAGACAATCTGCCTAAATTGAAAACAGAAAAAACTGAAGTCCAATTTACCATTTCTTCAAGTAGCAGAGTCTGATCCTGCTTCCACATGTAAGCGAGCGAGACCAGGCCGAGCCTCGAGCAGACGCTCTCGACCCGAAGCCTCTGGTAGTCGGAGGCTATGGCGCCAGAAGACACTGCACCGACAGAAGGGATTTGCCGCTTGACCTCGCTCAGCAGGGTGTACATATCCTCCACCTCGTCCCCGGCGGTGACGCTGTATTTCAGGGCGTGATCCCTGCAGACAGACAGCAGCGGAACCAACAAACCCAAGTCAAATTCATCTGTCGACGAGTGGCACGCGCATTCTACATGAATTGGGGAGCAAAAATCTCTGGATAACAGAGTGCTTGCCTCGTGGACCCGCTGATGCGGCGGCGGAACAGAGGCAGCCCCATGCACTTGGCGTAGCAGACCACGATCTGGTGCCCGACCTGGACATCACCCGCAGGAATCAGCGAATTCCGGGAAACGACGAACACGTTACATTAGACGGCGCAACGGAAACAGAGTGTGCCGTGGGAGTGGGAGGGGGAGAGGGTGTTCCGTACGGTCTGGTACATGTAGCTGTCGAGCTCGTCGACGGCGTCGTCGAGCGGGATGAGATTGGCCAGGGCGACGACCTGCGGGGAGGTAGTAGCGACAGAGGTTTAGCAATGAAATCGGTAGAAACAACACGGATTAAGCAGGGGGCGGATGGGTGGAGTAGGGTGGGTTCGCCTTGTGGCCGTAGTCGAGGCACCGCATCATGGAGAAGCAGCTGTCCTTGCCGCCGCTCACCAGCGCCACCACCTCCATCTCCGCCTCCGGCTCGCTCCGGCCGCCTCGCTCCCAGCTCTCTAGGGTTAGTCAGACTCGGGAAGAGTCGTCCCTCGGTCAATCCTCCCCCGCCTCGAGCCCTGGAGACGTATTTTTTTCTATTTTGGGGGTAAAAGGAAAATGACGGGGCTGACAATGTGGACCCGCCTGCCAGTGGGGAAGCAAAACGAATTAGCTCCAGCCGCCGTAAATCTTGGAAAAATCTGGTTTCGCTGCTGATTAAACCATTGAACCTGGACGGTCGCCGGGGAGCACCGCCACCGTCGCCGGCGGCCAAACCTCTAGCTCTCTTCCACACGCAAGAAACGCATAAAACTGCAGATTTTAAATGATGACGTGAGCTAATTCGATCTGGAGAAGGCCATAATCTTGCAGCGTAACATGCTGCTGCATCAACAACAATATCCAAGTAACGAGACAGGTGTATTTTAATACTGGAAGTTCCTGTCATCAACTTCTGTTGAATAAGCAAAGCCCAGAGTTTGCAGGAGAAGATGAAATACAAGAGTCTCGGAAGAAGAAAAGTTGCCAAGTCCCAGCGGGAAGGTAAAGAAACATAAATATGTTGAATCTTGACCACCTCTAAATTAACCGCCACGGAAAAGCTAGGACTTGGCCCTAACACACACACACGCGACAACAACAACAACAACAGCAAGAAGAAATTATTGCTATCTATCAAGCAATGATGATGATGGTGATACAACAGGCCGGATCGAGCACCATGGGAAATTATGGGATGCTCCAAGGGAACTGTTGACAAATAGGGTGGCGGTATCCTGTCATTTACAGAGTCGCGAACAGCAGCGTCATTCCTTTGGGTTCTCGGGTTCCTCCTCCCTTCCCATTATTTCCTCTTGACGCCACCCAGGGACAGGAGCTCGAGGCTGCGGTGGAGGGGCTCGTCCCGGGACCCTCTTGCGACCGCTGCCCGGGAAAGGGACGTGGCCCTTGACTCGCCTAAACCTGGATTAACCCTCTGGGTGCTAGACGGGCGGCTGCCGCTGTTATTGCTACTAGAGAACAACCGGCTCGTCCGGTTATATTGCTGCTCGCTTGGTTCCATAGATGAGGCTGGCCTGCTGCTTGACGCGACTGCTCTCCTTGATGCGCTGCCTGTACGAGAGGACGAACGAGGTCTCTCTGCAGTCCTTTCGGTCCTTTCGCCAGAACGGTCTGTGCTGTGCATCTGAGAAAATGAACCATGCATGAGGGAGGCTCCACGGGGTGAAACAGAGTTTATGGTCCATACATTTCAGGAATGGAGAGTGTAACTTACAATCTCCTTTAGTGACATCGATACAGTCTCGCGTGGTCGTGTTGCATAGTTGTCGCCGCTCTGATTCAGAGAGGCACTAGGATTCCTTCGAGCAGATGCTTCGGCTGTTCAACACAAGTGATTCTAGGCTGTAACGATTGCATGGATTGTTGTATCATGGTTTCCACTACAACTTGTGAGTAAAAGAACAAACCTGGGGCCTTCTCTATCTTCTCAATAGAAGGTCCAGCAGCTCCACTAGTTCTTTCAGTTGGCTGAACCAAGAACAATGAACAAAATAACCAAATTAACCAACTTCATTACAGGACAGCATCATCCAATTATGACAACCAAAGACTACATACCCTCATCCTTGGATTGGATCCAATCTGGGGATATTTCAAAATGGTCCAGTCAAATACATAATCAAATTGGTATCCTGAAGAAACAATGCAGTTAAGAAAATGTGTATATGACAGGTATAATTCATGAGCAAAAGGGAGAAGTTAGTCAAAATACCTTCCCGGATGAAGAGATCACGGAATAGTCTCTTTAGGTAAGAATAGTCTGGCTTGTCTTCAAACCGCAATGACCGACAGTAGTGAAAGTAAGAAATGAATTCTGATGGGTAGGACTTGCAGAGTACCTGACTCACAATTTACATATACAAGTCTCAGTTTACTGAACTTACAATAAACGACAAATTAAGTGTCCAGTCATGAATTACCTCCACAGGAGTTAGCATCTTTTTCTCACTAATTTTGTCATATTTCTGCTTCTTAGTGCCTGCTTTCAGCCCCTGCCATGGTAGGCTGTTGAATGTAGAAAGACCAACAGAGTCCACATTATTTACGGATACACAAATACTCCATAGCGGATACACAAATACTCCATAGCGAAAAACATAAGAATGATGGATAGTGGATACGCCAAACTAACCTGCCTCTGAGGAAGTACATGAGAACATAACCAAGAGATTCTAAATCATCCCTCCTGCTTTGCTCTGCATGAAAGCACCCTTAAGTTAGATAGAACTCAAATTAGCTACTTGATTAAAGATCCAGAGAGCACAGCAGACTCACCAACACCAAGGTGGGTATTAACACTTGCATAACGTGCAGTTCCGGTGAGATTCTTGTTCTCCCTGCATATTCAAGAGAACATGGCATCATGATCAAACTATGACGAGGAAAATGAGTCCAAACGTCGTCAATGCTCCTACAGTACAATTTTTATTTTGCAGCAGTGCTAGGAGTTTAAACCAACCTGTAAGGGATGTGCTTGTGAGTCTGAAGGTCCCTAAATTTCTTTGCAAGTCCATAATCTATTATATATACCTGTCATGAAGGTCAGCAATATAGAGAATTAATTGGATTTGGAGGTATCTGTTCCAACATTATGTTATTTTACCAGAACACATTGTTAGAACAAGACATGGGATAACTGACCCTCTATGTAACTAACAGCACATACCAATGGACATTCCTATGCAACTCACGGCATATACCAATGGACATTCTATGTAACTAAAAGAGTAGCATTTACCAATAAACTTCTGTGTACCTAAGAGCCTAGATGAACGGAACTTCTATGTCATGCACTCTTATAGTCATTAAGAGTCAGAACCTCTGATTTTTAGGACCTCTTTTTCAAGAATAAACACCATAAGTTGTAGGCACCAGCTTAATCCAATTATAAGATCAAGACACTAGATCATGCACAATGTCCTGTACGCCACAAAGCATCTAAATAGGTGTTTCTGATTTTGGCTTTTGGCTTATACCATTGTGCAACAATGTCTAGCTCAAAGCCAAAGTCAGAATATTTAGGTGCTTTTGTTTGTGGCTTATATAAACCAAAAGCCAAAAGCCAAAAATAAGCCCAACCAAAGAACGAGGCAGCAGACTGTATAAACAATATTTGGGGTTTAAACAAGATGGAGTCAGGAGCATACAAATTTATTAGCAGAGAGTCAGATGTAAATGTACAAACCTGATTGGCTTTCCTACCAAGCCCCATAAGGAAATTATCAGGCTTAATATCACGATGAAGAAATCCCTTTTGATGCATGTACTCGACCCGATTAATCTGAAACATTTGAAAGAAGAGATGTCTGTCACACCATACAGTACAAAATAAGAAGTGGAACAGTTCCAGAAAGAAGCGATGACCATGACCATGTTCTCACCATCTGATCAGCAAGCATCAGTACGGTCTTCAGCGAGAACTTTCTACTGCAGTAGTTGAATAGGTCCTCGAGGCTAGGTCCGAGAAGATCAATCACCATCACATTATACTCCCCCTCCACACCAAACCACTTCAAGTGTGGAATGCCAGCTTAATTAAGCAAGACAAGATAAAAAAGACTCAATTCAGCATCACCGTAGCAGGTACACACAATATATTATTCCAGCCACATTGGCAACTGACTTACTTCCTCCTTGGAGAAGCATGTAGAGCTTTGACTCATAATGGAGCTGCGGGTGCTTGGTCTTCACATTTTCCTGCAGACCCAAAGCAAGCAGCATATACATCTCAGCAACCTCTAGCGCTAAATACTTTGTGCTAACCCAAAGGTGGCAATAATTCCACAGAAATGTCACTACAGCCCACACGGGCAGCAAAGCTTATCAAACTGTTGGCCCTAAATCGGCTAAAGAGGAAGAAGGTAGAGGGGGGACGGAATCCACAATACCAATTTGACGGCGACTTCCTCTCCGGTCTGCCCATTCACAGCTGCAACCAGCAACAGCAACAGAGTCAGCATCTTCATTCCCGAAAGTAACAAGGTAACAAAAAAAAAGCATCTCTATTGAGGGAGGGAGGGGCCGGCCGGGGAGAACTGACCGAGGAAGAGCTCCCCGAAGGATCCGCTCCCGATCTTCTTGCCGAGCTTGAACTTGCCCCCGACGATGTGATCCATCTCCGGATTCCCGCCGCCTCCGGACGAATCAAGGGCCTAATCCGACGACGAGATCCGAAGCCGCCGCTGTCGCCGCCGGGCCTGAGCGAATCGAGCCGGGATTCGTGGCGCGCGGTGCTCTACGGTGCCAGATCCAGACACGCCGCCGAGAAATCCGGGCGCCGGGTAGCTCCAATCGAAGGAATATACAGGGGAGGAGGAACAGGGATAAAAAAAAAAGCGAATAGCAATGAAGCGAAGCGAATGGGCCGGCGGATTTGATTTACGGGGCGGGGCGTGGATCCGGAGAGACGGGTACAAAAAGGGGGGTTTCTCCGGGGCGAATTGGCCGGCCGGGGAGGAGCGGCGGGCGGGCAGGGTGGGGAGGTGAGGGAGGAGAGGAGAGGGGGGAGAGCAAGACGAAGACGGGGGCGGAGACCAGCAAGGGGAAGGGGAAAAGGTGGGGAGGAATTTGGCGAGGGGGGCGAGGAGGGTGTGATTAGTAAGTATAGACGCATCCGCCCGGTTTTGTTATACTATAACATAATAAAAACTGATTAACGGCGCGCAAAGCCCGTTTGGGAGCAGGAGTAGTAAATTGACAGACAGCTGCGCCCGTTTTTGGTTTCTTCTGTTGTTGTTACTTCCTCGTAATTTATCCAACCCAGTAATTTCCCCCCTTTTTTTTTGCGAATTACAGACCAGTAGTTTCTTTACTGTTCAGGCGTGGATAAACTCAGCGTCATCATCCCTCCCGGTATCTTTTACCTTTCCCTGGCCACCGCTCACGCCGGTCCGACACCCCCTTTTCACCCGCTCCGAGCTTTTCAGGCGAACATATGCGCGAGCTACTCGCGCCGGTGAATGCCTTGCCGGACCGGAATTCCTTTTTCCCGCTTTTTCTGCCGGACTAGAACCAGCTCGCTCCTGTTCCTGTGCGTGACGTGACAAAATGGTTGTTAGCAATTAGCATAGCGCAAGCCCAGTTCATGTCCGGATGCATTATGCTTTTGTTATTATCTTGTTGCTTGCACACAAGCTCAAACTCGGATGGAGCTTTTTGGCAGGGAAAAAGAGAAGACTACCCACGAATTTTGGATTGGTGAGTATCTTATGCACGGGATATTGCTACTGTTCTATGGGATGCAAGCCCAAATGACGTGGCCAATAATTAGATATCCATTTGATCTCTCTTGCTAATGAAAACTAATTAATTAAGAAGGGGGAAACAAGGTAGGGTAGAGTACCGAGAACATCACCACTCATGCCCCCGAAAACCCTCGGGAGCTGTTTTTTTAATCCGTACGGCGGAAATTGGTCCAGCGCGCCGGGTACGCCGGGAACGCCGGACGAAGCGAAAAGACGGGCAGGCCAGCTCTGTCGACGACACAAGCTTCGCTCACCCCTCCCACTATCGACGTCGTTTCGCCGTCGGCACCAATCCTCTCCGCTCCGCCGCAATCATGCCTCCACAAAAAAGAACCAGCCGCCGCCCAGCTCCCCTGCCTCCTCGCCGCGCTTCCTGCTACGCGCGTCGTCGGCTGGTCCTCGTCCAACTACGCGCCCAACATGCCCACTAGGTGTTCGGACTTTTGCTATAAACTTCAACGACGATGAGCAGATGTTCGTCGCGCTGATGGAGGAAGAGAAGACCGTTGCCGTCGCCCGATGATGAAGAGCACATGATGATCCTCGCATGATTGGTCGGCCTGTACGCACGGGAAACAAAGCCACGGCGCGGCGAATCGGCGCCAGGACGCCAGAAGTGCAAGCCGAGGCAGCGGATGGAGGGCTACTGCATTATGTACGACGAGGTTTTGGCGCCGATTCGGGATGAGCCGGAAGCTCTCCCTCAAGATTGTGTGTGTCCTCTGGGACTTCGACACCTACTTCAGATGCAAGGAAGACCGCACCGGTATGGTGGGATTTTTCTCGCTCTAGAAGTGCACGGTGGCTATAAGAATGCTCGCATACGGAGCTCCTCGTGAAACACAAGATGACTATCTCCGCATAGACGAGTCCATCGTCATCGATTGTTTATACAGGTTCTGCAAGATAGTGATTGCAGTTTTTGGACCATTATACCTGGGATCACCAACTGGGATTACTTGTTGAACTATTTGCTTTGTATTTTATAATTATTTGAGGAAATTTCGATGAAACTCGGCGAATAATGGTCGAACTATGCGTGTAAAATTGTTTTACGCGACATTTGTGTTAAATTTGACTGAAATTTATCAAATTCGCGGACCCTAGGTGTGTACAGCCAGAATCGTGGTTGGGAGTTGGCGGGTCCCCAAGCCGAATGATTTCAGCCGCCTAGGGAGCCAAACCAGCAGTAATTTCCAACCGAGTTCCTGTGTTCACTGTCTGGATAAACTTTCAGCGTCACCTGGAGTATCTTTAGCTTTCCCTGGCTTCCACCGGTCCACCACCCCGACACGGCCTTTTCACCGGCTCCGAGCTTTTCAGCCGGTCGAACATATGCGCGAGCTGCTGGTACCGCTGAAATACTTGCAATGACCGGAATTCCTTTTCCCCATTTCCTGCCGGATCGCTCGTGCGCAGCGAGCACTGTGACAAAAATGGTTGTGAGCATCATGTCCAAGTGCATTATTATGCCTTGTACCACAGTATAAGTGGTGGTATACTGGCATTGAACTGCACGCCGCGCAAGTTGTTTGCACAGCAATCAAGCTGACGCCCGGACGGAGCGGAGCGAGCTGTCCCTCTCTCTTTTTTTTCGCCGGGAAAAAAAAAGTTATCCACACCGAATTTGTGCGTCGGATAGTACTTGCATGGGACGCGAGCCCGGATGACGTGGCCAATAATTAAGGTGCCATTTGATCTCGCTAATTAAACGCATTTATTATTGTTATTAAGGGGGAAATTAAGGATAGGATCTGACGCTGTGCTGCAGTGAGTGCAGTGTCTTTCCTCCAGCCTCTCTACCGGATAAAAAAAACGCTGTCTCGTGGTGGGCTCCGCCAGGTTAGGTACCGCCCGACACGTTCTGCTTTGCCGCCCATGCCCTCCTCCCCATAGAAACAAGAGAATTCTCCAGCCGGTTCATCGCGTGCGTCCAAGCCGACGGCCAGGGAAGGAGGCGTACGTACGTACGGGGCATCTGGGCCGTCCGGAGGGTGGGGCAGCCCGCTTCGGCAACGGACGGTGCAGGGGGGCGGGGAGCTGGCCGTTGACGTGACGGGACTGCGTGCGTGGAGATGCGCGCGACGACGCCGTCGAGTACGGCGACGGAACACGGGCGGTAACTTCGTGCACGCACGGTGGGTTGTACTTGTACAGCTGCTAGCCTCGTTCTTCACGTGGTTTGCTTCGGCGACGGAACCCAAGTTCTCCTGCCATGTTTAGCTCGTGATGAGGAATTTGTTTTGTTTCACGGAGACCCAAGCTTGTTAAAAATGCGGTTTCTCTCTGCCATGTTTTCCCCGTGCGTGAGGGTTTGACGGAGGTAACGTGGTGGCAGCAAGTTAGTAGGACTCCGTACGAGAACCGCGACCGAGGCGATATACAGTTAACGTTGCAAGCGTGTACGTTTACAGCAATAAATGTGAGTGCTACGCGTCCTTCCGATCCCCTCTCACATGTGTCCCTTCCTTTTCCGCTTTTGCTATATAATACCCCGTTTTTGCTACATGAGCAAAAAACGGTTCGGTCTAAAAAATAAAAAAACAGACTGGACCTCGCCGGAAATTTCGCTGGAGACGCTGCCGTCGACCGTGTAGCAAAAAAGTTGTGCTAGTGTAGCATATTCGACCTTGCCGGAGACTTTCGCCGGTAGACCTCACCGGAGATCTCACCGGAAACTATGTAGCAAAAGAATTATGCGAATGTAGCAAAATCAGAGAACAATTGTAGCAATTTTTTTGTATTAGTGTAGTTTTTTTTTTGCCGGAGATATCACTAGGATCTCGCCGAAATTCATAGGTGCAGAAAAAAAGTGTAGCATTTGGAGAACAACAAGGTAGCAAAACCGAAACGGATACATAGCAAAACATAAATGAGTATGTAGCAAAAGCAGTCACTGCTTCGCCCAAATAGCAATATCATGCACTCATGGTAGCAACATTGTAGACCCAAGGTAGCAGAACCGTCTGCCGTCGGTAGCAACGGTCTATACCCAGGGTAGCAAAAAGCCACCCGCCATCGGTAGCACATCCCCGGCCATGAGTAGCAACAGTGCCGACCGCCGGTAGCAAATTCATCCGTCGTAGTAGCATGCACGGGATGCGCCATCTCCAATCGCCGGTCCCGCTGGAGTTGGGAGAGAGGGCTGCGGAGAGGACAGTGTCCGGCGAGGCCCCTGCCGATGGCGACCCCATCATCCTCGACGCCGGCTACGAGCAAGACGGAGCAGCGGGGCGACGCTCGTCGGTACGTGGCTTGGCGGCGCGATGACGCATGGGCGTAGCACCATGGCGCGATGGCGCGGACCCGGCAGCACGGCGACGCGTCGAGGCGGGCGCGGCAGCACGGCGGCGCAGCCAGACGGACGCGCGGCGGCACGTTGATGGCGCGGGCGGCGCAAAAATCGCGGGGCGCGGATGTGTGCCTGCAAGTTAGCAGCGAAGGAAACTCCGCGTGAACTGTCCATCCGGGGGATAAAATCACGGAATCCTCCAGGGGTATCTTTTTTCATAAATAAACTACAGTAATACGCGAGTCGTGAAACGGCAGCACGGGTAGAGTAGAGTAGGTACGTTATTACCAACGCTTTGGATCTTAGAAACTCGTACCCGATCGAGGACACTACGCAAAGCTTTCGAATGAAAGCATCTAAAAAGATTCAAATGGAGAAACAGGTTCTGCTGATTTTTCTGGACAAGCAAAAATAATTGTTTTTATTACCACTTCCTCTATTTCTAAACCGTTTTGGCAGTTTAATTTGGTTGGCGAAAGCGTCATGTATTTAGAATAAAGCCACGTGGCCGAACTGATACATGGTACTGAGGAAACCCTATTACAAAGCAGATCACAGATAAACAACAAAGCACGAGAAAAAGGGACCTGCCACCGGAGGCAGCGGCAAGACCAGGGGAGAAGGAACTCCACGCCTACGCCCCCAATAGGGTAATGACACAACGCGTCACCGTCGGCAAGACCAAAATGATCTAGGGTTTTCACCTGGAGCCTACGCGCGGGAGGTTGATAACCCACAAGTATAAGGGATCGTGTGTAGCCTTTTTGATAAATAAGAGTGTCGAACCGAACGAGAAGCTAAAGGTAGGATAAATGTTCTCTTAAGTTCTATCAACCACTGATACAACTCTACGCACACTAAACGTTTGCATTATCTAGGAAATAAAACTAGAGCAACAATACGAGTAATAGAGATAACTTTGCATGATAATAAATAACAAAAAAGTAAAGCTAGTTGCTGCAGCAATAAAAATACACTAAACTAACAGAACCATGAGTGTGGAATAGTGGTGATAATTGTGATGGCTTAGTCCAAGTTTAAATAGCGAATAGATCAGGTTCATTGTCTTGGATGCAGTTTTCTATGTTGGAGAGGCTAAATATACATGCACTTCACTACTTGGAATTACATGTACTATATGATTGGATTGTTAGCAAATATCCGTAAGTACTAATCAATGCATTAAGGTTTCCCTAATCATAGCCTTAAGTTTAATGGTTCTTTTACTTCCATACGTGCAACATTCAAGGTCGCGTCCTCAGGTTTCTATCACTCCGGCAGAACTCCCCCCTTCCTTTTACACATACTACAAACCCTATGATGTTTAATCCATGCGCGCACAAATATAATGGATACCAAAGGGCTGTACCATATCAACATACAACTCTAATGAACCAAAGACGTTTAACTATTCAATCTAAGAAACTACACAAACATGACATAGATCATAGGATTATAACTTATAGCATCAAACACCATGTTTACATAGGACGGTACAAAGGTGTGTGGAAGGATGAACCACTGTATACTAGGAGGATTAGGTGATGGAGATGACGGTGAAGATGGTGAAGATGGTGAAGAGGGCGTCGGCGCCGCCGGCGACACGGGGGACTCCTTCCCCGCCGCCGGTATCATGGGAGAGCACCGCCCCTTAGCCCCCTTCCTTCATGGCTTCTTGGGACCCCTCCCCCATGGAGATGAGATCCATGGGGAGGCAAAACGTGGTTTTGATGGCTGCAAATTCATGGGTGGAGATGCCCTGGGCGAATTAGGTTTACTCCCTTTATATAGCTTCTCGGATTCCCATCACCCCATATTGGGCTGCAGTAAATCGGGTCTAGTGGGCCCGTCTGGACTCGGGATCAGCTAAATTTTATATTCAGAACGTTTGGCGCGAAATTTCCAACAACTTTATAGTTGAAGAGTTTTCTGTTTGACGCAATCTTCGACCTGAAACGTGACCATCTTCAAAAAGAGTTCTGAGACGGATTTCTGGAAAAATCCCAATTTGACTCCAATAAGGTTTCCACTTGTATTCTTGGTAATTCCTACATATCAAAGTGTAAAACAAGAACATTATGCACTGTTGCAACTATTAGTAGGTTAGTCCAAATAAATCATAAACTTTATATAAAAAAGAGTGTCAAAAGCATATTATTAGCATAAAACTATCAAAAATTATAGATACGTTATGGACGAATCAGAGGTACCCACAACGGCGCCCCCAAGAGGGATACGATACCCGCAGGCATCACCGTCGTCGGCATAAAACGCAGGGCTTTTGCCCGGAAAAACCTTGACACACGCCCACAACCGGTTCGCCCACCACCTTCGAGTCCGATCTTTAGAGCACGATCTAGGGGATGCCGAAGCCGAAGCGCCATCACCACCAAGGTCTCCCGCTATCCGCTCCTCGCCACCCAAGTGACCAAGGAGCAAGACCAGTACCACCGCCCCGTCACTTGCCAAAGCTAACCGTGAGCGCACGATCCGAGACCACCACCCGGCGTCCCCGAACTCAAGCACAAACCTCGATCAAACATGCACGGGAGGACCGGCGGAATGGCCGAGGAGGGTAGGCAATCAGGCCGTAGCTGATAGGCCACACAGCAACCCAGGGAGAACTGCCCCCGTCCACCCCATGGTGGTCGCTGTCCGGATGTAGCAGCCAGGCCGACTAGCCTAGATCCGGTCCGGATCAGCCCGCAGGCCCAGATCCAGTCCAGATTGGTCCCTGCACAATGTTGAGTCCAAAATTTAAACATTTTTACTTCTTGTTTTTGCATAAATAGAGTAGGGATTTTTGTATTTTACTGCGCCTACGCGCACTATTTCGTTCTTGTTTCAATAGGATCCCAAATCATGGAGTCATAGATAAAATTATCAATTAGAGCTGTCATATTGTGTAATTATATGATATTTCTAAGTGATAAAAGTTATTTTATGAATTTACCTTCGCACCTGGAAGAATTACAAATAAGGAGGCATCAGCACCGATAACGACCACTGGTACGGGCGGAGCCCGCCCGTACCAGGCGTCATCGGGACCGTCTCGTCAAATAGTTTCTCCTGGCGAAGACGAGAGACAGATCCGACATACACATCCACCAGAAACCACAAAACACCACATCTGAAAGGGATCTGAAGGAGGAACTTGGCTGGGGTAAAATTCTAGCTGCTTCGCGGATCATTGGAGGACAATGCGTCATCCCTTTCACCATCAACCGATGCATCTTCATCAATACTATTACCCCATATTTCATCTATTAGATCTCTTTGTAATTCCAGATCCAATTATAGTTTGCATTAGATCTACACCCATACTTTAATCCATCCATTTGATTATGATGATGTTGTTGATTGCTTCCATGAGTGACTAGTTCCTTTGTTCTTGGGGAGATGGAGAAACCCTAGAGCCACTATGAACTTGTAATGAAGATGATATATTCTTGTGTTCATATGACTTGCTTGTCTATGATATAATTATGACTTGTGGTTGATTTCTCCCTTTAGATGATATGTGAAGTCGGTCATGTATCATTTGCCTTCGAGACTAAAGGGAGGAAGAAACCCTTTGGACGTATTGTGGAAGCGTACCTGAAGTGCCCCGTGACAGATTGGCACTGGCTCGTAACCCACACGGTCAAAGGGGGATTAAGACGGACTCCCTAAGCTAATTACAATATCCATGGGGAACCCTTAATTGCGGTGGCCTGTATGGGTGATTGCTCTCAGGTATTGTAGTGGTTATTTAGAGGTGACCTCACACTTGGCTCAACAAAGTGGCTTCCTACGAGCCTTGTCGTGAACATCTTATTATGGGGCTCTCTCCACACATATCATGATATAAGAATTATGTTATCTTGATTACATACAATAATAGTACTATGCTAGTGGTGTATCCTACATCCCCGAGGATGTCTTAGCCCTATTGAGTTCAACCACGCTTTCACACAATCTTGTCACTTGTTTTCTTTTACTTGTTTTAATTACTTTTCTGCAAACAACTATAAACCATTCAAACACCCTTTACTTGAGATCAAAGACAACTTACAAGTATTCTTTGGTAGATAGTAGCGAGGGACATAAAGACCTTTACCAATAGCTCTCTGTGGGTTCGATATCTTTACTTCGAAACTAGCTACAATTGATCTGTGCACTTGCAGTCATCAAGCTATTTTCTGGCGCCATTGCTGGGGAGCTAAGCGTTCTTGGTCTTTGTTCTTAGTTACTCATTGTTTTACTAAAGTTGTTTATTATTTTCAGGTAAACACCATGGTCACACTAGGACTGATTAATCAGATCGATGCTACTGAATACCTCGGGAGATTCAATAGAGGATTAGTGAAAGAATTCCCGAGTGGGAGCGAACTAGAGTACGAGGTTAGCCCTCGTTTATCGCTATTATTTAAGAAAAAAGTTTTGTAGGAGATGATCCCGATGAGGATCCTTATAATCATTTAATACACTTTATCGAGCTATGTTGTATTCTAAAGTTGAGAGGCTATTCTGATGATGAATTAAAACTTAAACTGTTTAGCCAATCTCTAACCAACACTGCTTTGGCTTGGTATAGAATTTGCCCTACACAGAATTGATACCTGGGAAAAGCTTAAAATAGAATTTGTGTCTCGATTCTTTCCCAAGGTAAAGAACACTAAGGTAAGAAGGGCAATTACAAATTTTATAAACCGCCTAGGCGAAGGTTTGGTAAGAGCCTACAAAAGGTATAAGTCATTATACCTTTTGGACACAAAAGCTTGGTCCACATATCATGAGATGACTTGCGCTTTACATTTGTCAGGAACAAACTAACTATGGGGCTCAAGGAGAAAATAAGGTTCTTAGATACTTGAGCTTTGAGATGTAAATTTTTCTCATCCTCTAAAGATAGATTTTGAGGATCCATCGGAGGAGAAAAACCTACATCTAGAAATTGCTCAATATTTGGACACAAGGTCCGAAGATTATAAAGCGAGCAATTTCTCCATAAAGCATAATTTGTCCCATCAAAAATAATTGTGTCATTGTGCACTATACTACTAGCCGACATCTTTACACTCTAGGCGGTGAAGCCTAAACAAGGAGAGACCTTGCTCTGATACCAATTGAAAGGATAGAGATGTCGCCTAGAGGGGGTGAATAGGCAATTTCAAAACTATTACGCTTTTGGCTTGATATAATGCGGAATTAAACTAATGTTTATTTTACAAGCACAAAACCTAAACACACTAGGCTCAACTAAGTGCACCAACAACAAGTTAAGCTAAGCAAGATAGCAGAAGATAAATATACCACAAGTGATAAGCAAGATATAAGCACTTCAAGCTCGATGGCTATCACAAGGAAAGTAAGCTCGGGTATAAAGATAACCTAGGCACGCGGAGACGAAGATGTATTCCCGTGTTCCCTTACAAGAAGGTACGTCACGTTGGAGAGGTGTGGGATTCCACGAAGGATTTCCCAACGCCACGAAGGCTCACCTTCTTCTCCGAGTCTATTCCACGAAGGAATAGGCCCTTTCCTTATGGCTACCTTTTCCTCCACTCCGGAGATAGCAAGCTCCATAACCACTTCACAAGCTCCACGAAGAAGAATCCCGGGTCTCTTCACAATCTTCCACGAAGAGGACACCACGATACCAACCGCCAAGCCAACTAGGAGGTTACCCTCCAAGAGTAACAAGCTCACGGTCTCTCACTTGAACAAATCGTAATGGAGAGCTCAACACTTATGCAAGAATGCAAAGCAAGAACACCAAGGGTGTTCAAATCCTCACTCTCAAATCCCACCAAAGCAACAAGTGCTAGGGAGGAATTAGAGAGGAAGAACAATGGTGGAAGTCAACCAATGACTTCAAGATCTAGATCCAATGGGTTCCCCTCACTTAGAGGAGGAATTGATTAGTGGGGATTGTAGATCTAGATCTCCTCTTCAAAAGCCCTCAAAAAGATGCAAAAATCATAGGAGGGAAGGGAGAGGAAGCAATCTCAAAGGGGTCAACAATGGTGGTCAAAAAGGTGCTCAAGAACCCTAGAACTTTGGGGAAGAAGCCCCCTTTTATACCCCTTCAAGGGGGATAACCGTTGGAGACAAAATGAGCTGGACAGACACGTTCCGGCGGAGAAACCGGTGCCGCCGGAACTGGCGCCGGAATTTTCGGTCGACCAGAAAAGTTCCGGTCAAAACCGAAACAGCAAACAGAACAGCTTTTTGGCGGTTTGCCGGAAATTTCCGGTCACCGCAGGAAATTTCGGCCCTAGAACCAGCGCCGCCGGAATGAAAACAGGCACATGAAAACGGCGATAACTTTTATGTCCGGACTCAGATTTTAGCAAACTTGGGCTTTTTGAAAAGCTAAGAACAAGATCTATCTATTAGAGAGTAGAAAAACCAAGAAAGAGAAAGAGGTAAAGAACCAAACAAGGTGAGGTATGAAACCTTCCTAACAACGAACCGGTAAAACCTCTAAACTCGAAAATGCAATAGAAGATGCATACGAATTCCGTTTTCGATGAACTTGGGCTTGTTGAAGATCTAGCAATAAGCTCAAGAACCTCACGCAAGCAAACACCAAGAAGCAACAAAATAGGAAGAAGCAAAGTATGCAAAGGATTGAGCTCCCTAAGACGATGTGATCAAGTTACCCAACCAGAAGCCTGTGTTGATAGTGCAGCTATCTATCATATAACCTGGTCTCCCAACAACCACCTTGAGATCGGTAAAAGGAAAACCTAGCAAGGTTATACCTTTGCCTTGTGCATATCGCTTGATCTTGATGACAACGCTTCAAGTTCCATCCAAGACGGAATGCATCACTTGATCATTATCGCTTCGTTTAGACTCATAATTTGCTCCCCCACACACCACTATGGGATAGCTTCATTAAGACACGTCTTCACAACCTTGATGACGATCACCACTTGATGTCGTCCTCTCATGGGCTATATGAGATCTTCACTTTTGAAGCATGCCCATGGAAATATACCTAACCAATATAAATAACACAAAGACACATATATAATGGGTTAGTTCATGAAGCATAATTGACAAGCTTACCATACCACAAGACATGTGGTACATTCTTTATGCTTCACGTGTTGACCAAGCTTGAATCTAATCTTCACTCTTTGTATTGGTCAACCAAGTATATTCTCATGCTCCATCTCAATATCTTGAGGTACATAAGGAACTCTCCATTTGATTACATGCTCTAAATCTTAGTCAACCATAGCTCAACTAATGAGGCTATCATAACACCGACTTAAAGCCATAACTTGAATTCTTCTATTGAGATCACACTCTCAAGATCTTGATCATATCATATTCTTCTCTTCAACTCGATGATCTTGATGCCAATACTCAAGGTATATCTTTATCTTCATGGCATCTATACTAGAATCCAACACATGAACTACAAGCATGACCTATGGAATATTCCTTCATATAAAACTCAATGAAAACATTAGTCCATAGGTATTGTCATTAATCACCAAAACCACACATAGGGGCAATTACACTTTCAATCTCCCCCATTTTGGTAATTGATGACAATCACAACAAGAGGGTTTATATAAAAAATATTAGAAATAAGTACGCAGCTTATCCGAGAATAAGTTGTATACAAGAGGTTGTATTTGATATGGTTAAGTAACACAAAGATACTAGCCCATATCAAAACCAATTCTACTCACACAAACTACAACTAATGCAGGAGATGTGAGTAGAACCAACATATATAGAGCAAACTCCCCCACAATATATGCACGTGTGATGAACTTGAATTTCATTGCATGCATTGTTAAGCATAACCTTTGGGAGAGTTTCCACTATATATTCAACCATGCAAAACATAATAAAGATGAAATGCATGAAAGGCAAACACTTAAGGACAAACCAATCTTAAGTACAAAACCATTTCCCTTAAACCCTCTAAACTTATCCCCCATTGACAACAAGTGCCAAAATGGATGACAAGGTTAGAAGGACAATACAACATGAGTTCCTACCCAAGGTGTGCATTACTCATAATATGAGTGAAATCATATGCACATATCCAATGACGAATACTTGGAGGAAATCAAACTATATTGAGGATCAAAGATTGCTAAAAAGATAACAAGGTGAAGAAACTTCAACGGATGAAGCAAGTCAAAAGATCCAAATAATCAAATGGACAAATAGTGCTCTAAATGAAATAAGGAAGCTCCCCAAGGTTCGTGCATAAATTAGTTGTTTCATTTGAATACAATATGCACAAACATGGAATCCTCACTCCCTCTATATAATTTAGAACACAACCAAGATACAAGGAGTATAGATATAAATCAATACACTTGTCAAGACAAGCTTAAGTCCAAAAGAAACCGAATTTGAGATATTAGTGTGTGAAGATGCAATACAAGTAAATCGAGCACTCATAAATCAAGACCTTAACAATACCATAAAAAACCAAGAGGATAGGAGAGATGGTCGACAAAGAGCGAGGATATCAAGGCGGAAGATTAACACTCTTGTGTATATAAGTTTCTAAGTGGATAAAACATGAGAATAATCCACAAAGAAACATCCACACATAAGAGGTTAAAAAAATAGGAATACATGATATCCAAGAGGAAGTCATAAGATATACCAAAAAGGATATTTTGCTTAAGTGCATATATAACCCATGGTTCTAATTTTTTTTCTTTATGGTATATCAATAAACTTCACCAAAGAAAAAGAAAAACCTAAAAAGCATCACAACTAACACTAAGGGAACTAATGCTAGTTGGGATATTTTGAGAATGGCAACAAGTATCAAAAGGAAGGATTCAATGCAGTTTCAACAATATTGCACATGAGAGTACCTTGAGGAATTGATATGCAATAAATTGCTAGAAGGCATATTTGGGATTGGTGAATCATGAGCATGATTTTATATACTCCCCATTATATGCATCATCTCAAATTACTCACATAAGCAATAAGCATAGAAAATTCTTTCAAAGATCCTTGTAAGAACCACAACATTTACAAACAAATAAATTCATGCCAAGATGTAACCTACAAGAGATTGGATGGAAGAATAGTATGATGAATAAGATACTTGTTACCGAGATAGCAATGGTATGATGTAGTAGATAAGAATTCTTTGATCATCCTAGCTTGGCTTCAATTATCATGTGGTGACAACACCTTCCTTATAGATGAGACAAGTATCCATTGCATATCCAATGTACCTAAAACAACATTCAAATACATCTTGGTCCCCAAACTTATTGGGTCCAAAGTGGTTAGACTAACCACAACACATAGGACATACTCCATAAAAATATGTGCATATTTTGAGATGAAATTTGAATTTCATGCATATCATAGTTGTTTAAGGATTTGATGGAGTATACCCTATATACTGGATCAAATAAAGCAAAACATGATATAAGATATACATTTAGTAAACATGCATGCACGAGACTTTCAAGAACAAATGAATATATATAATTTGAACAAAACACAAAAATATTCAAGAAGGCATACAAGGTGTGACAAAACACATTTGTTGTCCAAACTATATCAAAGAATCAAATCAACACGAGATTTGTTCAACAAAGTTCAACAAATGAACCAAGCAAAAACTATTGAGCATAAAAGATGAGATAAAAACACAAATTCTCAAAGATTTATCTCATTCAAGCAAGTAACACAAAGAAGAAAGAATGAGATAACAAACTCCCAAAAGAGCAAGGTTTCAACAAATAAACCAAACCTTAACACTTTTCACAATGGCACAAGGTTTCGAGAAGGAAAGGTTTGTCTTCCACTAAAAACACATTTGATAATAATCAAAAACACCATCAAAGAAATGTTCAAAAGCCAAGGAAGACAATGGGAGACACACCAATTTTTGGAAAGAAAAAAAGGCAATAAGAGGTGAAATTCAAGGTGAAGATGATCCACAAATGCTACCACACCCAAGTATATCAATTGTCAAAGACAATGAGTGTATTGGAATTTATTTCCGGTGGTATATTGCACGGATATTAAAGATAAATCTTCCAATAAAAAGCATAGGATAGGAATAAAAAGATTAAGCACGATGCAAAGATAGAGATTCTTGGTAGCTTCAACTAGTCACACAATCATGCAAAGCAATGATTAGAATAACTTGAAGCAAATGGTCTCCCAAATAAGATATAGAGATATGCATTTGAGGAAGGCCACACCAAGAATTTCTTACTCAAGCAAAGACCGAAAAGACAAGCAATAAAAGCTTCTAACAAAAATTAGGACCTTGTTTGAGAAACATGCCACCTAGATACAAGATAATCAACAATATCAACTCTAAGTGGCACCACCTCATATGTTCACATTTCCTAGGATTGTGATATGCAAAAGAAGCATATTACTCCCCCATAATGTGGTATTCAATTCCTTAATAAGAGGAAAAACAACCTCAACTAGAGATAATTAATGGACATTTAGAATTTGAATTTCTCATGAGTATGACACACCACACAGTGACTAGATAAGCTTGAAATATCAATACTAATGGTATTACTCATGTACACACATTTTAAGGGTTGAGAGATGCGCGATGCATATCACTCCCCAAAAATGGGATGTTCCATTAACCACTCGAAAAGAGCCAAAAAAGATATCATCAAGATGCATTAGAGGCTCAAAGCAAAACACACAGGTAAATGATGTGCCAAACGCATAGACATACTTGAATACACAAAATAAACAAGAATGAGGCCCGACAAATACAAACACATACTTGGTACAAAACCAAAACATGTAAAGGGGCAAGTAACTTACAATATAAAATAGTTGAGTTTGAGTTACCGCAAAGAGGAACATTGGGTATATGGCAGGGAGATGATGATCCTTATAACTTGGCTTTATAAAATATAATATATGAAGATCTCTTAATTCTTCATGAGTTAGCCAAGTATCCAACGCCCTCTAAAAACACCTATTAATCAAGTTTGAGCTTGTTGGTCCCCAACCAAGTTGGGTCCTAAGAGGTTAGTCACAATAGGCTTGGCAACCCAAATGGTTCTTTTCTTAACACCACTTTGAGTTCCAACAAACTTGGCAAACACATTGCCATCCTTATCCTTCCCAAGAGAATAATAATAATCAACAACGATAGGGTTAGATAAGGTACCATTTGAACATGAAGAAGCCAAGTGCCCCTTCTCACGACATATGTAGCAACAAGTGCTCCCCTTTCTATTATTTATTGATTTCTTGTCTTGGGGAGCCTTATCTTGATTTTTCTTAGGAAGTGGCCTAGCTTCAACTTGAGGTTGAGATTGGGCTTGACCTTGACCTTGTGGACGCTTCCCTTGTTGCTTCTCATTCAAGTGTTTTTTCTTCAATGGACAAGATCTTACATGATGTCCTACAACCTTGCACTTGAAGCAAATAATCTTGGCCGAATTCTTGACTTGGTCTTGGCTCTTCTTCTTGTTGCTCTTGGACTTGTTCTTGTTATTGGTGTTGAATCCAAGTCCACTTTTATCATTGGGGAATTTTTGCACATTCAAAATATTATCGAGTGTGGATTTTCCTTCATGACTCTTTTCCAAGTCTTTCTTCAAAGAAGTGACTTGGGTCTTGAGCTCTTTGATTTCCTCTACATGGTTAGTATAAATAGAGGTACTAGAGGAAGTGGAAGCTTCATTGTTAGAGAAACAAGTCAAAGCAAGTAATCCAACACAAGTTTTATCAATAGTATGACAAGAAGGATCACTAGGACTAGCACATGGCAAAATAGCATTTTGAGTATAAGTTGTGCTAATTTCCAAATGAGGCTCACGGGGTGTTACCTTAGTGATACTTGCCTCACGAGCTAACTTTAGCCCATCATAGGAGATTAGAAGATCATTATGAGAGCCCGAGAGCATTTCATGACTCTCTTCCAATTTCCTATACTTGCTAGTTAGCAACTCAAGTTGATCCCTTAGCTCAACATTCTCCTTTAATATAGATGCTTCACAAGAAGTAGAGTTAATAACACTTGCATCATTAATAGATTTTTCCATTTCAAGCTCATAAGATTCAATTTTTTGTATGAGGAGATAGTTAGTGTGCTTCTCCTCGGTAATCTCTTGCTTAAGGAGATTGAATATCCAACTCCCATCATCAAGTTGGAAATCTAACTCGTCTATGGTTTCCGTTTGTTTAGTTATGGTGTCCATAACATGTTTGAGACAAGCAACGGCCTTATTATTACCATGAAGAGAGGTACACAAAAAGGTCAACTCAAGCACAAGAGCACTAGTATCCTCATCAAGGTCATCATGGGTATTTACCCATTTACCCATTTATATACCGATGGGTTTAGAATTTACCCATTTATATACCCATGGGTATTTTTCTATCCCAAACCCTTACCCTAATAGGGTTTTTACCCACCGGGTAAACGGGTGATGGTTACCCATTGCCATCCCTATTATTAGGGCATGGTGCCTAGTATCTACTATTAGTGCTTTTTGACTTTGTTGCAACTTGTTATGCTTAATGCTTGTCACTAGGGCCCGAGTGCCATGATTTCAGACCTGAAGGTGTTATTGATTCATTATGATAATATTGTTTATGGTCTTATCTACAAGTTGTATACACACGTTGTTGTCCGGAACCAATGGCCCCAAAGTGACAGAAATCGAGATAACCGGAGGGAATGGCTTTGATGTGAGGATCACATGTGTTCACGGAGTGTTAATGCTTTGCTCCGGTGCTCTATTAAAAGGAGCACCTTAATTGCCAGTAGTTCCCTTGAGGCCCCGCTGCAAACGGGATGGCAGGACAAAAGATGTTGTGCAAGTTCTCATTGCGAGCACGTATGACTATATATGGAACACATGCATATGATTATTTAGTACTTGGATGCTTTATCTTATTTATCTTCAATTTAACTATGTTCTGATTTCCATGTGAATTGTCTTATCCATGCAACGCCCGTCCATCCATCCCTATGCCTACCGCGCTTTAATCCTACTGTTTCCTGCAATTGTTACTATTGTCTTTACTTTTACTACTGCTATTACTTTGCTATTCCTACTACAAAACTGTTGCTACTGATAAACTGCTGCGAGCAAGATTGTTTCCAGGTGTAGCTGAATTGACAACTCAGTTGTTAAGGCTTATAAATATTCTTTGGCTCCCCTTGTGTCGAATCAATAAATTGGGTTTCAGTTCCCTCAAAAATACCGCGATACACCCCCTATACTTGTGGGTTATCAAGACTATTTTCTGGCGTCGTTGCCGGGGAGCATAGCTTTATTTATCAAGTCCACTTGGAATCATTATTGTTCGTTGCTATCCATCCATCATGGGTAAGTCTCATGATGGCAAAGTCCCTATTTTACCATCCACTACAAGAAGAGGTACGGTTCTGAACACCTCTGTTGCTCTTGATTCACCGTCTGTTATGAGTAAGCTCCTTACACCACCACATACACATGCTAGACACACTGCTACTACTGCTGAATTTGAAACTTCTGATACTTATCATGCTGCTTCTATTGTGCTTGATAAGAGTGGTTCATTAGGTCCTTTCTAGATGCTACGATTGCTAGAACTATAGCTAGAAATACTGAAACTCCTAATGAAGAAACTACTACACTTGTTAGTTCACCTGAGTCTAGAGAAAGCTATGATATTGAAGACCGTTATATTGAGATGACCGATGAATTTATTAAAGAATGTCAAAACACCCATGATAGGGGTGCTGCTAAGAGTCTCCTTGAGAGGCGTTCTATTAAACCCAAATTGGCTCGTAATGCTAAGTTTGTTGCTTCTCCATAAACATTAAAGATAAAGATTATGATTTCTCTCTTGATCTATCCTACATAGCTATTGTTGAGAAAGAACCTTTTTGTGGGACTAAGAATGAAAGTGCGGTAGCACATATGACTGAGCTTTCTACCATGAATGGCCTATTTTCTGATGATATTAAGATGCGCGCCTACTTTGTTGCTAAGATTTTCCCCTTTTCACTGAAAGGAGAAGCTAAAACTTGGTTTAATAATTTACCTCCTGGATCTATTGATAGCCCTGATTGCTTGATTACTACTTTCCTACAGAAATATTTTCCTCCTAGTGCTAGACATGCTATTTTGCATGAACTTTTCGATTTTAAATAGGGAGAAAAGGAGATATTGCCTGAGTCATGGGCAAGGTTTTGTGCTTTGATTCATGCACAGGCTGGATGTCCATTACCTAAGAATGAGCTTCTTGATATATTTTATAATGGACTGACTAAAGAATCTAGGACATACCTGGATAGGTGTGCTGATTGTGTTTTTAGGAATAGGACTCTCAAGGAAGCTGAGGAATTAATGGCGAAAATAAGCAAGAATTATGAAGACTGGATTCCTCCTGAAACAATTATACCTGAACCAGCTATACCTGCGCCTATACCAACATCTAAGAAGAGGGGAGTTATTGAACTAAATGATGAAGTAATGAAGGAAGCTAAGAAATGTCTTAAGGAGAAGGGAATTAAAGCTGCAGATGTCAAGAATTTACCTCCTATAGAAGAATTATGTAAGCCAATTCCCCATTCACACACCATTGAGGTACACTCTCTCCAACATTTTGATGAAGGTGATATCCCTTACTCTGAACCTCCTGATCAATGCTTAGAAGAATTCGATATTTTTATTGTTTAGCAAGATAATTTTAATAAAAGGGTGCAAAATCATCTAATAGAAAACACTAGAGCTATTGTTGAGTTGAAGGATATTGCGGAAAGAACCTCTAATGATGTTAAAATGCTTGTTAAACATTTTCAAATGGTTCAAACTCAAATTGATCAGCTTATTAAAGTGCAAAAAGACTTGCTAGTTAATGCTGCTAAAGAAAAACATGCTTATGAAATTAGAACTAGAAGTGGTGCTGCTAGCCAGGATCCTCTATATCGTGTGGAGCATCCTAAAAGAATTGAGCAGGATTCTCAGCGAATTGAAAATAGTGGTACTACTCCTAAGAAAAGAAAGAAGAAACATAAAACTATTGTAGAACCTTCTGAACCTGCTAAAGATCCTAATAGTATATCTGTCTCTGATGCTGAAACTGAAAGTGGTAATGAAGAAAATGATGTTCCTGATAAAGAAAAAGTTGAAGAAGAACCTGAAAGGCACACTAAGAATACTAAATACACTAAAGAAGATTTTGTTTTTAAGAAACATCGTAGTGAAAGAGATCCTTGGGTCCAAAAACCTATGCCTTTCCCTGATAAGAAACACAAGTCAAAGGAAGATGATGAAGGAAATATGCCCTGAGAGGCAATAATAAAGTTGTTATTATGTATTCCTTGTATATGATAGATGTTTATTTTGCATGCTATAATTGTATTGATAGGAAACATCAATACATGTGTGTTTAATAAACAAAAAGGGTTCCTAGTTATGCCTCTCGTATAGACTAGCTCATTGATTAACAAGATGATCAAAGTTTCCTGATTATGGACATTGGATGTTGTTAATATCAAGGTCACAACATTTGTGAAATGATGTGATGAACATTCATCCGAAGTATAGCATTATGATCAAAGTCATTATGTTTATATTGCTATAACATCATACGAAGTAATCTTAGTCCTTAGACCATGAGATCATGTTAATTGCTAACACCGGAAGAGTATCTTGATAACATCAAACGTCACACCGTAACAGGGTGACTATAAAGGTGGGTTCAGTGCTATGAAGGTGTTATGTTGAGGCTCATGGATCAAGAGTGGAATTTGTCAATCCTGATGATGGATAATATACTCTGGGCCCTCTCGGTGATATCACATTAAGATAGCTTGCAAGCAAGTGATGAGATCACTAGAATGTTATATCACGGGAACGAGAAAAGAGTGCATGTCGGTAACGAGATCAAACTAGGTATTTGGATACCGATGATCGAATCTCAGACATGTATTATATCATGAGACAAAGGGATTAAATTACTAGTGTTAAAGGTTCTCACGATCACAGAAGTCATCGTTGAATGTGTAGGAGTCAGTATGGATCTCCAGGTCCCACTTCTGATTATTGATCTGAGAGGAGTCTCAATCATGTCTGCATTATTCGCGAACCGTAGGGTGACACACTTAAGGGTTGCCGGACACCATTTAGGAGCACATATGTTTCAGACAAAAGGTTTGCAAAGCGCAGGAAATGTTTCGATAGAAACCGGAATTGTTTCGGGTGAAATTGCAGAAAGTGGTTCTTCATGTGATATTGAAATGTTGCAACGGGTTTTATGTTAATGTTTGTTAATTAAAGTAATTAACAAAATTCTGAATAAAATAAATAAAAGAGTTTTATTAATTGAGAGTGGCATTAAATTTGGTGGAAATTTAATGCATGTGAGTGGAACTTTGGGTGGAGCTTGAATTGATGTGAGTGGAGCTTCCACCACATGAATGAGGAAGAGGAGGGGGCTCCCTCCTTGGCCGCCGGCCATGGTAGGGGAGGAGTCCCCCCTCTCCTATAAAAGGCCCCATCTCCTTCCTCACAAAGCACACCTCCTCGTGAAGGATCTCTCTCCCCCTCTAGATATTCCCCCGTGTTCTTGAATTAGCGAGATACATGTTCTCGGTGGCCTTGCGTCTAGAAGGAGTTGTTGCTTCCGCTGATTTGCTGGAGCAAGGAGGTGGAAGTTGTCTGGTGGCTTGAACGTGTGTGCGAGGATGGATGCGCTGCTGATTTGCGGCGCTCGGACTTCCACACGATCTTGAGATCGGCAAGCGTACGACTACATCAACCACGAGTTCCTACTCGTTAACAAAACTCGTTGTCTTCAAGGGTAAGTTCTCCATGGATGTATGTCCACCCGTTGCTCTGTATCTAGTAGATAGATCTTGGCGTATAGTTCTCATCGTAGGGAATTTTTTGTTTTCTATGCTGCAGAGCCAACAGTGGTATCAGAGCCTGATCTATGCGTAGGTGCTTTGCACGGGTAGTACACATATGTTTATATGTGGGCGATGATGATCATGTTATTGCATCTTCTATGTAATTTGGATATTGGTGGCATAGTGGGATGAAGCGGCCCGGACCAACCTTACATGTCATCGTACATGAGATCGGTTCCACGACTGACATGCAACTAGTTTTGCATAAGTGGCTAGCGGGTGTCTATCTCTTCTACTATAGTCAATATCTAATTTACAATGTGTTGCTAATAACTTGGTTATCCTCGTTATGGTTCATGTTCGTAGGTAAGACCGGTTCTATCTCCAAAATCCCTAAGCCACGTAAAACTTGCAATTGATAAATTAGAGGCGTCTAGTTTAGATCGTTGCTAGGCTAGTGTCTTTATATGGTATTGTTGTAAGTAGATGTATGATAGATACTCTTACAACACACTCAACGTGTAAGTTCCATAGACCTTGGCCTTACACAAAAAGGAATGATAGAGATAATACCACGATGCAAATGATAGAGATCAAATGCATGGACCATATCATCTCACTTTACACATTAGATGTTTGCATCTTATATTGCTAGTTTGGCGCTTTTGGTAGCATTATAAGATGATCCTTCATTTAGATATCAAGATAAAATGTGTTCTTCCTTAAGTATGCACCGTTCCATTGATCGTGTTTCGAGACATCACGTGATGATCGGATGTACTCGACTCTACGCTTTCATACAACGGGTGTAAGACAGTTTTACACATGTGAATACTAAGGTTCTTACTTGGCGAGCCTAGCATGTACAAACATGGCCTCGGAACACGGACCGAAAGGTTAAGCATGAGTCATATAGTTGATATGATGCCCATATAGATGCTCGCATTTGAAGCTACACCGACTCACGTGATGATCGGACTTGGTGTAGTGGATTTGGTTCATGTAATCACCAAAAAGACACGAGGGATGTCGTTTTTGAGTGGGAGTTCATTAGTAATTTGGATTACCTGAACTCAATCTATCATAAACTTAGTCTAAATATACTTTACAAATTCTGTTGTAGATGGCACCACCTGCTTTTAATTTCAATGTGTTCATGGATAAAGAGAAACTTGCTGCAAATGGTAACAACTTCACCAACTGGGCTATGAATTTGAGGATTCTCCTCACTGCTGCACAAAAGCAATATGTGCTAGAGGCACCGCTAGGCCCCCACCAGATCCTGATGCCCTTGACGAGGAAAAGAATATCTATATAACTCATCAGGAGGACCACAACTTAGTTCATTGCGGCATACTGTATGGGCTAGAGCCAGAACTTCGAAAGCGTTTCGAAAATGGCAATGCCTTTGATACCATGGGAGAATTGAAAATGATTTTCGATACCCATGCTGCCGTAGAGAGTTATAATGCTTCTGAAAAGTTCTTTAGCTGCATGATGGAGGAGAACTGCTCTGTTAGTGAGCACGTACTTAAAATGTCTGGGTACACTGATAAGCTTGTGTCCTTGGGAATAATGATTCCCATTGACTTAGGCATACATCGTGTTTTCCAATCTCTGCCACCTAGCTACAAGAGCTTCGTGATGAACTATAATATGCAGGGCATGAAGAAGTCTCTTCCCGAGCTTCTGTCAATGCTTAAGACTGCAGAAGTGGAGATTAGGAAAGAACATCAAGTGTTGATGATCAATAAGACCACCGATTTCAAGAAGGACAAGAAAGACAAGCAGAAGGGAAAGAAGGGTGGCAAATCTGTTGCCGCACCTGAAAAGAAATCCCGAGCTGGCCCCAGGTCTGATACCGAGTGCTACTATTGCAAGAGGACTGGCCATTGGAAGCGCAACTGCCCCAAGTATTTGGCGGACAAGAAGGCCGGCAAGGCAAACAAAGGTATATGTGATATACATGTTATTGATGTGTACTTGACTAGTACTCGCAGTAGCACCTGGGTATTTGATACGGGATCGGTTGCTAATATATGTAACTCGATTCAGGGGCTGCGGAACAAGCGACAGCTAGCAAGGGACAAGGTCACGATGCGGGTCGGCAATGGATCAAGAGTTGATGTGATTGCCGTCGGAACGCTGCCTCTCCATATGCCGTCGAGATTAGTTATAAATCTGAATAATTGTTATTTGGTGCCTGCACTGAGGATGAACATTGTATCTGGATCGTGTTTGATGCAAAGTGGTTATTCCTTTAAATCTGAAAACAATGGTTGTTCGATTTATATGAATGATATCTTTTATGGTCATGCACCTGTGTTGAATGGTTTATTTCTGTTGTATCTCGATAGTAGTATTACGCATATTCATAATGTTGATGCTAAAAGGATTAAACTTGATGATGATATATCTACATATATGTGGCACTGCCGTCTAGGTCATATTGGCGTTAAATGCATGAAGAAACTCCATTTTGATGTACTTTTGGAATCACTTGATTTTGAATCATTTGATACATGTGAACCATGCCTTATGGGCAAGATGACTAGA
The DNA here is from genome assembly GCA_910589775.1 of Avena eriantha. NCBI lineage: Eukaryota > Viridiplantae > Streptophyta > Magnoliopsida > Poales > Poaceae > Avena > Avena eriantha. The sequence continues at coordinate 424,987,307 of OU342745.1, forward strand.
ACGCCGTTTTCCGGTTCAATGGAACGGGCGACAGACTTATTGGAAATCATACATACTAATGTGTGTGGACCAATGAGTGTGTCGGCGCGAGGTGGATATCGTTATTTTGTTACTTTCACGGATGATTTGAGTAGATACAGGTATATCTATTTGATGAAACATAAGTCCAAAACCTTTGAAAAGTTTAAGGAATTTCAGAATGAAGTGGAAAATCATTGTAATAGAAAGATCAAATTTCTGTGATCTGACCATGGAGGAGAGTATCTTAGTTACGAGTTTAGCACACATATGAAAGACTGTGGAATAGTTTCACAACTCACGCATGCCGGAACACCACAACGTAATGGTGTGTCGGCACGTCGTAATCGTACTTTATTGGATATGGTTCGATCTATGATGTCTCTGACTGACTTGCCACTGTCATTTTGGGGTTATGCACCGGAAACCGCTGCATTCACTTTAAATAGGGCACCATCTAAATCCGTTGAAACGACACCATATGAATTATGGTTTGGAAACAAACCTAAGCTGTCATTTCTTAAAGTTTGGGGATGCGATGTTTATGTGAAGAAACTTCAACCGGATAAACTCGAACCCAAAACGGAAAAATGCGTCTTCGTAGGATACCTGATACGTCCATTTTGCATCACTATTCTATGTCTTAATTCACTATTATTCATTGATATATTTCGTATTGAGAGGTGATACTTATGTTATTTCATCTATTTTTGCATGGTTGATGACTTTTGGAGCATAGACCGCTGTAGTCAGGATTCTGATGGAAAAGGTGCTGTTTGGAGGCAAAATTCGCGAAGATCAGAAAATCTGAGAAAATATAGGGAAAATCCTATTTTTCCAGAAGACTCAGGATGCCAGAAGATGGAGTGGAGGTGGGCCACAGGGGGCCCACACCACCCCATGGCGCGGGCAGGCCCAGGTCGCGCCTGGAGGTGGTGTGGCCACCCTGGCCTACTCCAGCCTCTCCCCTCTGGCGTATATCATCCCCACGAAACTCTAAGACTAGGGGAGCGACCGTAGAAAGATTCCGCCGCCTCTGCGGGGCAGAAAACACTGAGAGAGAAAGATCTCTCTGGCAGACAGATTTCTGCTGGGGGAATTCCTTCCCGGAGAGGGGAGGTCGTCGCCATCAACACCACCATCAAGCTGGACTCCATCGGGATCATCATCATCACCACCATCATCACCATCAGCACCCTCATCACCATCTCCATATTGCTGTAACAATTGCGTTGAATCTTGCATAGTTCATAGGGGAAACTTTCTCGGTGTTGATTACTCTTTGTAGTTGATGCTATTGAGTGAACCATTGAATTATTGTTTATGTTCAGATTGTTATACATCATTATTCCATCTCTGATCATGATCCATATGATGTCTTGTGAGTAGTTCGTTTTGTTCTTGAGGACATGGGAGAAGTCTTGTTGTTAGTAGTGGAGTTGTGTTGAGAAAGATTCAATAGATTGTTATTTAAGTTGTGGTGTACTTCTTCTAGTGGTGTCATGTGAACGTCAACTACATGACACTTCACCTATAAGGGCCTAGGGGAATGCATTGTGTATTTGGCTACTAATCTTATGATTTCCGGAGTGACAGAAACCTGAACCCCCGTTAGGAAACCATTGCACAAGGGACGTAAGGGTCTTAGAGTTTAAAGCTGTGGTTAGGTTTCTACCTTAATTACTTTCATGTACTTACGGATGTTTGCAAGGGGTATAATCACAAGTATGTATTAGTCTTGGATGGGGCGGTACATTAGCACTGGTTCACCCACACAACACTTAGCAAGCTAAAGAAGATTAATCGACTATATGAAGCGAAAGCACTTGATAGTCTTCCCATGTGTCCTCGAGAACGTTTGGTCATCTTAAGAAATACAACCGTCTTGTCCTTTGCTGCATAAAGGATTGGGCCACTTGCTGCATTTATTCCTACTGTCTTTTGTTTACTCGTACTTTGTTTACTTGCTTTATCGAAAACCCCTAAAAATCCGTTTGCTAAGTATTTGCAGAGAATTCTTGATCCATACCACTAGCCAACACCTTCTGCTCCTCGTTGGGTTCGACACTCTTACTTATCGAAAATACTGCGATACACCCCCTATACTTGTGGGTCATCAAGACTATTTTCTGGCGCCGTTGCCGGGGAGTGAAGCGCTATTGGAGAGTGGAACTGGTAAAGGAAACTTCTACTGTGAGTATTGTTTACTTCTGTTAGTTGCTTTATTTTCGTTATGGATAATTCTTTGAGTTTCTTATTTGGTAATGCTACTACCACTGCTAAGGTAGTAGATAAGCCACCACCTGCTGAGAAAGATGTTTTCAAAATACCTACAAGAATTATTGATCGTGTTATGGATAACTACTATGTTGGGGATGGAACTGTCCATCCCGGTGATCATTTACTCTTTATACACGAATTATGCGGGTTGTTCAAGTCTGCAGGTATTACTACAGATCAAGTTAAGAAGAAGTTATTCTCATTATCACTGAAAGGAAGAGACGATGAATGGTATAAGCTGTTGAAGAATGGTCAAGCTCTGGAATGGGAGGAAATAGTGCCTCTCTTTTATTCAAAGTTTTATCCTCCTAGTGAGATTCATAAAGATCAGAATCAAATATACAACTTTTGGCCTCTTGATGGAGAGAGTACAGCTCAATCTTGGGGGAGATTGAAGTTACTAATGCTCAAATGTCCCATTCATGAGCTCCCCAACAATATTATTATCAACAACTTTTATGCAAGGCTCCCTCTACATGACAAGGATTTATTGGACGCTTCTTGTGCTGGATCATTCACTCGCGTGGAAGAAGAAGTTAAATGGGACCTTCTAGATCGTATTCAAGACAATGCTGAAGCTTGGGAGAATGACAAAGGTAGAAAGTCAGGTATAAATTATGATTATGAATGCATTAAATCTTTTATGGGAACTGATGACTTTCAAAATATTAAAAATGCTTATGGTCTAGACTCTCAAGCTATTTCTTCTTATTTTAAGGCTTTTGCTTCCTACATTGAAGTGCCTAAAAAGATGTGCTATAAGTATCATGAACCTTATAAAGATATTACTAAGAGTGTTCCTGCAAGAAATACTGAAGTTTATACTGCTAATCATGTTTTACCTAAACCTTATATTGAGAAAATGCCTTTCCCAGTTAAGGTAAAGGAACATTCTATGATGGCTAGTATGGTAGATGAAAGTATGAATAAGGCTGTTGAACCTGATAAACAAATGGTTGATGAACCTATAATAGCAAATGTGAAAGACTTTGTCGCTAAATATGAAAAAGAGGGACACACTATCCTTTGTAAGGATACCTCTAATATTGTTTCACATAGTAGTGTTATGAGAGCTAGTATTCCTGTGTTTTCTGTTAGAATAAGTGATCATTGTTATGATGGTCCTTGTGATAGCTATTGTTAAGTTTATACATGATACTGAAAGTTACTATGAAAGAGGGAAAAGTGTTCTTGTGTATCTCAATATTATCAAGTTTCCTCATTTTATGCTGAAAGTTTTTATGTCGCACTTCTTTTGCCTTCTTATGCAAGTTGCCTTTGGTTTCAATAACTTGTTTGTTTACAAAATCCCCTTGCATAGGAAGTGGGTTAGACTTAAATGTGTGTGTGTTTTTGCTTCTTAATGCTCTCTTTCACTTCAATACATATCCCTATGAGAGCTTCTTCAAAATTAATGGCTATAAAGAAAGAGCTTTATGGGAGACAACCCAATTTGTTTTTGCTTTTAGTTTGTTTTTGTTTCTTTGAGTCTTAGAAGTTATTACTTCGGTAATAGCCGCTCTTTATCCGTTTTGTTTGGTTTTTGTGTCAAGATCAACTTCTAATGAGAGAGAAGTAAGATTTGGGGAAGTTGCTGTCCCGAAACAGATTTTTGTGCTTCACCGTAAAAATTCGTGAGAGATCTCTGTATGTCGGATTGAGCTGTAATTTTTTGTGCTTCTGCCCCAGGTTGTTATTTAACTTTCGTTCGTTTTGCACTTTTTGATTTGAGCAACAGAAGATTTTCGGAAAAAATTGATCTTTACCTGTTGGTCTGTTTTGACAGATTTTGCCACTCTTGCATTTGCTTCTTTATTCGATTTCCTTTTTGAATTCTTTTTGGGTCTTCGGAAGGAGTTGCTACAGTAGCTTATGTTTTGATGGTTTTTAGTTGAAGTTGGACTCAAAAGGTTTTATCACTTCACTTATACTAATGTTGCTAATAAGAACTGTGTGAAGTTTTGTGTGAAAGAAATTTCAGGAAGTGGAGATAATGGTGTAATAAGGAAGAGAAAGGTTTTATGACTCAAATAATAAGTGTATGAAGATGAAGATATTGATGATATTCAAGAGATGACTCCGGAAGGATCCACTAAATACCAAATTCAGAGACCTGCAGAGTCGGTTTTCAAATAGGTAACAGTTCTGGTAAGAAAAGTTTCGCGAAAATACAATCCAACTATATTTTTGCAGTTTTCAGTCAATAAGGAAAGCTACGAAGCAAAAAAGAGACGAAAACGGAGCCAGGGTGGCTCACACCACCCTGTGGCGCGGGCCCTCCCCTGGCTGTGCCACCAGGTGGTGTGGCCACTCCGGACTCCGCCTCCGACTCGTTTTCTCCTAGTACCTTCCTTTTGACATGAAACTTCGTAATATATAACCCCCATCCCCCGAGGTTCGTATATCGTGTTTTCATCATGTTTTTGTTTCGATCTATTTCTGCCAGGACATACTCTTTGAAAGATTAGAAGCACCATGGTGTCCGCCAAGGATAAAGGGAAGGAGCCCATGGAGGAAGACCTCCAAGACCCCGGGAAGGAGAAGGAGATCAAGAGTGAAGGTGAAGAGGAGCAAGGCCAACATCCGCATATCGGCACTACCATTGCAAGCGTTGGAGTGGTGGTGAACCTTGCCAAGATCAGAAGGACTGCACGGATGTCAACTAGAGGGAAGCCTCCGCATCACCTCTTGGCACCACGGACACCTTCTCCGAACACCAAGAATACCTTCCATACCTTTACCCATAACCATGCAGGAAAAGAAGACTCCAAGTGGGAAGAATGGAAAAAGAATCACAAGAGCTGGGATCCACAAACTGAAATGATTATGGGCCGTATTGAGCAAAACTCACAGCTGATTCGTAATCTCACCTTCGAGATTGAGGACTTGGGGAAACTGATCAAAGAGCTCATCAAGAGGATACCACCACCACCTAAGGAGTAATTCGTCATCAGGTTTGGCATCCCCTTGGTTTGTTCCAAGCTTGGGGGAGTGTCGCGGTATCATATCACTATCTTCTATCTTTTTACCTTAATTAGTAGAGTCATATCATGAATAGTGGAGTTATTATGTAGTATGGTTTGCATTATGGAAGTGTCCCCTCTCTCGTTAGATATGTATCCCTTGGTGTGAGTTTCCGTTATGGAGTATTAATGAGAAGTTCTATCATTCACTCTTTTGCAATAGCTTATGTTAGTTTTCAATTCGTGGTTATATGATTGATCTTGTTGTTAGTATTGGTATCACTTTGGGGGCATTGAGTTAATTTAGTTGGTTTTGGCAAACCTGGCCCGGTCAGTAGCAACACCTTTTTGAGAGTTGAAAAGAAAAAGATAGAAGTACTCTAGAGAAAAATAATTTCAACATCTTTCTTTCTTTATTTGCTCATAAGTCTAGTATTCTCTAGTTAAGATCTTTTGTGCTTCCAAGGAAGATTGCATGTTTGTCTTTATCACTTATATGTTTGTTTGTTTCCTTCAACTCTTATACTTTCTACCCAGCCTTGCTAGCCAAAAACCTGTACTGAGAGGGTATTCTTCCCGTGCATCCACTCCTTTAAACCAAAACCCTTGCCATTTGCGTCCACCATACCTACCTAGTAGCATTATTGCTATTCCAAGTAAATTCTTGTTTTGTCTACCTCCCAAATTAAAGTTGTTATGCGAAAATTAGTGATTAAAGCTCTCACGAACTTGATGGCACACTTTACTTTCTTGCATTTAATAAACCTAAACCATTGTGAACTCTCCATGAAAGTTAGATGTTTGCAAATTATAGGTTGGGGATTAGCAGAACCGTGCTGTCACGGGGAACGCTTTCAACACTTGTAATATATACCCAGTTGATACCTTGCTCTTTTGTTTGCGGATGTCATCGGTGTGAAATAAAAGGGGAGCTTGTAAGTCCATGGAGTTATGTATGTGTGTTAGAGAAACGCCTGGGCCGCTGGTCTAATCCATGCTGACATGGTGGAAACCTGCAGCGTAACCATAATGATATCTATGAAGCATTCTTCTTATAAAAAAAAGAGAGAGATAGCTATTGAGAAAAAGAAAAGAAAAAAAGAGATACTATGAAAAGAGGAAAGAGAGAAAAAAGCACCATTTTCCCATGGTAAATAAGAAGATTGCTGAGATACTCATTGTCTGCTTGCCTTGTCATTTTGATATGGGGATTCTTCCGTATCATCGGGCAAGGGGTACCCCGTGGGCGGTTCACAATGATACGCACATACTTACGATGACAAGAACTTATCGGTAACTAAAGTTGAGTAGCATGAGGAGCGACCCTCATACTCAAGGGACTTGGGATTTTCAGTTTATAGTCTGTCAAGCATATAACTCAGATTGGACCTCACTTTCACCTTAATCACCTAAAGATGCCTATGCTAGGGGCAATGAGAGCTGAAAGCTAGTAAGTATCATAATTTTTGGGAGCTCTTTATGAGACTTGCAATCCCTGCTTCCCTCTTTTAAGGGCCTTTCTTTTATTTTGTAGTTGAGTCAGTAAACCTACTGCCTTCTATCTCAGCAAGTACTTTGAGTTGATGTGTTTCATTCATTCATATGATAATTTATTCAATCATGTTTCTTATGTTCCTTGTTTTGCACATTGCTCTTATCTTGATGTTTACTACTTTGAAAGCTATCATTGAAAAACCAGCTATTTGTGAACTCCAGCAAATTATCAACTATTCTTCGACCAAGAGCTAAGTTTGCCATTACCAATGCTGATTCACTTTATGTATCTTTATTGTGTTTCCTTTACTCATTACAAGTTGAGTTATATAATAGTGAGTTGTCTTCTATTATGATCTATGTATTTGATGAATGTGATGCTTCTTGTCCATATTCTTTTATCGACTCTTCACTCCATAAACCCGAGGTCATGTTTATTGAGCTCAGTTTCGCTTGGGGACAAGCGAAGTCTAAGCTTGGGGGGACTTGATACGTCCATTTTGCATCACTATTCTATGTCTTAATTCACTATTATTCATTGATATATTTCGTATTGAGAGGTGATACTTATGTTATTTCATCTATTTTTGCATGGTTGATGACTTTTGGAGCATGGACCGCTGCAGTCAGGATTCTGATGGAAAAGGTGCTGTTTGGAGGCAAAATTCGCAAAGACCAGAAAATCCGGGAAAATATACGGAAAATCCTATTTTTCCAGAAGACTCAGGATGCCAGAAGATGGAGTGGAGGTGGGCCACAGGGGGCCCACACCACCCCATGGCGCGGGCAGGCCCAGGCCACGCCTGGAGGTGGTGTGGCCGCCCTGGCCCACTCCAGCCTCTCCCCTCTGGCGTATATCATCCCCACAAAACCCTAGGATCGGGGGAGCGACCACAAAAAGATTCCGTCGCCTCTGCAGGGCGGAAAACACCGAGAGAGAAAGATCTCTCCGGCAGACAGATTTCTGCCGGGGGAATTCCTTCCCGGAGAGGGGAGATCGTCGCCATCAACACCACCATCAAGCTGGACTCCATCGGGATCATCATCATCATCACCACCATCATCACCATCAGCACCCTCATCACCATCTCCATATTCCTGTAATAATCTCGTTGAATCTTGCATAGTTCATAGGGGAAACTTTTCCGGTGTTGATTACTCTTTGTAGTTGATGCTATTGAGTGAACCATTCAATTATTGTTTATGTTCAGATTGTTATACATCATTATTCCATCTCTAATCATGATCCATATGATGTATTGTGAGTAGTTTGTTTTGTTCTTGAGGACATGGGAAAAGTCTTGTTGTTAGTAGTGGAGTTGCGTTGAGAAAGATTCAATAGATTGTTATTTAAGTTATGGTGTACTTCTTCTAGTGGTGTCATGTGAACGTCGACTACATGACACTTCACCTATAAGGGCCTAGGGGATTGCATTGTGTATTTGGCTACTAATCGTAGGGGTTGCCGGAGTGACAGAAACCTGAACCCCCGTTAGGAAACCATTGCACAAGGGATGTAAGGGTCTTAGATTTTAAAGTTGTGGTTAGGTTTCTACCTTAATTACTTTCTTGTACTTACGGATGTTTGCAAGAGGTATAATCACAAGTATGTATTAGTCATGGATGGGGCGGTACATTAGCACAGGTTCACCCACACAACACTTAGCAAGCTAAAGAAGATTAATCGACTATATGAAGCGAAAGCACTTGACAGTCTTCCCATGTGTCCTCGAGAACGTTTGGTCATCTTAAGAAATACAACCGGCTTGTCCTTTGCTGCATAAAGGATTGGGCCATGATACGTCCAAAACGTATCTACTTTCTCAAACACTTTTGCTATTGTTTCTCCTCTAAACTTGTGTGATTTGGATGCAACTAATGCGGACTGACACTGTTTTCAGCAGAATTGCCTTGGTGTCTACTTTTTGTGTAGAAAATCAACTATCAGGAAAAATCCCGGAAAATATGCCAAAAATCATATTTCACCCGAAGACTCCAGGAGCCAGAATACGAGATGGAGAAGAGCCCTGGGGCGGCCACACCACCTGGTGGCGCGGGCCAGGCCAGGCCGCGCCAGGGGGTGGTGTGGTCCCCCAGGCACCCCCTCGGCCTCTCTCTTCGCCTATAAGGAGCCTTCTCACCTAAAAAATTCGGGGGGGGGGGGGGGGGGGGTTCGACGTTTTTCCACAAGGAGTTCCGCTTCGTCGCCACCATCAGATTCCACGAAACAGCACCAGAAACTCCGTTCTGGCACCCTGCTGGGACGGGGAATTGGAGGAGATCATCGCCATCATCATCACCATCGCTTCTCCATTGACCATCCATGTTTCCCCCATCAATGAGTGAGTAATCCCTCGCTGTGGACTATGGGGATGGTAGGGATTGGATGAGATCGTTCATGTAATGGCATCAGATTGTTAGGGCATGGTGCCTAGTATCTTTTATTAGTGCTTTATGATTTTGTTGCGACTTGTTGTGCTTAATGCTTGTCACTAGGGCCCGAGTGCCATGATTTTAGATCTGAACATGTTATTGATTCATTATGATAGTATTGTTTCCGGTCTTATCTAGTTGTATACACACGTCGTTGTCCGAAACCTATGGCCCTGAAGTGACAGAAATCTGGATAACCGGAAGGGAAAGGCTTTGATGTGAGGATCACATGTGTTCACGGAGTGTTGATGCTTTGCTCCGGTGCTTTATTAAAAGGAGCACCTTAATTGCCAGTAGTTCCCTAGAGGCCCCGCTGCAAACGGGCTGGCAGGACAAAAGATGTTGTGCAAGTTCTCATTGCGAGCACGTATGACTATATATGGAACACATGCCTAGGATTGTCTAGTACTTGGGTGCTTTATCTTATTTATCTGCAATCGCCATATGTTCTGATTGCTATGTGAATTGTCTTGTCCATGCAACGCCCGTCCATCCATACCTATGCCTACCGCACTCGAATCCCACTGTTTACTGCTTTTGTTACTACTGTCCTTGCTTTACTACTGCTGTTACTTTACTATTCCTACTACAAAACTGGTGCTACTAATAAACTGCTGTGAGCAAGATTTTTTCCAGGTGCAGCTGAATTGACAATTCAGTTGCTAAGGCTTATAAATATTCTTTGGCTCCCCTTGTGTCGAATCAATAAATTGGGTTTCACTTCCGTCGAAAATACTGCGATACACCCCCTATACTTGTGGGTCATCAAGACTAATTTTTTGGCGCTGTTGCCGGGGAGCATAGCTTTATTTATCAAGTTCACTTGGATTCCCTATTGTTCGCTGCTACTCATCCATCATGGGTAAGTGTCGTGATGGCAAGGTTCCTATTTTACCATCCACTACAAGAAGAGGTACGGTTCTGAACACCTCTACTGCTCTTGATTCACCGTCTGTTTTGAGTAAGTTCCTTACACCACCACATACACATGCTACACACACTGCTACTACTGCTGAATCTGAAACTTCTGATGCTTATGATGCTGCTTCTACTGTGCTTGATAAAAGTGGTTCATTAGGTCCTTTCCTAGATGCTACGATTGCTAGAACTATAGCTGGAAATACCGAAACTCCTAATGAAGGCACTGCCACACCTGTTAGCTCACCTGAGTCTAGTAAGAGTTATGATGCTGAAGAAGATTATGTTGAGATGACTAATGAGTTTATTGAAGAATGTAGGAACACCCATGATAGGAGCGCTGCTAAGAATCTCCTTGAGAGGCGTACTATTAGACCCAAATTATCTCTTGATGCTAAATTTGTTGCTTCTCCCATAAACATTATAGATGAAGATTATGATTTCTCTCTCGATCTATCTTACATAGCTATTGTCGAGAAAGAACCTTTTTGTGGGACTAAGAATGAAAGTGCGGTAGCACATATGGATGAACTTTCTACCATGAGTGGCTTGTTTTCTGATGATATTAAGATGCATACTTATTTTGTTGCTAAGATTTTTCCTTTTTCACTGAAAGGAGAAGCTAAAACTTGGTTTAGTAATTTACCTCCTGGATATATTGATAGCCCTGAGTGCTTGATTAGTACTTTCCTGCAGAAATATTTTCCTCCCAGTGCTAGACATGCTATTTTGCAGGAACTTTTTGATTTTAAACAGGGAGAAAAAGAGGTATTACCCGAATCTTGGGCAAGGTTTTGTGCTTTGATTCATGCACAGGCTGGAAGTCCATTACCTAAGAATGAGCTTCTTGATATATTTTATAATGGACTAACCGAGGAATCTAGAACATACCTAGATAGTTGTGCCGATTGCGTTTTCAGGAATAGGACTCCTAAGGAAGCTGAGGAATTAATGGCTAAAATAAGCAAGAATTATGAAGATTGGACTCCTCCTAAACAAGCTATACCTGAAGTAATTGAACCTGAACCATCTATTTCTGTGCCTATTCCAACATCAAAGAAGAGGGGAGTTATTGAATTAAATGATGAAGTGATGAAGGAAGCTAAGAAATGTCTTAAGGAGAAGGGAATTAAAGCTGCAGATGTCAAGAATTTACCTCCTATAGAATAATTATGTAAGCCTATTCCCTACTCATCCACTATTGAGGTACACTCTCTCCAACACTTTGATGAAGGGGATATCCCTTATTTGAAACCTCCTGATCAATGCTTAGAAGAATTTGATATCTTTATTGTTAAGCAAGATAACTTTAATAAAAGGGTGCAAAATCATCTTATGGAAAACACTAGAGCTATTGTTGAGTTGAAAGATATTGTGGAAAGAACCTCCAATGATGTTAAAATGATTGTTAAACACTTTCAAATGGTTCAAACTCAAATAGATCAACTCGTTAAAGTGCAAAACGACTTGCTAGTTAATGCTGCTAAAGAAAAACATGCTTATGAAATTAGAACTAGAAGTGGTGCTGCCACCCAGGATCCTCTATATCCTGAGGGGCATCCTAAAAGAATTGAGCAGGATCCTCAACAAGCTGAAAATAGTGGTTCTACTCATAAGAAAAGGAAAAAGAAACATAAAACTGTTGTAGAACCCTCTGAACCTGCTATAGATCCTAATAGTATATCTATCTCTGATGCTGAAACTGAAAGTGGTAATGAATAAAATGAAGTTCCTAGTGAAGAAAAAGTTGAAGAAGAATCTGAAAACCACACTAAGAATACTAAATACACTAAAGAAGATTTTATTGCTAAGAAACATGGTAGTGAAAGAGAACCTTGGGTCCAAAAACCTATGCCTTTCCCTGATAAGAAACACAAGTAAAAGGAGGATGAACATTATAATAAGTTTTGTGAGTGGATGAAGCCTTTATTCTTGCAAATTCCTTTGACTGATGCTATTAAATTGCCTCCTTACTCAAAGTATATGAAGGATATTGTCTCGAATAAAAGGAAGATCCCTAATGAAGAGATCTCTACTTTGCTTGCTAATTATTCTTTCAATGGTAAGGTTCCTAAGAAACTTGGAGACCCAGGTATTCCAACTATCCCTTGCTCTATTAAGAATAGTTATGTTAGAACTGCTTTGTGTGATATGGGAGCTGGAGTTAGTGTTATGCCTTTCTCTCTCTATAAGAGGCTTCAGCTTGAAAAATTGACACCAACTGATATATCTTTGCAAATGGCTGATAAGTCTACCACTATTCCTGTGGGCATATGTGAGGATGTACCTGTTCAGGTGGCTCACAATTGCTTGATATTAACTGATTTTGTTGTGCTTGAAATGCCTGAAGATGATAATATGTCTATTATTCTTGGGAGACCTTTTCTTAATACTGCAGGAGCTGTTATTAATTGTAATCAAGGAAAGGCGACCTTCAATGTTAATGACAAGGAACATACTGTCTATTTCCCCAAGAAGATTGAAAGGACTTATGGTTTAAATTCAATTGAACATGTTGAAGGCATTCAAGTTGGAGAAATATATTGTCCCATACCAAAAGAAAAATTTGAAACTATTATGATTGGGACCATTGCTATCAAGGTTGAGGTAACATAATCATTAGTGGAGTCCAAAGTTTTGTCTCATATGCAATTGTTTTGGTAGCAAGACTTGATCAACCTTGCTAACAAAAGGATTCCATTGAACAAAACAATGTTTTCATTATGATTATCCCCGTTTATTTCTATCCTTTGCATTTTAGTTTTTGCTTTTGCTTAGTTTTCTTTTTGTTGTTAGTTGCTTGCATGTTAGAACTTCTGTAGTTCTAGCCTTGTTTTGTCCTTGCATCATGTTTGAAAAAGAAAAAAAAATCTGTCTGTCAGAAAAATCATTCTTCTATTTCTGAAAATTGCCCAAAAATAAAGTGTCTCGAAAAATTCCAGAAAATTCATATTAAATTTTTACGTCAAAAAAGGGCAGAGGAGTACCTGGTAGGTACCGGGGGGCCCCACCAGGCAGGCACACCATGTGGTGGCGTGGCCAGCCCTGGGTGGCGCCATGCCCTGGTGTGGGCCACCCCTGGCCCCCCACTAACTCTCTCCCTGCCACTTTCTTCTCTCTCCCGAGTAAGCTCCAGTTCATAGCTCAAAATTGCATCCTTTCTGTGCTTGCTCTCGATTTCTTCGATCTCCTTGCTCAACCCATCTTTCTTGCTGAAATTTGGAGCATTTGTTCCCTGGTATGTGACTCCTCCCCTTGTCCAAGTAGATTTGTGTTTAGTGGATTATATGTTGAGTATTTTGCTGCTGTAGGTGACTGGTTTTGAGAGCTTGTAAGCTTGTTTGATCCTAAGAGATATAGTTTTGATGCATGTTTAGGCCTCTTGCAAGTCCCTATGAGTAGCATCCTTCATTATATTTACTTTGCAATCACTTGTTTAATAGGTGTTTAAATTTCAAAATACCAAGCATGAACAACCATACTTTTGGAGAGATATTTGAGAGTGATGCACCAGGAGGATGTGCCCTCCTATGATTACTCCGTACATTACGGAGGGACGTACTCGAGCTCGCACTAGGACGAGGGTACCTCCTCGTCGTACCACGGTGACACTTCATCCTGGCCAGCCTGGGGCTGATACCCACCTAGGCCAAAAGCCTAAGCTTGGGGGGAGGTACACCGACACCGCACTCATCTCCATATCATGTTGCGTCGGTACTTTTTATATTCATGTTTTCCTTCTCTTTTTAGTTTCCGTTCTTCTTTGCTTTTGCTTTCTAAAAACACAAAAAGACCAAAAATATTTTTGTTGTTTCTCTTTGGTTTGCTTCTTCTTTTTGCCTTGTTTTCCTTTTCCCTTTTTGCTTTGTTTTAACTATTTGAAAAACCCAAAAAGATTTTGTTTTGCTTGTTTTTCTCTTTTGGTTCTTGTTTAAAAATCGAAAACACCAAAAATATTTGTCGTTCTTCTTTGGTTTTTGCGAGTTGGCTACAGGGTTCGGCATTTCTCAGTGGATTATTGGTTTCATATTATTATTCAAGCCGCACAAGTGAAGAGCAATAATGAGGATCAATGACCACTTGAGGCGTGGTAAGAGGCTGGTAGCGAACTCTATTTGTCTTCATTTTTGTACATATACTCATCATTGTGAGCTTGCTTAGTCCGTTCATGTAGAGTGTATGTTTTCTTTGGACGCTTAGTAGTTCTTGCTTTCTTGTGATTAGCTCCAGCTCGCTAATAGTTTGTAGCATGTTTCATGAATGTTTGCTTGCATTACTCTATTCATAAATCGGTGTGACACCATGGTATCCTCCTCTGAATGTTTCATTTGATTGACTTGGCACATGCTCATGCATGCACATGACTGTGATAATCAGTTAAGCCTTGATGAATTATTTTGCCTTGAGGATCTGGAATCATTTTCATGCCATGAGTAGTCTTGTTTTGTTGCAAGCATGATAATGACAGCTATTGCTCTCTCGTTTGTCGCTCCCTTACTATTGCTAGCCTTCACTTCCACTGAGTGTTTTACTCAAGTTTCCAACTCCCTAAACCGAATATCTCCAAAGTGTCCACCATACCTACCCATTAGCATCATTTGCTACCTCCGTGCATATTCAATGTGCCTTGTTTTCTTCCGAATAAAATGTTTGCTTGTTATGAGAAAGTTAGTTAGTAAAGCTCTCACGAACTTGATGGCACACTTTATTTTCTTGCACTTAATAAACCTGAACCATTGCGTCCTTCTTTGTTGTGCATATGCTTGCGCTTTATGAGTTGAAGTTAGCAGAACCATGTATCATGGGGACCGCTTTCAACGCTTCATAGGTACTTTGTACTTAGTTGATATCATGTTCTTTTGCTTACGGATCCCGACGGTGTGAAATAAAAGTGGAACTTGTAAGATCATGGAGTTTGTATGTGTGTTAGAGAAACGCCTGGGCCGCTAGCCTAAGCCATGCCTAATCATGGTGGAAACTTGTACCATCACCATAATGAGCACTCTATGAAGCATCCTCAATAAAAACCTATGCAAATAGCAAATAAAAAGATCGCTGAGAGGCTCATTGTCTGCTTGCCTTGTCATTTTGATTATGGGAAAGCTCCCGTATCATGTGCAAGGGGTACCCTGTTGGCGGTTCTTAATGATACACATGTACTTACAATGATAAGAGCTTACTCGTGACTGAAGTTGAGTAGCATGAGGATCGGTCTTCGTAAGTAAGGGGCATGAGATTTCAGTTTATAACTTGTCAAGCATATCCTCTTAGTTGTGTCACTTCCACCTTAACCACATTAAAGATGCTTATGATAGGGGCAATGAGATCTCAAAGCTAACGAGTACCATACTTTTACATTTGGAAGCCTTTCAAATTATTCAAAACCTTTTCCTCTACCTGTTGAGTCTCCACTTATTCTTTGAGCACCTTCTTGAGAGCATAGTGGTCATTCTTTGTGTTTGTTCCAATACTTGATTATTTGTGTTATGACTTTTGATATCTTTACTTCTAGTCATCACTTGAACTTCAGAGGCGCATTGGCATTCATAATCAAAGGCAAGCGAGATACCACTCTATCATACCTTTTTATGAGCATTGTAATGTTGCTTATGTTCGTGCTTCATGCTACTTATTATTCTTGAGTTGGAATCTCTTCATAGCTTGCAATGACTATTAAGTAGACTTAGTTGCATACTCTTTATTATGAATTGTCCAAGTAGTTGATCACATTGCTGAGAATATTTACATCATATGAAGCAAATGTGTTCGTGAAAGTTCTTTTATCGCACTCAGTTTTCAACTGAATTGCTTGAGGACAAGCAATAAGCTAAGCTTGGGGGGAGTTGATACGTCCAAAACGTATCTACTTTCCCGAAAACTTTTGCTATTGTTTCTCCTCTAAACTTGTGTGATTTGGATGCAACTAATGCGGACTGACGCCGTTTTCAGCAGAATTGCCTTGGGGTGGCCACACCACCTGGTGGCGCGGGCCAGGCCAGGCCGCGCCAGGGGGGTGGTGTGGTCCCCCCAGGCACCCCCTCGGCCTCTCTCTTCGCCTATAAGGAGCCTTCCGACCTAAAAACTTCGGGGGGGGGGGTTCGACGTTTTTCCAGAAGGAGTTCCGCTCCGCCGCCACCATCAGATTCCACAAAACAGCACCAGAAACTCCGTTCTGGCACCCTGCCGGGACAGGGAATTGGAGGAGATCATCGCCATCATCATCACCATCGCTTCTCCATCGACCACCCATGTTTCCCCCATCTATGAGTGAGTAATCCCTGTTGTAGGCTATGGGGATGGTAGGGATTGGATGAGATCGTTCATGTAATGGCATCATTGTTAGGGCATGGTGCCTAGTATCTTTTATTAGTGCTTTATGACTTTGTTGCGACTTGTTGTGCTTAATGCTTGTCACTAGGGCCCGAGTGCTATGATTTCAGATCTGAACTTATTATTGATTCATTATGATAGTATTGTTTCCGGTCTTATCTACAAGTTGTATACACACGTCGTTGTCCGGAACCTATGGCCCCGAAGTGACAGAAATCGGGATAACCGGAAGGGAAAGGCTTTGATGTGAGGATGACATGTGTTCACAGAGTGTTAATGCTTTGCTCTGGTGCTTTATTAAAAGGAGCACATTAATTGCCAGTAGTTCCCTAGAGGCCCCGCTTCAAAAGGGCTGGCAGGACAAAAGATGTTGTGCAAGTTCTCATTGCGAGCACGTATGACTATATATGGAACACATGCCTAGGATTGTCTAGTACTTGGGTGCTTTATCTTATTTATCTGCAATTGCCCTATGGTCTGATTGCTATGTGAATTGTCTTGTCCATGCAACGCCCGTCCATCCATCCCTATGCCTACCGCACTCGAATCCCACTGTTTACCGCTTTTGTTACTACTGTCCTTGCTTTACTACTGCTGTTACTTTACTATTCCTACTACAAAACTGTTGCTACTGATAAACTGCTGTGAGCAAGATTTTTTCCAGGTGCAGCTGAATTGACAACTCAGTTGTTAAGGCTTATAAATATTCTTTGGCTCCCCTTGTGTCGAATCAATAAATTGGGTTTCACTTCCCTCGAAAATACTGCGATACACCCCCTATACTTGTGGGTCATCAGGCCACTTGCTGCATTTATTCCTACTGTCTTTTGTTTACTCGTACTTTGTTTACTTGCTTTATCGAAAACCCCTAAAAATCCGTTTGCTAAGTATTTGCAGAGAATTCCTGATCCATACCACTAGCCAGCACCTTCTGCTCCACGTTGGGTTTGACACTCTTACTTATCGAAAATACTGCGATACACCCCTGTACTTGTGGGTCATCAATACCCTAAGGAAACGATTGGGTATACCTTCTATCACAGATCTGAGGGCAAGGTTTTTGTTGCCAAGAATGGATCCTTTCTTGAGAAGGAGTTTCTCGCAAAAGGTGTGAGTAGTCGGAAGGTAGAACTCGAAGAGGTTATTGAACCTTCTCTTCATGAATTGCGAGTGGCGCAGCACCGAAAGTTGTTTCGGAGTTGACTTCACCTGATGAAGAGAGAGCTAATGATAATGATCATGAAACTCCAAAAGAGGATACTGCCGAACCTCGCAGGTCAAGCATGACACGTGGAGCTCCTGAACTGTACGTCAACCCTGTTATGAATTTCATGATTGATGAAATAGATGACCCTGCAACGTATGAAGAAGCGATGATGAGCCCTGATTCCAACAAATGGCTAGAAGCCATGAAATCCGAGATGGAATCCATGTACGAAAACCAGGTTTGGACCTTGGTGGAATTACCTCACGATCGAAAGGCCGTTGAGAATAAATGGATTTTCAAAAGAAAAACTGATGCTGATGGTAATGTGACCATCTATAAGGCTTGACTTGTCGCAAAGGGGTTTCGATAAATTCAAGGAGTTGACTACGATGAGACATTCTCTCCCGTAGAGATGCTAAAGTCGGTTAGGATTATGTTAGCAATTGCTGCATATTTCGATTATGAAATATGGCAGATGGATGTGAAAACTGCGTTCCTCAATGGTAATATTGAAGAAGAGTTGTATATGATACAACCTAAGGGTTTTGTC
The DNA here is from genome assembly GCA_910589775.1 of Avena eriantha. NCBI lineage: Eukaryota > Viridiplantae > Streptophyta > Magnoliopsida > Poales > Poaceae > Avena > Avena eriantha. Next base: position 425,005,500 of record OU342745.1, read on the forward strand.
GATCCTAAGGATGCTGATAAGGTATGCAAGCTTCAGCGATCCATCTATGGACTGAAGCAAGCATCCCAAAGTTGGAATCTCCGCTTTGATGAGGTGATCAAAGAGTTTGGATTTGTCCAAACTTATGGACAGGCTTGTATTTACAAGAAAGTGAGTGGGAGCAATGTGGCATTTCTAATATTATATGTGGATGACATATTATTGATTGGAAATGATATAGATCTTTTAAACAGTGTTAAAAGTTATCTAAACAACAAATTTTCGATGAAGGACCTTGGTGAAGCTTCATATATATTAGGCATTAAAATCTATAGAGATAGATCAAGACGCCTAATTGGGCTATCGCAGAGTACATACCTTGATAAGATATTAAAGAAGTTTAATATGGACGGAAGTAAGAAGGGGTTCTTACCTATGTTGCAAGGCAAGACATTGAGTAAGACTCAAAGTCCGGCTACGGCGGAAGAAAGAGAGATAATGGATAAGATCCCTTATGCCTCAGCCATAGGCTCTATAATGTACGCCATGCTATGTACAAGACCGGATGTGGCACATGCTATTAGTTTGACTAGTAGGTACCAATCTGATCCAGGTTCGGAACACTGGATAGCGGTCAAGAATATCCTTAAGTACTTAAGAAGAACTAAGGATATGTTTCTTGTATATGGAGGTGAAGAAGAGATAGTCGCTAAGTGTTATGTCGATGCTAGCTTTGACACCGATCAGGATGACTCTAAGTCTCAATCCGGATATGTATTTCTCTTGAACGGAGCAGTTAGTTGGAGGAGTTCCAAACAACCTGTGGTGGCTGGATCAACGACGGAGGCGGAATATGTTGCTGATACATTGCAAATGTATCTATAATTTTTTATGTTCCATGCTTGGTTTTATCTACTTTCTTATGTTTTGTCCACACTTTGGAGTACTTTTCATATGATTTCTTGGACTAACCTATTAACAAGAGCCACAGTGCCAGTTGCCTGTTTTTTGCTGTTTTTGGTTCCAGGAAAGTCAGAAAATCAATATTCTCGGAATTGGACGGGACAAAAGCCAAAGTTCCTATTTTACCAGAGACTCACGGAGCCTGAAGCAGAGACGGAGGAGGGCCAGGGCCTGGCCACACCATATGGTGGCGCGGGCTAGCCCTGGCCGCGCCAACAGGTGGTATGGGCCACCTAGCACTCCACCGTCCTTGCCCTTTCGCCTATATATTCCTCCCGATGCGAAAACCCTAAATCGTCAATTAGAAATCCACGAAAAGTTCTGCTGCGCCACCGCCACCGAAGGGGAGATTCGGGGGACAGAAAGTCTCTGTTCCGGCACCCTGCCGGGACGGGGAAGTGCCACCGGAGCCATCTCCATCGATCTCCACCAACATCTCCATCACCATTGCTGATTCCCATGATGAGGAGGGAGTAGTTCTCTCTCGAGGCTAAGGGTTCTACCGGCAGCTATGTGTTCATCTCTCTCTCTATGCATGATCTTATCGAGATCATGAGATTGTAATTTATAGATCTATTCTGCTACTCAAGTGCTTTAATGAATCTCTGCTCTCCCCATGTGTGTGAAAGTGACAGCGTGCTCACCATGGTGGCACTTAGGCTAGAGATTACAAATACTTGTTATGAGTTATATTTGGAGTTGGATGTCTTTATGAAATTGTGGTGTTTGTTGGACTCATCTAGTACTCAAGGTGACAATGTGGGGTTATCTAGATGGGAAAGGCTTACTTTGAGGTGTGCTGTTATATCCCTACCATCGATTAGAGTGTCCAACCGGAGAGTAGTTAAGAGTAGTATCATAAAGAGAAGATATTTATATGAGAGTGTTCACTAGTGAAAGTATGATCCCTAGGCCTTGTTTCTAAGCACTGAAACTTTGTTTGCTACTAGATCTGTTACATGTTTGCTTGCTTCTATCTTTATTCAGTTTGCCTTTAGTCTCTTCCACGCCATCAATCTATTTTCTGTCACCGTTACCACTTATAATTATCCATACCACTTGTATTTCACTATCTCTTCGCCGAACTAGTGCACCTATACACCTAACAAGTGTATTGGGTGTGTTGGGGACACAAGAGACTTCTTGTATCTTGATTGCACGGTTGCTTGAGAGGGGATACCTTTGACCACTTCCTCCCTGAGTTCGATAAACCTTGGGTGATCCACTTAAGGGAAAACTTGCTGCTGTTCTACAAACCTCTACACTTGGAGGCCCAACAACTGTCTACAAGAATAGAAGTGCGTAGACATCAAGCTATTTTCTGGCGCCGTTGCCGGGGAGGTAAGGTAAAAGGTATTCACACCGGAGGATTAAAGAAGAAGAACCTCCCACGGCAAACGCCTATTTTCCCGTGTGAGTGCTCGAAGTTATTTACTTTAGATTCTGCAATTTTGTCTTTTTGTTTCTTGTTTTCACTAGTTAGGCTTAATGGAAAACAACAACAAAATTAGAGAGCTTTATAGTATTTATCTTGAGTTAGGACATGAAGTGTTTGAAGAGAAAATTAAAAAACCTATGGAACTTTATTTGCATACTAATATCAATGTTGTTAGTATGAATTCTTTGGACACCATTATTGCTAATGCTATGGAAAAGTCTAAGCTTGGGGAAGCTAGTTTTTATGAAAATGATCTTTTTAGTTCCCCAACTTTAGAAGATAGCTATTATATTGCTTATGATGACACCAAACCTCCAATATATGATGATTATAATGATAAATATGATATTTTCAGTCCACCTACTATTGAGGAGAAAATTAATGATTACAATATGCCTCCTATATTTGATGATTATGGTGATCAGAATAATAATGATAGCTATTTTGTTAAATTTGCTCCCACTATGATTAATAAGAATGACTATTCTTATAGGGAGTGTAATAATTGTTTTATGGATGTGGCTCATGATAAGAGTGTTTTATGTGATAGTTATATTGTTAATTTTATTCATGATGCTACTGAAAGTTATTATGAGAGAGGGAAACATGGTTTTATGTGTCTCAATAATATTAAGTTTCCCCTCTTTATGTTGAAAGTCTTGAAGTTGCACTTGTTTTGCTTTATTGCGCTTATTACTTTGTGCTTTCATGACTTGTTTATTTACAAGATTAGTATGCATAGGAAGTGGGTTAGACTTAAATGTGCTTTGAATTTGCTTCTTGATCCTCTCTTTTACTTCAATTCATATTTCTTATATGAGCATCTTCTCAAACTATCATGCCTAACTTAAAGGCGTTAAAGAAAAGTACTTATTGGGAGATAACCCAAAAGTTTTAGATGAGTCTTGGAAGTTATTAATTCTTTAATAACCGCTCCTTATCCTTTTTATTTGCTTTTTGTGCCAAGAGTAACCTCTAATGAGAGAGAAGTAATGATTGGGAAAGTGGCTGTCTCGAAATAGATTTCTGTGCTTCACCATAAATATTCGTGTGAAATATCCGTATGTCCTTTTGAGGCGTGATTTTTTGTGCTTATGCCTCAGGTTGTTATATAACTTTCGTTAGTTCAACACTTTATGATTTGAGCAACAGAAGGTCTTCGAAAAAATTCGTCTTTACCTGCTGGTCTGTTTTGACAGATTTCTGCCATTATTTGCATTTGCTTCTTGTTGGTTCCTTTTTGAGTTCTTTTGGGGAATTGAGCTTTTTGAGGAAGTGATACAGTAGCTAGTGTTTTAATGTAAGTTTTATTGGTGTTGGAACTAAACCTAAAGACTCATCTAAAACTTTTGGATTATCTCCCAATAAGTACTTTTCTTTAACGCCTTTAAGTTAGGCATGATAGTTTGAGAAGATGCTCACGTAAAAAAAATATGAATTGAAGTAAAAGAGAGCATCAAGAAGAAAATTCAAAACACATCTAAGTCTAACCCACTTCCTATGCATAGAAATCTCGTATGCAAATAAATTCAGAAAGAACAAAGTGACATGCATAGGAAGATAAAACGAGAATAACTTCAAAACTTTCAGCACATAGAGAGGTGTTTCAATACTATAAAAACTTTTACAACCATGTTTTCCTCTCTCATAATAATTTTCAGTAGCCTCATGAATAAACTCAACAATATAACTATCACATAAATCATGCTTTTCATGATCTACAAGCACTAGAGCTTTATTATAAACATTTTCAAAAGAATCCTTAGGAACATAACATTCATCCTCCTTTAGCAAGCATGGAGGACAATCAAATATTGTAAGGGGTAAAGAGTTACTCTCATTAGAAGGTAGGCATGGGTAGGTCCATTCTTCCTCCTTTTGTTCATCACTCTCCTCCTCTTTTTCATCTAACGAGCTTTCAAGTTCAGCAATTTCTTCTTCCATAGGCTCCTGCAAGGCATTAGTCTCTTCCATTGGTGGAGAGCATCTATTAAGATATTCAAGAATATAGCCATTTTCTTCCTTGTAGTTATCAAAGCAAAATTTAAGTATATCATAAACCTCATATTTATAAGGTGCATCATCAATATTTTCAAGAAAATAAGCAAGTTCGGATGCACCCTTCCAAGCAATAAATTCTTCAATTTGTTGCACATCATAAAAGTCATAATTTCCCTTAACATAAGAAGATATGGTAACATTATCATTATACTCACATTGAAAAGGGAGGTGTTTATACCTCCTACAGCAACAAGATTTATCAAAGCAGTAAGTAACATTATAAGTAGAGCACACGTTTCTAGCAATGATATTCAATTTATCAATTTGTTCCCAGAAGTGTTTCCCTTTTTGTGACAAGCGGTGTTCCTTATAATAATATTTTTGTTCTTCCATGAACCCACCTTGCCAATAAGATTTAGTTTCAAAGAAACCAACCATTGATAGAAAGCATGATAAAGCAAGACAATAACAGACCAATGAAAATAACAACTATAGTAGGAACTAATTTTTTTCTGTTTTTTGATAAAGAAACAAGCAAACAAAACAAAAGTAAACTAAGCAAAACAAAAATAACAAAGTAAAGAGATTGGTTATGAGGGACTCCCCTTGTGAAGATGTCCTTGACTCCCCGGCAACGGCGCCATAAAAATGCTTGATGGCTCTAAGTATGGCGCCCATAAAATTGCTTGATGGAGGTGTTGATGTAGAGCTCGTTGGGAACCCCAAGAGGAAGGTATGATGAGCACAGCATCAAGTTTCCCTCAGTTATGAAACCAAGGTTTAATTGAACCAGTAGGAGCAAGGAAACACCTCAAAGGTGTTACTAGCTGAGCTTTGGCAGGGCGCACTACCGGTGCTAGTAGCAACGTGGAGACCTGCACAACACAACCACGGAACTTTGTCCCCAACTTGCGATGAGGTTGTCAATCTCACCGTGTTTTGCGGAAAACAAAGGATTAAACGTATCGAATGGAAAGAAGTAAAAGTTTACAGAAAGTAAACACAAAGCAGTAAAGATTGTAGATTGTATGTAAAGAAAAAGGACCGGGATCCATAGTTCACTAGAGGTGGCTCTCCTTAAGATAGATAACATGTTGGGTGAACAAATTATAGCGGGGCAATTGACAAACACCGAGAAAGCAATACATGCATATACTAATCATCTTGACTCCTCTGAGACTTGATTGGGCATTACAACATAATACATAGACCGCCATCCAACTGCATCTATGACTAATAATCTACCTTCAGGTTATCATCCGAACCCCCTCCAGTATTAAGTTGCAAGCAACAGATTATTGCTTTACGAACTGCGTGTAAAGTAAACAATACAATTGTTGTATGAACAAAGGATTGTTGTTTTCTCCCCAGTAGCAACAACACATCTAGTACCTTAGAGATTTCTGTCACTTCCCCAGATTACCAGAGGCATGAACCCACTATCAAGCATAAATACTAACTCTTGGAGTTGCTAGCATCTACTTGGCCAAGATAGCTACTAACAACGAAAAGCATGCAAGATCTCAAATAACAAAGACATGATAGAATCAATAATCAATCTGAAATAGCATCTCAATATCCATCGGATCCCCGCAAACACAACATGTATGAATTACAAATAGATGATCTTGATCATGAACGGAGCTCACAATATCTAAACATGAAAGCACAAAGGAGGAGAACCAGCCATCTAGCTACTACATGGATCCGTAGTCCAAGGATGAACTACTCACGCATCACACCGGAGGCTTGCATGGTGATGAAGAAGGCCTCCAGGGTGAATTCCCCTCTCCAGCAGGGTGCCGGGAAGAGCTTCAGATCCCTCCAGATCTAGGGATGGAGATGACGGCGGCTACAGACTCTTTCATGGATTTTTGATCGGTACTTAGGGTTTTCATCCCGAGGGCATCTTATAGGCGGAAGGGGAGGCCGAGGGGGTGTCTGGGCTGGCCACACCACCCCCGGCGCAGGCCAGGCCTGGCCGCGCAGCCAGGTGGTCTGGCCGCCTCTGGCCCTTCTCCGTCTCGTATTCTAGCACTTGATCCCTTCTGGAAAAATAGGCACTTTGCCTTTTGTCCCGTCCAATTCCGAGAATATTCATTTTCTGACTTTCCTGGAACCAAAAACAGCAGAAAACAGGCAGCTGGCACTGTGGCTCTTGTTAATAGGTTAGTCCAAGAAATCATATAAAAAGTACTCCAGAGTTGGAACAAAACACAAGAAAGTGGATAAAACCAAGCATGGAACATCAAAAATTCTAGATACATTTGCAATGTATCAACATTCCCAAGCTTAACTCCTGCTCGTCCTTGAGTAGGTAAGTGATAAAAAGAAAGAATAATTTTTGAGGTGACATGCACCATCAAATACTTGATCAAAGTATTTGTAAAACATTCAAAGCTGGGATCATAGTACTTCAATCATAACATGAAAGACAAAGTTCTAGCAATAAGCAAAGAAACTATGATGCAACATGAATAGGCACAAACAAAAGATTCATGAATAACAATGCTTTGCAAGACGTTTGTTTGTTTGACATAAAGAAAACATAGCATAATAGTATTCAGCTTGTCCCTCAATAGAGTAGCAAATATAAATGCATAGGACACCTTCAAAGTTCATAAGAGTGACTAGATACAATAGTTTAAAACAAGCAATAACAAGTTATGCATCAATCAACTAGTCTTGGGACAATGCACATAGAACTAAGAATGGCCACTATGCTCTCAAAGTAGGTGCATAATGATAGAAGGTGGAGACTCAATATAATGGTGGAAGAAAAGCCTTTTGTAAAAGGAAGTAGGGCTTCAAGTCTCATAAAGAGCTTCCAAGAATTATGGTACTTATAGCTTTCAGCTCTCATTGCCCCTATCATAAGCATCTTGAAGTGATTAAGGTTAAAGTGAACAAACTATAGTGTACATGCTTGACGAAGTATAAGTCAGAAATCTCATGTCCCTTGTATACGAGGGCCGCTCCTCATGCTACTCAAGTTTAGTCACCGGTAAGTTCTTGTCATCGTAAGTACATGTGTATCATAGAGAACCGCCAACGGGGTACCCCTTGCCCGATGATACGGAATAATCCCCATATCAAAATGACAAGGCAAGCAGACAACGAGCATCTCAGCATTCTTCTTATTTACCATGGGAATATGGTGCTTTTTTCTCTCTTTCCTCTTTTCATAGTATCTCTTTTTTCTCTTTTTTTCTCAATATAGGGATCTTTTTTTATAAGAAGAATGCTTCATAGACAACTCATTATGGTTACGCTGCAGGTTTCCACCATGTCAGCATGGATTAGAACAGCGGCCCAGGCGTTTCTCTAACACATATACATAACTCCATGGACTTACAAGCTCCCCTTTCATTTCACACCGATGACATCCATATACAAAAGATCATGATATCAACTAGGTATAAGTACCAAGTGCAATGTTGAAAACGTTCCCCATGAAAGCATGGTTCTGCTAATTCTCGACAAATAAGTGCAAGCATATACAACATGGAAGACACAATGGTTCAAGTTTATTAAGGGCAAGTAAAGTAAAGTGTGCCATCAAGTTCGTGAGAGCTTTAATCACTAGTTTTCTCATAACAAGTGGAAGGTAAACAAAAGCATGAATATATTTGGAATAGCATAAGCTAGTAGGTAGGTATGGTGGACTCTTTGGAATAACTTGGTTTAGGGAGTTGGATGCATGAGTGGAACTCATACTTTGTTGTGGAGGCTAGCAAAAGACTGGGAGCGACAAACTAAGAGAGCAATAATGGCTATAATCATGCAGAGCGACAAAACATCATTGATCAAAGCATAAAGTGATACTACAAGTTGAAAACTAAAGGATCATAAAGGCTATGGTGACTTGAGATAGTCATAACATGGTGTGAGCATGCGCCAAGTCTACCCAAATAAAGCATCAAAGGAGAATACCACTATACTATGCTTTAATATGCTAAAACAACGCATGATTCATCCAAGGCACATTAGGCAATCTCAATTGTTTATAACAAGTCATGCTACATCAAAGAATACTAAGCATAAAGCCAAAACAATATCAAGCATGGCATGACAAAGCATAGGCCACAGTCAAAAACAAGCTCTTTTTACCACATAAGTATGAACTTTCCTACTCTTTTCCAAACCAAACCAAACTATTTGCAAACCAAAGTATGAAAGAGGGGGTCCAACCAATTTATTCAGAAAACTAAAAACCAAAATGAAAATGAAAAAGAAGACGCTCCAAGAAAAACACAACTGTACATGAAACAATAAAAATGAAGCGTTTGGAAGAAACCTGGGATTTTTATTGATGAAGAAGGGGATGCCTTGGGATTCCCCAAGCTTTGACGCTTGTACTTCTTGGATGTTTCTTGGGGTGACACGCGTGGAATCCCCAAGCTTGAGCTTTAGTCGATCCTTCATCTCATTACTCAATCCTTCCATACACCTGAAATTTTTCCTTCATACAGAACTTCACACAATCTCATTAGCAACATTAGTGCACTTAAGATAAATAAGTCTTAAGGTTCAGTTCTAACACCAAATAAACTTCAATTAGAAGACTAGCTACTGTAGCACTTCCCTCAAAAATCTCAATTCCCCAAAAGAACTCAAGAAGGAACCAACAAGAAGCAAATGCAGAAAATGGCAGAAATCTGTCAAAACAGACCAGCAGGTAAACACAAATTTTTTCGAAGACCTTTTGTTGCTCAAGTCAAAACGTGTTGAACTAACGAAAGTTAGATAACAACCTAGGGCAGAAGCACAAAAACTTACAACGCAAGCCGACATACAGAGCTCTCTAACGAATTTTTACGGTGAAGCACAGAAATCTGTTTCGGGACAGCAACTTTACCAATCACTACTTCACTCTCATTAGAGGTTACTCTTGGCACAAAAAGCAAATAAAAAGGATAAGGAGAGATTATTACAGAGGTAATAACTTCCAAGACTCATCTAAAACTTTTGGGTTATCTCCCAATAAGTACTTTTCTTTAACGCCTTTAAGTTAGGCATGATAGTTTGAGAAGATGCTCACATAAAAAAACATGAATTGAAGTAAAAGAGATCATCAAGAAGCAAATTCAAAACACATTTAAGTCTAACCCACTTCCTATGCATAGGAATCTCGTATGCAAATAAATTCACAAAGAACAAAGTGACATGCATAGGAAGATAAAACGAGAATAGCTTCAAAACTTTCAGCACATAGAGAGGTGTTTCAATACCATGAAAACTTTTACAACCATGTTTTCCTCTCTTATAATAATTTTCAGTAGTCTCATGAATAAACTCAACAATATAACTATCACATAAATCATGTTTTTCATGATCTACAAGCACTAGAGCTTTATTATAAACATCTTCAAAAGAATCCTTAGAAACATAACATTCATCCTCCTTTAGTAAGCATGGGGGACAATCAAATATTGTAAAGGGTAAAGAGTTACTCTCATTAGAAGGTAGGCATGGGTAGGTCCATTCTTCCTCCTTTTGTTCATCACTCTCCTCCTCTTTTTCATCTAATGAGCTTTCAAGTTCAGCAATTTCTTCTTTCATAGGCTCCTGCAAGGCATTAGTCTCTTCCATTGGTGGAGAGCATCTATTAATATATTCAAGAATATAGCCATTTTCTTCCTTGTAGTTATCAAAGCAAAATTTAAGTATATCATAAACCTCATATTTAGAAGGTGCATCTTCAATATTTTCAAGCAAATAAGCAAGTTCGAATGCACCCTTCCAAGCAATAAATTCTTCAATTTGTTGCACATCATAAAAGTCATAATTTCCCTTAACATAAGAAGATATGGTAACATTATCATTATACTCACATTGAAAAGGGAGGTGTTTATACCTCCTACAGCAACAAGATTTATCAAAGCAGTAAGTAACATTATAAGTAGAGCACACGTTTCTAGCAATGATATTCAATTTATCAATTTGTTCCCAGAAGTGTTTCCCTTTTTGTGACAAGCGGTGTTCCTTATAATAATATTTTTGTTCTTCCATGAACCCACCTTGCCAATAAGATTTAGTTTCAAAGAAACCAACCATTGATAGAAAGCATGATAAAGCAAGACAATAACAGACCAATGAAAATAACAACTATAGTAGGAACTAATTTTTTTCTGTTTTTTGATAAAGAAACAAGCAAACAAAACAAAAGTAAACTAAGCAAAACAAAAATAACAAAGTAAAGAGATTGGTTATGAGGGACTCCCCTTGTGAAGATGTCCTTGACTCCCCGGCAACGGCGCCATAAAAATGCTTGATGGCTCTAAGTATGGCGCCCATAAAATTGCTTGATGGAGGTGTTGATGTAGAGCTCGTTGGGAACCCCAAGAGGAAGGTATGATGAGCACAGCATCAAGTTTCCCTCAGTTATGAAACCAAGGTTTAATTGAACCAGTAGGAGCAAGGAAACACCTCAAAGGTGTTACTAGCTGAGCTTTGGCAGGGCGCACTACCGGTGCTAGTAGCAACGTGGAGACCTGCACAACACAACCACGGAACTTTGTCCCCAACTTGCGATGAGGTTGTCAATCTCACCGTGTTTTGCGGAAAACAAAGGATTAAACGTATCGAATGGAAAGAAGTAAAAGTTTACAGAAAGTAAACACAAAGCAGTAAAGATTGTAGATTGTATGTAAAGAAAAAGGACCGGGATCCATAGTTCACTAGAGGTGGCTCTCCTTAAGATAGATAACATGTTGGGTGAACAAATTACAGCGGGGCAATTGACAAACACCGAGAAAGCAATACATGCATATACTAATCATCTTGACTCCTCTGAGACTTGATTGGGCATTACAACATAATACATAGACCGCCATCCAACTGCATCTATGACTAATAATCTACCTTCAGGTTATCATCCGAACCCCCTCCAGTATTAAGTTGCAAGCAACAGATTATTGCTTTACGAACTGCGTGTAAAGTAAACAATACAATTGTTGTATGAACAAAGGATTGTTGTTTTCTCCCCAGTAGCAACAACACATCTAGTACCTTAGAGATTTCTGTCACTTCCCCAGATTACCAGAGGCATGAACCCACTATCAAGCATAAATACTAACTCTTGGAGTTGCTAGCATCTACTTGGCCAAGATAGCTACTAACAACGAAAAGCATGCAAGATCTCAAATAACAAAGACATGATAGAATCAATAATCAATCTGAAATAGCATCTCAATATCCATCGGATCCCCGCAAACACAACATGTATGAATTACAAATAGATGATCTTGATCATGAACGGAGCTCACAATATCTAAACATGAAAGCACAAAGGAGGAGAACCAGCCATCTAGCTACTACATGGATCCGTAGTCCAAGGATGAACTACTCACGCATCACACCGGAGGCTTGCATGGTGATGAAGAAGGCCTCCAGGGTGAATTCCCCTCTCCAGCAGGGTGCCGGGAAGAGCTTCAGATCCCTCCCGATCTAGGGATGGAGATGACGGCGGCTACAGACTCTTTCATAGATTTTTGATCGGGTACTTAGGGTTTTCGTCCCGAGGGCATCTTATAGGCGGAAGGGGAGGCCGAGGGGGTGTCTGGGCTGGCCACACCACCCCCGGCGCGGGCCAGGCCTGGCCACGTGACCAGGTGGTGTGGCCGCCTCTGGCCCTTCTCCGTCTCGTATTCTGGCACTTGATCCCTTCTGGAAAAATAGGCACTTTGGCTTTTGTCCCGTCCAATTCCGAGAATATTCATTTTCTGACTTTATGATCCTTTAGTTTTCAACTTGTAATATTACTTTATGCTTTGATCAATGATGTTTTGTCGCTCTGCATGATTATGGCCATTATTGCTCTCTTAGTTTGTCGCTCCCAGTCTTTTGCTAGCCTCCGTAACCAAGTATGAGTTCCACTCATGCATCCAAATCCCTAAACCAAGTTATTCCAAAGAGTCCACCATACCTACCTACTAGCATATGCTATTCCAAGTATATTCATGCTTTTGTTTACCTTCCAAATTAAACTTGTTATGAGAAAACTAGTGATTAAAGCTCTCACGAACTTGATGGCACACTTTACTTTTTTTGAATCTAACAAACTTGAACCACTGGGTCCTTCTTTGTTGCGTATATGCTTGCACTTTATAAGTTGAAATTAGCAGAACCATGTACCATGGGGAACGCTTTCAACATTGCACTTGTACTTTGTACCCCGTTGATATCATTTGATTGACTTGGCACATGCTCATGCATGCACATGACTGTGATAATCAGTTAAGCCTTGATGAATTATTTTGCCTTGAGGATCTGGAATCATTTTCATGCCATGAGTAGTCTTGTTTTGTTGCAAGCATGATAATGACAGCTATTGCTCTCTCGTTTGTCGCTCCCTTACTATTGCTAGCCTTCACTTCCACTGAGTGTTTTACTCAAGTTTCCAACTCCCTAAACCGAATATCTCCAAAGTGTCCACCATACCTACCCATTAGCATCATTTGCTACCTCCGTGCATATTCAATGTGCCTTGTTTTCTTCCGAATAAAATGTTTGCTTGTTATGAGAAAGTTAGTTAGTAAAGCTCTCACGAACTTGATGGCACACTTTATTTTCTTGCACTTAATAAACCTGAACCATTGCGTCCTTCTTTGTTGTGCATATGCTTGCGCTTTATGAGTTGAAGTTAGCAGAACCATGTATCATGGGGACCGCTTTCAACGCTTCATAGGTACTTTGTACTTAGTTGATATCATGTTCTTTTGCTTACGGATCCCGACGGTGTGAAATAAAAGTGGAACTTGTAAGATCATGGAGTTTGTATGTGTGTTAGAGAAACGCCTGGGCCGCTAGCCTAAGCCATGCCTAATCATGGTGGAAACTTGTACCATCACCATAATGAGCACTCTATGAAGCATCCTCAATAAAAACCTATGCAAATAGCAAATAAAAAGATCGCTGAGAGGCTCATTGTCTGCTTGCCTTGTCATTTTGATTATGGGAAAGCTCCCGTATCATGTGCAAGGGGTACCCTGTTGGCGGTTCTTAATGATACACATGTACTTACAATGATAAGAGCTTACTCGTGACTGAAGTTGAGTAGCATGAGGATCGGTCTTCGTAAGTAAGGGGCATGAGATTTCAGTTTATAACTTGTCAAGCATATCCTCTTAGTTGTGTCACTTTAACATTAACCACTTCAAGATGCTTATGATAGGGGCAATGAGAGCTGAAAGCTACAAGTACCATAATTTTTGGAAGCTCTTTATGAGACTTGAAACCCTACTTCCTTTTACAAAGGCTTTTCTTCCACCATTTCATTGAGTCTCCACCTTCTATCTTTATGCACTTACTTTGAGAGCATAGTGGCCATTCTTAGTTCTATGTGCATTGTCCCAAGACTAGTTGATTGATGCATACTTTGATATTGCTTGTTTTAAACTATTGTATCTAGTCACTCTTATGAACTTTGAAGGTGTCCTATGCATTTATATTTGCTACTCTATTGAGGGACAAGCTGAATACTATTATGCTATGTTCTCTTTATGTGAAACAAACAAACGTCTTGCAAAGCATTGTTATTCATGAATCTTTTGTTTGTGCCTTTTCATGTTGCATCATAGTTTCTCTGTCTTATTGCTAGAACTTTGTCTTTCATGTTATGATTGAAGTACTATGATCCCAGCTTTGAATGTTTTGCAAATACTTTGATCAAGTCTTTCTTTTTATCACTCAACTAAAAAATTATTCTTTATTTTTATCACTTACCTACTCGAGGACGAGCAAGAGTTAAGCTTGGGATGTTGATACATTGCAAATGTATCTATAATTTTGATGTTCCATGCTTGGTTTTATCTTCTTTCTTATGTTTTGTCCACACTTTGGAGTACTTTTCATATGATTTCTTGGACTAACCTATTAACAAGAGCCACAGTGCCAGTTGCCTGTTTTCTGCTGTTTTTGGTTCCAGGGAAGTCAGAAAATCAATATTCTCGGAATTGGACGGGACAAAAGCCAAAGTTCCTATTTTACCAGAAGACTCACGGAGCCCGAAGCAGAGACGGAGGAGGGCCAGGGCCTGGCCACACCATATGGTGGCACGGGCTAGCCCTGGCCGCGCCACCAGGTGGTGTGGGCCGCCTAGCACTCCACCGTCCTTGCCCTTTCGCCTATATATTCCTCCCGATGCGAAAACCCTAAATCATCAATTAGAAATCCACGAAAAGTTCCGCTGCACTGCCGCCACCGAAGGGGAGATTCGGGGGACAGAAAGTCTCTGTTCCGGCACCCTGCCGAGACGGGGAAGTGCCCCCGGAGCCATCTCCATCGATCTCCACCACCATCTCCATCACCATTGCTGATTCCCATGATGAGGAGGGAGTAGTTCTCTCTCGAGGCTAAGGGTTCTACCGGCAGCTATGTGTTCATCTCTCTCTCTATGCATGATCTTATCGAGATCATGAGCTTGTAATCTATAGATCTATTCTGCTACTCAAGTGCTTTAATGAATCTCTGCTCTCCCCATGTGTGTGAAAGTGACAACGTGCTCACCATGGTGGCACTTAGGCTAGAGATTGCAAATACTTGTTATGAGTTATATTTGGAGTTGGATGTCTTTATGAAATTGTGGTGTTTGTTGGACTCATCTAGTACTCAAGGTGACAGTGTGGGGTTATCTAGATGGGAAAGGCTTACTTTGAGGTGTGATGTTATAGCCCTACCATCGATTAGAGTGTCCAACCGGAGAGTAGTTAAGAGTAGTATCATAAAGAGAAGATATTTATATGAGAGTGTTCACTAGTGAAAGTATGATCCCTAGGCCTTGTTTCTAAGCACTGAAACTTTGTTTGCTACTAGATCTGTTACATGTTTGCTTGCTTCTATCTTTATTCAGTTTGCCTTTAGTCTCTTCCATGCCATCAATCTATTTTCTATCACCGTTACCACTTATAATTATCCATACCACTTGTATTTCACTATCTCTTCACCGAACTAGTGCACCTATACACCTGACAAGTGTATTGGGCGTGTTGGGGACACAAGAGACTTCTTGTATCTTGATTGCACGATTGCTTGAGAGGGGATACCTTTGACCACTTCCTCCCTGAGTTCGATAAACCTTGGGTGATCCACTTAAGGGAAAACTTGCTGCTGTTCTACAAACCTCTACACTTGGAGGCCCAACAACTATCTACAAGAATATAAGTGCGTAGACATGAGTTGCTGCTTCAGAAGCAGCGCAGGAAGCGGTTTGGATGAAGGAGTTCATAACGGAACTAGGTGTGGTTCCTAGCGCATTGGACCGAATGGTGATCTATTGTGACAACAATGGAGCCATAGCCAACGCCAAGGAACCAAGGTCTCACAAGAATTCCAAGCATATTAAGCGCTGGTTTCACTCCATCCACGAGCATGTCAAGGATGGATATAAAGATTTGTAAAGTGCACACAGACCTAAATGTAGAAGATCCGTTGACTAAATTTATCCCTAGGGAAAAACATGATCTACACCAAAACTCCATGGGTGTTAGATTTATCACTATGTAAACTAGATTATTGTCTCTAGTGCAAGTGGGAGACTGAAGGAAATATGCCTTGAGAGGCAATAATAAAGTTGTTATTATGTATTCCTTGTATATGATAGATGTTTATTTTGCATGCTATAATTGTATTGATAGGAAATGTCAATACATGTGTGTTTAATAAACAAAAAGGGTTCCTAGTTATGCCTCTCTTATAGACTAGCTCGTTGATTAACAAGATGATCAAAGTTTCCTGATCATGGACATTGGATGTTGTTAATAACATCATACGAAGTAATCCTAGTCACAGCATTTGTGAAATTATGTGATGACCATTCATCCGAAGTATAGCATTACGATCAAAGTCATTATGTTTATATTGCTATAACATCATACGAAGTAATCTTAGTCCTTAGACCATGAGATCATGTTAATTGCTAACACCGGAAGAGTATCTTGATAACATCAAACGTCACACCGTAACAGGGTGACTATAAAAGGTGGGTTCAGTGCTATGAAGGTGTTATGTTGAGGCTCATGGATTAAGAGTGGAATTTGTCAATCCTGATGACGGATAGATATACTCTGGGCCCTCTCGGTGATATCACATTAAGATAGCTTGCAAGCAAGTGATGAGATCACTAGAATGTTATATCATGGGAACGAGAAAAAAGTGCATGTCGGTAACGAGATCAAACTAGGTATTTGGATACCGATAATCGAATCTCGGACATGTATTATATCATGAGACAAAGGGATTAAATTACTAGCGTTAAAGGTTCTCACGATCACAGAAGTCATCGTTGAATGTGCAGGAGTCAGTATGGATCTCCAGGTCCCGCTTCTGATTATTGATCTGAGAGAAGTCTCAATCATGTCTGCATTATTCGCGAACCGTAGGGTGACACACTTAAGGGTTGACGGACACCACTTAGGAGCACATATGTTTCAGACAAAAGGTTTGCAAACGCAGGAAATGTTTCGATAGAAACAGGAATTATTTCGGGTGAAATTGCAGAAAGTGGTTCTGCATGTGATATTGAAATGTTGCAAGGGGTTTTATGTGAATGTTTGTTAATTAAAGTAATTAACAAAATTCTGAATAAAATAAATAAAATATTTTTATTAATTGAGAGTGGCATTAAATTTGGTGGAAATTTAATGCATGTGAGTGGAACTTTGGGTGGAGCTTGAATTGATGTGAGTGGAGCTTCCACCACACGAATTAGGAAGAGGAGGGGTCTCCCTCCTTGGCCGCCGGCCATGGTAGGGGAGGAGTCCCCCCTCTCCTATAAAAGGCCCCCCTCTCCTCCCTCACAAAGCACACCTCCTCGTGAAGGATCTCTCTCCCCCTCTAGATATTCCCCCATGGTCTCGGATTATCGAGATACATGTTCCCGGTGGCCTTGCGTCTGGAAGGAGTTACTGCTTCCACTGATTCGCTGGAGCAAGGAGGTCGAAGTTGTCCGGTGGCTTGAACGTGTGTGCGAGGATGGATGCGCTGCTGATTTGCGGCGCTCGGACTTCCACACGATCTTGAGATCGGCAAGCGTACGACTACATCAACCACGAGTTCCTACTCGTTAACAAAACTCGTTGTCTTCGAGGGTAAGTTCTCCATGGATGCATGTCCACCCGTTGCTATGTATCTAGTAGATAGATCTTGGCGTATAGTTCTCATCGTAGGAAATTTTTTGTTTTCTATGCTGCGAACCCAACAGATGAACACTATAATAAGTTTTGTGAGTGGATGAAACCTTTATTCTTGCAAATTCCTTTGACTGATGCTATTAAATTGCCTCCTTATTCAAAGTATATGAAGCATATTGTCTCGAATAAAAGGAAGATCCCTAATGAAGAAATTTCTACCTTGCTTGCTAATTATTCCTTTAATGGTAAGGTTCCAAAGAAACTTGGAGACCCAAGGATTCCAATTATTCCGTGCTCTATTAAAAATAGTTATGTTAGAACTGCTTTGTGTGATTTGGGAGCTGGAGTTAGTGTTATGCTTTTTTCTCTCTATAAGATACTTCAACTGGAAAAACTGATATATCTTTGCAAATGGCCGATAAATCTACTACTATTCCTGTTGGTATATGTGAGGATGTACCTGTTCAAGTGGCTCATAATTGCTTGATATTAACTGATTTTGTTGTGCTTGAAATGCCTGAAGATGATAATATGTCTATTATTCTTGGGAGACCTTTTCTTAATACTGCAGGAGCTGTTATTAATTGTAATCAAGGAAAGGTTGACTTTCAATGTTAATGACAAGGAGAACACTGTCTATTTCCCCAAGAAGATTGATATGACTTATGGTTTAAATTCAATTGAACATGTTGAGGGCATTCAAGTTAGAGAAATATATTGTCCCATACCAAAATAAAAATTTGAAATTATTATGATTGGGACCATTGCTATCAAGGTTGAGGTAATATAATCATTAGTGAAATACAAAGTTTTGTTTCATATAAAATTGTTTTGGTAACAAGACCTGATCAACCTTGTTAACAAAAGGATTTCATTGAACAAAATAATGTTTTCACCATGATTATCTCCGCTTACTTCTATTCTATCCATTTTAGTTTTTGCTTTTGTTTAGTTTTCTTTTTTGTTGTTAGTCGCTTGCATGTTAGAGTGTCTTAGAACTTCTGATGTTTTAGCCTTGTTTTGCCATTGCATCATTCCAGAAACTTTTTTCTGTCAGAAAATCATTCATCTGTACCTGAAAATTGCTCAAAAATAAAGTGTCTCGAAAAATTCCAGAAAATTCATATTAAATTTTTACGTGAGGAGAAGTACCTGGAAGGCACCAGGGGGGCCCACCAGGCAGACACACCACCTGGTGGCGCGGCCAGCCCAGGGGCGTGCCTGGCCATGGTGTGGTCCACCCCTGGCCCTCCACTCACTCTCTCACTTCCCACTTTCTTCTCTCTCCCGAGAAAACACCAGTTCATTGCTCGAAATCGCGTTCTTGCTGTTCTTGCCCTCGATTTTTCGATCTCCTTGCTCAGCCCATCGTTGCTGCTGAATTTTGGAGCATTTGTTCTCTAGTATGTGACTCCTCCGCTTGTCCAAGTAGATTTGTGTTTAGTGGTTTATATCTTGAGTATTTTGCTGTTGTAGGTGACAGGTTATGAGAGCTTGTAAGCTTGTTCAATGCTTAGAGATATAGTTTTGATGCATGTTTAGGCCCCTACAAGTCCCTATGAGTAGTGCCCTCCATTATATATTCACTTTGCAATCACTTGTGCAATAGATGTTTAAATTTCAGAATATCAAAGATGAACAACCACACCTTTGGAGAAATTTTTGAGAGGGATGCACCTAGGAAGTCAAGGCCCTCAAGATCAGCCTCTCATTTTAGGCCTTCATACAACGAAGATCTCATTGCACCTCACTTTGGTAATGAAGGAGATGATGGGGATGCTCACCCATCTACTTTTCCTTGTTATACCTTCTTGCAAGCTGCAGGGATTCTTGATGATTTCTTGCTACTGATTCAGAGGGTTGGTTTGACCTCATACATGCAAGATGAGAGTGAGCAATACGCTATGCTCACCAAAACTTTTGTTGAGAGTTTCGTTTTCACTAACACCCCCTATCAGTCAACTGTTTCTTTCAGAATTTATAATATGCCCTTTACCATGCCATTGGAAAGATTTTGCAGTATTATAGGTGTAGGCATGACAGGGAACGTAAATAATATTCAAGGGCGACCCACTAATTTGCCGGAGCTCTATCGAGGTGTGACCAATGACGATGACCGCGTAGCTCAGCGCGGGAAGATAAGAAACATCCAACTCCCTGCTCTTAGATACTTTGCCTATTATCTTGCTACTAGCATTCTCGGTAGGGAGAATACGAGTAATATCTCCAATTATCATTTAGCCTTCCTCGTTGCTGCGCTTAACAATGATACTCGGTACAATCTTGTCTCTCTTATTGCTCGCTGCCTAGCTGCTAGGGGGCCTATTTATGGGGGCATCATCGCTTCACGTATGGTTAGTGCATTAGAGCTTTCGGTGGATCCCAATGATACTATATTGGCACCACAAAGGCTTGACCTTTCTGCCATGAAAACACATCACTTTGTCACTTCTGAATCTGATATGGACAGTATAGTATACAAGATGTTGTTTACTGACGGGGATGAAAGGGAGATTCCTTTGCCGCAATCTACTTTGTTCAGTGAGCACAGGAGGCCATGGTCGCGCTCCAAGGAGGAGGTGGACGAGCATCTCCGTCTGCTTGGTTTCCACAGGCAGCACTAGGAGGATGTGCCCTCCTACGATTACTCTGCGCACTACGGTGGGGTGTCCTCGAGCTCGCACCAGGACGAGGGTACCTCCTCACCGTACTACGGAGGCGCTCCATCTTGGCCAGCTTGGGTTGTCACCCACTTAGGCCAAAAGCCTAGGCTTGGGGGGAGGTACACTGACATCGCACTCATCTCCATATCATGTTTCGTCGGTACTTTATATATTCATGTTTTGTTCTTTTTTTAGTTTTTGTTCTTTCTTTGTTTTCGCTTTCTAAAACACAAAAAGACCAAAAATATTTCTGTTGTTTCTCTCTGTTTGCTTCTTCTTCTATTTGCCTTGGTGTGATTTTCCCTTTTTGCTTTGTTTGAACTATTCGAAAAAACCAAAAAGATTTTGCTTTGCTTGTTCTTCCTTTTTGGTTCTTGTTTAAAAAATCGAAAACACCAAAAATATTTGTTGTTCTTCTTTGGTTTTGTGAGTTTGTTGCAGGGTTCAGCAGTCCTCAGTGGAATTTGGTTTCATGTTATTATTCAAGCCACACAAGTGAAGGGCAATAATAAGGATTAATGACGACTTGAGGTGTGGTAAGAGGCTGGTAACGAACTCTATTTGTTTTCATTATTGTACATATACTCATCATTGTGGGCATGCTTAGTCTGTTCATGTATGGTGTATGTTATTTATGGATGCTTAGTAGTTCTTGCTTTCATATGATTAGTTGCAGCTTGCTAATAGTTTGTAGCATGTCATATGAATGTTTGCTTGCATTACTCTATTCATAACTTGGTATGACACTGTGGTATCCTCCTCTGAGTGTTTCACTTGAATTGACTTGGCACATGCTCACGCATGCATATGGCTGAAATAATCAGTTAAGCCTCGATGAATTATTTTGCCTTGAGGGTCTTGAATCAGTTTCATGCCATGATTAGTCATGTTTTGTTGCAAGCATGATTATGACAGTTATTGCTCTCTCGGTTGTCGCTCCCTTGCTATTGCTAGCCTTCACTTACACTGAGTATGAGCTCTACTCGTATTTCCAATCCTCCAAAAACCAATATTGCCAAGAGTGTCCACCATACCTACCTATTAGCGTCATTTTTTGTTCCATGCATATTCAATGTGCCTTGTTTTCTTCCGAATAAAATGTTTGCTTGTTATGAGAAAGTTAGTTAGTAAAGCTCTCACGAACTTGATGGCACACTTTATTTCCTGCACTTAATAAACCTGAACCATTGTGACTGTCCATGAAAGTTATATGCTTGCAAATTATAGGCTGGGGATTAGCAGAATCGTGCTGTCACGGGGAACACTTTCAACACCTGTAAATATATACCCAGTTGATATCATGCTCTTTTGTTTGCGGATGTCGTCGGTGTGAAATAGAGCCTGTAAGTCCATGGATTATGTATGTGTGTTACAGAAATGCTTGAGCCGCCGGTCTAATCCATACCTAATCATGGTGGAAACCTGCAGCATAACCATAATGAGTATCTATGAAGCATTCTTCTTATAAAAAAAGAGATAACTATTGAGAAAAGAAAAAAAAAGATATGAGAAAAGAGGAAAGAGAGAAAAAAACACCATATTCCCATGTAAATAAGAAGATTGCTGAGATACTTATCGTCTGCTTGCTTGTCATTTTGATATGGGGATTCATCCGTATCATCGGGCAAGGGGTATCCCGTTGGCGATTCTCTATGATACGTACGTATTTACTATGACAAGAACTTACCGGTAACTAAAGTTGAGTAACATGAGGAGCGGCCCTCGTACTCAAGAGACATGAGATTTCCAGTTTATAGTCTGTTAAGCATATAACTCAAATTGGACCTCACTTTCACCTTAACCATATTAAAGATGCTCATGATAGGGGCAATGAGAGCTCAAAACTAATTAGTACCATACTTTCAGCAATTGGAAGCCTTTCAAACTATTCAAAACCTTTTTCATTTCCTTGTTGAGTCACCACCTATTCTATGAGCACTTTCTTGAGAGCATAATTTTCATTCTTAGTATAATGTGCTTGTCTCAATACTGGATTAATTGTGTTATGACTTTGATGCTTGTATCTTTGATATCTTTACTTCTAGTCTCCACCTGAACTTCAGAGGTGCCTTGGCATTCACAATCAAAGGCAAGCGAGATACCACTCTATCATACCTTGTTATGAGCATTGTAATGTTGCTTATGTTTATGTTTCATGCTACTTATTATTTTTGAGTTGGAATCTCTTCATGGTTTGCAATGACTATTAAGTAAACTTAGTTGCATACTCTTTATTATGAATTGCCTGAGTAGTTGATCATATGCTGAGAATATATATATACACCTTATGAAGCAAATGTGTTTGTGAAAGTTTCTTTTATCGCACTCAGTTTTCAACCGAATTGCTTGAGGACAAGCAATAAACTCAGCTTGGGGGGAGTTGATACGTCCAAAACGTATCTACTTTCCCAAACACTTTTGCTATTGTTTTTCCTCTAAACTTGTGTGAATTGGATGCAACTAACACGGACTGATGTTGTTTTCAGCAGAATTACCTTGGTGTCTAATTTTTGTGCAGAAAATCAATTATCAGGAAAAATCCTAGAAAATATGCCAAAAATCCTATTTTGCCAGAAGACTCACGGAGCCAGAATATGAGACGGAGTGGGGCCGGGGCTTGGCCACACCACCTAGCCACGCGGGCTAGGCTTGGCCGTGCCAGGGGGTGGTCTGGCCGCCCTAGACACTCCCTCGGTCTCCCTCTTCGCCTATAAGTTGCCTTCTGACCTAAAAACTTAGGGGGGGTCGACGTTTTTCCAAAAAGAGTTCCGCTCCGCCGCCACCACTAGATTCCACGATTCGGAACCAGAAACTCCGTTCTGGCACCCTACCGGGACGGGGAATTGGAGGTGATCATCGCCATCATCATCACCATCGCTTCTCCATCAACCATCCATGTTTCCCCCATCTATGAGTGAGTAATCTCCCGCTGTAGGCTATGGGGATGGTAGGGATTGGATGAGATCGTTCATTGTAATGGCATCAGATTGTTAGGGCATGGTGCCTAGTATCTACTATTAGTGCTTTTTGACTTTGTTGCAACTTGTTATGCTTAATGCTTGTCACTAGGGCCCGAGTGCCATGATTTCGGATCTGAACATGTTATTGATTCATTATGATAGTATTGTTTATGGTCTTATCTGCAAGTTGTATACACACGTTGTTGTCCGGAACCAATGGCCCCGAAGTGACAGAAATCGGGATAACCGGAGGGAATGGCTTTGATGTGAGGATCACATGTGTTCATGGAGTGTTAATGCTTTGCTCCGGTGCTCTATTAAAAGGAACACCTTAATTGCCAGTAGTTCCCTTTAGGCCCCGCTGCAAACGGGCTGGCAGGACAAAAGATGTTGTGCAAGTTCTCATTGCGAGCACGTATGACTATATATGGAACACATGCCTATGATTATTTAGTACTTGGATGCTTTATCTTATTTATCTGCAATTTCCCTATGTTATGATTGCCATGTGAATTGTCTTATCCATGCAACGCCCGTCCATCCATCCCTATGCCTACCGCGCTTTAATCCTACTATTTCCTACAATTGTTACTATTGTCTTTACTTTTACTACTTCTATTACTTTGCTATTCCTACTACAAAGCTGTTGCTACTGATAAACTGCTGTGAGCAAGATTGTTTCTAGGTGCAGCTGAATTGACAACTCAGTTGTTAAGGCTTATAAATATTCTTTGGCTCCCCTTGTGTCGAATCAATAAATTGGGTTTCACTTCCCTCGAAAATACTCCGATACACCCCCTATACTTGTGGGTCATCAGCTATCACAAGGAAAGTAAGCTCAGGTATAGAGATAACCAAGGCACGCGGAGACGAAGATGTATTCCCGTGTTCCCTTACATGAAGGTACGTCACGTTGGAGAGGTGTGGGATTCCACGAAGGATTTCCCAACGCCACGAAGGCTCACCTTCTTCTCCGAGTCTAACCCACGAAGGAATAGGCCCTTTCCTTATGGCTAGCTTTTCCTCCACTTCGGAGATGGCAAGCTCCACAACCACTTCACAAGATCCACGAAGGAGAATCCCGGGTCTCTTCACAATCTTCCACGAAGAGGACACCACGGTACCAACCGCCAAGCCAACTAGGAGGTTACCCTCCAAGAGTAACAAGCTCACGGTCTCTCACTCGAACAAATCGTAATGGAGAGCTCAACACTTATACAAGAATGCAAAGCAAGAACACCAAGGGGGTTCAAACCCCTCACTCTCAAATCCCACCAAAGCAACAAGTGCTAGGGAGGAATTAGAGAGGAAGAACAATGGTGGAAGTCAACCAATGACTTCAAGATCTAGATCCAATGGGTCCTCCTCACTTAGAGGAGGAATTGATTGGTGGGGATTGTAGATCTAGATCTCCTCTTCAAAAGCCCTAAAAAAATATGCAAGAATCATAGGAGAGGAAGCTAGCTCTAAGGGGTCAACAATGGTGGTCAAAAACATGCTCAAGAACCCTAGAAGTTTGGGGAAGAAGCCCTCCTTTTATACCCCTTCAAGGGGGATAACCGTTGGAGAAAAAATGAGCTGGACGGACACGTTCCAGCGGGGATACTTGCCGGAAATTTCGGCCCTACAACCGGCGCCGCCGGAATTCCCGCGGGAATGAAAACATGCACACGAAAACGGCGATAACTTTTACGTCCGGACTCGGATTTTAGCAAACTTGGGCTTTTTTAAAAGATAAGAACAAGATCTATATATTAGAGAGTAGAAAACCAAATAAAGCGAAATAGGTAAAGAACCAAACAAGGTGAGGTACTAAACCTCCCTAACAACGAACTGGTAAAACCTCTAAACTCGAAAACGCAATAGAAGATGTATAGAAATTCCGTTTTCGATGAACTTGGGCTTGTTGAAGTGTCGTCGGATTGATGAAAAGTATGTCATGAGGGGGCCCTCGAGGCGCGCGGAAGAGAGGGGTGTGAGATGTACGGTGTTCCGGGACGGTGAGCACACAAGTTTACCCAGGTTCAAATCCGCCGACTTTGGACGGATCCTACTCCTGCTAGCAATCCAGTAATACGGCAGAGCCGGAATATGGGTTACAAGGGTTCGCTTGTGCGAGTTGAGATTGTAGACTACTGAGTGTGCCCTAAAGGCTCTCCCTAGGACGTCTTATATAGATATCTAGCCTAGGGTTTACAGGAGAGATCTATCCGGCTACGACTAAGAGTCGGTTACAGAGTACATCTTGAACTACAAGTAACACTATTGGCCTAAGTCGATAAGTCTTCTGGCCTTCCTGTTGCCGGATTGGACTCCATCTCTTCTCCTTGACTGGGCTGCCCGTGAAGCAAAGCTCTAACCTGAAGTAGGCCACCCTGGTCAGTGAGGAACTGTGAGGATACCCGGAAAGTATATCCCCAACAGCAGCCCCCGGAAGCGTCCAAGATCCAAAGTCGGATTCATCACCGTCTAGCTTGATCTTTGGCTTGCAGAATCTTGAAGGGTTCTTGAAACTTCAAAACAAAAAATACGATCCGGGTCTTAAAAATAAGTCGAACCTATCAACATGTTACTCGAATTTTCCAGCTTGATATTTTAAACTAAGCCAGAACTTGGTCTCTGACGTCATCTGACACTGGTCATGGTCAAGTCACGTCATCTGACAAACATCCTGTCAGCACGACCGTTGGTGGGTCTGTTGTTCGCGGAACCGAGGCGCCGTTTCAATGCGTACACGGAGATCGAGGTGACATAATCATCACATGGGTCCTTCCCAGTTCCTTCCACGACACGTGGCGTTTACACAGTGTTGTTTGCACAAATCTTGGCATGGTTAGGTGGTTATAAGGGGTGAGGATTCTCTTTCTCCCATATTCACCTGTTCCCCTTGTTGTTTCTTCTCCTCCACTTCTCCCTCGCACACAGAGCTCTCATGTCTCCCAGATTCCTAGCGCCGCCCCTCTAAGGTCACCAACGCACCGGAGAAATGGCTTCCTCTTCATCATTCGGCTTGGCAGCGGCAGCGGCAGCGGCGACGGCAGCGGCAGAGAAGGAGAGCAACCGGGGGGTTTGGATCCCATGTCTCCTCGATGACGAGAAGCTCCGTGGCGTGGAGAATGAAGGTCTCCTCCAAGCTGACGACCGACGGAGCGGTTTCGGTGAAACCATCCCCAACCCGCACGCCGACGAGCGGGTATACTTCGGCAACCACCTCGATAGAGGTTTGTATTTCCCTCCCTCGGAATTATTTTCTGAGGTGATTGATCACTATGGCGTTCAGCTTCACCATCTTCCCCCGAACTCCATTTTAGAGATGAGTTCTTACGCAGCTTTGTGCGAGGGGTTTCTCGGCATTAGGCCGAGTCTCACTTTGTTCCGGTATTATTTTCATGTCCGGAGAAACTCCATAACTGCCGGTAATCCTTATATTACCGGCACTATTAGCCTTTCAGATAGACGCGAGCATAGTTATCCTCGCATTTTAGCTACTGAGTCGGTCAACAATGGCCAGCCACTTTCTTTTACCATAAGGATATTCCTGCTCCCGGCAAAGCTACTGCTTTGTCAGCTTTCATCGACGGAGCTGCCACGGCCCAACCGTCTTGGGATGAGGCCCCTCCGACTCTCAGTGACGATCTGATCCTCGCCAAGAGGTAGATCGAATACCTGATAAAACATAAGGGCCTGCGAGGGTCCGACTTAGTCCAGTGCTGGGTGGCACGCCGAATCCAGCCTCTCTAGTACCACGACAACCGTCTGATGCATTCCATCACGGCGTCGAAGAATGACTCCCTCCGCATAAGTCCCATGGCTTTGAAGCCACATGATTACATAAGCCAAATCAAATGGTTGATCAAGGAGCGGATCGACAGAAAGATTCCGGACTTATCTTTGGACATGCACACAGTGGAAGACCCTATAGTGTCGGTAAACTTTTAACTGTAAACCCTTTTTATGTGTTTCATATTTTAGTTATTTCGCAATATTAAGATATTATCTTCTTTTCAGCTTGCCGAACTCCCCAAATCAGAACTGGCTCCTATCGAGGGATATCCTCTGGAGTTTTCTCAGGAGGAGGAACTGGTTCCACTACTGGACGTTGTGCCCAGGAAGCGCAAGGCTCTGACAGTGGGCTGTCGGCACAAAGGAAGTGCCAGCCGTAAAGAGGTAACTTTCAACACAACTTCCGTCTTTGTACTTTACTCGTTTTTTCTTCCGAGATGTAATGTTTTCTACTCTATCACATTCTCAGAGCTAAGCAGGTCATCAAGGGTAAGGGGAAGGGAACTTCTTTGAAACCCCTGCGGTAGACGAAGCTGACTATGGCTTCTCCTGCCGTGGCTCCTCCGACTCCTGCCCCACAACCTTCTGTAACGCCAGTGATCACTCCATCACCGGTTGTCGCAGAAGATCTGGCTCCTTCAACGGAGCCATCGACCCTTGAGTCGCAAACTGATGCCACCATGGGTGGCTCAGGATTAGATAAGGGTGAACCCTCTTTGGGTAATGATCCCTCGGTAGAGACCTTCGCCGAAAACCTCCTGAACAATCCGGGACTTGCCAAATTTGGCTTGTCTCGGAAATCTACGGAGGAGATCCAGCGGCTGGCCCAGTAATGCCTGGAGAGCCTTAATCTCTCTGCCGAAGAAGTAGCATAAGAAGCGGAGGACATCAAGTTCTCCGACCTTCTTGAACAAGTCCGCCTTCGCGACGAGGGACTAAGAGCTGGTGTGCTTCCACCACCTCTGGTTATTCCACTCACCCTCACCGAGAAGGTTACCACCGAGGTGAACATGTGCCTGAGCAAGCTCACATATGAACATCATGTAAGTCGGAATTCCAGCTCATGTTTTTCTTTACTGTACTTTATATCATATCCTCTAGCCCCCAAGCATGAAGTAGGATATACAATCCGGGTTTATGCTTCCTTAGGATGCCAAAGAATGAACTAGTGTAGCCCGAAGGCTCGTGCTGATATTAGTAACAATATTAGCCCGAGTCTTCAGTAGACTTCTGACTCTGGGTATTCTGACTTATAGAAAGTTAATTCATATAACCAGGATTTGTTGAAGAATATCTGCAACAAGCGGAGAGAGATCAAAGCTCTCCGACTTGAAAATGCTGAGCTGAAGGTTTCCAAAGATGAGGCCGAAGGTAAACATTCCGAGACTCAAAGCTTTGTCTTGATTTTCATAGTCGAATATTTTTTACTGAACTGTTTGTTCTTTTGTCTTACAACACTGGTAAAACAGTCATGTGCTATGATCGAAGAGGTTGAGAACCTCAAAACCCTGGTGGTGGAGAATAAAGAACTTCGCCAAGAGCTTGATAAGCTCAAGGCAGATCATGAGAAGAGCATCGCTCAAATTCTTGAATCCACCTCCATGGCCACTGATGAACGTGATCGTAAGATTGCGGTTCAAGATCAGAGAATATCAGATCTCAATAATGAGCTTTGCAGAGAGAAGGATCTTTCTGAGGCGCTCCGGGCTGAACTCCAGAGTCTTCGAGAAGAGAAGACCAAAGTTGACGACGTCATCTTTGGTATGTTTCCATCTCTCTGACTTGTCTACATTCTTCGACTCTTTTAATGTCGGATTTACTTAACCGTTTTGTGTTATGTGTATAGGTCCTCTGAACTTGACGGACTCCATCTCTGCCGAGCCTCGCACCCACCGGCTTACCCAAGTTGGTGACCTGCTTCATGACTTCCACCAATCCATTGAGGATATTGGCGAAGCTCTCAAAGTTCCGGACATGCATAGCATGTCCGACTTTCAGGTGCGGGACAAAGCAAAGGATATGCCGCAACTTGTCTAGGACTGGAACATGTCCTACGCGCGATCCATGGCGCATGACGCTCTCACCATGGTCATGAGCCACCATGGAAGCATGGAGATATGGCAAGTGACCAGAGGGTATTCTATGGTGGATGAAGACGGACAGGAGCAAGACATCAAGGCCATTATGGACTCATGTGCCGGATATGGATGTCACGTAGCTGACTTAACCAGCTACGGCACTCCCTTCTTCACCCGCGTGGACACACCGCCTCCGCCTCCGGAAGAAGCAGCTGAAGTTTCTGATGATGAACAGATCGTATCGGATCTGAACATCTCGGAACATTATCAAACCAAGACCGATGCATCCAGCGAGCCGGCAGCGCCTACTTCTTCTCCTGCATCATAGATCATCAGAAAACAAATGTGTTATTCTGGAAAACATTATGGATATGTAAATATGTAGCATGATACTTTTGGCTAGTGCTAAGTTTTAATCTATTCAGCACTTTTGGCTTTAAATTTTTGTGTGCCTGAAATGTTTACATAAGCACTTGTACTTTTTTGCCTATACTTATCGTTTATTTGGCATTCCGCCTCGTCCCTTTTGTGAGCTGGCTAAACCTTCTACACGGAAACTTTGCCGAGCCACGGAGCTCAATTGCTAAACTAGTGTAAACTCGGAAACAAAGCTGGCTTCCAGTACCAACAATTCACTACTCGGAAAATACCCGCATCCAGCAATCAGACAAATAACCAAAGTATAGACTATGAAATTTAGAGTTATACCCGAAGGTAGCATTTTTAGAATCAGAAATCTAAATCAGAATAAACATGAGCATAAGTACTTTCAAGTATTCTAGGATTTTCGACTGTGACATGATCATTCGGAAATAAGATGGCAAAAACTTCTCAGAAAAACTTGAGGCAACCAAAACTTTTATTTCTCACAGAACATGTACACATATATGATTACAAAGAAGGATAAACTAAGAATAAAAGGGACGTAGCTGAGCAATATTCCACGATCTGTCTAACTCATCCGGATTTGTACTGCCTCCAGCTCTCTTTCTCTTCTTAGTAGCAGGTCTTTCTTTGACTGGCCTCATATCAGTTAAGTAGTATGAACCATTGTGCAATACTCGACTAACTAAAAAGGGCCCTTCCCATACTGGGGAAAGTTTGTGCTTTCTTTGTTGCACGAGCCGGAGAACCAAATCGCCCTTATTAAAAGACCGGTTTCTGACTCTCTGACTATGATACTTGCGTAACTTCTGCTGATAGGCTGTTGATCTCATTTTAGCAACGCCGCAAACATCTTCGACTAAGTCGAGATCATTTTGTCGAGAAATCTCGGCATCTTCTTCGATATACGTGGCCACTCTAGGAGAAGTGTGAATCAAATCACTAGGAAGAACTGCTTCTGTGCCATAGACTAAGAAGAAAGGTGTGTATCCGGTTGACCTATTCGGAGTTGCTCGTAAACTCCATATTACAGAGGGTAATTCCTCTGCCCAAGCCCCCGCAACACGTCGTAGTGGTGCTTTGAGTCTCGGTTTTAGGCCTTGTAGAATTAAACCATTTGCTCTTTCAACCTGTCCATTAGCTTGTGGATGTGCGACCGACGCAATGTCAAGCTGAAAATTGTGTTCATTGCAGAACTCGGCAAGCTTTCCCATAGAAAAATTACTCCTGTTGTCCATGATAATACTGTGCGGATAACCATACCGGATTATAACATCCTCGACAAATATTTTGGCTGTTGCTCCATCACAACTGGTGACAGGTTTAGCCTCAATCCATTTGGTGAACTTATCCACCATCACTAAGAGGTGAGTAAATCCACTTGGAGCTCGTTTAAACAACCCTACCATGTCAAGCCCCCAGACCGCGAAAGGCCATGTTATAGGTATTGTTCGCAGCTGATCAGCTGGAACATGAGCTTGTTTGGCGTACTTTTGGTAGCCCTTGCACGTCTTGACCAGCCGTTCAGCATCTGCCTTGGCTGTAAGCCAGAAAAATCCGTGTCTGAAAGCTTTTACCACTAAAGATTTGGCTGCAGCATGGTGACCGCACTCGCATTCGTGGATTTCTCTTAAGATTTCCACTCCTTCTTCCGGAGATACGTAGTGCTGAAAGACCCCAGACACACTCCGCTTATAGAGCTCACCTTTAACTATAGTGTAGGTTTTTGCTCGTCGGACGATCTGCCGGCTCAGCACCTCGTCTTTGGGTAATTTGCCATCTACCAGATAATTGAGGTAGGGTTGAGTCCAGCTTGGAATTACAACCAGAACTGCTATCAAAGGTGAGTCGGATTTGGTCGGATATTCCTCATCCACTCCCATTTTTGAGGGAACTTTGAGGTGCTCCAAGAAAGCGCCATCCGGGACCTCTTTCCGTGTAGAGCCTATCCGAGATAAGGCATCTGCTTCCTCATTTTCTGCTCGAGGGATGTGTTGAACCTCAAACCCTTTGAATGATTTAGATAAATCATCCACGATAGCTTTATATGCTACCATGTGTTTATTTGCATTACAAATATCCGACACTTGCTGAGCAACAAGATCCGAATCTCCGTAACAATCGTTGGATGCCGATATCCTTAGCAATTCGGATTCCATGTAGCAGTGCTTCATACTCGGCAATATTATTTGTCACTATGAAGTGGATCTGCAACACGAACAGAAGTTTATCTCCTTGGGGTGATTTGAGCACCACGCCAGCCCCGAGCCCCCACGAGTCTTAGACCCATTAAAGTATAGGGTCCAATATTCCGACTCAGGGAGGGTCATATTCTCCTTTGTCTCTATCCAATGAGCAACAAAGTCGGCAAGGATTTGGGATTTAATTGATGTCCGAGGTTTGTACTCAATATCGAAAGCTGAGAGCTCTATGCCCCATTTGGCGACGCTTCCTGTGGCATCACTGTTGTTGATTATATCTCTCATGGGAGCTGTGCTCACCACGGTAATTGGATGCTCCTAGAAATAGTGTTGTAGCTTACGAGATACTAGGAAAACACCGTAAGCTAATTTTTGATAATGCGGATACCGCTGTTTTGATTCTGATAAGACCTCGCTGACAAAATAAGTTGGACGCTGCACCAAGTGTTCTTGATTTTCCTCCAGTCTCTCCACTACCATGACGATACTGACGACCTTGTTGGTCGTAGCAAGATAAAGCAACATTGGTTCCTGAGGTTCCGGTGCAGCGAGGATAGGAGCAGATGAGAGTAATTTCTTCAAGTCTTGTAGTGCAGCTTCAGCTTCGTCGGTCCACACAAAATCCTTGGTCTTTTCTAGGAGTTTGTATAATGGTGCGGCTCTTTCACCAAGCCGGCTTACAAACCGACTGACTACAGTGATGCAACCAGTTAGTCTTTGTACGTCCTTCAGGCGAGTTGGCCTGGAAATATTGAGTATAGTCTTGATTTTGTCTCGGTTCACCTCTATGCCTCTTTGTGACACGATGAAACCTAACAATTTTCCGGCTGGAATTCCAAAGAAGCATTTCTTCGGATTAAGCATGGTGTTGTATTTTCGTAGATTGGCGAACGTTTCCTCCAAGTCGGAAATCAATGTTTCCTTCTTTTTGGACATCACCGCAATATCATCCACATATGCATGTACATTGCGTCCGATTTGATCATGGAGGCAACGTTTCATTGTGCGTTGGTACGACGCTCCTGTGTTCTTCAGCCCAAAAGGCATTGTAACAAAACAGAAGGTTCCAAAAGGGGTTATGAATGAAGTTTTGACTTTGTCAGATTCCTTCATCCGAATTTGGTGATAACCGGAATATGCATCGAGAAAACAGAGGAGTTCCGAGCCTGCCATAGAATCGATAACTTGATCAATCCTAGGCAGAGCGAACGGATCTTTGGGACAAGCCTTTGTTCAAGGCAGTATAATCAACACACATCCTTAAATCAGTGGTGTCCTTTTTAGGGACCATTACAGGATTGGCCGACCACTCCGTGTGGATGACCTCTTCTATGAATCCGGCTAACTCGAGCCGTGCTAGTTCCTTAGCTATTGCCTTACGCTTTTCATCGCCAAAACGTCATAAGGACTGTTTGACGGGTTTAGCGTTCGGGTTTACATTTAAAGAGTGCTCGGCAAGTTCCCTAGGTACTCCGGTCATGTCAGATGGCTGCCATGCGAAGATATCTTGATTTGCTTTGAGGAACTTGACGAGCGCGCTTTCCTATGCGCTATCTAGGCCTACGCCTATCTGGGTCACCTTGGAGGGGTCATCATCCCTCAACGGCGTCTTCTTCGTATCTTCTGATGCCTTGAACTCCGGATTTGGCTTTGTCACCTCCTTCTTCGTTGCAGGCATCTCGGACGGATCTATGCTCTTCTTGATCTCCTGGTACTCCTAGGCGTGCAGCACGGCTTCAACAAAGGCGGCATTTCCATCCTCGCACTCTCACACTTTCTTCGGGTCTCCCCTAATGGTGATCACGCAGTTGGGACCTGGAATTTTCATCATATTGTAAATGTAACACAGACGAGCCATAAAAGCCCAGTAAGCCGGACGTCCGAATATAGCGTGGTACGCGCTCTTGAATGGGACCACTTCGAAGGAAAGTGCCTCCATCCGATAATTCTTTGGAGTTCCAAAGGTAACATCCAAAGTGATTTCTCCCAGGGAATTAGCTTGTCTTCCTAGGACAACTTCGTGAAAGATCACAAAGCTATGGTTCAGCTGGGTCTCCGAGATCTTCATCCGGCGTAGCGCTTCGACATACAGAATATTAATACTGCTGCCACCGTCCATGAGAGTCTTGGAGAAACCATAACCGTCAATAAGTGGATTGACGATTAAGGCGTATTTTCCTCGCCTGTGTAGCTTAGGCGGATGATCAGCACGGTCAAACGTGATTGCCACCTCTGACCAGACCAAGAATTGGGGGATAGCCGGAACTGTTGCATTGAGCTCATGTATAACTGCTTTTTTGACCTTTGCTGGTTGAGATCCGAGGAAGGTGACGTAAGTGTCTTTCTTGGTCGGAAATTTTTTCTTCCCTTCCAGCTTGGGATTTGAAGCATCGACTTCCTCCATGTCGGAATCTTCCTTGGTCTCTTTATCCTTTTCGGGATTCTTCTTTCCCTTCTTCCGCCTAGCTTTGTAGCCAGCAGTATCATCTCTCTTAATGTCGTCGTTGAAACGACACTCGACGTTTGTGTGGGACGAGCCCCCATTGGCGTCTAAGTGATGCACACATGGGTTATTGGCAATATCGGTCCAAGAGTAGATTTTGTCTGGTTACTGGTCTCCTCTACCTTGAACTCTCGAAGTCCCACGACCGCGTCTGTAGCCTCCGCCACGTCCTCCTTGTCCTCCAGAATCGAAAGTAGCAGTAACCACTGCCGTTTCCACATTAGATTTTTCTTCCGAGGTGTTTTTGCGCTTCTGAGCTTGTTGCTTTGGTTGTTTTGCCGACTATGGCACAGCCAGGGCGTTGAGTAGTCCCTCTGTGTCATCGTCAGCATCTGCATACTTGCTTGCTGTTTCTATCATCTCTCCCAAATCAGTGACTTTGTCGCATTTCAAGTGATGACGTAGTAAACCAATTGGGAGACCTGCAATGAAAGATTCAATCACAGTTTGGTCATTTACTCCTTCACATGAGTTTTTGGTGTCGATCCATCGTCTGAGATAATCCCGGCAAGTTTCTCTGGCTTTCTGGGTGCAATGCTGTAGGTCTCCGACCGTATAGGGCCTCCGGTATGTGCCTTCAAAATTCTGAAAGAACGCAGTTTGCATGTCATACCAGTTATGGATGGTGTTCTCCGGAAGTTCATTGAGCCATGATCTTGCCGTATTCTCCAACATGAGTGGGAGATATTGGGTTGCGACCAGGCTGTTTCTGCCCTTGGCGATGCAGCAAGCTTGGAAGAAATCATGTAGCCAAGTATCTGGCCGAGCAATGCTGTTGTAGGCTTGGATATGTCGTGAGATAGCAAATCCTTTCGGGAATATTGTAGCTCTTATGCATGGTCCGAAGCACTTTGGTTCCACGTATATATCATCATTTTGTAGCCCCGCACCTCTATATTGGACTTGATCCTGTGCCTTGCGTCGTTCAGGGATAGAGATCGTCCCGAGTGTCGGCTGTGGATACGGTGCCTTGGAGCCGGACTTTGGCTTCTACCACCACCTCCTCCACCACGATGCGCTCCTTGGCCTCCTTGGGAGCCGTTGTGATGGCTACTTGGCGGATAAGGTGGAGCAGCTGGGTTATTTCCGGCTGAACTCCGGCCTCCATCCAGAGCGTCATTATTCCGGTTCCGGGGAGGGTCTTCATTGTGATGAGCCCCCTGCCGACTTGTCTCGGCACTGTGTTCGTCGTTCCTTCGTCCGTCGTCCGGACGGCTAGCGTGCCTAGGAGGTGGCATTCTTTGTCGGTCCTCCTCCCGACGTTTCTCTTTATCATCGTCCCTGTGGTCTTTCGACTCTCACTAGGGCGGGATCCTCGGATTCAGTGCGGCAATTGCCTCTTGCTCTGCAACTGGGTTAACATTACGCCAGTCACGGGCAGCTTTGTGGTGCTGCCCCGAAGATCCGGTTCTTGAGTAATTGTCTTCCCGACGGTCGGAATGGTGGTGCTATTTCGGAACGCGCCGGGGTCTTACGTCAGCCCATGCCGGATCTGTGCGACAATGGTTGGAATCATAGACCAGCTTTTGACTTCTGGACATGGCGACCTTTTGCTGCTCCAGTCCCTTGTTGAGTAATTTGATGCCCAACCGGATCTGCTCCAGGCCTAGATTAGCCGATAGGATTTCTCGGGCCACAACGGTGTTCTAAACTGGTGTTGGATACACCCAATCCGCTTTGCTGTCCTTCCGAGGTATCCCCATCTCTCCTCCGAAGAGGACTTTGTGGATCTGCGGGAATTGGTTGTCATTAGCATGATGCTTCCTGGTCTTCTGATGTTGCCTGGAGTTGTACTTCTCCGCATATGCCATGCGTTTCTTTTCCTCCTCAATGTTTTTGGCTTCATCGAGGAGTACTTGACGATGCGCTTCCAGGGCCTGGGCCCTTTCGTCCAGCTCTTCAGTAGTAAGTTCTACAGCTGTAGGAATAGGTGTGGTTAATGCATCATCGATGAGTTTACGCACACCTTCAGTGATTACGTGTCCATCCACCGATTCTTGTTTTTTGGGCTCGTTTAGGATAAGTGCTCCATCTGAGTCTCCCTCATATTCCTCGGCAATCACCTCCTCTGTCGGAGGATCTTTTGTCGGCGTCTTGTTCTTCTTGTTCTTCTTCTTTGCCTTCTTGGCAACGCCGGTAGCAAAGACAGCTTTGGGCCCGTTTCCCGGAGCCAAGCTCTGATCGGTACTTTTGGCCATTTGGTTCTCGGGATCGACTCTGAGATCCATATTGTCCTGCGCTTTGGGAGAGTTTTCTCCAGATCCTTCGTCCATGTCTTCTCCTTCTGCTGCAGCCGTGGAGTTAAGATCCTCATCGTATTCCACGGAGAACTTTTGGAAATCTGCCGACGTCATCGACTCGTCTGAGGATGCGGGTACGTCGGTGTTTGTTGCGATCGCTTCAAGCACAGAGTCGGTGTTGTCTCCAGCATCGGCATCGCCGGATCCGGATCCCACATATCCGACGAAGTGGCTCTCGCGATTGGCCTCATCGAAACGTTTGATGGTCTCGAGAATTGCATCTATGCCTGAGTTTTGCATCATCATACGCCGCAACGTGTACCTCAGAAAAGGCTTGTACGTCCCGGCGTCGTCAGAGCCGGAACTGTAGTTGTTGTTATGCTCCTCCTGGATTTTGACTTCAGCGGGTGGGTTGATTTGGGATTCGGCCTCTCTAGGGAGATCCACTCCAGATTCAACTTGGACCGCCAGGTCTGCTTCAGGCTCGGATTTCTCCACTATCTCCACAACTGGTGCGGGCTGGGTGGGATTAAGGTTTTCTGAGATCCGGAACTCTGCCGCCTCCACGGACAAAGGGGATCCAGAGATTTCCTCTGCCTCTATCATCACCGCTGGGGTGGGTGGGACAGGGTCAGCAAAATCAATGTAAACATCGATCTCGCCAAAAGACATGATGGTGTAGGCAGTCACAGCCTCCCTAGCCAGAATCCAGGTCTCGTCGAGAACGATGAGAGGGATGTCGCTGGCGTAGAGGATGCGACCGACGGCGATAGTCTCACCGATTCCGATTCTTGCAGATTCCACTCAGAACGTAGATCCGAAGCTCCCCTGCCCCACGGTGGGCGCCAACCGTCGTCGGATTGATTGACAAGTACGCCATGAGGGGGTCCTCGAGGTGTGCGGAAGAGAGGGGTGTGAGACGTACGGTGTTCCGGGACGGTGAGCACACAAGTTTACCCAGGTTCGAATCCACCGGCTTTGGACGGATCCTACTCCTGCTAGCAATCCAGTAATACGGCACAGCCGGAATATGGGTTACAAGGGTTTGCCTGTGCGAGTTGAGATTGTACACTATTGAGGGTGACCTAAAGGGTCTCCCTAGGACGGCTTATATAGATATCCGGCCTAGGGTTTACAGGAGGGATCTATCCGGCTACGACTAAGAGTCGGTTACAGAGTACATCTTGAACTACAAGTAACACTATGGGACTAAGTCGGTAAGTCTTCTGGCCTTCCCGTAGCCGGATTGGACTCCGTCTCTTCTCCCTGACTGGGCCGCCCGTGAAGCAAAGCTCTAACCCGAAGTAGGCCACCCTGGTCAGTGAGGAACTGTGAGGATACCCGAAAAGTATATCCCCAACATGAAGAGCTAGCAATAAGCTCAAGAACCTCACGCAAAGAAACACCAAGAAGCAACAAAATAGGAAGAAGCACAGTATGCAAAGGATTGAGCTCCCTAAGACGATGTGATCAAGTTACCCAACCGGAAGCCCCTCTTGATAGTGCAACTATCTATCCTATAACCCGGTCTCCCAACAACCACCTTGAGACCGGTAAAAGGAAAACCTACAAGGTCATACCTTTGCCTTTGCGCATCCTGTTTGATCTTGATGACAATGCTTCAAGCTCCATCCAAGACGGAATGCATCACTTGATCATTATTGCTTCGTTTAGACTCATAATTTGCTCCCCCATACACCACTATGGGATAACTTCATTAAGACACGTCTTCACAACCTTGATGATGATCACGACTTGATGTCATCCTCTCATGGGCTATATGAGATCTTCACTTTTGAAGCATGCCCATGGAAATATACCTAACCAATATAGATAACACAAAGACACATGTACAATGGGTTAGTTCATGAAGCATAATTGACAAGCTTACCTTACCACAAGACATGTGGTACATTATTTATGCTTCACGTGCTGACCAAGCTTGAATCTAATCTTCACTCTTTGTATTGGTCAACCAAGTAGCTTCTCATGCTCCATCTCAATATCTTGAGGTACATAAGGAACTCTTCATTTGATTACATGCTCTAAATCTTAGTCAACCATAGCTCAACTAATGAGGCTATCATGACACCGACTTAGAGCCATAACTTGAATTCTTCTATTGAGACCACACTCTCAAGATCTTGATCATATCATATTCTTCTATTCAACTCGATGATCTTGATGCCAATACTCAAGGTATATCTTTATCTTCATGGCATCCATACTAGAATCCAACACATGGACTACAAGCATGACCTGGAATATTCCTTCATATAAAACTCAATAAAAACATTAGTCCATAGGGATTGTCATTAATCACCAAAACCACACATAGGGGCAATTACACTTTCAACCCCGAGGGTTGATCCAGGTATAAGGAGTATGAGTAATGACTAATCTGCAGGTTGGGAACCCCAGTGACAGAAGGGGTAGTACGGTTGTATGTGAGGGATTTACTTGGGATTAATGGTGACATCACTATGCATATCATTAGTTCTCTTTCTTCTATGGATGAGACTAGTAGGTTTTTGCTATAAGCGGTTGCGGAGGCAATAGCAATTATGGATGCACTGGTCACATATAATTTATCTTCCTCTAACAATTACATGTATACTTTATTTCTAACTTTTATTCCCATCAGATGTTTCGCACAGCTATAGGTGAAACCGAACACCCTAGGCCCTCTCTCTCCATCATCGACAACAATAAAAAGACGCAAACCCTTGGTCCGGTAAAAACACAAAAGGAATTCTAAAACACCCGAAGGTCCGTTAAAGTAACTTCACTACACATATGCTTCCCGAGGATTCGATAAACCTAGGTCTACTAGGGAAAAGAGCTATATTACATCCGTAATCCGGATCGAAGGTATCAACCCTTTTTTTGGCGCCATTATCGGGGAAGCAATTGCTACCCTGGTGAGGTTAGTAGGAACCCTGCTAGTTCTAATTCTTGTTTTTAATTTTGTTAGTTTGCTTTCAGTCTTTATTTTAAAAACCAAAAAAATTAGTTAGTCTTTAAATTCTCGCTTTTACTATTATAAGTCTCAGTTTAAAAAAACCCAAAAACATAGGAAA
This sequence comes from Avena eriantha, assembly GCA_910589775.1. Classification (NCBI taxonomy): domain Eukaryota; kingdom Viridiplantae; phylum Streptophyta; class Magnoliopsida; order Poales; family Poaceae; genus Avena; species Avena eriantha. The sequence continues at coordinate 425,044,903 of OU342745.1, forward strand.
TATGGCGGAAAAAAGCTTGGGGAGTTTGCTACTCCCAACAATGATTATTTGCGTACTCCTATTACTCAGCCAACAATTGCTGCTGATGACTATGAAATTAATCCCTATTATTTAAGTTTAGTTCAACATAATCAATTTGGAGGCTCTGCTATTGAGGACGTAGGTATGCACTTGAATACTTTCACTAAAATATGTGATATGATGCGCATAAAAGATGTTGACCATGATGCGGTCAAATTGCGTTTATTTCCTTTCTCTCTTAGAAGAAGAGCAAAAGAATGGTTGTTATATTTGCCTAAAAATACTATTACATCATGGGTGGAATGCACTTCTTTATTTATGACTAAATTTTTTCCACCCGCAAAGACTATGCAACTAAGATCTAATATTATTGATTTTAGACATGAAGAGCATGAGCCACTAGTGCTTGCATGTGAGAGGATGAAAGAATGCATGAGAAACTGTCCTAGTCATGGGATGGAAAACTGGTTAATTCTCCATTTATTTAATAATGCTCTTAACCCTGTGTCTAAGTCTATGCTTGATACTGCAGCTGGAGGAACATTTATGGGTAAACATATTACCGAAGCAAGGCAGCTGCTAGACAATATGCAAGACAACCATGCCCAATGGCATGTGGATAGATCAAACACAAAGAAGGTGAACTCTGTCTCACCACAAGAAAATGAAGAACTCAATGCTAAGCTGGATGAGCTCATACTAGTCGTAAAAGGTAAGGAAACCTAGGTAAGAGCTATCCTAGAAACAATTATTAATAAATAGACATCATAGCTCGTAAGATTATGTTTACCACTAGCAATAGTGTCTATACAACACTGAAAAGAGCTCCATCGTGATCCGTTGAAATGACACCATATAAGCCATGGTTTGGGATAAAAACTCGAATTGTCTTTTCTTAAATTTTGGTATGTTATGCATAAGTAAAATGTTTACAACCAAAGTCGGATAAGCACATCTTTGTAGGTTATCCCAAAGAATTTGTTGGGAATTTCTCCATAACACTGAGGACAAAAGAGTTTGTTACTTGGAACGTCAAGTTTCTTGAGAAGGAATTTTTCGTGAAAAGTTAAGTGGGAGGACAATAGAACTTTGATAAGGTTGTTGAACCTTAGCTATATGTGCTAAGTAGCGCAGCGCCGGAAAGTGTCCCAGTGATGGCCACAATGCTCATGGCTCTCGTGATTACAAAAGGTGTGATCTCGGAGATTAGAGTTCCTATAGAACCGTGTGGGTCGGTAAGAATCAAATAGTAAGATTTGATAAGCAAGTCGTTATTGTTTTGACAATGATGAACCGACTACATGCAAAGAAGCGATGATGGGCCCTGGCTCCATAAAATGACTAGAAGTCATGGAATCCGTGATAGTATCCATACACGAGAAATCAAGTTTCTGAACTTAGAAGACCCTCCGGAAAGGCGTGAAGCCTATCGGTCGTGTTTGGATCTATAAAGAAATAGACATGGATGTTTCAAATCTATGAAATAGTCGACATGTCGGAAAGAGTTTACGACAATGTTCAAGGAATTGACTATGATAAGATTTGATCTTTCATAACGATATTTAGTCTGGACGGATTAATGTAGCAACCACTACATATATTTTGGTATATGGTAGTTGAACAAACAAAACAAGTTCTTCTAATAGAATGGTTACCTAGGACGTGTACATGACACGATCCAAAGGGTTTTGTTAATTCAAAGGATGCTAAAAGAGTATGCAAACCTTCAATGGTTGAAGTGAGCATCGCGGAGTTGGAATCTTCAGAGACGTGAAGATGTTTGCATTTTGCAAGAAATTAAGTGGGAGCGCTAAGACATATTTCTAATACATTATGTGAAAGACATATTGTTGATTAGAAATAATGTATCTTTTATTGACACAGGTTAAGAATTTCATTTCGATGAAAGACTTAGGCATAACTCAAGAATTAGGCATCAATGTCTATATGGATAGATTGAGGCGCTAATATGGTTTTGCCAAATGTACATAGATAAGATGTTGAATGAGTTCAATATGGAAACAACAAGAAAGGTTCTTGACGCACGAAAAGGACTAAATCAAGATTCGAGTGTGTTGACACGAGATTCAAGTGTTTTGACACTTGGTGAAATCACAAGAATATTTTGATCAATCATTCTTTGAGATGTACACATCCAGATATGTCCTATGCTCTAAATGTTATGAGCATATACCAGAATGATTCATAAGATGATCATTGGACAATAGTAAAGATATTCTTATGAGAACTAAGAATATACCATGTATAAGTGACAAATAGTTAAAGGTAGTTCATTGTAAAGCGTTACATTGATACTAATTTTGTCACAAGATACAAATTAAATTTATCTCAATTTAAACTATGGGTGGCACAATGTAATGGAAAGGAAGTTCCATAACGGATTTGGTTGAGTACCAAAGTTAAAACATTGTAACAGATACGACAACAAAAGGCTAAGTATATGACTACTATTGTAGCAGTAAATGAGGGCATTTGCGTCAAGTAGTTTGTTATCAAACTAGGTGTGGTTCCTAGCAGGCTAATACTATGAAGATATATTGTGTGACAATAATATCAACATATTTTGAGCCGAAGGAACTAAAGGTCTCACCAAAGGACCAAATTTATACAATGCCATCTCATTGGAGAATGAGTAATGCGTAGAGACGCAAGGACATACAAATACACACGGACCTGGAAGTGTCAGATCCGAAGATTATGTTTACCACTAGCAATAGTGTCTATACAACACCAGAAAGCCATAGGTGTTGAATGCACAAGTTTTTAACTAGATTATTGACTCTAGTGCAAGTGGGAGACTGTTAGAGATATGCCCAAGAGGCAATAATAAAGTGGTTATTATTATATCTTTATGTTTATGATAAATGTTTACATCCCATGCTATAATTGTATTATTAGGAAACACTAATACATGTGTGTTTTGTAAACATGAGAGAGTCCCTAGTAAGCCTCTTGTTGAACTAGCTTGTTGATTAATTGATGATCATGGTTTCCTGATCATGGACATTAGGATGTGATTAATAACAAGGTTATGTCATTAGGAGAATGATATGATGGACACACACCCATAGTAAGCGTAGCATAAGATCAAGTCATTAAGTTCGTATTGATGTAAGCTTTTAAATGCATAGTAACCTAATCCTTCGACCATGAGGTTGTGTTAATCACCATCACCAGATGGGTACTTTGATGACATCAAACACCGCTTCGTAACTGGGTGGTCATAAAGGTGTCATTGGGTATTCTGAAAGTATGTGTTGAAGCGCATGGACCAAGATTGGGATTTGTCCATCCATATGACGGATAGATATGCTCTGGGCCCTCTCGGTGGAATGTCATCTAGTTAGCTTGCAAGCATGTGACTAGGTCACAAGGGATGACATATCACGGAACGAGTAAAGAGTATTTATCAGTAACGAGGTAGAACTAGGTATGGAGATGCTGACGATCAAACCTCGGATAAGTATAGTATCGCGTGACAAAGGGAATTGGTTTCGTATGTAAATGGTTCAATCGATCACGAAGTCATCGATGAGTATGTGGGAGCCATTATGGATCTCCAGGTCCCGCTGATGGTTATTGATAGGAGATGTGTCTCTGTCATGTCTGCATATTCACGAACCGTAGGGTGACACACTTAAGGTTCGAAGTTGTTTTAAGTAGATATGGAATATGCGTTGGAGACCGAATGTTGTTCGGAGTCTTGGATTGGATTCGGGACATCACGAGGAGATCCGGAATGGTCCGGAGAATAAGATTCATATATTGGGGATCATTTTCTGAGTTAGGAAATGTTCCGGAGTATTTGTATGAGGGTTCTAGAAGGTTTCGGAATGTTCCGGAAGGTTCTGGAAGGTTTCTTGGAGTTTGCTTGAAAACCAAGGAAGGGATCAAGGAGTCCTGGTGGGTCAAGACTAGGAGTCGTGGGGGAGGAGGACTCCTCCCCCCACTCCCCAATCCGCCGACCCTAGAGGGAGGGGAGTCCTACAAGGACTCCCCCTCCCATGGCGCCTCACCCCCTTTAAATAGAGGGGCAGGGGCGCCCCCTCCACCCCTTGCTCCATAACTCCCAATCTCTGTCGCCTCTCTCCTCCTCCTCCTTTCTTCTGCACAGGCATAGGCGAAGCCCTGCAGAATTCTCTACTCCACCACCACCACCACGCCGTCGTGCTGCTGGGATTCCGTGGAGAAGATCTACTACCTCCACTGCTCGCTGGAACGAGGAAAGGAAGGTCTGCTTCGACTCCGCACGTGTGACCGACTGCGGAAGCGCTGCCGAAACGCGGCGCCGGAAGGATCGTCCACTTGACCGACTACGGAAGCGCTGCCGGAACGCGACGCCGGAAGGATCGTCCACACGATCTTGAGATCGGCAAGTGATCGACTACATCAACCACGAGATCTAATCTCGTTAACGCTTTCGGATCTACGAGGGTTAGTTCCTATCTATCTCGTTGCACATGTCTAATAGATTAGATCTTGGCTTTTATCTAGATTAGATCTGGGTTTTGTTCGTTCTTGCGGTAGAATTTTTTTGTTTTCCATGCTACGAACCCATCAGAACGACCCATCTATATAGATGCCCCGTAACCTATAGAGAAAACCCTACCTCTCCCTCTCTCTCCCGACACCTGTAAGTGGCGGTCATCGAGGTCACCTAGCTAGGTGTTTCCTACATACTATCCCAAAGCGACATGGTGAATCTGTCGTGTAAAGGAACAACCGTTCGTCATCCTACTCTCCTCCCCGGCCAGATTTTTTCACGCCAATTACAGGAGGTGGCCCGGAGATGAGAATGAAGAAGAACCCCGCTCGCGTTGAGCGCATGTTCCCTTCGGCGGGTACAACCAGCTTACTCATTATCTAGGTTCATGTGACGAAGGAGGGCCGATACCGACGCATATGGATCTTCTGTACCATGGCGCCTTGATCCGTGGGTGGCGCTGTCGAAGAGGAACCACCCGGACCTGGGGACAATGACTCTGAAAGCTACAGATCTTTGTGTGACCGGCCATCGAGCCGATGGACTAGGATTACTGTAGGGTATGTTCATAGCAAGGGTTACTCTATGGCTTTTTTATAGCAAGGGTTACTCATTGTGTGACCGATCGTTTAGGTTATTGTGGTTTACTAAAGTTAAATTCTGTAAAAATTATGTGGTATTGTCACTAAATCAGAAGTCATTTTAAAACTAGGGTCAATTTATTGTGACTGTTATGTTTAGATAAATCTGTTTTGATTAAGTGGTCTTGCGACTAAGTCATATCTCATGTATACATAGGAGAGTCTATTTTAGTCACACTACATAATACATATAGTTGGACTTGTGTTCAGCTAGTATACGACACCTAACTAATATGCTCCCGACCTAAGTTGTTTCTACAACTAATAGGCTTAGGTGAGGACACTTTCGAATGAGATTTTGGTGAATTTGTTCTATTACTAATGTCAATAAACTAACATCATTCTTAAATTTTTATTGATTTGATTTCGATGATACTGTATAAAATGCCGAAGCGGGTGTTGGCTTCCATGCCAAGAAAGGTTAAGGTTCGCCAACCTAGGATGTAGCCTACCTAATAATATCTTATTGTCAAGATGTGGGCCAGCCCGTTCCTCAACCAAAGCCACCTCAAGTTGTAGGATTGAGAGAAGAAATTGTTAATTATTTCCATCCCTTTACCAAGGCAACGATGCATTTTCTTAGCATTTTTCTTCTCTCAAAATTTCGTGATGTTCTTACTTTTGACATGATTAGAATTTTCTTTTCTCGCAAAAAGTTGTGATGTTCCTACCCATAACATTGTAATCTGTGATATTATAGTATGAATGTAATGATGGTGGATGACATCTGTTGTAGTTTTTGCGCCTCTGCAGTCAGCATTTTAATGTAACGGGAAATATATTTCTCGGACACACAAAAATATCATAGTGCGAACGAGTGAAAGCAAACTAACCGAAACTGATGAGTTCCCCCTTAAGGAAACAGGCAGAAGAATAAAACTGTTGCCAAAAATACCTCTCATTGGTAACGGGTTTCTGCTCCGTGTCCATAGAAGCCTTCACATCAGTGATAAGTGTTTGACAACGAAACTTTTATTCGCTGCCGAAGGTTTTTTGACCCCAGACCATAGCGTCGCTCCGTAATAGTGCATGCTCACGAGGGTAGTGGCACCAAGTCTCTTATAGCTTGGAGAATGTGGTTATATGAGACGGCTCGACTCCAAAGCAAGTAAAGTTGATGCCTCATTTACGATTTTAAGTTTATAGCGAGCCAAGACGGTCTCGGCTCAAGTTTCTGCAAGACCGGCTCGGGTTTTTTCTACACAAAGATGGGAGAAGAAAGAGAAGAAATTTTGTACCAAAAAGAGAGAATGGATGTATTGCGCATAAGATGTTGCTAGAAACATTCCTAAAAAAGTGCTCACAACTATAGATACAACCACCGTGAAGTGGTATCATCATCTCATACAAAAAGGCCAAACCATCGAGAGGAATGCAGAGGGGTAGCACGAGCACAACCGGGGGGGGGGGGGTGGGGGGGAATCGCGGGGAAGATGGCACCATCGGACGAGATGTCGATGACAGAGAAGAGCAAAGAGGGGTGTTGGTAGAGAAAGATTGCTAGGGGGTGAGCGTTAGCTGCGGTAGGCGACAAAGGGAGGTGATAACCCTAGCTGCGCAGTGTGTCTCGTAGAAAACTGGTTCAGTGAGACGTCTCGGCTCGTTTCTACCCATAGATGGGATTTGTCCATCCATATGACGGATAGATATGCTCTGGGCCCTCTCGGTGGAATGTCATCTAGTTAGCTTGCAAGCATGTGACTAGGTCACAAGGGATGACATATCACGGAACAAGTAAAGAGTACTTATCAGTAACGAGGTAGAACTAGGTATGGAGATGCTGACGATCAAACCTCGGATAAGTATAGTATCGCGTGACAAAGGGAATTGGTTTCGTATGTAAATGGTTCAATCGATCACGAAGTTATCGTTGAGTATGTGGGAGCCATTATGGATCTCCAGGTCCCACTGATGGTTATTGATAGGAGATGTGTCTCTGTCATGTCTGCATATTCACGAACCATAGGGTGACACACTTAAGGGTCGAAGTTGTTTTAAGTAGATATGGAATATGCGTTGGAGACCGAATGTTGTTCGGAGTCTTGGATTGGATTCGGGACATCACGAGGAGATCCGGAATGGTCCGGAGAATAAGATTCATATATTGGGGATCATTTTCCGAGTTAGGAAATGTTCCGGAGTATTTCTATGAGGGTTCTAGAAGGTTTCGGAATGTTCCGGAAGGTTCTGGAAGGTTTCTTGGAGTTTGCTTGAAAACCAAGGAAGGGATCAAGGAGTCCTGGTGGGTCAAGACTAGGAGTCGTGGGGGAGGAGGACTCCTCCCCCCACTCCCCAATCCGCCGACCCTAGAGGGAGGGGAGTCCTACAAGGACTCCCCCTCCCATGGCGCCTCACCCCCTTTAAATAGAGGGGCAGGGGCGCCCCCTCCACCCCTTGCTCCATAACTCCCAATCTCTGCCGCCTCTCTCCTCCTCCTTTCTTCTGCACAGGCATAGGCGAAGCCCTGCAGAATTCTCTACTCCACCACCACCACCACGCCGTCGTGCTGCTGGGATTCCGTGGAGAAGATCTACTACCTCCGCTGCTCGCTGGAACGAGGAGAGGAAGGTCTGCTTCGACTCCGCACGTGTGACCGACTGCGGAAGCGCTGCCGAAATGCGGCGCCGGAAGGATCGTCCACTTGACCGACTGCGGAAGCGCTGCCGGAACGTGACGCCGGAAGGATCGTCCACACGATCTTGAGATCAGAAAGTGATCGACTACATCAACCACGAGATCTAATCTCGTTAACGCTTTCGGATCTACGAGGGTTAGTTCCTATCTATCTCGTTGCACATGTCTAATAGATTAGATCTTGGCTTTTATCTAGATTAGATCTGGGTTTTGTTCGTTCTTGCGGTAGAATTTTTTTGTTTTCCATGCTACGAACCCATCAGTGGTATCAGAGCCGTATCTATGCGTAGATCTGTTGCACGAGTAGAACACAATGTTTTTGTGGGCGTTGATGCTTTTGTTGTCGGTGTCTTAGCGTGTACTTTGCATCTTGCGGCATGGTGGGATGAAGCGGCTCGGGCTAACATTACATGTCATCGCACATGAGACTTGCTCCACGCTTGACGTGCAACTTGCTTTGCACAAGTGGCTTTGCGGGTGTCTGTCTCTCCCACCATAGTTAAGATTCAATTTACAATGAGCATCTGACAACACTTGTATCAACGTTGTGGTTCTTGTTCGTAGGTAAGATCAGTCTTATGCGAAAGCCCCAAACCACGTAAAACTTGCAAAGAAAATTAGAGGCGTCTAACTTGTTTTTGCAGGGGTTTTGTGATGTGATATGGCCATCATGTGATTATGATTGTATTTGATGTATGCAATGATCCTTGTTGTAATATGGCAACGGCAGGAGCCTAATGGTTGTCTTTAATTCTATTAATACCTGCGTGTCTATTCATCTTGTAATAGCTTTATTCCAAGTAGTTGTAATAGTTGCTAGTGATGATGGACAACCATGAAGCGGCGCCACTGACCTTGACGCAATGCTGGTGATGATGGAGATCATGTTCGTGCTTTGGAGATGGAGATCAAAGGCACAAGAAGAAAAGGCCATATCATATCACACTAATTATGAATTGCTTGTGATGTTAATCCTTTATGCATCTTGTATTGCTTGGATCGCGACGGTAGCATTATAAGATGATCCCTCTCACTAAATATCAAGTAATAAAGTGTTCGTCCTTAGTTGGCACCGTTGCTAAGACTCGTCGTTTCGAAGCATCTCGTGATGATCGGGTGTGATAGACTCTACGTGTGCATACAACGGGTGCAAGCCAGATTTGCACATGCGGAAACTAAGGTTAACCTTGACGAGCCTAGCATGTACAGACATGGTCTCGGAACACGGAATACCGAAAGGTAAAGCATGAGTCATATGGATGATATGATGAACATGTTGATTGTTCGCCTTTAAAGCTACATCATCTCACGTGATGATCGGACTTGGTGTAGTGGATTTGGTTCGTGTAATCACTAAAACAACTCGAGGGATGTTGTTTTGGGTGGGAGTTCGTTTGTAATTTGGATTAGTCGAACTCAATTTATCATAAACACAATCAAAGTGAATTTGCATAGTTTGTTGTAGTCATTGTCATCCGTTCACCACCTTACGCTTAGTTATAGTTGAGATAGTAGAACTATAGAAATTCTGGATATTTGCTTTACGAACTGGTATCGTATTGTTTTAAGTGTCAATCTAAAGTTTAAAAGTCATGTTGCAAACTTTCAGCAAACTCCGTTTACTCTGTGAAGTTTAATAAATAGTATTAAATCAAGAGTAACAATTTCAGTGTTAGTATCTAATGTATCATGTTTGCCTCCATGATTCTTGATACTCAAAAGATTGTTTTTAATATCAAGTTTATCTAAGAGCCGAAAGCAATGTTTCAGAAACCATCATATGTGAAAGGTATTGCGATATCTAAAACTATGTGTTGGTTACAACATGATAGAGTATACGTCCTCATATTTGATGAGAATTTGTGAAGGTTGGAGACGCTAGTCGTCCTAATCCTCCAAAAGGTTTTGAAAAAGGAACATTATACTCGCAATTCACCTTTATAAGCTATAGCAGCTTGATCATGAAAGTTGTCATGATAAGGATGAATAGAAGATGTAAGTAAAATGTTTACTACACTTAAAGATTACTAAAGAATGCCAAACATTTGATGATGGTGATCCACCTCAAAGTGCAAGTCCAAAGGTATTAGTAGTTGACTATATACGCTTTGTACCATGTGTCATGTTGATGACACCACTATTGATGTTGATAGATTCTTTTAAAAGAAAAGGAATTGCTGAAAGAGAATCTATAAAATATTTGGCAGAAAATAAAAGGTTGGAGATGTCCAACTTAGGCATATAGAAGATACATGTTATGGCTGTATTCCTTGGTTGTTAAACAATGTGGTTCTGCGGTATTGGATACCGAATTGGTTGGTATGAAGTGTCATACAGGACAACACAATTCATGAACTACAATGGCCTAAGTAACTAGCAAGAGAATGAGTGATGATGTTCATCGAAAACAAATAAAATGTTATTGTGTTTTTCGTTCACATCAAACCTAGCCTTCAAGATTTGTTTTAATAATTGTTATTTTGTTCCGGTATTACGAGAACAATGGTTGTTCAAATAATTACCGTATTCCATAAAGGATGGATGAACTTTTACAAGTCTGATGGGAAAAATCACATCCATAAACACTGTTGCTAAAATGTCGCAAGACAAATGATTGAAAGATCACTTATGAAGTGACATTGCTGTTTAAATTATATTTGAAAGAAAAACATGAAGAAACTCCATGTTGATGGAATTTTGGAATCTTTTGATTTTGATCAATTGACGCATGTGAGACTTTCCTCGAGATAATTGAAACTCCGTCCATGGGCCAGAGAGGAACGGATGACTAGCTTATTGGAAATTGAGCATGCTGATGTGCATAGTCCATTATGTGTAGCCATATGCGATGGATCTTTTTGCTTCATATGCTTTCTCCGAAAATTTGAGTGAATATATATGTATATTTACTTAATAAGGAGGAAGTATGAAAACATTTGAAAGTTGTTCAAAGACTTTCAAGATGAAGTTGAAAATCATTGTAACAAGAAAATAAAGAGTTTATGATTCGATCATAAAGAAAGATGTTTGAGTTACAAGTTTAGCAGAACACCTAAGATTTGAGGAATCGTTCCATGGATTTGCATTTCCCAAAACACCATAGGAGTATGGAGTGTTCAAGATATGTAATGAAACCTTGTTTGACATGGTAAGATCAAAGGTGTCATTTATAAAACTGCCATTATATATTAAAGATTAAAGCTTTAGTGACTACCGCTTTTACACTGAAAAGAGCTCCATCGTGATCCGTTGAAATGACACCATATAAGCCATGGTTTGGGATAAAAACTCGAATTGTCTTTTCTTAAATTTTGGTATGTTATGCATAAGTAAAATGTTTACAACCAAAGTCGGATAAGCACATCTTTGTAGGTTATCCCAAAGAATTTGTTGGGAATTTCTCCATAACACTGAGGACAAAAGAGTTTGTTACTTGGAACGTCAAGTTTCTTGAGAAGGAATTTTTCGTGAAAAGTTAAGTGGGAGGACAATAGAACTTTGATAAGGTTGTTGAACCTTAGCTATATGTGCTAAGTAGCGCAGCGCCGGAAAGTGTCCCAGTGATGGCCACAATGCTCATGGCTCTCGTGATTACAAAAGGTGTGATCTCGGAGATTAGAGTTCCTATAGAACCGTGTGGGTCGGTAAGAATCAAATAGTAAGATTTGATAAGCAAGTCGTTATTGTTTTGACAATGATGAACCGACTACATGCAAAGAAGCGATGATGGGCCCTGGCTCCATAAAATGACTAGAAGTCATGGAATCCGTGATAGTATCCATACACGAGAAATCAAGTTTCTGAACTTAGAAGACCCTCCGGAAAGGCGTGAAGCCTATCGGTCGTGTTTGGATCTATAAAGAAATAGACATGGATGTTTCAAATCTATGAAATAGTCGACATGTCGGAAAGAGTTTACGACAATGTTCAAGGAATTGACTATGATAAGATTTGATCTTTCATAACGATATTTAGTCTGGACGGATTAATGTAGCAACCACTACATATATTTTGGTATATGGTAGTTGAACAAACAAAACAAGTTCTTCTAATAGAATGGTTACCTAGGACGTGTACATGACACGATCCAAAGGGTTTTGTTAATTCAAAGGATGCTAAAAGAGTATGCAAACCTTCAATGGTTGAAGTGAGCATCGCGGAGTTGGAATCTTCAGAGACGTGAAGATGTTTGCATTTTGCAAGAAATTAAGTGGGAGCGCTAAGACATATTTCTAATACATTATGTGAAAGACATATTGTTGATTAGAAATAATGTATCTTTTATTGACACAGGTTAAGAATTTCATTTCGATGAAAGACTTAGGCATAACTCAAGAATTAGGCATCAATGTCTATATGGATAGATTGAGGCGCTAATATGGTTTTGCCAAATGTACATAGATAAGATGTTGAATGAGTTCAATATGGAAACAACAAGAAAGGTTCTTGACGCACGAAAAGGACTAAATCAAGATTCGAGTGTGTTGACACGAGATTCAAGTGTTTTGACACTTGGTGAAATCACAAGAATATTTTGATCAATCATTCTTTGAGATGTACACATCCAGATATGTCCTATGCTCTAAATGTTATGAGCATATACCAGAATGATTCATAAGATGATCATTGGACAATAGTAAAGATATTCTTATGAGAACTAAGAATATACCATGTATAAGTGACAAATAGTTAAAGGTAGTTCATTGTAAAGCGTTACATTGATACTAATTTTGTCACAAGATACAAATTAAATTTATCTCAATTTAAACTATGGGTGGCACAATGTAATAGAAAGGAAGTTCCATAACGGATTTGGTTGAGTACCAAAGTTAAAACATTGTAACAGATACGACAACAAAAGGCTAAGTATATGACTACTATTGTAGCAGTAAATGAGGGCATTTGCGTCAAGTAGTTTGTTATCAAACTAGGTGTGGTTCCTAGCAGGCTAATACTATGAAGATATATTGTGTGACAATAATATCAACATATTTTGAGCCGAAGGAACTAAAGGTCTCACCAAAGGACCAAATTTATACAATGCCATCTCATTGGAGAATGAGTAATGCGTAGAGACGCAAGGACATACAAATACACATGGACCTGGAAGTGTCAGATCCGAAGATTATGTTTACCACTAGCAATAGTGTCTATACAACACCAGAAAGCCATAGGTGTTGAATGCACAAGTTTTTAACTAGATTATTGACTCTAGTGCAAGTGGGAGACTGTTAGAGATATGCCCAAGAGGCAATAATAAAGTGGTTATTATTATATCTTTATGTTTATGATAAATGTTTACATCCCATGCTATAATTGTATTATTAGGAAACACTAATACATGTGTGTTTTGTAAACATGAGAGAGTCCCTAGTAAGCCTCTTGTTGAACTAGCTTGTTGATTAATTGATGATCATGGTTTCCTGATCATGGACATTAGGATGTGATTAATAACAAGGTTATGTCATTAGGAGAATGATATGATGGACACACACCCATAGTAAGCGTAGCATAAGATCAAGTCATTAAGTTCGTATTGATGTAAGCTTTTAAATGCATAGTAACCTAATCCTTCGACCATGAGGTTGTGTTAATCACCATCACCAGATGGGTACTTTGATGACATCAAACACCGCTTCGTAACTGGGTGGTCATAAAGGTGTCATTGGGTATTCTGAAAGTATGTGTTGAAGCGCATGGACCAAGATTGGGATTTGTCCATCCATATGACGGATAGATATGCTCTGGGCCCTCTCGGTGGAATGTCATCTAGTTAGCTTGCAAGCATGTGACTAGGTCACAAGGGATGACATATCACGGAACGAGTAAAGAGTATTTATCAGTAACGAGGTAGAACTAGGTATGGAGATGCTGACGATCAAACCTCGGATAAGTATAGTATCGCGTGACAAAGGGAATTGGTTTCGTATGTAAATGGTTCAATCGATCACGAAGTCATCGATGAGTATGTGGGAGCCATTATGGATCTCCAGGTCCCGCTAATGGTTATTGATAGGAGATGTGTCTCTGTCATGTCTGCATATTCACGAACCGTAGGGTGACACACTTAAGGTTCGAAGTTGTTTTAAGTAGATATGGAATATGCGTTGGAGACCGAATGTTGTTCGGAGTCTTGGATTGGATTCGGGACATCACGAGGAGATCCGGAATGGTCCGGAGAATAAGATTCATATATTGGGGATCATTTTCTGAGTTAGGAAATGTTCCGGAGTATTTGTATGAGGGTTCTAGAAGGTTTCGGAATGTTCCGGAAGGTTCTGGAAGGTTTCTTGGAGTTTGCTTGAAAACCAAGGAAGGGATCAAGGAGTCCTGGTGGGTCAAGACTAGGAGTCGTGGGGGAGGAGGACTCCTCCCCCCACTCCCCAATCCGCCGACCCTAGAGGGAGGGGAGTCCTACAAGGACTCCCCCTCCCATGGCGCCTCACCCCCTTTAAATAGAGGGGCAGGGGCGCCCCCTCCACCCCTTGCTCCATAACTCCCAATCTCTGTCGCCTCTCTCCTCCTCCTCCTTTCTTCTGCACAGGCATAGGCGAAGCCCTGCAGAATTCTCTACTCCACCACCACCACCACGCCGTCGTGCTGCTGGGATTCCGTGGAGAAGATCTACTACCTCCACTGCTCGCTGGAACGAGGAAAGGAAGGTCTGCTTCGACTCCGCACGTGTGACCGACTGCGGAAGCGCTGCCGAAACGCGGCGCCGGAAGGATCGTCCACTTGACCGACTACGGAAGCGCTGCCGGAACGCGACGCCGGAAGGATCGTCCACACGATCTTGAGATCGGCAAGTGATCGACTACATCAACCACGAGATCTAATCTCGTTAACGCTTTCGGATCTACGAGGGTTAGTTCCTATCTATCTCGTTGCACATGTCTAATAGATTAGATCTTGGCTTTTATCTAGATTAGATCTGGGTTTTGTTCGTTCTTGCGGTAGATTTTTTTTGTTTTCCATGCTACGAACCCATCAGAACGACGCATCTATATAGATGCCCCGTAACCTATAGAGAAAACCCTACCTCTCCCTCTCTCTCCCGACACCTGTAAGTGGCGGCCATCGAGGTCACCTAGCTAGGTGTTTCCTACATACTATCCCAAAGCGACATGGTGAATCTGTCGTGTAAAGGAACAACCGTTCGTCATCCTACTCTCCTCCCCGGCCAGATTTTTTCACGCCAATTGCAGGAGGTGGCCCGGAAATGAGAATGAAGAAGAACCCCGCTCGCGTTGAGCGCATGTTCCCTTCGGCGGGTACAACCAGCTTACTCATTATCTAGGTTCATGTGACGAAGGAGGGCCGATACCGACGCATATGGATCTTCTGTACCATGGCGCCTTGATCCGTGGGTGGCGTTGTCGAAGAGGAACCACCCGGACCTGGGGACAATGACTCTGAAAGCTACAGATCTTTGTGTGACCGGCCATCGAGCCGATGGACTAGGGTTACTGTAGGGTATGTTCATAGCAAGGGTTACTCTATGGCTTTTTTATAGCAAGGGTTACTCATTGTGTGACCAATCGTTTAGGTTATTGTGGTTTACTAAAGTTAAATTCTGTAAAAATTATGTGGTATTGTCACTAAATCAGAAGTCATTTTAAAACTAGGGTCAATTTATTGTGACTGTTATGTTTAGATAAATCTGTTTTGATTAAGTGGTCTTGCGACTAAGTCATATCTCATGTATACATAGGAGAGTCTATTTTAGTCACACTACATAATACATATAGTTGGACTTGTGTTCAGCTAGT
Organism: Avena eriantha; assembly: GCA_910589775.1. Classification (NCBI taxonomy): domain Eukaryota; kingdom Viridiplantae; phylum Streptophyta; class Magnoliopsida; order Poales; family Poaceae; genus Avena; species Avena eriantha. The sequence goes on from OU342745.1 coordinate 425,060,472, forward strand.
ATACGACACCTAACTAATATGCTCCCGACCTAAGTTGTTTCTACAACTAATAGGCTTAGGTGAGGACACTTTCGAATGAGATTTTGGTGAATTTGTTCTATTACTAATGTCGATAAACTAACATCATTCTTAAATTTTTATTGATTTGATTTCGATGATACTGTATAAAATGCCGAAGCGGGTGTTGGCTTCCATGCCAAGAAAGGTTAAGGTTCGCCAACCTAGGATGTAGCCTACCTAATAATATCTTATTGTCAAGATGTGGGCCAGCCCGTTCCTCAACCAAAGCCACCTCAAGTTGTAGGATTGAGAGAAGAAATTGTTAATTATTTCCATCCCTTTACCAAGGCAACGATGCATTTTCTTAGCATTTTTCTTCTCTCAAAATTTCGTGATGTTCTTACTTTTGACATGATTAGAATTTTCTTTTCTCGCAAAAAGTTGTGATGTTCCTACCCATAACATTGTAATCTGTGATATTATAGTATGAATGTAATGATGGTGGATGACATCTGTTGTAGTTTTTGCGCCTCTGCAGTCAGCATTTTAATGTAACGGGAAATATATTTCTCGGACACACAAAAATATCATAGTGCGAACGAGTGAAAGCAAACTAACCGAAACTGATGAGTTCCCCCTTAAGGAAACAGGCAGAAGAATAAAACAGTTGCCAAAAATACCTCTCATTGGTAACGGGTTTCTGCTCCGTGTCCATAGAAGCCTTCGCATCAGTGATAAGTGTTTGACAACGAAACGTTTATTCGCTGCCGAAGGTTTTTTGACCCCAGACCATAGCGTCGCTCCGTAATAGTGCATGCTCACGAGGGTAGTGGCACCAAGTCTCTTATAGCTTGGAGAATGTGGTTATATGAGACGGCTCGACTCCAAAGCAAGTAAAGTTGATGCCTCATTTACGATTTTAAGTTTATAGCGAGCCAAGACGGTCTCGGCTCAAGTTTCTGCAAGACCGGCTCGGGTTTTTTCTACACAAAGATGGGAGAAGAAAGAGAAGAAATTTTGTACCAAAAAGAGAGAATGGATGTATTGCGCATAAGATGTTGCTGGAAACATTCCTAAAAAAGTGCTCACAACTATAGATACAACCACCGTGAAGTGGTATCATCATCTCATACAAAAAGGCCAAACCATCGAGAGGAATGCAGAGGGGTAGCACGAGCACAACCGGGGGGGGGGGGGTGGGGGGGAATCGCGGGGAAGATGGCACCATCGGACGAGATGTCGATGACAGAGAAGAGCAAAGAGGGGTGTTGGTAGAGAAAGATTGCTAGGGGGTGAGCGTTAGCTGCGGTAGGCGACAAAGGGAGGTGATAACCCTAGCTGCGCAGTGTGTCTCGTAGAAAACTGGTTCAGTGAGACGTCTCGGCTCGTTTCTACCCATAGATGGGAGCAAGACTACTTCCTCCGTCTAGAAATAAGTGATTTGGATTTGTCTAAATTTATATCTATATATTTTTAATCACTAAATTTATATATAGCTATCATGTTTTAGTGTGTAGATACATATGTTTTAGTGTGTAGATACATATGAATCAGGCAAATCAAATAACTTATTCTGCGAGGGAGGAGTAAAATGAGAGAGAGGATGAATGTATTGCTCATCAGCTATTGATACAACCTCAAATAAAAAAGAGAGAAACAACTGTAGATACAGGTATTTTTTGACTGTATAAGGTGGTATCATCATCACGTACAAATAGTGCCAAACCCATCGAGTGCCCGTATACAAAGCTAAAGCTCGAGACTTACACCGTGTGCTTTGTGAAGGCAATTATGATAACAAGACTAAAAAAATATGCAGAGGCGCCGGCAAAATCATTAGTCCATTGTCAGAAGCGGTTTTGTGGCAGTGGCCGGTGAGCAAGTTGAAAACGATCTGCTAGCCGTTGGTCGGTTCTTAAACAAGAAAAACAAAGACAAATCTGCTCACCTGTAAGTAAATCCCATCATTAAAACCGGCTGTCCCCCGTGATTAGTGAAGTCAATGTCGGTCAGGACGTGGCAGTACAATCATGGCGGCAGACGAAGACGGTGTCCCTGCATCATCATCTGCGCATCGACTCGTTTCATCCATGTGCAGCAGCACATCACGGTCAGTTTAGAGAGGGGTTAGATTAAGGATAAGACTGATTTCGGACAGGAAATTAAAATGGTTTAGTAAGGATATGCAAAATCTGGCAAGTGGAGAGCGACCGGGAGATGGAGCCACTGACCGGGAGATTACGCGGTTCCCGTCTTCCTCCGAAAGTGGCGCCGAGAACTCCACGCGCTAGAGCACATGTCATACGAACATCAATGCTGGTAGCTCAAGTAACGATTGCAAAATTGCCTCAACTTCCAGCGCAGAACTTAGGTATGAACAGCTGAACACACTGCCTGTATATTTGGCAATGTGCACGCAGTGAATTGGCTCCACGAGTGATGAGCGTGAGGAGACAGGTACACATTGCTTTCTCGTGATAAATGAAAAAGTTTGCCAAAAAAAAATTATACAAGAAGACTTTCTCACAGAAAGACAGGGACTGAACTCATGCTTGTACAGTATCGGATGAGATTGTCAGAATATGGTACAGTAGAGGAACGCGGTGGGCGCATATTTCTCATCAGAATTAACTGGGTAATTATAAGCTCTCCTTGTTTATACTTTAGATAGATACAATTGCTGTATACAGCGGAGAGGAAACAGGAAAAAAAAAGAGACATATTTCATAGCTGTATGACGCCAGAATAGGCGTGGAGGTGCCGGCCGGCAACCATCACCGGTAGTAGGCCATGTGGCGCGACGCTCGGAAAGGGGAGCCGTCGAACGGGGAGGAGCGCCTGGGCTGGCTCTCGACGCGCGGAGGCTCCTTCTTCGGGAGCTTGGTCTCGGACTTCAGCCACGACTCCACCACCGACAGCAGGTTCTTGGCGGTCTTCAGCTCCTCGATGTCCGAGTACTTCGCGGATTTCCTCAGCTCGCCCTCTTGGATGTACGCGATGTCGGTGGCCCACGTCTCCAGCCCGTCGAATATGTGCGTGGCGTAGACGATCGTAGCTTCTCTCTGCGACGGACCATCCCGCGTTATGCAACCAGAGGAAAAAGCATGGATGGGAGAAAGAGCTGGGATGAGCTGAAACTCTTATTACCTGTTCACACTCTTCCTTGAAGAAGTCGAGGAGATCCATCCTGGTCACGACATCGAGATCGACGGTGATTTCATCGAGCAAGAGTACCTGCATTGGTCTCAGATGTTTTAGTGAAACAAACCTCGGTATCACAGCTACATTATCCAAATTTATACGCCATCATAATATTTTGTTTGGGTGGCCAAGAGTAAAGTAAACTACAAACTTCTCATTTCAAAGGAACAGGCCATATTGGTGACCCTCTGAACAAATTAGGCTCTATAAAATTTTCTTTGCCAATCTGCGAATTAGCTAAATGACAGACGCTTCCTCTTCCACCTGCAAATTGACCCTCTATAACTGGGCTATGCCAGCACAGATCACAAAGCTGATAGTTTCCGCTGGAAAATACCTGTACGTCCATGTAGAGTCATCAATGAACACCCAAATTTCCCCCTCCCAAGAGTAGTCACTGGAGAAGAATTTGCACAATTGACTAAAAGTCACTCAACAGCAGACTTGTTCTAACTCAATCAAAGCATAGTGATAGCGAAGACATCGATAGCAGCAGCTTCAGGGTTAATTTTGAGGGAGGAGATGACAGATACAACAGGCAGTTTAGTTGGGTCAAAGGGTCACTGATAAATCATATTCATTCAACTTAAATCATGTGGCTGTTGTTTACTTTGCTCTAGATTACCCAAACAACCCTTTGGCCCTTGCATATTATACCAACCCCACTTTTCTGTCCTAGCAAAACAATACATTGGAAAATGCCCAGAATAGTAAAACAAACAACTATTTGATCAAGTTGTGTCACAACTTGGTATTTAGAACAACATAGCACGGGGAGCACCATGTTCTCCTGGGCATTCTCAAGGGAGTAGTCAATAATATAAACCAGAATAATATACAAAGAACTAGGAACATAACATCACCTTGTATGGATGAAGAAGACCCATGCAAATTTGTACCCTGCGGCGCTGCCCGTCCGAAACTTTATGCATGCGCCATTGCAGATCAATATCTAGTAGATCAATCAGCTTCTCTCGCCTAACAGGATCAACCCCATCAACTGCTCATGTTTCAGGGTAGAGAAAGAAATGTGTGTTTACATGTACTGTCAATAGCATTAATTACTTAATTTTACTATACTATAAAAGCAGCACTGACTTCAGTGTTCAGTGCATTTAAGCTCAAGTGATTACACAGAATTTGATAAAAAATAAACAGCAAATGTGGAAGCACCGCTGCTTCATACAAAAGTTCGATTGCAGCAACACTGACTTAACTACAAAAAAAATGCTTGAATCATTAAGTGATTCAATTAACTTCAAGGACAAAAGAACATGTGGGCACATTATTGCTTTCATCCAAAAGAAAACAAATAATTGGTTACGATGAGCAGTATATGTGTCGAATACCTCCAAAAATCATGTGCTCAGCAGAGAAATCGCCTTGTAGTGGAACATCACCCTGAGAAAGTTACTTGGATGTAAGATACAAAGACATTGCTATGACAAATCAAGCACAGCATAAGAAGAACTGTCAAAAAACTGGTCATATATCAAATCTTAATAAATAAAGAACGAAAAAAGGAATCTTGTAGCAATTTATTTATTTATGGAAAAAAGATCGCATTATTGACTCCAGCACCTAGAAAATCTACAGATACTGCAACAAGATGGACAAAGGCCACTATATTATTTCAGCTGGCATTGGTGAATGAAAAATAGCTTCTGTGAGATCTTATGGAGAAAAGCCCATTTGCAAAGAATAAATGCTTGGTTACACAAACATTACCAGTGAAGAAACCAAGGAAGATCTAAATTCTAGTTCTTACAGAAAATAACAGAGGGGCACAACTTACAGCTGAACCAATGGTCCGACTCCAAGAACCACCCAAGTAGGAAAGGTCGCCACTGCACACAAACTGTGTGTCATGAAACGCGGAACCATTAAGAACACGGACAACATCCCTTCCTCCAACCATATGCTTTCCTGCAAGGATCTTCAAGAGAGTGGTCTTGCCTGCAGTTTGACATAAACTGGTACATGAATTGATGTACAAGATATTGCTCATCAAAAATAAGAACATAACATATGTCAGCAACAATGCACTGTCAACACGTTCACAAAGATTAATCTAAAATTGGAAAAATAATTTCTTCTGTTACGGAAGCACCCCATTTGTCAATCATAGCGCTCTATTGGTGCCACACAGTTATTTTGACGAACTACAAATATGGTAATATCATAAAAAAAATGTGGCACTCATGACATAGCAGTAAAAGTGCCTAAAACAGTAAAACCAATGCTGAAAAAATCTTGGCCAAAAGCCCACAGCCACAGTACATAGAAAACATGGCACTGGATCCCACAACTCTACCTCCTTCAATCTCTATGATAAAGAAAGGCAGGAGATCCCCAAATCCTGATGGAACACGGACGTTGAACATGAGGAAAAACGACCGCCAGGGCAAATTTACAAAAATGTATTGCCCAGCCAATCATTCATACCAGTGCACTGCATTTTAGTGATTTAATCACCTACTATAATTAGCAACATTGCGCGCATCATTCTGTTGATGCCATGCATCAGCTCCAACTCAAGAACCACATCCATCTCCCCGGCCCCCTTCTGAAACTCAGCATGTGAACTGCAGCACCATACACATCACCATTTCCTCAAAATAGAGACCATTTCCCCAACCAAATTACATGACAATTACTTTGCTCAAAACATGCAATTGCAATATATTTATACTTCTTAGCCCAATTGTAAAAAAAAACAGATTAAACCGCACCTACCATATCATCCGAGTCCCAAATCAAACCCCTAAACATCTGTACCTAAACCATTCGACAGACAGCCAAAGCCACAAGGCGCCCGCGTCGTACGTATCCAACCAGAAGAACCCTCCCGAATCATACGATTGTAGAGTACACCCGCAACAACAACAATCGTGGCTCGTCTAGGCGCCAGGGCAGGTGCTTACCGGATCCATTGGCGCCGACGAGGAGGCATCGCGAGCCGGGGGCGACGCGGAGGTTGAAGCGCGCGAAGAGCGGGGCCTGCCCGTCGTAGCCGAACTGCAGGGTGCTCACCTCGATTCCGCTCCTCCTCCACCCTTCCTCGCCCTCGCTTCCGGCCATCTCCCCTGGTCTCGCCGCGCCGGCGGGTGATCTCCCCTCTCGCTCCGTTCAGGCTCCGGGTAGTTGGTGCGAACGTTTGGTCACTGGCTCTGTCTGCGGCTCTGTGCTCGCCGCGTCTCCGCTTGCGCGCTTTATACAGCCCAAGAGTCGAATTTACTGGGCTTTGTCGGCCAGGCCCAACTGAGTCCACGAGGATAAAGGCTGGGCTCTTCTGGTTCTGTCCCAGTTAGGCTCGGGGAAAAAAAATCTCAAACCCTTCGTGCTCTGTTGCCGCCGCCGTTGGAGGTGCTGCGCCACCGGGACGATGAGGTATACGAGAGATGAGCTCGAGGCGCTCAGGGGGGCGCCCTCGTCGGAGGCGCAGGCGCTCGTGTGGGCAGAGGTGCTCGCCGCCCTCGCCGCCGCGGGCTTCGCCGTGGACTACGACGGGCTCCTCGCCACCGACGAGCCGGTGAATAGGAGGGGGAGGAAGGCTTCCGGGGGCGGGAGGAAGGCTTCCGGGGGCGGGAGGAAGGCCGCGGCGCCGCAGTTCTCCGGTATGGCTATCCTCCTCATGGCCGGCCCTCGTGGACGTTGCCCGCGAGGCTCCAGATTCTTAGGTTTATTTGTTCAGTTAGTTATTTGTTGTTTTTGCTTGTGATTTTGTAGAGGTGACAGAGGTGGGAGCGTGGAGAAATGGGGATTCGGGGGTTCATCAGGCGATTGGGGTGCCGTTTGATCAGCATGAAGGTGTGGAGTATGATGAAGATGACAGTGATGATGATTATGATGGCATTCTGAAGCCTGCCTTTGCTGTTGATGGGGAGCCTGATTTCGAGTCCGGAGAGCCGCTCGATGGTTTCGAGTATCTCCGGCGTGTCAGGTATGGTTGGCTCATCATTCTGGTTGATTGATTAATTCTAGGAGGACCTCAAAGTGTGTGTGCACATTTCATGTTGTTATTATGTTGTTAGTGTTTACCCTGAGTGAGTCGCTGATAGCTGTTAGAAGCATAGAATTGCCTGATTTCACCCTAGAATGTATTACTGGTAAATGTATGCAGTCTCCTTGATGTGTTTTCATGGTTTTGTCTCGTGAGTGTGGTGGTCACTGAATAGCTTTGTTTTGGCATTTAAAATGTCTATTGCTAGAATCAAAATCATTTTCATCATCTGGACAGGAATTCTGTTGGATAAAATTCACTTGCTCCGTGCAAGCTCTAGCTCCCATGAACCGTAGTCTTGTCCTGGAACTATCGTGAAAATCTTTATAATCTAAGTTATGAAAAGTATTTACAGTCCTGGTCAGGTTTTTGCAAGTCTTGTACTACTATTGTCTGAGACTAGTAAACATGAGAAATGTGATACTTGTTTTCCTGACTTTGCTCGCTTATTTTGCCATCAATGATCCTATTTCATTACTATCCACTTTGTAGCAGCTCTTCTTGCTGAAGTTTGAGCAGAAACAACTAAGGCTTTGGAAAATAGAAGGACGTATTATGCATTATATCTCTGGATTATTTTCTCTTCAATGAATGCATAGATTTATGAACAATATAATATTGATACCAAAGGGTGTCTTACAAAAAGTGGCAACTGTGACTATGCACCAAACTACTGCTTAGAAGTTAGTGTTTATGCATGGAATGGTTTTGCATATATCTTATGGTGACCCCCATTTTTTTGCGGGGACGGGGGATACCTATTCTGTGGGTTGTTATAGTTCTACACAAAGCTGAGGCATGTGAAGTGCAAAATTTATAGTATTAGTCACCTGATCAATACGTAAGAGCTTACTTTTCGGCGCTTGAGCAATATAATACTCCCTCTAGTCCATATTAATGTTCTCAACTTTGTCTAGATACGAATGCATCTAGTCTAAATACTTAACTAGGTACATATGAATCTAGACAAAGTTGAGAACATTAATATGAAGCGGAGGGAGTAGCAAATAGGAAAAAATCTGCAGGTTCCCTTTTCACTTCTGCTTTCCTCAGTACACGAAATTTGGGATCCTTTCGCCCTCCAATATCTCATCTGTATCCAATATCTCAACTATATGCTGTGATCTTATTTAGATGTCATCATCATATGCTTTTGTTCTTGCAACACATTTGTTCTGCTGACCCAATTCTATTGCATGTGTGTGCATAACTGAAAGCATCTATATGGCCTACGCTACACATAATAGAAAATTGCATCCTCTGTCAAATAGAGAAAAATAGATGTCTGGGGTGGTATCATCGATTTCCTCTTGCAAAATTTCTATCTGTCTCGGAATGCTGGCACCACAAAAATTGGGTGTTATTCTTTTTTTTTGGTTGACTTCTGTAGGTAAACAATTGGCCATGTATCTTATTGATGCAGAAATATTATTGCTTTAATGATTATCCTTTTGAATATGTTTTGCAGGTGGGAAGCTAACCAAATTCCTAGAGTGAAGGTGGCCAAGATAGACTTGGGTGCAGCTAGAAAGGAGCAAACACCTTATATGCCAGAAATTCCTGACATACCTAAGTGTTCACCTGATGTGTGTGCATCAAAGGAATGGGAGGACTGTTTTATTACATATTTTTCAGAGACAAGGCTGGTAAGCTATGCTGCCATTAATGTGCCATCATGCCTAACCACATAATAATTTGTTCCTTCATTATTATTGTCATGAAGACAAACACTCTATGCGAGTCTCTTGACTGCTATTTGAAGTAAAAATTGTGTTTGCTCCCAAACACACTATAATTGTATTTACTTTGTTAATTCGATGCCTTTACAATTTGGAATATTTAATTTTGCCAAGCCCTCAAATCGTAATGACATGTATCCCAAACATTACAGATCTCAGTGGGCACCCTTCTGCTATGCTATAAGCATATAACTACCTTTAGGGGTGTAGATGGTTGGTTGCATAATCCCTCACAATGATGTTTTAGCACGTGGTATAACTATTGTCATTTGCATAATTAGTTGACAAACCTGAAGTTGAGATAATCATCATTGTGTTGAGGTTAGAAGCACTGTTAAAATTCCTAAAATTCAGAAATCTGCCATGCCTTGCAAGATAAGATTGGAGAACCTCATGTGCGACTACCTTACTGCTCTACCTTTTGAACTCATAACAGTGTGTTGAGTGTCTTTTTGATGACTTGAACTTGAAGTCAGTAGAATTAGAGTAACTTTTTGTGGTCATCTATTTTGTCATTAGCTTTTTGTTGGCAATCAAGTCTGCTGTAATGATGTACGAGTACTCTTCTCTGCAGGCTTTCTCAGAGCTTGACAGCTCTGACGGACCATCTGTATCTGGAGCTCCGAAAAACTCCTGGAATCCTGGTAGCAGCCCCGAGATGCAGACTGACCCGACATTGACGATGATTCGCAGCATGGACGCAGTTTCAAGAGCTACAACACTGCGAAACTACACTGATATGATCCAAAGCTTTGATACACTGTCAAGGAATGACTGCCTGTGGCTGTTTGCGCTATGCGTCGCTATTCAGCTGCCCTTGGATGCAGAGACCTGTGCCTCGCTGAGGTCTCTTCTGCGCAAGTGCGCGACCATCCTTGCTGCCAAGACGGAGATGGACGATGAAGTCGTGATGCTGAGTATACTGATGGTGATCTCGGCCAGGTACTTTGGACAGTACGAAAGTAGATAGGGCTTAGATATTTCCATCATTGTCAGGTTTGCGAGTCAGAAATCAACTAACGGAAGTTGTAAACAACGGTTGCTTCGTTTCTATTGGTGAACCTTTTTGTTATAAGTGAGGGCGAGGCACTTGTTACATTTTCTGAAGGAAGCTGGCAATGTTAGCGTATGTGTAAAATCAATGTTGTTTGAGAGCTTGTACCGTCTCTTAATTGCTAATGTAGGGGGTGCTAGATGGGTATTCAGATTATCTGCACCAGGTTGACTACCGGCTCATAGAAATGCATCTTGTGTTTTGTTATCTCTACATTACATAGATATAGATACGGCTGCAGTTCCAGATGGCATGAGAAGTACATCGCTGCTTGCTTGTGGACTCTGTGGTGCCTTTAGGTCCTAATAAAATCATTCACTGCGGACCACAACTGTTGGGCCTCAGTTTACAAAAAAAAGGACATGTAAAGTTTCAGAATATACTAAAGAATCATATATTTTTCCATTTATGCTTTTTACCCGGTGTGTAAAAAAATCACTATAAAATGTTATGTATCGTGGGCTTTAAAAAAAGAAAAAGTCGATATGAGAGTAATGCACAGTACCAATTTACAAATCTCTAAAATTGTCAGATTTTGTTATTTTTGTGTAGCCCATGATACAAGGTATTCCGGACAGATATTTTGCACGCATATACTAACAAAAAACAAGAGAGACTTGCTTGTTTTCGCTGAATATTGTGTTACTCTAGTTTAAACCTTATGTTGACATTCAGAACCTGAAACACACATTAAAAACCAAGTTTTCTTTGCTACCAAAGTATTAGCGTTAGGTAAAACTAGAAAACGATCAAATCCGGGAGAAAAATATCAATAAGAAGCATAAAAAATATGTCGAATCTCACAGCTATCAACTACCAACCGTAAGTGAATTCTTATTCTCGTTTTTTCAAGATTAAACGTTGAATTCTTTACAGTTCTTTTGTTTCTTCTTGCTCGAGGGCGATCAAGGTTTGAGCTTTGGGGAAGTTGATGGCTCCAAAATTAGTCATCTTCCACCGCATTGAAATATTGTTTTTGGTTAAGCAATTGATAAGAAACTCTCAATCCTTACCACCAATGACTAATAATTGCAAAGATATGCAAAACCTTTCTTTGAATTGTGTTGTGCAGGAAATCACGCTTTTTAATGCGAAATCAGGAGTCATAATGAAGGTTTTTGAGGAAGTCCACACGGCCAAGTAATTAGAGAGTTATTCCCAAGCGTCAGTAAGCTTAACGACCACTGGTACGCGTAGAGCCCGCCCGTACCGTTTGCCCGTACCAGGTGGCGTTGGCCTCATCTCGTCAAATCCTACGACTTTCATTAAGACGCATATATATATTTTGAGCCTCTAGCCGCCGGCCAGAGAGCCGCCATTCTTAGATTACATCACAACACCACCAAAGGAGATCCACGCCATTGGTCATCACTTCCATCATCCATCCCCTCCACTAGGCATAGCCATTGATTTGTACTCTAGATCTCCTTGTGATTTGCCCACTATTGTAAGAATATTTGATTTCAATCTAAGTATTTGTACAATATTTTCTATCTCTGGTCTATTTGTTATGAGTGAGTAGTTCTCATGGGCTGCGGGTTGGGAGAAACCTCGCATCGATTATGTGCATCTAATTCATGGAAGTATTATATTTTGTTTGCAATTGAGATTTATATCTTTTGTTTCTTTGTCTCTTGTCTCGATCTGTGAACTTGTAGGTATCCAATATTCCATAGATTGATAAAGTCTTGAGGTGAGATACTTCGCTAGTGGCGATCGCTAGGAACCCCAGTGACAACAAGGCTAGTACGGTCTTCGCTTAGAAACCCATTCGGGATCACAACAACATCACCACTTAAGGCTTTGATCTGTGTTTTATACTTAATAATCGTTTGTAGCATGTTGCTTTAGTGTGCACTCGGTTGGATTAAAAGACTATTGCTATGCCCGCTGTATCACGGGGGCTCTAGTATATTAGCATGTGTTGCCCACAAGAGATTATCTCCGTTCATATATTACACATGACTATGCTTATTATTATCTTTTATTCCATATGATGTGCAACTGCAGGTGGATCTTCAACCCTGACCTACCTTCATCCACTGATTCAACCCATTATAAAAGTAAACTAGATTGTTCCGGTAAACTAAGGTAAAATGAACAAACAAAGTCATGTAGACGTGTCCTTTTTTCCTTTTAGCATTTCTTTCCAAGGTTCGATTAAACCTAGGTATTCTAGGAAAAAAGCTATTATACTACATCCGTGAATCTGGATCGAAGGTATGAGCATCATGCATCGCGGTTGGCCAATAGAAGCTAGCTCGTAGAGCCTTGGCAACGATGGCGCAACTGCTGACGTGATGTCCATGCATGCCTTCATGTATTTCGAGGAGGATGCCCTTGCCATCACCGTTTGTGACACATCGTTGGAGGACGCCTGTGATGCTTCGCTTGTACAACTCCTTGTTGATGATGGTGAAGGCCTTGGAGCGCCGAGCGATGTGTCGTGCCTCCGTCGGGTCATCCAACAGCTTCTTGGTGAGCAGGTACGTGATGTACGTCTGAGTCCAGGATGGATCGATGAGCATGACCTCCATGGGACCTTCGAGTGGAGGTTCTTGGTGTGCTTCAGTGGATCCTTCGACCCCTTCAGGTGGCGTATCCCCCAAGTGTGTTCCTGCTTCTAGCAGGCCTTTGGTAGGCTTTAGCTTGATGGATCGTTCACATATTTGCTCCAAGGAAACGCCTGGTGGCACCGGTACACATTTGGAGCCTATGTTGGCTAGCATGTCGGCATCCTCGTTGCTTTCGCGACCGACATGCCGTAGTTCGCAGCCATTGAAGTCTCCTTCGAGTGCGTTATAGAGGTCATGGTATGCGATCATGTTGTCACTTGTGGCATCCCACCTGATCATGGTCTGCTACACCACGAGGTTAGAGTCGTCGTAAATGACAAGTCGAGTTGCGCTCCAGGCTTTGGCCATTCGCATCTCGTGGAGTAGAGCCTCGTACTCCGCTTCGTTGTTGGATGTGCAGAACTTCATCTGCAGCATGTATTGCATCTGTCACCCTATATAGATGTCAGGATGACGTCGACGCCGGCTCCATCTTAACACTTGGATCCATCGAAGTGCATTGTCCATAGGTTAGACATGTCTGGTGTATCTGGGAGCTAGTTCTCCATCCAGTGGACGAGGAAATCCGACAGTACTTGTGACTTGATCGTCATTCGCCACTCGTATGTGATGTCCCGTGGCAACAGTTCGATGCCCTAGAGGGTAACCCACCTTGTTGCATCGAGGTTGTTAAGGACATGGTTTAGCGGGGCATCGTTCACCACGATTATCGGGTGCTCCTGAAAGTAGTGGCTTAGCCGCCGTGCTGTCATAAAGACACGGTAGGCCAGATTTTGGTAATGTGGGTACCGCTGCTTGGTGGGTGTGAGCACCTCGCTGAGATAGTACACCGGACGTTTCATCCTATGGACCTTATTCTCTTCGGCCCGTTCGACCACAAGTACGGTGCTGACCACCTGGTTAGTGGCAGCTATGTATAGCAGCATTGGCTCCTTTTCCTTGGGTGTCACCAGAACGGGCGAGGTTAAGAGCAGGCACTTGAGATCTTCGAATCCTTCTTGCGCTTCGTTCGTCCACTCGAACTGGTCCGTCTTGTGGAAGAGTTGGTAGAACGGTAATGCCTTTTCACCCATCCGACTGATGAATCGGCTGAGCGTCGTGATTTGCCCAGCTAGCTGCTGGACGCCCTTGACGTTCTTTGACTTCTCCATGACCAGTATGACCTTTATCTTTTTCGGGTTTGCCTCGATTCCCCTTGCGAAAATAAGGTACCCGAGTAATTGCCAGGATGGGACGTCGAAGGCGCACTTCTCCAGATTCAGCTTGATCCTATATCGATCGAGGTTGTCGAAGGTCTCGCGGAGGTCATTAGTAAGTGTAGCTTCCTCCTTTGTCTTGACCACTATGTCGTCGACATAGACTTGGGCATTGCACCAAGCTGGTTCTTCAGATAGGCACCGTTGGTAGGTGGCACCTGTGTTCATACATGATGGATGTTAAAAATGGATTCCTTATATTTTTCTAATAAATTTAGACATATCATTTGTATTATTTGAAGTTATATAATTAAAGTTATGAATTTTCAGAGTTTGCATTATTAATTGAAGTAATTTCGATTTTTTGCATATTTAAGTTATATGAAATAGTGAACAAAATTTCTATTCGAAATTTTCAAACAGTTTTGACCACTTTTCGTATTAAAAGTTTTTTCATTTGAATTTTTATTTAAAAATTATGAAGGTTTGAAAAACTATGAGGGTGCCCTGCAAAAAAAACTGCAAGATAGTAGGGGACCCCTACATATATTTTTTAAAAACTAGAGGACCTGCTGTCCTGCGCCACCACGTCAGCTTGACGTGTGGGTCCCAGAAACAATGTCAATTGGTTTTAAATCGGTTTTAGCGCACATTCTTAAAAACTTGCACTTAAGTGTGGTGATTTTTCAAAATTTATGTCAAAAATGGTGGTTTTATGCTAACAAATCTTCACTAGAGAGAGAAGGACACGAAAGTTTGTAACGTCATCCGCACGGTGACCGGACCAGACCGAGAACGTGAAGCCGCGTCCACCAGCCCCAAAGCTTCTTCGGGACTTTCTCTTGCCTAACCACCTGCTTAGACTTGGTCTCAGTCACACGACACGAGTCGATGAGCAGCCACAGCAATGTCGATCTAAAATGTATCCGAGACGTACCTGCGCCGAAATTGCTGAACACAAGGAAATTACGCTCGGTTAAGGTTCAACCTGTTGTCTACTGCACGCACATGGTGAAACTGTTAACTGAACGTGCCAAACAGAAATCAGGCAATCCAAATTAATTGACTCGGATTTGTCTATATTGAATATCTAGCATGAAAACATGTCTAGATATATCCAAATCTAGACAAACCGAAGTCAATTAATTTGGACCGGAGGGAGACTACTCTCTCCGTTTAGAAATATAAGACTCCTTTAGTGAATCGAATTTATCTATTTTAATGTATAGGTTTGTAGAGATTGTGATTGAACCTATATACTAAAAATCGTCTAGATATATTTATTTTACCAAGCTAAAATGTCTATATTTCTAAACCGAGGGAGTATTATATAAGCTATGATCCGTTCTCAAGAGAAAATGTCTGATCATTCAATCCAGAGGAGTAAAAGAAAATGACACAAATTAAATAAACATTATTTGCAGATATTATAAGCAAATCTGGGACAAGGTCACATGGCTAATTGGCAAATAGGCAAATTGAAAATTGACACTTGGCGCATGTCCAGTGGCGAGAGCGAGCATGCCGCCATGGATGACCGGCCAAGTCAAACCTGCTAATTCCTCAACCCGCGTGAAATCATCTATCCCAACCGACGTCACATATAATATACTAATCGACTCGAAACAGAGCAAGCAAGCAAGAACATGTCAACAATGGCGACCACCGTACTGCTGCTTGCCGTTCTGCATTCGCTGGTGGCTGCGGCGTCGGCTCAGGGGCAGCCGGCGTTACTGGCGCGGCCGGGGTGCCGCGACAGGTGCGGCAACATCACCGTCCCCTACCCGTTTGGCATCGGCGCCGGCTGCTACCGCGACGACGGCTTGCAGGGCTTCCAGCTCGAGTGCGACGACTCCGGCCCTTCCCCTCCGCGCCTCACCATCTTCGGCTACAACTACCGCCTCGCCGCCCTCTCCCTCGCGGCCGGCGAGACAAGGACCTACCTCAACGCGACGCGCGAGTGCTTCAACTCCACGGGCGGGTTCGTGGACCGGAACAACAACACGTCTTACATGTCGCTCGGCACCAGCCCCTTCATCTTCTCCTCCACCAAGAACCGCCTCGTCGCGCTCGGCTGCCCCAACCTCGGCTTCTTCGTGGACGCCGCCGGCTACTACGTGAGCGGGTGCATGTCCGTGTGCCGGCCGTCGCAGTACGCCATGCCGGGCCCGTGCACCGGCGTCGGGTGCTGCCAGAGCACGATCCCCGGTGGCATCAGCTTCTTCGAGCCGCACCAGCGCAACTTCCCGCCAGGCGAGGAGGACTCCTCCTCATTCACCACCAACGCCACGTCCTGCCACTACGTGTTCCTCGTCGAGACGGACTGGTTCGCCTACAGCGACCGCGTGTTCCTCAACCGCACCGATGATTTTGACGTGCCCGTCGTGCTCGACTGGGCTGTCAGGAACGTCGGCAGCTGCAGCGCCGCCAGCCGGAATGCGACGGACTTCGCATGCCGAAGCGCGCGAAGCGAGTGCTTTGACGCCACCAACGGCTCCGGGTACCGGTGCAACTGCTCCACGGGCTACGACGGCAACCCCTACCTCGACGGTGGATGCACAGGTACACCTCGTAACCATGGAACAAAATAGCGCACTATTTCACGCTATTTAGCGTGATATAACGTATTTGAAGAGTCCACGCTATTTTTTCAAGATTTTGCTTACTATGGCCCTAGTTTTTAAATAGCTTGCTATATCGCGCTAAAACATCATAGTTTTAGCGCTATTTCAAGTATATCACATTATTTTTTTATTGGTGGATGTGGAGTAAGAGAGCATATGATGAATGTGTCGAGTAAGCAAACATATAATGAAAATTTTGATTGTTAAACTTAAGTAATCACGCCAAACCGTCGCCTTTTGCTGCAGCACTCGACACCGTACGTCGATTCAGTCGGTTCTCCTCCAACTTGTATAGCTCCGGAATTGATTAGGCATGTACAAGTATTACTTTGGACATTCATGATATATCTGTTATATTTTTTAATTTTTACAAAACGTTATTTTCTAAAATAGTGCGTTATTAGCACGCTATAACTTTTATAGCATCTAGAGAAAAGCCACGCTAAACGCTTATTTTTTCCCTTGCTGGTAACACAACACCGGCCAGAAATAACTGAATTATTGTGCTTCTCTCTCTCAGATTACTGAATTGTTGTGCTCTGTTAGTTCATTGTTGTGATCGATTTGTGTGATCAATTCTGAAATTTGCTTTGCAAACTGAAGACATCGACGAGTGCCAACTCAAGGACGAATACCCGTGCTATGGAGTCTGCACCAACACGCCGGGGAGCTACAAATGCCAATGCCCTCCGGGTGCCAGCGGAGACGCCACCGCCAAGAACGGCTGCCGGCCAAAGGACAAGTTCACCGTTGCTCTGAAAGCCGTAACAGGTACTACTACATTTGCACCGATCCATCGATTGTGAATTGTCCAATTGGTTGTCCAATTCGTCACTCCAGTTTCATATCATGGATCTGACTAAGCTATATGCAATGAATGTGCCAATATTCAGGAGTCGGCGTGGGAGTGATCTTGTTAGGGTCCATGTGCTGCTGCGTCTGCCTGGCGCGGCAGAAGAGCAAGCTCATCAAAACCAAGCAGAGATTCTTCGAGCACAATGGAGGCGTCATCTTGCAGCAGCAGATGCGGTCGTACAGTAGGGCCGCCGGAGGAGCCACAGGCGGGTTCAAGATATTCTCCACGGAAGAGCTCAAGAAGGCGACCAACAACTTCGCCGCCGACCAGATCCTCGGCCGCGGTGGCCACGGCATCGTCTACAGAGGTGTCCTCGCCGACAACTCCGTTGTGGCGATCAAGAAGTCCAAAATGATGGAGGAGGCCGAGACCAAGGAGTTCGCCAAGGAGATGCTCATCCTCTCCCAGATCAACCACCGCAACGTCGTCAAGCTGCTCGGATGCTGCCTGGAGGTGGAGGTGCCGATGCTGGTGTACGAGTACGTCTCAAACGGCACCCTCTACCAGTACATCCACGGCGGCAAGGGCCTCGACGCCGACACGCCGCTGGACACCCGTCTCCGGATAGCGGCGGAGTCGGCAGAGGCGCTAGCGTATATGCACACGTCGGCGTCGCCGCCGATCCTCCACGGCGACGTCAAGACGGCCAACATCCTGCTCGACGGCACCCTCACCGCAAAAGTTACGGACTTCGGGGCGTCGAAGCTTGCGCCCGGCGACGAGGCCGAGATCGCCACGCTGGTGCAAGGCACCTGCGGGTACCTGGACCCCGAGTACCTTATGACCTGCCAGCTGACCGACAAGAGCGACGTGTACAGCTTTGGCGTCGTGCTGCTGGAGCTGCTGACCAGGAAGAAGGTGCTGAGTTTCGATGGTCCGGAAGAGGATAGGAGCCTCGTGTCACGCTTCGTGGTGGCCGTGAAGGCCGGCCGGCACGACGAGCTCATGGACGGCAAGGTGAGGAAAGAGATGGGCCCTGAGGCGCTGGAAGAGATCACACACCTCGTGACGCGATGCGTGAGCATGAATGGCGAGGAGCGTCCGGGGATGAAGGAGGTCGCTGAGAGGCTGGAGGCGCTGAGGAGATACCAACAGCATCCATGGGGTCAGGCTGGTGGTGGTGATTCGGAGGAGGAAGAGAAGAGCTTGCTTGGGCTTGGCAGGAAGCAACAAGGTGATGTCGACTACACGTTTAGACCGCATGATGTGCTTGATCTTGAGGAGGGTAGTACATACACTTTTAGCTCGTAGGATGCTTCTAATGAGAAATTTGTTCGGTGGAAGTGGAACGATACTTTCGTTATATAGATATATGGGAAATGCTTTTATCGTGGTATTGTTACTATTGTATAGGTAGGTATGTATACAATTGATGTACTATACCATATTGTATACATACCCTATCATACGTCTAATACCTATTATGCTCTTATCATGGAGGCAAATAGTATACTAATCTCTCCTTTTACTCAAACGGAGGTGCATGATGCTATTTTCCAAATGGAACACAATAATACACCGAGTCCAGATGGTTTTCCAGCAGAGTTCTACCAAAAGTTTTAGAAAGTAATTAAGGATGACATGTTGGCATTATTTAGTAAGTTACATACATGGGATTTGCCTATTTTTAGACTAAATTTTGGAGTCATCGTTCTACTTCCCAAAAAATAAAATGCATTACAAATACAAATACTCCCTCCGGTCCATATTATTGTTCTCAACTTTATCTAGATTCGGACGTGTCTAGTTAAGGATTCAGACTAGATGCATATGTATCTAGACAAAGTTGAGAACGTTAATATGGACCGGACAGAGTACAACAATATAGACCAATATTTTTATTAAATGTGAGCTTTATTTTTTACTAAGGTGGGTACTAACCGTATCACGGGGATTGCCCCAAAGGTCATTAGACCACCCAATCGGCCTTCATGCCAGGAAGTCACATCCTAGAGGGGGTGGTAGTCCTACATGAAACCATTTATGAGCTTCACCGGAAGAAAATGGATGGGATACTTTTTAAGATAAACTTCGAAAAGCCTTCCTTGAACAAACTTTGCACATGAAGGGTTTTGCTCTAGAGTGGTGTAAAATGATTGAGCAGTTTGTTCAGTGGGGGAGTGTTAGAATTCGTGTTAATGATGACATTGATTATTACTTTCAAACTAGAAAAAGGTCAAGGTAGGGTGACCCATTATCATCGATGCTTTGTAATATCATTGTCGATATGTTGGCTATCCTAATTGCACGGGCAAAATAGGATGGACATGTAGGATGTCTCATTCCTCATCTTGTTGACGAGGGGGCCTCTATCCTACAATATGTTGGAGTACTAGGAAATTTCCGCATGTGATTAATGATCGAAATCAAGATTATGTAAGTACTAGCAGATCTAAACACATGCACCCAAACAAGCCCATCTAGTAGATCTGTAAATCTAGCAAGAACTAGTGCATACAAAGAGAGGAATAACACGTACAAGTTGACCAGGAAGGTCATCACCGTAGCAGCAGCCTGGTCTTTGTCGTTGTCTCCCATGGTGCTGTTGAGGTCGTTGGTTGATGAAGAAGAACATGAACGGAAGCAAGCAGCCGCGCCGAGACGCTCCCTAAAAACCTTATCGTCCGTCTCCCGGTGTAGAATCTCAACATACGGAGTTTCGGAGGCCTTCTCTCACGGACGACCATGCACGCAGTCCCCGGGATGGGAAAGTCTAGAGAGCAGCACAACATGAATACGGTGAGAGAGATAGAGAAAGAACAAGTTACTTCTAGATCTGTTGTCTCTCCCTCTATAGCCTTGAAGGTGAGCTGACTAAGTCGCCATGTGGTGAAAGACAAGGACACGCGTTAAACATGCATGCGAATATTGACACGTACCCAACAACTGGTGCACCATGCAAAAATTTAGTCTTCCACAAAACGCGAGTTACTAACTCGAACTCGATTCATGAAACGCGTCGCACGTGCGGGCGAGATGAGGCGGGCGGCGGCGGAGGAGTGCGCGTGGACTCATTATCTTCCCACTCACTTAGTGAGAGTGAAACAAATCACCTTATAAGCTGATCCAACTTTCTCCCAACTAGCAATGTGGTACTAAAATTTGTATCCACACAGCTCCCAAACAACCATCGTAGATGGGCCTTGAGATTTTAGGATTTGTTAGACTACATTAGCTGCCTAGATGGGCCATAACCCATATAAATCTAACAATCCCCCACTAGATCTCAAAGGCACATCATATGGCTCATTGTTTGCAATCACTATTTAATATGCCAGTAGTTTAGTGGAGATTGTTAACTTGAACTTTCACCTAGACAAAGAGATACACTTGACTACAACTGAACAATAGACTATGCCTTGAATTGTTAGTCTTGTGCAACAAGTTTCACTCAATGTCATTGCCGGTACTTGGCTGCCATAGGCTACCCCTCGGGTGGAGCTTATAAGTCATACTCCTCGGCCTTTCATGAGCTTCTTAGAGATTCACCCAAGTCTCATACAGTGTGACCAATAGTGTAGCTCATATATGTGTGTTCTTTCAAGATCGCTCTGTAGGACAATGTCTTTGCTCCCAAGGAGATAGACAAAACACATTAAGATGTAATCAACCTTCCTAACAATATACTATGAGAGAATTGCATCTACAACAGAGTGGGAGTATTAAAAATTTCTCTCAACTCAGTTGTTTCAGTTTGTTTTCCTTGGTACTAATTCATGAGATCTCCGATCACATAGGTTGGGTTACCCCCTTGACAACTCACGTGGGTCTCAAACACATCTCTCTCGATGCATTTTCTATCAGATTTCTTGATAGTCCTTTTGTAAAAGGATCTGCCAAATTCTTAGATGTTTGGACACAATCCAATGCTATAGCTCCAAAGTTTCTTAGCTTTCTGACATACTTTAGTCTTCTCTTGACATGTCTTGAAATCTTCATATTATCCTTAGAACTGTTCACTTTGACAATCACAGTTTGGTTGTCACAGCTCATAAGGATTACATGTATTAGTTTTTCAACCATTAGAAAATCTGTTAAGATTTCGCGAAGCCATTATTCTTCGACAGTCGCAGTATCTAATGCTGTGAGTTCTTCTTCCATAGTTGACCTCGTTAATATGGTATGCTTGCGAGACTTCCATGGAACAACACCACCACCAAGAGTGAATATATATCCACTTATGGACTTTATCTCATGAGCATATGATATCCAGTTTGAATCACTATACCCTTCAAATACTCTTGGATATCCGATATAATGAATTCCATAGCTCATTTTCCCTTTAGATAGTGCATTACTCTCTCAAGAGTATGCCAGTGATCATCTCCCAGGTTGGCGACAAACCGGCTAAGTTTTCTTACAGCAAACGAGACGTCATGCCTCGTAGCGCTAGCTAAATACATAAGTGAGCCAATAATCTAAGAGTATCTCAATTGATCTCTAGTCGCTTTTTATTATTTCGAAGCAACACACTAGGATCATAAGGTGTGGGAGAGGATTTGTAATCATCATATCCAAATATGCTCAACACCTTTTCCACATAATGTGATTGCACAAGTGAAATCCCATTGTTCTCATCTCTTAGTAGCTTGATGTTTAGGATAACATCAGCTTCTCCAAGATCCTTCATCTCAAAACATCGAGACAAGAAATTATTGACCTCATTAATCACTTTGAGACTTGTCCCAAAAATTAGTATGTCATCAACATAAAAACATAGGATAACTCCCTCACCCCCACCATGGTGATAGTATACACATTTGTCGGCTTTATTTACAACAAGGCCCACAAATGTTAAAGTTCTTTCAAACTTCTCATGCCATTGCTTGGGAGCTTGTTTGAGACCATACACAAATTTCTTCAATTTACACACCTTTCTTTCTTGACCTTATAGTACAAAACCATCAGGTTGTTCCATGTAAATTTCCTCGTCCAACTCTCCATTTAGTAAAGTTGTCTTAACGTCCATTTGATGAATGAGAAGACCGTGAGAGGTAACCGGTGATAGTAGTACTCTAATTATGGTCAATCTAGCCACAAGTGAGTAAGTATCAAAGATATCTTCACCTTCCTTTTGGGTATAGTATTTAGCCACAAACCGAGCTTTATAATTTTCAATAGTACCATTAGCCCTAAGCTTCTTTTTAAATATCCATTTACGTCTTACAGGTTTACACCCATACGGACGTTCAGATAACTCACTTGTTCCATTATCCAAGATGGATTCCATCTTGCTTTGAACCGCTTCTTTCTAGTAGTTTGCATCTTGAGATGCAAAAGCTTCTGAAATATTAGTGGGAGTGTCATCCACTAGGTACACAATGAAATCATTACCAAAATACCTTGCGATCCTTTGTCTCTTGTTCCTCGTGGGAGATTCATTGCCATCCTCATCTGAATCTAAACTCTCATCATCTGATTATTCATCAGTCTCCATGGGAGTTTCAAGTTCAAAAATTGGATCATATTCCTTATTAGATATGCTAGGAATATCTCTCATTGGAAATATATCCTCAAAGAATGTAGCATCTCTTGATTAAAAAATGGTACCGACACTTATATCGTCCACTTCAGATTTCACCAGAAGAAATCTATAAGTAATGCTATGAGAAGCATAGCCAAGGAAGACACAATCCACAATTTTCGGTCCAAGCTTATGCTTCTTGTTGATTGGCACGTTGACTTTTGCCAAACAACCCCAAGTTCGTAAGTAGGAGAGTGCCAACCTTTTTCTTTTCCCATTCTTCAATTGGTGTGATCTCTTTATTCTTAGTTGGAACTCGATTTAGGACATGACATGAAGTCAATATAGCCTCCCCCGCCATTCCTTGGATAAACCGGCATTGTCTAACATGGCGTTAACCAAATTTGGTAGAGTCTGGTTTTTTCTCTCACCGATCCCATTGGATTGAGGGGAATTTAGAGCCGTCCTCTCATGTATAATACCATGTTTCGAATAGAATAAATTGAACTCATTAGAAAAATACTCTCCACCATGATCATATCGAATTCTTTTGATCTTTCTCTCAAGTTGATAATCAACTTCCGCCTTACAGATGTCAAAGAAATCTAAAGCCTCGTCTTTAGTTCTCAAGAGATATACATAATAGTACCTAGTAGAATCATCAATCAAAGTCATGAAATATTTGTTTCCACTAGTTGTCAACACACCATTCATCTCACATAGATCTGAATGTATGAGCTCTAAAGGTGCCAAGTTTCTTTTCTCTGCAGGCTTGTGAGGCTTGCGAGGCTGCTTTTCTTGCACACAAACATGTCACATAGTGAATTTCGGAATTAAACTCATACCAGCAAGACAGGAAATACAACCAAAATTAATATGACAAAGTCATGAATGCCAAACGTTAGTCGCGTTACTAGTAGTGCATACTGATACCTTCGATCCAGATTATGGATGTAGTATAGCTATTTTTCTCTAGTAGACCTAGGTTTATTGAATCCTCGGGAAGCAGATGAAGAGTGAAGTTACTTTAATGGACCTTCGGGAGTTTTAGAATTCCTTTTGTGTTTTTACCAGACCAAGGGTTTGTGTATTTTTTTGTTGTCGATGATGGAGAGAGGGCCTAGTGGATTCAGTTTCACCTGTAGTTGTGCAAAACATCTGATGGGAATTAAAGATAAAGATAAAGTATGCATGTAATTGTTAGAGCAAGATAAATTATATGTGGGCAATGCATCTATAATTGCTATTGTCTCCGCAACCTCTTATAGCAATAACCTACTAGTCTCATCCATAGAAGAAAGAGAACTAATGATATGCATAGTGACGTCACCGTTAGTCCAAGTAAATCCCTCACATACAACCATACTACCCCTTCTATCACTGGGGTTCCCAACCTGCAGATTAGTCATTACTCATACTCCCTATACTTAGCTCAATCCTCGTGGTCTTGGGGTACCTGACAAGTCCTTAGATTGAGGCAAGAGAGGATACAATAATCATCATGTCATACAAACTAATACATGATCCCATCTATGATAAATAACATGCACAAAAGCTACATGGCTAGGCCGAAGCCCTTAGCCCAAGGAGAATTACTCACACATAGAGATGAGATCAACAATCACAAACATTGTAATGGAAATCATGAGATTGATAGCAAATAGTCTTACAATGTCACCAATTGAAGATGAGATCTACTATTACAAGTGGTGGAATATGGCTATGATGGTGGAGAAGGGTTTGGAGATTAGATCTAAGTCTATTTCTCTGGTGGTTCTTCGGTGTGGTGGATGGAGATCTGGAGGCGGCTGATGATCTGGGGCAGGGACTCGAGCGCGCTGTTTCTCGTTGCCTGAGGCCTCTTTATATAGGGGCCCCTTCACAAAAGTTGTTCTATTTGACCTAGCGGTGGAGGCGACAACTATACGACCAGAACTATACGGGCGGACTTTTATTCCGGTCGTATAGTTGGTCGTTAAAGCGTATGCCTCTGCTTCATGACTCCTATTTTATTCTAGTTGTTGGAAATCTTGTATCTTTGACTTTGATGTAGTGATTCCCATCATCAAACGTCATTATCTGCACAAGGAAAAATGGAAAGAAAGGATTGCATACCTCTTTGATCATTAGTCATTAGTGGCAGGGTTTAGAGAGATATTTCATAAAAAATATGAATAATATCCAGTTTAAATGTGGACGTGGATAGCTATATTTCAGAGCCATCAACCTCCCCAAGCTTAAACTTGATCGTCCTCGAGCAAGAAAACCAAAATCAAAAAGGAACTCAGTATTTAAATTGAAATAACGAGATGGTGATCTTACTCATGATTGGTAGTCTCATGTTTCCTCCACTTCATAAATCTGAAAACTTCAGCATAGCTAGAGTAATGGCAAGCATATCATATGGTTTTTATGCATCCTTATAGCACAGCAAAATTATTGTTAACATGGATGATTCAAATGAATAAACTTTATTCCATGTCATGTAATCAACTCATAGGCTTGACTTTGAACAGTAAAGTATAATCATATAAATTGAGAGTGCGAGAGTTGTCATGAAAAGCATATACACTAGAGTATCTCAATTCTCCCACATCAATAAATCAAGACTTTTCAAGCACTACTTTTCTATTCATTGTCCTTCAATAATTTCAGTTCTTGAGTAATTGAGAGCATGCCGAAAAATTTATTAGTTTATCGGGTTGTGATGGACACTCGTGGCATCACTAAGGTTTTTGTTTCTTTTGCATAATGATTACTCATAACAGCCAAAGGAGTGATTCCATCATGAACACAGCTACCCAGGAGTGCCAAGAATCTTATCCACTATAGCATTGCTGCTACATGTGTTTAATCAACTCATAGCCGAAATCTAGGAGTTTCCTCCATGAAGATCGTTCGTAGGCTAGCGGATTTGTTGGCATCCCATGAAGTTTGACATGCATAAAGCTATATCATTCTTATGATTAACAAGTCAAACTTTGGCATGCTCACAAAAACCGCTAAACATTAATTCAATCGAACAAATCCTTTTAAAGAGAGCTATCAAGTCAATCAATATTTTCAGTGGCATTGAGTGTCTCTAGAAATAAGCCTTCAAGACACTACAACACCCAAGCCTTCAATTGTGAGACTTTTTCTTATTACAATTGTTTAGCAAATTTTTAGGCAAGACTTGGTTAACTACAAGAGCTGGAACAAAACGTACCCAACTAAATACCCATGCAAACATAATCTTACTACAATACAAAGACTCACTCCACCAATATAATATCTCAACATTTAGTACTAACTAGCATGGGTTTCTCAAACTTCAAAAGTGGGGAGTCATAAGGCTCTCATGTTTGGTTTCACCTCTCTCTTCCTTTTTTATCTGTTTCTTGGAAACTCGAAGTTGATCACTCTCCTGCAAATACATGAGAACCTCGAGGTGGAAAGAAAAGAAAGAGGGAATATAAAGAAAAATGGAGAAATCTTTTTGTTGTTTTTAAGAGAGGGAATTTAAAGAATAGAAAATTAATGGCAAAGCTCGACTAGAAAATCTCGAAAGCAAATATAAAGAACTAAAAATAAAGTGTTGGGGACACCAACAAGAGTGCTTATAAACTCGAATTAAAAATATAACCTCGAAATAATAAAATAAAATGAACGCCAAATAAATATACATGAGGAAACTTCCCCAAGCTTAGGCTTTTGCAAGCCCTTCAAATCATTGTGGTGGTGGGAAAAAGTCATTACTCCAGTTTGCAAATTGAGTTGATAAATTACTAGTTGTTCCTCAGAGGCTCAAAGAGAGGTTATGCATCATCTCCACAGTCCCTCCAAGTTCTTGGAAGTCTTGGTATGTGGTGAACCGAGTTTGTGGCTGCTCCTCTTGATAAGGAACTTCTTGCTCCTCTTCTTGGTCCTCATCCTCATCCAGAATCTCCTCCTCGGGTTGGTGTTGCTCAAATTACAAGTCATATAGCAAACGTCCTTCCTTGATAGAGAAAAGACCATTAGGCATAGGAGCGGGGTAAAGACACCCAGCTCTATTAATATGCAAGTAATAAACACCACCTCTCCTAGTGAGCATTCCACAAGCCTTTAAAGTAGAGAAACCAACACATTGCTCACCTAGCACAGGTCGTAACTCACCTAGGTCGATGCCTAGGGAAATGGCAAGCACGGTGATGATGCTTCCACCTGTGATTGGTCCTTGGATTTGAGAATTGGTGCTCCAGGTAGCGCACAAGGATTGCGCCCAAGTTGAGTGACAATTCATAGTTGGTGTAAGTAGCTTTTGCAAGGACTAAGATGTCCTCCTCATTGAGTCTTGTGAACTCATTTCTTGCCTGCAAGGTGTTAGCAATAACATAGAACAAATAGTGAATTGCAGGATGTTGAATATTCTTCCCCTTGCTTACCCTAGTAGTGAAACTCATTCCATTAACATCATTATTTGGAAAATTAAAACATGCGCACCATTCATCTAGTGTTAAAGTGTAGTTGTTGTTCATAAGTCGGAAATAAATCATGTCCTCTCCTTGCCATAGTTTAACGGTGCTTTGCAAAGAACTTAGAAATTCAATAGATAACCGGCGATAAGTAGGAACATCATTGTACACAAAGTTTTGCAGGCCATCTCTATTGCAAAGTAAATTGAAGCCGTCAAAAATACTGAGTTGGTTCAATATAATGGGGCAAGCCCACTTGGTTGCCTTCACTTCGCGGTTCTTGATCCTATCGAAGCAATCACATTGGAGCTCATTCCTGAACCGTATCCCCATGCGTTCTTGAGTGACAGCCCGAGAAGCGCTAGCGGCGGCACGAGCATTAGTTTGGCTCCTTGTGTTCATCATCTAAAACAATAAAGAAAGGCAAAAATAAAACTTTTTGATCCAACAATAATAAGTATAACATATTCCTCATCATAGCACACTAAAGAATCCCCTCAAAATAATAATCTAGGTAAGAGAATCATGGCAATTAGTTCATAGTAGGCCTCACCCTAGATTGATAATGACAATAGATCGAAGATGAATTTGCAAAAAGTAATTGGAGGATCGGAGGAGAAACATACCGTAGATCACTTGTGTGCGAGGAAATCAAACGAAATTGAGTAGAGATGAAGATCTCTTGAGGTTTTGAGAGAGTTTGGAGGTAGAAGAAAGAAAAAGGATTAAATTTTTGGGGTTGGAGGTACCTCCCATGGTGTTTTTGTGGTCGGACACAACTATACGGGTGGAATTATACGGCCGAAACATTGTGTTACCGCTATATAGTTGGCCTGCTGTCAAAATTTTAGGGTTTCCACCTAGCGGCGCTGCTAGACGGCCAAAACTATACGGTGAGAACAATATGTTCCCGCCGTATAGTTGGTCGTCAAACCGTCTATACCTAGAAAAGAATTTATATGAAAGCATCGATATCTATACAACCGGAATTTTTACCCGCCGTATAGTTGGTCGTTAAACCGTCAGTACATATGAAAGAGAAATTGTCGATGGCAAAAATATCTATACGACCGGAACTATACGGCCGGAATTTTTATTCCCGCCATATAGTTGGTCGTTAAACCTTCTGTATGCATCAAAAAATTCTATTTCTTCGAGAATTCTTTCTTATCCTGTAACTTAGTGAAATACCTTGTTTTTGACAGAAAAATGACTGTAAATATTGTCGACCATCAACAACATGTATAAAGCAGGATTTTAGTACTACCGAACTTCTTCTCCTCAATTGGAGTTTCTAGCACTCTTTATTTAGCATAAACTTAAACTAAAACTTAAAACTTAACTCAAACCTTTATTTCACATGGGTTGCCTCCCATGAAGCGCTTTTTATGGTTAATAGCTTGACCTCAATGTTGCTCACTTAGGCCAGATGAGTGGAACACCCACTCCAAAATAGTTGGCCTTCAAAGTGATGGCCTCCTTTTCATCATGCTTGGCTTTGTTCTTCCTGGGGAAATGAATAACAAAAGGATTCCGTGAAGGCAATGTAAGCTTCACGTTCCCTTCATGTAAATTAATCAAAGCCTTAATAGTTCTTAAGAAAGGACGGTCTAATAAAATAGGAGAAGTAGCATCTTAAGGCATGTCAACAATAACAAAATCAGTAAGAGCAGGACAGCCTTTAATGTATACTAAAGTATTCTCCTTAATTCCTACAGCTTGTTTGTAGGTAGAATCTGCTAGATGCAATTTTAACTCGATGATCTCAAAAAAGCCAAGATTTAACTTATTAAAAAGACTTTTTGGAATTGTTGAGATGCTTGCACCTAGATCACAAAGTGCAGCTATCTCGTTGGTCCCAATTTTAATCTTAATAGTAGGCTCAAATATATCATCAAGCTTTATAGGTAATTTTTTAGCAATTTGCTTATATTCTTCCTCAAGCTCACATACCTTTATTTCTACCCGATTAACGAAGTGTTGGTAAATAGATTCCTCATTTCCTTCACTTACCGGAATCTTAACGTTGATCCTTTTACAAGATCTTCAACGGTGTAACTTGGTAAAGGAGCATTACTATAATCAAGTTCTTTGTGCTCCTCCCTTTGGATTCTCATCATCTTGAGGTCTTCAACAGGATTGGGCTCAGCTTTACCTACAAATTTAGCTAGAATGAGAGTTTGACTCTCGGTTATCTTACCTAGCTGTGCCTCAACAATCCTCGTTCTTTCTTGGAGGGCCTGCAAATCATTTCTCAAACTTACAGCTTGGTTAGATAATTCACCAACCGTAGCATCATGGTTCTCCGTTATTTTAACAAGAATATTGTTTTGTTCATTTTGTGAGTCTATAAAATACTTAAGTGTTTCTTGGAGACTACCATTACTAGTTCCCATATTATTATTAGAGTTACCTGCAGGACTAGAATAATTTTTCTGAAAGTTGGGATTATAATTCTTCTTCCAAGTAGGGTTATAATCATTACGAGCTATGAAGTCTATTTCTTCAATATTTGATTCTGGGATAGCTCTTACCTGGGTTTCCTTACCTTTTACGGCTAATATGATGTCATCCAACTTAGCATTGAGTTATTCATTTTCATGTGGTGAGACGGAGTTCACCTTCTTTGTGTTTGATCTATCCACATGCCATTGGGCATGGTTGTCTTGCATATTGTCTAGCGGCTGCTTTGCTTTGGTAATATGTTTACCCATAAATGTTCCTCCAGCTGTAGTATCAAGCATAGACTTAGACACAGGGTTAAGAGCATTATAAAACAAATGGAGAATTAACCAGTCTTCCATCTCATGACTAGGAAAGTTTCTCATGCATTCTTTCATCCTCTCCCATGCAAGCGCTAGTGGCTCACACTCTTCCTATCTAAAACCAGTAATATTATATCTTAGTTGCATAGTCTTTGCGGGTGGGAAAAATTTAGTCATAAATAAAGAAGTGCATTTCACCCATGATGTAATAGTATTTCTAGGCAAAGATAGCAACCATTCTTTTGCTCTTCCTCTAAGAGAGAAAGGAAATAAATGCAATTTAACCGCATCGGGGTCAACGTCTTTTATGCGCATCATATCACATATTTTAGTGAAAGTATTTAAGTGCATACCTGCGTCCTCAACAGCAGGGCCTCCAAATTGATTCTGTTGAACCAAACTTAAATAATGGGGCTTAATTTCATAGTCATCAGCAGCAATTGCTGGATGAGTAATAGGAGTATGCAAGTAATCATTGTTGGGAGTAGCAAACTCCCCAAGCTTCTTTTCAGCCATATTTCCTATGTTTTTGGGTTTTTTAAACAGAGACTTATAATAGTAAAAGCAAGAATTTAAAGACTAACTATTTTTTTGGTTTTTCAAATAAATACTGAAAGCAAACGAACAAAATTAAAAACAAGAATTAAAACTAGCAAGGTTCCTACTAACCTCACCGGGGTAGCTATTGCTTCCCCGGCAACGGCGCCAGAAAAAGGGTTGATACCTCCGATCCGGATTACGGATGTAGTATAGTTCTTTTTCCCTAGTAGACCTAGGTTTATCGAATCATAGGGAAGCAGATGCGTAGTGAAGTTACTTTAATGAACCTTCATGAGTTTTAGAATTCCTTTTGTGTTTTTACTAGACCAAGAGTTTGCGTCTTTTTGTTGTTGTCGATGATGTAGAGAGAGGGCCTAGGGCGTTCGGTTTCACCTGTAGCTGTGCAAAACATCTGATGGGAGTAAAAGATAAAGATAAAGTATGCATGTAATTGTTAGAGCAAGATAAATTATATGTGGGCAGTGCATCCATAATTTCTATTGCCTCCGCAACCGCTTATTGCAATAATCTACTAGTATCATCCATAAAAGAAAGATAACTAATGATATGCATAGTGACGCACCGTTAATCCCAAGTAAATCCCTCACATATAGTCGTACTACCCCTTCTGTCACTGGGGTTCTGATGTCTACAAGTGAACATATCGTTTGTAGCTAAGTTGGAAGTATAGATATCGATCCCACAGGGAGCCCAAAGGTAAGTGTTTATGAGTGAAGTCTCCGTCACACCCAAAATTGTTACAGGTCTTTGAGTGAATTGACTGCAAGTGTTGAAATAAGAATGGAGTTTTGATTAAATGAGATGTATTTAAATAGAACTAAAATGTAAACTTCGGAAATATAAAGCATGAAAGTAAAGAACGACTTGGTTGTTTGTTGGTTTCTGCAGATGGCAAAAGAAGGCGCGGGGAGATTCAGTTCATGGTGATAGTGACTGTGCCAGGTGGATGAATGATAAATGTAACAATTATAATCTTATAAGTATATGTGTAGGCGAGCAACCCATAATTAGCCGGAACTCCTCTTGGTAGATTTCATCCCAACTTAAATAATCCTACTAGTCTGTTATCAAAACTATGGTCAGACACTAGACGATTAAGACCCTTCAGGTCGCTTAGCGATTAAGCTCCTTGGATTGGACTAATGCAATAAGCATAGTGGCTCCTTGTTATCCTCAAGTCTACTAGTTTTCCATTGATATCCCTATGTCACTCGGGGGTCACTGGTCTGCTAGCGAACAAGATCCTATCTATGTAGTACAAAGCATCATGTTGTCTGGGCCCTTAATTGGACAACAAGCATTAGGCATCCCACAAATAGTCAAGTACACATAATATAATAATTAGAATCAATCACAAGCTAATGGAAATTATATGAAGGCACATCACATCTCACCAGTCCCCTACATCTCCCACGCCCAAGGATCTTACTCACACATGAGAGAAGAATGGGCCATCGATATAGTTAAATAAAGGGAATCCTTCTTGATTTTACCATGGAGATCCACAATAAGAATAGAAAAGTATCCAACACAATTCAAGATAGGAAGAAACAATCTCAAACCCTAGTCTTGCAAGGCGAAGATCCCTCTCTCTCTCAAGTACAAGTAATGGCTATGGGGGTTTATTGGCTAGGGCATCGAAGATCGTGGAGCGAGATGAAGAACATCTTCGCCTTCTTCTCCGGATATCTTCTTTCTCCCTCCATATAGTTGCTCGTTAAAGCCTCTATATGCTCCCCTCAAGTGGTTCCTGTTGGGTCCGCAGCATAGAAAACAAAAAATTTCCTACGGTGAGAACTACACGCCAAGATCTATCTACTAGGTACAAAGCAACGGGTAGACATACATCCAATGAGAACTTACCCTCGAAGACAACGAGTTTTGTTAACGAGTAGGAACTCGTGGTTGATGTAGTCGTACACTTGTCGATCTCAAGATCGTGAGGAAGTCCGAGCGCCGCAACTCAGCAGCGCATCCGTACTCGCACACACGTTCAAGCCACCAGAAAACCTCCACCTTCTCGCTCCAGCGATCCAGTGGAAGCAGCAACTCCTTCCAGACGAAATGCCACCGGGAACATGTATCTCGCTAATCCGAGACCATGGGGGAATAATTCTAGAGAGGGAGAGAGATCCTTCACAAGGAGGTGTGTGGATGAAGGAGGGAGTGGGTGGCCTTTTATAGGAGGAGGGGGTGCCCCTCCTCTCCATGGCTGGCTCATGGGGGGGGGGGGTGAACCCTCACCTCCCCCATTCATGTGGTGGTAACCCCTCCACATTAAAATGCCTCTTCACATTCCCTTTTAAAGTCTCCACTTTAAATGCATTAAAATTCTCCAAGTTTAATGCTCTCTCATTTAATAAAACTCTTTTAT
This sequence comes from Avena eriantha, assembly GCA_910589775.1. Taxonomy (NCBI): domain Eukaryota; kingdom Viridiplantae; phylum Streptophyta; class Magnoliopsida; order Poales; family Poaceae; genus Avena; species Avena eriantha. Next base: position 425,093,321 of record OU342745.1, read on the forward strand.
TAAATTTATTCAGAATTTTTGTTAATTACTATTCGCGAATAATGCAGACATGATTGAGATTCCTCTCAGATCAATAGTTAGAAGCGGGACCTGGAGATCCATACTGACTCCTGCATATTCAACGATGACTTCTGTGATCGTGAGAACCTTTAACGCTTGTAACTAAATCCCTTTGTCTCGTGATATATTACATGTCTGAGATTCGATCATCGGCATCCAAATACCTAGTTTGATCTCGTTACTGACATGCACTCTTTTCTCGTTCCCGTGATATAACATTCTAGTGATCACATCACTTGCTTGCAAGCTATCTCAGTGTGATATCACCGAGACGGTCCAGAGTATATCTATCCGTCATCGGGATTGAAAAATTCCACTCTTGATCCATGAGCCTCAACATAACACCTTCGTAGTACTGAACCCATCTTTATAGTCGCCCTGTTACGGTGTGACGTTTGATGTTATCAAGATACTCTTTAGGTGTTAGCAATTAACATGATCTCATGGTCTAAGGATAAAGATTACTTCGTATGATGTTATAGCAATATAAACATAATGACTTGATCATAATGCTATACTTCGGATGAATGTTCATCACATCATTCCACCAATGGTGTGACCTTGTTATTAACAACATCCAATGTCTATGACCAGGAAACCTTGATCATCTTGTTAATCAACAAGCTAGTCTATAAGAGAGGCATAACTAGGAACCCATTTTGTTCATTGAACACACATGTATTGATGTTTCCGATCAATACAATTCTAGCATGTAAAATAAACATCTATCATATATAAGGAATACATAATAACAACTTTATTATTGCCTCTCAGGGCATATTTCCTTCAGTCTCCCACTTGCACTAGAGACAATAATCTAGTTCACATAGTGATAAATCTAACACCCATGGAGTTCTGGTGTTGATCATGTTTTGCCCTAGGGAGAGCTTTAGTCACCGGATCTGCTACTTTTAGGTCCGTGTGTACTTTACAAATCTTTATATCTCCATCCTTGACATGCTCGCGGATGGAGTGAAATTGGCGCTTAATATGCTTGGAATTCTTGTGAGACCTCGGTTCCTTTGCGTTGGCTATGGCTCAATTGTTGTCACAATAGATCACCATCGGGTCCAACGCACTTGGAACCACACCTAGTTCCGTAATAAACTCTTTCATCCAAACCGCTTCCTGCGCCGCTTCTAAAGCACCAACATATTCCGCCTCCGTCGTTGATCTAGCCACCACAGGTTGTTTGGAACTCCTCCAACTAACTGTTGCTCCGTTCAAGAGAAATACGTATCCGGATTGAGACTTAGAGTCATCCGGATCGGTGTCAAAGCTAGCATCGACATAAAACTTAGCGACTAGCTCTTCTTCACCTTCGTATATAAGAAACATATCCCTAGTTCTTCTCAAGTACTTGAGGATGTTCTTGACTGCTATCCAGTGTTCCGAACCTGGATCAGATTGGTACCTACTAGTCAAACTAATAACATGTGCCACATGCGGTCTTGTACATAGCATGGCATACATAATAGAGCCTATGGCCAAGGCATAGGGGATCTTATCCATCATCTCTCTTTCTTCCGCCGTAGCTGGACTTTAAGTCTTACTCAATGTCTTGCCTTGCAACATAGGTAAGAACCCCTTCTTACTTCCGTCCATATTAAACTTCTTTAATATCTTATCAAGGTATGTACTCTGCGATAGCCCAATTAGGAGCCTTGATCTATCTCTATAGATTTTAATGCCTAATATATATGACGCTTCACCAAGGTCTTTCATCGAAAATTTGCTGTTTAGATAACTTTTAACACTGTTTAAAAGATCTATATCATTTCCAATCAATAATATGTCATCCACATATAATATCAGAAATGCCACATTGCTCCCACTCAGTTTCTTATAAATACAAGCCTCTCCATAAGTTTGGACAAATCCAAACTCTTTGATCACCTCATCAAAGCGGAGATTCCAACTTCGGGATGCTTGCTTCAGTCCATAGATGGATCGCTGAAGTTTGCATACCTTATTAGACTCCTTAGGATCGACAAAACCCTTAGGTTGTATCATATAAAACTCTTCTTCAATATTACCATTGAGGAACGCAGTTTTGACATCCATCTGCCATATTTCATAATCGAAATACACAGCAATTTGTAACATAATCCTAACCGACTTAAGCATCGCTATGGGAGAGAATGTCTCATCGTAGTCAACTCCTTGAATTTGTCGAAACCCCTTTGCGACAAGTCGAGCCTTATAGATGGTCACATTACCATCAACATCAGTTTTTCTTTTGAAAATCCATTTATTCTCAACGGCCTTTCGATCGTGAGGTAAGTCCACCAAGGTCCAAACTTGGTTCTCATACATGGATTCCATCTCGGATTTCATGGCTTCTAGCCATTTGTTGGAATCTGGGCTCATCATCGCTTCTTCATACGTCGCAGGGTCATCCATTTCATCAACCATGAAATTCAAAACAGGATTGCCGTACAGTTCAGGAGCTGCACGTGTCCTGCTTGACCTTCGAGGTTCGGTAGTGTCCTCTTTCGGAGTTTCATGATCAATATCATTAGCTCTCTCTTCATTAGGTGAAGTCAACTCCGAAACAACTTTCGGTGCTGCGCTACTCGCTATTTCATGAAGAGAAGGTTTAATAACCTCCTCGAGTTCTACCTTCCGACTACTCACACCTTTCGAGAGATACTCCTTCTCAAAAAAGGATCCATTCTTGGCAACAAAAACCTTGCCCTCGGATCATAGAAGGTATACCCAATCGTTTCCTTAGGGTATCCTATGAAGACGCATTTTTCCGCTTTGGGTTCGAGTTTATCCGGCTGAAGTTTCTTCACATAAACATCGCATCTCCAAACTTTAAGAAATGACAACTTAGGTTTGTTTCCAAACCATAATTCATACGGTGTCGTTTCAACAGATTTAGATGGTGCCCGATTTAAAGTGAATGCAGCTGTTTCCAGTGCATAACCCCAAAATGACAGTGGCAAGTCAGTCAAAGACATCATAGATCGAACCATATCCAATAAAGTACGATTACGACGTTCCGATACACCATTACATTGTGGTGTTCCGGCAGGCGTGAGTTGTGAAACTATTCCACACCCTTTCATGTGTGTGCTAAACTCGTAACTTAGATACTCTCCTCCACGGCCAGACCGTAGAAATTTGATCTTTCTATTACGATGATTTTCACTTCATTCTGAAATTCCTTGAACTTTTCAAAAGTTTCAGACTCGTGTTTCATCAAATAGATATACCCGTATCTACTCAAATCATCCGTGAAAGTAACAAAATAACGATATCCACCTCGCGCCGACACACTCATTGGTCCACACACATCAGTATGTATGATTTCCAATAAATCTGTTGCCCGTTCCATTGAACCGGAAAACGGCGTTCTAGTCATCTTGCCCATAAGGCATGGCTCACATGTATCAAATGATTCAAAATCAAGTGATTCCAAAAGTCCATCAGAATGGAGTTTCTTCATGCGTTTAACACCAATATGACCTAGATGGCAGTGCCACATATATGCAGATATATCATCATCAAGTTTAATCTTTTTAGCATTAACATTATGAATGTGCGTAATATTACTATCGAGATCCATCAAAAATAAACCATTCAACATAGGTGCATGACCATAAAAGATATCATTCTTATAAACCGAACAACCATTGTTTTCAGATTTAAAGGAATCACCACTTTGCATCAAACACGATCCAGATACAATGTTCATGCTCAGTGCAGGCACCAAATAACAATTATTTAGGTTTATAACTAATCCCGATGGCATATGGAGAGGTAGTGTCCCGACGGCGATCACATCAAGTTTTGATCCATTGTCGACCCGCATCCTGACCTCATCCCTTGCTAGTTGTCGCTTGTTCCGTAGCCCCTGAACCGAGTTACATATATTAGCAACTGATCCCGTATCAAATACCCAGGTGCTACTGCGAGTACTAGTCAAGTACACATCAATAACATGTATATCACATATACCTTTGTTTGCCTTGCCGGACTTCTTGTTCGCCAAATACTTGGGGCAGTTGCGTTTCCAATGGCCAGTCCCCTTGCAATAGTAACACTCGATGTCATACTTAGGGCCAGCTCGGGGTTTCTTTTCAGGCGCGGCAACAGATTTGCCACCCTTCTTTCCCTTGTGCTTGCCTTTCTTGTCTTTCTTGAAACCGGTGGTCCTATTGATCATCAACACTTGATGTTCTTTCCTAATCTCCACTTCTGCAGTCTTAAGCATTGACAGAAGCTCGGGAAGAGTCTTCTTCATGCCCTGCATATTATAGTTCATCACGAAGCTCTTGTATCTAGGTGGCAGAGATTGGAGAACACGATGTATGCCTAAGTCATTGGGAATCATTATTCCCAAGGACACAAGCTTATCGGCGTACCCAGACATTTTGAGTACATGCTCACTAACGGAGCTGTTCTCCTCCATCATGCAGCTAAAGAACTTTTCAGTAGCATTATAACTCTCTACGGCCGCAAGGGTATCGAAAATCATTTTCAATTCTCCCATGGTATCAAAGGCATTGCCATTTTCGAAACGCTTTCGAAGTTCTGGCTCTAGCCCATACAGTATGCCGCAATGAACTAAGTTATGGTCCTCCTGACGAGTCACATAGACATTCTTTTCCTCGTCAGGGGCATCAGGAGTTGGTCGGGGGCCTAGCGGCGCATCTAGCACATATTGCTTTTCTGCAGCAGTGAGGAGAATCCTCAAATTCATAGCCCAGTTGGTGAAGTTGCTACCATTCGCAACAAGTTTCTCTTTCTCCATGAACACATTGAAATTAAAAGCAGGTGGTGCCATCTACAACAGAATTTGTAAAGTTTATTTAGACTAAGTTTATGATAGAGTGAGTTCAACTAATCCAAATTACTAATGAACTCCCACTCAAAAATGACATCCCTCGTGTCCTTTTGGTGATTACATGAACCAAATCCATTACACCAAGTCCGATCATCACGTGAGTTGATGTAGCTTCAAAGGCGAGCATCTATATGGGCATCATATCAACTATATGACTCATGCTTAACCTTTCGGTCCGTGTTCCGAGGCCATGTCTGTACATGCTAGGTAAGAACCTTAGTATCCGCGTGTGTAAAAGTGTCTTACACCCGTGCCTATGAAAGCGTAGATTCGAGTACACCCGATCATCACGTGATGTCTCGAAACACGATCCACAGAACGGTGCATACTTAAGGAAGAACACATTTTTATCTTGATATCTAAATGAGGGATCATCTTACAATGCTACAGAAAGCGCCAAACTAGCAGTATAAGATGCTAACATCTAATGTGTAAAGTGAGATGATATGGTCCATGGATTTGATCTCTATCACTTGCATCGTGGTATGATCTCTAGCATTCCTTTGTGTGTAAGGCCAAGGTCTATGGAACTTACACGTTGAGTGTGTTGTAAGAGTATCTATCATACATCCACTTACAACAATACCATATCAATACACTAGCCCAGCAACGATCTAAACTAGACGCCTCTAATTTATCAATTGCAAGTTTTACGTGGCTTAGGGCTTTTAGAAATAGAACCGTTCTCACCTACGAACATGAACCACAACGAGGATAACTAAGTTATTAGCAACTCGTTGTAAATCAGATATTGACTATAGTAGGAGAGACAGACACCCGCCAGCCACTTATGCAAAACAAGTTGCATGTCAGTCGTGGAACCGGTCTCATGTACGATGACATGTAAGGTTGGTCCGGGCCGCTTCATCCCACTATGCCACCGATATCCAAAATACATAGAAGATGCAATAACATGATCATCATCGCCCACATATAAACATATGTGTACTACCCGTGCAAAGCACCTATGCACATATCAGGCTCTGATACTGCTGTTGGGTCCGTAGCATAGAAAACAAAAAATTTCCTACGATGAGAACTACACGCCAAGATCGATCTACTAGGTACAAAGCAACGGGTGGACATACATCCAACGAGAACTTACCCTCGAAGACAACGAGTTTTGTTACCAAGTAGGAACTCGTGGTTGATGTAGTCGCACACTTGCCGATCTCAAGATCGTGAGGAAGTCCGAGCGCCGCAACTCAGCAGCGCATCCGTACTCGCACACACGTTCAAGCCACCGGACAACCTCCACCTCCTCACTCCAGCAATCCAGCGGAAGCAGCAACTCCTTCTAGACGAAATGCCACCGGGAACATGTATCTCGCTAATCTGAGACCATGGGGGAATAATTCTAGAGGGGGAGAGAGATCCTTCACAAGGAGGTGTGTGGATGAAGGAGGGAGTGGGTGGCCTTTTATAGGAGGAGGGGGTTGCCCCTCCTCTCCATGGCCGGCACATGGGGGGTGACCCCTCACCTCCCCCATTCATGTGGTGGTAACCCCTCCACATTAAAATGCCTCTTCACATTCTCTTTTAAATTCTCCACTTTAAATGCATTAAAATTCTCCAAGTTTAATGCTCTCTCATTTAATAAAACTCTTTTATTAAATTTATTCAGAATTTTTGTTAATTACTTTAATTAACAAAGATTCACATAAAGCCCCTTGCAATATTTCAATATCACACGCAGAACCACTTTCTACAATTTCACCCGAAACAATTTCCGGTTTCTATCGAAACAATTCCCGCGCTTTGCAATTCTTTCATTTGAAACATATGTGCTCCAAAATGGTGTCCGGTAACTCTTAAGTGTGTCACCCTACGGTTCGCGAATAATGCAGACATGATTGAGACTCCTCTCAGATCAATAGTCAGAAGCGAGAACTGGAGATCCATACTGACTCCTGCATATTCAACGATGACTTCTGTGATCGTGAGAACCTTTAACACTTGTAACTAAATCCCTTTGTCTCGCGATATATTACATGTCCGAAATTCGATCATCGGCATCCAAATACCTAGTTTGATCTTGTTACCGACATGCACTCTTTTCTCGTTCCCGTGATATAACATTCTAGTGATCACATCACTTGCTTGCAAGCTATCTCAATGTGATATCACCGAGAGGGCCTAGAGTATATCTATCCGTCATCGGGATTGAAAAATTCCACTCTCGATCCATGAGCCTCAACATAACACCTTCGTAGTACTGAACCCATCTTTATAGTCACCCTGTTATGGTGTGACGTTTGATGTTATCAAGATACTCTTTAGGTGTTAGCAATTAACATGATCTCATGGTCTAAGGATAAAGATTACTTCGTATGATGTTATAGCAATATAAACATAATGACTTGATCGTAATGCTATACTTCGCATGAATGTTTATCACATCATTCCACCAATGGTGTGACCTTGTTATTAACAACATCCAATGTCCATGATCAAGAAACCTTGATCATCTTGTTAATTAACAAGCTAGTCTATAATACATGCATAACTAGGAACCCTTTTTGTTCATTAAAGACACATGCATTGATGTTTCCGATCAATACAATTCTAGCATGTAAAATAAACATCTATCATATATAAGGAATACATAATAACAACTTTATTATTGCCTCTCAGGGCATATTTCCTTCAGTTCCAAAGAGAGACTTGCTTGTTTTCGCCTAAATATTGTGTTTCTCTAGTTAAAACCTTCTGTTGACATTTAGAACCTGAAACACACATTAAAAACCAAGTTTTCTTTGCTACTGAAGTATTAGCGTTAGGTAAAGCTAGAAAATGATCAAATCTAGGAGAAAACCATCAACAATGTGTCGAATCTCACAACTATCAACTCCCCAAGCTTAGATGTTCCTCGAGTGACAAGGAAATAAATAATAATAGCGGAGATTCGAGACTGGAAATAAAAGAACTTACAAGTTTGAATTGGTGTCAAATTCTTTTCTTCACAATCCCTGCAATCTTAAACATGATCTTACAAGTCTTCACAAGATTTCACCGAGTCCACTTCCTAACCACGTATATCTTGTTAGCAAATAAATCATATGCCCAAGCAAGTGTCAAAAGTTTAGCTAGGAAAGTGATACAAATTCTTTTGGTGTCTCTCTTTGTTGAGAGATGAAAACTTTTTGCTCTTCTTTGTTTAATCAATTAAGAGTACTCAAATTGGCACCAAAACATTCAATTTAAGAACAACTCATCTATTCCCATGTAATTTCAAGACTCTCAAAGCACCTTTTCCCTTTTGTTTTGCCTTTCAAAAACTTCAGCTCTTTCATAGAGCAATTATGCCACTATTTTTAACATGTTAATTGGGACTGTGTTGCGCACTCATGACCATGCCAATACATAATTGTTGAGCAAGAACGGGTCAGAGGAGTACTACAACTTCTCTTGGAATGTGAAACCGTGAGGAGACTAAAATTTTACCCGTCGTAGCATTGTTGATACAGATGTTTACATAACTCAATAGCCGAAATCAAGTGGTTTCCCACATTCAGATCGTTCGTTGCCCAATGGAGTTAATAGTTCCCCATGGAGCATGAAAGTGTTGTAATGACATGTGTAAAGCAATATCTTATGGTAATTATTAGAAAAAAGCCGTGGCATAATCCCTACTACTTCTAAACATCCATTTTATCAAACAATTTCATTTAAGGGTACTATCGAGTCTATTTATATTAAGCTCAAAAATGGGATGGAGTAGTTCTAAAATCAAATTCTTTGGGCTAAACATGGACTCAAGTCATCTTTTGAATGCTTTTTCTTGTTGTAAAAATGTAGAAAGTATTTTTAACCAAGTTCATTTCTCATTGTTTCAAAGCTAAAAAGGAGACACTAGCAAAGGAATAGAATTTATAGGATAACAAGCTAAGTGGGGAGTGACTCCATTGCAAGCGAGTAAATAATTGTAGGATCAATTTAAGGTTGCAGAAAGGGTGATGAAAGGAATGTGATAACTCCTCTTGCTTGCTTCGTTCTCGTATTTGAGTCGAACCCCCTCTGTATTTCCATATTGAAAGTCACCTGAAATTGAGCAATCTCCGAGAGAAACAAAGAAACGAACTTGCAATAAAAGTTACAACGAATAATTTTTTTGAATTTTTGGTTTAGGAATGCAAACTTAAAATAAACATGCAATTTTGAAGAAATAAATCAAAAGAAGAAATAAAAACATGAATGCAAGGTTTGGAGGTTTTCAAACCTCTCCCAAGCTTAGGCTATTGCCAGGCTCAGTTGTTGCCGTTATTTGGCGGCTGGTGCAGACACTGCTGGTAGTAGTTGGGGAAGTGGGTCATGAAGTGCCTGAAGTTGTGAGTCAAGGCACTCACATCTTCATTCACTCCTTGAAGAGTTGATACGTTGCAAACGTATCTATAATTTTTGATGTTCTATGCTTGGTTTTTATCTACTTTCTTATGTTTTGTCCACACTTTGTAGTACTTTTTATACACTTTCTTGGACTAACCTATTAACAAGATGCCACAGTGCCACTTGCCTATTTTCTGCTGTTTTTGGTTCCAGGAAAGTCAGAAAATGGATATTATCGGAATTGGATGGGACAAAAGCCAAAGTCAGTTTTTCACTGAGGGGGACACGGAGCCAGAGTACGAGACGGAGAGGGGCCAGGGGCCGGCCACATCACCTGGCCACGTGGACAGGCCTGGCCCACACCAGGGGGTGGTCTGGCTGCCTAGGGCAACCCCTTGGCCTCCCCTTTCGCCTATAAGATGCCTCCGATACAGAAACCCTAAGTACCCGATCAAAATTCCATGAAAGAGTCTCTAGCCACCGTCATCTCCATCCCTAGATCGGTTGGGATCTGAAGCTCTTCCCGGCACCCTGCCGGAGGGGATAATTCACCCTGGAGGCCTTCTTCATCACCATGCAAGCCTCTGGTGTGATGCGTGAGTAGTTCATCCTTGGACTACGGGTCCATGTAGTAGCTAGATGGTTGGTTCTTCTACTTTGTGCTACCATGTTTAGATCTTGTGAGCTCCATTCATGATCAAGATAATCTATTTGTAATCCTACATGTTGTGTTTGCGGGGATCCGATGGATATTGAGATGATATTTCAGATTGATTATTGATTCTATCATGTCTTTGTTATTTGTGATCTTGCATGCTTTCCGTTGTTAGTAGCTATCTTGGCCAAGTAGATGCTAGCAACTCCAAGAGTGAGTATTTATGCTCGATAGTGGGTTCATGCCTCTAGTAATCTGGAGAAGTGACAGAAATCTCTAAGGTACTAGATGTGTTGTTGCTACTAGGGACATAACAACAATCCTTTGTTCATAGAACAATCGTATTGTTTACTTTACATGCAATGCGTAATGCAATTATCTGTTGCTTGCAACTTACTACTAGAGGGGGTTCGGATGATAACCTGAAGGTGGATTATTAGTCATAGATGCAGTTGGATTGCGGTCTATGTATAATGTTGTAATGCCCAATCAAATCTCAAAGGAGTCAAGATGATTAGTATATGCTTGTATGCTTTCTCGATGTTTGTCAATTTCCCCGCTGTAATTTGTTCACCCAACATGTCATCTATCTTAAGGAGAGCCACCACTAGTGAACTATGGACCCCGGTCCTTTCTTTTACCATCAATCTATAACTATTTACTGCTTTCTGTTTACTTTATGCAAACTTTTATTTTCTTCCATACAATACGTTTAATCCTTTGTTTTCAGCAAAACCGGTGAGATTGACAACCTCACTGTAAGTTGGGGGCAAAGTTCTATGGTTGTGTTGTGCAGGTTTCCACGTTGCTGCTAGCACCGGTAGTGCGCCCTGCCAAAGGCCAGCTAGCAACACCTTGGAGGTGTTTCCTTGCTCCTACTGGTTCGATAACCTTGGTTTCATAACTGAGGGAAACTTACTGTTGTGCTCATCATACCTTCCTCTTTGGGTTCCCCAACGAGCTCGTTATTACACGAGTCAGCAATATTGTGGTCAATCTCCGCAACACGCTGGTTGAGCTGCTGGAATTCTTGATAGGGGACATAGTTGTACCCCTGCTGCGGCTGGTTGGGCCACGGGTCCCAAGCTCCCCCTTGCTATTGCTGCTGCTATCCCTCCCAAGCAGGGTTCTATCCCTACTCATCCTCATGCTCCTGATCATCCTCATCCTGCTGCTCTCGTTCTTCATCTTACTCTTTATCAAGATGAAGTTCATCCATGATCTCCATCACTTGGTCCTTGGTGAGGATCCAAGTGTCCTTCTCCACAATTGAGAAGGCTTGGGGATAGGGCAACGGAACCTGCTCACCCTGTGCATCACCAGGATAACCAAACTGATATGCTCGGAGCCTCTGGTTAGCTTGGTAAACACCAAGGAAGCCACAAGCAGTTAAATATTTGACGTCCATAAGCTTGGAATCGTCAACAGATTGCATAACAGGTAATGTAATATTTAATGCATGGGGAAGGTGGGTTACCAATCCACCAATGTGAATATCACCTTTAGTCTTGTTGCTTTAGTGGTGAAAGTGTTGGATGAGTAGAGCTACAGGATTGGGGCCTTGCGGTGTAGTGGGAAAGAGAGCCTTGGTGATCATTGCCATATCTACATCAGCCATGGAATCAGTATCACCTCTTCCCAATAGAGTGTTGGCAAGGAACAAGGCGTAGTAATGAATTGTTGGGTTCTAAATGATGGACATCTCCTTATGGTAGAAGTCCGTGCCACCATTAACAGAAATACCCTCCCAAGTTTCTCCACTTGTGACGCTATAGAGGTTAGTAACAGTTGGCTCCCCAACATGAGGGAAACCGAAAGCATCGCAAAATTGTTCAAAAGTTATTTCATAGTGTTGTCGGTTCATGGTGAAGCTAACCGTGCACGCATTACCTTTCTCCCTGTGGTCATCATAGAAGGAGGTAAGGATTTCATAGGTAAGCTCAGCATAGGTGTCGTGGCTTGCGTAGCCAAGTACTGTTAGCCCGACCTTGTTACACATGAGGTCGAAGTCCGCCTTCAACCTCGCCGTGGTGAGAAAGCTGTGGTCGGCCCAACGTGTGGGAAGCACCCTCCTCGATGAAACCATGGCCAACTTGGGGTTGCGCTTGGCTCGGGACCACGAGCTCGAGCCCTAACCATGTTGGCGCTTGGTCTTGCGAAAGATGTTACCAATTTTGTTCATCGTGATGCACTGAAAAATTTCACCATAAAACCTTAGGAATATAGTTTCTACATGATAAATGAATGATCCTACGTGGAAAAATTCAATCCTAACGTGAGGAATCAATAGGAAAAACAAAATAAGCTTGAGTTGATCCACTAGATCAATGTGAGAATTTTGACCATGGAAATCTGAAAATAAAGCATCGATAGGGAGAGAAACATACCGATCTGTTGATTCCCCCACTCAAACGAATGAAATCCACGAAGAGTCAAAAGTTCTAGGTGGGTTTTGAGAGGTTTGGAGAGAGAATATGAGAGAAATAATGAGGAAGGGGAAGATACCTAGCCGCCTCGAAGCAATTTTGTGGTCGCGCCAAGCTATATGGCCGGAACTATACAGACGGGATATGTTGTTCTGGCCATATAGTTGTGGTGGCGCCGCCAACTAGGGTTTGTTTATGTGGACTACAACTATACGGATACAACTATACAGCCGGATCGCAATGATCCTGTCGTATAGTTGGTCGTTAAACCGTTTGTACCCTCGAGATAAATTTCTAAAACAGGCATCAATATCTATACGACCGGAACTATACGACTAAAATTTTTATTCCCGCCGTATAGTTGGTCATTAAACCATCAGTACCTTTGAGACAAAATTCTAAAACGAGCATCGATATCTATACGACCAGAGCTATATAGCCGGAATTTTTATTCCCGCTGTATAGTTAGTCGTTAAACTGTCAGTACCTTTGAGAAGATATTATACGAAAGCATCGATATCTATACGACTGGAGCTATACGGCCGGAATTTTTATTCCCACCATATAGTTGGTCGTTAAATTCTCTATATCTTCAAAGAAAATTTGTTGATGGAAAAGATATCTATACGACCGGAGCTATACGGCCAGAATTTTTATTCCCACCGTATAGTTGGTCGTTAAACCATTATTAGTCATAATTTTTTTCTATTTCTTTTAGAATACCTTCTTATCCCGAAACTTAGCGAAATACCTTATTTTTGGCAGCAAAATGACAGTAGAAACTGTCGACCAACATTAGCGTATGAAGAGCAGAATTTTAGTCTTTGTAGATAAAACTCGAACTTCTATTTTTATTCTTATTCTATACTCATTCAATCGATGTTTCTACTACTTTTTGACAGCTGCATCTTCACGGGCCCACTTTCGCAAGAATGTCTGTGAAAAAAGTGGTAGGAATGCGATGAACTTTTTATTCTCTAGTTTATTTTATTGAAGAGATGGGTTGAGTCCCATTAAGCATTTTATTAAGAATGGTTGAGTAACTCAACCCCTTCCGTGTTCTCGAATTCTTACCTTGGGTTGCCCCTTATCAAAGGCACTTACCACATGAACTCGTTTTGCCGATGGAATATATCTTTCTCTAGCTTCTAGCTTCTTTGGAAAATACCGGATGATTTCAGCATCATAAACATTGAAGATTATCTTTCCCTCAACACAATCAACTGATGTCCCTGCAGTACTAAGGAAAGGTCTTCCAAGTATTATGTATAATTTTTCATCTTCTGGCATCTCAAGAATAATAAAACCAGTGGGAATAACATGCTCATCTATTCTAAGTAGAACATCCTCAATCATACCAATGGGTTATTTAGTGGACTTGTCAGCCATCTGTAAAGTGATAGTAGTAGGAGAATACTCCTCTAATCCTAACCTTTTATAGAGGGAGTATGGCATTACACTAACTCCTGCACATAGATCACACAAAGCATTGTGAATATTCGTTTTTCCTATTGAGCATGAAATAGTTGGTATTCTGGGATCTCCCGACTTAGACAATAGCTTCCCATTAGCAGGATAACTGGTTACCATGGCAACAATTTCAGTTATTTCTTTCTTTCTACTAAGAATATCACAGATGAATTAGAATAGGTAGGAACTTTGATTGTATCCGAAAATGGAATTACCAGACGAAGGTCACTAAGTGCTTTTGTAAAAGAATCATAAATTACCTAATCTGGTGCTTTCTTTTTTCGATCTGGATAAGGAAGCTTTTTATCACCTTTCTTATTCTTGTCTTTTACCTTTTGTAGGGGGTCAGGCTCCTTTGTTGCTTTCTTTTGTTGTTGCTTATCTCTTTTCTTCTTTTCTACTACAACAATTTCATCTTCCTTGCTTATCTCTTTTTCTTCTCTTGGATCATCTGTCTCTGCATCAGAGTCATAACGGTCATCCTGTGCATCATTTTGGTCCTCCTTGGTTTTATCTTGTGTTTCTTGAGCAGTTTCATCTTAAGGATCCACCAATGTATCATCTTTCTGGCTTGCTTCGAGCAAGGCTTTTTCCTTTCACAATTTTTCAGCTTCATATTCTGGTGGTCCTAATGGTCCTGTAACAACTGCACCTCTTCTTGTAACAACATTAGTAGAAATAGGAATATCTTTATCATCTCGAAGAAAAATTTGATAACCAGATGCTATTTGTTCACACTGGGTTTTAATCATACTAAGATACTTGTGAAATAATTTTATTTCTTGGCCAATCTCATCATAATTTTCTGTGAGTTCCAAAGTAATCTTTTTGTGTTTTTGAAAGTGCTTATGCAGGTTATTATGAGATTTTGCTTGTCGATGTTTTAATTCTTGAAAACCTTTTCTAGTTTCATCTTCTTTAGTTAAAACTTGTAACAAGTCTACTTTGTTTTCCTTAACAAGTTCAGAAGGTATACCTTTTTCCTTCATTGTTTTGCATACTTCAGGCATAAGATCAGGAGTTATCCTAAGTATCCCTTTTTCCAGCTTAGTGCTAAAATCAGGGTTATATAAAGAATCATTCTTAGCCCTAGTAGACATCAATTCCAAACATTCTTTAATAGTTAAAGTATTTATCGATCCTCCTACTGAGAAATCAAGCAACTCTCTACATCGAGTATTAAGACCATGGTAAAATAAATGGCAAATAGTTGATTCAGAATAGCCATGATTAGGAATGCTATTGATCATTCCAAAGAATCTATCCCAGGCTTGTGGGTAGTTTTCTCCCATGTTCTGACTAAAGTTACCTATATTCTTTCTTAATTCAGTTACCTTTTTAAAAGGATTCAACCTGTTTATGAATTTAACAATGCAGTTTTCCCAGCATTTAATGTAATAGTGAGGGAGAGAATATAACCAGTCTAGAGCCTTACCTTTAAGAGACCAACGAAATAATTGTAGACGAGAGAAGTATCTTGGCAAACCTTATGGTCCAAGTGATGTTATCACATCATCGAACTCTCTAAGATGCCTCTCTAGGTCTTCATCTTCCCTTCCACTGAAAGCTTTTTCCTGCAAATTTTTAATAATTTCACCATCAAATAGATATTCTCTAACTCCAGGATTAGGGAATTCTATTGGTTGTTTTAGAAATTCAGAACTTGGAGCACTGTATTCTCTGAGAGTTTTCTCAGGTTTCATGGGAGTTGTCCTATAAATAGACATGATTTCCATAATATCACTCAGGTTTTCAACTTTAACTTTATTCAATCTTAAAAGTTTTTCAATAATTTCTTTGTGTCTATGAGCATGCACGCGCTCAATATAATCCGGTAGATAGGTCCTACCAGAGCGTGTGGACCCTTTGTCTCCTAGGGAGAACATTTTGTAGTACAAACACCTAAAATGTCAAAAGCAAACACTTAGCGCTTAGCTCCTCGGCAACTGCGCCAGAAAATAGCTTGATGTCTGCAAGTGGACAGATCGTTTTTAGGTAGTTTCGAAGTATAGATATCGATCCCACAGGGGGCCAAAGGTAAGTGTTTATGAGTGAAGTCGTTGTCACACCCAAAGTTGTCACAGGTCTTCGAGTGAATTGACTGCCAGTGTTGAAATAAGAATGGATTTTTGATTAAATGATATGTATTTAAATAGAACTAAAATGTAAACTTTGGAAATATAAAGCATGAAATTAAAGAACAACTTGGTTGTTTGTTGTTCTCTGCAAATGGCAAAAGAAGGCGCGGGGAGATTCAGTTGATGGTGATAGTGACTGTGCTAGGTGGATGACTGATAAATTTAACAATTATAATCTTATAAGTATATGTAACTCCTCTTAGTATATGTAACAATATTATAATCTTATAATCTTATAAGCGAGCAACCCATAATTAGCCGGAACTCCTCTTGGTAGATTTCATCCCAACTTCAATAATCCTACTAGTCTGTTACCAAAACCATGGTCAGACACTAGATGATTAAGACCCTTCGGGTCGCTTAGTGATTAAGCTCTTTGGATCGGACTAATGCAATAAGCATAGTGGTTCCTCGTTATCCTCGAGTCTACTAGTTTTCCATTGATATCCCTGTGTCACTCGGGGGTCGCCGATCTGTTAGCGAACAAGATCCTATCTATGTAGAACAAAGCATCATGTTATTTGGGCCCTTAATTGGACAACAAGCATTAGGCATCCCACATATAGTCAAGCATACATAATATAATAATTAGAATCAATCACAAGCTAATGGAAAATATATGAAGGCACATCACATCTCACCAATCCCCTACATCTCCCACGCCCAAGGATCTTACTCACACATGAGAGAAGAACGGATCATCGATATAACTAAATAAAGGGAATCCTTCTTGATTTTACCGTGGATATCCACAATAGGAATAGAAAAGTATCCAACACAATTCAAGATAGGAAGAAACAATCTCAAACCCTAGTCTTGCAAGGTGAAGATCCCTCTCTCTCTCTCAAGTACAAGTAATGGCTATGTGGGTGTATTGGCTAGGAGGTCGAAGATCATGGAGCGAGATGAAGAGCAGCTTCCCCTTCTTCTCCGGATCTCTTCTTTCTCCCTTCTGGATGGGATGGCGGCTGCTGTGTTGTGTTTTCGCGTCTGGCCTCTTCATGGAAGTTGTCCCTTTTGACAAGATAGAGGCAGCGGCAGCTATACGGAGGGAACTATATGGCCGGAAAAAATGTTCCCGCCGTATAGTTGCTCGTTAAAGCCTCTGTATACTCCCCTCGAGTGCTTTCAAAGAGAGACTTGCTTGTTTTCGCCTAAATATTATGTTTCTCTAGTTAAAATCTTCTATTGATGTTCAATACTTGAAACACACATTAAAAACCAAGTTTTCTTCGCTACCGAAGTATTAGCGTTAGGTAAAGCTAAAACGATTAAATCCGGGAGAAAACCATCAATAAAAACCATCAAAAATGCATTGAATTTCATAGCTATCAGGTTTCCAACTTGCAGATTAGTCATTACTCATACTCCCTATACCTGGCTCAATCCTCGGGGTCTCAGGTACCTAACAAGTACTTAGATTGAGGCAAGAGAGGATACAATAATCATCATGTCATACAAACTAATGCATGATCCCATCTATGATAAATAACATGCACAAAAGCTACATGGCTAGACTGAAGCCCTTAGCCCAAGGATAATTACTCACACATAGAGACGAGATCAATAATCACAAACATTGTAATGGAAATCATGAGATTGATAGCAAATAGTCTTACAATGTCGCCAATCGAAGATGAGATCTACTATTACAAGTGGTGGCATATGGTATGGTGGTGGAGAAGGTTTGGAGATTAGATCTATGTCTATTTCTCTGGTGGCTCTTCAGTGTGGTGGATGGAGATCTGGAGGCGGCTGATGATCTGGGGCACGGACTCGAGCATGATGTTTCTCATCACCTGAGGCCTCTTTATATAGGGGTCCCTTCACGAAAGTTGTTCTGTTTGACCTAGCAGTGGTGGCAGCAACTATACGACCAGACTTTTATTCCGTTCATATAGTTGGTCGTTAAAGCGTCTGCCTCCGCTTCACGACTCCTGGTTTCTTCTGGTTGTTGGAAATCGCATATCTTTGACTTTAATATAGTGATTCCCATCATCAAACGTCATTATCTGTGCAAGGAAAAGTGGAAAGAAATGATTGCATACCCCTTTGATCATTAGGCACTAGTGGCAGGGTTTAGAGAGATATTTCATCAAAAATATGAATATCCAGTTTAAATATGGACGTGGATGGCTATATTTCAAAGCCATCACATACATGGTTCACAACATCATCACATAAGTCTACCAACGAAAAACGGAACATGCCTCCACATTCATAGCATTTTCCTACAAAGGTTTCATACTTAGACAATAGAACTTTATTGGACTCAAATACCAACTTAAACCCATCTTTTAGAAGACGGGATCCACTAACGAGATTCTTCTTGATAGAAGAGACATAATGCACGTTCTTCAATTGCACGATCTTGCTTGAAGTAAACTTCAGATCTACCGTGCCAGCACCAAGAATAATAGCATGTAACCCATTACCCATCATGACCAAGGACCCTCGATCCTAATAAGAGGTGAACATGGAAATGTCAGCGCACACATGAACATTGACACCTGTATCAACCCACCATTCTGTGGGTTGATATACTCAAAGAATAGTAGGTAATAAATTACCGTACCCAGAACCTGAAGTTCCTGCATGAGTATTGCCAATGACCATGTTGACAGATTTAGAACTCTGTCTAGCTTGACCCTTCTTGCCTTTCTTCTATGAGCAACGATGAGCCCAGTGGCCAATCTCGCCACACACCCAACAAGGTTCTTTTTTCCCTTGTTATGCCTCTTCTTCTTCTTGAAGTTGGTAGTCTGGCAGATTTTGTTATTTTCCTTGGACTTGTGGACATTTTTCTGCACCATATTGTTAGCAGAATGTCCCTCGGTTTCACTACTATGTTTGTCTTTTTCCCTCGCCTTATCTTCAACATCTAAAGAGCAAATGAGGTACTCAACAGAGAGCTCATGCCTCTGATGTTTCAGAGAAGTGGAAAAGTTCCTCCATGCAGGGGGAAGCTTAGTGACGATGCATCCCACGGCAAACTTGTCCGAGAGAACACACTTGAGGAGTTTGATTTCCTTTGACATGATCTATAGATCATGAGCCCGTTCTACTACAAATCGGTTTTCAACCAGCTTGTAGTCATTGAAATACTCCATAGAATACAGTTCACCACCGTCATCGACATCACCAAACTTAGCGTCCAGCGCATCTCACAGTTCCTTGGCATCACGAATATGCATCAACCAACTTGTCTCCAAGCACACTGAGTACGGAGCCCACAAAAAGTACAGTGGCTTTCCTGAATGTTCTCTCTTCTTTCAGAGTAAGCGGAACTATGGGAGTGCCATCTGTAACTTTTTCTATGCCCATAGTAGCTAACCACAAGAGGGTTTTCCCTTGCCATCTCTTAAAATGAGCACCCGTAAACATGCTCGGTTTAAGCGAAGCAGCAAAGGCAGATGATGAAAATTGCCTAAAGACATAAGGATTTTGGATTGTTGGAGTATTATGAAATTTCTGCATGATACCGAAATCAACATTATGTAAGCACTAGTAGAACTAAATACATGCAGCCAAACAAGCCCATCTAGTAGATCTGTATATCTACCAAGAACTAGTGCATACAAAGAGAGGAATAACACGATCGGGAAGGTCATCACCGCAGCAGCATCCTGGTATTTGTCGTTGTCGCCCATGGTGCTATTGAGATTGTCGGTTGATGAAGAATAACACGAACGAAAGCGAGCAGTCGCGCCGAGACGCTCCCCTAAAACCTTATCGCTCGTCTCCTGGTGCAGGATCTCAACGGATGGGGTTTCAGAGGCCTCCTCTCCCGGACGGCCATGTACGCAGTTGCCGGGATGGGAAGCCTAGAGAGTAGTGCAGCAAGAGGAACAAGGCGAGATAGACCAAGAAAGAACAAGTTACTTCTAGATCTGTTCTGTCTCTCCCTCTATAGCCTGGGAGGTGAGCCGACCGAGTCGCCACGCGGTAGAAGACAAGGATACGCATCAAACATGCACATGAATATTGACACATACCCAACAACTGGTGCATAACAAAAAAAATAGTCTTCCACAAAACAAGTTTCTAACTCGAACTTGATTCATGAAACGTGTCACATGTGCGGGCGAGGCAGGCGGTGGAGGAGGAGGAGGAGTGCGTGTGGACTCGTTCTCTTCCCACTCACTTAGTGGGAGTGAAACAACTCACCTTATAAGCTGGTCCAACTTTCTCCCAACTAGTAATGTAGGACTAAAATTTGTCTTCCACACAGCTCCCAAGCTGCCATAGTAGATGTGCCTTGAGATTTCAGGATTTATTAGACTACATGGGTTGCCTAGATGGGCCAAAAACTCATATAAATCTAACACAATACGCGGTACTATTTTGTTTGTGGAACACGATTTGCAGAAGGCTGTGAATATGAAATTGATTCTATGCATTTTTGAACAACTCTCGGGTTTAAAAATTAACTTCCACAAAAGTGAGATTTTCTATTTTGGGAAAACAAAAGACGAAGAATAACATTACACACAAATCTTGGATGCGAAGTTGGTTCTTTGTCTTTTTGGTACCTGGGTGTGCCTATCCGTTATAGAAAGCTTACGAACTCAAATTGGTACCTAGTAGAAACTCGATGTGAAGAAAAAATGAGCTGGAAGGGCAAACTTTTATCTTATGGTGATCAGTTGGTCCTAATCAATTCTATGTTGACTAGTCTACCTATGTGGATGCTATTGTTTTTGGAAATCCCGAAGGGTGTAAGGAAGTGGTTGGATTTTTATAGGTCTCACTTTTTTTGGCAAAGTGATGAAAATAAAAGAAAGTATAGATTAACTAAATGGAATATACTTCGTAGGCCAAAAGATCAGGGGGACTGGGTATTGAGGTTTTGGAAATTAAGAATACATGTTTACTGAGCAAGTGGATTTTCAAATTATCATCTGAAGGAGTGTGGCAAGAAATTCTGCATAATAAGTATTTAGGTCACAAAACTTTATCTAAGGTCCAAGGAAAACCAACGGATTCTCCATTTTGGAAAGTCCCGATGCGGGTAAAGAATGAGTCCTTTGCTAGAGGGAACTTCGTGGTTGGGAATGGTTTGAATACTAGGTTTTGGGAGAAAATACATGGTTGGGAGATACCCCTTTAGCACAACAATATTCATCTCTATATAACATTATACAACAGAAAAATGATACTGTTGCACATGTGTTAACCCAAGTACCCCTAAATATCGGATTCAGGAGAGTACTCACTGGTCATAGATGGAATGCTTGGATAAACTTATATCAAATACTCATCATGCTATCAATGGATCATGATAAGTTTGTGTGGAATTTGACATCTTTTGGCTATTCTTAGTTAAATACATGTATGGAGACCTAATGAATGATCATACAGTCTTTCTGCAGAAATATCTTTGGAAATTAAAGATCCCACTAAAGATTAAGATTTTTATGTGGTTCCTCAAGAATGGAGTTCTTCTCACAAAAGACAATCTGGTAAAGCGTAAATGGAAATGATGTACTAACTGTTGTTTCTATCACTCACATGAAACCATAGAGCGTTTATTTATATACTATCCATTTTATCGCCTTTTGTGGCATATTATTCATTTTCCTTATGGCTTACCCCCTTTCGACTACTGTAACAAATATATTTGGGAACTGGTTGAATAGTTTTAATAAATCATCTAAGGCTAGAGTTTGTATTGGTGTCTCAGATTTATGTTGGTCTATATGGAGATGTAGAAATAATATTATTTTTAACAAATAAAAAACTTTCAATCTTTTGCACGATATACATATGGTGGCGCATTGGGTGCAGCTCTAGACACTCCTATCACCGCAACACCAGCGGGATATCATGGCTACTGGGTGCAGCCATATGTTGATGGTTGTTGGGCACATCTTCACCCAGTCTGGTTGGTTGCGTTTTAATAGGTTGAAGAATGATGTTTAGTCCTATGTTCCATATTTTCCGCTGGTTGATCTTTGTTTCGACCTTATGTGATTACTGAATTGTAATAAACTCGGATTATGCTTCTTAATAAAAGGTTGTGTGCATCAACTAATGCAGAGGTCGGAGTTTTATTCCCCTTTTCAAAAAAAGTCTAATACTCTGTTAATCTAGACCTGGAAGATGTTTAGATTACACTTGAACTCATCTAGTTCCTTAGAACATAAAGTTTTGGTGAAGCCATCAGCAATTTGATATATGCTTGAGATAAACCTGACATCAAGTTGCTTGAATTGTTTGAGCGTTTAATCACACAATTTTTTAATCTAAATACACTTAATATCATATCAAATTGTTCACTCGTGGTCACGCTTATCACTCGGTCACCCATCCTGAGACTACTCTAGTCACAATACGTTTAGCTTCTTCGTTCCTTCGGAATAAGCTTCTGAGCAGTCACACTATGCCTTGTTGATAATACTATCATATCAATCTTATTAACCCTTGGCTCATGATGTCACACACCTATTTTTTATTGCAAACAATTATTTAAATAAACAAAAATGAATAAGTAATAATAATTTTGAATTCAAATTACAATAAAATGATTTCCCCTCTTTCCATTTAATATGGAATAATTCATATCTATAAATCTGTAAGTTGGAATTCAACAAATAATATATCTAAATTGATTAGAAAAATAAGAGAAATCCAAATATGTCATCCATCTCATATTTCGAATTATGCATCATATATTTTTAATAGTGTACTGCAATGTTTTCCAATTGAAAATCATTTAGTAGTGTCCAAATCTTCAAAATTCATATAAAAATCCCTTTTGAATTTGAGAAATCTAAAAAATTGGTAAACGTCTTATAAAATTAGGCGTAACATTACGCGTAGATCAATTTCCATATAAAAAACTTTTTGATCCGAAATCGTATGCGAAAGTTATGGTTGTTTTACCGAGACATGAAGTTTTTTCAAAAAAAATCGAAATTCTTTTTTTAATTTTTCCTAAGAACTAAATCACATAACATAACGACATCTAAAAGGATTTTAAAATTCAAGTTTTTACTATTTTCTTTTAATTATTCTAAGACTGAAAAGGCGACCGAGGGTAGTTATGCCTATGTAAAAATGAAAAGTAAAAAAACCTGCGACGACGGCCATCCTGTCGGCGTAGGTGTCAAACCTGGGCCGACAGCAAAGTCGTCGGCGTATGTGTGACATCGTATCTTCATCGTCACGGCCAACTCATCCGGGGCCACGTCTCGACCCCTACGACGACGACCTTCCTATGCCTATGCCGACGGCCAAACCTACGCCGATGGCCCCGACTAAAAGCCATCGGCGCCTCGATGTTTTCTGTGGTGCTAGCAACTCATTCTCTAACAAAGTAAAAAAAGAAATCCAATATGTTTGGTGCGAACATGAAAAACTGGGCTAGCAGACAAGTAGATGGCACCAATATGATCACACCAAAGACATGGTTTCTGCGTGAGTGTCACACCAAGTTTTCATACGAGGGCTTCAACCCAAATATGCTAAGCTGTGGCATTTGCAAGTCCTTTGTATTTAGCCTCTGTGCTGGATACACAGTAGGTTGTTTTATGGCACTCTAAGAAATAAGATTGAGACAAAAAATAGCAAAACCACAATTCGAGGTTCTGTCATCTAAATTACCCTCCTAGTGCATCTGAATAGGCACTAAGGAGGGTGGAACATGACTTCTGAAAAGTAGGACCAACCGTTCTTATGCCATGAATGTACCTTAGAATTCTCTTGACATTAGTCCAATGGGCAATTGTGGGAGCATGAATATACTGACAGACCTTGTTCACTGAGAATATATCAAGTCTAGTTAGTGTGAGATATTGGAGTGAACCTACAATACTCCTGTAGCGATTATTATCCTCAGAGCCAAGAGGGGAGCTATCTGTCAAGGCCAGCGTGTCAGTAGTGGAAAGTCGCGTAGAACATGATGTCTAAGAGCTCATACCAACTAGGGCTAACAAATATGTAGCATATTTTTCCTGATTTAAAAGCAAGCCATTGGACTGATTGTGAACCTCAAGCCCTAAAAAGAAATGGAGATCTTCAAGATCCTTAAGAGAAACTCTGAACTTAAGTTATGAAGAAGAGATGGAATGGTCTTATCTGAGAAACTCGTCACTATAATATCATTAACATAAATAAGAATGAACATAGTGATGCCTGCCTTGTTATATAGAAAAAAATCAAATTTGACATTTTCAAGTTTCAAAAAGTTCAAAAGAAAATCATGGATATAGCAATGTCTTATTCTATATGTGTGCAAAATATTAGTCTGGGATACCTTGTTTTAAGGGATACACAAAAATGACAAATTCTAACAATTTTCAAGATTTAAAAATTGGCATTGTTCACTACTCTCGGATCCACTTTTTTCTTTTAAGGTAGCCCATGATACAATAATATTTCACTGTGAATTTTTACACACTCCTTATATGCATCATTGGCAAAATATATGGTATTTTTAGCATTTCAGAACTTTAAATGTCCTTTCGTTTTTAAAATAAAGCGCTAAGTGTAGCTCGAGGTCACAAAGGCTGCACGCTTTTTCATGGACAATATAAATGTACATATTTATATTTGGCCGTAAATGTGACCATAATGGTCCAGAGCCAAGTGTCTTGGCTTCGGCGCTCATCGGAGCCTTTATTTTGAACATTCCAAAACACATTTTCAAGTTACAAAAAATAAAATATAGACATTTAGGCAATGATATATACTTCAAGTATTACAAAGGCCCAATCCAAAATATGTTGTATTCTATACTACAAAAAAGGATAAATTTACAGGTGAATTGTGCACCTTCAAATCTTGTCACCGATTTTGCTTGTTTATGTGTAGCACATAATACAGGGTATTTCATATTTAGACTCAACATTACCTATATGTACGGATTTGTTCCGGAGATTTTTGAAACTAAAAATATCATTTTTATTAATTTTTAAAATAAACGGCTCTAGTGAAATCAGGGATTTAGAAAATATTATTTTCTTAATTTTAAAATAAAGGGCTTTAGTGAGCTCTAGGATCCAATAGCATTTTCCAAGAGCGAGCCTTGACAAGGCTGCCTAAGAAAGGATCGCATACTAAGTTGCCTAAACCTTAATGGACCGATGCATCAACTGGATCGGTAGGATGAGCACGAAGCTCCTGATGCCTACTATAACAACCCAAAGAATAGGACACCCCAAGAATAGAATGTCAATAATCAGAACAAAAATCTTTATTCATAATAGAATGAGTACAAGATCTTTAACAAGAAGAAATAAAAGAGAAAATTACACGAAGATGAAACCTAATACAAACTACTAAGAAAGTCCAAAAGAAGTTTTGAATTACCGCAGAGCCAAAAGATGTTCTATCAATTCCTCCAAGCGTTGTTCCATTATGTCCACCTTGCAGCTCTCTTCCGCAACGTCCTCGCACGTTTCCTCTGCAGCACCATAGTTCATTCCTTTACCTTCTCCGACTCCTTCCTCAAAGACGACACAGTAAGGACCCCCTTTCTCGGGAAACCTAGACAATTTGGCAACATCTTCTCGCACCAAAGCATTGGTGGATGTGTGATTTCCTATCTGGCCTAACTGGCAATCATCCTACTTTAGCACCTATACATCTAACACAGTTCACTGATCTCCCCTGATCAGATCCATGGACACGTGCATTAGCATTGACATGGATGGGTCTTCTTCAGCACATTTCTCAACAGTCAAAAACTAAACGGTATTTATAGACCAGTCTCTGCAGGTCGAATGCGTCGAGTTTGGGCACCAAGATAAACACCAGTAGCAGGGTGCATGATTTTTCTTGGGCAAACTCCACAGTAACTAATGTTCTTCGATTCAGCTGCAAGTGTAAAGAAATGAATATAAACACCATAAGCCCCTAAAAATTATCAACAAATACCAATAGTGAAAACTTGTATTACTGGACACACCTGTATCAAGTTTGATGCATGAACAACACGATAGACCAAATCCATCAAGTTTCAGCTCAGCAAAGAAGTACTTGGGAACGATATCAACACAGTTGCTGGCACCTTTACGCCTGGCAAGGAAATTTGCATGCAGCCACCCACCACACCAGATAAAAGAATGAACCCCTAGTGCTTTAACCAGCTCATGCTCATCCCCCTACAGAACGAAAAACCATAAGTGGGCGGTCCATAGATGCATATATGAAATAATAAGCAGGATATGTGTTAGAAACTTGGAATTTTATTATGAACCATCAAATTTAACCCGTGGGATTCCCACTTCTGTATTCATTTTCATATGATGGTAGATCTGCTTGCATGCCCATCATACCTTTTGAAATCAAATGAGCTCTGGCCCATGTCAATTTTTTTGAACAAATAAGCCTAAATCTAACACGACCTTGGATGGGAACTTGCATCTTGGTCCAAGTAACAACAAGAATATCATCCACCGTAAAGACTAAAGACGGCCCTAATATTGTTTGCAGTGTGACAATGTACAGATTAAGTGCAGTCTTCTTCCTCTGTTGTTCTCATAACTAAAACAGCATTTTAAAGTACCATCTGGCTGAAATTTCAGAACATGTCCAGACATGCGATGAAATACCCACGTATGTGAGAAAGAAGTTACATGATAATGTCACAAAGAGAAAATCAGGGAAGAAGAGAGATCAGAATAAGAAATGAGCAGGTTAAGAGGAGAAAAACATTGCATAGTCTTTGAGGTGTGACTTATTCCAGCAGAGCAGCAGACAATGGCTCATTAACTTTTGAAGCACCAAGTGAAAAGCTACTACATCATAATTAGAAGCTTTGTCCAGATTTGGTGAGATAAATGCTGAATGACTACTCATCCACTCGGTGACACACTAATACACTCTGTAGTGCAAATTTAAGTGGATCAATACCTGATTGATGCTGTTGTAGTGTTCCAAACCCGCGCGTGCACATGATGTGGCCTCCCAAGGCTCATCTTGCTTAAGTTTTTTTCTGGGGGAGCACGGTCGATCGTGCTTAAGTTTCTCCCTGAAACACCAGTAGTGTCAACATCAAATTTCACATTTCGAATATAAGGAACTGTTTGCGGCATGACACTAGCAGATCGAAAATCAATTCGGCATACATCAGCCAAATCCAAAGCACGATACGCACTGCATTGCGAATATTAGAAGGAAGTGGCTGGACTCTGGAGACATGAGAGAAAATACCGTTTCTCGGAGCGTGCGGGGATGTAGGCCTCGCGGTTGCTGGTATCGGAGACGTGGCGGTTGCGGAGCATGTACGCGGTGCGAGGCCGAGCATCCTCCTCCGAGCCCCGTTCATCTTCAGCGGGCGAGGCCCGAACCCTCGCCGCCGGAACGGAGCGCTCGCCCTTGGGCGGACGAACTGGGGCCTCGGCCCAGCCTACCGGAGGAGGCGCCACGGTCACCTCATCCGGGTCGCCTTCGTGGTAAGTTGAAGAAGACGATCGTGCAGCCCTCGCAGCGGGAACAACGGCCTCGCGCGGGACCTCGGCGCGCCTGGTCCGGCTCCGGCGTGCCAAACAAGGGACCGCCGCCGCCGACTCGAGCCTGGACCGATCTATGCGCTCGAGTCTCCGGATCGCGCGCTGGTCATCGAGGTCGGCCATCTCGACAAGCCCTCCGGGTTCCGGCGCGATAAGATGGATGCGTGGGAGCCTGCCTGACTGCTATAGGGGCGAGCTCAATTCGAATTTGTACCGGAATAGTTCTTTCCTTCGAGGTGAAAGGGTTGCCCCGTTTGGGCATAGAACGATTTTGACTCATCGGGCGACCAATCCTCAGTTCCTCACGCTATGCTAGTCAGCTAGCTATAGAAATTAAAATATTATTTCATCGCCTAGTTAGAAGAAAGAGAAGAAGAGAGAGAAGAAGAGTGGCTATCATGCAAGAGCCAGCTTTAGCACGTGCTCTTAGACACTTTGAGAGAGTAAAAGGTGGACCATGTAGTGCTAAAATCGTATATTTTTACAGCTTACTATTGTACATGCTATCTCTAAGTTAGTTATAAATGACATGGCACTTGGCTTATATCCAGCAGCTGGCTATACTATTGTCCTTGTTCTTAGTCGTTGTCTTGTGATACATCTTCTTATACATCTGATATTTATGAAGGGAAACTAAAACCAATCCAAATGAGATACAACTTAAAACGACCAGTACCAAAAGCGAAAAAATCACAGAAAACAATATCGGTCGTCTTCTTCCATTGATTTTTTTTGCCCCACCAGGAGCACTGTCTATTCAATTAGAAAAGGAAAAAAACAAACTGTACATAAGGGACATGTTTATATTAATGTGAAATATACCAAAACCACAAGATCAAAAGTGGGGAAAACATAATCAGGCTCAGCTGGGGTAGCTGATACGAAGACCACAAAGTCGCGTTCTCTTTGAAGGATGTCCTCTCTAGTAATGACGGCGACCTCAACATAAGGTAGTCGTTGTCTTGTGAAGATTCTGCGGTTTCTTTTTTCCCGGCATTCCACCAAAAGTAGAGGAGGCGGCTGCTTAAGCATCATTGCTCTTTTTGGGTTTTTCCATCAATTAAGTCATCCCACCATTCCGAAGTGGAAGGGAAGTCGTGGCCATAGTTTTCAGTAGTGTCGTTGTCCCAACTTTGAGTGGTGTTCCAGACCACCATATCCCAGCCAGGAAAGATGCACTGAACCAGCAAAAAAAGACTGGGACACCAGCAAAGGCCCTTGCCAACCAAGGTTTTGAAAACCACAATAACCACTCACCACGAACAACAAGATCGAATAACAAGCTTAAAATCCTTTGACACCAATGTAGGATCGAAGAAGCTAACACCTTCATTTGAAACACTAACTACCAAAATCCAAAGAATCCAATAGGTATGGCCTCTCACTAGCGCTTCAACGACGTCGGATAAAACATTGGGGAGGTAGGTTGAGGCCGAAGAGACCTTCTTCCAATGTCATCATTGCCACCACCACCTCGCTGATGCCGGTAGGGAGACCAAACCTAACAAAAAGAGTGACTTGCAAGAACTAGAACATGAAAGAATGGACCCCGTCATCTTACCATTAAGGAGATTGTCAGGTGTGTGAGGGAAGGAGGCGAGGTGTCAGCGCTAGGAAAACCCTTGTTTGCCTTATGAGTAAGAATTTGATATTGCTCAAGTTGTGCACAATCTCACTCATTGTCATCTTTAATTGACGCAAGCCTTCATCGTTTTGGAGCTTTTGATCAATTCACTAGTGCATGCAATTCAATAAATTGAAATGAATCTCTATGCATTTTTTTGTAATTGTTGGAGGCACGGTCTGCAATTTTCAGCATGCAACGTATAATATATGTAAAAGAGTCACTTGCATAGAACCACAACTTCGATAAGCCTTGTAATAATATACCACATTTTTTGTAGCTTTACAACATAAAACCATAACTCTGAACCTAATTATCAACACATATCCTAAAAAAGGATGGTTGCCCTATTTGGCAGCAGTTATAAGTTTGGCCATCTGACCCCATCTATCTAGCCTTCATGGCAACGTGTAGGCAACCCCATGCAATCCAACTTAGCACTTAGCTTTGTGATGTCCTCCGTCGAAGGCCAATACATACATCGACGTCTAATCGATGACATGTCTTGCCGCCAATCTCTATGTCACGATTCGTAGGAAGCTCAATCCCTCCCTCGAGGGACACTCAATCTTTGTCCACCGTCTTCACGTCATCTCCTCCCACCTGACAACCATGTTGTCTAGGTCATCACCACTGCCATTCTCCATTCGTGTGTGCATGAGGAAGAACAACAGAGCTGAGCTAGCGTATAACTGAAAGTGTAAGATGGTTAACCTAGAGGGGGTGAATAGGTTTCTACAGATTTCTTTATGATCTTTTGCAAGTTTTAGGCTTTGTGGAATATAAGTGTCCCTAAATACAAACTAGGTGAGTCAACCTAGATGATAATACAAGATACTTCAAGCACGAAGGCTATCACAAAGTGAACAACACTAGTAAGAGATCGGTTAAGGGATAACCGAAGCACGTGGAGACAAAGATGTATTTCCGTGTTCACTCCCTTTAGGAAGGGGGTTACGTCACGTTGGAGAGGTGTGAGGTCCCACGAAGGATTCCCCAACACCACGAAGGCTTACCTTCTTCTCCGAGCCTATCCCACGAAGGAATAGCTCACTTACTCGTGGTAGAATTTAAGGTAGTCTCCAAACCCTCACAAACTTTCCACGGAGCAAATCACAAGTCGAATGCCTCTAGGCAACCCTAGCCGCTTAGGGTTTCCCACAAACCCAAGAGTAACAAGAAAACTCGATGAACTCTGGGGGAATGAACTTTGGCTTGGTGGAAACGTAGATCGAGACATCCTCTTGCTTTCCACCAAAGGGATTTAACTTTGGTTGGGTAGAATGGGAGATCCTGAAGCTTTGGTGTTTCAATAATGGAGAGAGAGAGTTCAAGAATAGAATCAGAAATGGAATGCCTAACCTCTCAATGGAGAAGAAAGGGATATATATAGTCCGGGAGAGAAACTAGCCATTTTGGGGAGTCTACACCATAATCGACGATAAGTCTAGCGGAACAGGAAAGTGCGCCGAAATGTTTCGGCGCTAGACCTGGCGAGCCGAGTTCCTCGCCAAAACAAACGGCGATCGCTGGAAATTCCGTCGTCAGCCAAAACGCAATACAAAGAGCAGTTTCGGTTAAGCCCGGGAAAAACCGGCGGTTGCCGAAATGTTTCGACGGGGATTCTGATGGCGTCGGATTTCTCGCCGATTTTGCAGAACCCCTTTTTAGCTAGTTTCCCTTTTGGCTACTAGTTCTTCTCGATTGTGTGTGATGGCTATTTGGTGTTAGGATGTGTATGTGATGGAACGACATCCTAATGGCCCAAGATATCTCGAGCTCGTTGGGGAACCCCAAGAGTAAGGTATGATGAGCACAACAGCAAGTTTCCCTCAATTATGAAACCAAGGTTACCGAACCAATAGGAGCAAGAAAACACCTCCAAGGTGTTGTTGCCAACTTGGAATCCTGCACAACACAACCACAGAACTTTGCCCCCAACTTTCAGTGAGGTTGTCAATCTCACCGGTTTTGCTGAAAACAAAGGATTAAACGTATTGTGTGGAAGAAAGTAAAGGCTTGCAGAAAGTAAATAGAAAGCAGTAAACAGTTGTAGATTGATGGTAAAAGAAAGGACCAGGGTCCATAGTTCACTAATGGTGGTTCTCCTTAAGATAGATGACATGTTGGTTGAACAAATTACAATTGGGCAATTGACAAACATCGAGAAAGCATACGTGCATATACTAATCATCTTGACTCCTATGAGATTTGATTGGGCATTACAACATTATACACAGACTGTAATCCAACTGCATCTATGACTAATAATCCACCTTCAGGTTATCATCCAAACCCCCTCCAGTATTAAGTTGCAAGCAATAGATAATTGCATTACGCATTGCGTGTAAAGTAAACAATATGATTGTTCTATGAACAAAGGATTGCTGTTTTCTCCCTAGTAGCAACAACACATCTAGTACCTTAGAGATTTATGTCACTTTCCCAGATTATTAGAGGCATGAACCCACTATCGAGCATAAATACTCCCTCTTGGAGTTGCTAGCATCTACTCGGCCAACATATCTACTAACAACGGAGAGCATGAAAGATCACAAATAACAAAGACATGATAGAATCAATAATCAATCTGAAATAACATCTCAATATCCATCGGATCCCTGCAAACACAACATGTAGGATTACAAATAGATGATTTTGATCATGAACGGAGCTCACAAGATCTAAACATGGAAGCACAAAGGAGAAGAACCAACCATCTAGGTACTACATGTACCCGTAGTCCAAGGATGAACTACTCACGCATCACACCGGATGCTTGCATGGTGATGAAGAAGGCCTTTAGGGTGAATTCTCCCCTCCGATAGGGTGCCGGGAAGAGCTTTAGACCCCTCCCGATCTAGGGATGGAGATGACGGCGGCTGCAGGCTCTTTCGTGGAATTTTTATTAGGTGGTTAGGGTTTCTGTATTGGAGGCATCTTATAGGCGAAAGGGGAGGCCGAGGGGGTGCCCTAGGCGGCCACATCACCCCCTAGCGCGGGCCAGGCCTGGCCGCGCGGCCAGGTGGTGTGGCGGCCCTCTGGCCCCTCTCCGTCTCGTATTCTGGCTTCGTGTCCCCCTCGGTGAAAAACTGACTTTGGCTTTTGTCCCGTCTAATTCCGAGAATATTTATTTTCTGACTTTCCTAGAACAAAAAACAACAAAAAACAGGCAACTGGCACTATGGCATCTTGTTAATAGGTTAGTACAAGGAAGTGTATAAAAATACTCCAAAGTGTGGGCAAAACATAAGAAAGTAGATAAAACCAAGCATGGAACATCAAAAATTATAGATACGTTTGCAACGTATCAACATCCCCAAGCTTAACTCCTCCTCGTCCTCGAGTAGGTAAGTGATAAAAAAGAAAGAATAATTTTTGAGGTGACATGCACCATCATAAACTTGATCAAAGTATTTGTAAAACATTAATAGTTGGGATCATAGTACTTCAACATAACATGAAAGATAAAGTTCTAACAATAAGACATAACAACTATGTTGTAACATGAAAAGGCATAGATAAAAGATTCATGAATAATAATGCTTTGCAAGATGTTTGTTTGTTTCACATAAAGGAAACATAGATAGTGGCATTCAGCTTATCCCTCATAGAGTAGCAAACATAAATGTATAGGACACCTTCAAAATTTATAAGGGTGACTAGATACAAATAGTTTAAGAACAAGAATATCAAAATTATGCACCAATCAAAAAGTCTTGGGACAATGCACATAGAACTAAGAATGGCCACTATGCTCTCAAAATAGGTGCATAAAGATAGAAGGTGGAGACTCAACAAAAAATTAAAAGAAACGACTTCATAGAAGGAAGCGGGGATTCAAGTTTCATAAAGAGCTTCCAAAAATTATGGTACTTATTAGCTTTCAACTCTTATTTCCCCTATCATAAGCATCTTGAAGTGATTAAGGTTAAAGTGAACAAACTATGGAGTATATGCTTGACAAAGTATAAGTTGGAAATCTCATGTCCCTTGAATACGAGGGCCGCTCCTTATGCTAGTCAAGTTTAGTTACCGGTAAGTTCTTGTCATAGTAAGTACATGTGTATCATAGAGAACCACCAACGGGGTACCCCTTGCCCGATGATATGTAAGAATCCCCATATCAAAATGACAAGGCAAGCAAACAACGAGCATCTCAGCAATCTTCTTATTTACCATGGGAAAATGGTGCTTTTTTCTCTCTTTCCTCTTTTCTCATATCTCTTTTTTTTCCTTTTCTCTTTTTTCTCAATATCTGACTCTTTTTTTATAAGAAGAATGCTTCATAGAAAGCTCATTATGGTTACGCTGCATGTTTCCACCATGACAGCATGGATTAGACCGGCGGCCCATGCGTTTTTCTAACACACATACATAACTCCATGGACATACAAGCTCCCCTTTCATTTCACACCGATGACATCCATAGACAAAAGAGCATGATATCAACTAGGTACAAAGTACAAGTGCAATGTTAAAAGCGTTCCCCATGACAGCATGGTTCTGCTAATCCCCAACATATAAGTGCAAGCATATACAACATAGACGACACAATGGTTCAAGTTTATTAAGGGCAAGAAAAGTAAAGTGTGCCATCAAGTTCATGAGAGCTTTAATCACTAGTTTTCTCATAACAAGTTTAATTCGGAAGGTAGATAAAAACATGAATATACTTGGAATAGCAAATGCTAATAGGTAGGTATGGTGGACTCTTTGGAATAACTTGGTTTTAGGAGTTGGATGCATGAGTGGAACTCATACTTGGTTGTGGAGGCTAGCAAAAGACTGGGAGCGACCAACTAAGAGAGCAATAATGGCCATAATCATGCAAAGTGACAAAACATCATTAATTAAAGCATAAAGTGATATTACAAGTCGAAAAATAAATGATCATAAAGGCTATGGTGACTTGGGATAGTCATAACATGGTGTGAGCATGTGCCAAGTCAACCCAAAAAAATCATCAAAGGAGAATACCACAATACTATGCTTTAATATGCTAAAACAACGCATGATTATTGAAAGGCACATTAAGCAATCTAAATTGTTTATAACATGTCATGATACAACAAATATCACTAAGCATAAAGCCAAAACAATATCAAGCATGACATGACAAAGCATGGGCCATAGTAAAAAACAAGCTCTCTTCACCGCTTAAGCATGAACTTTCCTACCCTTTTCCAATCCAAACCAAACTATTTGAAAACTAATGTATGAAAGAGGGGGTCCAAACAATTAATTCAAGCAAACTAAGAAAACAAAGCAAACAAAAACCAAAAATGAAAACAAAGACGCTCCAAGAACAACACAACTATGCATGAAACAATAAAAATGAAGTGTTTGGAAAAATCTGGGATTTTTATTGATGAAGAAGGGGATGCCTTGGGTATCCCCAAGCTTTGACACTTGTACTTCTTGGATATTTCTTGGGGTGACATGCGTGGCATCCCCAAGCTTGAGCTTTAGTCCATTCTTCATCTTGTTACATCATTCTCTCCATACACCTGAAATTGTTCCTTTATACAAAACTTCACACAATCTTTATTAGCAACATTAGTGCACTCAAGATAATAAGTCTTTGGCTTCAGTTTCAACACCAATAAAACTTCCATTAAAACACAAGCTACTGTAGAACTTCCCTCAAAAATCTCAATTCCCCAAAGAGAACCCAAGAAGGAACCAACAAGAAGCAAATGCAAATAATGGCAGAAATCTGTCAAAACAGACAAGCAGGTAAAAAACAATTTTTTTGAAGACCTTCTGTTGCTCAAATGAAAAAGTGTTGAACTAACAGAAGTTATATAACAACCTGGGGAAGAAGCAAAAAAATTCACGCCTCAAAAAGACGTACAGAGATTTTACACGAATTTTTACGGTGAAGCACAAAAATCTGTTTTGGGACAGCAACTTTCCCAAGCATTACTTCCCTCTCATTAGAGGTTACTCTTGGCACAAAAAGCAAATAAAAAGGGTAAGGAGCGGCTATTACTGAATCAATAACTTCCAAGACTCATCTAAAACTTTTGGGTTATCTCCCAATAAGTACTTTTCTTTAACGCCTTTAAGTTAGGCATAAGAAGCAAGAAAAAGAATCAAGTGTTCTCAAATGAAGAAGCATTAAGATTAATACCAGAAATATCTTCAACAAGGCAAGGTATCTCATCCAAATAAGTTCTATAGGATCCTTTCCCAATGCTTTTGGGTTTACTATTTTCATCAAATGGGTTTTCAGGAACAATCCAATTAAGTTTCTTTTCTATGGCTTCATGCATTGCTACAAGTTTGAAAGGTATTGGTATCTTAATTTCCTCCCCATTAGGTTCGGTTTTGTTTATATTTTATCATGTACCAACAACATCTACACATGAGCCTAGCATATTAAAACGTTCAAAGACTTTTCTAGCTTCCTTAGCAACATCATAGAATTCTTTAAGCAAAGTTTCTAGAAAAAATCTCTCTTTTTAGGATCCTCAATTTATTTAAGTTTAAGAAACATTACTTGCATTAAGGGGTTGAGGTTAACAAACCTAGCTTCTAACATGTGAATTAAAGAAGCTGCAGCAATCTCATAATTTGGAGCAAGTTCTACAAGGGATCTATCCTTAGTATCTTCATGTTTTCTAACATGATTAAAGAATTCTTCAATATTCTCTTTCCCAATTATAGAACCACTACCAATTGAAAGGTCTTTCAAGGTGAATGTAGGGATCAACATGGTCAGCTAAGGAAGAGGTGACAACTAAAGGAGACTTAATTTTTTTGCGTTTTTCAAATAGGAAAGCAAACTAGTAAAACTAATTTTTTTGTGTTTTTGAAGAACAAAACAAGCAAACAAAGCAAAAAGAAAACTAAGCAAAACAAAAACAACAAAGTAAAGATATTGATTATGAGGGACTCCCCTTGTGAAGATGTCCTTGACTCCCCGGCAACGGCGCCAGAAAATCGGTGCGTGGTTGACGTGGGAGTTTCTTCTTCTACGGATCCCTGGCAACGGCGGCAAAAAATCACTCCTGATCTAGGGATGGAGATGACGATGGCTCAGACTCATTCATGGAATTTTGATCAGGTGGTTATTAGGGTTTCTATATCGGAGGCATCTTATAGGCGAAAGGGGAGGCCGAGGGGGTGCCCTAGGCGGCCACACCACCCACTTGCGCGGGCCAGGCCAAACCGCACGGCCAGGTGGTGTGGCGGCCCTCTGTCCCCTCTCCGTCTCGTATTCTGGCTCCGTGTCCCCCTCGGTGAAAAACTGACTTTGGCTTTTGTCTCGTCCAATTCCGAGAATATTTATTTTCTAACTTTCCTGGAACCAAAAACAGCAGAAAACAGGCAACTGGCACTGTGGCATCTTGTTAATAGGTTAGTCCAAGAAAGTGTATAAAAATACTCCAAAGTGTGGGCAAAACATAAGAAAGTAGATAAAAACCAAGCATGGAACATCAAAAATTATAGATACGTTTGCAACGTATCACATCCCTAAAGAGCTCATCGAGACCACCCCTCTTAATAGTGCGGTGTTTCCTATTTGACTCAAAAATAAAGAGAGAGAAATATAAAGCAAAACACCGGTTCGTCTCTTGAGTAAACAAATGGGTGTCTCACACCACCTCTCATCCCCAACTGCAAATAATTCATGTGTATGCACTTAATAGAGGCATTAGTTCATACTCTAACTCCAGTGTCAACATTAACCAAAGTAATAGATAAGGGCATTTTGCCCTTACAATAACACCACGTGCTAGTAAAGGAAATGCGTGTGGTGTATGGGTGGTCATATTGTGCAAGTTTTCAATAAGCTGTTGTTGGAAATATGCCCTAGAGACAAATAGTAATAAGGATTATTATCATATTTCATAAAGTTTATGATTAAGTTTTATATCATGCTATAACTATATTGAAAGGAAACATCAATACACGTGTGATATATAAACAACCAGGGGTTCCCGGTGATACTCTAGTCACTGGTTCATTGGTCAACAGATGATCAAGGTTTCCTGATCATGTGGCATTTATGCCAGTTGGAAATAGAGTCACCTCATTCTGAGAATGACATGATGAACTAATACCCAACCTAAACATCGTGACCCGATCATGTCACGAAGTTCAAGTTACGATGATTAGAATATACCTAGTGGATTATATCTTAGATCGTGAGGCTATATCAATCACTGTCTCTCGAGGGTACTTTGATAGCATCAACCATCACACGGTTAAACGGTGATCATAAAGGTGTGTTCAGGTATTCGGAGGAACAGTAGAGTCATTATACGTCAAGAGAGGGATTTGTCCATCCGCGTGACGGAAACATACTCAAGGGCCCACTCGGAGAAGTTATATCCAATAGTTGCGCATCGTGTGATTTGATCACAGGGATATCACTTGTCAGAACGAGTCAAGTAGCATTTGTCGGTAACGAGATTGAACCCAACATGGTGATGTCATTTATCATATCTCGAAAAATGCAAGTATCGAGAGACAAAAGGAATATGACATGACATCCATGGTTCAAACGACGAAAGATTTCATGGAATGCACAGGGGTCACATGGCCATCCAGGTCCCTCTGTTGATCATTGGTCCGGGAGAGTCCTGACCATGTCTGGAGTGTTCCCGAACCATGGGGTATCACGCTTACGGGCTTGGTGATGCTTAGAGAGTGTTTATAGGTTCGGTAGAATCACCGAAGAAATAGAAGAGAGAAAACCGGAAGGGTTTCAGTAAGTCCGGAGGATGTCCGGAGTGGAGGTAGAAGGTGTTCCATCGCCATGGAGATTGACTAATGTGTGAATGCATGTTAAATATTGATTTAATCATTTATTCATAATTATTTAATAAAATAGAAAATCAATTAAATGGTCAAAAGGCTTAATGGGCCAAATCCTGGAGGGGAAAGGTCCCAAGAGGAGGCCGCACCCCTAGGAGGGACCAAGGGGGTTGGCCGATGGCCCTAGTGGGCCTGCCCCACGTGGGGCCCATGGGGGGGCTGGCCGACAGCGCCTCCCCCACCTCCCCCCTTGATTAGTCCCACCCGGGACTTTGAGGGAGGGAGTGCCTCCCCTCCCCCTATATATAGTGAGGTATTTTGACCAAATAAATACAACACAATATTCAATAAAGGTTTCCTCACTTTTGGGGAGACCTCCAATTGATATTCTCTATCTATGTCTCTCTCTCTCTCTCTCTCTTGACCGTGGTCCCAAGTTCGGACTACGCAAACGAGAGACATCTTCACCATGGAGCGCCGTCGCGCTGTGGGATTCAGATCTAGGAGCTCTACTTCCGCAACTGCTGCTGGATCGGGGAAGCAGGAGTCATCTCCAGGCACCAGATGCATGTAAATCCTTGTGAGGTGTAACATTTGAGGCATTAGAATTCGTTGGAGCCACAGGAGCGCAAAGACTTCATCACAACCTTGAGGCCAGCTTCGGCTCGTGTACATCAACCATGCTCTCCCGAGTGTTGACAACGCTTTTCAGTCTTCAAGGGTAAGTTCGTGAAAAGCCCCTCCCATTACTTCATTACTAATAGATAGGTCCTGACAACAAAGGGGTTTAGGGGCGTAGGGTAAAAATTTATTGTTTTCATACATGAACCCCTACAGCTGCATGCTCTAACTAGCTAGGTGCCACCACATGGGGAAGGAGGTACCGAATCAAGGTGTTACAGTCGAGAGAGATGAAGTGGGATGTCAGTACGACAAAGACATAGGTAGTCCAAACTATTGTCAAAGAGGGCAACCAAGGTATTTTGGCTTCCATGTTGATAATTATAGGCTAGAGTTGTTACTTTATGTCGGAGAACTCAAAAGTTTACCAGGTGTACCGAAGTTACAATTTTGTGTGATCATTTGTTTGAATACTTGTATGCCTCCCATGTTGGCTTGCTTGTATAACTAGATGTGTTTTTAGTTGTGCATTCTAATTACATTTCATAATGCACTAGTACAAACTCGCTACTTAGAGACTGTGCACTCAGACGGTTTTCCCCCAGAATGAAAAAACCCGCCTCTGTTCGTCGCCCTCAGCCGGTTGTTTCAATACGACCGCCTCTACTTGTCTTCGATGCAGTTGTTTACCGTAGCCAACCCCAAAATTGGGCCCGTGGGAGACTGATAATAAAAACAAACGCCTTAGTGTATGACCTTAGACGGTGGGAAAACTCAATCTTCTCTAATACTTAGAGCGGTGAGCCGGATATT
The DNA here is from genome assembly GCA_910589775.1 of Avena eriantha. Taxonomy (NCBI): domain Eukaryota; kingdom Viridiplantae; phylum Streptophyta; class Magnoliopsida; order Poales; family Poaceae; genus Avena; species Avena eriantha. The sequence goes on from OU342745.1 coordinate 425,132,534, forward strand.
ATTACAAGCCACCTCTATTTGGTTGCCTGACACGTGGAGTTACGACACAACTGGTTTCCCTACCACATGCAGCCCCCGCGAGTGCACCTCAGACGGATGATAATAAAAACCGCGTCTAAGAGTGGTAACAGGGAAGCGGTTAGAGTTTTGCGCCGCCTCCTAGATCTACACTCGGGGCAAACTGAATCTCCGCACTTGACGGTTAGTTCCAGAGGTAGAGTATGGAGGAACCCCCGCCTGTAGGTTCTCCTTCCTCTCAATTCTTCTTTCTATTTGATTGCTTTCTCTGGATTTAGTCTAATCATACACACGCGCTTGTCCATACATAGAGCTCGAGTTGTGTAGATTGTTCAGACGCTTCTCCAGATATGTACAAATGAGATTTTCTTACTCTGTTTTTCCCACTCTGTCTACTGTACAAATGGGTTTTCAGTTTGTTCTTTTTTCAGTGCTCAGAAACCAAGCTGCGGTGATGGAAATCTATCGTGTATACAGCCAGCCAACGCATAACTGTGGCCATTCAAATAGGACTTTAGGGTCCTTCACCGTTGTCCTAAACCAGCCTAACTTTCAGGAAGCAGTGGTCAGTAAATTTAGCCTCAATCTATCTACAAAGTCATTCACTATCAGTTAATTAGCATGCCTACATGTGAACTAAAATTATTGTTCGGATGCTTGGTAGCTAGGAATTTGAGTTTTTGTTGTTTGAGGAATTAGAAACATCAATGGGCATATCTTGGAAAGTTTCCTTCACATTTTAGGAGTGATAAGCCATATATGCATCTCTGTTTCCTTCGAAATTTGTTAGAGAAACATCAATAAATTATTTTCTGTTTATGCCATTTATGCATCTCTGTTTGGATCTGGAAAACCACACATGAGTGCATGTATTTATGTTTTTATATAGGTTCTAGTGATCCAACATCATCAAATTTATTTGGTTAGTATTAAATTTTCCTACTAGAAAATAATTGTACCATGTGTATGTTACAAAGACAATTTAAATAATTTAGAAGTAGTGGAAATATTTTTATTTGAGCAATTAGAAACATCAAGGAAATATTTTTGTTTGAGCATTTAGAAACATCTGATACGCCACACATGAGTACATGCATTTTAGTAGTAAGTTCTTCCTACTGTTATATGTATGATTAACATCACATATTTATTTGGTTTTTTCCTCAGACTGTTCCTTGTCACTTTAAGGAAAAACTCAACTAGTATGCCGAGAAGTGGTTACCAACTTTGGCTCGAGGACGTAGGTTTGTGCTTTTCCTGCAGAAAAAGGAAGATGCTACATCCATAAAAGGGTCATTCTGGTTATCTTTCTTGAGGACACACAATGTTGCTATCCATGATGTGTCGACCTTTAGCTTAATCACAGTAGATGATGATGAAGATGATGAAGGAGATGAAGATGAAGGAGGTGAAGAGGAAGGAGATGATCAGTTTGTGTTTAGTATGGAAGTATATGCCCCTAATGGTGACATCAAGGGATGCTAGACTATTTATGGTATGTGTCTTTTCTTCATCAAATATATGTATATTAATATTTTCATTTGTGGATCCCTATATTATTTTTCCTTTTAATGGTAATTGAATTTTACAGGATTTAGGGTTCCATTTGTGGATCCCTACATTAGAGGTGTTTTCTACAGGAATGTTTTCACACATATGAATCTAATTACTGTGGAAGACATGTATGCCATTAATTTTGAGATGTTTAAGGATGTAAGCAGAATATGTCGGCTACATGATGAGGATAATTTTTTCCATCTCTTTGATATGTAGTACTATGTTACAAGTCTCAGTGCACTTAATGTAGCTAACAACACCTTTGTGAGTTATTATACCTATAAGGACATGGTTTTAATTTTACTTCTGTGTTTATAGTTACTAATGTGGTTTAATTATTTCATCATTTCAGGTCACGCCATCAAGCTTTGCACTTGGTTAAATATCCCAAAGAGTGGCACAACTTTTTTTCATGGTTATGGCATGGATGAGATAGTTACTGGCCAGTACACTATCTTACGTGGCAGATTGAACCAGAAAGTGTTCTCCAATGGTTGGAACTGTAGGGGTTCCGCGCATAAAAACAATAAATTTTACTCTACGCCCTTCAACCCCTGAAGCTGCCAAGACCTATCTATTAGTAATACAGTAACGGGAGGGGCTTTTCCCGAACTTACCCTCGAAGACCGAAAAGTGTTGGCAATGCTCAGGAGAGCGTGGTTGATGTAGACGAGCCGAAGCCGACCTCAAGGTCGTTATGAAGTCCTTGCGCTCCTTCTGGCTCCAACGACTTGAGTGCCTCAAGTGCGACACCTCGCAGGGAGTTACACACGTCCGGTGCCTGATGATGACTCCCGCTTCCCCGATCCAGCAGCAGTTGCGGAAGTAGAGCTCCCGGATCCGAATCCCGCAGCGCGACGGCGCTCTACGATGAAGATGTCTCTCGCTCGCGCAGTCCAGACTTGGGACCACGGTCACGAGAGAGAGAGAGAAAATATCAATTAGAGGTCCTCCCAAAAGTGGGGAGACCTTTATTGATTATTCGTTGTATTTTTCTAGGCCAAATACCCCACTTTATATAGGGGGAGAGGTACTACCTCCCCTCAAGTCCTGGGGTGGGACTAAAGGAGAGGAGGGGGAGGAGGTGGTCGCCGGCCACCTAGTGGGCCCCGCGCGTGGGGGGGGGGGGCTAGGCCCAGCCGGCCTCCCCCTTGCCCCTTCTCCCTCTCTCCTTTCCCCTAATGGGCCCTCTCCCTACGGAATTGGCCCACTAAGCCTTTTGACCTTTAATTGAATTTTATCTTTATTAAATAATTATGAATAAATGATTAAATCAACATTTAAATTCATTCACATATTATTTAATCTCCGTGGCCATGGAACACCTTCCACCTCCACTCCGGACATCCTCCAGATTTACCGAAACCCTTCCGGTTTTCTCCCTTCTTTTCTTCGGTGATTCTACCAATCCTATAAATGCTCTCTAAGCATCATCAAGCCCTTAAGCGTGACACCCCACGGTTCGGGAACACTCCAGACATGGTTGGGACACTCCCACACCAATGATCGACACAAGGACCTGGATGGCCATGTGACCCCTGTGTGTTCCACGAAGATCTTTTGTCGTTTGAACCGAGACAGTCGTGTCTTATTCCCTTGGTCTCTCGATACTTGCATTGCCCGAGATCTGATCAATGACATCGCCATGTCATGTTCAATCTCGTTACTGAACAATGCTACTTCACTCGTTCCGACAAGTGATATCCTTGTGATCTAATCACACGCTCTGCAGCTATTGGATATAATTTCTCCGAGTGGGCCCTTGAGTATCTTCCCATCACATGGACGGACAAATCCCGCTCTTGACATATATTGCCTCTACGGTTTCCTCCGAATACCTGAACACACCTTTATAACCAATGTTTTACCAGATGCCATTTGATGCTATCTAAGCACTCTCGGGAGACAGTGATTGATATTGCCTCACGGTCTAAGGAATAGTCTACGAGGATCCATTTCTAATCATTGTAACTTGAACTTCGTGACATGATCAGGTCACGATGTTTAGGTTGGGTATTGGTTCATCATCTCATTCTTCGAATGAGATGACCTCATTTCCAACTGGCATAAATGCCACATGATCAGGAAACATGATCATCCGTTGACCAATAAACCAATGACTAGAGTTTCACTGGGAACCCCTGGTTGTTTGTATATCACACGTGTATTGATGTTTCCACTCAACACAGTTATAGCATGATATAAAACTTAATCATAAACTATATGAAATATGATAATAGTCCTTACTACTATTTGTCTCTAGGGCATATTTCCAACAGTCTCCCACTTGCACTAGAGTACAAATACACTAGCTGCATTTGTTCTTAATTATTGGCACCATATATCTGGTACCCTGAACATGCTTGCTCATGGAAGAGGTTGAGTCTTGGGTCTGTACTTTACAGTCCCAAATCCTTTGCAACTTACTAATGTCACTTTGATTGACATTAATATTCTATCATCTCATGATAGCATCTGTGTGAATGCATCGTCGCTATGGCAGCAGAACGAGGCCTGATTCCAGGAGCCTATAGTGATGTTAGATCAACCTCGAGGGCTTTCTCATGGGAACTGTGCCCTGGGACACATCATTCTACGTTAAAAGCGAACTAGCCCCGCCATAACATTATACAACACTTTAGATGGTACCCTTATCTATTATTATAAATGTATTCATTGAAACACTAGTGCACTCTGTGCAACTTTCGATGTTTTGTTCACCTCGCTTCGTACTTGACTTTTAATTGGTATCTACAGGAGTTTCCAACATATTCCCTTATAACATAACTCTTTATGCTTTAAGATATGTCATCCTTTATGGATTTGGAAAATATGTCCACAGTTCTCTACTAGATACTACGGACAAACTGAACTCAACGTTTCGTGATTCGAACTTAATCACTTTCAAACGTTCCTTATTGGATCACATATTATGCTAAGTTGTCATCATGGTTTACTAAGACAGAACCTATGTCTTAACATAGTGGATGATGATCATCCTATTCTTTCTTTCAACCATTGATGTTCAACTTAATACTATTCCTAATTTGAGTTATTAAGGACCAGTTCCTTAATTAACTTCTATTCCGAAACCCGTTTCAGAATCCCTTAAGGAATAATACATAATATTATAATACACCTATTATCAACTTCTACATCTTATAAATCATTATTTATAAGTATTTTCGCTTTCATTCTTAACATACTTAAGAATTACTCCTATAAGCTCCCACTCAAAATATGTTCCTACATATTTGAATTTAAGACTTATATTGCTCCCACTTAAAAATATGTTAATCACATATTGTTTCAGGAAGATTTTCATTGCTCCCACTCAATTTTATGCAAATTGCATATCTCCTTACTATTTTGAACAACATCAAAATCTTTTGATCAAATATCAAACTTGAAGATTTACTAGTACTTTACTAGTTTTAAATCCACTAGACATTCAGCACACTTGAATCAAATTCATTTGAACTTGTCCAATACTTGACAAATTGTGCTTTTGTCATTCACCCCCTTTTTCCTACTATGGCTTTGCAGTCATTTGGGAAAATTCAAGTAACCCCTTTTACTTGTGAGATTCAGCAATGAATTGCTTTCTAATCTCAAGTGAATTTTGCTTTTAGGATTTCTCATAATTCTAGTTTACCACTATTTCCTTTGTAGTTCGTAGGTATGTCATATTCCAAAAATCATGACAAGTGATTCACAAATGTCTCCATACAAGATATGGATTTACATTTTGAATCCTACTTCATGTAGTGAAAAAACAACAGTGGAGGTAAAAACACAACGATCAAAATCATTGATTCTTTCCTTCTCTGAAGAGAATTGTTCAGGAACATTGTCCGTTGCGCTTCTCAACACTCTGATGCAAGGTTTTGAATCCTCATCGTGTTTTACACTATTTCCCAGTTGCTCCATAATTGAGAAACATCACTAAAAGTGAGCTTTCTCAAGAATGCACCAAAATCCAAGCAGTACAAATCTTGCTTTCCTTTTGGTTTGAGCTATGGGTTTCGTATTCAAAGTTATCAATGAATACTCTACAAGGACTTATTCGCTATTGTTTTGGTTATATCGAATAACCCCAAAACTTTCACGAATTCAAATGGTTCACCAATTCTAATTGAGTGCTAACTATTTCTAAACTAATGGTCTCTACATATACACTACAACGATTTATTTGGTGCCTTCTATTCAACCCCCTTTGATATATAATATCACATTGTGATGCTTTGCATTTTGACGTTTCAAACGCTTTGCATTTCACAATTTCTTTTATGCCATTCTTACAAAGTCGAATTTCATTACTATTGATCAAATCATAGCAATTTGATTCTCTTTTATATTTATACCCCTTTTGTTGATGAAACACTTTGATCAAATCAAATAGTTTCATATTCATGTTTCTTTGGTAAACTGCTTTACACATTTAAACAATCAATTAATGATAACTACCATTTTCGTTTAAACACAATACATCGAATATGTATTCTATTTAACAATTCATCAAACACTTTGTATTCAAGTAATACATGATGTTCAAGTTATTTCGCCGAACTTAGGCATGATTTATATGTGACAAGAAATCGAATGAATTTCACATATTATCACATAACTTTGAATTTAAACAATGGTTTTTCATTCACTAATGAACATATCATTAAGTTGGGTATTTTAAACAGGCATTTTAATGTTTTACAAATGTTCATGCATTATCAATTAGTTTCATAACAATAAGGATAATTCACAAGTAATCAAACAAGATATGAACACGAATAGAAATCATTCATAAAAGCAGAACAACTGTTTGTTACAAACTGATATGAATAACCATCTCACGAAGTGTGAGACACACTAAAGAAGTTCACAATCTCTTAATTACAAAAATCATCCTAAAACACAAACTAAATGATAAATATTGAGGGAGAGTGTCGTCGGCTGTCATCATCATGCTCGCCATCAACACGCAACGTCACCTCCTCTCCAGCAAGCACCTCTCATGCAGAAGGACCTGTTTTCAGTAAAACAGAACAAGTATCAGATATACTTAACACTGCAATGTGTTTGCAAGATTATTACATTTATAAAACTGTATATCAAATATATACCTTGGTCATCGATGACCTCACCGGCGATTGGTTCAACTTTTGCGTTCCGGAAACTTAATATGAACTCATGGAAATCCAATGCTTCCGTATCACCACTCATGATGCTACTCCGGACATGTCCTTCGTAGCTGGGAGGCAACGACCGAAGCAGTACGTCTATCGCAAATGGATCAACCATCCTTTAATCCACGAAGTGAACCAGTCTTGTGTGTGCATCAAGCATGCGCTCCAAGTGACCCTTCAGACATGTATGCTCCTCCATCTGTATGGAAAGGAACTCTCCAAGCAGCTCATGCTTCCACATGCGCACATGGCCTATGATCTCTGCTCTCAGCTGATCCACCATCGAATATGGATCAAGATCACCCATGAGCGGATGTAGTTCATCCACCATCCCGTAACGCATTATTATCTGAATGTAGGTGGACATCTCTTGACGATAGTAGCAGTCTGCCAACTCTTGTGGGGTCTCATAGTAGTCTGGCTCAGTCAAATCCATCGTGTGGCGTATGTAGTCTACCACATGATTCCTAGTAAGGAGATCATCTAGGCGCACAATCCAACTAGGGAAGTTGGATCCATCAAGTCTAAGTTTTTCACCCTTTACCCAATCCTCAATCTCAACGGAAGTTTCACGGTGAGCCATCCACATTTATAATTTGCAAAAGGAATTTAGACTAAGTTTATAATTAACTGAGTTAATAATAACTCCACTTAGAAACACCTATCCCCAATGAGGGTTCCTAGTGATAACACGACCCCTATCAGCCACATCTCCCCTGATCATCACGGCCATCAATGTGGGTTCAAGGGTGGACGCTAAACGTCGGTCACATCATTTATGCGACTCGTGCTCGATCTTTCGACCATCCGCGTTCCGAGGCCATGTCTGTACATGCTAGGCTCGCCAACTCAACCTTAGTGTTTTCGCTATGCAACATGGATTACACCCACTATATGTGAACGTAGATATGTCTGACACCCATGCCTGTAACCCTGGATCGCCTCATACTGAAGAAATTTCTTGGTGGTGCACACTAAGGGGGAACACAATCGTTGGTAATTTTAATAGGGATCATCTTATTAGGCTACCATCGAGTATCTAATACTAGCACACAATAAGACATACAAACAATAACATTGAATGTAAATGCTATGTGATATGGTCCTTCACGTCGTGATCTCCATCCGTCGTCGCCGGTTTCCGGCGCCGTAGACACCAGGGTACCAGTGTCATTCCGGCGTGGTAGTTGGTCACCTCCGCGACTATCTACTACTACGTAACAAAAGGTAATCACTTTACCTTTGCCACAACCATATCACAAAGCAACGCCCCCCTGCACGCCTCTACTTTATCTTTGCATGTTTTACGTGGCTGAATGGGCTTTCGCACAAGAACCGTTCTTACCTATGAACTTTCAGCACAACACTGATCAAGTAGTTGTCTATACTACACCCCTTTCGGGGCCCTCTATTGCAAATGGTATACCAACTAATGTGAGAGAGATAGACACCCCCCTAAGCCACTTTATACGGTACAAGCCGTATGTCAAGCGTGGACCAGTCTCACGAATGAACACGTAAAGTCGGTTGGGGGCCGCTTCATTAGGCATTACTACGGTATACACAAGTACACGTGGGAGGGTAACAACTAAAAGATCAATGCCCACACGCTAAATCTCGTGTGTTCTACCCGTACTAGCATTACTACGCATAGATCTAGCTCTGATACCACTGTAGGGGTTCCGCGCATAAAAACAATAAATTTTACTCTACGCCCCTAAACCCCTGAAGCTGCCAGTACCTATCTATTAGTAATACAGTAACAGGAGGGGCTTTTCTCGAACTTACCCTCGAAGACCGAAAAGCGTTGGCAACGCTCAGGAGAGCGTGGTTGATGTAGACGAGCCGAAGCCGACCTCAAGGTCGTGATGAAGTCCTTGCGCTCCTTCTGGCTCCAACGACTTGAGTGCCTCAAGTGCAACACCTCGCGGTGAGTTACACATGTCCGGTGCCTGATGATGACTCCCGCTTCCCCGATCCAGCAGCAGTTGCGGAAGTAGAGCTCCCGGATCCGAATCCCGCAGCGCGACGGCGCTCTGCGGTGAAGATGTCTCTCGTTCACGCAGTCCAGACTTGGGACCACGGTCACGAGAGAGAGAGGGGGAGAGAGAAAATATCAATTAGAGGTCCTCCCAAAAGTGGGGAGACCTTTATTGATTATTGGTTGTATTTTTCTAGGCCAAATACCCCACTTTATATAGGGGGAGGGGAGGTACTGCCTCCCCTCAAGTCCCGGGGTGGGACTAAAGGAGAGGAGGGGGGAGGAGGTGGCCGCCGGCCACCTAGTGGGCCCCGCGCGGGGGGCTAGGCCCAGCCGGCCTCCCTCTTGCCCCTTCTCCCTCTCTCCTTTCCCCTAATGGGCCCTCTCCCTCCGGAATTGGCCCATTAAGCCCTTTGACCTTTAATTGAATTTTCTCTTTATTAAATAATTATGAATAAATGATTAAATCAATATTTAACATTCATTCACATATTATTTAATCTCTGTGGCCATGGAACACCTTCCACCTCCACTCCGGACATCCTCCGAATTTACCGAAACCCTTCCGGTTTTCTCCCTTCTTTTCTTCGGTGATTCTACCGATCCTATGAATGCTCTCTAAGCATCATCAAGCCCTTAAGCGTGATACCCCACGGTTAGGGAACACTCCAGACATGGTCGGGACACTCCCGCCCCAATGATCGACAGAGGGACCTGGATGGCCATGTGACCCCTGTGCGTTTCACGAAGATCTTTCGTCGTTTGAACCGGGAAAGTCGTGTCTTATTCCCTTTGTCTCTCGATACTTGCATTGCCTGAGATCTGATCAATGACATCGCCATGTCGTGTTCAATATCGTTACTGAACAATGCTACTTGACTCGTTCCGACAAGTGATATCCCCGTGATCTAATCACATGCTGCGCAGCTATTGGATATAACTTCTCCGAGTGGGCCCTTGAGTATGTTCCCGTCATATGGACGGACAAATCCCGCTCTTGACATATATTGCCTCTACGGTTTCCTCCGAATACCTGAACACACCTTTATAACCACCGTTTTACCAGATGGCGTTTGATGCTATGTAAGCACTCTCGTGAGACAGTGATTGATATAGCCTCATGGTCTAAGGAATAGTCTACGAGGATCCATTTCTAATCATCGTAACGTAAACTTCATGACATGATCGGGTCACGATGTTTAGGTTGGGTATTGGTTCATCAATGAGATGACCTCATTTCCAACTGGCATAAATGCCACATGATCAGGAAACATGATCATCCGTTGACCATTGAACCAGTGACTAGAGTTTCACTGGGAACTCCTGGTTGTTTGTATATCACACGTGTATTGATGTTTCCACTCAACACAGTTATAGCATGATATAAAACTTAATCATAAACTATATGAAATATGATAATAGTCCTTACTACTATTTGTCTCTAGGGCATATTTCCTACAGGAACCTCTTCTGCAACATGAACCAACTTGAAGGTGGTTCACTAGTTTCTGTGAGGGTGGAAATAAGGGAATACTACATTGGCTTGTTCGTGACGAAAATTCGCTGAACCCTCCAAGGAAGACCTGCATTATCGTTATTTTGTTTAGCTAGATCTAACGTAGGAACTATGACGTTTGTAATATATTAAGCCCCCCGCCTTTCGGTCCTGAATATATCCGGAGTTCCGACTACACGAATTCATGAAAAAAAGTTTAAATTGGTGAAAAAAGTTTAAATTGATGATAAATCATATTTGAGTAACCAAAGGATCTCACATCGTGATTAAACATTGGAATTAGTCGATTTCTAAACATGTGCACCTTATTGCTATGCATCAAGCGCATGAACACTAGGAGTTATCATACCTTTCAGGATAAAATCCAAGGTTTGTACTACACCATATATTTTTTCTTCAATGCATGAACCTAACTTAGTCTTAGGACTTAACTTAACACTAGTACGCATGTATAACCACATTCATTTGCCCTTTCATTCTCAATAATTCTCAAATGTTAGGATCACCAAAATTTGGAGGGTCCAAATAAATGCGGAGTACCTGAATATTGTTAAGGTAGAGAAGGTTATTTTTATGGGCTGCCTCCTATAGAATTCCCCTTCCATTTAATATCAAGAAATCCCCCAAGGCTGACTTCCTCTCTTCCAGATCCAGCTCCCCCCTTCCAGACCGGCCGCCACACATCGACGCTGACTGGCTCGACGATGACGCCGACTGGCTCGACGATGCCCGAAACAACGATGCTGACCCCCTCCCCCGCGACAATATATATGGCAACGTGCCATCTTTGCAAGACTCGCTGCAAGGGAATAATCTTTTCAACTGGCTCATTGTTCAGTGTTCATCTTGTACCTAGTTATTTCGAGAAATCAGTGATATATTCTCCAACACTCGTACAATTTACATTCATCTCATACCTGTCAGTATATTAAAATCATTAATTTAGTGTGTGCTTTTGGTGCACACCAACTATCCCATGCAATGAAAGGGCACATTTCAATGAACTCACAGAAGATATGGTACAATTCTGAGCTTGTGGGCGGACATACACGGTTGTAGTGCAAAAAGGGCCATCTAGGACTCGATTGGGAGGTGGAGGGTGGCGTCGGTTCATTGCTGATAACCATATCACCGGAGATGGTTTGTTGGTATGCTTTTCCTTGCAAGGAGACAGATCGAGGATAACTGTCATCTATCTAAACAATGCCGGCGAATATGAAGAAGACGAGGAAGAAGCTGAGGAACTGCCTATAGAGCAGTTATCTCCAATTATCCCCCAGAGATGAAATGTACCGATGGTGAGAATGATCACCTCCAATGAATCATCCCTCCAAGTAATTCCATCATTGGGGTGCCATTTGTTACCCGTTTGATGAAGACAAATGTCAAGAGGCGCCTCATGATAAGTATATCATGTCAACGAAGCTATACATATCGATCTACTATATATATATATTACTTGTGATAATGGTCGCGTGTAAGAATGAGTCATCTTACCTTTGCATCATAGAAATTACCTAAGGGCATGGTTTATCATCTTCATATCCCTTAAGATGGCTTGGTTGGACTACACATTGGAGCACGAGGTGGCATCAGCACCGTCGAGTACAAGATGGATTTTGACGGCCGCATCTCCTTCACCATTGACGGGTGGACTAACTTCCTCCAAACCGAGCATCTCTAGATTGGGCAAGCCATAGTCATCACTATGAGGTTGACCACCACGCGCAGGGACCTACATATGATGTTCGTCATCGACATCATCAATGATTTGGTCGTGTGACCTTAATAGTATTGTTTGCTAGATTATTGTCTGAACCAATGTTGGCTAGTTTCATCACTATGTTTTGGATAGAATTCATCTTAATTAGCCGTTTAATGCTGTATGATAAGTGCTCTAGGCCGCCGATCTCATTTTCCAAAATTTTCGATGTATATATAATGGGCCTCTTTTCTCCCTTAATTAATTATTTCCTTCATGTAAATATAACCTATAAATCAAATGAACAAAGTTTCCCTTTAAATATTCGAGACGGTTGTAATTTCTAGCCGCCCGAGGGAAGTACTGGGTGGGAAAATATGAAATTCGGATGTTGTTAGAGATGTTTTTTCCGTTCACAGACGTCTAAGGTTAGTACTTGGCGGAAAAGATCTGAAAATATTTGAACAAATATTTTAGATCTGTGCCACATTTTTCATTCCTTGCCCGTCGAGGTTAGTACTGCTTGACCCCCACTGTCCACCACCGCCGCTGCCGGCGCCCTCCACCACCGCCACCTCCGGTCCCCTGCCTCTCCTCCCTGCCGCCTCCCGTCCCCTATGGTGCGGATGCTCTCCCTCACCTTCGAGGACCCCTTCGCCGTCCAGGTAGGTATCGTGAAAAAAAAAACCCCCAAAACCCTAATATAGAGCTTCGATTTAGGAATTTTGGCATGGAATTTGCCATTTTGCTTATCGAATTTAGGGTTCAGGGTTTCCGAGCTGTAGAGACACGATGGTGGCATCGGGAGAGCCTCCCCCAGCCTACCTCTATATGTCCCACCTCTTTTCCCCTTGTGTATATCTCAAAATATACAACTCTTTATTGATTCCTCATTGTTCGTTGCCCTTCTAGCAATATGGATTTAATTGTCACTTGATTAGTCTGCTTGCATCTTGTTTATTCGATGAAGTTCAACTTCTTTAGCTATGTATGCTTTTTACTAATGTACGATAGTAAGAACTGTGTTTCTATTTTTATCCTAATTCATTATTATATTTGATTGTATTAAAATGCTCAATATTTCTATCTATTTAACAGATGGAAACCTGCAATGATCTTGCAATAGTGATCTGTAGCGATGACAGTGTTCCCATTAGCTCTAGCAGTTTTGAATTCCAGTCATCAAAAGATCCCACTGAGAGGCTTAAGCTTAGAGGTATAAAAACATCAAAATTCCAGTCATCTGTTTTAAATTTGTATGTGCTTAGACTGTAGACATATGAATATTATTGCACCGCATTGAAATTTGTATGTGTTATTGCATCAGGACCTCAACACAAGGGGAACACTGATTTTGATAAGCAGAGTCTTTTTGGAAATGACATGTATCTGAAAAAAGTTCATATAGACTTCCTTTTAGACTGGTGTGAACCCAAATTTCCACCAAAAATCACGTACTACGTCTACAGGTTTCCCTATTCATTTATCGTGGAAAAGAAGTGCATGCTTGTAAGATAATATATTCTTGAACACGTGATCAACAAGCTACCCTGTGATATTTAAATACTTCTAGTAATAAAAGCATGCTGATTTTTCAACTCTTTGTACTTGCGCAGACATTTGGAGCTGAGTTCATAAGAAAATATCTAAAGAATCGCCTTGATGAACCAATTGATGTCCATGTTTGGAAAATGAAGATCAAGGAGCAAAAAATGGTTACGATGAAGATGGGAGTTGGTCTGTCAAATGCAATCTTGACGACTGGATGGGAGAAGGTTGTGAGAAGCTTCAACTTAAAGCAGGATAGCATTATCCTTTTTTGCTTTGATGAAATAGATAATGGAGAGGTATATATTTTGGTTTAGAAACTTCCATCAGGCGGCCCATAACTACTTGAGTACTAATTATGCTTCTTCTATGTATGGAGTACACATTGTATGCACTGCCATAAAGTAATGGCTAAATATGTATGGATTTCCCCAACTATTGGGCTAATGTTAATTGTTAATATAATGGTATTTTTTGACTAGCTGCTATAATTAAGTTTGAGTTAATCTATCTATCTGGCTCTTGAATCATGATTATGTGTCATGTTAGCTATGATCGAGTTCGAATTAGCATGCTACTATTTAAAATGGTTTACACACACTAGAGACGATCACTTTAAAAAGCTGCTTCGAGGCACACTAGTTCTAGAGATGGTCTTTGTTAGAATCCGACTCCAGTCGCCTGACTATTGGAGACGGTCCCCCGTATAGGCCTTCTGAGGTTGAGGAGTTCTTCCAAGCAATCCGAAATACCGGTCGTCTCCATCTCGTACATGTTAGAGGCATTTTCCTTTTTGCACCGTATGAGGTCTCGTATCTTAGAGCTGCAAAGAAAACCGGCTCAGGTGGTGTCCTCTTAGAAGCTATGCGCTTGAGCCGGAATGAGAAACCATCTGAGGCCTATGGGGAATTGACGTCTCTAAGTCACACGTTTGTACTAGTGATGGTTGCTTCTTCTCTATCATGTGTCAGTTGAAAAAGATGATATGGAAAAAAATTCTAGCTCATTCCAAGATTGGGTCCAAAATCATCAAATACAAGCTAGTTAGATGTAATTGTGTTCCATTATGATCATATGATATTGTATCCTATATGGAGTAGTACTCCACCGGATATATACCCCCTTTGTACAAGCCATGGTGGATGTTCTTTCGACCCTATATTAACATGTACCCGAGACCTGAGAGGTCATCGTTTCACTTCCACTAAGATGGTATCGATAGCCATCCTCTCCTCCTATCTCTTCCATCGTCGGTGATCTGATCCAACAAACCTAAAACTCCTAATTGATCCTCTCTGATGATCTAGCAAAACCCAAACACCAGACCCATTTGATATTCTTAATCGCTTCCAAAAATGAAAAACCCACCCTTCCCTCCCTGAAGATTCACGATGTTGTTCTCATCAACGCCCATGGTCGCAGTCCTTGGCAACCAGCCCACAATAAAACCCACTAGAGATAATTTCCTCTATTGGAAGGTGTAGGTCCTGCCTGCCCTCGATGGTGCTCGTGTCATGGGGCTTCTTGAAGTCTCCAACCATCCGCCACCTGAAGAACTGGATATCGAAGATGAGAACAAGAAACAGATCTTTGTGCCTAGTCATGCCTATATCACATGGATCATCAAGGATCAATAGATCGTGGGGTTACTCGTCAACTCCTTCAATGAAGATATGCTCTCAAATATGTTTAGGCTCAAGCATGATATCGATGTGTGGGGAGACCTCAATGCCCTCTACTCCACTCAATCGAAGTCTAGGATTTCCATACTCCGTGGTGCCCTCACAAACACTAAGAAGGAAGATATGATCACCAAACAATTAATCACAAAGTTGAATGGGTTCTGAGCTTTGTACTATCACGAATAAGATAGACGGTGATGAGATGAAGGACTATATCCTTCACGGTCTTAATGATGATTACAACCCCCTTGTCGCCTCCATCAACGCCATCCCCTCTACCACCCGCAATGACATGTGCTCCTAGTTGGTTGTGTTCGATCTACACAACCAACTATTCATCTCCATGCGTCAAACCTCGGGGCTCCTTATCCTCTTCGACCTATCTGGTCATCTGCTTCCGCAACTTCACCCCTGGCAATGGGCAAGGAAAGGAGTAGCAGCAGCCACCACATCGTCCAATCCAAGATCAGACTCATTGGCGCCTTCGCCAAGATCAAAATCAAGGGAGTCGATATGGCAATTGTGGTCGTGATCAGCGTCAGCATGAACCATGTTATCCCAAGGGGGACCGTGGTCATGGTCGCACCCCAACTACTTGGCAGGAAGGTGTGTTCTGTCAAATTTGCAAAAAATAAGGCCACCCTACAATTAGTGTTGATGGACCTACATTGATTGTGATGATGATGTTGAAGAAAAAGGCACGTAGGACATTGATACAAACTAGTACATGGACACTATATTTACAAACCACATCAGGGGTGAGCTGAATAAATTGACTACTCATGATAATTACAAGGGCGAGATCAAGTTCACACCACCAATGGTCTATGTAGATTACACCTGTTGCCATTCGATTTTACACATGCCTCAGAAATTTATTCAACTTTAAATTATTTTGCATGTCCCTAATGCTTCCAAGAATTTACTTGCCACACTTAAAATTGCCCTCGATAACAATGCTTTTATTCAGTTTCACCCTTTCCTCTTCTTGATTAAGGATCATGCAATTAAGGAAATCATTTTTAGAGGTTAGTGCAATGTGAAGGAGATATGCCCTAGAGGACAATAATAAATATTTTTTATTGACATATCTCATTAGTTCGTAATAGTTTTGTATCATGCTAGAATTGTGTTAAGTGGAAACATTAATACAGGTGTGGTATATAGACAAACCATGTCCCTAGTATCCTCTAGACTAGTTTATTGGGCAGCTGATGATTGAGGTTTCCCGGTCATGGAATTTACCACGTCAACTAACAACGAGGTCACTTATGAAGTGGTGGACAACACCCAACCCTAGTATTGCAATGTGATCCAGTCACAAAGTTCAACATTTCTATATCTAGCAAAGCATAGTGATGTAGTCTTTCGACCATGAGATCATATAAATCACTGTCTCCCGAGGCTGCTTTGATCACATCAACTCTCATGTTCGTAACTGGGTGACCATAAAGGTGTGTGTCATGTTTCCATAGGAACTTTTTAGGCCTATGTATCAAGACCGGGATTTTCCCATCCGAGTGACGGATAGATACCCTAGTCCCACTTGGTGAGATTACATCTACAAGTTTGCAAACATGTGACTAGGTCACGAGGATGTAATATCATGGGAACGAGTAAATGTGTTTGTCGGTAACACGATCGAACTAGGTATATAGATGCCGAATGTCAGATCTTGGACAAACTAGGTATCATAGAGGAAAAGGAATGAGACTCGATGTTCAAGGTTCAAGCGATCAAGTTAATCGTGGAATGCATGGGGGCCATTATGTGTTTCCATATACCGCTATTGGTCATTGATCGGAAAGTGGGTCGATCATGTCTATGTATTCCCGAGCCGTAGGGTGTGATACTGAAGGGTAGAGATGATTAGGGATTGATCCAAGATCGTAGGAGAAAAGAGAGAACTCTATAATTGTTCTGAGGAGATACCGAAAGTGTTTCGGGGATGTCCGATGATGATCGGAGGGGTCCGAAAGGTGTTTCAGAACGGTAGGTATTAAATAATATGAATGTAATATTAATTAAATGAATTAATATTGAAAATATATTTTTTAATTGGATTTATGGGGCAGCCCACCTAATCGGTCTCACCGGAGGAGGCCCTAGAGGGGCCATGCCCTAGGAGGGGCCAAGGGGGCGACGACCCTAGTGGGCTTCCCCCCACGTGGGGCCCATGGTGGGGGCTGGCCGACACGCCTCCTCCTACCTCCTCTCTTGATTAGTCCCACCCCGGGACTTTGAGGGAGGAAGTACCTCCCTTCCACCTATATAAAGAGGGGCACCCCTCTCCCCAAATCAATCCCATCAATTGGCTATTGCCTCTCTCTCTCATGTGTGGTTCCCAAGATTGGAATTGCATACGAGGATTGGGGTTTCTCCACCATAAGCATGTCGTCGTGCTGCTGAACTCGGTCTGGATCAATCTTCTTCCGCTGCTTTGCTCGACCGTAGCCCATGAGACGTCTCTACACCGTATCTGTGTAAGGCCACGACACACTGCCACTTTTGGTGCTTTTGCTTGGAGCTTGGAGCTTGGACGTCGACATGACCATGAGGTCGTCTATGTCGTACAAGGAGCAAGGGGTCACTTGCGAGGAGCTTCGCGACCTTGAGGTCGGCTACGAGTACCACTACGTGATCCACATTCCCCTCGTAACCTTAACCACTTTTGGTCTTCAAAGGTATGAACACCGAATCCCCGCTCGTTACTTTACATCTTCATAGATAGATCTTGGCTAGGTGTGTTTGCACTGTAGGATTTTTTTGTTTTCTCCCGCGGAACCCCTTCATAGTGGTGTGATACGTCCAAAACGTATCTACTTTCTCGAACACTTTTGCTATTGTTTCTCCTCTAAACTTGTGTGATTTGGATACAACTAATGTGGACTGACGTTGTTTTCAGCAGAATTGCCTTGCTGTCTACTTTTTGTGCAGAAAATCAACTATCAGGAAAAATCCCGGAAAATATGCCAAAAATCCTATTTCACCCGAAGACTCCATGAGCCAGAATACGAGACGGAGAAGAGCCCTGGGGTGGCCACACCACCTGGTGGCACGGGCTAGGCCAGGCCGCGCCAGGGGGTGGTGTGGCCCCCCCCCCCCAGGCACCCCCTTAGCCTCTCTCTTCGCCTATAAGGAGCCTTCTAACCTAAAAACTTAGGAGGGTTCGACGTTTTTCCATGAAAAGTTTCGCTGCGTCGCCGCCACCGAAGGGGAGATTTGGGGGACAGAAAGTCTCTGTTCCGGCACCCTACCGGGACGGGGAAGTGCCCCCGGAGCCATCTCCATCGAGCCCCACCATCATCTCCATCGACCATCCATGTTTCCTGCATCTATGAGTGAGTAATCCTCCGTTGTAGGCTATGGGGATGGTAGGGATTGGATAAGATCGTTCATGTAATGGCATCAGATTGTTAGGGCATGGTGCCTAGTATCTTTTATTAGTGTTTTATGACTTTGTTGCGACTTGTTGTGCTTAATGCTTGTCACTAGGGCCCGAGTGCCATGATTTCATATCTGAACTTATTATTGATTAATTATGATAGTATTGTTTCTGGTCTTATCTACAAGTTGTATACACACGTTGTTGTCTAGAACCTATGGCCCCGAAGTGATAGAAATCGGGATAACCGGAAGGGAAAGGCTTTGATGTGAGGATCACATGTGTTCACGGAGTGTTAATGCTTTGCTCCGGTGCTCTATTAAAAGGAGCACCTTAATTGTCAGTAGTTCCCTAGAGGCCCCGCTGCAAACGGGCTAGCAGGACAAAAAATGTTGTGCAAGTTCTCATTGCGAGCACGTATGACTATATATGGAACACATGCCTAGGATTATCTAGTACTTGGATGCTTTATCTTATTTATCTACAATTGCCCTATGTGCTGATTGCTATGTGAATTGTCTTGTCCATGCAACGCCCGTCCATCCATCCCTATGCCTACCGCACTCGAATCCCATTGTACTGCTTTTGTTACTACTGTCTTTGCTTTGCTACTGCTGTTACTTTGCTATTCCTACTACAAAATTGGTGCTACTGATAGACTGCTGTGAGCAAGATTGCTTCCAGGTGCAGCTGAATTGACAACTCAGTTGTTAAGGCTTATAAATATTCTTTGGCTCCCCTTGTGTCGAATCAATAAATTAGGTTTCACTTCCCTCGAAAATACTGCGATACACCCCCTATACTTGTGGGTCATCAAGACTATTTTCTGGCACCGTTGCCGGGGAGCATAGCTTTATTTATCAAGTTCACGTGCATTCTCTATTGTTCGCTGCTATCCATCCATCATGGGTAAGTCTCGTGATGGCAAGGTTCCTATTTTACCATCCACTACAAGAAGAGGTACGATTCTGAACACCTCTGCTGCTCTTGATTCACCATCTGTTATAACTAAGCTCGTTACACCACCACATACACATGCTACACACACTGCTACTACTGCTGAATCTGAAACTTCTGATGCTTATGATGCTGCTTCTACTATGCTTGATAAGAGTGGTTCATTAGGTCCTTTCCTAGATGCTACGATTGCTAGAACTATAGCTGGAAATACCGAAACTCCTAATGAAAACACCACCACACCCGTTAGCTCACCTGAGTCTAGTGAGAGTTATGATACTGAAGAAGATTATGTTGAGATGACCGATGAGTTTATTGAAGAATGTAAGAACACCCATGATAGGAGCGCTGCTAAGAGTCTCCTTGAGAGGCGTACTATTAGACCCATATTATCTCTTGATGCTAAGTTTGCTTCTTCTCCCATAAACATTATAGATGAAGATTATGATTTCTCTCTCGATCTATCTTACATAGCTATTGTCGAGAAAGAACCTTTTTGTGGGACTAAGAATGAAAGTGCGGTAGCACATATGAATGAACTTTCTACTATGAGTGGCTTGTTTTCTGATGATATTAAGATGCGTACTTATTTTGTTGCTAAGATTTTTCCTTTTTCACTGAAAGGAGAAGCTAAAACGTGGTTTAGTAATTTACCTCCTGGATCTATTGATAGCCCTGAGTGCTTGATTAGTACTTTCCTGCAGAAATATTTTCCTCCCAGTGCTAGACATGCTATTTTGCAGGAACTTTTTGATTTTAAACAGGGAGAAAAAGAGGTATTGCCCGAATCTTGGGCAAGGTTTTGTGCTTTGATTCATGCACAGGTTGGAAGTCCTTTACCTAAGAATGAGTTTCTTAATATATTTTATAATGGACTAACCGAGGAATCTAGGACATACCTAGATAGTTGTGCTGATCGTGTTTTCAGCAATAGGACTCCTAAGGAAGCTAAGGAATTAATGGCTCAAATAAGCAAGAATTATGAATATTGGACTCCTCCTAAACAAGCTATACCTGAAGTAATTGTACCCGAACCATCTATTCCTGTGCCTATTCCAACATCAAAGAAGAGGGGAGTTATTGAATTAAATGATGAAGTGATGAAGGAAGCTAAGAAATGTCTTAAGGAGAAGGGAATTAAAGCTGCAGATGTCAAGAATTTACCTCCTATAGAAGAATTATGTAAGCCTATTCCCTACTCACCCACTATTGAGGTACACTCTCTCCAACACTTTGATGAAGGTGATATCCCTTACTTGAAACCTCCTGATCAATGCTTAGAATAATTTGATATCTTTATTGTTAAGCAAGATAACTTTAATAAAAGGGTGCAAAATCGTCTAATGGAAAACACTAGAGCTATTGTTGAGTTGAAAGATATTGTGGAAAGAACCTCTAATGATGTTGAGCTGCTACCCAGGATCCTCTATATCCTGAGGGGCATCCCAAAAGAATTGAGCAGGATTCTCAACAACCTGAAAATAGTGGTTCTACTCATAAGAAAAGGAAAAAGAAACATAAAACTGTCGTAGAACCCTCTGAACCTGCTATAGATCCTAATAGTATATCTATCTCTGTTGCTAAAACTGAAAGTGGTAATGAAGAAACGGAAGTTCCTAGTGAAGAAAAAGTTGAAGAAGAACCTGAAAACCACACTAAGAATACTAAATACACTAAAGAAGATTTTATTGCTAAGAAACATGGTAGTGAAAGAGAACCTTGGGTCCAAAAACCTATGCCTTTCCCTGATAAGAAACACAAGTCAAAGGAAGATGAACACTACAATAATTTTTGCGAGTGGATGAAGCCTTTATTCTTGCAAATTCCTTTGACTGATGCTATTAAATTGCCTCCTTACTCAAAGTATATGAAGGACATTGTCTCAAATAAATGGAAGATCCCTAATGAAGAAATTTCTACTTTGCTTGCTAATTATTCCTTCAATGGTAAGGTTCCTAAGAAACTTGGAGACCCAGGGATTCCAACTATCCCTTGCTCTATTAAGAACAGTTATGTTAGAACTGCTTTGTGTGATTTGGGAGCTGGAGTTAGTGTTATGCCTTTCTCTCTGTATAAGAGGCTTCAACTAGAAAAATTGATACCAACTGATATATCGTTGCAAATGGCTGATAAATCTACCACTATTCCTGTGGGTATATGTGAGGATGTACCTGTTCAGGTGGCTCACAATTGCTTGATATTAACTGATTTTGTTGTGCTTCAAATGCTTGAAGATGATAATATGTCTATTATTCTTGGGAGACCTTTTCTTAATACTGCAGGAGCTGTTATTAATTGTAATCAAGGAAAGGTGACCTTCAATGTTAATGACAAGGAACATACTATCTATTTCCCCAAGAAGATTGAAAGGACTTATGGCTTGAATTCAATTGAACATGTTGAAGGCATTCAAGTTGGAGAAATATATTGTCCCATACCGAGAGAAAAATTTGAAACTATTATGATTGGGACCATTGCTATCAAGGTTGAGGTAACATAATCATTAGTGGAGTACAAAGTTTTGTCTCATATGCAATTGTTTTGGTAGCAAGACTTGATCAACCTTGCTAACAAAAGGATTTCATTGAACAAAACAATGTTTTCACTACGATTATCTCCGTTTATTTCTATCCTTTGCATTTTAGTTTTTGCTTTCGTTTAGTTTTCTTTGTGTTGTTAGTTGCTTGCATGTTAGAACTTCTATAGTTCTAGCCTTGTTTTTTCCTTGCATCATGTTTCAAAAAGAAAAAAAAATCTGTCGGTCAAACAAATCATTCTTCTATTTCTGAAAATTGCCCAAAAATAAAGTGTCTCGAAAAATTCCAGAAAATTCATATTAAACTTTTACGTGAAAAAGGGGCAGAGGAGTACCTGGTAGGTACCAGGGGGGCCCACCAGGCAGGCACACCATGTGGTGGCGCGGCCAGCCCTAGGTGGCGCCATGCCCTGGTGTGGGCCACCCTTGGCCCCCCACTACTTCTCTCCCCTGCCACTTTCTTCTCTCTCCCTAGTAAGCTCCAGTTCATAGCTCAAAATCATGTTCTTTCTGTGCTTCATCTCGATTTCTTTGATCTCCTTGCTCAGCCCATCTTTCTTGCTGAAATTTGGAGCATTTGTTCCCTGGTATGTGACTCCTCCCCTTGTCCAAGTAGATTTGTGTTTAGTGGTTTATATGTTGAGTATTTTGCTGTTGTAGGTGACTGGTTATGAGGGCTTGTAAGCTTGTTTGATGCTTAGATATATAGTTTTGATGCATGTTTAGGCCTCTTGCAAGTCCCTATGAGTAGAATCCTTCATTATATTTACTTTGCAATCACTTGTTTAATAGGTGTTTAAATTTCATATTACCAAGCATGAACAATCGTACTTTTGGAGAGATATTTGAGAGTGATGCACCCAGGAGGTCGAGGCCCTCAAGAACAGCCTCTCAAGCTAGGCCATCATACAATGAAGACCTCATTGCAACAAGCATTGGCAATGAAAGGGATGATGGAGACGCTCACCCATCTTCTTTTCCTTGTTTTACTTTCTTGCAAGCTGCAGGTATTCTTGATGATTTCTTGCTACTGATTGAGAGGGTTGGTTTGACCTCTTATATGCAAGATGAGAGTGCACAATACGCTATGCTCACCAAAACTTTTGTTGAGAGCTTCTCATTTACTAACACACCCTATCAATCTACTGTCTCTTTTAAAATCTATGATATGCCCTTCACCATGCCTTTGGAGAGATTTTGCAGTATTGTAGGTGTGCGTATGACAGGGACCATGAAGAAAATTCAAGGGAGACCCGCTGATTTGTTGGAGCTATACCGAGGGGTGACCAATGATGATGACCGTGTGGCGCAGCGTGGAAAGATAAGAAATATCCAACTCCCTGCTCTTAGATACTTTGCATATTATCTTGCTACTAGTGTGTTGGGTAGGGAGAACACTAGTAATATCTCCAACTATCATTTAGCATTCCTTGCTGCTGCGCTTAACAATGATACCCGGTACAATCTTGGCTCGCTTATTGCTCGCCGCCTAGCTGCTAGGGGGCCTATCTATGGGGGCATCATTGCCTCGCGTGTAGTCAATGCATTAGGTCTTTCAGTGGATCCCGATGATGCTATGCTAGCACCACAGAGGCTCGACCTTGTTGCCATGAAAACTCATCACTTTGTCACTGCTACCTCTGATTTGAACAATCTAGTATATAGGATGCTTTTCACTGACGGGGATGAAAGGGGGATCCTTTTGCCACAGCCTGCTTTGTTTACTGTTGACAGGAGACCGTGGTCGCGCTCCAAGGAGGAGGTGGTCGAGCAGCTTCGCTTGCTAGGGTTCCACGAGCAGCACCAGGAGGATGTGCCCTCCTACGATTACTCTGTGCACTACGGAGGGACGTACTCGAGCTCGCACCAGGACGAGGGTACCTCCTCGTCATACCACGGTGACACTTCATCCTGGCCGGCTTGGGATTGATTCCCACTTAGGCCAAAAGCCTAAGCTTGGGGGGAGGTACGCCGACACCGCACTCATCTCCATATCATGTTGCGTCGGTACTTTGTATATTCATGTTTTCGTTCTCTCTTAGTGTTCGTATTTCTTTGCTTTTGCTTTCTAAAAATACAAAAAGAACAAAAATATTTTTGTTGTTTCTCTTTGGTTTGCTTCTTATTTTTGCCGCGGTTTTCTTTTCCCTTTTTGCTTTGTTTGAACTATTTGAAAAACCCAAAAAGATTTTGCTTTGCTTGTTTTTCTCTTTTGGTTCTTGTTTAAAAATAGAAAACACCAAAAATATTTGTCGTTCCTCTTTGGTTTTTGCGAGTTTGCTTCAAGGTTCGGCAGTCCTCAGTGGATATTGGTTTCATATTATTATTCAAGCCACACAAGTGAAGAGCAATAATGAGGATCAATGACAACTTGAGGCGTGGTAAGAGGCTGGTAACGAACTCTATTTGTCTTCATTTTTGTACATATACTCATCATTGTGAGCTTGCTTAGTCCGTTCATGAGTGTATATTTTCTTTGGATGCTTAAGAGTTCTTGCTTTCTTATGATTAGCTCCAGCTCGCTAATAGTTTGTAGCATGTCTTATGAATATTTGCTTGCATTACTCTATTCATAAATTGGTATGACACCGTGGTATCCTCCTCTGAATGTTTCATTTGAATTGACTTGGCACATGCTCACGCATGCACATGACTGTAATAATAAGTTAAGCCTCGATGAATTATTTTGCCTCGAGGATCTTGAATCACTTTCATGTCATGAGTAGTCCTGTTTTGTTGCAAGCATGATAATGACAGCTATTGCTCTCTCGTTTGTCGCTCCCTTACTTTTGCTAGCCTTCACTTCCACTGAGTATGTTTTACTCAAGTTCCAACTCCCTAAACCAAATATTTCCAAAGTGTCCACCATACCTGCCCATTAGCATCATTTGCTACCTCCGTGCATATTCAATATGCCTTGTTTTCTTCTGAATAAAATGTTTGCTTGTTATGAGAAAGTTAGTTAGTAAAGGTCTCACGAACTTGATGGCACACTTTATTTTCTTGCACTTAATAAACCTGAACCATTGCGTCCTTCTTTGTTGTGCATATGCTTGCGCTTTATGAGTTGAAGTTAGCAGAACCATGTATCATGGGGACCGCTTTCAACACTTCATAGGTACTTTGTACCTAGTTGATATCATGTTCTTTTGCTTATGGATCATGGCGGTGTGAAATAAAAGTGGAACTTGTAAGATCATGGAGTTTGTATGTATGTTAGAGAAACGCCTGGGCCGCTAGCCTAAGCCATGCCTAATCATGGTAGAAACTTGCAGCATAACCATAATGAGCATTCTATGAAGCATCCTCAATAAAAATCTATGCACATAGTAAATAAAAAGATCGCCGAGATGCTCATTGTCTGCTTGCCTAGTATTTTGATTATGGGATAGCTCCCGTGTCATGTGAAAGGGGTACCCCGTTGGCGGTTCTCTATGATACGTATATACTTACAATGACAAGAGCTTGCTTGTGACTGAAGTTGAGTAGCATGAGGATCGGTCTTCGTAAGTAAGGGGCATGAGACTTCGATTTATAACTTGTCAAGCATATCCTGTTAGTTGTGTCACTTTCACCTTAACCACATTAAAGATTCTTATGATAGGGGCAATGAGAGCTCAAAGCTAACGAGTACCGTACTTTCAGCATTTGGAAGCCTTTCAAGTTATTCAAAACCTTTTCTTCTACTTGTTGAGTCTCCACATATTCTTTGAGCACCTTCTTGAGAGCATGGTTGTCATTCTTTGTGTTTGTTCCATTACTTGATTATTTGTGTTATGACTTTGATGCTTGTATCCTTGATATCTTTACTTCTAGTCATCACTTTAACTTCAGAGGTGCCTTGGCATTCACAATCAAAGGCAAGTGAGATACCACTCTATCATACCTTTTTATGAGCATGGTAATGTTGCTTATGTTTGTGCCTCATGCTACTTATTATTCTTGAGTTGGAACCTCTTCATAGCTTGCAATGACTATTAAGTAGACTTGGTTGCATACTCTTTATTATGAATTGTCTAAGTAGTTGATCACATTGCTGAGAATATTTACATCATATGAAGCAAATGTGTTCGTGAAAGTTCTTTTATCGCACTCAGTTTTCAACTGAATTGCTTGAGGACAAGCAATAAGCTAAGCTTGGGGGGAGTTGATACGTCCAAAACGTATCTACTTTCCCGAACACTTTTGCTATTGTTTCTCCTCTAAACTTGTGTGATTTGGATGCAACTAATGCGGACTGACGCTGTTTTCAGCAGAATTGCCTTGCTGTCTACTTTTTGTGCAGAAAATCAACTATCAGGAAAAATCCCGGAAAATATGCCAAAAATCCTATTTCACCTGAAGACTCCAGGAGCCAGAATACGAGACGGAGAAGAGCCCTGGGGTGGCCACACCACCTGGTGGCGCGGGCCAGGCCAGGACGCGCCAGGGGGTGGTGTGGGCCCCCCAGGCACCCCCTCGACCTCTCTCTTCGCCTATAAGGAGCCTTCTGACCTAAAAACTTCGGGGGGTTCGACGTTTTTCCACGAAAAGTTCCGCTGCGCCGCCGCCACCGAAGGGGAGATACGGGGGACAGAAAGTCTCTGTTCTGGCACCCTGCCGGGACGGGGAAGTGCCCCCGGAGCCATCTCCATCGATCCCCACCATCATCTCCATCGACCATCCATGTTTCCTCCATCTATGAGTGAGTAATCCCCCGTTGTAGGCTATGGGGATGGTAGGGATTGGATGTGATCGTTTATGTAATGGCATCATATTGTTAGGGCATGGTGCCTAGTATCTTTTATTAGTGCTTTATGACTTTGTTGCGACTTGTTGTGCTTAATGCTTGTCACTAGGGCCCGAGTGCCATGATTTCATATCTGAACTTATTATCGATTCATTATGATAGTATTGTTTCTGGTCTTATCTACAAGTTGTATACACACATTGTTGTCCGGAACCTATGGCCCCGAAGTGACCGAAATCGGGATAACCGAAAGGGAAAGGCTTTGATGTGAGGATCACATGTGTTCACGGAGTGTTAATGCTTTGCTCCGGTGCTCTATTAAAAGGAGCACCTTAATTGTCAGTAGTTCCCTAGAGGCCCCGCTGCAAACGGGCTGGTAGGACAAAAGATGTTGTGCAAGTTCTCATTGCGAGCACGTATGACTATATATGGAACACATGCCTAGGATTATCTAGTACTTGGATGCTTTATCTTATTTATCTGCAATTGCCCTATGTTCTAATTGCTATGTGAATTGTCTTGTCCATGCAACGCCCATCCATCCATTCCTATGCCTACCGCACTCGAATCCCATTGTTTACTGCTTTTGTTACTACTGTCTTTGCTTTGCTACTGCTGTTACTTTGCTATTTCTTCTACAAAACTATTGCTACTGATAGACTACTGTGAGTAAGATTGTTTCTAGGTGCAGCTGAATTGACAACTCAGTTGTTAAGGCTTATAAATATTCTTTGGCTCCCCTTGTGTCGAATCAATAAATTGGGTTTCACTTCCCTCGAAAATACTGCGATACACCCCCTATACTTGTGGGTCATCATGGTTTCTTAAATCCTCGTATTCCTTTCTTCTCGGGGTCTCACAAGTACACCTTCATCACCACCACTTCTTCGTTGTCTACATGGCATTATCTTCTAGGGTAGCCTTCATCATCTATTGTTCAACAAGTTCTTAGAAAAAATAAACTCTCTCATTTGATATAAATAAATCCTTGCATTAACACGCTAAGAATCATCAATTATCCTATCCTATGTCTATTAGTGTTTTGACTATACCATTGGAACAAGTCTTTGCTAATGTTATGCGACCTACTCCTCCCTCTATTATCAAATACTTCTATTATGTAAGCTTCATTGATGATTATAGTAAATTAACTTGGATAGATTTTATCAAGAAGCGTTCTGATGTTTATCAAGTCTTTCTCAATTTCCAATAACTTGTTGAACGCAAATTTGGTCAGAAAATAATTATCATGCAAATCGATTGGGGTGGTGAATATGATAAATTAAATCCTTTTCCCAAAATGTGGTTATTACTCACCAAGTTTTGTGTCCTTATGCTCACCAACAAAATGGTTCGGCGAGGGCAAAAATCGTTATATTGTTGAAATTGGTCTTGCTTTGCTTGCTAATGCATCCATACCATTAAAGTTTTGGGCTGGAACTTTTTTTACTACCACTTTTATCATTAATTTACTTCCCTCCAAGGTGCTAAAATTTACAAATCCTAGTAAGAAACTCCTTGATGTCCAACCCAACCACGAATCTCTTCGAGTTTTTGGTTGTGCATGTTGGCTTAATCTTCATCCTTATAATAAATGCAAAATTGTTTACCTGTCCAGAAAGTGTGTCTTCCTGGGATACAACCCTCTTTATAAAGGAATAAAATGCCTTGATGTGCCCAGTGGCTGTGTATACATATCACGATATGTTGTGTTTGACAAACTTGTTCTGTTTGCCTCTCTGTCCAAATGCCGGTTCTCACCTTCACAAAAAAACTTCTCCTTTACCTCCAAAATCATCTCATCATGAGCGGGTGCATACTAATGATGGCCATATACATGTTATTCGTGTAACTGACCATCTACATGTTCTATAAGAAAAGAAAATAAATTTTGGACATAACATGCTCAAAATCCTGAAAGTAGTGAAAAAAATGAGCCCCTAGCCATTAGGTGAAAATTCTATTGCAGGTGGCGATCCCGAAGTCGATCTTGAAGAATCTACCTTGGATATTTCCCCGCAATCTTCCTCGAGATTCACGTTAGTGTCAGCCGTGGGTTGTCCCTCCTCCGGATGCCGCATCGCTCGGGTCGCTCCGTACTCCCGTTTACGCAACCGCCACGAAAGGAGCGCCAAGGGACCACATGCAGGAGAAGCATACCACCTCGTCTCTAAGTGTCACGTCGCATCCGGTTTGGCTCTCCAGGATCTTCTGCGGAGACCCCTGTCTAATCCGATAGAACACTGGGATCAACTGGATCCTTTGCGCTTGCTGACACACACTCATATTCCTCAAGACATTCTTCTTTGGTTGGTCCTGTGCTACACGTGTGTTTGAGCCACACACACAAGGTTGCAGAAAGGTAATAAAAATCGAAAAAAAATACATAGACAGTAGTGTTACATATGGTCTTCTTACATCTATAAGAGAACCTCGCAATCTTCATGAAGCTTTTGATGGTTGCAATTGGATAAACTCTATGGAGGAAGAATATGATGCATTGATGAAAAACAAGACATGTCATCTTGTTCGTCCAAGCTCCAATAAAAATATTATTGGCTACAAATGGATTTATCGTATAAATAAAAATGTTGATGGTACAATTTACACGTACAAAGCAAGGTTGATTGCAAATGTTTTAGGAAACATTATTGTATAGACTATAAAGATATTTTTATCCCCATTGTTAAAGTTGATACCATCAGACTTGGTTCACCTGTATCGGTCTCTAGGGTTTGGAGCCTATGGCTGTTAGGCATCAAGAATGCGTTTTACATGGGGTTCTAGAAGAGAAGGTTTTTACGAAACAACCACACGATTTTGCAGTTCAGAATGCTCCTCAGTATGTTTGGAAACTTGACAAAGCTCTTTAGGTCTAAAAAAGCTCGTCGAGCATGGTACTTTCACCTTAGCTCTAAATTACATGAACTTGGTTTTATACCCTCCAAAGCAGACACAAAACTTTTCTCTACAAGTTAATTTATAACTATGTTCATACTGATCTATGTTGATGATATCATTATGACTAGTTCTTTCAATCAAGCTATATCTACTTTGCTTCATGATTTGAGAAATAATTTTTCTTTCAAGGATCTTGTTGACTTCATTATTTTCCAGGTATTGATGTCAAGAAACAGTCAAATGGGTTATTACTAACTCTAGAGAAATATGCTTGATACTTGCTTGCTCGCATTGGTATGACTACGTGTACATATGCTCCTACACCTCTATCCATAAATGGTAAATTGTCATTAACTGAAGGATCTCCTCCTGCACCAAAGGATAGTACCCACTATCACATCATGGTTGGTGCACTTCAATACTTAACTTTGACAATTCCTAGTTTTTCTTTTCCTATCAACAAAGCATGTCAATATCTTCATGCACCCACTACGGTTCATTGGACATCAGCAAAAAGGATCTTACCACATATAAAAGGTACAATCAATGTTGGCCTCGCATTTCAGAAGTCTTCCTGCAACTCCTTGGTACTTTTTTCAGATGCAGACTGGGCTGAATGTATTGATGACAAACTCTCTACACGAGACTTTGCTATTTTTCTTGGCCCTAATTTGGTCGCATTGAGTGCTAGAAAACATTCCACAGTCACATGCTTTAGTACCAAAGCTGAATATAAGGCTCTTGAAAATGCAACAGTTGAACTGATATGGGTTGAAGCCTTCATGCATGAGCTAGGCATGTCTCTAAAACATAAACCTTGTCGTTGGTGTGATAATCATGGAGCTACGTATATCTCTTTGCAAATCTAGTTTTTCAAGCAGGACAAAGAATATTGAGATTGATTGTTATTTTGTTCAAGAAAGAGTTGCAAGCAAAGCTTCTTGATATCAAGTTCATTTCAAGCAAAGACTAGATAGCTGATGACTTTACAAAAACTTTGTCTACACAGAAGTTAAATGAGTTTAAGCGTAATCTAAAGGGGGTTGTTAGATGTAATTTTGTTTCACATATGATAATACTATATTATATATCCGGTATGGAGTAGTACTCCACCCGGATACATACTCCCCTTTGTACAAGCCAGAGTGGAGGTTGTTTCCACCCTACCCCCGAGAGTCAATCATTTCCCTTCCGCTAACAAAACTTACTAGGATATGACCATTACGAGACAATGTATGGGTGGTGCCAAGAGCTAATATTGGAAAGGGTCTAAAGAAGGATAAGAGCTAAATTTAAAAATAGTGCTACAATTACAAGAAAAATAATTACTTGACACGCATGAGTTAATTTATTTGTGTGTACTACTTGCGCTAGATAGCTATATGAGTAGTTTTTCTAGGAAAAGTCAAGAACTTTACTCCAAACTGAGATCCACATGTACATAAGAAGCCACAACCTTAGCACCCATAAGGGCCAGGCAAAGGATTGAGAAATAGAATTTCTAGCCAATGGATCTTGTCATTATTGGTCCTTCTTTTGAGATGGAAAATGGCTCCTCGGTACTATATGCCGAATACATTATTTTAACAATAATCCAACTATGTCAAGATATTTTCTTCAACTTCAGACAATTTATGACCTAGATGTAGTCTTTATTTCTTCACTGCTAGATCTTCTTCCGATGAAACATGCTTCTGATGGACACTGAGATGAGTTTTTTTTTCCCCGATTGTATCCATTATGAACTTATACTCTTTTAAGAGACCTGAGAAACGTTAAAATACACCTCCTAGTATGCCTTTAATATTCCTGAGATCAATTAGAACACATTTAAACATGAGTATGTATGATTCTACTCCTAAAAGTTTAAAGAAAATTCAGACATCTTGAAAGTTTCGAATTACCACAATGCTTAAAGATGATCTATCAGTACCTCCAAGCGTTTGTTCCATTCTGTCCACCTTGCAGCTCTCTTCCACAACATCCTCACACGCTTCCTCTACAACACCCTTGTTCATCCCTTCACCGTCTCCGCCTCCCTCCTCAAAGACAATTTGGCAACATCTTCTTTCTCTAGAGCACTAGTGGAAGTGTGATTCCCTGTCGGGCCTATCCTACTTTATCTCCTATACATCTAACACAGTTCACTAATCTCCCGTGATTAGATCCAAGGACACGAACATCATCATTGACATTGATGGGTCTTCCTCAAATGGGTCTTCTTCAACACATTTCTCAACATTCAAAAACTAAACGATATTTGTAGACCGGTCTCTGCAGGTTGAATACGTCGAGTCTGGGCACCAAGATAAACACCAGCAGCAGGGTGCATGATTTTTCTTGGGCACACTCCGCAATAACTAATCTTTGGTTCAGCTGCAAGTGTAAAGACATGAATATAAACACCATAAATCGCTGACATTGATAAGATATAAACACCATAAATAACCCATTAAAATGATAACCAAATTTTATTACTCCCTCCAACCCAAATTTAGTTGACTTAGATTTGTCTAGATTCGAATGTATCTAGACTGCTTTAGTGCTAGATACCTCCGAATCTAGACAAAACCAAGTCAACTAATTTGGGTCGGGGAGTAGTGAAAACTCCTATTACTGAACGCACCTGAATCAATTTTGACGCATGACGCACACGACAGACCAGATCCATCAAGTTTCAGCTCAGCAAAGAAGTATTTGGGAACAAGATCAACACAGTTGCTTGCACCTTTACGCATAGCAAGGAAATTAGCATGCAGCCACACACCGCACCAGATAAAGGGGTGAACGCTCACAGCTTTAACCAGCTCATGCTCATCCCCCTACAAAACTAACAAGCATAAGCGGGCGACCAAAAGATGCATATATATGATTTAATATAAGCAAAGTTATCAGTTAGAAATCAACTTGGATTTGCATTATGAACTATCAAATTTAGCCCGGGGGATTCCTACTATGTAATTTGTATACTTAGAATTTATTTCATTCTCCTTTGTGGGTATTGCTTGCATGCCCATCATACCTTCTTTAATCAGATTGCATGAGCTTATTCAGGGTAAGCACATTAACTTTTGAGCAAAGTAAAGAAAGGCAAATCTGCGAATCTGTCCAGATCTGAATGACAAACCCATCCACTAAAGTGGCACACTATGCACTTTGTACAAATTGAAGCAGATCAAAACCTGATTCATGCTGTTGTAGTGTTCCAAACCCGCACGTGCACATGATGTGGCCTCCCAAGGCTCATCTTGCTTAAGTTGCTGGTAGCGGGGACGTGGCGATTGCGGAGCACGTACGCGGTGCGAGGCCAAGATGTGGGGACGGAGCCCTCGCGCTTGGGCGGAGGAACCGGGGGCTTGGCGCGGCATGCAGGAGCAGGCGCCGCGGTCACACCCTCCTCGGAGCACCGTTCCGGGTGAGGCGACGAACGCGATCGCGCGGCTGTCGCAGCAGGAACGGAGGCCTCGCGCGGGCCCTCGACGCGCCTGATCCGGCGTGCCGGTGGAGGGGCCGCCGCCGCCGCTTCGGGACAGGACCGCCCAAGGCGCTTGGATCTCCGGATCGTGGGCTTCTCATGGAGGTCAGTCATCTCGACGACGCCCTCCAGGTCCCGGTGCGATCTGATGGAGGTGGAGCCGTGCAGAGGAAGATGGTGGAAACCTGGCTGGCTATGACGGGGAGGCGTCCCCGTTTCGGAATAGACACGATTTATGACTCATGGTCATGTGGCATTCTTGACTACTCGTAACCACCTCGGTTCCATAGTACTCCATACTTACTACTATGGTCTTTTAGACCTTAGCACGGCAACTTCTTATCCGTTTACTACAACAAGCCCTAATACGACAATTTTTGCGCGGCTCCGGTGATGGAGGAGCGAGGACGGTGACGCGCCTTCGGCGTGTGCCAGTGTTTATAGTCGTCGCTAGGTGATTCAATGACCTATTTATAATTTTTATTACTTTTAGGACTCCTTTTACTGATGTTGATGATTATTAATATATCGGTGGAATTTCGCAAAAAAAAGTACTCCCTGCTTTTTAAAATAGGTAACTTGACTTTGTTTATATTTGGATGCATCTAAACATTTTTTACAATCTATATACATGTGTATTTAGATAAAGTCATGCCACTTATTTTGAAACGGAGGGAGTATAAGATTTTTTTTGTTTTTGTGATACAAATGTATATAGATGCATTTAACCAAGCCCTGCTTGCTCGCTAAGCTTGGAGATTATTAAAGAATCTCGACTCTCTTTGTGGCAGGTCACCGAGGGAAAAATATTACCCAAATGTTAATCTCCTTAACAAAGGTTTCCCCAGCGATACCTCTGCAAGTTGGAAAAGAGTCGAGCATGGGCTCAAGATTCTGAAAAAGGTGTAATTTCGCATGTAGAAATGGGAAAAAACCGTATTTGGAGAGATAATTGGATAGCTCGAGATGGATACCTAAAGGTGTTTGGGAAGAAGAAAATATCAAGACTAAAATGGGTGAGAAGTTTATTTGGAAATGGTACCAATGACTAGAACGAGAATATGGTGAAATCTCTGTTCTATCAACACGATTCCGAGGAAACCCTAAAGATCAGAGTTCCTTCTGCTAACATGGAGGATATTGTCACCTGACACTATGAAAAGAATAGTTTCTTTACTGTCAAAAGAGCATACAAGTTATCATGCGCTTTGACTTTCGATGGACCTGTTGCCACAAGTAATTCTCCAAATGGTGATCGAAAGATTTGGTGGAACATCTAGACGGCTCTTGTCCCAAACAAAATACGTATCTTCAGTTG
This sequence comes from Avena eriantha, assembly GCA_910589775.1. Classification (NCBI taxonomy): domain Eukaryota; kingdom Viridiplantae; phylum Streptophyta; class Magnoliopsida; order Poales; family Poaceae; genus Avena; species Avena eriantha. The sequence continues at coordinate 425,167,022 of OU342745.1, forward strand.
GTGACTTGCCTCCGACAACCTTCCCACCCAAAAAAATGGACAAGGAATTTAGAGCTATAAATAGTTGTACTATCTGCGGAAATGGTGATAGATCAACATGCAGGCCTCACTGAGACCGGCCGAAATGGGGCGGCGCCGGCGGCTCACGCTCGCGCCCGGCGATCTTCTCCGGTCCTCCGCGTCTCCGTCTAGCCATGGTTCGGGTTCGAGGTTTCACTGCCTCGGATCTGAGACCGGGTCGGATGGGGAGGAGGCGCTCGCGGCGAGGGAGGCTCTGGAGACGTTGGAAGACGATGACGACGGACTCGGATGGACTTCGGTTTCGCGTCGGCGGAGGCTGACGGACGAGGAGATGCGGCAAAGCTTCTGGGAGGAGATGGGTTTTCCGACTAAGGCGTCGAGGTTCTGGGAGATGGCCGGATCGCCGTCGGGCGTCGTGTCCCCGCCACGGCCTTCCCCGGAGTCATCGTTGAGGCCGGTCATGGGGAACGGAGCCCGGTAGAGTATGCGACACCTTGCGCTCCCATCCATCCTCTTACTGATTCACTGGAAATGAAATCCATCTAAATCCTACGGAGAATCTGTATGTTTCCTTTAGTGGTTCCAGCTGCGCATGCCTCTTCCGCGCCGTCGGTCGTCTGCTCCGCCGCTATTGGGGCGGCTGATCGAGGAGGTGATCGCTCGCCCTAGGTCGATGGGGACGGACCGGTCGGTGGGCCACGCGATTGGCATCGGAGATGGGCCCACGGTGGCCGTTTCGGGCCTGGACGGCCCAGTCGAAGCGGAGGCCGACTCAGACTCGGAGTCGGACAGGTTCTCCTGGTTCGCGATCGCGAGACGCCTTAAGGAGGCGTGGACGCATTCCGTGTCGACTGTTTCCACTCGCTCCGCCTCGGTCTACGCTCCCTACCGCGCCGACTGCTCCTCGCCTCGGTCCGCGCTCCCTGCTGCGTCGCCGATCTTCCCGGTCACGCCTTCTCCCCGAGCCTCTCTGAAAGGGGGCTCGTACGCGGCAGCCCTAGCCTCTCCGCCGGCTGCCATGGCGGGGTTGAACCCTAGAGGTCCCCATGCTGTGGCCTCGGCACCACGACACCCTGTTGTGGGCGCGCCCCCGCCTCGGGGCCCCTCTACCGTGGCTCCCACGGCGATGGCCGTGCCTAGGCCTGCTCCAGCGCCTGCTGGTGCGCCGGTTCCGGCGTTCGCGGGGCAACCCTCTGCGCCGACGTCCTACGTCGGACCACCGGTTTTCCCGCCCGGGGTTCAGTTCCGTCCGCCGGATGCCTACTTTGCTGCTGCTCAGATGCCGATGCAACCTCTCCAGGCACCGTACCGAGGCCCGAATCCGGTGGCCTTTGCTGGGGGTCCGCCCCATGGTTTCGTTGGAGGCACATCTGGTGTGGCTCCGACCTCTGGACAGTTTGGGGCTACCCACACAACGCCCTCGGGAGGGGGGCCGCAGTTTGGTGCGACTGTTGGCACAGTGTTGAACACTGCGCCGAAAAGGAAGAAGAAGAAGAAGCCTTCTGGGGTTAATCAACCGCCTATGCAGCCTGGTTCTTTTGGTAATGGGTCTTTTGCAGCCACGCCACCACAGTTTATGGGCCAGCAGCAGGGTGGTTTCTTGCAGGTTCCTGGTTCTGGTGCCCAGCAACATTACCAGCCTATGGTGCAACAATATGCTTCTCATGCTGGGGGCTTGGAGGCCGCGGCTGTTCCGAGTCCTGCGGTGGTCCCAAAGAAGCCTAAGAAGGCTATCATATGTTGGAAGTGTGCATCTGATTCTCATGCTACCAAAGATTGTAAGACCATGCATTACTGTTACATTTGTGATGTTGCTTCTCACCCAACGTTGCGTTGCCCTGTGCTTAAGCAACCTCGGCCGACGGCTTAGATGGTTGGGTGTGGCCATGATAAGACACTTTTTGCACAAATACCTGATAGTGTGGTTCGTGATGATATGGGACCCAGTCAGATTCCCATTGCTTTGGTCCAGATTTCAGGAGAGGCGGTCACTGCAGAAGTGGTCCAGCTACAGATTGCACGCAGATGTCAGGTCAGGCCGAGCTGGAAGTGGGAAGCTGTGCCACATGGGGACAATGCTTTTCTGGTCAGTTTCCCTTCTTTCGACGACTTCGATAGAGTGGATGGGAGCTAGTTTTCTATGCCTTTGGGCAAGACCTAGCTAGCTGTTTCTGCTTACAAGACCCAGAAAGTGCCGCACAAATGTGAATTACATCAAGTTTGGCTGCATGTGGAAGGGGTTCCGCATTCCCTTCGCACTTTTCTTGGTTTGTGGGCCGTTGGTTCTCTTTTGGATACACCCCTGGACGTGGATTTATTGTCTTTGCGAAGGAGGGGTGTGGTTCGCATTCTGGTCGGTATGTTTGATATTACGGTGTTCAGGAAACAAGATGCTTTGGGTTCCTTTCTTACTTCTGATGCTGTGGTTAAGCTGAAGGGGTATGAGCTGAGGTTCCGGTTGGAACCTGCGGGGTATGTTCCGGAGCCAGATTTTTCACCTTTCTTGTGGAAGCGGCCGCATGATGACTCTCAGGGTGATGGTATGGGGAACAATGGGGATGATGTGATGGACACCTCGGACATTGCTGCTCCGCAGCAGGGGGACAGGTCTTCTCCTGGGCAGCCCTCCAGTCAGGGGGGGTCCTTCCTCTTCCTCGACGCGGCAGGTTCCTTCGACAGTTTACGCGGTTACTCCATTTAATGCTTCTCCTTTGACCCCGCGTGGAAAGGAACTCCTGGATGCTTTTCCATTGGATTCACCGCTGCGTGGGAGTGGCTTGTCTGCTGGTTCGCCGCGTGTTTCGTCTGCCCAGTTGCAGGAGGCTCTTCGGTCGGTTAAGGGGTCTTCTACAATTTTGGTCGTACCGGCTAGGTGTAGGCCGAACGTCTTGGGTCGGTCTATTCCTAGGACGGAGCCGGTTCTAGAGGAGGTTTCTACTGTGGTGGAGTCCGATGGGCTGGCCCAGGCGGGGCTGGCTGATGTGCCGGCGGGTTCGTCCCACTTCGCGGATGGCCACGTGGCGGAGCCGCAGGCGGGGCTGGTGGCCACTGCCACGGGGGCTCCTACGGCGGTGGTGGCGGACTCCGGGGCCCAGGCAGGGCGCCCGATGATCGACGCCCAGGTGGGGCAGCCTGTGCGTGGGGACCTGGCCTAGGAGGGGTCAGGTTCCCCCACTCTTGTGTCGCCTTGTAGCCCAGGCGGGGCTGCAGGTGACCATCGAGTGCCTCCGGTGGTGGAGGTTCCGGCGCTGGAGCTCCAGGCATGGCACTGACGCACTTGGGGCGTCGGCCACGGATGAGGATTCGTTGGCCAAGGCCATGCGAAGGAAGGCGGAGAAGAATCTGGATTCTCATGGTATTTTGAATTCGTCCCCATCTTTCCTTTCTTTTTCAACCCCTGTTATTGTTGATAAGCTTGCCAATGTTGGTATTAGCATGGGTAGATCTGTAAAGGAAATTAATTTTTCTAGTTCTGTTCTGAGACATATGGAGGTTGACCGTCTAACGGTTACTCCTAAGGTCCTAGTGGTTCCTGATGCTTTATCAACGGAGGAGGAGGAGTTGCATGCCACAATAGATAGCCAACTCCTTGCTCACTTAGTTGGTGAAGTGTCAGACGTGGGTTATGATGAGACCGAGCTGAGCGCATTATATGAGCTAAAAGCTTCTGGTCGAAAATCTAAAAACCCGAAGTCTCGCAAAAGACTCGTTTATCCAAATCTACTATTGTTTCTCAATGAATGGCATGTTCTCAAATAGCAGAGGTCTTCGTGACTTGGCTAAACATTTTTTTTGCTGATTGTGTGAGAGATTATAAGTTGGATTTTTTGGGTATTTCTGAGACCGGGAGACGGGATTTCTCACTGGCCCAACTCAGTCGCCTTTCTGGTGGAGTGGACTTTATGTGGGTATCACGTCCTCCGCGAGGCAGGTCTGGGGGTATTTTATTAGGCGTCAGAGATGAGACTATGGAAGTCTTAGCTAGTTCGAATGGTGACTTTTTTATTAAGCTCCATATTCGTAACAAAGCTGATGATTTCATATGGTCTCTAGTCGCTGTTTATGGAGCTGCCCAGGATGTTTACAAACCTGACTTTTTGCGTGAGTTGGTTAATCTGGCTAAGGATAATCCGTACCCTATTCTTATAGGGGGGCTTTAACTTGCTAAGATTCCCTCATGAGAAAAGTCGGGGTCATTTCGATCAACATTGGCCTTTCATGTTTAATGTTGTCATTGACAGTTTGAACCTGAGAGAGGTTACGATATTAGGACGACAATATACCTGGGCTAATAGTCTTCTAGAGCCTACATATGAAAAGCTGGATAGAGTGCTTATGGATACTGAATGGGAAGATAAATTCCCTATGGTAACCGTTCGCGCTTTAGAGCGAATTGAGGCTCTGTCCGATCATGCTCCTTTATTACTCTTTGTTGGAACACCAATACGAAAGACCAAACACAGTTTCAAATTTGAACTTCGATGGTTGGAGCGTGATGGTTTCCATGATTTAGTCAAGGCTATTTGGGAGAAAACTGGTAGTGGTCAGATGCCCATACAACGATGGAATACTAAAATGCGCGTCTTGCGCAAGTACCTTCGTGGCTGGGCTAGACATACTGCTGGAATCCTGAAAAAGGAGAAATTACGCCTTGCATCTATTATTAAGGATTTAGAAGTTGCCTATTGACTGCACAAGAGATTGTGATTAAAACACAATCGAATGCGGACATAGCCAAATTACTCCGTGAGGAGGAACTCAAATGGTATCAACGTTCTAAAGCAAAGTTTATTCTTGAAGGAGATGCGAATACAAGATACTTTCATGCTGTTGCCAATGGCAAGCATAAAAAGAAACTTATTCACTCTCTTGTTTAGGATGAAGGTACCATTGAGGGTCGGGAGCAACTGAAAGCATATATTACTGCTTATTATAAGTCTCTGTTCGGGGCATCGCATGAGAATTCGTTCTCTTTGGATGAGTCCCAAACAGCTAATATTCCTAAGGTTTCTATTGAGGAAAACAATTTTCTAACCGCCAGGACCCGATGGAGGAGGAGGAGGTCAAGATAGCGGTTTTTCAAATGGAACATAATAAGGCGCCAGGACCCAATGGCTTTCTAGCGGAATTCTACCAAAAATTCTGGGAAGTCATTAAGGGGGACCTAATGCACCTTTTTGAGTTTTTACATGCTGGTCAGTTAGACATTTTTAGTCTTAATTTTGGCAATATTATTTTATTACCTAAGGTTAATAATGCAGAACGAATACAGCAGTATCGTCCAATCTGTCTTCTTAACGTTACCTTTAAAATATTCACAAAAGTTGCTATGATTAGATTAAATTCGGTTGCTGATCATGTTGTACAGCCATCTCAAACTGCTTTTATGCAAGGAAGAAACATACTAGACGGTGTAGTAATCCTGCATGAAACAATCCATGAACTACACTCCAAGAAACTAAATGGGGTATTGTTCAAGATTGACTTTGAGAAGGCTTATGACAAAGTTAATTAGTCTTTTCTCCAGCAAACACTTTGAATGAAAGGTTTTTCTAAGGAGTGGTGTGCTCTCATTCAGTCTTTTGTGTCTGGTGGTAGTGTTGCTATAGATGTCAATGGTGACACTGGCAAATATTTCCAAACAAAAAAAGGACTAAGGCAAGGGGATCCACTATCGTCTATACTATTTAATATAGTGGCAGATATGTTGGCAGTCCTTATCGAGAGAGCCAAGGCTGATGGCCAAATTGAAGGTTTAGTTCCCCATTTGGTAGATGGAGGTCTATCTATTCTTCAATACGCAGACAATACAATTTTATTTATGGAACATGATCTAGAGAAAGCCGGGAATCTGAAGTTAATTCTATCAGTATTTGAGCAACTATCTGGATTAAAAATTAATTTCCATAAAAGTGAATTGTATTGTTTTGGCGAGGCCATTAACGATGCCCAACAATATGCTGATCTTTTCGGCTGTGGTCTGGGGCAATTTTCTATCAACTATCTGGGAATACCGATCCATTATCGGCGTCTCACGATTGCAAAATGGAAACTCATTGAGGAAAGACTACATAAATGTTTAAATAGTTGGAAAGGCAAGTTGGTATCCCTTGGTGGAAGACTAGTTCTCATAAGTTCAGTACTCACCAATATGGTACTGTATATGATTTCATTCTTCCAATTGCCGAAAGGGGTCTTGAAGAAAGTGGACTATTTCCGATCAAGATTCTTTTGGCAAGAGAATAGTGAAAAAAAGAAATATCGACTGGCCAAATGGAATGTGGTTTGCCGACCTAAAGAGTATGGTGGACTGGGCATACATGATTTGCAAGTCAAAAACATCGCACTATTGAGTAAATGGTTGTTTAAACTACTTAGTAAAGATGGTGTATGGCAAACCATATTGTGGAGGAAGTATGTTGGATCCAAAGCGGTGTCTCAAATGGTTTGGAAACCGGGAGATTCGCATTTTTGGGCAGGACTCATGGCTTTCAAAAAATACTTCTTTCATTTTGATACCTTTAATGTTAGGGATGGTTCACCGATTCGTTTCTGGGAAGATAAGTGGCTTGGTCAATCTACTCTTCGGGAACAATATCCAGCTCTTTACTCGATCGTTAGACACAAAGGAGATACAATTTCCACGGTAATGGAAAATAATACTCCTAGTGTGACTTTCAAACGAAGTCTAATTGGCCCTAGACTACTATCGTGGAACAATCTTTTAGTTCGATTAGCCACGATACAGTTGTCGGAGGGTGTGGACGAGTTCAAATAGAATTTACTAGAGAGTGGTAAATTTTCTGTGGATTCGATGTATAGAGCTTTGATTCAACCTGATATTCTAGTCGATAATAATAGTAAAATTTGGAAGATGAAAATACCCCTTAAAATAAAAATATTTGCGTGGTATCTTCGTAAAGGGGTAATTCTCACAAGGGACAATCTTGCTAAGAGGAATTGGCACGGAAGTACACAGTGTGTTTTTTATCATCAGGACGAGACAATTAAATATCTATTCTTCCAATGCAAATTTGCTCGCTCTATATGGTCAATCATCCAAATGGCCTCGGGTTTATCGCCCCATTGATCGGTTGCCAATGTCTTTAGTAACTGGTTATATGGGATACATGATAAATATGGGACTGTGTTTAGGGTGGGAGCGTTTGCCATTATTTGATCGCTTTGGCTGTGTAGAAATGACAAGATTTTCAATAACACTGTGTCTTCTTCTTTGCAGGTCATCTATCGAGCTACGGCTATTCTCCGATCATGGACTACTCTCCAGCGTATGGACCTCCGCCACTTATTTGTGGATGGGTGTACGCGATTGGAGGACACGGCGATGGATATTTTGTCCCGACATGGATGACTGTGTGATCTCAGTATAGATCAACATTAGCCGGAGACGCTTTTTTCTTATTACTATGATTTGTAATTTTATTTTTTCCAGTTGGACCTATTGTGTGTGGTTGAACGGCTGTGTGCATCTTAGTTATGCAGAGGCCGGGTGTAAACATTGCTTTGAGTAATATATGCGCCTATTTTCAAAAAAAAATCTGCGGAAATGGTGTGGAAGAAGTTTCCATGCCACCGTTGCTTGCACAAAGGCGAAGACACTGAGACACAAACTGAGAGACTTTTGGCCCATGCCAAAAGAAGACAAGGCTTCTAATTCTTCTGGATAGTACTCCAAAGTTCATGCACAGGTTCATCCTTCTCACCTTGTGGAGGTCATGTCACCTAAGAGATGACGCCATCCATGCCAAGGGAGATGCCATCGTTGACAAATCAGTCAGGTTTATTTTATTCTATGTAAATACTCTTGATTCGGATCTGGAGGTGGAAGATGGCACCTGCTTCAATGATGAAAAGGGAAAATCTCCAGCCCTGAACTCTCTGCCCATGAACAACAAACCAAACAAACCCAGGAAAGAAAGCATGGTGAGATGGGAACCACCCCTTGTTAATTGGCTTAAAATTAATGTGGATGGTTCTTTTATTCCTGATACAGGTACTAGAAGTGTTGGTGTGGTGATTCAAGACCATTGTGGATATGCCATCACTGCCGCCGCGAGAGTGTTGGAGAAGTGTACAGGTGCAGAAGAAGATGATGCCCATGCTTTCCTGGAAGGTGCTCGACTCGCCGCTGGATGGACCAGAGCGCCAATCATATTTGAAAACGACTGTGTTTCAGTTGTTAGTGAACTCCAAAAAGTCTAGCTCTCTATCTTTTTTGGGACAATTTTCGCTGATTTCAAGCAGTTAGTCTCGTCTTTGCCTCTTTGGAAGTGTGTTTTAGCCAAAAGGAATCAAAATAGTGTAGCTCATGAGGCTACGGCCTATGTGCTACAGATGGGTGTTTTTGAATATGTACGCATGTGGCATACATTACTTGTATTTATAACTGTAGCAATACAAAAAAGAAACGTATACGAGTAACATAAAACAAGGAGAAAACAAACGTTTGAACAACTGCAAACCATCCTCGCAGCAACTACTGAGGACCCAAAACCTTCGCCATCACCAGAGACTAAGATCACCAGCAGCCGGTCCACATTTTGGCATCTTCAACGTCGGATCCGGGGCCAGCGCCGCCCCACCTATCAAGCGTCCGGATCCTCCACCATCCACCACAACCATCAGCAATCCGCACCGCCTCACTCAAAGGTCGCCAGGACCAGATCGACGACGAGATCAACACCACACGAAGCCGGAGCACATGCCCGGCGAAGACACAATCCCACAAGCTTCTCGACGCCGAGATGGGATTGAAGCCGGGGTACCATTATTCGATGTAGCACATCCACCGCCATCTATGATGCGCCACCACGACACCACTAAAACACTAACATTAGGGACCTTGAGGAACGCCGAGCGTAGGTCCTGGGTCCCCCCACCCCCCACCCCCACACCCACGTGAGTCGAAGCGGAGGAGGCGAGGACCCGTCGATCGCCGGTGGGGAGGAGGCAGTAGCTAGGTTTTTTTTTGGAGGAAGAGATGGCGGCTAGTGAGTGGGATTGGTGGAGCTGTGGTTCTGGATTGGTGGGCTAGCGAGGAGGAGTGGAGATACGGATGGGTGTTGGCGATTACTGGAGTAGTTTCTATCTAGAACAGATCGCTAGGACTATTGCCTATGATTGCATTCATGAATTCTTCTTGAATGAATGAATCTCCTTTTGGACTCAAAAAAAAGGACGGCCATATAAGTTGGGCTTCTTTGAATCTTGGCAGTTGGTTGTGTCATTTAAGGGAAGCTGTTAGCTGTTCCGACATCTTTGATCTCTTCGTTCATTTCGGCCTGCAACAATGGATGATTTCTTTGACCCTTTGGATTGGTGTTGAAAAAAGTTTAAGCCAGTTTGTTCGTGCGAGTGATTATTGCAGTGTTGAAAGACTTGGTCGGCTGAGTTGGGGTCCTTTGCTGGCGTCACGGTCTTTTCTGCTGGTTCAGTGCATCTTTCGTGCGACGGCAGTCATGATGACCTATATGTTTTTCGGTGTATTTTTTTGGGGTTTTGTACTGGTCGTTTTATATCAAGTTATATCTCATTTGTATTGGCTTGGTTCCCCTTCATAAATATCAGATGTAAGATGTCTATGATTGTCTTTCTAAAAAAAAACTCAAATCCATACTCATACATACACCCTCTGTTTCAAAATATAAAATGTTTGCATCGAATGTATCTAAACATCTTCTAGTGTATAGATTCAACCTTATTTTTACCTTGATCTTCTCCACACTAGAATTTACGAAAGCATATAGTCTTCATGAAAACTCACGGGTAGTTCGAAAACACTTATGACATGGGTAGTCAAAGCTTGCACTATAGATTTAAGTAGGACCTCCTTAGAGGCTGTTGCCATGAATCTCTCTGTCCAAACATTTAGTCTTTTCCTGAATCTCTATGTTATCAATTGGAACCTTGATGCTTTCATTCTTCCTTCTGGAGTTGTTGGCCTAAGTATTTTTTTCTCAAATGTATTGGGGTCAACTTCAAGAATGGCTTTTATGTTGTTGTGCATCTTTTCTTGGCAACCTTCGCTAAAAAGGATGGAGCATTTAGCAGGGTTGATGAGTTGTTCTATTCCCATTTCAAAAATGCCAATAGCTGCTTTGATCACATCGACTTGGTTTTCATTTGCTTTGAAGAAGAGTAGACTATCATCGGCAAAAAGGAAGCATGAGATTTCGGGAGCATGTCAACAAATTTTCAACTCCTAGAGTTCTTGCAAGTACATAGCCCATTGTAAAACCTTTGATAATCCCTCGGCAACAAACATGAATGGGTAAGGGGACAGAGGGTCCCCTTGTCTTATTCCACGGGACGGGATGAAACTTTGTGTTAGAGCGCCATTTATTCTGACTTTATATCTCACTGACGTAACATAGCTCATAATCCAACCCACAACCTTCTCATAGAATCCAAACTTTTTGAGGACCATCCATAGATACCGCCAGTCCACTCTATCATAGGCATATGTCAAATCCAACTTATAAGCACATAATCTTTCATTTTGTTTTTTTGTTTGTTTGGATAGCTTGGAAGCATTCAAACGCTATCAAGGCATTATCCGTTATGAGACGCCCTGGGATGAATGCACTTCGGTAGTTAGAGATTAACCCATCTAAAAGTGGTCTCGATCTGTTGGCATTCCATTTTGCTACCACTTTGTAACTAGACTACATTGCAAAGATAAATGGGTCTAAAATCTTTCAAGCTCTCATCTTAATTTGATTTTGGAATGAGAACAATGATGCCGACGTTGATTTCAGGAGCATAAACCATCGTTGGAAAATCTTTCTACTGCACCTATGACTTCCACTTTTAAGAATCACTAATTTCTTTGGAAAAAGCAAGCACGAAAACCATCAGCACGGGAGCTTTTAGGGGGCCGATGTGGAAAATAGTGTCGCTAATTTCTTCATCAGAAAACTCTTGGGTTAGTCCCTCATTCATGTTTTGGTCAACCTTCTCTTCAACAAGTTCGACAATATGCTCAAGGGACACTATAGCATCTTTAGTGAATAAATAGCTGAAGTAATCTTTTGTCAAACATTCCATTTCTTCAAGTTCTGTAACAAACTTCCTGTGTTCCTTCTTTAATCTTTTTATTCTATTCTTTTTTGCTCTCCAACTGGCCTTTCTATGGAAATAATTTGTGTTATCGTGCTTTAACCAAGTGGCTCTGGATCTTTGTCTCCACATCATTTCATCCCATAGCAACAGTTAATCTAACCTTTGGTTTACAATGGCAATGTATTTTAATCTATCGTCTGTGTTGTTTGACTACAACCTTTCAAGATTTTTCCTAAGTTTCTTGATCTCTTTTATTACCTTTCCAAAGTTCATACTACTCTAACTTCTTAGGGATTCCATAGTCGATTTTAGCTTTAGACCAACTGATACATGTAAAATTTATACATGAACTTTGTAGTTTATTCATACATGTTCCTACATATTTGCAATTTGTATGATGTTATATTCATGTTTTAAATTAATTTATATGGATTTAACAATGATCCCCTTTATTTCTTTATAACTCTGTAGGGCAGGAATAACCTATTTTGCGTATTTTTAAGTTTCATGGATCTAAACAAAGTCAAATGGACCTAGGATTTTGAGGATTATTTTTTGCAAAGAGAAGCACTTGACGCAGAGAACCATGAGAGGGAAGGCCCGAGGCCAAAATGATACCAGGTGGCACGGGACCCAACCTTTTCCGCGCCACCAGGTGGTGTTCCCTCCTAATAATTTATTGCAAACATTTTCCTAAGAATAAATTTATTGCAAACGTTTTCCTAAGAGTAAATTTGAAACAAAAGAGAATAAATTTATTGCAAACGTTTTCCTAAGAATAAATTTATTGCAAGCGTTTTCCTAAGAATAAATTTGAAACAAAAGAGAATAAATTTATTGCAAAAGTTTTCCTAAGAATAAATTTGAAACAAACGAGAACCATACATAAATAGAATAAAGCTTATATAGTTCCATTTACTTGGTCCAGTTGTAAGTGAGGAGATATACCCTAGAGGAAAATAATAAATAGGTTTATTATCATATCTCGAATTAGTTCATAATAGTTTCATACTATGCTATAACTGTATCAAGAGAAAACATTGATACAGGTATAGTATGTAAACAAACCAGGTACATGGTAGCCTCTATTCAACTAGTTCGTTGGGCAACCGATTGTTAAGGTTTTCTGATCATGGAGCATTTATGCCAGTTCAGAACAGAGTCTTATCATTAGAGAATGATATGATGGACAACCGAGTTTATCATTTCAATAGTTAGAAACTAAGTGTCTTTATCCTTAGACTGTGAGATCATATTAATCATTATCTCCTGCAGTTGCTTTGATCATACCAACCGTCATGTCCGTAACTGGGTGGCTGTAAAAGTGTGCATTAGTTATTCTAGAGTAGAAGTTGAGGCCTATGTATCAAGATCGGGATTTGTTCACCCACGTGACAGGAGATACATTGGGCCCACTTGGTGAGACTGTATCCAATAGGTTGCAACCATTGACTAGGTCAAGGGATACAATATCATGATAACGAGTTAAAGTAGACTTGTCGGTAATAAAATTGGTATTTATGGACAATGACTCACGGCATAGTTTCTTGGAATGCATGTGGGTCATTATGGACATTCCGGTCCCTCTATTGATCATTGATCGGAGAGAGATCTCGATCATGGCTATGCCATTCCCGAACCATAGGGTAACACACTTAAGGGCCTGACAACATTATAAGATTGCTATGGAAGCGAATGCATCACAGATGAGAAAGAAGAGAATCAGAATAGTTCCGATAAGACATTGCCAAAAAAGTTTCAAAGAGGATCTGAAGTTGTATCAAAAGAAGAAACAAACCCAAAGGTGTAACAAATTAATAGGGGTTTAAATATACATTTATATATGTTAATTGTGAATTAATATATACTAAATAAATATTTAAATTAAAAGGCAACCTCCGCTAATGGGCCAAACCCCGGAGGGAATCAGCCCAAGAGGGAGGCCACCCCGGGCGGCAACTGCAGCCACCACGGTTGGGCCTCATCCCGGCCCATGCACGCGCGTAGGCGGCACACAGCCGCTGGCTGGGCCAGAAGGCCGGCCCATGTGGGTGCGCAGCATGCTGGCGGGCCATAGCGAGAGGGCGAGGCGGGTGAGCTACGGGGGGCAAGGCCCACACGGTCGCACCACCTCTACCGTGCAGGTCGCATGGTCGCGAGCTAGGCTGGCGCACAGGTGTCCCACCTGGCCACCGACTGCCTCCTCCTCCTCTCCTTTTCCTTTAGTCCCACCTCGGGACTTTAGGGGTGGGAGTCCTACTTTTTCTCCTATATAAAAGGGGTCTATATTTGGTGGGAAAAATAGACACAAAAATAAAAGGGTATTTCCTAAGGACTATTTCCTTAGGAAAATTTCCCCTCCTCTTTCTCAGTCGATTCTCACGAGTGCGGTTCCACGAAGAATTGCGCACGAGAGAGTCGACAAAACTAGCACGTTGTCGCGCTGCTGGATACCAGTTCCAGAGGGTCTACTTCCGCATCCCAGCTGGATCAGGGAGAACGGGAGTCATTGTCGGACACTGTATGTAACACCCTCGAATCGGTCCTATGCAGATTTTAGCGCTTCCCGCCAAACCCACATAAAAACGATTCAAATATGCCCACCAGGTACTTGCATGCGGGTGGAAAACAAAGTAACACATTATACAATCGTCCATGATGAGACCCACAAGAATATATATATATATATACAACAACAACTTAGCAAGTCAATAATACAGATATAAATTACAAATATCCAAATCACATTGAAAATGATACAACATCCGAGTACGGATAAGATGCAAATTGGACTAAGAGTCCTGAAGAATAGCCAATGACGTCCATAACCCCGCCCAGGCCAAGCCGTAAAGGTTACCTTCCTAACATCGTCGAACTCATACCTGTCAAAACAATAGGGGTGTAGACAAAGGGCAAAGGAAAAAGGGAGCGGTCAGTACTTCCGCATCCCGGCTAGATCAGGGAGAACAGGAGTCATTGTCGGACACTGTATGTAACACCCTCGAATCGGTCCTATGCAGATTTTAGCGTTTCCCGCCAAACCCGCATAGAACGATTCAAAGATGCCCACCAGGTACTTGAGTATGGGTGGAAAACAAAGTAACGCATTATACAATCGTTCACGATGAGACCCACAAGAATATATATATATATATATATACAACAATGACTCAGCGAGTCAATAATACAGATATACATTACAAAGATCCAAATCACATTAAAAATGATACAACATCTGAGTACGGATCTGGTGCAAATTGGACTAAGAGTCTTGAAGAATAGCCAATGGCGTCCATAACCCCGCCTAGGCCAAGCCTTAAGGGTAACCTTCCTAACATCATCGAAATCATACCTGTCAAAACAATAGGGGTGCAGACAAAGGGCAAAGGAAAAAGGGAGCGGTCAGTACTGAGGCCAATACACTGCGAGTCTTAGAATTCAGCTGCGCTCGCCTACATAGGTATGGTGGGATTAGTGGCAGCAAAGCATGCACTAAACAACCTACAAAGACTCGATACAACTATCGGCTCTTAGAGAGGGATAAGAGAGACCTATTCGGAACCAACCTGATACTAACACCAACATAACCCATCCTAGAGTTTCCCCCTCGAGACCAAATGAGGAAGTCTTTCTGAGGAACTCACACAGTTGGCAGTTTTTTTAATCATTCCGTTGAAGTTATTGTACTTACTTGTCAGATATACATAGTATAATACATTTCAATATCACCAACTGTTGGTACTTTTAATTAACCATTCCGTTGTAGTGGAGTTGATTACTAGTCATGCCAAAGTTAAATTTATAACACTACTTTAGTTTGAGTTGTCTATGGTCGAGACACTATGCTCCAAGTAGTCCATAACCGCGAACACGACTTTTTAAAAAGATTAACCTTGCACGGGTGCACAAATAGCAACACATGCATGATCAACCTCGGTAAAAACCAAATAAAAAGCAACAAGGCATCACGACAAAGCAGTCACAAGATTCAAAAATGATTTCGGGGGGACACCCCACTAAGCTACCTGCAACAAAGTCGACCAGGCTTCGAGATGGACCCAGGGATTGTGTCGACGGCTGTAAATGACTGGGAATCCGAAAGTGTGACTAGACTTGTTGATACCGCGGAAACATAGAAAATTTTCTAAACAATACAGTAGTAAACCGCTCCTTGAGCAATAGTAGTAAATAAAGCAGCAAAGCATGACATAGGTACATGATAGTAGTAAAGCCCCAAACTAGTTTGTGACCCCCAAAAATAAGATGTGAATCAAGTTCATACCAAGGGGATCCATGGGCCCACATGTGGATTGTGAGATAGTCAATGAACATGCATCAAGTACTCGGGTCCTAGGTGGACACAAGTGGGCGGGATAAAAGCCAGATCTCAACTATTATCCGTCGGTGCCGCTTTATTAGTTATATCTATTCCTAACATTTTACTTATCAAGTTGTAATTATAACCATGATCATCTCCACCATTAAGAAGATGTCAACCTCCCAACAACTGTGAAACTCGATGACTCAAACGAACAATTGAGCAAGCAACTACAACTCGCAAGGCCAACTATCTACCAAAACAATTGGTAATAAGAAGCGACTGTGGCAATATAGGTTGCAGGGAGTTTAAATGGTACGGAAACTAAAGCATCACAACACGGATAACAATAGAGAGAAGTAAAGCCATAAAGTGAAAATAGGGAATGGATGCTTTTTTAGCTAACAATGCAAGTTAAAGGAATGGAAATGACAAAATCTCATACCACCTTCATTTTTCTGATAGCATAACTTCCACCAAGCCATCCAATGCATTTTCTTAGCATTTTCATCACATCCCCACAAAACCGAGAAATAGCATCCATAGCCACATTCTCCCTTTATGTTTGTTAGTCTAACCTAATAAATAACACTTTAGATGATACCACACATATGTTACTCCGTCTTGGTGTATAAGCCCCCTTGTATTTCAAGTCAAACTTTGTCCCCAAATTTAACTAAGGAAATATAGGTTATATGACACGGATTTGTATTCAAAAAAGGTTTTTGCCCGTATAATTTTCGTAGCATATAACTCATATATGATTAGTTAGAATCATGATCAAAGTTTGACTCCATTTGGAGGTAGTAACATAGGCCACTAAGATATGTGAATCCAATGCTAGGAAATAATACCATGCTTTATGTGCTTCAAATTATGATATGTTAATTACCTTCACTGTATTTTGTATTAACACTGTGAGATAGTAATAGATGTGGTTAAACCAGCAAGAATGCTTTTCCATGTAAATGAAGAACCTTGTTTTGGACCCACCACCAAGATATCTCAGTTAGGATAATACTTTGCACTAAGCACGCCCCGTGCACATAATGAAGTTGGGTCATTAATCAATCTTCATGCTTTTTGAGCTAATATTGCAAAATTAAAGGAATGAAAATCACAAAAAACCATACCACCTTCATTTTTTTGGATATCATAACTTCCACCAAACCATCCAATGCATTTTCTTAGCATTTTTGTCATCTCCCCACCAAAACTGAGAAAAAGTATCCATAGCCACATTCTCGCTTCGTGTTTATGAGTATATAACCTAATAAACAACACTTTAGATGATACCACACATATGTTATGAGTCTATAACCTAATAAATAACACTTTAGATGATACCACACATATGTTACTCCGTCTTGGTGTATAAGCCCCCTTGTATTTCAAGTCAAACTTTGTCCCCAAATTTAACTAAGGAAATATAGGTTATATGACACGGATTTGTATTCGAAAAAGGTTTTTGGCCGTATAATTTTCGTAGCATATAACTCATATATGATTAGTTAGAATCATGATCAAAGTTTGACTCCATTTGGAGGTAGTAACATAGGCCACTAAGATATGTGAATCCAATGCTAGAAAATAATACCATGCTTTATGTGCTTCAAATTATGATATGTTAATTACCTTCACTGTATTTTGTATTTACACTGTGAGATAGTAATAGATGTGGTTAAACCAGCAAGAATGCTTTTCCATGTAAATGAAGAACCTTGTTTTGGACCCACCACCAAGATATCTCAGTTAGGATAATACTTTGCACTAAGCACGCCCCGTGCACATAATGAAGTTGGGTCATTAATCAATCTTCATGCTTTTTGAGCTAATATTGCAAAATTAAAGGAATGAAAATCACAAAAAACCATACCACCTTCATTTTTTTTTGGATATCATAACTTCCATAAAACCATCCAATGCATTTTCTTAGCATTTTTGTCATCTCCCCACCAAAACTGAGAAAAAGTATCCATAGCCACATTCTCACTTCGTGTTTATGAGTATATAACCTAATAAATAACACTTTAGATGATACCACACATATGTTATGAGTCTATAACCTAATAAATAACACTTTAGATGATACCACACATATGTTACTCCGTCTTGGTGTATAAGCCCCCTTGTATTTCAAGTCAAACTTTGTCCCCAAATTTAACTAAGGAAATATAGGTTATATGACACGGATTTGTATTCGAAAAAGGGTTTTGGCCGTATAATTTTCGTAGCATATAACTCATATATGATTAGTTAGAATCATGATCAAAGTTTGACTCCATTTGTAGGTAGTAACATAGGCCACTAAGATATGTGAATCCAATGCTAGGAAATAATACCATGCTTTATGTGCTTCAAATTATGATATGTTAATTACCTTCACTTAATTTTGTATTTACACTGTGAGATAGTAATAGATGTGGTTAAACCAGCAAGAATGCTTTTCCATGTAAATGAAGAACCTTGTTTTGGACCCACCACCAAGATATCTCAGTTAGGATAATACTTTGCACTAAGCACGCCCCGTGCACATAATGAAGTTGGGTCATTAATCAATCTTCATGCTTTTTGAGCTAATATTGCAAAATTAAAGGAATGAAAATCACAAAAAACCATACCACCTTCATTTTTTTTGGATATCATAACTTCCATAAAACCATCCAATGCATTTTCTTAGCATTTTTGTCATCTCCCCACCAAAACTGAGAAAAAGTATCCATAGCCACATTCTCGCTTCGTGTTTATGAGTATATAACCTAATAAATAACACTTTAGATGATATCACACATATGTTATGAGTCTATAACCTTATAAATAACACTTTAGATGATACCACACATATGTTACTCCGTCTTGGTGTATAAGCCCCCTTGTATTTCAAGTCAAACTTTGTCCCCAAATTTAACTAAGGAAATATAGGTTATATGACACGGATTTGTATTCGAAAAAGGGTTTTGGCCGTATAATTTCGTAGCATATAACTCATATATGATTAGTTAGAATCATGATCAAAGTTTGACTCCATTTGTAGGTAGTAACATAGGCCACTAAGATATGTGAATCCAATGCTAGGAAATAATACCATGCTTTATGTGCTTCAAATTATGATATGTTAATTATATTCACTGTATTTTGTATTTACACTGTGAGATAGTAATAGATGTGGTTAAACCAGCAAGAATGCTTTTCCATGTAAATGAAGAACCTTGTTTTGGACCCACCACCAAGATATCTCAGTTAGGATAATACTTTGCACTAACCACGCCCCGTGCACATAATGAAGTTGGGTCATTAATCAATCTTCATGCTTTTTGAGCTAATATTGCAAAATTAAAGGAATGAAAATCACAAAAAACCATACCACCTTCATTTTTTTTGGATATCATAACTTCCACAAAACCATCCAATGCATTTTCTTAGCATTTTTGTCATCTCCCCACCAAAACTGAGAAAAAGTATCCATAGCCACATTCTCGCTTCGTGTTTATGAGTATATAACCTAATAAATAACACTTTAGATGATACCATACATATGTTATGAGTCTATAACCTAATAAATAACACTTTAGATGATACCACACATATGTTACTCCGTCTTGGTGTATAAGCCCCCTTTATTTCAAGTCAAACTTTGTCCCCAAATTTAACTAAGGAAATATAGGTTATATGACACGGATTTGTATTCGAAAAAGGTTTTTGGCCGTATAATTTTCGTAGCATATAACTCATATATGATTAGTTAGAATCATGATCAAAGTTTGACTCCATTTGGAGGTAGTAACATAGGCCACTAAGATATGTGAATCCAATGCTAGGAAATAATTCCATGCTTTATGTGCTTCAAATTATGATATGTTAATTACCTTCACTTTATTTGTATTTACACTGTGAGATAGTAATAGATGTGGTTAAACCAGCAAGAATGCTTTTCCATGTAAATGAAGAACCTTGTTTTGGACCCACCACCAAGATATCTCAGTTAGGATAATACTTTTCACTAAGCACGCCCCGTGCACATAATGAAGTTGGGTCATTAATCAATCTTCATGCTTTTTGAGCTAATATTGCAAAATTAAAGGAATGAAAATCACAAAAAAACCATACCACCTTCATTTTTTTTGGATATCATAACTTCCACAAAACCATCCAATGCATTTTCTTAGCATTTTTGTCATCTCCCCACCAAAACTGAGAAAAAGTATCCATAGCCACATTCTCGCTTCGTGTTTATGAGTATATAACCTAATAAATAACACTTTAGATGATACCACACATATGTTATGAGTCTATAACCTAATAAATAACACTTTAGATGATACCACACATATGTTACTCCGTCTTGGTGTATAAGCCCCCTTGTATTTCAAGTCAAACTTTGTCCCCAAATTTAACTAAGGAAATATAGGTTATATGACACGGATTTGTATTCGAAAAAGGGTTTTGGCCGTATAATTTTCGTAGCATATAACTCATATATGATTAGTTAGAATCATGATCAAAGTTTGACTCCATTTGTAGGTAGTAACATAGGCCACTAAGATATGTGAATCCAATGCTATGAAATAATTCCATGCTTTATGTGCTTCAAATTATGATATGTTAATTACCTTCACTGTATTTTGTATTTACACTGTGAGATAGTAATAGATGTGGTTAAACCAGCAAGAATGCTTTTCCATGTAAATGAAGAACCTTGTTTTGGACCCACCACCAAGATATCTCAGTTAGGATAATACTTTGCACTAAGCACGCCCCGTGCACATAATGAAGTTGGGTCATTAATCAATCTTCATGCTTTTTGAGCTAATATTGCAAAATTAAAGGAATGAAAATCACAAAAAACCATACCACCTTCATTTTTTTTGGATATCATAACTTCCACAAAACCATCCAATGCATTTTCTTAGCATTTTTGTCATCTCCCCACCAAAACTGAGAAAAAGTATCCATAGCCACATTCTCGCTTCGTGTTTATGAGTATATAACCTAATAAATAACACTTTAGATGATACCATACATATGTTATGAGTCTATAACCTAATAAATAACACTTTAGATGATACCACACATATGTTACTCCGTCTTGGTGTATAAGCCCCCTTTATTTCAAGTCAAACTTTGTCCCCAAATTTAACTAAGGAAATATAGGTTATATGACACGGATTTGTATTCGAAAAAGGTTTTTGGCCGTATAATTTTCGTAGCATATAACTCATATATGATTAGTTAGAATCATGATCAAAGTTTGACTCCATTTGGAGGTAGTAACATAGGCCACTAAGATATGTGAATCCAATGCTAGGAAATAATTCCATGCTTTATGTGCTTCAAATTATGATATGTTAATTACCTTCACTTTATTTTGTATTTACACTGTGAGATAGTAATAGATGTGGTTAAACCAGCAAGAATGCTTTTCCATGTAAATGAAGAACCTTGTTTTGGACCCACCACCAAGATATCTCAGTTAGGATAATACTTTTCACTAAGCACGCCCCGTGCACATAATGAAGTTGGGTCATTAATCAATCTTCATGCTTTTTGAGCTAATATTGCAAAATTAAAGGAATGAAAATCACAAAAAAACCATACCACCTTCATTTTTTTTGGATATCATAACTTCCACAAAACCATCCAATGCATTTTCTTAGCATTTTTGTCATCTCCCCACCAAAACTGAGAAAAAGTATCCATAGCCACATTCTCGCTTCGTGTTTATGAGTATATAACCTAATAAATAACACTTTAGATGATACCACACATATGTTATGAGTCTATAACCTAATAAATAACACTTTAGATGATACCACACATATGTTACTCCGTCTTGGTGTATAAGCCCCCTTGTATTTCAAGTCAAACTTTGTCCCCAAATTTAACTAAGGAAATATAGGTTATATGACACGGATTTGTATTCGAAAAAGGGTTTTGGCCGTATAATTTTCGTAGCATATAACTCATATATGATTAGTTAGAATCATGATCAAAGTTTGACTCCATTTGTAGGTAGTAACATAGGCCACTAAGATATGTGAATCCAATGCTATGAAATAATTCCATGCTTTATGTGCTTCAAATTATGATATGTTAATTACCTTCACTGTATTTTGTATTTACACTGTGAGATAGTAATAGATGTGGTTAAACCAGCAAGAATGCTTTTCCATGTAAATGAAGAACCTTGTTTTGGACCCACCACCAAGATATCTCAGTTAGGATAATACTTTGCACTAAGCACGCCCCGTGCACATAATGAAGTTGGGTCATTAATCAATCTTCATGCTTTTTGAGCTAATATTGCAAAATTAAAGGAATGAAAATCACAAAAAACCATACCACCTTCATTTTTTTTTGGATATCATAACTTCCACAAAACCATCCAATGCATTTTCTTAGCATTTTTGTCATCTCCCCACCAAAACTGAGAAAAAGTATCCATAGCCACATTCTCACTTCGTGTTTATGAGTATATAACCTAATAAATAACACTTTAGATGATACCATACATATGTTATGAGTCTATAACCTAATAAATAACACTTTAGATGATACCACACATATGTTACTCCGTCTTGGTGTATAAGCCCCCTTTATTTCAAGTCAAACTTTGTCCCCAAATTTAACTAAGGAAATATAGGTTATATGACACGGATTTGTATTCGAAAAAGGTTTTTGGCCGTATAATTTTCGTAGCATATAACTCATATATGATTAGTTAGAATCATGATCAAAGTTTGACTCCATTTGTAGGTAGTAACATAGGCCACTAAGATATGTGAATCCAATGCTATGAAATAATTCCATGCTTTATGTGCTTCAAATTATGATATGTTAATTACCTTCACTGTATTTTGTATTTACACTGTGAGATAGTAATAGATGTGGTTAAACCAGCAAGAATGCTTTTCCATGTAAATTAAGAACCTTGTTTTGGACCCACCACCAAGATATCTCAGTTAGGATAATACTTTGCACTAAGCACGCCCCGTGCACATAATGAAGTTGGGTCATTAATCAATCTTCATGCTTTTTTTAGCTAATATTTCAAAATTAAAGGAATTAAAATCACAAAAAACCATACCACCTTCATTTTTTTGATATCATAACTTCCACAAACCATCCAATGCATTTTCTTAGCATTTTTGTCATCTCCCCACCAAGACTGAGAAATAGTATCCATAACCACATTCTCGCTTCGTGTTTATGAGTATATAACTTAATAAATAACACTTTAGATGATACCACACATATGTTATGAGTCTATAACCTAATAAATAACACTTTAGATGATACCATACATATGTTACTCCGTCTTGGTGTATAAGCCCCCTTGTATTTCAAGTCAAACTTTGTCCCCAAATTTAACTAAGGAAATATAGGTTATATGACACGGATTTGTATTCGAAAAAGGGTTTTGGCCGTATAATTTTCGTAGCATATAACTCATATATGATTAGTTAGAATCATGATCGAAGTTTGACTCCATTTGGAGGTAGTAACATAGGCCACTAACATATGTGAATTCAAAGCTATGAAATAATTCCATGCTTTATGTGCTTCAATTTAGGATATGTTAATTACCTTCACTGTATTTTGTATTTACACCATGAGATAGTAATAAAAAATAATTTTTCAAAGACGGTAAGTCAATAACGACCTATTATATACCTTTTGTGCAAGCGTTTTTCTCCCCCACGCGCCGCCAGGGTAAGTAAAAACCCATCTTTCCCTAGGGCACCCGCCTTCCGACACCGGCCTCCGGCGGTTCCCTCCCGGACGATCTAGGTCATTGGTGGTGAGGGGATACGCCGGATCGACGCGTGTGGATAATTTTAGTCCAATAGATTCGGTTTTAGGCCGTTCATCATCTTGGCTTCGGGGACGGCGATGACGACGCTGAATAAAAAAATTTCAGATCCTTTCCCGATGGATTTGGAGACCAATCTATTCAAGCAAGGATAGCGTGACAGTGGGGACACTATAGGAATGGATGAATACGCCGACGGCCGGTCGCTACGCCGACGGCCAAACATCGGGGCCGTCGGCGTAGACCATGACCAGGTCAGCCCCTCCAAGCAGCCGTCGGCGTAGAAATGCCCTCGGCGTATCCTATGCTACGCCGACGGCTGCCCTCGGCGTAGCTATTTTTCCTTTTATCTCATTAAACTTTGAAAAATCATAACTAAATTATTCTAATTCGGAAAAATACAAATAATATATCAAAATTTGCAGAAAAATAATATCTATCTATCTACACTCAAATATTACATATTTGTAAAAAAAATTAAGTGAAACATAAAATATTATATATAGTTTAAAACGGACATAAGAAATTAAAAAACGATCCAACCAATGTGAAACCTTCGCGTGGTGTCATATTATGTGACATAGTTATAAGGAAAAATATCAAACCTTCTATATTGATTATGTCTGAAAAAATCCTTCACAAAATGACCTATCTCATTCGAGGTTTCTTGGCTTTCGGGTCAAATGACCAATGTTATGGCTAGAATCAATGCATAGTTTATGATAATGTGCCCATATTGTGCATACATGTGCATTATGGGATGTCAAACAGTGTTGCAGGAGGAAGTTTTCATTTTTGTCGCACAAAAAAGCCATTTTCTATTTTCCGAGCATAAAAATGGGGGAGTTTTGTGAAGCAACCACCAAATGGCTAATTCAAAATGCTACCACCACATTTTACAAAAATACTAGACCACCTTATATGGACAATGTCCCAACAGGGGGATCTGAAACCTTTCCGTCCAACCCTGGTGAAAAAGACAAATTCCTGCTGAATCGGTAGGAAGTGGGTCAGATATGAACTACAGGTACATGATCCGATGCTCATGTTTTTTTACAAAAATCATATTTAGGTTCACAATATGCTATTTTATCAAAGATCCAAAGCAAGTTTAGTGAGGCTCGGCTCCGAGCTAAGAATCTTCATGCCTGCTTCGAGAAATTTTGACGATAGTTTAAAACGGGCATAAAAAATTCAAAAACGATCCAAACAATGCGAAACCTTCGCGTGGTATCACATTATGTGACAAAGTTACAAGGAAAAATATCAAACCTGCTATATTGATTATGTCTAAAAAAATCCTTCACAAAATGACCTATCACATTCGAGGTTTCTTGGCTTTCGGATCAAATGACCAATGTTATGGCTAGAATCAAGGCATAGTTTGGGATAATGTGCCCATATTGTGCATACATGTGCATCATGGGATGTCGAACAATGTTGCAGGAGGAAGTTTTCATTTTCGTCGTACCAAAAAGGCATTTTCCATTTTTCAAGCACAAAAATGGGGGAGTTTTGTGAAGCAACCACTAAATGGCTAATTCAAAATGCTACCACCACATTTTACAAAAATACTAGACCACCTTATATGAACAATGTCCCAACAGAGGGATCTGAAACCTTTCCGTCCACCCCTGGTGAAAAAGACAAATTCCTGCCGAATCGGTAGGAAGTGGGTCAGATATGAACTACAGGTACATGATCCGATGCTCATGTTTTTTTTACAAAAATCATTTTTAGGTTCACAATATGCTATTTTATCAAAGATCCAAAGGAAGTTTAGTGAGGCTCGGCCCCGAGCTAAGAATCTTTATGCCCGTCGTCCGAGAAAGTTTGACGATAGTTTAAAACGGGCATAAAATTTTCAAAAACGATCCAAACAATGCGAAACCTTCGCATGGTGTCATATTATGTGACTTAGTTACAAGGAAAAATATCAAACCTGCTATATTGATTATGTTTGAAAAAATCCTTCACAAAATGACCTATCTTACTCGAGGTTTCTTGGCTTTCGGGTCAAATGATCAATGTTATGGCTAGAATCAAGGCATAGTTTGTGATAATGTGCCCATATTGTGTATACATGTGCATCATGGGATGTTGAACAATGTTGTAGGAGGAAGTTTTCATTTTCGTCGCACCAAAAAGGCATTTTCCATTTTCCGAGCACAAAAATGGGGGAGTTTTGTGAAGCAACCACCAAATGGCTAATTCAAAATTCTACCACCATATTTTACAAAAATACTAGACCACCTTATATGGACAATGTCCCAACAGGCGGATCTGAAACCTTTTCGTCCACCCCTGGTGAAAAAGACAAATTATTACCGAATCGGTAGGAAGTGGGTCAGATATGAACTACAGGTACATGATCTGATGCTCATGTTTTTTTACAAAAATTATTTTTAGATTCACAATATGCTATTTTATCAAAGATCCAAAGCAAGTTTAGTGAGGCTCGGCCCCGAGCTAAGAATCTTCATACCCGTCGTTCGAGAAACTTTGACGATAGTTTAAAACGGGCATAAAAATTTCAAAAACGATCGAAACAATACAAAACCTTCGCGTGATGTCATATTATGTGACTTAGTTACAAGGAAAAATATCAAACCTGCTATATTGATTATGTCTGAAAAAGCTTCACAAAATGACCTATCGCATTCGAGATTTCTTGGCTTTCGGGTCAAATGATCAATGTTATGGCTAGAATCAAGACATAGTTTGAGATAATATGTCCATATTTTGCATACATGTACATCATGGGATGGCGAACAATATTGTAGGAGGAAGTTTTCCTTTTCGTCGCACCAAAAAGCCATTTTCCAAGCGCAAAAAAGGGGGATTTTGTGAAGCACCCACCAAATAGCTAATTCAAAAACGGGTGGGTTTGTGATAAGTTGATATGGATATCATATTTAGATTTCTTTTATTTTTCTGATCAATTTAGACATATTATTTATCAAATTCCGATTTACGGATTTAAAGATATTAATTATTCCATATTAAATAGAAAATACAAAAAAGTAAAATTATTATATTTTTACTTGAATTCAATAGTATTTTTATTTGAATCAGTAATATTTTTACTTATTCATTGTTGTTTACTTAAATAAGTGTTTGTAGTTTCAAAAAATAAAAACATGTGACATAATGATATAAGAGTTAATAAGATTGATATCATAGTATTGACAACTAGGTACAAATTGTTTCGCGGAAGCTGATTCGAAAGGAATTGAGAAGTTAAGCGTGCTGGAGCTGGAGTAGTGCTCGGATGGGTGACCGAGTGGGAAGTTTGTTCAAGGCTGCAATTTGATCAAAGATTAACTATAGTTAGTGTTAAAAATGTTCTAGGTGAGAGATTAACGATTCAAACAATTCAAAGATTTAAAAAAGTTGAGAAAAAGAATCAAAAAAATTTGATTTTTTTGGTTTTTTTATAACCTGTCGTTATTATGCCGACGGGGCTATGCCGAGGGCAAAGCCGTCGGCGTATGCTACGCCGACGGCTAGAGCTACGCCGACGGGCTAGAGCTACGTCTATTACTACATTATTGTGTAGTAGTCCCTGTATCTGAATTTATGGTGGCAGTATGAGGGATCTGAGGTACGTGCCCCTTCCCATCTCATAGCCGCAGAAGCTTATCCATGATTCACGGTCAGCAATCTTGTTGAGTTCCTTGGTTTTGAGGTTCAGCGCGAACGTCCCACGGATAGAGCAACCTTGGCCGACAGTGAAGAACAAGACCCCGCTCTTCTCGCAGTACCACCGGCTCGTCATGGCTTCCGGACGTTCAAGTTTGAACTGATCTATCATGATAACTCTACTCCGTTCTTGTCGTTTCCATCTTCCAACACTTATGTCTTGGTTGTCAGCTGGGTCGTCATTCCGGAAGCTCTGTGCGTCCACTCCAAGAAACCGCCCAAGCATTACCATGATTACCAAGCACAGCCTCCCCTCCGGTGAGACGCCGATGGTGAGGTTCCCAGATCTGTTCACAGGTATCGGTTGAGGACAGCCGTAGGACAAGACGTACTGCTCCATGGTCGCGCTCGCGCCGTCAAGACGCACCCCTAGCACGTGCCAGGCTAGAGGCCAGTAGACCACGCCACGGAGCGCCGTGGCCCCCCGCACCATGTTGCGCAGCCACCCGTTGGAGATGCGCACGTCGGCCTTGGCCCCCGGTCCCCAGCTAGTCGTCGTGTCCGACGACGAGTACCTGCGGAGCGCCGTGAAGCCGCGCCGGTTGTAGACTAGCAGAAGCCGGAAGTAGGCCGTCGAGAAGACCGGTGGCTCCACGTCCTCGCCGCTCAGGAGGGCACATGCGTAGTCGCCGGGCATGTCCTCGCCGCTGAGCGTCGGGAGAAGATCCAAGTCGCCAGTCATGGGGTTGCAGATGCAGAGCCTGAGGCCATCAGCACGCCCTTCTCGGCGAAGCTCCAGGACGAGGCGGCCGTTCCGCGACGCGACCGGGCGGGAGCACCCCAGATCCACATGGAAGCCGTCGAGCAGCGATCTTGCGGCGGAGTGGCCGCGGAAACCGAGGAGGCGGGTGGCGGACGTCGTCGGGACGAATTCGAAGGTCGGCCCTTCCGTGGCCCGCCGCCGGCCAGCGTCGACCTCCTGGTGGAAGAAACCGAGCGCGAGGGCGCCGAGGAGGGGCAGGGTGCGCGAGAGGGAGGCGGCCTCACTGCACACGACACGGCCCCAGCGCCGGCACGTCGCGGCGCAGCGGACGACGGCTGGACCATCCTGGAGCCTGGCGAAGATGGCCGCGAGCGCGTCGTGATGGAGAACGGACGTCGTGGCCTCGTGCTCGTCCGGTCGATCGTCGCCGTCGACGTCGTCCTGGAGGAACGGGCGCGGAACGGGCGGCAGCCCCGCGTGGTCGCCGCAGCGGCGGCATCGATCGATCCTTACAAGAACAGAGACAACTGCTCGCGAGGGGGTACGATCCAGGCGCAAGAGGCTGCGGATGTTACGTTTTTGAAGGAAGGAAGGAAGGATTGCGCGTATTTATCGGCACCTATCGCCTGATCCGTTGCTGACCGAAACCAGCACTAGTATATAGTCGGCTCGCTCTGTTTCAGTTTCATCGACGCGAAGGCGCACGTCGGCGGGGCCGCTAAATTAATTTGTTTTCATGGTATGAGCAGCAGGACTCTACGACGGATCGTTATTACTTCCTTCTTCTCAAAATAAAATAGATGTTATAGATTTATTAAAATTTAAATAAATCCAAACACTATTTAGTAGTATATAGATTCATCCATATTTTATGGACGCGACGCGAAGGTGAATGGTGGCGGGGGAATAAAATAGAAATTGAACGATGACGCGAGGCGGAGGACGAAAACCGCATGACTTAGGAGTAGTAATAATCTTCTCTTCCCTAATAATCTTTTTTGTTGCGAAAATATCTTCCCTATAATGATCTAATATTGATGTTTCTCTTCCTTTTGTTTCATTCTAGTTGCTAATATATGTGCTTATTTAAGCGTAACCTAAAGATCTCTAAGTCTATACTTCCTCGGGTACTATTTATTAATAGTCTCAACTTTATCTAGGTACGACTACTCTATGCATATTAATCTTTCTAAAGTTGAGGCCGTAATTTCGATCGGAGAGTGTATTAGAAAGAGAAATTTTGGTTACAACCCACGGCGGCCTGGCGCACTTATATAAAATAAAATCTCTCAACTTCTACCATTTTTTTAGTAATTTTTTCTAAATCCCACCAATTTATTAATAATCATCAACAGTACGAAGTGACCTAAAAATAATAAAAATTATAAATATATCATTGGACCGTCCAGCGACAACTATAAACACTAGCGTGAGCCGAAAACATGCCGTCCTCCCCCCTCCATCACCAAAGCCGAGCAAAGTTTGTCGTATTAGACTATTAAACCTTGTTGTAGTAGACATACAGAAAGTCGTCGTGCTAAGTCGATAAAGGATCAACGCACTAGAGCAGCAACCATCGCTAACGATGACAGCCCTAGATTGGAGGAGACTGATCTAAAAACAAAATCGACGAACACGAAAATAGATAGAATCCCAAGAGATCCGTCGGACAAACGACTCCACGTGCCCTCCGTCGACACTAGATGAGCGAGAATAAAACAGAAAGAATCTTATTTTAACTTCAGGATATAGCCGTCGCATCAATATCCTGAAGTAGACACTAAAAAATAGACGAAATAAAGAACGGAAAACCTCAAACCGGCAAGAGGTCGTGGTCCGCCACACCTCCAAGACCCTATGGCCACCGGAGATGGAGCGGATTGGTGACGTTGTCGGCAAGGGATGCAGAACCATAGATGGGTTTTTTTGCTCCCGTCGCCTCTCCCTAGCGGCGGCGGTACGTAGTTCGATCTTTTGAAGCTCATGTTTTAGTAATTCGTGTTGATTATTTTGTGAAAGAGACCTCCAATTACATAGTTATCTCGCCGTCGTTCATATTTTGCCGGATGCACTAACAATTATTTGTTATCTAGCTTTCTTCTGTACATATGAAACATTTCAGAAAACTAGCATTTTTTTGTTCCGATCATGAGCTCGTTGGTTTCCATCTTCTTCTCTACCATTTCTTGTATACTAGAAAAAAAGACCTTTAACCAAGAAAATGCACAAGCTGAATGTATGGGCAAGCTGTAAGAGATTCCTCCCATTTTATTAGCAACCAGCCACGCCGAGGTAGCATCAAGAGACCCTTCGTCATCACTGGATTCCCCACCTTATGGCAACTCTAGCTGATTTCGTAAACTCCGGCCTATAAAACATGTTCCATTTGCGCTGGCCCAGAACAGATTTCATAAACTCAACCAGTAAAAAACCAAATATCTGTTCAAAAGATGAGCAAGGCCACGAGCAATTGCAAAACTTGCTTGCAAAACACTTCAAAACTCTTTTGATGTCCTTGTGTATTTTATTTAAAGAGAAAAGTACATTTAAATTAGTGGGTAATTAGTGCTTATGAGTGGAAGAGAAATTTATGTGAGTGGACAGTCCACTGATATGAATGAGGGAGAGGTGGGGGCACACCATGGCCGGCAGCCATGCCCCTTGGGGCAGCCCCTCCCCTATGAAAGGAGGCCTCCTCCTCCTCTCCATTCGCACCATCTTCTCGTTAAGGTTCTCTTTCCTCTCTAGCAATTTTCCATGGATTCGGATTAGCGAAGTACATGTTCTTAGTGCTTCTCTGAAAAGGATATATTGCTTCCGTTGCTTTGCTGGAGCGGGGACTCAGAGGTTGTCGGGGTGTTGAATGTGTGTGCAATGAACGATGCGCTGCTGCTTTGTGGCGAGGAACTCATCACGATCTTGAGATCATCCAGAGTACGACTACATCATCCACGAGAATAAATCTCGTAATGCTTTTCTATCTTCGAGGATAAGTTCTCTCTGGATGTATATCCACTCATTTCTTGTATTTAGATAGATATATCTTGGTGCTTAGTTGTTTATATCCTTGTATTTTTTTGCTTTCTATGCTATGAATCCAATAGTGGTATCAGAGACGGATCTATGTGCGTAGATATTTTGTGCGGGTAAAACACATATGAGTATGTGGGCATTGATGATCACGCTATTGCATCCTTTATGTATTTTGGATATTAGCAGCATAGTGGGATGAAGCGCCCCGGATTAACTTCACATGTCCTCACGCAAGAGACTTGTTCCACGCTTGACATGAAACTAGTTTTGCATAAGTGACTTGCGGGTGTCTATCTATCCTACTATAGTTGATATCCAAAGGGTTACTAATAATTTGATTATCATCGTTGTGGTTTCATGTTCATAGGTAAGAATGGTTGTATCTCCGAAAGCCCTAATCCACGTAAAAATATGCAAAATATAAATTAGAAGCGTTTAGTTTTATTTTTGCTAGGCACGTGTTATGATATGGTAATCTTATAATTTTAAGTATAGTTTGGTACTATTGAAAAATTATAACAAATCAAATTTTAAGAACCATAGACCTTGAGGTTACATAAATGGAATGATGGAGATCATACCATGATGCACAAGATAGTGATCAAGTGCAAGAACTATATCATATATCACTTTTTGCATATGATGTTTTGTTTGCATCTTATTTTGCTTGTATGGCGCTTAGTAGTATTATAAGATGATCTCTTATTTAAATATCAAGATAAACATGTGTTCTTCCTTTAGTATGCAACGTTAAGAAATTTCATCGTTTCGAGACACCATGTAATGATCGGGTGTGATATACTCTATATTCGCATACAACGGGTGATGAGGGGTAACCTCGGCAATGCCCATAGTGATGGACTTGGGGTTGATGGCTCGGTGTTGATGTAGAGCTCGTTGGGAACCCCAAGAGGAATGTATGATGAGCACAGCAACAAGTTTCCCTTAGTTATGAAACCAAGGTTTAATCGAACCAGTAGGAGTAAGGAAACACCCCAAAGGTGTTGCTAGCTGAGCCTTGGCAGGGCGCACTACCGATGCTAGTAGCAACATGGAGACCTGCACAACACAACCACAGAAATCTATCCCCAACTTGCGATGAGGTTGTCAATCTCACCGTGTTTTGCGAAAACAAAGGATTAAACGTATCGAATGGAAGGAAGTAATAGTTTGCAGAAAGTAAACACAAAGCAGTAAACAATTTATAGATTGTATGTAAAAGAAAAGGACCGGGATCCATAGTTCACTAGAGGTGGCTCTCCTTAAGATAGATAACATGCTGGGTGAACAAATTACAGCAGGGCAATTGACAAACATCGAGAAAGCAATACACGCATATACTAATCATCTTGACTCCTTTGGAACTTGATTGGGCATTACAACATTATACATAGACCCATCCAACTACATCTATGACTAATAATCCACCTTCAGGTTATCATCCGAACCCCCTCTAGTATTAAGTTGCAAGCAACAGATTATTGCTTTATGAATTGCGTGTAATGTAAACAATACGATTGTTCTATGAACAAAGGATTGTTGTTTTCTCCCTAGTAGCAACAGCACATCTAGTACCTTAGAGATTTCTGTCACTTCCCCAGATTACTAGAGGCATGAACCCACTATTGAGCATAAATACTAACTCTTGGAGTTGCTAGCATCTACTTGGCCAAGATAGCTATTAACAACGGAAAGCATGCAAGATCACAAATAACAAAGACATGATAGAATCAATAATCAATCTGAAATAGCATCTCAATATCCATCGGATCCCCGTAAACACAACATGTAGGATTACAAATAGATGATCTTGATCATGAACGGAGCTCACAAGATCTAGACATGGAAGCACAAAGGAGGAGAACCAACCATCTAGCTACTACATGGATCCGTAGTCCAAGGATGAACTACTCACGCATCACACCGGAGGCTTGCATGGTGATGAAGAAGGCCTCCAGGGTGAATTCCCCTCTCCGGCAGGGTGCCGGGAAGAGCTTCAGATCCCTCCCAATCTAGGGATGGAGATGATGGCGGCTACAGACTCTTTCATGGATTTTGATCGGGTAGTTAGGTTTTTCGTCCCGAGGGAAATATATAGGCGGAAGGAGAGGCCGAGGGGGTGCCAGGGGCCACCACACCACCCCCTAGCATGGGCCAAGCCTGGCCGCATGGCCAGGTGGTGTGGCCGGCCTCTAGCCCCTCTCCGTCTCGTATTTTGGCATATGATGACTTCCGGAAAAATAGGCACTTTGGCTTTTGTCCCGTCCAATTCCGAGAATATTCATTTTCTGACTTTCCTGGAACCAAAAATAGCAAAAAACAGGCAGCTGGCACTATGGCTCTTGTTAATAGGTTAGTCCAAGAAATCATATGAAAAGTACTCCAAAGTGTGGACAAAACACAAGAAAGTGGATAAAACTAAGCATGGAACATCAAAACTTATAGATACATTTGCAATGTATCAACATCCCCAAGCTTAACTCCTGCTCGTCCTCGAGTAGGTAAGTGATAAAAAGAAAGAATAATTTTTGAGATGACATGCACCATCAAAGACTTGATCAAAGTATTTGTAAAACATTCAAAGCTGGGATCATAGTACTTCAATCATAACATGAAAGACAAAGTTCTAGCAATAAGACAAAGAAACTATGATGCAACATGAAAAGGCACAAACAAAAGATTCATGAATAACAATGCTTTGAAGACGTTTGTTTGTTTCACATAAATAAAATATAGCATAATAGTATTCAGCTTGTCCCTCATAGAGTAGTAAAATATAAATGCATAGGACACCTTCAAAGTTTATAAGAGTGACTAGATACAAATAGTTTAAAACAAGCAATATCAAGTTATGCATCAATCAACTAGTCTTGGGACAATGCACATAGAACTAAGAATGGCCACTATGCTCTCAAAGTAGGTGCATAAAGATAGAAGGTGGAGACTCAATATAATGGTGGAAGAAAGGCCTTCATAAAAGGAAGTAGGATTCAAGTCTCATAAAGAGCTTCCAAAAATTATGGTACTTACAGCTTTCAGCTCTCATTGCCCCTATCATAAGCATCTTTAAGGTGACTAAGGTTAAAGTGACACAACTAAGAGGATATGCTTGACAAGTTATAAACCGAAATCTCATGCCCCTTACTTACGAAGACCGAACCTCATGCTACTCAACTTCAGTCACGAGTAAGCTCTTGTCATTGTAAGTACATGTGTATCATTAAGAACAACCAACGGGGTACCCCTTGCACATGATACGGGAGCTTTCCCATAATCAAAATGACAAGGCAAGCAGACGAGCATCTTAGCGATCTTTTTATTTGCTATTTGCATAGTTTTTTATTGAGGATGCTTTATAGAGTGCTCATTATGGTGATGCTGCAAGTTTCCACCATGATTAGGCATGGCTTAGGCTAGTGGCCTAGGCGTTTCTCTAACACACATACAAACTCTATGATCTTACAAGTTCCACTTTTATTTCACACCACCGGGATCCGTAAGCAAAAGAACATGATATCAACGGGGTACAGAGTACAAGTACAATTTTGAAAGCGTTCCCCATGAAACATGGTTCTGCTAATTTCAACTTATAAAGCGCAATTATATACACAACAAAGAAGGACCCAATGGTTCAAGTTTATTAGAAGCAAAAAAAGTAAAGTGTGCCATCAAGTTTGTGAGAGCTTTAATCACTAGTTTTCTCATAACAAGTTTAATTTGGAAGGTAGACAAAAGCATGAATATACTTGGAATAACATAAGCTAGTAGGTAGGTATGGTGGACTCTTTGAAATAACTTGGTTTAGGGAGTTGGATGCATGAGTGGAACTCATACTTGGTTGTGGAGGCTAGCAAAAGACTGGGAGCGACAAACTAAGAGAGCAATAATGGCCATAATCATGCAGAGCGACAAAACATCATTGATCAAAGCATAAAGTGATACTACAAGTTGAAAACTAAAGGATCATAAAGGCTATGGTAACTTGAGATAGTCATAACATGGTGTGAGCATGCGCCAAGTCAACCCAAATAAAGCATCAAAGGAGAATACCACTATACTATGCTTTAATATGCTAAAACAACGCATGATTCTTCCAAGGCACATTAAGCAATCTCAGTTGTTTATAACAAGTCATGCTACAGTAAATAATACTAAGCATAAAGCCAAAACAATATCAAGCATGGCATGACAAAGCATAGGCCACAGTCAAAAACAAGCTCTTTTTACCACATAAGCATGAACTTTCCTACTCTTTTCCAAACCAAACCAAACTATTTGCAAACCAATGTATGAAAGAGGGGATTCAACCAATTTATTCAGCAAACTAAGCAAACAAAGAAAACAAAAAACCAAAACAAAAATGAAAAAGAAGATGCTCCAAGAACAACACAACTGTGCATGAAACAATAAAAATGAAGCGTTTGGAAGAAACCTGGGATTTCTATTGATGAAGAGGGGAATGCCTTGGGCATCCCCAAGCTTTGACGCTTGTACTTCTTGGATATTTCTTGGGGTGACACGCGTGGCATCCCCAAGCTTGAGCTTTAGTCCATCCTTCATCTCATTACTCATTCCTTCCATACAATCTTTATTAGCAACATTAGTGTACTCAAGATAAATAAGTCTTAAGGTTCAGTTCCAACACCAAATAAACTTCCATTAGAACACTAGCTACTGTAGAACTTCCCTCAAAAAGCTCAATTCCCCAAAAGAACTCAAAAAGGAACCAACAAGAAGCAAATGCAGAAAATGGCAGAAATCTGTCAAAACAGACCAGCAGGTAAAGACGAATTTTTTCAAAGAGCTTATGTTGCTCAAATAAAAATGTGTTGAACTAACGAAAGTTAGATAACAACCTGGGGCTGAAGAAAAAAATTCACACCTCAAAAATACGTTCAGAGATTTTACACGAATTTTTACAGTGAAGCACAGAAATCTGTTTCGGGACAACAACTTTCCTAATCATTACTTCTCTCTCATTAGAGGTTACTCTTGGCAAAAAAAAGCAAATAAAAAGGATAAGGAGCGGTTATTACTGAAGTAATTCCAAGACTCATCTAAAACTTTTGGGTTATCTCCCAATAAGTACTTTTCTTTAACGCCTTTAAGTTAGGCATAAGAAGCAAGAAAAAGAATCAAGTGTTCTCAAATGAAGAAGCATTAAGACCAAATTTTGTTTTCATAGGATAAGCAAAAGAAATCTTCTCTCTCTTCTTAGGGAAGTGTTCTATATCTTTCTTGAATGGGAGTTGATATTTAATGGTGCCTTCTTTCATATCAATAATGGGACCAACAGTTCTAAGAAAAGGTCTTCCCAAGTAATAGGACAAGAAGCATTGCATTCAACATCCAAAACATAGAAATCAACGGGGACATAGGCATTGTTAACCATAATAATAACATCATTAAGACTCCCCATGAGTTTCTTTTTAGCATTATCATCAAGTGGGACATTCAAATAACAATCTTCAAGAGGAGGCAAATCAAGCATATCATAAATCCTTCCAAGCATAATAGAAACACTACTATCAAGATCACATAAATCTTTGAAATCAAAGTCATTCACTTTCATATTAATGATGGGTTCCCAACCATCTTCTTGTTTTATAGGAATAGAAGCTTTATGTTTCATCTTTTCTTATTTAATATTTATGAGAGCATCAGTAATGTGTTTTGTAAAGGCCATGTTCATAGCACTAGCATTAGGACTTTTAGCAAGCTTTTTTAGGAACTAAATAACTTCAGAGATGTTGCAACCATCAAGATCAAAGTCATAATTATCATCTAGAGTAGTAGAACTTTTACTAGCCTCAACACTAGTGGTGGTAATAGTAGAAACACTAATTTTTCTAGCAATTTCATCTTCTCTTTCCCACTTAGCATGTAATTCAGCTAATAGTCTAACATTTTCATCAATTCTTACTTGTATAGCATTAGTAGCTGCAAAGAGATTATCATTAGTTTCAGGTTTAGCAGCCATTTTATTAATCAATGAAGATTGAGCTTCAGATAGAGATGATATATTCCTTTCAGCATTAGAGAGTTTTAATTGTAAACTAGGAATTTCCCTATTTAGACTCTCAAGTTGATGGCTAATGTTCTTCAAGATGGTAGATTGTTCCTCCATAGTTTTAGTAAATAGTTTATTTTGCTCATATTGCATTTGCATGAAGTTTTTAGTGGCTCTTTCAACTTCTAAAATTCTTCCTTCACTAGGTTTTCCGGGTTTACCATTGTAACCATTAGTATTATTAGGAGGGTAGGGCCTATAATTGTTATTACCATAAGCATTGTTGCCAAAGTTGTTATTTCTTATGAAGTTCACATCAACTTGCGCTTCTTGAGCAACCAAAGAAGCTAAAGGAACATTATTTGGATCAATATGGGCTTTCCCATTCACAAGCATAGACATAATAATATCAATCTTATCACTCAAGGAGGAGGTTTCCTCAACAGAATTTACCTTCCTACCTTGTGGAGCTCTCTCAGTATGCCATTCAGAATAATTAACCATCATATTGTCCAGAAGTTTTGTTGCAGCACCCAAGGTAATGGTCATAAAGGTACCTCCAGCAGCAGAGTCCAATAGGTTCCTTGAAGAATAGTTCAATCCTGCATAAAAAGTTTGGATGATCATCCAAGCAGTCAGTCCATGAGTGGGACAATTCTTAACCAAAGATTTCATTCTTTCACAAGCTTGAGCAACATGGTCATTATCAGATTGTTTAAACTTCATTATTTCACTTCTCATAGATATAATCTTAGCAGGAGGATAGTATTTTCCAATAAAAGCATCTTTGCACTTAGTCCAAGAATCAATACTATTCCTAGTTAAGGAATTCAGCCATTCTTTAGCTTTTCCTCTCAAAGAGAAAGGAAACAATTTCAGCTTAATAATATCACCATCTACATCCCTATGCTTTTGCATCTCACAAAGTTCAACAAAGTTATTTAGATGGGCAGCAGCATCTTCATTACCAATACCAGAAAATTGTTCTCTCATAACAAGATTGAGTAAAGCAGGTTTTATCTCAAAGAAAGTGTCTTCAGGCACAGGTGGAGCAATAGGTGTGCTCATAAAATCATTGTTGTTGGTGCTAGTAAAGTCACACAACTTAGTGTTTTCAAGAGTAGTCATTTTTTTGTGTTTTCAAATAAGAAAGAAAACTAGTAAAACTAATTTTGTGTGTGTTTTTTGATAACAAAACAAGCAAACAAAACAAAAAGAAACTAAGCAAAACAAAAATAACAAAGTAAAGAGATTGGTTATGAGGGACTCCCCTTGTGAAGATGTCCTTGACTCCCCAGCAACGACGCCAGAAAAATGCTTGATGGCTCGGTGTTGATGTAGAGCTCGTTGGGAACCCCAAGAGGAAGGTATGATGAGCACATCAACAAGTTTCCCTCAGTTATGAAACCAAGGTTTAATCGAACCAGTAGGAGCAAGGAAACACCCCAAAGGTGTTGCTAGCTGAGTCTTGGCAGGGCGCACTACCGGTGCTAGTAGCAACGTGGAGACCTACACAACACAACCACAGAACTCTGTCCCCAACTTGCGATGAGGTTGTCAATCTCACCGTGTTTTGCTGAAAACAAAGGATTAAACGTATCGAATGGAAGGAAGTAATAGTTTGTAGAAAGTAAACACAAAGCAGTAAACAGTTTATAGATTGTATGTAAAAGAAAAGGACCAGGATCCATAGTTCACTAGAGGTGGCTCTCCTTAAGATATAACATGCTGGGTGAACAAATTACAGCGGGGCAATTGACAAACATCGAGAAAGCAATAGATGCATATACTAATCATCTTGACTCCTTTGGAACTTGATTGGGCATTACAACATTATACATAGAAAGGCGTTAAAGAATAGTACTTATTGGGAGATAACCCAAAAGTTTTAGATGAGTCTCGGAGGTTATTAATTCTGTAATAACCTCTCCTTATCCTTTTTATTTGATTTTTGTGCCAAGAATAACCTCTAATGAGAGAGAAGTAAGATTTGGGAGAGTTGCTGTCCCAAAACAGTTTTTGTGCTTCACTGTAAAAAATTCATGAAAAATCTTTGTACGTCATATTGAGCTGTAATTGTTTGTGCTTCTGCCCCAGGTTGTTATCTAACTTTCGTTAGTTCAACACTTTTCGATTTGAGCAATAGAAGGTCTTCGAAAAAATTGGTTTTTACCTGCTAGTCTGTTTTGACAGATTTCTGCCATTATTTGCATTTGCCTCTTAATCTCTTTCTCTTTGAGTTCTCTTTGATCATTTGAAATTTTTAAAGGAAGTGCTACAGTAGCTTGTGTTTTAATGGAAGTTTTATTTGTGTTGGAACTGAACCCAAAGACTTATTATCTTGAGTACACTAATGTTGCTAATGAAGATTGTGTGAAGTTTTGTATGAAGGAAATTTTTGAGTGTAGGGAAGAGTAATGTGATGAGATGAAGTATGGACAAAAGCTCAAGATTGGGGATGCGACCCGTGTCACCCCAAGAAATATCCAAGAAGTACAAGCGTCAAATCTTGGGGATGCCCAAGGCATCCCCTTCTTCATCAATAAAAATTTCAGGTTTCTTCCAAACACTTCATTTTTGTTGTTTCATGCATAATTGTGTTGTTCTTGGAGCGTCTTTGTTTTTGTTTTCAGTTTTCTTTTGCTTAGTTTGCTTGAATAAGTTGGTTGGATCCCAACACACTTCTTTTGGAGAGAGACACACCCCGTTATTCATTGTTTGGAACACTCTAGTTTTCATTCTTATTGTTTTGTGAGTGTTCTCTTTTGCTAGCACAATGTTTAGCCTTAGTTTTCTTATGCTTTCAGATTAGAACTTTTTAGTTCTTCTTTTTGGATTTGTGATACAAGCTCACTGATCTTTATTTATTATTATCTTTGTAAGTTCTTTCAAATAAGTCGATTGGTGTTGGAAAAGAGTAGGAAAGTTCATGCTTAAGTGGTATAAAAGGAGCTTGTTTTTGACTGTGACTTAGACTTTATCATGTCATGCTTGATATTGATTTGGCTTTATGCTTAGTGATTATTGCTGTAGCATGACATGTTATAAACAATCGAGTTATCTTAATGAGCCTTGAAAGAATCATGCATTGTTTTAGCATATTAAAGCATAATATTGTGGTATTATTCTTTAATGCTTTATTTGGGTTGACTTGGAGCATGCTCACACCATGTTAAGACTATACCGAGTCACCATAGCCTCTATGATCATTTAGTTTTCGACCTGTAATATCACTTTATGCTTTAATTAATGATGTTTTGTCGCTTTGCATGATTATGGCCATTATTGCTCTCTTAGTTGGTCGCTCCCAGTCTTTTGCTAGCCTCCATAATCAAGTAAGAGTTCCACTCATGCATCCAACTCCAAATAAAACCAAGTTATTCCAAAGAGTCCACCATACCTACCTATTAGCATTTGTTATTCCAAGTATATTCGTGTTTTTATCTACCTTCCGAATTAAACTTGCTATGATAAAACTAGTGATTAAAGCTCTCACGAACTTGATGGCACCCTTTACTTTTCTTGCCCCTAATAAACTTGAACCATTGTGTCATCTATGTTGTATATGCTTGCACTTATACGATGGGGATTAGCAGAACCATGCTGTCATGGGAACGCTTTCAACATTGCACTTGTACATTGTACCTAGTTGATATTATGCTCTTTTGTATATGGATGTCGTCAGTGTGAAATGAAATGGGAGCTTGTAAGTCCATGGAGTTATGTATGTGTGTTAGAGAAACGCCTGGGCGGCTGGTCTAATCCATGCCTAATCATGGTGGAAACCTGTAGTGTAACCATAATGAGAAATCTATGAAGCATTCTTCTTATAAAAAAGACATAGAGATTGAGAAAAAAAAGAAAAAAAGATGAGAAAAGAGGAAAGAGAGAAAAAAGCACCATTTTCCCATGGTAAATAAGAAGATGCTGAGATGCTTATTGTCTGCTTGCCTTGTCATTTTGATATGGGGATTCTTCCGTATCATCGAGCAAGGGGTACCCCGTTGGCTGTTCTCTATGATATACATGTACTTACTATGACAAGAACTTACTAGTAACTAAACTTGAGTAGCATGAGGAGCGACCCTCGTATTCAAGGGACATGAGATTGCCAAGTTATACTTTGTCAAGCATATACTCCATAGTTTGTTCACTTTAACCTTAATCACTTCAAGATGCTTATGACGGGGGCAATGAGAGATGAAAGATAATAAGTACCATAATTTTTGGAAGCTCTTTATGAGACTTAAATCCCTGCTTCCTTCTATGAAGGCCTTTCTTTTACTTTTATGTTGAGTCTCCATCTTCTATATTTATGCACCTATTAAGAGAGCATAGTGGTCATTCTTAGTTTAATGTGCATTGTCCCAAAACTTTTTGGTTGATTCATAATGTTGATATTGCTTGTTCTTGAGCTATTTGTATCTAGTCACCCCTATGAACTTTGAAGGTGTCATATGCAATTATGTTTTGCTACACTATGAGAGACAAGCTGAATACCATTCTTATTATGCTTTCTTTATGTGAAACAAACAAACGTCTTTCAAATCATTGCTATTCATGAATTTTTTGTTTGTACCTTTTTCATGCTACATCAAAGTTGCTATGTCTTATTGTTAGAACTTCATCTTTCATGCTCATGTTTAGAGTTCTCTGATCCTAGCTTTCATGCTTTGCAAATACTTTGATCAAGATTATGATGGTGCATCTCACCTCAAAAATTATTCTTTTCTTTTTATCACTTACCTACTCGAGGACGAGCATGAGTTAAGCTTGGGGATGTTGATACGTTGCAAACGTATCTATAAATTTTTGATGTTCCATGCTTGTTTTATATCTACTTTCTTATGTTTTGTCCACACTTTGGAGTATTTTTACACATTTTCTGGAACTAAAATATTAACAAGATGCCACAGTGCCATTTGCCTGTTTTCTTCTGTTTTT
This sequence comes from Avena eriantha, assembly GCA_910589775.1. NCBI lineage: Eukaryota > Viridiplantae > Streptophyta > Magnoliopsida > Poales > Poaceae > Avena > Avena eriantha. The sequence continues at coordinate 425,208,645 of OU342745.1, forward strand.
GGTTCTAGAAAAGGCAGAAAATCAATATTCTCGGAATTGGACGGGACAAAATCCAAAGTCAATATTTTACCGGAAGACTCACGGAGCCAGAAGACGAGACGGAGAGGGGCCAGGGGCTGGACACACCATAGGGTGGCGGGGGTCCCCCTGGCCGCACCACCAAGTGGTGTGGGCCCCTCCGGCCTCCACCGACCTTGCCCTTTTGCCTATAAGAAGCCTTCGATGCAGAAACCGTAAATAATCCAGCCTCCAACCACAAAGTTTCGTAGCGCCGCTGCCACCGAAGGGGAGATTCGGGGGACAGAAAGTCTCTATTCCGGCACCCTACTAGGATGGGGAAGTGCCCCCGGAGCCATCTCCATCGATATCCACCACCATCTCCATCGCCATTGCTGATTCCCATGATGAGGAGTGAGTAGTTCTTCCTCGAGGCTAAGGGTTCTACCGGTAGCCATGTATTCACCTCTCTCTCTATGCATGATCATATTGTGATCATGAGCTTTGTAATCAAGTAGATCTACCTTGCTACTCAAGTGCTTTAATAGATCTCTGCTCTCCCCATGTGTGTGAAAGTGACAGCATGCACACCATGGTGGCACTTAGGCTAGAGATTACAAATACTTGTTATGAGTTATATTTGGAGTAGGATGTCTCTATGAAATTCTGGTGTTTGTTGAAACCATCTAGCACGCGAGGTGACAGTGTGGGGTTATCTAGATGGGGAAAGAGAACTTTGAGGAGTGTTGTTATATCCCTACCATGGATTGGAGTGTCCAACCGGAGAGTAGTTCATAGTAGTATCATGAAGAGAAGATATTTATATGAGAGTGTTCACTAGCGAAAGTATGATCCCTAGGCCTTGTTTCTAAGCATTGAAACACCGTTTGCAACTATATCTGTTACATGTTTGCTTGCTTCCATCTTTATTTCAGTTTGCCTTTAGTCTCTTCCTACCCGTCAACCACGCGCCATCAAAGCTATTTTCTGGCACCGTTACCACTTATAATTATCCATACCACTTGTATTTCACTATCTCTTTGCCGAACTAGTGCACCTATACACCTGACAAGTGTATTGGGTGTGTTGGGGACATAAGAGATTTCTTGTATCTTGATTGCAGGGTTGCTTGAGAGGGATACCTTTGACCACTTCCTCCCTTAGTTCGATAAACCTTGGGTAATCCACTTAAGGGAAACTTGCTGCTGTTCTACAAACCTCTGCACTTCGAGGCCCAACAACTGTCTAGAAGAATAGAAGTTCGTAGACATCACGTCCTCGGCCGTAGTAGGTGTGACTGGTTCCGCCATCCTGCGTACGGTAGAACCGTCGTTGTATGCTGAAAAGATAGAACAAGTGAAAAAACTTGAAGTAAAACTTTGAGTTGTTCAATCAATGGTGGATGTTTCCCAATCGAAAACACGCTAGGCCCTCAACCGCGATGCTTTTTTCTTGGAAGAAATCTCCAGAGCAAATGAAAAGCTATTGTGTAAGTATTCTTCCTCTTTTTCCTTTGGTTACTTTTCTGACTTGCAGGAAATTGATATTTTTCTCCTCGATTTGCAGGCATTCAATTGTGCGAGAAGGATGAGACCCAGCATCCACGCAACCGAATGCAAGCTCTTGTGTCTGCCCTCCAAAGTTCTGAAACGGACTTTTGGACTCATCATCGTCGCGCCTATACTATGGCGTTGCTGCAGGATCACCTATCAGAGTTGGAGCAATTCGTTGAGTGCTGCTGCATATCTCTAGCCATTACTTATAATGCCATGTTTCCTCAGGGTCCTTAGCCTCAAACCTTGGTGGACTTGCTTGCGAAGTTCCGACAGGGTGAAAAGATCCATCACTTTGTGAAGCTTCAACTTGTGGCGGGTGCTAAGCTCGCGCTTTCTTGGGTGCATGTACATCATCCGACACTGGACTTGGATGATGTATCTTCGTGGCTACCTCCTCTCTCCGATGGTGACCTTATTGATATGGCGCCTCATTACACCACTGCCCGTAGACCTGCTATTAGAATTATCCGAAAGTGTTTGGAGGCAGACGAAGAGTATTTTGTAAACTTTCCTATCTGATTATTTACTTGCTGATCCTTTGTACTTTGTGTAGAACTACTTTATACTTGTCAAAAAGGTCTTATGTTTTATACGATATTTTTATTGGATGCTATATCCTCTTGTTTGAGGACCCGACGAACCGGTGTTCGTTTGCCATAGAAATTTGTATCTTCGTAGAATACTTTATTTATTTATTGATAACTATGGATGGAAGTACATTGCAAGGGCGTGATTACCTGGCCGTTGGCCTTTATTGAAAGTAAAGTACGTCTAAGCGAAGATTTTCTTTAGGAGCTTCGGCTTCTGTTGTTGGGTTCTTCATCATGCTTCTGTGTCGTGGTGCTCTTGTTTTATCGATCAGTGGATTTTCCTACGCGAGACCTATATTGGAGGCCGCATAGGTTGCTTTTGCGAGACTATTGCGTGCTTGCTCTTCCAATATTTTCTTTTTGCGGGTGTGCCCTTCGTCTGTCGACTCCTCATCCGCTAATTTCAACTGTCCGAGTTTCGCCTCCAACCTGAAAGATTCTGAGATTTTATTGAATTCCCGGTCGCAGCTGTCCGCACGACTGAAGCTTCCTTTTACTGTTATGATCCCATTGGGGGCTGGCATTTTTAGCACCAGATATTTGTAGTGAGGTACTGCCATGAACCTAGCAAAAGCGGTCATCCCAGGAACGTGTGGTACTGAGATGGCCAGTCCATAACTTCGAATTCTAGCTTTTCTTGCCTAAAGTTAGTTGTTGACCCGAAGAATACGTCGAGATGGACTTTGCATAATGGAATTTTGGCTTTCCCTGGAACTATCCCGTGGAAAGTTGTGTATGTCGGTGCTAGGTTCTTCATGGACTAGTTCGTGGCCCGCAGAGTTTTGGCGTAAATCAAGTTGATGCTGCTTCCTGCATCCAAGAACACTTTGCTCATGTCGAACCCGCTGATTTACACTTCCACTATTAGTGCTGATTGGCCCAACTGAGGGACCCGTAATGGATGATCAGCTCTGCTGAAAGTAATTTTCTGTTCTGACTAATGGAGGTACTCCAGTGTAGGAGGTGGTTTTGTTACTGCCAAGTTTACTTGTCTAGTGATCAATTTCTATGTTCTGTTAGAGGGTGGCCCCATCTGGATCATTGATATTGCCCCCTTCGACCTAGGCTATTCATCATTTTGGTCTATTGTACTTTGTGGCTGCCCTGCTGGCGGATGCCCCTATGGTGGCGGTGGCGCGCCGATAGCCAAAGCGCTGATATGTTGCTAACGTATCTATAATTTTTGATGTTCCATGCTTGGTTTTTATATACTTTCTTATGTTTTGTTCCAACTTTGGAGTATTTTCATATACTTTCTTGGACTAACCTATTAACAAGATGCCACAGTGCCAGCTGCCCATTTTCTGTTGTTTTTGGTTCTAGGAAGTCAGGAAATGAATATTCTAGGAATTGGACAAGACAAAAGCCAAAGTCAGTTTTTCACCGAGGGGGGCACGGAGCCAGAATACGAGATGGAGAGGGGCCAGGGGGGCGCCACACCACCTGGTCGCGCGGCCAAGCCTGGCCCACGCCAGGGGGTGGTCTAGCCGCCCTAGGCACCCCCTCGGCCTCCCCTTTCGCCTATAAGATGGCTCCGATATAGAAACCCTAAGTACCCGATCAAAATTCCACGAAAGAGTATGTAGCCGCCGTCATCTCCATCCCTAGATCGGGAGGGATCTGAAGCTCTTCCCGGCACCCTGCCGGAGGGGAGAATTCACCCTGGAGGCCTTCTTCATCACCATGCAAGCCTTCGGTGTGATGCGTGAGTAGTTCATCCTTGGACTACGGGTCCATGTAGTAGCTAGATGGCCAGTTCTTCTCCTTTGTGCTTTCATGTTTAGATCTTGTGAGCTTCGTTCATGATCAAGACCATCTATTTGTAATCCTACATGTTGAGTTTGCGGGGATTCGATGGATATTGAGATGCTATTTCAGATTGATTATTGATTCTATCATGTCTTTGTTATTTGTGATCTTGCATGCTTTCCCTTGTTAGTAGCTATCTTGGCCAAGTAGATGCTAGCAACTCCAAGAGTTAGTATTTATGCTTGGTAGTGGGTTCATGCCTCTAGTAATCTGGGGAAGTGACAGAAATCTCTAAGGTACTAGATGTATTATTGCTACTAGGGAGACAACAACAATCCTTTGTTCATAGAACAATCGTATTGTTTACTTTACACGGAATGCGTAATGCAATTATTTGTTGCTTGCAACTTAATACTGGAGGGGGTTTGGATGATAACCTGAAGGTGGATTATTAGTCATAGATGTAGTTGGATTACGGTCTATGTATAATGTTGTAATGCCCAATCAAATCTCAAAGGAGTCAAGATGATTAGTATATGCATGTCTGCTTTCTCGATGTTTGTCAATTGCCCCGCTGTAATTTGTTCACCCAACATGTTATCTATCTTAAGGAGAGCCACCACTAGTGAACGATGGACCCAGGTCCTTTCTTTTACAATCAATCTACAACGGTTTACTTTTTAATGTTTACTTTCTACAAGCTTTTACTTTCTTCCACTCAATACGTTTAATCCTTTGTTTTCACCAAAACTGGTGAGATTGACAACCTCATCGTAAGTTGGAGGCAAAGTTCAGTGGTTGTGTTGTGCAGGTCTCCACGTCGCTGCTGGTACCGGTAGTGCGCCCTGCCAAAGTCCAGCTAGCAACACCTTGGAGGTGTTTCCTTGCTCCTACTGGTTTGATAACCTTGGTTTCATAACTGAGGGAAAACTTGCTGCTATTCTCATCATACCTTCATCTTGGGGTTCCCCAACGAGCTCGATATATTTTGGGCCATCAAGTGCCCGGCAAAGTAGCGTAGCCTCGGTTTGCTTCTTTGGCTACCCTTGCGTTGCATAGGTCTTGCATTTTCAAGAAAGTTCGGCAGTCCTTTAGGAGATGATTTGGTCGCCTTTTCCCTGTTGAGTCGATGTAGCAGTGCATATTGCAGGGTCCTTCCAACATTTGTCATGCTGACATAGGTGGGTCTCAATTTGTCGACTGGTATCGTTGCTGCGATTGGCTTCCACCGGTGCTATCCCTATTGCTACGGTATCCGCTGTTGTAATCATCACTTCGTCGGTTGTCCCCTCCAGAGAAACTTGCTACAATGTAACTAGGTGTATGGTATCCATCATTGGTTCGTTGTCTCCGGTCGTTATTGCGCATGTATCTGTCGTCTTCAGGTGAACGAGCCCTTTTGTTGTGTACTGCATCCTCTCCATCAGCCCAACGATTGGCTATTTCCATCAGCTGTGAAATTGTATTTGGCTTGGTTCATCCTAGTTCTTCAATAAACTCCTATCGACGAAGTCCATCATTGAAGACATCGATTTCCCTCTCATCAGATATTGCTTCAGCCGAATTTTTGGTGATGTTCCATCGTTGGATGAAGGCTCGTATTGATTCTCCTAGATTTTGTTTGCAGGCCCACAATTGCTCCAAAGATACACGTCACTTGAATGTAGACTGGAAGTTTCTGATAAATTTGTCTTCAAGATCGTTCCAACTACTGATAGAATCTTCGGGTAGTTGTTTTAGCTAGGAGCGTGCCGCACAAGTTAGGTGCAGCTGCAAGCTTTGCATCGATGTAGCTTTGGATCCGCCTTGTAGTCTGACGTTTGCTAGATAGTCTGTTAGGCAAGCTTCAGGTTCTTGGAGGCCGTCGTACTTTTGGCGATCTTAGGGTAACTTAAAATCTTTTGGCACCGGAGTCTTGCGAACCCGTCGGGTAAAGCAGCTGGCTTCGCATAATTTCTACTCTTCCTCGCTTTCGCCGTCATGGTATCCTCGGGTGCTGCATTCTTCTCTGGATTGATCGATCCTTTGATGGGTGATGTCGTTTCTCGCGTCGTTTCGCGGTTCTGATTCTAAGAAGTGGACCTGATGTGGCGATCGTGATCGTTGGGTATGACCTCCTTGCCAAGTGTTGCAGCGACGGTGTGGGGATCTGTCGAGTTGCCTCATGGTTCCTTTATCTGCTTGAGCGAGAGATTGTCCTACCAAGCCGAGATTCAGCAGGGCAGAGTGGTGGAGGTCCGCACGAGGATCGTCGGGTGCGGGCCGTGTTGTAATTAGATATGTTTGTGCGAACACCATGGCTGTCTGAGCTGTTTTTGCCTTGATGTTTGCATCTTGGTCTATCAACATAAATGACAGGTAAAGGTCTCGGATTAGTCCACTTCTCTCTTCTTCCGGGATTCCCCGCAACCTGGACATTCCTCTCCTTGGTGAAGCTCCTCCCGTTATGCTCCTTGATCCTCGATAGGAGCTTCACTGCGCTCGTCGTATGCTAGATTCGTTGGTGACCCTTTTCCTTTCGTGGAGTTGCCTTTGCATCCTAAGTAAATCTCTCTTTTTGCAATGAAGCAGATATTGGTATGACAATAGGTCTTCGTGGGTAGCATCCGTTGTCATTGGAACCGCACTCGAAATTGCTACTCTTGCTTTCTCCCATGCACTGGCTGGTAAGCTGAGAGTTTGCCTCTCGCCTCCGCACGGTTGCTCCTCCTCCCGATTTACATGGTTAACTGTTGGGTCTCCCCCGTTTCCTTGGCTTCCTTCATTGTCGTGACTTCCTGCATTATGGTTTGAAAGTATATCATCGGGATTAAAAATTGGGTTACCGTTGGAGTCTTGCTGGGGCGTGAAGTCTCTGATGATCATGCATAATTGGTGCTTAGTGGCATATGAACTGGTGACGTCATCGTTTGCACTGATGGAGACGCTGTCGGATGAGCCAGTGAAGTCCATCAGAATTCCAAAGTCGATGCTTTCGCTGCTTTCTTCGAGTTCCGAATTTGCAAGGCTCGCTTCGTGTGGTGGGGTTAACGGTGGGTCTGATCCAAAGGAGAGATTGTCATAAAGACCATTAAGATCCCCCAGATTTGTAACATCCCAAATCTTTAATAAAGTTTAATAAAGATCTAAATCACTCAATTTAGGGTTCACAAACACTTTTTATCATTAAAAGATTTAAGCATGCATATGTGAGTTGCATTAATATGGAATTGATTTGAATTGCCATGTTTGTTTGTTCTAATGGTTGTAAAATGACTCTAAGGTGAATTCCACATCATCTAGATCTTTCCCAAGCAAAATCCAAAGAAAAAGAAATCAAATAGAATTAATAAATAGAAATGGTCACTTTTGCCATTTTAATCAACTAGGTCACTTTGGGTGTTCCTAGAACTCAATTTCAAATAGAAACAATTCTAACTCTTTGCACCCCTTGCTAGTACAACTAATGATCTACCAAGTCCCACTTTGTGATCTTCCAAAAACATTCAAACTCTAATTTTAAATGACATTTGAAAATGGAATCAACTGTATGTATCTAGATCTCACTTTTTCAAAAAACCACTCAAATGAATTCAATTTGACAAATCCCAGCAACCAGAGATGCTCAAGCTTAAGATCAACAACTCCACCAAAATTCATTTCAAAATTCAAAAGTTTGCTTCATGCGGCCATTGTGTCGAACAGGTGGCATGCACAAAATTTCTGCCTAACTATTACTATTTGATGATCAATGCATTGTCGAGTTTTTGGGAAAAATTTGGTCCCCTTGTCTCCCCAGCTCTAACCAACCCCTAAACAACCCACCCTTTAGCCTGGAGCAGCAGTAGCGCACCGCCCGTTTTTGGTCGCCGCTGACCGAACATGGACAACACTCCACAGACCATGTCGTGCCGATCTAGAACCGCCACTAGCTCCGCCCAACCCTACTGCACTCCCCTACCCACCCGACGGCCACAACCAGCCCCTATACCACCATGGACAGCCCCCGCACTGAGCCTCTGTGTCATGCGCAGCGCACGCCAGAGCGCCGTCCCCGTCAGAGCCCTACAAGCCCCGCCTTGCTCCCAGCTCGCGTGCGCCGCTCCGCCATAAACCCAGCACCCTGCCAGACACGCATTTCTCCCGCCGTGCGACACACAGCCGCCGTGAACCGCGTCGAGCACCGCCTCTGCCGCGTAGAGCGCCAGACGCTCCTGACCTTTTGCCACCGCCCCTAGCCTCGCCATCAAGCCGTAGCTGACCGCCAGGGAACCGCCCATTCTCCGCCTACACCGCCCATACCGCTAGCGTCATGTATCATCGTCATCGACGAGCTCGCCGTCGCCCTCTCGGTCCCCTCATCGACCCTATATAAAGATCCCTCCCCAGCACAAATTCCTCACACTACTCAGCTCCCCTCTCACCACTGATCATTACCCACCTCTAGCCGAAGCCGCTTGAGCAGCCAGTCGCAGAAATTTCGCCGGAGATAGCCGCAACACAGGAGGAGAACTCCCGTCGATTTCGTCCACCCCCGGAGCTGCCGCGACCTCGCTTGAGTCTGCTGTTGTCTCCTTGTTCAGATGCCCCCACCGCCAAGCTAGCTGGAGCCCTGGTATGCCCCCACTGCACCCCCACAGTGCCGCTAGGTGTCTGTCTCGCTGGCGACCTGTCCGTCGTCGACGATGACCGTGAGCCGTTGATCCTAGTTCTAATCGTGCGGTCCACACCGCCCCTTACCGCTTCGTGTTTTAAGAGCCACTGTCCCGTACATGTGGGACCCCCTGTCAGCTGTCCTCGGCGCCGCGGAGTGAAACTGGGCCGGCCCATTAGTGTTCCCGCGCAACCTAGTAGATTCAAATAGATCTTTTTCTTTTTAGACTTAAACTAGATTCTGTCCTTTAGTTTGAAAATAAATTCAGAAAGATTTACTTAACCAAATTGAGTGATTCAAATTTTTTGGAAAGTTAATTGAAATCTCTATCCAAGACCGTTGGATTTAAATCAATTAGAGTTAGAGATCTCTCCTAGTAAAAATAACAAGACAGACTTTTTCATTTTCAAACATTTTTCTAAAATCAACCATAATAGCTTTTGAGTTGATTCCAACTCTCAAAAATCACATTTAACCATACCTATCTAAATATGTAATAATATTGAGCTTTTCATGAAGTGACTTTGGACTAGTACCAAAATAATGCTAGATAGGCATTTCTAGTCACTTTAAATCATTAAATATTAACCTTGAACTTCATAAATTGGGATCCAACATTTAAATCCCATTCCCATGTATTAGAATATGTGGTGATGACATGTGTCCACATGATCCCATATTTTAATTGGAGAATATTAAATCTTAATTATTTTCAATGAGTAGAAATTAGTTTTCTCAAATAAAATAAATGACACTAGTTCATTAAATCTTGTGATGATGGTGATGATGCTAGATCATCAAGTGTGTGCCTTAGTGTGCTAAATAGACTAGTTAAGTATTGTTTGGTGATTGTGTATCCCGTATGTATTTATATTCGATAGTACCAACCAAGCTTACGAGGAGGAGGAGTTCTACCCAGAAGAGGAGGAATAGAATTTCAACCACTGCACCAATCAAGGCAAGCTAACACTTGCAAGTTTCTTAACTAGGCAAGCTAGAATTATACAAGATGACCTAAGCAAGATGCCTTAAGCATGCTTGGTTATACATTTTGACTTATACCTACCCAAGTTTTACTTACAAGCTTTACTTTCTGTTACTTTACCAAAGTTCTTTACTTTGTTTATAGATAGCATAAAGAGTATAAAACTTGGACTATCTAGTTAGACTTAGATGTCATTCTATGGCATGAGATTGACATCCCACATTAGTGAACACTCTTAACTTAGTAGTTAGAGCTAAACCAAAAACTTTATCACTTTAGACGGGAATACCAGGATGGCAGATGGCCATGGCTAGGAGGCCAAGCTCATAGGAGAGGTGCTTATACTAGGGTGTGTAAAGGAAAGGTTATGATTGATTATCCGCATACTAAGTATGATGATTCAGGGCTATCCCCGATGGATGTATCGAATTTTGTGGTGAAAGTGTACCACCTCTGCAGAGTGTCAAACTATTCGAATAGCCACGTCCACGGTTATGCATAGTTGGAGTGGCCATATTGTTCTGTCATCAGATGTTTTCGAAATGACTTAGGAAATGAATGATGAATCTTGACTTGACCACAACAAGGTTGTGACAATGAAACTAGTTTCCCAACTCAAGTGATTTTAGAACTTTATCTTATCTTTCTTTACTTCTAAACTCAGCTTAGGTTTCAAACTTAACCTTGCAAACAAACTTAGAGTTAGCATTTCCTACTAGAACTATATTACCTGTTAGTGATAGTTTGCGAGTACTTGAAGAGTACTCATGGCTTTGTCCCTGGCTATACCCATGGCCAGACTATGAAGAGGATTACCAAGATGAAGGACAGTAGGATGGCTACGACAACTAGGACTATCTCCCATCGTCAGCATTGCCTGTGACACTGAAGATGGACCCCACCGCTACGCTTATTACTTATTCCGCTGCTTATTGTATTAAGACTGGATCATGAGATCCTTTATTCGTGTAAGACCTTATTATGGTTTGTAATGGATGATGTACTATGATATCCAATCTGTTATTTCTCGCAAAAATGGTAATCCTGGGATTACAATGTATGACATAACAGGCATCTGGGATTAAAAATCCGGGTGTTGACAAGATTCATCTCGATTTGCTTGCTTTCGTCCCCTGCTTCGATCTGCGCTGCAACTTCCATTGAGGATCCGATGGAAGATTACGGTACCTCTGTAGGCATAGCTTTATGGGTGGGCGGGCGTGGATCTGCTTTCATCAAGTTGATGCTTGGTGGAGAGTGTTCTGCTGAATCTGTGGTTCTAGCATTCAGGTTTCCCACAGACGGCGCCAATTGATGAGGGGTAACCTCGGCAATGCCCATAGTGATGGACTTGGGGTTTCGCGGAAAAGAGAACGCTGGAGATTTCGTCGGATGTCAGGAAAACGATGAAGACAAAGTCGCTTGAATATTGAGTAAACCACGCTATACCCTCGCTTTAGGCTTCTCCCGTCCTACATATAATAGGCCGGGTCTCAAAGCAGTACGCGGATAGGTTTCATACATGCATAATTACAACACCAACATAATGATGGTTCATAGTCTCTTTCCTAATACAATCAAAGCCTTTGTCGGTTGCTTCTTCTGGGCCGTCATCTGAAATCTCGTTGGGCCATAAGCCTTTTACTCAATGTAGGGTAGCCAATCATGAGCATCCAAGTAATCGTACCTATGTCAACGGGTGTAAGATAGTTTTACCCATGTGGGTAATTGGTTATTACTTGGACAGCCTATCATGTATAGACATGGCCTCGGAACACGAACTGAAAGGTAAATCATGAGTCATATAGTTGATATGATGACCATATTGATGCTCGCCTTTGCAGATGCACCAATTCATGTGATGATCGGTCTTGGTGTAGTGAATCTAGTTCATGTAATCACCAAAAAGACACGAGGGGTGTTGTTTTTGAGTGGGAGCTCAATTATAATTTGGATTAGTCGAACTCAATCTATCATAAACTTAGTCTAAAAAAACTTTGCAAATTCTATTGTAGACATCACCGCCTACTTTTAATTTCAATGTGTTCATGGAAAAAGAGAAACTTGAGATGAATGGTAGCAACTTTACCAACCAGGCCCTGAACCAGAGGATTCTCCTCATTGCTGCACAAAAGAAATATGTGCTAGAAGCGCCACTAGGACCCCCACCACCTGATGATGCTCCTGACAATGTAAAGAATATTTACTTAAGTCGTCAGGAGGACCACAACATGGTTTATTGTGGCATACTATATGGGATAGAGCCAGAACTCCAAAAGTGTTTCGAGAATGGCAATGATTTTAATACCATGGATGAATTGAAAATTATTTTTGATACCCATGCTTCTAAAAAGTTCTTTAGCTGCATGATGGAGGACAATGGCTCCGCTAGTGAGCATGTACTCAAAATGTCTAGGTACGCCGATAAGCTTGTAGCATTGAGAATAATGATTCCTATTGATCTAGCTTACATCGTGTTCTCCAATCTCTGCCACCAAGCTATAAGAGCTTCATGAACTATAACATCCAGGGAATGAAGAAGTCTCTTCCCAAGGTTTTGTCAATGCTTAAGACTACTGAAGTGGACATTAGGAAAGAACATCAAGTGTTGATGATCAATAATACCACCGGTTTCAAGAAGGATAAACAGAAGGGTAACTTCAAGAAGGGCGGAAAAGCTGTTACTTCACATGAAAAAAGACCCGGGCTGGCCCTAAGTCGGATTCCGAGTGCTACTATTGTAAGGGGACTATCCATTGGAAGCGCAACTGCCCCAAATATCTGGCAGACAAGAAGTCCGGAAAGATGAACAAAGGTATATTTGATATACATGCTATTGATGTGTACTTGACTAGTACTGGCAGTAGCACCTGAGTATTTGATACTGGTTCGATTGGTAATATATGTAACATGAAACAGGGCCTGCAGAACATGCAACCACTAGCAAGGGGATAAGGTCACGACGTGTGTCGACAATGGATCAAGAGTTGATGTGCTCGTCATCGGAACACTGCCTCTCCATTTACTGTGTGGATTAGTTTTAAACATGATTAATTATTATCTGGTACCTGCATTGAGTATGAACATTATATCTAGATCGAGTTTATTGCAAGACGGTTATTCATTTAAGTCCGAGAACAATGGTTGCTCGATTTATATGAATGGCATCTTGTATGGTGATGCGCCTATGATGAATGGTTTATTTCTTTTGAATCTTGATGATAGTATTACACATATTCATAATATAGATGCCAAAAGGATTAAACTAAGTGATAATATATCTGCATATATCTGGCACTGCCGTCTATGTCATATTAATGTAAAGAGCATGAAGAAGCTACATTCTTATGGACATTTATAATCACTAGATTTTGAATCATTTGATACATGTGAATGATACGTCCATTTTGCATCACTATTCTATGTCTTAATTCACTATTATTCATTGATATATTTCGTATTGAGAGGTGCTACTTATGTTATTTCATTTATTTTTGCATGGTTGATGACTTTTGGAGCATGGACCGCTGCAGTCAGGATTCTGATGGAAAATGTGCTGTTTGGAGGCAAAATTCGCAAAGATCAGAAAATCCGGGAAATATACAGAAAATCCTATTTTTCCAGAAGACTAAGGATGCCAGAAGATGGAGTGGAGATGGGCCACAGGGGTCCCACACCACCCCATGGCACGGGCAGCCCTAGGCCACGCCTGGAGGTGGTGTGGCCACCCTGGCCCACTCCAGCCTCTCCCCTCTGGCGTATATCATCCTCCCAAAACCCTAAGACTCGTGGAGCAACCACAGAAAGATTCCGCCGCCTCTGCGAGGCGAAAAACACCGAGAGAGAAAGATCTCACCGGCAGATAGATTTCTGCTGGGGGAATTCCTTCCCGGAGAGGGGAGATCGTCGACATCAACACCACCATCAAGCTGGACTTCATCGGGATCATCATCATCACCACCATCATCACCATCAGCACCGTCATCACCATCTCCATATTGCTGTAACAATTGGTTGCATCTTGCATTAGTTCATAGGGGAAACTTTCCCGGTGTTGATTAGTCTTTGTAGTTGATGCTATTGAGTGAACCATTGAATTATTGTTTATGTTCAGATTGTTATACATCATTATTCCATCTCTGATCATGATCCATATGATGTCTCGTGAGTAGTTCGTTTTGTTATTGAGGACATGGGAGAAGTCTTGTTGTTAGTAGTGGAGTTGCGTTGAGAAAGATTCAATAGATTGTTATTTAAGTTGTGGTGTACTTCTTCTAGTGGTGTCATGTGAACGTCGACTACATGACACTTCACCTATATGGGCCTAGGGGAATGCATTGTGTATTTGGCTACTAATCGTAGGGGTTGCCGGAGTGACAGAAACCTGAACCCCCGTTAGGAAACCATTGCACAAGGGATGCGAGGGTCTTAGAGTTTAAAGCTATGGTTAGGTTTTTACCTTAATTACTTTCTTGTACTTACGGATGTTTGCAAGGGGTTTAATCACAAGTATGTATTAGTCTTGGATGGGGCGGTACATTAGCACAAGTTCACCCACACAACACTTAGCAAGCTAAAGAAGATTAATCAGCTATATGAAGCAGAAGCACTTAACAGTCTTCCCATGTGTCCTCGAGAACGTTTGGTCATCTTAAGTAATACAACCGGCTTGTCCTTTGCTACATAAAGGATTGGGCCACTTGCTGCATTTATTCCTACTGTCTTTTATTTACTCGTACTTTGTTTACTTGCTTTATCGAAAACCCCTAAAAATCCGTTTGCTAAGTATTTGCAGAGAATTCCTAATCCATACCACTAGCCAGCACCTTCTGCTCCTCGTTGGGTTCGACACTCTTACTTATCGAAAATACTGCGATACACCCCCTATACTTGTGGGTCATCAAGACTATTTTCTGGCGCCGTTGCCGAGGAGTGAAGCGCTATTGGAGAGTGGAACTGGTAAAGGAAACTTCTACTTTGAGTATTGTTTACTTCTGCTAGTTGCTTCATTTTCGTTATGGATAATTCGCTGAGTTTCTTATTATGTAATGCTACTACCACTGCTAAGGTAGTAGATAAGCCACCACCTGCTGAGAATGATGTTTTCAAAATACCTACAAGAATTATTGATCGTGTTATGGATAACTACTATGTTGGGGATGGAACTGTCCATCCCGGTGATCATTTACTCTTTATACACAAATTATGCGAGTTGTTCAAGTGTGCAGGTATTACTACAGATCAAGTTAAGAAGAAGTTATTCTCATTATCACTGAAAGGAAGAGCTGAGGAATGGTATAAGCTGCTGAAGAATGGTCAAGCTCTGGAATGGGAGGAAATAGTTCCTCTCTTTTATTCAGAGCTCAAGCTTGGGGGAGATTGAAGTTACTAATGCTCAAATGTCCCATTCATGAGCTCCCCAACAATATTATTATCAACAACTTTTATGCAAGGCTCCCTCTACATGACAAAGATTTATTGGATGCTTCTTGTGCTGGATCATTCACTCGCATGGAAGATGAAGCTAAATGGGACCTTCTAGATCGTATTCAAGACAATGCTGAAGCTTGGGAGAATGACAAAGGTAGAAAGTCAGGTATAAATTATGATTATGAATGCATTGAATCTTTTATGGGAACTGATGACTTTCAAAATATTAAAAATGCTTATGGTCTAGACTCTCAAGCTATTGCTTCTTATTTTAAGGCTTTTGCTTCCTACATTGAAGTGCCTAAAAAGAAGTGGAATAAGTATCATGAACCTTATAAAGATGTTGCTAAGAGTGTTTCTGCAAGAAATACTGAAGTTTATACTGCTAATCATGTCTTACCCAAACCTTACATTGAGAAAATGCCTTTCCCAGTTAAGGTAAAGGAACATTCTATGATAGCTAGTATGGTTAATGAAAGTACAAGTAAAGCTGTTGAACCTGATAAACAAATGGTTGATGAACCTATAATAGCAAATGTGAAAGACTTTGTCACTAAGTATGAGTAAGAGGGACACACTATCCTTTGTAAGGATACCTCTAATATTGTTTCACAAAGTAGTGTTATGAGAGCTAGTATTCCCGTGTTTTCTGTTAGAATAAGTGATCATTGCTATGATGGTCCTTGTGATAGCTATATTGTTAATTTTATGCATGATACTCAAAGTTACTATGAGAGAGGGCAAAGTGTCCGTATGCATCTCAATAATATCAAGTTTCCTCGTTTTATGCTGAAAGTCTTTATGTTGCACTTCTTTTGCCTTCTTATGCAAGTTGCCTTTGGTTTCAATAACTTGTTTGTTTACAAAATCCCCTTGCATAGGAAGTGGGTTAGACTTAAATGTGTGTGTGTTTTTGCTTCTTAACGCTCTCTTTCACTTCAATCCATATCCCTATGAGAGCTTCCACAAAATTATCATGCCCATCTTAATGGCTATAAAGAAAGAGCTTTATGGGAGACAACCCAATTTGTTTTTTCTTTTAGTTTGCTTTAGTTTGTTTGAGTCTTGGAAGTTATTACTTCGGTAATAACCACTCTTTATCCGTTTTGTTTGGTTTTTTGTGTCGAGATCAACCTCTAATGAGAGAGAAGTAATATTTGGGGAAGTTGCTGTCCCGAAACAGATTTTTGTGCTTCACCGAAAATATTCGTGAGAGATATCTGTATGTCGGATTAAGCTGTAATTTTTTGTGCTTCTGACCCAGGTTGTTATTTAACTTTCTTTAGTTTTGCACTTTTTGATTTGAGCAACACAAGATTTTCTAAAAAATTGATCTTTACCTGCTGGTCTGTTCTGACAGATTTTGCCACTCTTGCATTTGCTTCTTTATTCGATTTCCTTTTTGAATTCTTTTTGGGTTTTCGGAAGGAGTTGCTAGAGTAGCTTATGTTTTGATAGTTTTCAGTTAAAGTTGGACTCAAAAGGTTTTATCACTTCACTTATACTAATGTTGCTAATGAGAACTGTGTGAAGTTTTGTGTGAAAGAAATTTCCAGGAAGTAGAGATAATGGTGCAATAAGGAAGAAGGGTTTTATAACTCAAGTAATAAGTGTATGAAGATGAATATATTGATGATTCAAGTGGTGACTCCGGAAGGATCCACTAAATACCAAATTCAGAGACCTGCAGAGTCTGTTTTCAAATAGGTAATAGTTCTGATAAGAAAAGTTCCGCGAAAATACAATCCAACTATATTTTTGCAGTTTTCAGTCGATAGGGAAAGCTAAGAAACGAAAAAGGGACGGAAACGGAGCCAGGGTGGCTCACACCACCCTGTGGTGTGGGCCCACCCCTGGCCGCGCCATTAGGTGGTGAGTCCAACCCGGACTCCGCCTCCGACCCGTTTTCTCCCAGTACCTTCCTTTTGATATGAAACTTCGTAATATATAATCCCCCGGATCCCCCGAGGTCCGTATATCGTGTTTTCGTCGTGTTTTTGTTTCGATATGTTTCTATCAAGACATACTCTTTGAAAGTTTAGAAGCACAATGGTGTCCGCCAAGGATAAAGGGAAGGAGCCTATGGAGGAAGACCTCCAAGACCTCGGGAAGGAGAAGGAGATCAAAAGTGAAGGTGAAGAGGAGCAAGACCAACACCCGCACACCGGCACTACCGTTGCAAGGATTGGAGTGGTGGAAAATCCAGCCATTGGAGGGAAGCCTCCTCATCACCGTTCAGATCCCTGGTCACTTCCTCCACGCACCAAGAATCCTTTCCATACCCTTATCCATGAGCATCAATACCAGAATATGCCCAAGGGAAAATTACCCTCCAATTGGGATTTGCCTCGTTCTAGCCATGTAGGAAAAGAAGACTTTGAGGAGGAAGGTGGACATGCTTCAATGGGAGAATAATAGGCTTCGCAATATGCTGGAAGATTTCCTCACGTCAACTAAGAAAATATTACCACCACCACCAAAGGAGTAATTCGTCATCAGGTTTGGCACCCCCTTGGTTTGTTCCAAGCTTGGGGGAGTGTCGCGGTATCATATCACTATCTTCTATCTTTTTATCTTATTAGTAGAGTCATATCATGAATAGATGAGTTATTATGTAGTATGGTTTGCATTATGGAAGTGTCCCCTCTCTCGTTAGATATGTATCCCTTGGTGTGAGTTTCCGTTATGGATTATTAATGAGAAGTTCTATCATTCACTCTTTTGCATAGCTTATATTAGTTTTCAATTCGTGGTTATATGATTGATCTTGTTGTTAGTATTGGTATCACTTTGGGATCATTGAGTTAATTTAGTTAGTTTTGGCAAACCTCGCTCGGTCAGTAGGAACACTATTTTTGAGAGTTGAATGAAAAAGATAAAAGTACCTTTAAAGAAAAACTATTTCATCATCTTTCTTTCTTGATTTGCTCATAAGTTTAGTATTCTCTAGTTAAGATCTTTTGTGCTTCCAAGGAAGATTGCATGTTTGTCTTTATCACTTGTATGTTTGTTTGTTTCCTTCAACTCTTATACTTGCTACCCAGCCTTGCTAGCCAAAAACCTGTACTGAGAGGGTATTCTTCTCGTGCATCCACTCCTTTAAACCAAAACCCACGCCATTTGTGTCCACCATACCTACCTATTAGCATTATTGCTATTCCAAGTAAATTCCTGTTTTATCTACCTCCCAAATTAAACTTGTTATGTGAAAATTAGTGATTAAAGCTCTCACGAACTTGATGGCACACTTTATTTTTCTTGTATTTAATAACCTGAACCATTGGGTCCTTCTTTGTTGCGTATATGCTTGCGCTTTATGAGTTGAAGTTAGTAGAACCATGTATCATGGGGAACGCTTTCAACATTGCATTGGTACTTTGTACCTAGTTGATATCATGTTATTTTGCTTATGGATCCCGGCGGTGTGAAATAAAAGTGGAAATTGTAAGATCATGGAGTTTATATGTGTGTTAGAGAAACGCCTGGGCCGCTAACCTAAGCCATGCCTAATCATGGTGGAAACTTGCAGCATAATTATAGTGAGCATTCTATGAAGCATCCTCAATAAAAACCTATGCAAATAGCAAATAAAAGATTGCTGAGATGCTCACTGTCTGCTTGCCTTGTCATTTTGATTATGGGATAGCTCTTGTGTCATGTGCAAGGGGTACCCCATTGGCGGTACGCATGTATTTACAATGACAAGAGCTTGCTCGTGACTAAAGTTGAGT
Organism: Avena eriantha; assembly: GCA_910589775.1. NCBI lineage: Eukaryota > Viridiplantae > Streptophyta > Magnoliopsida > Poales > Poaceae > Avena > Avena eriantha. Next base: position 425,227,316 of record OU342745.1, read on the forward strand.
AGCATGAGGATCAGTACTCATAAGTAAGGGGCATGAGATTTCAACTTATAACTTGTCAAGCATATCCTCTTAGTTGTGTCACTTTAACCTCAATCACCTAAAGATGCCTATGATAGGGGCAATGAGAGCTGAAATCTAGTAAGTATCATAATTTTTGGGAGCTCTTTATGAGACTTGCAATCCCTGCTTCCCTCTGCGAAGGGCCTTTCTTTTACTTTGTAGTTGAGTCAGTAAACCTACTCCCTTCTACCTCAGCAAGTATTTTGAGTTGTTGTGTTTCATTCATTCATATGATGATTTATTCAATCATGTTTCTTATGTTCCTTGCTTTGCACATTGCTCCTATCTTGATGTTTACTACTTTGAAAGCTATCATTGAAAAACCAGCTATTTGTGAACTCCAGCAAATTATCAACTATTCTTCGACCAAGAGCTAAGTTTGCCATTACCAATTATGATTCACTTTATGTATCTTTTTGTGTTTCCTTTACTCATTGCAAGTTGAGTTATATAATAGTGAGTTGTATTCTATTACGATCTATGTATTTGATGAATGTGATGCTTCTTGTCCGTATTCTTTTATAGACTCTTCACTCCATAAACCTGAGGCCATGTTTATTGAGCTCAGTTTCGCTTGGGGACAAGCGAAGTCTAAGCTTGGGGGGAGTTGATACGTCCATTTTGCATCACTATTCTATGTCTTAATTCACTATTATTCATTGATATATTTCGTACTGAGAGGTGATACTTATGTTATTTCATCTATTTTTGCATGGTTGATGACTTTTGGAGCATGGACCGCTGCAGTCAGGATTCTGACGAAAAAGGTGCTGTTTGGACGCAAAATTCGCGAAGATCAGAAAATCCGGGAACATATACGGAAAATCCTATTTTTCCAGAAGACTAAGGATGCCAGAAGATGGAGTGGAGATGGGCCACAGGGGGCCCACACCACCCCATGGCGCGGGCAGCCCTAGGCCACGCCTAGAGGTGGTGTGGCCACCCTGGCCCACTCCAGCCTCTCCCCTCTAGCGTATATCATCCTCCCAAAACCCTAAGACTCGGGGAGCGACCATAGAAAGATTCCGCCGCCTCTGCGGGGCGGAAAATACCGAGAGAGAAAGATCTCTCCGGCAGACAGATTTCTGCCGGGGGAATTCCTTCCCGGAGAGGGGAGATCGTCGCCATCAACACCACCATCAAGCTGGACTTCATCGGGATCATCATCATCACCACCACCATCATCACCATCAGCACCGTCATCACCATCTCCATATTGCTGTAACAATTGGTTGCATCTTGCATTAGTTCATAGGGGAAACTTTCCCGGTGTTGATTACTCTTTGTACTTGATGCTATTGAGTGAACCAATGAATTATTGTTTATGTTCAGATTGTTATACATCATTATTCCATCTTTGATCATGATCCATATGATGTCTCGTGAGTAGTTCATTTTGTTCTTAAGGACATGGGAGAAGTCTTGTTGTTAGTAGTGGAGTTGCGTTGAGAAAGATTCAATAGATTGTTATTTAAGTTGTGGTGTACTTCTTCTAGTGGTGTCATGTGAACGTCGACTACATGACACTTCACCTATATGGGCCTAGGAGAATGCATTGTGTATTTGGCTACTAATCGTAGGGGTTGCCGGAGTAACAGAAACCTGAACCCCCGTTAGGAAACCATTGCACAAGGGACGTGAGGGTCTTAGAGTTTAAAGCTATGGTTAGGTTTTTACCTTAATTACTTTCTTGTACTTACGGATGTTTGCAAGGGGTTTAATCACAAGTATGTATTAGTCTTGGATGGGGCGGTACATTAGCACAAGTTCACCCACACAACACTTAGCAAGCTAAAGAAGATTAATCAGCTATATGAAGCAGAAGCACTTGACAGTCTTCCCATGTGTCCTCGAGAACGTTTGGTCATCTTAAGTAATACAACCGGCTTGTCCTTTGCTGCATAAAGGATTGGGCCACTTGCTGCATTTATTCCTACTGTCTTTTATTTACTCGTACTTTGTTTACTTGCTTTATCAAAAAACCCTAAAAATCCGTTTGCTAAGTATTTGCAGAGAATTCCTGATCCATACCACTAGCCAGCACCTTCTGCTCCTTGTTGGGTTCGACACTCTTACTTATCGAAAATACTGCGATACACCCCCTATACTTGTGGGTCATCAGTGAACCATACTTTATGGGCAAGATTACTAGAACCACATTTTTCGGTCCAATGGATCTACCGATAGACTTATTGGAAATCATACATACTGATGTATGTGGTCCAATGAGTATGTCGGTGCATAGTGGATATTGTTATTTTTTTACTTTCACAAATGATTTGAGTAGATATGGGTATATCTATTTGATGAAACACAAGTCTAAAACTTTCGAAAAGTTCAAGAAATTTCAGAGTGAAGTGGAAAACCATCATAATAGAAAGATTAAATTTCTACGATCTGATCGTGGAGGTGAGTATCTAAGTTATGATTTTGGCACACACATGCGAGAGTGTGGACTAGTTTCACAACTCACGCCTGCCATAACACCACAACGTAATGGTGTATCTGAGCGTCGTAAGCATACCTTATTAGATATGGTTTGATCTATGATATATCTGATTGACTTGCCACTTTTGTTTTAGGGTTATGCACTAGAAACAACTACATTCACTTTAAATAGGGCACCATCTAAATCTGCTAAAACGACACCGTATGAATTATGGTTTGGAAACAAACCTAAGTTATCATTTCTAAAATTTTGGGGATGTGATGTTTATGTGAAGAAACTTCAACCTGATAAACTCGAACCCAAAGCAGAAAAATGTGTCTTCATATGATACCCTAAAAAACAATTGGGTATTCCTTCTATCATAGATCTGAAGGCAAGGTTTTCGTTGCCAAGAATGGATCCTTTCTAGGGAAGGAGTTTCTCGCGAAATGTGTGAGTAGTAGGAAGGTAGAACTTGACGTGGTTATTGAACCTTATCTTCATAAAACAGTGAGTGGCACAACACCGGAAGTTGTTCTGGAGTTGACTTCACTAGATTAAGAGGAAACTAATGATAAAGATCATGAAACTTTGAAAGAGGACACTACCAAACCTCGCAGGTCAAGCAGGACACGTGCAGCTCCTGAACTGTACGAAAATCCTATCATTAATTTCATGGGAGATGGAAATGATGATCCTATGACGTATGAAGCAATGATGATGAGCCCCGATTCCAACAAATGGCTAGAAGCCATACAATCTGAGATGGGATCCATGTACGAAAACCAGGTTTGGACCTTAGTAGACTTACCTCACGACCAGAAGGTCATTGAGAGTAAATGGATTTTCAAGAAGAAAACTGACGCTGATAGTAATGTGATTATCTATAAAGCTCGACTTGTCGCAAAGGGGTTTTTGACAAAAGTTGACTACGATGAGACTTTCTCTGTCGTAGTGATGCTAAAGTCGGTTATGATTATGTTAGTAATTGCTGCATTTTTTTATTATGAAATTTGGCAGATGGATGTCAAAACCGCGTTCCTTAATGGTAACATTGAGTAAGAGTTGTATATGGTACAACCAAAGGGTTTTGTCAATCGTAATGATGTTGACAAGGTATGAAAACTTCAGTGATCCATCTATGGACTGAAGCAAGCATTCCGGAGTTGGAATGTCCGCTTTGATGAGGTGATCATAGGGTTTCGATTTGTCCAAACTTATGGAGAATCTTGTATTTACAAGAAAGTGAGTGGAAGCTCCGTGGCATTTTTAATATTATATGTGGATGACATATTGTTGACTGGAAATGATATTCTTTTAAATAACGTTTAAAGTTATCTAAACAACAATTTTTCGATGAAGGACCTTGGTGAATAATTGTTATAATCGTGACAAGCAAATAACGAAGAACGAAAAGAAATCGTAGTAGGAGGACACAGATTTAACATGGATCGTACAAGCAAATAATGAAGAACGAAAAACAAATCGTAGCAAGGGGACACATATTTAACGTGGAAAAATATCTCCAACAAAGAGAGGAAAAAACTACGGGCGCCAGCCAATGAAACTTCAGTATATCGGGGAGTGTTTACACAACGTCGGGGATTTCTTAGATGCAACTCTTCCTAGTCGGTGGCTTATAAGAGGTATATATAGCGGTGGAAACCTAGGTCTTTAACGATCCGTATTATGGGGGGCTTTGGTCCCCACCCCGTGGCATCCCTATTGGGCTCGGGTACGAGCTAACTTCAGACTCTGACGACGGGTCTCGCTCCGCTTCGTCAGAATTTAGCCTCCTTAATTGAATTTGGATCATACTTGAACAAACTCCACCATGACACAAATTCCTCCTTGTAGCATAAATAACAATCATCTCCCTGAACAACACAAATAAAATACTTTTAGCGCCAACAACCACTTGGGCTAAACAGTTATACCAACTAAGTTTGAGCATATCAGCAAGATTATCATGAGTGCTTATCTTGCATATCTTTAGTGTACCTTGTGCAACAATGTAATGAACATAATGGTACGTGATATCAATGTTCTTTGTTCTCTCTTATGGAACATCTGATCCTTAGTAAGGTATATGGTACTTTGACTGTCACAGAACAGGTTAATGCAAGAATCATCCTGACAAAGCTTAACATACAAACCTTTCAACCAAATGGACTCTTTGCAAGCTTCAGTTGTAGATAGAGCAACAACTGGTTGCAGCATTGCCTTCCAACTCATAGAATATCTACCTACCGTGAACATATAACCTGTGAGGGACCTCCTCGTATCCAAGTCGGTAAGAAAATCTGAATCCACATAGTCTGCGAGTCCCTCACTAGTCTTGCCAAACTTCAAGCAAGCATTCGATGTGCCATAGAGGTACCTGAAAATCTACTGAACAACTTTCCAATGTGCTTCAACAAGTAATGTATTATTTTATGACCTTCTAATAATGACCTAGACAAAATCGTCATAGAGTTATGACGATTTTGCACCAGATGGTCGTAAGCCATTCGAGAGGTTCAAAACCTTAGAAAATTACGACGATTGCTCAGAACCGTCATAATTTCATTAGCTGAAATCGTTATAACCTAGCGGATGTAGTCTACGACGTTATTTGTAGCTCACTGCGATGATTTAAAATCGTCATAACGTCCAAATTAAGATAAGTTGGAATGAGTAGTCTGCCACATCACCAATTGTGCCTATGTGCATGTCTATGTTTTAGCTTTTGACTACGTGTCATATCCATGTGTCAAGTCTGCTTATGTGGCACTCTAATCTACACTATTTTAATCTACCGGGACACATAGTTCCCCTAGACTGACGTGTGGGACCCATCTTTGACCGAACAGACGGACACATCGAACTGACATGTGAGACCCGTATAACAGAAAGGTATTCCTGAGCTTATTCGGTTATTCCGCAAAAAGGAGCTCGCAGGGGATTCGAACCCACGACATCACACCCACCACGTTGTGAGCCTTACCACCAAGCAAGCATTCTTGTAGTACAAACATAACACGCCCTTATAAACATTATTCGCCGGCTGGGTTGATTTATCACTGGAATGGGCCTTGTTGGGAAGGGAGATGGCGGGCTTTAGCCTTGCACGCACTAGGATATTTTTTCTTCTTTTGTTTTTTGTTTTTCCTATTTTTCATAAGAAGTCAAAAACAATTGATTTTTGTCTCTAAATTTTTATGAAATCGAATAGATTATCTTAACATTTTAATTATAAATACTTTGACTATTTAAAAATAGTGTACTTACTAATCTCATATTCGTCCATAGTAGGGACAATATCATATTTCAAAATATGATTTTGAAACCAGAGCTTTGAATTCAACATTTTGGATGAGTGAAATGGATGAATGATCATGAATGACTATCATATTGTGAACCTAAAAATGATTTTTGCAAAAAATCATGAGCATGGGATGATGTACCTGTAGTTTAAATCTGACCCACTTTCTATCGATCCGGTAGGAATTTGTCTTTTTCACGAGGGGTGGAAGGAAAGGTTTGAGATCCCCTGGTTGGGGACATTGTACATGTAAGGTGGTCTATTATTTTTGAAAAATAGGGTGGTAGCATTTGAATTAGCCCTTTGGTGGTTGTTTCACAAAACGCCCCATTTTTGATGCTCGACAAAATAGAAAATGGTTTTTTAAACATTTTTCGCCATTCCAAGATGCACATGCGTGCACAATATGGACACATTATCGTAAACTATGCCACGATTCTGACTATAATATTGGTCATTTGGCGTGAAAGTCATGAAACCTCAGCCATGATAACTCATTTCTGAGAAGGTTTTTTTAAGATGCAATCAATACACGAAGTTTGGTATTTTTTTTCTTCCAAATATGTTACTACATAATATGACACCACGTGAGTATTTCACATTGTTCAGAACATTTTTACATTTCTTATGCTCGTTTCAAACTATGGTCAAAATAGCGGGCACGAATGTTCTTAGCTAGGGGACGAACCTCGCTAAACTTGCATTAGATATCTGATAAAACAATATATTGTGAGTCTAAAAATGATTTTTGAAAAAAATCATGAGCATGTGACCAACTTCCTACCGATTCGGTAGGAATTTCTCTTTTTCACGAGGGGTGAACAGAAAGGTTAGATATCCCCTAGTTGGGATACTGTCCATGTAAGATGGTCTAATATTTTTTTAAAATAGGGTGGCAGCATTTTAAATTAGTCATTTGGTGGTTGCTTCACAAGACGCTCTGTTTTTAGCGCTCGGAAAATAGAAAATGGCTTTTCCGTGCAACGAAAAGGAAAACTTCCTCCTATAACATTGTTCGCCATCCCAAGATGCACATGCGTGCATAATATAGGCATATTATCACAAACTATATCACGATTCTGGCCATAACATTGGTCGTTTGGCCTGAAAATCATGAAACCTCGTACATGATAGCTAATTTCTGAGAAGGTTTTTTAACATGCAATCAATATACCAAGTTTGGTATTTTTTCTTATAACTATATCACAGAATATGACACCACGTGAAGGTTTCACCTTGTTCGGACCGTTTTTGAATTTCTTATGCCCGTTTCAACTATGGTCAAAACGGCGGGCACAAAGGTTCTTAGCTAGGGTATGATCCTCGCTAAATTTGCATTGGATCTATGATAAAATAACATATTATGAGTCTAAAAATGATTTTTTTTCAAAAAAACATAAGCATGGTTTGTTTTATTTTTCTTTTCTTTTTCTATTTCTGTTTTACTATTTCCTTTATAACGTTTTCAAAACAACTCCAAATTGGTTGAAACCAATTTCCAAAAAATTGTAAAAACCAGGGTATTTTTAGGGGATTAATTGACAACAATCTTATCCATTTAAAATAGAGGATTTACAAATCCTTAATATTTCATTAAAGGAACAAAGGGATATTTTGAAATACGGTTTTGAAATTCAAATTTTTGCATGTTGATTATGACGTCATGCTTATGAGTGTGATGTTATGCCCAATTATAAGAATTGGGATGTTGCAAGAACTATGACAGAGATGAGAGAAGTGATGGATGATACATTAGCCTATCAGCTTCTCCACCCGAGGGGTGACGACCAAAGAAGAATATGTCAGCACGTTAGGTGGATGCCTAATACACCAAAAATGTACGGATATATAACACTTGCACACATCTTACCTATAATAGTGATCCATGTATGTATGAAAACTTGACTAATACTCAGATTTTGTGGTTTCTAAGGGATTAACATCTATATTTTGTGGTTTCTAGGGGCTGAAGCACTACAAGCTCACGTGCTAGAGGCTCTGCCCTTTCGAAAAGAATTGAGAGTCCCAAAATTTGAATGGGCCTAATGGTGTGGCTCACCGATTGATGAAATCCCTAAGAAATCCCCGATCATGGCTTGGTTTGAGCCCTACACATCATTCTTCCACTTCAACTATAGCATCTACAAGTCCCTGGACCCAAATAATCCCTGACCAGATGATGTACAATAGAGGACACATGCTCTACTACTATTCGGTATTGGGTCCAGGGGACGAAAAACTAGTATCGCTCATTAGAATAACTTGGTCACATCGGAGGGAGGGCAACATTGATTCTCGTTTATTTATCTTAACATTTTTACTTGCGATGAACCTATTTTATCACTTGGTATATCTTTTTTTACGTATGATCAGTATTACAATTTAGTAGTATTTTTTATTATATGATGCAAAATTAACCATGTAAGTGTGCTATGATCATTATCTTTTTACGGTCTTCTTTTAATCATAAATTAAAATATAGTATACTCTCATTATATATTTTATTTATGCCAAATATACTTTTAGTCATAAGAAACAGTTTTGGTACAAAAATGCACCGAAGTTCACATAAATAACAACGGATTGTCATAAAATAACACGCATCCATGAATTAACCTATGCCACTTGTTGCACTTGTTTATGTATGGAGCTATTCATAGTAAACTTAACTATCTTTTTTTGAACGGTAAAAGGGTCTAGAAGACCCCGGAAGCTGCATTAGTGAACACTTGGCAGATATAAAATGCAAAGAGGCCCTTAGCAACAGGCACACTAGGAACCCTAGAAATTAAAGATAAGGGGCCTCCTTAATACAAGTAGCACCCCAGGACTAAAAGATAAAACGCAATCAAGCCCTTGGGCGCCTCCGCCACCATTCTTCGGCGACCTCCAGACGACGGAATCGGCGAGGTCATGGAGGTTTCTTGCTCGTGACACTCCCCAAGCTGGAGAAGAAGCAAAGCTGCCAGCCATCTCGCTCTCTCTAGGGACGAACCACTTGTCGCGGGCGAGACGTCGAGCTCCGGCACACTGCTTCAGAGAAGGGCCTCCAGAGGAGGTTAAAACCCAATGTCGCCTTTCAACCAGAACGGGTAGCGGCCCGGCAGCATCACCGCCACCAAAGAACCACTACGAGGAAGAACACGCGGGTGCAGCTTCAAGATAAATCCACTGACGCCTTCGCCTCTCCTGACCACCAACTCCATCCTCCCCCTCGCCGCCATGGCCGGCCAGGAGGTTGAAGCGCACCAGGAAGAGAGGAAGACACCATCGAATGCGCTTGAAGAAGAGGGAGCCGGTTGCTCGCCGCATCTGCTCCTCCTCCTTCCCCTTGCCTACATGGCAAGCCGGAAAAAGGAGAGAACCCGAAACAGCCGAAGAAGACCACCGTTCGGCGCCGCGCACATGCACCAGAATAGAAGAACTCCCGCCGCCTCCTGAATCCCGCCGCACCACGAGCTCCAACTCCCACCCCCGCCACCATGGCCGGCCAGGGGGAGAGGGAGACCCACAACACCAACGAGAAAGAGGAGGCAGAGAATGACCACACCTTTATTGGATAGTGTGATGGCCGTCAAAGCCACAACCAGCTTCAACCAGAGAAGCCTGAGCGCGCCGCCGACGAACCCTACTGCCCAGATCTAGTCGCCATAACCTGGAGCTCCACACCTGGGCAAAACGCCCAAAACTACAGCCATACGACCACTACACCTACACCTAGGGGGCCTATCTACTCCGGCTACTCCCCTTGCCCAACTCTAGTCGGCTAATCCGGTGGAGGGGACATGGGCGAGGCCCGGTCGCTGGAGGAAGGAGGTCAGAAGCAGAGGAAGGAAGGAGAGACGGGCAAGAGCGGTCAAACGTGATGTTTGAAACTGATTGTGAGGTGTTGACGAACTTGTTCGTGTACTTGACTATCTTGGTAGGGTGTTTTTTTTTGAAGTATTGGTAGGGTGTTTTCGATCAAACGAGTCCAACAAAATACCCATATAGAGGTTTCTAGAGTACAAGGTTGTCATGGTTGGATGTTACTTGAATACAAATCCGTAGAGTGTCTAAGGTGTCAAGAAAGTGGTCTGTCCTCCAAGTAAATCATACGTCACTATCTCGATGCAATGCATGTTTCTTGGTTCTTTCCTGGTCAACTCTGCCTAAACTGCTACGTTCGTCCGACTAAATCCATTTTTATAAAACTTGATCACCTTTACAGAAGTGAGTATGAACATATATAACATCAAATTGCTATATTATGAAACTGCAATCCAAGACGGATATAGTGATGTACTAATTTAGTGTCATAGATGTTAGAATTGGTAAAAAACAAATTTACTTACACTTATTCAGGGACGAGAGAGTATTTGAAAGGTTTAGCCGGCCAACAAAATATTAATACAAACATGTTGTATGTACTGTTCTTGGCAGTAGATGTTGCTTGGGCATGTAAGCGACCCTTGTGCTAGTGATGATATGCGAACCTTTAAAAAATCACAATTTCGAAAGGGCAGTTCAAGGTTTACTATATGAAAAAGTAAGCAAAGATATCATTCATTCCTACTTTGCAACTGGTGATAAAACTTCAACATTGTTTCAGTTTCTTTTGTGGGTGGATTTCTTGCATTGCCTTCACACCTTCCTTTCCTTTTATGGTTTTCTTATTCTCGGTCACCGTATAAAGCTTAGTCAAGGAACTTGCAGGCTGGACAAACAAGAAACAGCGACCGATCATTGCCATCTTGGTTGGGATGTCCAGCCATAGACTGGCTAGTAATTATGCATAGACAAAGAATACATTAATTATAGATATAGGAGATACATCTTCGTCACCACACAGGTGACCAACGAACAATCAACCAACAGAAGAATCTAACAAGCAATCTGCTGATATGCCTGATCGGGCTCAAGCTCTGAGCTCCCGGATGAAGCTGGGGCTCATCTGGCCGACGACCTTGGGCGAGAGGGCGCCGGCGGCAAGGTGCTGCTGCTGCACTTCGTTCAGGGCTGAGTTGAGCTTGCTGTCGAGCGGACTGAACGGTATCTGGTGGAGCTGATCCACCACCGGTTTCTTCACGGGGCGCAGGCAGGCGAGGTGGCTGTTTGTCTGGTTGTTCCAGTTGGGCAGCATGTTTATCTGCACTGTCGATTCCTTCTCCCTGGACACTGGAGCACCAGAAGGATCCTGCATACACCAACAAGAAATCCCCCCATATTTTCGCTATCATTAATGATTTCTCTGGATATACAGATGAATGGACGTTTTCATTCATATCATTGACAAGTTTCAAATTACCAAGATAGAATATGGCGATTGATAAATGACAATGCCAGAAGAACTAGGCAACAGAGAACAATTCGGTGGAAGCATGAAACGGAAAGAGCTGAATGACATACCCCAAGGAGGAGGAAAGTGAATTGGTGGTGGTAGTGCTGCTGCTTGTTGCTGGTATCATTGAAGTGAGCCTCTACGAGCTTCCTCAGGTCAGAAAGGCAAGCTGTTGGCAGGAGTTTCAGACCCTTGATGAGATTGCCTGACTCCCATTTGATGTACACTTCCAGCAGGCCATCTCGGTCCTTCTGCTTTGCTTCAGGCGTGGTGGTGCAGGATTTCAGCTCCTCAGGCACTGTCAAACCAGCCTCGTCCACGACTTGGCAAACGATCGGTGAGAGCTGCGACGATACTGGGCTATCAGCCACTTTGACGTCACACATGGGGGTCCCGATGGCTGCCCATGCTGATGGCTCCTTGTTCTCATCACCAAACATTTCCTTTGCCGGCAAATTGCTCTCATCTCCCAACAGTTGCTGTCCCAGCTGCTTGTTGTTGTTTTCAAACACTTCCTGCTTCGCCGGTGACTCCACGTTTTGTTTATTGACAAGCTCACGGTAGTTCCCACAGAGCCTAAAGATGTTCTGAATACGGTTAGTCCTGTCTGGTTCTGCAAGCGGCTGGTCCACCTTGTAGCTCTCTTCAACGACTTCTTTGCACACTTCCTCTTCAGCACCATTGTCCTTCTCTTCCACTTCTTCATCTCCCTCCTCAAAGACAGTGCTCAGGACGGCCTTTTCTGGGAATCCAGACAGTCTGACATCTTCTTGCTGCACAGCACTGGTGCAAGAGCCTGCTGTAGATGTCTGGTTCCATATCTGGCCCTGCTGGCGAGTATCTTCCTTTATCACCTTCACATCTAACACTGTCGGCTGATCTCCCGCGTCCAAATCCATGGACATCGACATCGCCATTGACATGGATGGATCTCCTCCTGCAGCCATCTCTGATAGTCGTGCCAACAATCTACCTCCAATGAGATCCTGCTGTACAGGCTGACGAGTGTCCACTTTTTCACGCTCAACATCCTGCAGCCTTTGCTTCAAAGCAAGGAGCTCTTGTTGCTGCCGAAGCATTTTCTCTTCCATCATCTGGAGCTCACTCTTCAGGATCTTGGTTTTCTCAATGACCTTCAGATTTATCTCTTCCTCCTTTGCAGCTGCACCCTGCCCTTCTACCAGCCGAAGCTTCGCCCTTAGTTGCGCTAGCTCCTCTTCCTTGTGTCGAAGCACAGTCTGGGCCTCCACGCGCTCTTTCTCTTTTTGCTTATTCTCCTTCTGGAGCTTGTATATAAACTGATTCATTGCCTCAATCCTTGAATTGAGCATTGAAGATGACTCTTCAGTGTTCAGTTTGTCCCTTGGTGTTGATGCATGAGCAGCACGGATAATGCATTTTGCTTTAGCACCGTATTCCAAGGTAGAAACTGTCTTGTGCAGTTCCTTTGGGTCAGGACTCGCACACAGAATCATCAGAATCTTCGATTTGTCATCCTCAAATGAATCCTGAAATTCGCAAAGAAACACAAGTTTTAAAATTATCCAGGAACACTAGAGACTGTATCAGAAAAGGTGGTTCTTCAGTGTATTGTACCTGCAGCAGCATGGTGAGCTTGCTATCTCGGAATGGAACATGAGAATCGCCATTCGCTATAGACTCAACCACTCGTTTCAAAGCTGTGTTTCCTTGGTTGATCTTTGCCGTCTGGGGATCAGTAACCAATGTTATAGACCAGATGTGCAAAACCAAGTGATTAATTAACATGCCCTTTTGTACATCGCATTCCAGAAAAAAGAGAGTAGTGGTGATAGTAAAAGTTATAGTTAATTATGGGGTTATCATACTGCAGTTCATATGGAAATATCATATTATCAACATCAAAACACAACTGTATCACCGAAACACAACTGTACCATTAACTGACTGTTAGAAATATATTGTGAAGTGATTCAATATGCATTATTTTCCAAAGGAAATATGGCAATATCATATGACCAGCATGGAAACAGATTTTTATCATCTTATTTCATCATTAACTGACTGTTAGAAATATGTTGTGAAGAATATGCGTTATTTTCCAAAGGAAATATGGCAGTATCATATTACCAGCATGGAAACAGATTTTTATCATCTTATTTCAGAGGGAAAACACAACTGTATCATGAGAAAACTCTAATATAGTTGCTGCACTGCAAGATGCAGATCATTGACTCACTGTGACTGTTAGAAATTTGTTGTGAAGTGATTCAGTATGCCCCATTTTCCAAAGGGATGCAGATCATTGACTCACTGTGACTGTTAGAAATTTGTTGTGAAGTGATTCAGTATGCCCCATTTTCCAAAGGGATACAAGGGTGCACACACCTGCATTTTGGCTTCAAATCCTGTTTGCCCTGCGGCTTCTATATTCTCAGAGCCAGCCATATCCACAAGCATCAGTCTTCCTCCCACCGACGGGACATCCAAGATTATCTAGAGAAGTGACAGAAAGCAAAGTTAATAAACAGTTGGATCTTGCAAGAACATCAAGCTTACAGGTGCCAACTTGTCACTAAAACTAACCATGCAGTGACTTCGCGAACTTCTCTCATTACAAAGCGTGCTCTTTACAGTGCGCCGCTTCTCTACTTTAGCAACTTCTCTTGATATCTTCCCAGCTTCATTTCCAGAAATATAAGTTGCATTCTTGGCTTTCTTCCCCATTACTTCTAGCCTCACCTGTACACAATGTATTGAGAAATTTAAAAAAATGAAATAAATTCACACCAACATTTCCGTTTGCTACATAGCGAAGTAGTTTCAAGTCAACATCTTTGTTAGCTAAGTCCTGCTTCTGAAATTCAGTATGCTGCTATAGCACTATCCAGCTAATGACCAGGTAAGGACTTGTTTTAGGTTGGTCACAGTTCAAGCAGTAGTTGTTTCAGCTTGTGATAGCACACACAAACGACATGTAATAGAAATGAGGAATATCAGTTACAGTAGGTTCATATTAGTAATCTAAGCTAATATCACAGGCTATAAGAATAAGCAAAAATTAAATACAGTGAGGCTTAACTCACACTTAGAATCACAAGTTTTAAGTTTGGAACATCAGATTAGTCACCTAATATACTACTCTCTCCGTCTCAAAATAGATGTCGCAAATTTGTCCAAATATAGATGTATCTAGACACTATTTAGTATATATAGAAACATCCAAATTTTTACAAATTTCCGACATCTATTTTGAGGCTGAGGGAGTAGCACACATACAGAACAAACAGACAATTTACTAGAACGCACTGTTACAATTCAGGAGAAACCACATCTATAATTCATGGTCACAGGAGATCTTCTCTCAAGCATCACAAATTCCAAACTTGGATGTTCAGATTATTAGACATCTACTAATATACAAACAGACATACACAACTGCCAAACTATTTACTACCAGAAAGCACAGTCACAAAATCCTAGTAATAAAGCACCCGAGATTCTTAGGATAAATGCCAGCAGTTAATGTCATCACTTCAGAAACACTGACTTCTGCAACTAAATCAACAGTAGCATCAATCAATCAATAAACAGCGGGTGAAAATTAAGCAGTATAGCAGCGTAATCACCTTGGGCGTGTTCCCTCTGGCAGTATTGGCCCCGCTCCCCACGAGCAAATCGTACACCTCCTCGTTGTATATCTCGAGCACGGCGACCTGCACAAACAGCCCGACCCCGAACCCGGCGTCCTCGTCGCCGCCGCCTTCGGCCTCGCCACAACCGCCTCCCCCGTCCAGTATGTCCCTGAGCGCGCGGTAGACGATCCCTGGCTGCTTGGCGCAGCCGAACATGGTGTGGCTCTTGCCGGAGCCGGTGGGCCCGTAGACCATGACGGTGCACTTGGCGCCGACCCGCACGCCCTCGATCCTGGAGCGTACGAAGCGGCGGTAGAAGCCCTCCAGGTCCTCCTCCTCGGAGACGGAGACGCCGTCGAGGCTGAAGTCGCGGCAGCCGCCCGCGTCCCCGCGCACGCGCACGGTCGTCCCGGCGCCGCCGGGGACCTCCAGCGCCGACGCGCCGGCCGCGCACGCCGTCAGGTTCCTCACGCGGCCGATGACCTCGACGGGGTGCTCCGTGGCGGCGCCGTGGTGGTTGTTGCTGCGCGGCGTGGCGGACGGGAAGTGGAGGCGGTGCTTGGAGGTGGGCGTCCGGAACGGGGTCGCCATCCCCGCCTGCGGCGTCATCGGCGGCGCGCCCAGACGCGGAGAGGGCGTGGGGAGCGGCGCCCCTGGACGGGGAGAGGGCGTGGGCAGCGGCGGCGCCATCGTTCGGTGGCCGGGATCGGGCTGATTTAGGGTTCCGGGAGGCGGAGGGGTCGGGCTGAATCGCCGGATCTGGAGACGGGACGGGGGCTTGTGGAAATCCGCGTGATTGGTGGATGCAGTGCGGGAACGGGAAGGGGTGGGGATTGGGGCCTGGGGGAGGAGGGGGGTTTGAAATGGAAGAGTAGCCGTTGGGGCTGCAACGGCAGTGTGCTTTGTTTTGAAGCTGGAGGGGAGGGAGGGGGAGCTCGCCCGTGCAGTGGTGAATTCCGTGGTGGAGGCGCCGGAGATCACGAGATTTACGGTGGGTGGAGATACGAGGAGAAACCAGGAAACAAATCAGAATTTTCGGAATTTGTAAATAAACACAGCGTATTACTACTCGTCTACTAGTACTATCATAATCAATGACCGAATGTTTGCTCTTGGTAAATCTTGTACAGTACGTGATTAGTACTGATCTGTAGCATTATCGGCAAGATTCCAAGTTAGAGTTTTGATGATAGTATTTGGAACTTAGTAGCATTGTGAATGAGCCAAGAACTTAGTAATATGATTTTTTGTAACTTCTGTAATTATTATCATCTAGTAGCATCATATGTATGTATGAATGTTTTGGTTAAGCGTGAGGGTATAGATATATGCAAATTTGGATAAATATCTTTTTGCGAGATAGAGGGAGTAGTATTCATTTTAGGTGTTGTGCTTGTATGAAACTTGGGTTCATATTATTAAATATAAATTACACATAGTCCCTCTTAACGTCCTCCCAAGAACGACCAAGGGGTGGACATTATTATACCTCTCCTGCCTTCCTCCTCCTTGCTGCCACTCGAGGTGCGTACGGGTGAAGGTGGCGACATCGACTTGGAGTACTTGACATCCGTGGGTGCTAATCGGCTTACTTACCATTCACGTCGCAAGGCTTTATGAGCGCCAGTCGTGGTGTGTGAGTTGCTAATGTGCCCCGTGCGAAATTGAAGATGAGCATACTGCCCCTTCGGCTAACTCCTCCCATTTCGTATCTTGTCATATGTGGCCCATAGGTGTCATATTTGAAGAAGGGTGGCGTGTCAGTGGTGCCAGATTGGGACCAGGAGAAATTCCTAGGTGGCTGGTACGACACATCTGAGTACGGATAAGATGCAAATGGGGCTAAGAGCCCTGAAGAATAACCAATGGCGTCCATAACCC
The DNA here is from genome assembly GCA_910589775.1 of Avena eriantha. Classification (NCBI taxonomy): domain Eukaryota; kingdom Viridiplantae; phylum Streptophyta; class Magnoliopsida; order Poales; family Poaceae; genus Avena; species Avena eriantha. Next base: position 425,243,923 of record OU342745.1, read on the forward strand.
TGCCTAGGCCAAGCCAGAAGGGTAACCCTGCTAACGACATCGATCTCAAACCTGCTAAAACAAAAGGTTGCCGACAAAGGGCAAAGGAAAAAGAGAGCGGTCAGTACCGAGGCTAGAACATGGCGAGTCTAGAATTCGGCGTCTCTCACCTACATAGGTATGGTGGACTGAAGCGACAGCGAAGCATGCACTACACAACCTATAGAGACTCGATACAACTGTCGGCTATTAGAGAGGGATAAGAAAGACCTATTCGGAATCAACCTAATAGTAACACCAAAACATACCCATCCTGGTATTTCCCCCTCGAGACCAAATAAGGAAGTCAAACCGAGGAACTCACACAGTTGGCAGCTTTATTCTTTCCATTATAGTTGTAGCACTTACTAGTTAGTCATAGATAACATGAGTCATCATGATATCATAAGCAGTGGGCAGTTTTAGTTAACCATTCCGTTGTAGTTGCAATACTTACTACTCAGATACAATTAGCATAAGACATCCCAAATCCAGCAGTTGTTGGCACTCTTATTTACTCATTTCGTTATAGTGAAACTGATTACTAGATATGTTAAAGTCAAATTTATAGAACTACTTTAGTTATGGTTGTCTATGATCGAGATACTGTGCTCCAAGTCGTCCATAACCGCGGACACGGCTTTCAAAAAGATTTACCTTGCAGGGGTGCCCAAATAGCAACACACGCACGATCAACCTCGAAAAAACCAAATAAAATCCAATGAGGCATCACGACAAAACAATCACAAGATTCATAAAATATTTTAGGGGGCCACCCCACTAAGCTACCCGCAACGAAGTTGGCCGGCTCCGAGATGGACCCAGGGTTTGTGTCAATAGTTGTAAACGACTGGGAACCCGAAAGTGTGACTGGGCTTATCGATACCGCGAAAACATTCCACATTCCAAAACAGTCCAGACGCTCCACGTGCAATAGTAAATAAAGCAGTAAAGCATGGAATAAGTACATGATAGTAATAACGCCCCAAACTAGTTTGTGGCCCTAAGAAATAAGAAATGAATCAATCTCTGGCTAAGGGGATTCTGTTGGAGATATGCCCAAGAGGCAATAATAAAAGTGATTATTATTATATCTTTGTGTTTATGATGAATGTTTACATCCCATGCTATAATTGTATTATTAGGAAACACTAATACATGTGTGTTTTGTAAACATATAAAAGTCCCTAGTAAGCCTTTCGTTGAACTAGCTTGTTGATTAATTGATGATCATGGTTTCCTGATCATGGACATTGGATGTGATTAATAACAAGGTTATATCATTAGGAGAATGATGTGATGGACACACACCCATAGTAAGCGTAGCATAAGATCAAGTCATTAAGTTCGTATTGCTGTAAGCTTTCAAATACATAGTAACCTATTCCTTCGACCATGAGGTTATGTTAATCACCATCACTGGATGGATACTTTGATGACATCAAACGTCGCTTCGTAACTGGGTGGTTATAAAAGTGTCATTGGGTATTCTAAAAGTATGTGTTGAAGCGCATGAACCAAGATTGGGATTTGTCCATCCATATGACGGATAGATATGCTCTGGGCCCTCTCGGTGGAATGTCATCTAGTTAGCTTGCAAGCATGTGACTAGGTCACAAGGGATGACATATCACGGAACGAGTAAAGAGTACTTGTCAGTAACGAGGTAGAACTAGGTATGGAGATACCGATGATCAAACCTCGGATAAGTATAGTATCGTGAGACAAAGGGAATTAGTTTCGTATGTAAGTGGTTCAATCGATCGCGAAGTCATCGTTGAGTATGTGGGAGCCATTATGGATCTCCAGGTCCCGCTGATGGTTATTGATAGGAGATATGTCTCTATCATGTCTACATATTCACGAACCGTAGGGTGACACACTTAAGGTTCGAAGTTGTTTTAAGTAGATATGGAATATGCGTTGGAGACCAAATGTTGTTCGGAGTCTCGGATTGGATTCGGGACATCACGAGGAGATCCAGAATGGTCCGGAGAATAAGATTCATATATAGGAGATCATTTTATGAAATAGGAAATGTTCCGGGGTGTTTGTATGAGGATTCTAGAAGGTTTCGGAATGTTCCGGAAGGTTCTAGAAGATATCTTGGAGTTTGCTTGAAAATCAAGATAGGGATCAAGGAGTCTTGTTGGGTCAAGATAAGGAGTCGTGGGGGAGGAGGATTCCTCCCCACCTCCCCAACCCGCCGGCCCCATAGGAGGGGAGTCCTACAAGGACTCCCCTTCCCTGGCGTGCCCTCCCTCCTTTAAATAGAGGGGCAGGGGCGCCCCCTCCTCTAACGCTCTCATAACGTCCAATCTCTGCCGCCTCTCTCCTCCACCATATTCTGCACAGGCATAGGCGAAGCCCTGCAGAATTCTCTACTCCACCACCACCACCACGCCGTCGTGCTGCTGGGATTCCGTGGAGAAGATCTACTACCTCCGCTGCTCGCTGGAACGGGGAGAGGAAGGTCTGCTTCGACTCCGCACGTGTGACCGACTGCGGAAGCGCTGCCGAATTGCGGCGCCGGAAGGATCGTCTACTTGACCAAGGGCGGAAGCGCTGCTGGAACGCGACGCCGGAAGGATCGTCCACACGATCTTGAGATCGGCAAGTGATCGACTACATCAACCACGAGATCTAATCTCGTTAACGCTTTCGGATCTACGAGGGTTAGTTCCCATCTATCTCGTTGCTCATGTCTAATAGATTAGATCTTGGCTTTTATCTAGATTAGATCTAGGTTTTGTTCGTTCTTGCGGTAGAAATTTTTTGTTTTCCATGCTACGAACCCATCAGTGGTATCAGAGCCGTATCTATGCGTAGATCTGTTGCACGAGTAGAACACAATGTTTTTGTGGGCGTTGATGCTTTTGTTGTCGGTGTCTTAGCGTGTACTTTGCATCTTGCGGCATGGTGGGATGAAGCGGCTCGGGCTAACATTACATGTCATCGCACATGAGACTTGCTCCACGCTTGACGTGCAACTTGCCTTGCACAAGTGGCTTTGCGGGTGTCTGTCTCTCCCACCATAGTTAAGATTCAATTTACAATGAGCATCTTGACAACACTTGTATCAACGTTGTGGTTCATGTTCGTAGGTAAGATCGGTCTTATGCGAAAGCCCCAAACCACGTAAAACTTGCAAAGAAAATTAGAGGCGTCTAACTTGTTTTTGCAGGGGTTTTGTGATGTGATATGGCCAACATGTGATTGTGATTGTATTTGATGTATGCAATGATCCTTGTTGTAATATGGCAACCGGCAGGAGCCTAATGGTTGTCTTTAATTCTGTTAAGACCTGCGTGTCTATTCATCTTGTAATAGCTTTATTCCAAGTAGTTGTAATAGTTGCTGGTGATGATGGACAACCATGAAGCGGCGCCACTGACCTTGACGCAATGCTGGTGATGATGGAGATCATGTTCGTGCTTTGGAGATGGAGATCAAAGGCGCAAGAAGAAAAGGCCATATCATATCACACTAATTATGAATTGCCTGTGATGTTAATCCTTTATGCATCTTGTATTGCTTAGATCGCGACGGTAGCATTATAAGATGATCCCTCTCACTAAATATCAAGTAATAAAGTGTTCACCCTTAGTTGGCACCGTTGCTAAGACTCGTCGTTTCGAAGCATCTCGTGATGATCGGATGTGATAGATTCTACGTGTGCATACAACGGGTGCAAGCCAGATTTGCACATGCGGAAACTAAGGTTGTCTTGACGAGCCTAGCATGTACAGACATGGTCTCGGAACACGGAATACCGAAAGGTAGAGCATGAGTCATATAATTGATATGATGAACATGAAGATTGTTCGCCAATGAAACTATATCTTCTCTCGTGAAGATCGGACTTGGTGTAGTGGACTTGGTTCGTGTAATCACTGAGACAATGTGAGGGATGTTGTTTTGAGTGGGAGTTCACCTAGTTAGTTTAATAATGAAATTTGAACTCAATTTGTCATAAACTTAGTCTAAACTACTTGCAAATTGTTGTAGATTATGGCGAACCCCTCCATCAATTTCAATGCGTTCCTAGAGAAAGAAAAGCTTAAAAATAATGGAAGCAATTTCACGGACTGGTTCCGTGGACTGAAGATCGTCCTCAGGGCTGGTCAGTTGACCTATGTGCTCGATGCACCGCTAGGTGACCCACCTGTAGATAATGCCACCGATGACGAAAAGAATGTTTTCGCCACTCGGAAGAATCATTACTCCACAGTTCAGTGTGCCATCCTGTACGGTTTAGAAGCGGAGCTCCAACAGCGTTTTGAGCACCACGACCCGTTCGAGATCATTAAGGAGCTCAGGCTAATTTTTGAGACTCGCGCGGCCATGGAGAGCTATGAGGCCTCCGAGAAATTCTTTAACTGTAAGATGGAAGAAGGAAGCTCCGTTAGCGAGCACGTGCTCACCATGTCTGGGTACGCTAAGAAGCTCCAAGAGTTGGGAATATCGATTCCTAATGAATTGGGGATTCACCGTCTCCTTCAATCACTGCCACCAAGTTACAAGAACTTTGTGATGAACTACAACATGCACTGCATGAACAAGACGTTGCCTGAACTGTCGTCCATGCTGAAAACTGCTGAAGTGGAGATCAAGAAGGAGCAACAAGTGTTGATGGTCAATAAGACCACCAATTTCAAGAAACGGGGCAAGCCTAAGAACAAGGGCAACTTCAAGAAGGACGGCAAGAAAGCTGCCGCACCTGCTAAGAAGCCCAAGGCTGGTCCTAAACCTGAAACTGAGTGCTTCTACTGCAAGGGAGCTGGTCACTGGAAGCGTAACTGCCCCAAGTACCTGGCGGATCTGAAGAACGGCAACATCAAGAAGAAAGGTATATTTGATATATATGTTATAGATGTGTATCTTACTAGTAATCGTAGTAGTTCCTGGGTATTTGATACTGGTTCGGTTGCTCATATATGTAACTCGAAACAGGAGCTGCGGAATAAACGAAGACTGGCAAGAGATGAGGTGACGATGCGCGTTGGAAATGGCTCCAAGGTTGATGTGATCGCCGTCGGCACGCTCCCTCTACATCTACCTTCGGGATTAGTTTTAAATTTAAATAATTGTTATTTGGTGCCTGCGTTAAGCATGAACATTATATCTGGATCCTGTTTATTGCGAGACGGTTACTTTTTTAAGTCTGAGAATAAAGGTTGTTCGATTTATATGAGTAATATCTTTTATGGTAATGCACCTGAGATGAATGGTTTATTCTTACTGAATCTCGATAGTAGTGATACACATGTTCACAACATAGATGCCAAACGAATTAAATTGAATGATAATTCTACATACATGTGGCACTGTCGTCTTGGTCACATTGGAGTAAAGCGTATGAAGAAACTCCATTCAGATGGACTTCTTGAATCACTTGATTTTGAATCACTTGAAAGATGCGAAGCATGTCTAATGGGAAAAATGACTAAGACTCCATTCTCTGGTACAATGGAGCGAGCTACAGACTTATTGGAAATAATACATACCGATGTGTGCGGTCCAATGAGTGTAGCATCGCGTAGTGGATATCGTTATGTTCTCACTTTCACGGATGACTTGAGTAGATATGGGTATGTCTACTTCATGAAACATAAGTCCGAAACTTTCGAGAAGTTTAAGGAATTTCAAAGTGAAGTGGAGAATCATCGTAACAAGAAGATTAAGTTTCTACGTTCTGATCGCGGGGGTGAATATCTAAGTTACGAGTTTGGCATGCATTTAAAGAAATGTGGAATACTTTCACAGTTGACACCGCCGGGAACACCACAGCGTAATGGTGTGTCCGAACGTCGTAATCGAACTCTCTTAGATATGGTTCGGTCTATGATGTCTCTTACAGATTTACCGTTATCATTTTGGGGCTATGCATTAGAGACAGCCGCATTCACTTTAAATAGGGGCACCATCTAAATCCGTTGAAACGACACCGTACGAATTGTGGTTTGGTAAGAAACCTAAGTTGTCGTTCCTTAAAGTTTGGGGTTGCGAAGCTTACGTAAAGAAGTTACAACCTGATAAGCTAGAACCCAAAGCGGAGAAATGCGTCTTCATAGGATACCCTAAAGAAACGATTGGGTATACCTTCTATCATAGATCCGAAGGCAAAGTTTTTGTTGCAAAGAATGGATCCTTTCTTGAGAAGGAGTTTCTCTCAAAAGAAGTGACTGGAAGGAAAGTAGAACTCGATGAGGTTATTGAACCTTCTCTCAGATTTGAGAGTAGCGCAGCACCGGAAGATGTTTTGGTGCCGCCTGCATCAATTGAAGAGGAAGCTAATGATAATGATCATGAAACTTCGAACGAAATTACTACTGAACCTCGCAGGTCAATGAGGGTTCGTACCACTCCTGATTGGTATGACTCTGCCTTAAACGTCATGTTGGTCGACAACGCTGATGACCCTGCGACGTATGAAGAAGCTATGGTGAGCCCAAATTCCGACAAATGGCTAGAAGCCATGAAATCCGAAATGGGATCCATGTACGAAAACCAAGTGTGGACTTTGGTGGACTTACCGGATGGCCGTAAGGCTATCGAGAACAAATGGATTTTCAAGAGAAAAACAGATGCTGATGGTAATGTTACCGTCTATAAAGCTCGACTTGTCGCGAAAGGGTTCCGACAAATTCAAGGAGTTGACTATGATGAGACATTCTCACCAGTAGCGAAGCTGAAATCTGTGAGGATTTTGTTAGCAATTGCTGCACATTTCGATTATGAGATTTGGCAGATGGATGTCAAAACGGCGTTCCTTAATGGTGACATTGAGGAAGAGTTGTATATGGTACAACCCAAGGGTTTTGTCGATCCTAAAGATGCTAACAAGGTATGCAAACTTCAGCGCTCCATTTATGGACTGAAGCAAGCATCTCGTAGTTGGAATCAACGTTTTGATAAAGTAATCAAAAACTTTGGATTTATACAAACTTATGGAGAATCTTGTATTTACAAGAAAGTGAGTGGGAGCTCTGTAGCATTCCTAGTACTGTATGTAGATGACATATTGTTGATTGGGAATGATATAGAACTTCTTAATAGCGTCAAAACCTATTTGAATAATAGTTTTTCAATGAAGGATCTTGGCGAAGCGGCATATATTCTAGGCATCAAGATTTATAGAGATAGATCAAGACGCCTAATAGGGATTTCACAAAGTACATACTTGGACAAAGTTCTAAAGAAGTTTAGAATGGAAGATAGCAAGAAAGGGTTCGTGCCCATGTTGTCAGGTAAGACCTTGAGTAAAACTCAAAGTCCAGCTACGGCAGAAGATAGAGAGAAAATGAATAACATTCCCTATGCCTCAGCCATAGGTTCTATCATGTATGCCATGCTGTGTACAAGACCGGATATAGCACATGCTGTTAGTTTAACTAGCAGATATCAAAGTGATCCTGGAATGGAGCACTAGACAGCGGTCAAAAATATCCTAAAGTACCTAAATAGGACTAAGGATATGGTTCTTTCTTATGGAGGTGATGAACAGCTTGTTGTAAACGGTTACACTGATGCTAGTTGGAACACCGATCCGGATGACTAGAAGTCACAATCGGGATACGTATTTATTTTGAATGGTGCTGCAGTGAGCTGGAGGAGTGCGAAGCAAAGCGTTGTGGCGAAATCTTCAACTGAATCGGAATACATAGCTGCTTCGGAGGCTGCACAAGAAGCCGTTTGGATGAAGGAATTCATTACTGAACTCGGCGTGGTTCCCAGTGCGTTGGACCCGATGGCCATCTACTGTGACAACACAGGTGCCATAGCTAATGCGCAGGAGCCAAGGTCACATAGCAAGCTGAAGCACATCAAGCTACGTTTCCACGCTATTCGCGAGTATGTCTGAGATAGTGACATAAAGATTTGCAAAGTACACACTGATCTGAATGTGGCAGATCCGTTGACTAAACCTCTCCCTAGGGCAAAGCATGACCAACACCAAAACGCCATGGGTGTTCGGTATATTACCATGTAATCTAGATTATTGACTCTAGTGCAAGTGGGAGACTGTTGGAGATATGCCCAAGAGGCAATTTTAAAAGTGATTATTATTATATCTTTGTGTTTATGATGAATGTTTACATCCCATGCTATAATTGTATTATTAGGAAACACTAATACATGTGTGTTTTGTAAACATATAAAAGTCCCTAGTAAGCCTCTCGTTGAACTAGCTTGTTGATTAATTGATGATCATGGTTTCCTGATCATGGACATTGGATGTGATTAATAACAAGGTTATATCATTAGGAGAATGATGTGATGGACACACACCCATAGTAAGCGTAGCATAAGATCAAGTCATTAAGTTCGTATTGCTGTAAGCTTTCAAATACATAGTAACCTATTCCTTCGACCATGAGGTTATGTTAATCACCATCACCGGATGGATACTTTGATGACATCAAACGCCGCTTCGTAACTGGGTGGTTATAAAAGTGTCATTGGGTATTCTGAAAGTATGTGTTGAAGCGCATGAACCAAGATTGGGATTTGTCCATCCATATGACGGATAGATATGCTCTGGGCCCTCTCGGTGGAATGTCATCTAGTTAGCTTGCAAGCATGTGACTAGGTCACAAGGGATGACATATCACGGAACGAGTAAAGAGTACTTGTCAGTAACGAGGTAGAACTAGGTATGGAGATACCGATGATCAAACCTCGGATAAGTATAGTATCGTGAGACAAAGGGAATTAGTTTCGTATGTAAGTGGTTCAATCGATCGCGAAGTCATCGTTGAGTATGTGGGAGCCATTATGGATCTCCAGGTCCCGCTGATGGTTATTGATAGGAGATATGTCTCTATCATGTCTACATATTCACGAACCGTAGGGTGACACACTTAAGGTTCGAAGTTGTTTTAAGTAGATGTGGAATATGCGTTGGAGACCGAATGTTGTTCGGAGTCTCGGATTGGATTCGGGACATCACGAGGAGATCCGGAATGGTCCGGAGAATAAGATTCATATATAGGAGATCATTTTATGAAATAAGAAATGTTCCGGGGTGTTTGTATGAGGATTCTAGAAGGTTTCGGAATGTTCCGGAAGGTTCTAGAAGATATCTTGGAGTTTGCTTGAAAATCAAGATAGGGATCAAGGAGTCCTGTTGGGTCAAGATAAGGAGTCGTGGGGGAGGAGGATTCCTCCCCACCTCCCCAACCCGCCGGCCCCATAGGAGGGGAGTCCTACAAGGACTCCCCTTCCCTGGCGCGCCCTCCCTCCTTTAAATAGAGGGGCAGGGGCGCCCCCTCCTCTAACGCTCTCATAACGTCCAATCTCTGCCGCCTCTCTCCTCCACCATATTCTGCACAGGCATAGGCGAAGCCCTGCAGAATTCTCTACTCCACCACCACCACCACGCCGTCGTGCTGCTGGGATTCCGTGGAGAAGATCTACTACCTCCGCTGCTCGCTGGAACGGGGCGAGGAAGGTCTGCTTCGACTCCGCACGTGTGACCGACTGCGGAAGCGCTGCCGAATTGCGGCGCCGGAAGGATCGTCTACTTGACCAAGGGCGGAAGCGCTGCTGGAACGCGACGCCGGAAGGATCGTCCACACGATCTTGAGATCGGCAAGTGATCGACTACATCAACCACGAGATCTAATCTCGTTAACGCTTTCGGATCTACGAGGGTTAGTTCCCATCTATCTCGTTGCTCATGTCTAATAGATTAGATCTTGGCTTTTATCTAGATTAGATCTAGGTTTTGTTCGTTCTTGCGGTAGAAATTTTTTGTTTTCCATGCTACGAACCCATCAGATTCATGGTCCCACATGCGGATAGTGTGATAGTCATGGAACAGGTATCAAGTACTCGGGGCCTACGGGACACAAGTGAGCGGTTAAAAACCAAATATTAGCTATTGCCCACTGGTGCCTCTGCATTAGTTATATCTATTCCCAGCATTGTAATTATCAACTTGTAATTAAATCCATGATCATCTACAACATTAAACATGTGGCAACCTCCAACAACTATGGTACTCGACAACTCGAACCAACACCTGAGCAAGCAACTATGACCTACAAGGCCAACTGTCTACCAAACAACAGGCAATAGGAGGTGTCCAAGGCTATATAGAGGCTTCAAGGAATATAAATGGTACAGAAAGTAAAGCATCACAACACGGATAGCAATAGATCAACAGAAAGGAAATAAAGACTATAAATGCAAAATAGGTAGAAAGGGGGAGATTGCTCGCCTAGGAAACACTGCCGAAGAGACATTATCTGAAGAACTTGTCATTACTCGCATCAACTCAACGATCTAATCCGTGAAGAAGCAAAACACTAAAAGAAACACCAGATGCACTATTTAATACTTCGATAGAAGATTGGGCATGATGCATGTATGATGTATGACATGGCAAAGGTGCGATGCAACTAGGCAATATTAAGAGGAATCAGGCTCGACAATTAATTAGAAGTTTTATGTTGTTTAGTTATCCCACAATTTAAATGTTGGCTTAGTAGTGCAAAACATGGTGCCGGTTCGCTACACAAATTTAAATGGAGCCAATCTAAGACTAGAATAGCTCGCATATAGTCTCCATATTTAATTATTAGTCCACAAAATACCCCTAAATGACAAAGCATGTGTGCAATCATGAACGATTTATTATGCAACAAGTTTATATAATTTTTTATAAAATAGGGCTCAGAAAAGGGGATCACACATCGAGGGGTTCGGCGATCTTGGGTTCCGAGGGTGTTCGGCTTTGGTCTCGGCGGGATCGGTCTTTGCATCCGGGAATGGGGTCTTAGCATCCGTGAAGAAGATCATGTCGTTCCGTGGGGTTTGGGTTTGGATCCAGGGTGTTCTGATTCCGGGTTCGGTGGTCTTCTGGGTTCGGTCTTGCTTGTTGGTGCGAGAATTCTCCAGGTATTAGTCTCGGGGCCCTCAGAACTTGACGGCTAGACGGGGATCTTGCATCCATGTGGTCGTCGACAGACGATGAACATGTATCCGTCTTCCGATCAGCATGCACACATCAACGAACAAACATCTGAACGAACTAACAAAAAGGGGCTTCTTGGCCTTGTCGATGAGTTGTACGACACTGGTACAATCCTTGACATGGCGAGGATGGCCACAAGTTTGCAGACGAGCGGCTCCTGGCGGTGGCACTAGGGCTCACAGGGTGGAGGTAGGGCATGGCGGATCCAGACGCACAGAGGCGCTGCTAGATGAGGGAGAGGCCGGAGCAACAGGGTCGACGGGACAAGCTCGCGAGGGATCGGGGACACGTGGCCGGGCGCTGGCGTGGCGGGCTTGGTGCAGAGACGGGGTCGCGGCGTTGGTTTTGAGCGGCTGCAGGCAGGAGATCGGGGACAAGCGACCCGGAGCGGAGGTCGGCGGAGGGCGAGATCCAGGAGAGGCACGGCACACCGGTGGAGGCAACAATGTGCCACAAGGATGGCGAAGGGGCGAAGAGGAGGAGGCAGCACCCCTGGCGGTGCTCACGCAGAGGGAGGCTGGTGGGGATGGAGAGGGGCGTCGACGAGGTCGAGTTTGAGGGACGGCGAAATAGGAGCATGGGGCGGCCATGGCGGTGACACTCTTTGGCTAGGCGGATGAGAGGGAGGCGAGGAAGGGCGAGCAGAGGAGGAGGTGGGCGAGACGCATGCCGACGGGGAGACGTGTGGCGGCGCCTGGGGTCTGGCGAGGAAAGCAGAGGGCTGCAGGGCTTGGTAAGTGGCAATGGCAGGATGAGGACGGTGCTCGTGCCGAAGGAGGGAGAGAGGGAGCGAAGGAGCTCGAGTAGCAGCGGAGGGGTGTGCAACAAAGGAGAGAGGCGACACAGGGTTGGTGGGGATCGAGGGCTTGTGTGTGGTGGTTGTTGTGAGGTGTGCGTGTGTCGTGTCCAGGGTGGGTCGTGTTGGTGCGATGCACCGAGCGTGTGTGCGTTGTGTGTGTCTATGTGGCGTGGTGTGTGTGTTGCTGCGTCGCGTGTGCGCGTGTGTTGCATGTTGGCTAGCTGCGAGTGCGGGTGAATGCGGCTGCAGCTGCAGGAGGTGTGGATTAGGGTTTTCTATAGAGGGGTGGTAGGCGGCTGTGGCTGGGCTTTTGGGCCTGGCCAGCGGCTGCCTCCCCCAATTTTATAAAACAGTTTATTTTACTTATTTATTTGTTTTAATTAAAAAGGAATTTTGTAAATAGTTTTAGGAAATTAAAATATCCGAAAGGACCGGGGTTTACATTTGAAATAAAGAGGGAGGGAAATAGAAAACAAGGATAGGCTTTTAGAAAATAGTTTTAGGCAAACATGCATGATGTCTTGATGATGCTAAATTCATTGTGGCATGATGACATGAGCATGCAGTCATGATGATGCACAAAATAAAAACAACACGTAATTTTCTAGTAGTGGTTTTTTCGGGGTGCTACAATAGTCAACTTCAATGTGTTTCGTTCGAACATGGAATACCGGATTAGATGAAAGGTATGATCACACCAAAGGACTGTAGGATGATCTTGAGAGACTCCCAACTCTCTCAATAAGGACTACACCCATATGAGTTCAGTTGTGGCATTAGCAACCGCCTTGTATTTAGCTTCAATACTGCTGCGAGATACTATAGCTTGTTTGCAAGCATTACAGGCAATCAAGTTAGGTTCAAAGAATACTACATATCCCCCCGTGGATTACCTCATCAGGACTGCCAGCCCAATCTGCATCCGAGAAGGCTGAGAGATCACAAGAAGGTGTAGACTGGAGAAGCAAACCATACGAGGCGGTGATACAGATATGTAGCACAGAATATGCTTCACAGCTGACCAATGAGATGTCCTGGGCGCATGAATATACTAACACGAACGGTTAACTGCATAAGAGACATCTAGTCTGGTGATAGTGAGGTATTGCAGACCACCAACGAGACTGCGATACTCAGTAGCATCATTAGGCGAAAGAGGATCTCCATCAAGAGCAGACAACCGATTAGTAGCAGACATAGGAGAGGTAGCATGTTTGCACTTCAACATACCAGCACGGCGCAACAAGTCTAGAGAATACTTGTGCTGAGTGAGAGTCAAACCAGCAGAAGACCGTGAGACCTCCAGACCAAGGAAGTAGTGCAGGGCACCCAAGTCCTTGCAAAACCACCACTCGGCGCAGACAAGAGACGATCAATAGCAACAACATCAAAGAAGCTGATGAGGATGATATCATCAACATAAACCAGCAGATACATCGTGACCTCAGGATGCTAAAGAAGGAACAATGACGTGTGAGCATTGGATGGAACAAACCCATGCGCCCGAAGGATAGAGCCAAGATGTGCATGCCACGCACGAGGATCCTGCTTAAGTCCATACAAAGCCTTAACAAGGCGGCAGAGATGCTGAGTACGTGCAGGATCAACAAAACCTAGGGGATGACGCATATAAACCTCCTCCTCCAAACTCCATGCAGAAAGGCATTTTGCACATCAAGGTGACGAAGGGACCATCCTCGAGTAATAGCCAAAGAGAGTACAAACGAATGGTAGTAGGCTTGACAATTGGGCTGAACGTGTCTTCATAATCAATACCATACCTCTTTTTGAAGCCTTTAGCAACTAACTGTGCCTTGTAGTATTCAATAGAACCATCAACATGCTTCTTAACCTTGAAGACCCACTTGGAATCAATAATATTGACACCAAAAATAGGAAGAATGAGTTGCCAAGTATCGTTTTTCAGAAGTGCCAAAGAATATTTATAAGCCTTAACAACTGAGTTGTCAATTCAGCTACACCTGGAAACAATCTTGCTCGCAACAGTTATCAGTAGCAATAGTTTTGTAATAGCTATATTAAAGTAATAGCAGTAGTAAAAGTAAAGACAGTAGTAACAATTTCAGTAAGCTGTAGGATTGAAGCGCGGTAGGTATAGGGATGGATGGACGGGCGTTGCATGGACAAGACAATTCATATGGCAATCAAGACATAGGGCATTTGCAAATAAATAAGATAAAGCATCCAAGTACTAAATAATCATAGGCATGTGTTCCATATATAGTCATACGTGCTCACAATAAGAACTTGCACAACATCTTTTGTCCTGCCAGCCCGTTTGCAGCGGGGCCTCGAGGGAACTACTGGCAATTAAGGTGCTCCTTTTAATAGAGCACCGGAGCAAAGCATTAACACTCCATGAACACATGTGATCCTCACATCAAAGCCATCCCCTCCGATTATCCCGATTATTGTCACTTCGGGGCCTTTGGTTCCGGACAGTAAATATGTGTATACAACTTGCAGGTAAGATCACAAACAATACTATCATAATGAATCAATAACATGTTCAGATCTGAAATCATGGCACTCGGGCCCTAGTGACAAGCATTAAGCATAACAAGTTGCAACAAAGTTAAAAAGCACTAATAATAGATACTAGGCACCATGCCCTAACAATCTGATGCCATTACATGAACAATCTCATCCAATCCCTACCATCCCCATAGCCTACAGTGGGGGATTACTCACTCATGGATGAGAGAATCATGGATGGTCGATGGAGAAGTGATGGTGATGATGATGGCGATGATCTCCTCCAATTCCCCGTCCCGGCAGGGTGCCAGAACGGAGTTTCTGGTTCTGAATCACGGAATCTAGTGGTGGTGGCGCAACGGAACTCTTTCTGGAAAAACGTCGACCCCCCCTGGGTTTTTAGGTCAGGAGGCATCTTATAGGTGAAGCGGAAGGCCGAGGGGGTGACCGAGGCGGCCACACCACCCCTTGGCGCGACCAGGCCTGGCTCGCACGGCCAGGTGGTGTGGGCCCCTCCTAGTCCTTCTCTGCCTCGTCTTCTGGCTCCGTGAGTCTTCTGGTGAAATAGGATTTTTGGCATATTTTCTGGGATTTTTCCTGATAGTTGATTTTCTGCACAAAAACTAGACACCAAGGTAATTCTGCTGAAAACAGCGTCAGTCTGTGTTAGTTGTATCCAAATCACACAAGTTTAGAGGAAAAACAATAGCAAAAGTGTTCGGGAAAGTAGATACATTTTGGACATATCAACTCCCCCAAGCTTAGCTTATTGCTTGTCCTCAAGAAATTCATTTGAAAACTGAGTGCGATAAAAGAAACTTTCACGAACACATTTGCTTCATAAGATGTAAATATTCTCAGCATATGATCAACTACTTAGGAAATTCATAATAAAGAGTATGCAACTAAGTTTACTTAATAATCATTGCAAGCTATGAAGAGATTCTAACTCAAAAATAGTAAGTAGCATGAAGCATAAACATAAGCAACATTGCAATGCTCATAAAAATGTATGATAGAGTGGTATCTTGCTTGCCTTTGATTGTAGAGCAAACATAAATGCCAAGGCACCTCTAAAGTTCAAGTGAAGACTAGAAGTAAAGATATCAAAGATACAAGCATCAAAGTCATGACACAATTAATCCAAATTTTGAGACAAGCATATTACACTAAGAATGACAACTATGCTCTCAAGAAACTCCTCAGAGAATAGGTGGTGACTCAACAAGGAAATGAAAATGGTTTTGAAAAGTTTGAAAGGCTTCCAAATGCTGAAAGTATGGTACTCATTAGCTTTGAGCTCTCATTGCCCCTATCATACGCATCTTTAAATGGTTAAGGTGAAAGTGAGGTCCAATACGAGATATATGCTTGACAGACCATAAACTGGAAATCTCATGTCCCTTGAGTACGAGGGCCGCTCCTCATGCTACTCAACTTTAGTTACCGGTAAGTTCTTGTCATAGTAAATACATGTATATCATAGAGAACCGCCAACGGGGTACCCCTTGCCCGATGATACGGAAGAATCTCCATATCAAAATGACAAGGAAAGCAGACAATGAGCATCTCAACAATCTTCTTATTTACCATGGGAAAATGGTGCTTTTTTCTATCTTTCTTCTTTTCTCATCTATTTTTTTCTCAATCTCTATCTCTTTTTTATAAGAAGAATGCTTCATAGATTGCTCATTATGGTTACGCTGTAGGTTTCCACCATGATTATGCATTGATTAGACTAGCCTCCCAGGCGTTTCTCTAACAGACATACATAACTCCATGGACTTACAAGCTCCCCTTTTATTTCACACCGAAGACATCCGTAAACAAAAGAGCATGATATCAACTGGGTATATATTTACAGGTGTTGAAAGAGTTCCCCGTGACAGCACGGTTCTGCTAATCCCCAGCCTATAATTTGCAAGCATATAACTTTCATGGACAGTCACAATGCTTTAGGTTTATTAAGTGCAAGAAATAAAGTGTGCCTTCAAGTTCGTGAGAGCTTTACTAACTAACTTTCTCATAACAAGCAAACATTTTGTTCGGAAGAAAACAAGGCATACTGAATATGCACGGAAAAGCAAATTGATGCTAATAGGTAGGTATGGTGGACACTTTTGGAAATATTGGTTTTGGGGAGTTGGAAACACGAGTAGAGCTCATACTCAGTGCAAGTGAAGGCTAGCAATAGTAAGGGAGCGACAAACAAGACAGCAATAACTGTCATAATCATGCTTGCAACAAAACATGAATAATCATGGCATGAAAGTGATTCAAGACCCCTGAGGCAAAATAATTCATCGAGGCTTAACTGATTATTGTTTCAGTCATATGCATGCGTGAGCATGTGCCAAGTCAATCCAAGTGAAACATTCAGAGGAGGATACCACAGTATCATACCAAGTTATGAATAGAACAATGCAACCAAACATTCATATGACATGCTACCAACTATTAGCAAGCTGGAGCTAATCATAAGAAAGCAAGAACTACTAAGCATCCATAAATAACATACACCTTACATGAACAGACTAAGCATGCCCATAATGATGAGTATATGTACAAAAATGAAAACAAATAGAGTTCGTTACCAGCCTCTTACCACACCTCAAATTGTCATTAATCTTCATTATTGCCTTTCACTTGTGTGGCTTGAATAATAACATGAAACCCAACTCCATTGAGGACTGTTGAACCCTGCAACGAACTTCACAAAACCAAAGAAGAACGACAAATATTTTTGGGTTTTTGATTTTTAAAGGCAAGAACGAAAAGGAAGAACAAGCAAAGCAAAATATTTTTGGGTTTTTTGAATAATTAAGACAAAGCTAAAAGAAAGAGGCAAACCAAGGCAAAAAGAAAAAGAAGCAAACAAAGAGAAGCAACGAAAATATTTTTGGTCTTTTTGTGTTTTGGGAAGCAAAAGTAAAGAAAGAACAAAAACTAAAAAGAGAACAAAACATGGATATATAAAGTACCGACTAAACATGGTATGGAGATGAGTGTGGTGTCGGTGTACCTCCCCCAAGTTTAGGCTTTTGGCCTAAGTGGGTATCAATCCCAAGCTGGCC
Organism: Avena eriantha; assembly: GCA_910589775.1. Lineage (NCBI taxonomy): Eukaryota > Viridiplantae > Streptophyta > Magnoliopsida > Poales > Poaceae > Avena > Avena eriantha. Next base: position 425,261,291 of record OU342745.1, read on the forward strand.
AAGATGGAGCGCCTCCATAGTAAGGTGAGGAGGTGCCCTCGTCCTGATACATGCTCGAGGACGCCCCATCGTAGTGCGCAGAATAGTCGTAAGAGGGCACATCCCCCTGGTGCTGCCTGTGGAAGCCAAGAAAGCAGAGCTGCTCGTCCACCTCCTCCTTGGAACGTGACCATGGCATCCTATAAATACTGAACAAAGTAGATTGTGGCAAAGGAATTTCCCTCTTGTCTCCATCAGTAAACAACATCATGTATACTAAACTCTCCGTACCAGAGTCAGTAGTGACAAAGTGATGCATTTTCATAGCAGCAAGATCAAGCCTTTGTGGTGTCAACACAATATCATTAGGATCAACAGAAAGTTCCAAAGAAGCAACCATGTGTGAGGTAATAATGCCCCCATAAATAGGTCCTCTAGCGGCTAGGCGGCGAGCAATGAGAGAACCGAGATTATACTTGGTATCATTATTAAGTGTAGCAGCGAGGAAGGCCAAATGATAATTAGAAATATTAGTAGTGTTCTCCCTACCAAGAATGCTAGTGGCTAGATAATAAGCAAAATATCTAAGAGCTGGGAGTTGAATGTTCCTTATCTTCCCGCGCTGAGCTACACGGTCATCGTCATTTGTCACACTTCGGTAGAGCTCTAGCAAATCAGCGGGTCGACCTTGGATCTTCTTCACCGTCCCAGTCATGCCTATGCCTATAATGCTGCAAAATCTTTCCAATGGCATGGTAATAGGCATATTATAATTTTTTAACGAAATAGTTGACTAATAAGGGGTGTTAGCGAAAATGAAACTCTCAACGGAAGTTTTGGTGAGCACGGCATATTGCTCACTCTCATCTTCCATGTAGGTGGTCAGACCAACCCTCTGAACTAGTAGTAAGAAATCATTGAGGATCCCTACAGCTTGCAAAAAGGTAAAACCAGGGAAAGTAGAAGGGTGAGCATCTCCCTCATCTCCTTCATTGCCAAAGCGTGGTGCAATAAGATCTTCATTACATGACGGCCTAAACTGAGAGGCTGATCTTGAAGGCCTTGGCCTCCTGGGTGTGTCCCTCTCAAATATTTCTCCAAAAGTGTGGTTGTTCATCTTTGATATTCTGAAATTTAAACATCCATTATACAAGTGATTACAAAGTGAATACATAATGAAGAGAACTACTCATAGGGACTTGTAAGAGGCCTGATGGCTCGGTGTTGATGTAGAGCTCGTTGGGGAACCCCAAGAGGAAGGTATGATGAGCACAGCAGTAAGTTTTCCCTCAGTTATGAAACCAAGATTTAATTGAACCAGTAGGAGCAAGGAAACACCCCAAAGGTGTTGCTAGTTGAGCCTTGGCAGGGCGCACTACCGGTGCTAGTAGAAACATGGAGACCTGCACAACACAACCATAGAACTTTGCCCCCAACTTGCGATGAGGTTGTCAATCTCACCGGTTTTGCTGAAAACAAAGGATTAAACGTATCGAATGGAAGGAAATAATAGTTTGCAGAAAGTAAACACAAAGAAGTAAAAAGTTTGTAGATTGTATGTAAAAGAAAGGATCGGGGTCCATAGTTCACTAGAGGTGGCTCTCCTTAAGATAGATAACATGCTGGGTGAACAAATTACAGCGGGGCAATTGACAAACATCGAGAAAGCAATACATGCATATACTAATCACTTTGACTCCTTTGGAACTTGATTGGGCATTACAACATTATACATAGACCGCCATCCAACTGCAGCTATGACTAATAATCCACCTTCAGGTTATCATCCGAACCCCCTCCAGTATTAAGTTCCAAGCAACAGATTATTGCTTTACGAATTGCGTGTAATGTAAACAATACGATTGTTCTATGAACAAAGGATTGTTGTTTTCTCCCTAGTAGCAACAACACATCTAGTACCTTAGAGATTTCTGTCACTTCCCTAGATTACCAGAGGCATGAACCCACTATCGAGCATAAATACTAACTCTTAGAGTTGCTAGCATCTACTTAGCCAAGATAGCTACTAACAACGGAAAGCATGCAAGATCAGAAATAACAAAGACATGATAGAATCAATAATCAATCTGAAATAGCATCTCAATATCCATCGGATCCCCGCAAACACAACATTCAGAATTACAAATAGATGATCTTGATCATGAACGGAGCTCACAAGATCTAGACATGAAAGCACAAAGGAGGAGAACCAGCCATCTAGCTACTACATGGACCCGTAGTCCAGAGATGAACTACTCATGCATCACACCGAAGGCTTGCATGATGATGAAGAAGGTCTCCAGGGTGAATTCCCCTCTCCGGCAGGGTGCCGGGAAGAGCTTCAGATCCCTCTCGATCTAGGGATGGAGATGACGGTGGCTACAGACTCTTTCATGGATTTTTGATCGGGTACTTAGGGTTTTGGTCCCGAGGGAAATATATAGGTGGAAGGAGAGGCCGAGGGGGTGCTGGGGTCGGCCAAACCACCCCCTGGCACGGGCCAGGCCTGGCCGCGCGGCTAGGTGGTGCGGCCAGCCCCCAGCCCTTCTCTGTCTCATATTCTGGCATCAGATGTCTTCCAGGAAAATAGGCACTTTGGCTTTTGTCCCGTCCAATTCCGAGAATATTCATTTTTTGACTTTCCTAGAACCAAAAAAAGCAGAAAACAAGCAGCTGGCACTGTGGCTCTTGTTAATAGGTTAGTCCAAGAAATCATATGAAAAGTACTCCAAAGTGTGGACAAAACACAAGAAAGTAGATAAAACCAAGCATGGAACATCAAAAATTATAGATACATTTGCAATGTATCAGTTTGCTTTCCCCTTTTTGCTTTGTTTCAGCTATTCGAAAAACCCAAAAAGATTTTGCTTTGTTTGTTTTTCTCTTTTTGTTCTTGTTTAAAAATCAAAAACACCAAAAATATTTGTCGTTCTCCTTTGGTTTTTGCGAGTTGGCTACAGGGTTCGGCAGTTCTCAGTGGATTATTGGTTTCATATTATTATTCAAGCCACACAAGATCTCTAAGCATTGAACAAGCTTACAAGCTCACATAACCTGTCACCTATAGTAGCTAAATACTCAAGATATAAACCACTAAACACAAATCTACTTGGACAAGCAGAGGATTCACATACCGGAGAACAATCGCTCCAAATTTCAGCAGCAAAGATGGGCTGAGCAAGGAGATCGAAAAATCATGGACAAGAACAGCAAGAACGCGATTTCGAGCAATGAATTGATGTTTTCTCGGGAGAGAGAATGAAGTGGCAAGTGAGAGAGTGAGTGGAGGGCCAGGGGTGGCCCACACCATGGCTAGGCGCACCCCTGGTGTGGCCGCGCCACCAGGTGGTGTGCCTGCCTGGTGGACCCCGTGGTACTCTCGAGGCACTTCTCTACCCCTTTTTTCATGTAAAAATTTAATATGAATTTTCTAGAATTTTTCGAGACACTTTATTTTTGAGCAATTTTTAGGTATTGATGAATGATTTTCTGACAGAAAGATGACTTTGGAATGATGCAGAAACAAAACAAAGCTAAAACTTCAGAAGTTCTAAAACACTCTAATATGCAAGCAACTAGCAACAGAAAAGTAAACTAAATGAAAGCAAAAACTAAAATGGATAAAATAAAAGTAGAAGTAAGCAAAGATAATCATGCTGAAAACATTGTTTTGTTTATTAAAATCCCTTTGTTAACAAGGTTGATTAGGTCCTGTTACCAAAACAATTTTATATGAAACAAAACTTTGCATTCCACTGAACCTTGATAGCAATGGTCCCAATCATAATAATTTCATATTTTTCTTTTGGTATGGGACAATATATTTCTCCAACTTGAATGCCCTCAATATTTTCAATTGAATTTAAGCCATAATTCCTATCAATCTTCTTAGGGAAATAGACAGTATGCTCCTTGTCATTAACATTAAAAGTTACCTTCCCTTGATTGCAATTGATAACAGCTCCTGCAATATTAAGAAAATGTCTCCCAAGAATAATAGACATATTGCCATCTTCAGGCATTTCAAGCACAACAAAGTCAGTTAATATCAAGCAATTATGAGCCACTTGAACAGGTACATCCTCACATATACCAACAGGAATAGTAGTAGATTTATCAGCCATTTGCAAAGATATATCAGTTGGTATTAGTTTTTCCAATTGAAGTCTCTTATAGAGAGAAAAAGGCATAACACTAACTCCTGCTCCCAAATCACACAAAGCAGTTCTAACATAACTTTTTTTAATAGAGCATGGAATACTTGGAATCCCTAGGTCTCCAAGTTTCTTTGGAACCTTAGCATTAAAAGAATAATTAGCAAGCAAAGTAGAAATTTCTTCATTAGGGATCTTCCTTTTATTAGAGACAATATCCTTCATATACTTTGAATAAGGAGGCAATTTAATAGCATCAGTTAAATATTTGCAAAAATAAAGGTTTCATCCACTCACAAAACTTATTATAGTGTTCATATTCCTTTGACTTGTGTTTCTTATCAGGGAAAGGCATAGGTTTTTTGGACCCATGGCTCTCTTTCACTACCATGTTTATTAGCAACAAAATCTTCTTTAGTGTATTTAGTATTCTTAGTGTGCCTTTCAGGTTCTTCTTCAACTTTTTCTTTATCAAGAGCATCGTTTTCCTCATTACCACTTTCAGTTTCAGCATCAGAGATAGATATACTATTAGGATCTTTAGCAGGTTCAGAAGACTCTACAATAGTTTTATGTTTCTTTTACATTTTCTTAGGAGAAGTACCACTATTTTCAATTTGTTGAGAATCTTGCTCAATTCTTTTAGGATGCCCCTCAGGATATAGAGGATCCTGGGTAGCAACACCACTCCTAGTTCTAATTTCATAAGCATGTTTTTCTTTAGCCAGCAAGTCTTTTTGTACTTTAATAAGCTGATCAATTTGAGTTTGAACCATTTGAAAATGTTTAACAAGAATTTTTAACGTCATTAGATGTTCTTTCCACAGTATCTTTTAACTCAATAATAGCTCTAGAGTTTTCCATTAAATGATTTTGCACCCTTTTATTAAAATTATCTTGCTTAACAATAAAAATATCAAATTCTTCTAAGCACTGATCAGGAGGTTTAGAGTAAGGAATATCACCTTCATCAAAATGTTGGAGAGAGTGTACCTCAATAGTGGATGAGTGGGAAATTGGCTTACATAATTCTTCTATAGGAGGTAAATTCTTGACATCTGCAGCTTTAATTCCCTTCTCCTTAAGACATTTCTTAGCTTCCTTCAGCACTTCATCATTTAGTTCAACAACTCCCCTCTTCTTTGGTGTTGGTGTTGGTGTTGGTGTTGGCTCAGGCACAGTTAACTCAGGTGTAGTTGTCTCAGGTGTAGCTGGCTCAGATGAAGTCCAATCTTCATAATTCTTGCTTATTTTAGCCATTAATTCCTCAGCTTCTTTGGGAGTTCTCTTCCTGAAAACAATCAGCACAACTATCCAGGTATGTCCTAGATTCTTCAGTTAATCCATTATAATATATATCAAGCAGCTCATTTTTGGGTAATGGACATCCAGCATGTGCATGAATCAAAGCACAAAACCTTGCCCATGATTAAAGCAATATCTCTTTTTCTACCTGTTTAAAATCAAAAAGTTCCTACAAAATGGCATGTCTAGCACTAGGTGGGAAATATTTCTGAAGGAAAGTACTAATCAAGAAATCAAGGTTATCAATAGATCTAGGATGTAAATTATTAAACCAAGTTTTAGCTTCTCCTAATAGTGAAAAAGGGAAATTTTTAGCAACAAAGTAGGTGCGCATCTTAATATCATCAGAAAACAGGACACTCATGGTAGAAAGCTCAGTCATATGTGCAACAACACTTTCATTCTTAGTCCCACAAAAAGGTTCTTTCTCAACAATGGTTATGTAAGATAAATCAAGAGAGAAATCATAATCCTTATTTTTAATGTTTATGGGAGATGTAGCAAACTTAGCATTAGGAGATAATTTAGGTCTAACAGTATGTTTCTACGAATACTCTTAATAGCATTTTTTATCATGAGTGTTTTGACATTCTTTAATAAATTGATTAGTCATCTCTATATAACCGTCTTCAATATCATAGCTCCCTCTAGACTCAGGTGAACTGACAGGTGTAGTAGTGTCTTCATTAGGAGTTTCAGTATTTCCAGCTATAGTTCTAGCAATCGTAGCATCTAGGAAAGGACCTAATGAACCACTCTGATCAAGCACAGTAGAAGCAGCATCATAAGTATCAAAAGTTTCAGATTCAGCAGTAGTAGCAGTGTGTGTAGCATGTGTATGTGGTGGTGTAAGGAGCTTACTCATAACAAATGGTGAATCAAGAGCAACAGAGGTGTTCAAAACCGTACCTCTCCTTGTAGTGGATGGTAAAATAGGGACCTTGCCATCACGAGACTTACCCATGATGGATGGATGGCAGCGAACAATAGTGATTCCGAGTGAACTTGGTAAACAACGTTATGCTCCCTGGCAACGGTGCCAGAAAATAGTCTTGATGACCCACAAGTATAGGGGGTGTATCGCAGTATTTTCGAGGGAAGTGAAACCCAATTTATTGAGTCGACACAAGGGGAGCCAAAGAATATTTATAAGCCTTAACAACTGAGTTGTCAATTCAGCTGCACCTAGAAACAATCTTGCTCACAACAGTTTATCAGTAGCAATAGTTTTGTAATAGCAATAGCAAACTAATAGCATCAGTAAAAGTAAAGACAATAGTAACAATTGCAGTAAGCAGTAGGATTGAAGTGCGGTAGGCATAGGGATGGATGGACGGGTGTTGCATGGACAAGACAATTCATATGGAAATCAAGACATAGGGCATTTGCAGATAAATAAGATAAAGCATCCAAGTACTAAATAATCATAGGCATGTGTTCCATATATAGTCATACGTGCTTGCAATGAGAACTTGCACAACATCTTTTGTACTGCTGATGGCTCAGTGTCGGCGCCAGAAAAATGCTGGTGCGATGTTGATGTAGAGCTCGTTGGGAACCCCAAGAGGAAGGTATGATTAGCATAGCAGCATGTTTCCCTAAGTTATGAAACCAAGGTTTAATCGAACTAGTAGGAGCAAGGAAACACCCCAAAGGTGTCGCTAGCTGAGCCTTGGCAGGGCGCACTACCGGTTCTAGTAGCAACGTGGAGACCTGCACAACACAACCACAGAACTTTGTCCCAACTTGTGATGAGGTTGTCAATCTCACCGTGTTTTGCGGAAAACAAAGGATTAAACGTATCGAATGACAAGAAGTAATAGTTTGCAGAAAGTAAACACAAAACAGTAAACAGTTTATAGATTGTATGTAAAAGAAAGGACCAGGATCCATAGTTCACTAGAGGTGTCTCTACTTAAGATAGATAACATGCTGGGTGAACAAATTATAGTGGGGCAATTGACAAACATCGAGAAAGCAATACATGCATATACTAATCATCTTGACTCCTTTGGAACTTGATTGGGCATTACAACATTATACATAGACCTCCATCCAACTGCATCTATGACTTATAATCCACCTTCAGGTTATCATCCAAACCCCCTCCAGTATCAAGTTGCAAGCAACAGATTATTGCTTTACGAATTGCGTGTAAAGTAAACAATATGATTGTTCTATGAACAAAGGATTGTTGTTTTCTCCCTAGTAGCAACATCACATCTAGTACCTTAGAGATTTCTGTCACTTCCCCAGATTACCAGAGGCATGAACCCACTATCGAGCATAAATACTAACTCTTGGAGTTGCTAGCATCTACTCGGCCAAGATAGCTACTAACAAAGGAAAGCATGCAAGATCACAAATAACAAAGACATGATAGAATCAATAATCAATCTGAAATAGCATCTCAGTATCCATCGGACCCCCGCAAACACAACTTGTATGATTACAAATAGATGATCTTGATTATGAACGGAGCTCACAAGATCTAAACATGAAAGCACAAAGGAGGAGAACCATCCATCTAGCTACTACATGGATCCGTAGTCCCAGGATGAACTACTCACGCATCACACCGGAGGCTTGCATGGTGATGAAGAAGGCCTCCAGGGTGAATTCCCCTCTCCGGCAGGGTGCCGGGAAGAGCTTCAGATCCCTCCCGATCTAGGGATGGAGATGACGGCGGCTACATACTCTTTCATGGATTTTTGATCAGGTACTTAGGGTTTTCGTCCCGAGAGCATCTTATAGGCGGAAGGGGAGGCCGAGGGGGTGCCTGGGCTGGCCACACCACCCCCTGGCGCAGGCCAAGCCTGGCTGCACGACCAGGTGGTGTGGCCGCCCTCTGGCCCTTCTCTGTCTCGTACTCCGGTATCTGATGACTTCCGGAAAAATAGGCACTTTGGCTTTTGTCCCGTCCAATACCGAGAATATTCATTTTTTGACTTTCTTGGAATCAAAAACAACAAAAAACAGGCAGCTGGCACTGTGGCTCTTGTTAATAGGTTAGTCCAAGAAAACATATGAAAAGTACTCCAAAGTGTGGACAAAACACAAGAAAGTGGATAAGACCAAGCATGGAACATCAAAAATTATAGATACATTTGCAATGTATCAACATCCCCAAGCTTAACTCCTGCTCGTCCTCGAGTAGGTAAGTGATAAAAAGAAAGAATAATTTTTGAGGTGACATGCACCATCAAAGACTTGATCAAAGTATTTGTAAAACATTCAAAACTGGGATCATAGTACTTCAATCATAACATGAAAGACAAAGTTCTAGCAATAAGACAAAGAAACTATGATGCAACATGAAAAGGCACAAACAAAAGATTCATGAATAACAATGCTTTGCAAGACGTTTGTTTGTTTCACATAAAGAAAACATAGCATAATAGCATTCAACTTGTCCCTCAGAGAGTAGCAAATATAAATGCATAGGACACCTTCAAAGTTCATAAGATTGACTAGATACAAATAGTTTAAAACAAGCAATATCAAGTTATGCATCAATCAACTAGTCTTGGGACAATGCACATAGAACTAAGAATGGCCACTATGCTCTCAAAGTAGGTGCATAAAGGTAGAAGGTGGAGACTCAATATAATGGTGGAAGAAAGGCCTTTATAAAACGAAGTAGGGATTCAAGTCTCATAAAGAGCTTCCAAAAATTATGGTACTTATAGCTTTCAGCTCTCATTGCCCCTATCATAAGCATCTTGAAGGTGATTAAGGTTAAAGTGACACAACTAAGAGGATATGCTTGACAAGTTATAAACCAAAATCTCATGCCCCTTACTTACGAAGACGGAACCTCATGCTACTCAACTTTAGTCACGCGTAAGCTCTTGTCATTGTAAGTACATGTGTATCATAAAGAACCGCCAATGGGGTACCCCTTTCACATGATACAGGAGCTATCCCATAATCAAAATGACAAGGCAAGCAGACAATGAGCATCTGAGCGATATTTTTATTTGCTATTTGCATAGGTTTTTATTGAGGATGCTTCATAGAGTGCTCATTATGGTAGTGCTGCAAGTTTCCACCATGATTAGGCATGGCTTAGGCTAGCGGCCCATGCGTTTCTCTAACACACATACAAACTCCATGATCTTACAAGTTTCACTTTTATTTCACACCGCCGGGATCTGTAAGCAAAAGAACATGATATCAACGGGGTACAAAGTACAAGTGCAATGTTGAAAGCGTTCCCCATGAAATATGGTTCTGCTAATTTCAACTTATAAAGCACAAGCATATACGCAACAAAGAAGGACCCAATGGTTCAAGTTTATTAGATGCAAAAAAGTAAAGTGTGGCATCAAGTTCGTGAGAGCTTTAATCACTAGTTTTCTCATAACAAGTTTAATTTGGAAGGTAAACAAAAGCATAAATATACTTGTAATAGCATAAGCTAGTAGAAAGGTATGGTGGACTCTTTGGAATAACTTGGTTTAGGGAGTTGGATGCATGAGTGGAACTCATACTTGGTCGTGGAGGCTAGCAAAATACTGGGAGCGACAAACTAAGCGAGCAATAATGGCCATAATCATGCAGAGCGACAAAACATCATTGATCAAAGTATAAAGTGATACTACAAGTTGAAAAATAAAGGATCATAAAGGCTATAGTGACTTGAGATAGTCATAACATGGTGTGAGCATGCGCCAAGTCAACCCAAATAAAGCATCAAAGGAGAATACCACTATACTATGCTTTAATATGCTAAAACAATGCATGATTCATCCAAGGCACATTAAGAAATCTCAATTGTTTATAACAAGTCATGCTACAGAAAAGAATACTAAGCATCAAGCCAAAACAATATCAAGCATGGCATGACAAAGCATAGGCCACAGTAAAAAACAAGCTCTTTTTACCTCATAAGCATGAACTTTCCTACTCTTTTCCAAACCAAACCAAACTATTTGCAAACCAATGTATGAAAGAGGGGGGTCCAACCAATATATTCAGAAAACTAAGAAAACCAAAGGAAACGAAAAACCAAAACGAAAACGAAAAAGAAGACGCTCCAAGAACAACACAAATGTGCATGAAACAATAAAAATGAAGCGTTTGGAAGAAACCTGGGATTTTTATTGATGAAGAAGGGGATTCCTTGGGCATACCCAAGCTTTGACGCTTGTACTTCTTGGATATTTCTTGGGGTGACACGCGTGGCGTCCCCAAGCTTGAGCTTTAGTCCATCCTTCATCTCATTACTCATTCCTTCCATACACCTGAAATTTTTCGTTCATACAAAACTTCACACAATCTTTATTAGCAACATTAGTGCACTCAAGATAAAAGGTCTTAAGGTTCAGTTCTAACACCAAATAAACTTCCATTAGAACAATAGCTACTGTAGCACTTCCCTCAAAAAGCTCAATTCCCCAAAATAACTCAAAAAAGAACCAACAAGAAGCAAATGCAGAAAATGGCAGAAATCCATCAAAACAGACCAACAGGTAAAGACGAATTTTTCGAAGACCTTCTGTTGCTCAAATCAAAAAGTGTTGAACTAACGAAAGTTAGATAACAACCTAGGGCAGAAGCACAAAATTCACGCCTCAAAAAGACGTTTAGAGATTTTACATGAATTTTTACGGTGAAGCACAGAAATCTGTTTCGGGACAGCAACTTTCCCAATCATTACTTCTCTCTCATTAGAGGTTACTCTTGGCACATAAAGCAAATAAAAAGGATAAGGTGCGGTTATTACCGAAGTAATAACTTCCAAGACTCATCTAAAACTTTTGGGTTATCTCCCAATAAGTACTTTTCTTTAACGCCTTTAAGTTAGGCATAAGGAGCAAGAAAGAATCAAGTGTTCTCAAATGAAGAAGCATTAAGACCAAATTTGGTTTTCATAGGAGAAGCAAAAGAAATCTTCTCTCTCTTCTCAGGGAAGTGTTCTATACCTTTCTTTAGTGGGAGTTGATATTTAATGGTGCCTTCTTTCATATCAATGATGGCACCAACAGTTCTAAGAAAAGGTCTTCCCAAAGTAATAGGACAAGAAGCATTGCATTCAACATAGAAATCAACGGGGACATAGGCATTGTTAACCATAATAAGAACATCATTAAGACTCCCCATGAGTTTCTTTTTAGCATTATCATCAAGTGGGACATTCAAATAACAATCTTCAAGAGGAGGCAAATCAAGCATATCATAAATCCTTCTAGGCATAATAGAAACACTACTATCAAGATCACATAAATCTTTGAAATCAAAGTCATTCACTTTCATATTAATGATGGGTTCCCAACCATCTTCTTGTTTTATAGGAATAGAAGCTTTATGTTTCATCTTTTCTTCTTTAATCTTTATGAGAGCATCAGTAATGTGTTTTGTAAAGGCCATGTTCATAGCACTAGCATTAGGACTTTTAGCAAGCTTTTGTAGGAACTTAATAATTTTAGAGATATTACAACCATCAAGATCAAAATCAAAATTATCATTTAAAGTAGTAGAACTATTACTAGCCTCAACACTAGTGGTGGTAATAGTAGAAACACTAATGTTTCTAGCAATTTCATCTTCTCTTTCCCACTTAGCATGTAATTCAGCTAATAGTCTAACATTTTCATCAATTCTTACTTGTATGGCATTAGTAGCTGCAAAGGGATTCTCATTAGTTTCAGGTTTAGCAGCCATTTTATTCAAAGAAGATTGAGCTTTAGCCAAATATGCTATATTTCTTTCAGCATTAGAGTGTTTTTCCTCAATAGTTTTATTGAAAGCAGTTTGCTTACTAATAAAGTCTTTAAGCATAACTTCAAGTTCAGAGGGAGCACTCCTATTATTGTTGTAGGAATTTTCATAAGCATTACCATTGTTGGGAGGATATGGCTTATAATTGTTGTTACATCAACTTGCTCTTCTGGAGCAACCAAAGAGGCTAAAGGAACATTATTTGGATCAATATGGGCTTTCCCATTAACAAGCATAGACATAATAATATCAATCTTATCACTCAAGGAGGAGGTTTCCTCAACAGAATTTACCTTCCTACCTTGTGGAGCTCTCTCAGTATGCCATTCAGAATAATTAACCATCATATTGTCCAGAAGTTTTGTTGCAGCACCCAATGTGATGGTCATCAAGGTACCTCCAGCAGCAGAATCCAATAGGTTCCTCGAAGAATAGTTCAATCCTGCATAAAAAGTTTGGATGATCATCCAAGCAGTCAGTCCATGAGTGGGACAATTCTTAACCAAAGATTTCATTCTTTCCCAAGCTTGAGCAACATGTTCATTATCAGATTCTTTAAACATCATTATTTCACTTCTCATAGATATAATCTTAGCAGGAGGATAATACTTTCCAATGAAATCATCTTTGCACTTAGTCCAATAATTAATACTATTCTTAGTTAAGGAATTCAAGCATTCTTTAGCTTTTTCTCTCAAAGAGAAAGGAAACAATTTCAGCTTAATAATATCACCATCTACATCCCTATGCTTTTACATCTCACAAAGTTCAACAAAGTTATTTAGATGGGCAGCAGCATCTTCATTACTAATACCAGAAAATTGTTCTCTCATAACAAGATTGAGCAAAGCAGGTTTTATCTCAAAGAAAGTATCTTTAGGCACAGGTGGAGCAATAGGTGTGCTCATAAAATCATTGTTGTTGGTGCTAGTGAAGTCACACAACTTAGTGTTTTCAAGAGTAGTCATTTTTTGTGTTTTCAAATAAGAAAGCAAACTAGTAAAACTATTTTTTTGTGTGTTTTTGATAACAACGCAAGCAAACAAAGCAAAAAGAAACTAAGCAAAACAAAAATAAAAAAGTAGAGAGATTGGTTATGAGGGACTCCCCTTGTGAAGATGTCCTTGACTCCCCGGCAACGGCGCCAGAAAAATGCTTGATGGCTCATTGTCGGCGCCAGAAAAATGCCGGTGCGATGTTGATGTAGAGCTTGTTGGGAACCCCAAGAGGAAGGTATGATGAGCACAGCAGCAAGTTTCCCTCAGTTATGAAACCAAGGTATAATCGAACCAGTAGGAGCAAGGAAACACCCCAAAGGTGTTGCTAGCTGAGCCTTGGCAGGGCGCACTACCGGTGCGAGTAGCAACGTGGAGACCTGCACAACACAACCACAGAACTTTGTCCTCAACTTGCGATGAGGTTGTCAATCTCACCGTGTTTTGCGGAAAACAAAGGATTAAACGTATCGAATGGAAAGAAGTAATAGTTTGTAGAAAGTAAACACAAAACAGTAAACAGTTTATAGATTGTATGTAAAAGAAAGGACCGGGATCCATAGTTCACTAGAGGTGGCTCTCCTTAAGATAGATAACATGCTGGGTGAACAAATTACAGCGGGGCAATTGACAAACATTGAGAAAGCAATACATGCATATACTAATAATCTTGACTCCTTTGGAGCTTGATTGGGCATTACAACATTATACATAGACCGCCATCCAACTGCAGCTATGACTAATAATCCACCTTCAGGTTATCATCCGAACCCCCTCCAGTATTAAGTTGCAAGCAACAGATTATTGCTTAGCGAATTGCGTGTAAACTAAACAATACGATTGTTCTATGAACAAAGGATTGTTGTTTTCTCCCTAGTAGCAACAACACATCTAGAACCTTAGAGATTTATGTCACTTCCCCAGATTACCAGAGGCATGAACCCACTATCGAGCATAAATACTAACTCTTGGAGTTTCTAGCATCTACTCGGCCAAGATAGCTACTAACAACGGAAAGCATGCAAGATCAGAAATAACAAAGACATGATAGAATCAATAATCAATCTGAAATAGCATCTCAATATCCATCGGATCCCCGCAAACACAACATGTATGATTACAAATAGATGATCTTGATCATGAACAAAGCTCACAAGATCTAAACATGAAAGCACAAAGGAGGAGAACCAGCCATCTAGCTACTACATGGATCCGTAGTCCAAGGATGAACTACTCACACATCACACCGGAGGCTTACATGGTGATGAAGAAGGCCTCCAGGGTGAATTCCCCTCTCCGGCAGGGTGCCGGGAAGAGCTTCAGATCCCTCCCGATCTAGGGATGGAGATGATGGCGGCTACAGACTATTTCGTGGATTTTTGATCGGGTACTTAGGGTTTTCGTCCCGAGGGCATCTTATAGGCGGAAGGGGAGGCCGAGGGGGTGCCTAGGCTGGCCACACCACCCCCTAGCGCGGGCCAAGCCTGGCCGCCCTCTGGCCCTTCTCCGTCTCGTACTCTGGTATTTGATGACTTCTGGAAAAATAGGCACTTTGGCTTTTGTCCCGTCCAATTCCGAGAATATTCATTTTCTGACTTTCCTGGAACCAAAAACAGCAGAAAAACAGGCAGCTGGCACTGTGTCTCTTGTTAATAGGTTAGTCCAAGAAATCATATGAAAAGTACTCCAAAGTGTGGACAAAACACAAGAAAGTGGATAAAACCAAGAATGGAACATCAAAAATTATAGATACATTTGCAATGTATCACCTGTGAACCTGTTTGCAGCGGGGCCTCGAGGGAACTACTGGCAATTAAGGTGCTCCTTTTAATAGAGCACCGGAGCAAAGCATTAACACTCCGTGAACACATGTGATCCTCACATCAAAGCCATCCCCTCCGGTTATCCCGATTATTGTCACTTCGGGGCCTTTGGTTCTGGATAACAATATGTGTACACAACTTGCAGGTAAGATCACAAAAAATACTATCATAATGAATCAATAACATGTTCAGATCTGAAATCATGGCACTTGGGCCCTAGTGACAAGCATTAAGCATAACAAGTTGCAACAAAGTCAAAAAGCACTAATAATAGATACTAGGCACCATGCCCTAACAATCTGATGCCATTACATGAACGATCTCATCCAACACCTACCATCCCCATAGCCTACAGCGGGGGATTACTCACTCATGGATGGGAGAATCATGGATGGTCGATGGAGAAGCAATGGTGATGATGATGATGATGATCTCCTCCAATTCCCCGTCCTAGCAGGGTGCTAGAACGGAGTTTCTGGTTCTGAATCACGGAATCTGGTGGTGGCGGCGCAGTGGAACTCTTTCTGAAAAAACATCGAACCCTCCTAGGTTTTTATGTCAGGAGGCATCTTATAGGCGAAGAGGGAGGCCAAGGGGGTGACCGAGGCGACCACACCACCCCTTGGCACGGCCAGGTGGTGTGGGCCCCTCTTGGCCCTTCTCCGTCTCGTCTTCTGGCTACGTGAGTCTTCTAGTGAAATAGGATTTTTGGCATATTTTCCGGGATTTTTCGTGATAGTTGATTTTCTACACAAAAACTAGACACCAAGGTAATTCTGCTAAAAACAGCGCCAGTCCGTGTTAGTTGTATCCAAATCACACAAGTTTACAGGAAAAACAATAGCAAAAGTGATCGGGAAAGTAGATACATTTTGGACGTATCAAGCCTCAACACCAAGTGGTGCTGGTGGCGACGAGCCAGACGTAGGTGACGAAGGCAACACCGATTCGGGCGCATGTGACGTCGAGGTAAGCGATGTGGGCTAGACGAGGAGGCCCCTAGCGATAGGGAGCCAGGCAGTGTCGGGCCGATTGAAGACGGCCCGCTAGGAGCCAGAGCAGAGGCGGCCGACGCGGGCGCTGGGCCAGGCGAGGCCGCCGTAGGCGGGCTGCAGTGGGCGTAGCTACCACGGGCGAGGTAGCAGCAGGCTGGCCGGCTGGACCCGGCGTGCATGGCGCATGCACAGGATCGACGTCCTGTACGTGATCGTCGTCCATCGCCTGATCATCGAGGAGATCGAGGCGAGCGTCGCGTCTGATACGTGCAGCATGGTTAGTTAGCAACGCATGAGTATATGCAACATCTACAAATTGATCAGGTGAAGGAATAGTGGAGTGCATAGGTGGTGTAGGAGTGGTGGAGTTGTTCGGAAGTGCGGAAAAAGGGAACACGTTATCATCAAACACGACATCATGAGATATGTAAACACGATTAGTGGGAACATGTAGGCATTTGTACCCTTTATGAAGGGAACTATACCCAAGAAAGACACACTTTTTAGTCTGAAACTCTAGTTTATGCTTATTATACAGACGAAGGTGAGGCCAACATTGGCATCCAAAAGCCTTAAGGAACGTGTAATCTGGGATGTCAGTGAGCAAGAGTTCAAGAATAGTTTTCATTTGCAGAAGTCGTGAAGGAAGCCTATTTATCAAAAAACAGGCGGTGGAAAAAGCATCACTCCAAAACCAAAACGGAACGGAGGCATGATCTAGTAAGGTAAGACTAGTCTCTATAAGATGACGATGCTTACGTTCAGTGGTGCCATTCTGCTGATGTGTGTGAGGACAAGACACATGGTGCGAGATATAAGCTTGTTAAAAATGAATTTAGGTTCTGATATTCACCTCCCAGTCGGATTGAACATGAAGAATTTTATGCTTAAGGAGATGCTCAACATGTGCTTGAAATTCAATAAAAACATCGAACACATCAGATTTACGCTTAATAAGATAAAACCAAGTGAACGGACTATAAGCATCAATAAAACTGACATAATAATTGTGGCCACTAACAGACGTTTGGGCAGGATCCCATATATCAGAAAACACAAGATCAAGAGGATTTTTAATGACACGACTCGACTCTGAAAACAGAAGCTGATGACTGTTGCCTTACTGATAGGCATCACAGATAGTTTCAGCAATTTTATTGGACACAACTAGAAGTTCATAACGATGTAGAACATGACGAACTATGGGAGCAGCAGGGTGACCAAAGCGTGTATGCCAGTGCGTAGATGACACACGAACACCACTAAACACCTGGGGAGCATGCAACGAAGACAGTGCAGACGGCGCATCAAGCGCATATAGGCCATGGCGAAGATGACCTCTAAGCAGAATGGCTCTTGTGTCCCGATCTTTGATGAAAAAATGGAAATGGTAAAATTCAGCGAGGACATTATTATCACGAGTAAGTTGAGGAACAGACAACAAACTATGTGTAGCAGAAGGAACCCGAAAGACATTGAGAAGATGCAGTTTTCTAGAGTTATGTGCAAGAAGAGAGGCATGACCAACATGTGAGATGCGCATACCTGCTCCATTGGCGGTGCGAACCTGATCATGACTACGATATGGCTCCTGTGTATAGAGCTTGCCCATCTCACTCGCCAGGTGATTGGTAGCCCCCATGTCCATATACCACGCCGGATCAATGGAGTAGGATGGAGTGTACCCGTGCTCGTTACCCGCCATGGCAGCGACGGCGTGCTTGTCATTGCCCTTGCGATTGCTGCCAATGCCGAGGAAGTCCTGCTTGAAGCGTCGATGACAATGGGAGGCGATATGGCTCTCAAGGTCACATAACTGGCATGCTTGCTAGGCGCCGCAACAGGGGCAGCAGGCGCGCGGACGACCACCGCCCGTGATGGGGGGTGCGGCGGGCCACGGGGCCTGTTGAGGTGCGGGCGTCGGCTTGCCACGAGCCGGTGACGGCTTCTGGGGTTTACCGCGAGCTGTGGTGTTGGCGGAGGAGAAGCTTGGGGTGGCATGGCATGCCTTGACGCGCTGTTCGCGACCGAGGAGGCGCGAGTAGAGTTCACGAGGCTGAAGCGGAGTGTTGTGACCATTGACGTTCTCCACGAGATTATCATATTCGTCGTCCATGCTGTTTAGGATGTAGGTGGTGAAGTCCTCGGGGCGAAGCGGCTGGACAATGGAGCCCAATGTGTCGGAGAGGCCGCTCATCTTTTTAAAGTAGTCCGTGATGCTGAGGTCGCGGAGCATGGTCTCGCCCAGCTCGGTGCGAATAGCATGAGCACACGCCTGATATTGAGAGGCACAGCTGGTGTGAAGCGCCGTCCACACATCCTGAGACATAGCGGCGAAAAGGACCAGCGACGAGGCGCTCGACGTGAGCGAAGACTAGATAGGAGAGAGGACGGCCTGATCCTAGGTCACCGAGGAGGCCCCGTAGGCAGGCGCGACACCGTCGTATGTCGACGACGGGTAGGCGCCATAGGGAGCGGCGGCCAGGGCAACGTAGATCGGTGTAGTCGAGGCCCCATAGGGCGGCACAGATGTGGCCCCGTAGTGCAGCACCGGAGGCACCACGTAGGGCTGCGGAGGCGGCACACTGTAGGGTGGCGCTAGCCAGTCAGACGGCGGCGTCGGCAATGCGCCGTAGGGTCGGTGTAAGGGAGTTGTACGTGGGTGCGGACGGGACGCTGGCAGCATAGCTGGGGCACTGTAGGTCGGTGTCGAGTAGGCACCGTAGGGCGCGGGTGTGGGACCACCATAGGCTGGTAGCATAGTCACGCGGGTCGAGGATGACGCGCCGTCGTAGGAGACCGGCGGCGGCAGATTGCCCTCTATGCCAGGGCAGACGGCGGATGATGGAGGAGCCGATCCAACCGAGGGCTGCTGCGGGAGAGGACCCGGAGGCGCGACCCCAGGGGACCAGGCTTGCCACCATGCTAAGGGCTATGAGGCGAGGCCAGCGCAGGGGCCGACGCAGTGTCGGTGGCAAGGGCAGCGGAAGCCATTGTAACCTAATCTGATACCATGTAAAATAATGAGATTGAGGCAAATAACCTTGACCCAGACTGCTGGTCTGGGTCAGTTTATATAATAGGATTAACAGAATTTCGTTACAATACATTTACACATAGGACTCCTACTTCTTATCATATCCAAAGTCTAACATAGATCAGGCTGAAGTACTTGAGCGTCGAAGCACGATGCACGGAATAAGAGCATCTCTAGCAGATACTGCAAACCCGCATACTGTAAACGTGGTTTGCGGTTTGCAATACGAAAATAGCTAGCGCGGAACAGATGCACTAAAATAGAACTGCAAATTTATAAAGATACTTGAATACCAGGCTGAAGTACTTGAACTTTAACATCAAGAAACTGTCGAACACCTCACTCTGCAGTGCCCCTTGGCCAGGGAGGTTTGGTTCCATACCCTGTGTAGGTTTGGCATTCAGCGATTCACTAAGACAAACTAGAAACTGGTGGCCATCCTTAGCGGCGGCAGTTGCAGCTCAGAACAGGAAGGAGTTCAACACGCTGGTGTCGCTCCTTGCAAGAACGCTTTGGCTGTAACGGAATGCCAAATTGTTTGACAAGAAAGCCTCCTTGTCGCATGCAATCTGTGCTGAAATTGAACAACTCTTTGATCTGTAGAGCCAAGCTAAAATAGACGGGAGTGGGCCGCAGCGAGGAACCAAGTAGGTGTGGAGTGACGTAGTGCGTAGTTTTTTTTTGAAAGCACTATATATTAGGTCTGCAAGCCGCCTCGTTAAAATCTTCCAGTCCCTTTCGGTACCCTAGTAAAAAAAAGAGTACGTCAGAAACTTGCAGCCTCTGGGTTCAACACAGTTTACATCATTCGAGCGGTTACATCATGAATTACATCAGATAAAATAAACCCTGGAGGTTCCCATCCCAAACTAAAAACTCTTTTGAAACATATGCATGTTTTGCTAGTAGATGAGCCACTTCATTTGCTTCCCGCATACAGTGCCTAGTGCGTAGTTGGTTGTATCAGGGAGACCGGACTACTGGGAAGGGGCACGTACCTCAGATCTCTCATACTGCCACCATAAATTCAGATACAGGGACTACTATACACTATAATAATGAGCAGACTACTTACATCGCACTTGATCACCACTGAATCGTTGACGGAGGCACCAGAGTGATCTCGATGAAGCCGTGAGGGAGGCGTGCAGAGCCGAGGAGAACACCACGGCGCATGTTAACACGGAGGAGGTACATGGTCTCGCCAGCACTTGGCCTTGGAGTCCTTTGTGTGCCAAGCAGCACGGGGCATATGGGCCCAGCATGAAGTAGAGGACGTCGTCTTCCTCGGCGCTCAGGCTGGGGTACATCGGAACCATGTCCGTGGGCAGGCCTGCGTTCTGAAACTATCGTCTTGCTCGGCGAGGCTGCGCATGGAGAGCTGAAATTAAGCGCTTGGTCCAGTAATTCGTCGTCGCCGTCTGGTGAGAGGGTCCAGATGGTCAGCGTGCAGTCATGGAAGTCCAGCATCTCGAAAAAGCCTGCCAGCAACTGCTAGTTGGAGTAGCAAGAATCAGACGCGCGCGCCTGGGACTTCAGATCGCATTATTTGTCTCCGTCCTTGGAAGTCAGAACGATACCGTTCTGGGCAGCAGAGGAGGTGCCGCAGGGGCGCCTGGTTCTGGACGTCAACGACGTGTACGCCACGAGAGCATCTATAGGTAGTGGAACCGATAAAACACATCTCATCTAAGTTTTGATGAAAAAGAACAACAACGAGAACAGTTTACGAAAATCTCACGTTAAATTTACAAAGTTCCATTATTATTCGGTCAACTCAACGTTGGAGTGTATGATAGAGAACCCAAGTTCATTAACTGATAACTGTGAAGAGCCTACGAAGCCTCGAGAGTACATGGACCGCGGTTGCAAAAGCCTCAGAATGTTGTTTGATCTGGTTGCACCGCGATCAGCAGCATGGTTGCACTCTGACAAATCTTAATTAGCATCGCTGCCACCAAAATATCTCCTATTTTGAACTCTGACAACCTTTGGTCGGGGTCGAGGGAACGCATGATTTTAATTTTGAAGTATCAAGCCCTTGACTTCGAATCTCCAAAATCAATGTTTGATTGGGATCGAGAAACTCCAGCACCCTTTGATCAGGGTCGAGACGACACGTAATTGGAATCTTGAAGCAGCAAGTCATAGAGTTCGAGGCGTCGTGCTTGGTCTTCGGCTGGGCTCAAACCTCCTAGATCTTCAGTTGACCGGGGAGGAATTCCGGCACCCTTTGATCTAGGACGAGGGAACGGGTGATTTGAATTTTGAAGTATCGAGCCCTCGACTTCGACATGTAATGTTTGGGGTTCTGCCTGGCTTGAACCTCCCGAATCTCCGTTTGATCGGGGAGGAATGCCGGCACCCTTTGATCGGGGTCGAGGCAACACATAATTTGAATCTTGAAACATCAAGTCGTAAAGTTTGAGGCGTAATGCTTGGTCTTTGGCTGGGCTCAAACCTCCCAAATCTTCGATTGACCGGGGAGGAACTCCGGCACCCTTTGAACGGGGTCGAGAAATTCCGGCACACTTTGATCGGGGTCGATTTGAATTTTGAAGTATCGAGCCCTCGACTTCGACATGTAATGCTTGGGGTTCAGCCTGGCATGAACTTTCCGAATCTCCGTTTGATCGGGGAGGAATTCCGGCACCCTTTGATCGTGGTCGAGGAAACGGTATTTCAAGTTTCGGGCCCTCGTCTTCGACGGGGGTTGTTTGGAGTTCAGGTGGGCTTGAACCCCCCAAATCTGAGTTTTGCGGGGTTTGCCCATCGGTACCCTCATGGATGCTGACGCCATCAAGTGGTTGGTCGCACTTGGGGCCACACTCCGGGCAGCGGCTGCCGCACGTCGCCCCCAGCTGCTGGGAGCGGGGGTGGTTGCCCGACAGTGACACCTTACAATCATCAGCGGCCACTGCTGGTGCCAGTGGGTGAAGTAGGCTGGCATGATCGTCGAGGCGACGGGAAACGTCGATGTGGCAGCAGAGTTGGATGAGGTTGAGGTGGGAGTCGATCCTGCGGTTGAGTTTGGTGAACCTCTCGGCGTGGGCGCCTGCAAAGGCGAGCTTCCTCGGCGCGCCCCACCGGTGGCAAGCGACGACGAGCTCGTGCGCGTCATCGAGCGTGTGGCCCAGCCCGGACAGCACCTCCTCCGCCTCCGGGCCGTGAAGCCGCAGGTGAAGGAGAAGCTTGTGCAGGACCGATAGACGCCCCGCCAGATCGGCGCACTCCGCCTTGTTCTGGGTGGCCGTCTCCGCCGCCTGGATGATCTTGCAGATGAGCTTGCCGGCGGGCAAGACCAGCCCCCCCAGCGTGATTGCCGTCTCCATGGGCCCAGCTGGTGAGTGGAGTGTAGCGCAGGAACTAACTACAAGAAGCTAGCCTCGGTTAGTATTATTTCTAATAAGTAAAATAACACGACGAAGATTGGAAGCTGAAAGTTGGATCGGAATCGAGTAACTTGCTTGCATGATGAGTAATTAACGAGGACATGGACAAAGGATTTGATATAGGAGTACTTACGGTGCGGTGCGGTGTTTTTTTCTGATGCGATGCAATGGCCGGCCAGCGGCCAAACTGCAGTTTTAAAAGGAGCGATGAGCCCGAGAAACAAAATCGTCAGACTCTGGGAGAGCTTAGTGTATCGCTGACTGTCTGTCTCGTGTGGTGTGGCATTTGGCCAGCTAAAGGTAATCTCTCTGTGGCCGACGTGAATTGACCAGACCACCACCACCACCACCACAAATCCACAACCCATATCCATTGGCTCAGGGCGCGAAGAGGACGTCCACACCGCGTTTGTCTCGGGTGGAAAAAACAAACCTATGGAGAAGGACAGCCGTTGATGCTTGCCTACGCACGTACGTCCTCTAGTAGCCGTGAGCTCGTCCATTCGCACAGTGTGATAATGTCTCAGTATGCTGGTTATCCACGGTACAAAATCCTCCAGAAAGCAGAAAAAGAAATCCGGCCATGTCGTCGCATCGCATCCTCCCTGTTTTCCTGTTGCCACCATCGCCGTACTTGGTCTGGTCCAAGGTCAAATAATACAGCCGGAGTGGCCAGCAGATGATAGGCCACAGCCTTCTCCTCTTCCCGTTGTGCTAGCTAGCTCCTTCCACTAGCGCCGTGCCGACGTGCTGAGTCTGCCCATATACCACAAATCTGACAACTTGGCAGCATCAACATGAATGGTCGTAGGTGTTGTAAATGGTCGCTTGGTGTTGTTTTGGAAGGGTTTTTCTTTTATCCATGACCAAAACTTTTGCGATGCTTTTGCACGCCTATTTTCTTACGTGCTAAACCAAGACATATCGGTCAAGAATTTTGTATCCTATCGTTCAATACTACTTTTGCACTTTCTCTATCAGTTGAAGCCTTTGGAGAGTTTCAGCAACTTCAGTTGCTCGTAAATGCTTTTTTTTGAAATAGAAGATGGACCTCGGGTCGCTGCATCGAAAAGATGCATACAGCTTGATTTTTGTGAAGTCATGTTCGCCCGATCAACACTTCTCATAGTGACCAATGTAGCCACAATTTCTACAGGAAGTAGACATATTTTCATATTTGATCTGATATAACTCCTTTCTATCCCTAGTAACTGATGCTCATCTACTCAGCTTTTTCTTCAAATCTAATCTCACATTTATACGAACAAAAGCTTCAGATAAATACCGAAGGCAATTTAATTTTAACCTCTGTTACCTCTCCCACACCACGACACATACCTTTGGTAATGGGCTCATGTAAGTAATTGTTCGGCAATTAGTGTACCTGCGCCCATACAGTCACCTTGTCAAGTTTAATAGACCTCGGGTTTGTAAACCAGTCATATTCCTCCATGATCGAAAGTTTGATCTCGAAACAGCTAGGGGCCCTGATGCATAGCTTTGTTGAAATCAGCAAGACAACTAAATTGAATTGTGAAAAGATTGCCATCCACTCTTCTCCAGATCACTTCCTGAGATGGGTTCCGAGACGAACACATGTCAGGAAATTGTTATAAACACGACAAGAAGATAACGAAGAACGAAAACGAAAACACAACACGGGGCACATATTTATTGTGGAAAAACTTCTCCAACAAAGAGAGGAAAAACCACAGTTGCCAGCCAGCGAAACTTCACTATATCAGGGAGTGTTTACACAACGCCAAAGATTTCACAGATGCAACTTGTCCCAGCCGACGGATTACAACAGGTATATATAGTGGTGAAACTCTAGGTCTTCAATGATCCGTACCCCCGCACCCCCCCCCCCCCCGGCGTCCTTGTTGGGCACGATATGGTCTAACATCAGACTCTGCTACGTTCTTAGAAGTTAGCCTCCTTAATGAATTTGGATCATACTTCAACAAACTCCACCTTGAGCCTTTGTAGCATCAACAACAACCATCTCCCTGAGCAAACAAATAAAATACTTTCGACGTCAATAACTAGTTGGGCTAATCAGTTAAACCAACTAAGTTTGAGCAAACTCAAGCTTAGCATCCGGAACATGTTTAGTCACCAACTCACCATATCAATAGGATTATCATGAGTGTTGATGTTGCATACTTTAGTTTACCTTGGGCAACAATGTCTCTAACAAAATGGTATTTTTTGCGGGGGCTAACAAAATGGTACTTGACATCAATGTGCTTAGTTCTCTCATGGAATATCTTATATTTTCTAAGGTATATGGCACTTTGTATGTCACAAAACAAAGTAATGCAAAAATTATCTCCAGAAAACTAAGAAAACAAATCTTTAAACCAAACAGATTCTTTGCAAGCTTAAGCAATGACCATGTATTCAGTTTCAGTTATAGATTAGACAACAACATCCTACAACATAGCCTTCCAGCTAACAAAACAATCACCAGTATTAAATACATAACCTGTGGGGGATCTTCTCTTATCCAAATTGGTAGCAAAACTGAGTCCATGTAGCCTACGAGTCCCTCACCAGTCCTGCCAAACTTCAAACACGCATTAGAAGTACCACGTAGGTACCTAAAAACCCACTGAACAACCTTCCAATATTCTTTACCAGGATTAACCATGTATCTACTAATTAAACTCATAGAATATGATAAATAAGGATGAGAACAAATCATGACATACATCAAAGAACCAACATCACTACAATATGGCACCTTTGACATGCACTCAAACTCTTCATCAATAGTAGAACATTGCGAAACCGATAATTTGAAATGAGGAGTAATAGGAGTACTGACTCACTTGGTACCATGCATATTGATACTACAATACTGCTCGTAGCCACATTGATGCTGGTTCACAACTTGATGCTTTTGGACATTGTGTTTCAGACCCTACACTCAACTTATAAGGAGCCTTACAATATGCCACCCTTACCAGACAAGACATCTCCTATTATGTCTAATAGTCATGCCTCTTTATGCAGGAGCAGGACCCTCGTGATCCACACCTCAATCTTGTCAAGTGCATCGTTGGATATCCAAACGACACCCTTGATCTTGGCGTTCATCTCAATACTTCCTCTCCCACAACCTTCCTGTTTTCCTGCTGCCACCATTGCCGTACTTGGTCTGGTCCAAGGTCAAATAATATAGACGGAGCGGCCAGCAGATGACAAGCCAATCAGACTTCTCCTCTTCCCGTTGTGCTAGCTAGCTCCTTCCACTAGCGCCGTGCCGACGTGCTGAGTCTGCCCGTATACCACAAATCTGACAACTTGGCAGCATCAACGTGAATGGTCGTAGGTGTTGTGAATGGTCGCTTGGTGTTGTTTTGGAAGGGTTTTTCTTTTATCCATGACCAAAACTTTTGCGATGCTTTTGCACGCCTATTTTCTTATGTGCTAAACCAAGACATATCGGTCAAGAATTTTGTATCCTATCATTCAATACTGCTTTTGCACTTTCTCTATCAGTTGAAGCCTTTAGAGAGTTTCAGCAACTTCAGTTGCTCGTAAATGCTTTTTTTTTTGAAATAGAGGATGGACCTCGGGCCTGTGCATCGAAAAGATGCATACGGCTTGATTTTCGTGAAGTCATGCTCGCCCGATCCACACTTCTCATAGTGACCAATGTAGCCACAATTTCTACAGGAAGTAGGCATATTCATCTTTGATCTGATATAACTCCTTCTTTGTATCCCTAGTAACTGATGTTGATCTACTCAGCTTTTTCTTCAAATCTAATCTCACATTTATACGAACAAAAGCTTCAAATAAATACCGAAGGCAATTTAATTTTAACCTCTGTTACCTCTCCCACGCCACGACACATACCTTTGGTAATCGGCTCATGTAAGTAATTGTTCGGCAATTGGTGTACTTGCGCCCACACAGTCACCTTGTCAAGTTTAATAGACCTGGGGTTTGTAAACCAGTCATATTCCTCCATGATCGAAAGTTTGATCTCGAAACAACTAGGGCCCCTGATGCATAGCTTTGTTCAAATCAGCAAGACAACTAAATTGAATTGTGAAAAGATTGCCATCCACTCTTCTCCAGATCACTTCCTGAGATGGGTTCCGAGACGAATGCATGTCAGGAAATTGTTATAAACACGACAAGAAGATAACGAAGAACGAAAACGAAAACACAACAAGGGGCACATATTTATTGTGGAAAAACTTCTCCAACAAAGAGAGGAAAAACTACAGTTGCCAGCCAGCGAAACTTCACTATATCAGGGAGTGTTTACACAACGCCAAAGATTTCACAGATGCAACTTGTCCCAGCCGACGGATTACAACAGGTATATATAGCGGTGAATATCTAGGTCTTCAATGATCTGTACCCCCCGCACCCACTGACGTCCTTTTTGGACACGATATGGTGTAACATCAGACTCTGCTAGGCTCGTTAGAAGTTAACACGAGATCGCATCTGAACAAGCAACTACGACTCGCAAGGCCAGCTATCTACCAAACAACAAGTATTAGGAGGTGTCCATGGCAATATAGAGGCTGCACGGGATATAACTGGTGCTCGGAAAATAAAGCATCGCGACACGGATAGCAATAGATCAACAGGAGGAAATAAAGACTATAAATGCAAAATAGGTAGAAGGGGGAGAGATTCTCGCCTGGGAAAACACTGCCGAAGGATCATATCCGGAGAACTTGTCGGTACTCGCATCAACTCATCGGCCCAAACCATGAAGAAGCAAACACTAGAAGAAACACCGGATGCAATATTTAATACTACGGTAGAAGATCCGGCATGCTTATGATATGATGCATGGCATGGCACAGATGCGATGCAACTAGTCAAAATTAAGCGGAACCGGGGTCCCGACAATTAATTAGGCGATTCAAGTTATTTAGAAACCCCGCAATTTAAATGTTGTACTAACAGGGCGAAACATGGCATCGGTTCGCTACACAAATTTAAATGGAGTCCAGAATAAGACTAGAATAGCCCGCATATAGACTCCATATTTAATTATGGGGTGAATCGGCATAATGCCCCCAACCCACATGATATGCATGCGAGATGAACAATTAATATGCAACAAGTTTTATATATAGCATTTATAAAATAGGGCTTGGAAAAGGGTTCGCACATCGTGTTCGGCAGATCTTGGGTGCCGGGGGTTCGGGTCCGGTCTCAGGGTTCAACGAGGACGACGAGGTTCGGATACAAGATGGAGAACTTGGGTTCCACGCGGTCAATCTTGTCGTCGATGGCGAACTTGAGTGGATCAGGTACCAGGGGTCTTCGGATCCGTGTAGGAGATCATGGCATTCCGAGGAGAAGACGTTGGCGTCCTGGGAGGAGTACTTGTCGCATATGTGGTCTTCGGATACGGGGTCTCGGTCATCGAATGCCGGAGGAGGTCTTGTCGAACCGGCGTCATCACCACTAGGTTCCATGTCGGAGTACATGATGTTCCGTGACGAAGATCTTGAGAGGGCATCGCCGTGTCTGGTTTCCGTGTCAAGAACTTGTCGTCCGTGAAGATCTTGGCGTACCGTGAATCTAGCATCGCGTAGAACATGGCTTCTCGTCTCGGTCTTGGGTCTCACCCTCTACTCAACATCTTCACCAACGGTACTTATCCGAGTACACTAGCACCCACATATCAACAGGAGAAGAACGCTACAACACACAGAGAGAGGCCAAGACAGGGGTTGGGGTCCCTTGCGGTTCAGCACCCAGGGCGCAGCCACGGGAAGGCCGACCACGACAAGCGCGCGGCGACGACGAGGAGGCGCCGCAGCGGCCATGGATGGGGGTGGCGCTAGGGTTCGGTGAGGGAGGGCAAACGGCGAGGGAGCTCGGCCGAGGTGCTCAAGCAGGAGGCGACCGAGGCGGGTCTGCGCGTCCGCGGCCGGAGACGGGGAAGGCGGGAACGCGGAGGTGAGGGGCCTGGCGGTGGGGCTCCACGAGGACGAGGCGGGGTGGAGTAAGCAGCGGGAGGATGAGGGCGGCGCGGGCGGAGCTTGCAGACGGCGAGGAGGAGACCAAGCCGGGGTGGGCCCGACAAGAGGAGGGCGGCACCTAGGTGGAAGAGGGCGGCGGCGGCGAGGAGGAGGCGTGGGACCCGAGGGGCGGTGAGAGTAATGGTGGTCGACGGAGAAGCGCAGAAGCAGGGGCGACGGCGGCCGCTCGGGAGCCCGGAGAGGCGGTGGGGAGACGCAGAGCAGGTGGCGGGCGGCGGCTACAGAGGTGCGCCGAGGATGTGGGCCGGGCCACGGCCGGAGCAGGCGAGGCGACTGCGACGGAAGAGTGGGGCCCGGGACGGCGAAGGGGAGCCGGCGGCGGCGGGGTCGGCTCGCGGAAGAGGGCGGCCGGCGGGAGCAGTTGGAGGTGAGAAGGACGGGGCGACGGGGTCCGTGTGGGGATCGATGCGGGGTGGGCCGGGGTCACGTGGGGGTGGGACGGAGCGGTAGGTGGAGACGTGGGGCTGGGGCTGTGGTGTGCGTGTGGGGGGTGATTAGGTGGAGGGGTGCGGTGCGGGTGCGGTGCACGAGAGAGAGAGGCAGGTGCGCGGCAGGTGGCGATGGGGGACACGCCCAGGTGGGGCCTGGTCGGCAGATCAGGTGGCGGCGGGTTGTGCTGCGCGCGCAGGCGCATGTGCCGTGTATGCGTTGTGTGGAGTTTGTTGTGGCGGCTCGTTAGGGTTTGGCTTTTGGGGGTGGCCGGCTGGGCCGGGTCGGGCCTGGTTCGGCTGCCCCCTAAAAACAATTTAAAATTTTATTTAATTTTAAAATAGAATTTTGCAAATAGTTTTTAGACAAATAAAAGACCCGGAAAAAGACCGTAAATTTATTTGAAATAAAGACGGGCGTTTGTAATCCATTTTTAGACAAACCAAAATATTCCGGAGACCCGGGTTTATAATTTGAAATAAAGGTAGGATATTTAGAAAACAAAAACTAGGCTTTTCGAAAATAGTTTTTAAACAAACCATGCAAGATGATGATGATGCTCAAATGCAATGTGGCATGATGACATGAGCATGTTGTCATGATGATGCAATGCACAAAAACACATGGATTTTCTAGTAGTGGTTTTAGCGGGGAGCCACAGTCACCAACTCACCATATCAATAGAATTATTATGAGTGCTCATGTTGCATACCTGGGCAACAATGTCTAACAAAATGGTATTTTTTGCGGGGGCTAACAAAATGGTACTTGATATCAATGTGCTTAGTTCTCTCATGAAATATCTGATATTTTCTAAGGTATATGGCACTTTGACGGTCACAAAACAAAGTAATGCAAAAATTATCTCTAGAAAAATAAGCAAACAAATCTTTAAACCAAACAGATTCTTTGCAAGCTTAAGCAATGACTATGTATTCAGCTTCAGTTATAGATTGGACAACAACATCCTACAACATAGCCTTCCAGCTAACAACACAACCACCAGTATTAAATACATAACCTGTGGGGGATCTTCTCTTATCCAAATTGGTAGCAAAACTGAGTCCACGTAGCCTACAAGTCCCTCACCAGTCCTGCCAAACTTCAAACAAGCATTAGAAGTACCACGTAGGTACCTAAAAACCCACTGAATAGTCTTCCAATATTCTTTACCAGGATTAACCATGTATCTACTAATTAAACTCATAGAATATGATAAATAAGGATGAGAACAATCATGACATATATCAAAGAACCAACATCACTACAATATGGCACCTTTGACATGCACTCAAACTCTTCATCAATAGTAGAACATTGCGAAACCGGTAATTTAAAATGAGGAGTAATAGGAGTACTGACTCACTTGGTACCATGCATATTGATACTACAATACTGCTCGCACCCACATTGATACTGGTTCATAACTTGATGCTTTTGGACATTGTGTTTCAGACCGTACACTCAACTTATAAGGAGCCTTACAATATGTCACCCTTACCAGACAAGACATCTCCTATTATGTCCAGTAGTCATGCCTCTTTATGCAGGAGCAGGACCCTCGTGATCCACACCTCAATCTTGTCAAGTGCATCGTTGGATATCCAAAGGGCACCCTTGATCTTGGCGTTCATCTCAATACTTCCTCTCCCACAACCTTCCTGTTTTCCTGCTGCCACCATTGCCGTACTTGGTCTGGTCCAAGGTCAAATAATACAGCCGCAGTGGCCAGCAGATGACAGGACAATCAGACTTCTTCTCTTCCCGTTGTGCTAGCTAGCCCCTTCCACTAGCGCCGTGCCGACGTGCTAAGTCTGCTCGTCTACCACAAATCTGACAACTTGGCAGCATCAACGTAAATGGTCGTAGGTGTTGTAAATGGTCGCTTGGTGTTGTTTTGGAAGGGTTTTTCTTTTATCCATGACCAAAACTTTTGCGATGCTTTTGCACGTCTATTTTCTTACGTGCTAAACCAAGACATATTGGTCAAGAATTTTGTATCCTATCCTTCAATACTGCTTTTGCACTTTCTCTATCAGTTGAAGCCTTCGGAGAGTTTCACCAACTTTAGTTGCTCGTAAATGCTTTTTTTTTGAAATAGAGGATGGACCTCGGGCCTGTGCATCGAAAAGATGCATACGGCTTGATTTTCGTGAAGTCATGCTCGCCCGATCCACACTTCTCATAGTGACCAATGTAGCCACAATTTCTACAGGAAGTAGGCATATTTTCATATTTGATCTGATATAACTCCTTCTTTCTATCCCTAGTATCCGATGCTGATCTACTCAGCTTTTTCTTCAAATCTAATCTCACATTTATACGAACAAAAGTTTCAAATAAATACCGAAGGCAATTTAATTTTAACCTCTGTTACCTCTCCCACGCCACGACACATACCTTTGGTAATCGGCTCATGTAAGTAATTGTTCGACAATTGGTGTACTTGCGCCCACACAGTCACCTTGTCAAGTTTAATAGACCTGGGGTTTGTAAACCAGTCATATTCCTCCATGATCGAAAGTTTGATCTCGAAACAACTAGGGCCCCTGATGCATAGCTTTGTTCAAATCAGCAAGACAACTAAATTGAATTGTGAAAAGATTGCCATCCACTCTTCTCCAGATCACTTCTTGAGATGGGTTCCGAGACGAACACATGTCAGGAAATTGTTATAAACACGACAAGAATATAACGAAGAACGAAAACAAAAACACAACAAGTGTCACATATTTATTGTGGAAAAACTTCTCCAACAAAGAGAGGAAAAACCACAGTTGCCAGCCAGCGAAACTTCACTATATCAGGGAGTGTTTACACAACGCCAAAGATTTCACAGATGCAACGTGTCCCAGCCGACGGATTACAACAGGTATATATAGCGGTGAAAATCTAGGTCTTCAATGATCCGTACCCCCGCAGCCCCCTGGCGTCCATGTTGGGCACGATATGGTCTAACATCAGACTCTGCTACGCTTCTTAGAAGTTAGCCTCCTTAATGAATTTGGATCATACTTCAACAAACTCCACCTTGAGCCTTTGTAGCATCAACAACAACCATCTCCCTGAGCAAACAAATAAAATACTTTCGACGTCAATAACTAGTTGGGCTAATCAGTTAAACCAACTAAGTTTGAACAAACTCAAGCTTAGCATCCGGAGCATGTTTAGTCACCAACTCACCATATCACTAGGATTATCATGAGTGCTGATGTTGTATACTTTTAGTTTACCTTGGGCAATAATGTCTCTAACAAAATGGTATTTTTTGCGGGGGCTAACAAAATGGTACTTGATATCAATGTGCTTAGTTCTCTCATGGAATATCTGATATTTTCTAAGGTATATGGCACTTTGACGGTCACAAAACAAAGTAATGCAAAAATTATCTCTAGAAAACTAAGCAAACAAATCTTTAAACCAAACAGATTCTTTGCAAGCTTAAGCAATGACTATGTATTCAGCTTCAGTTATAGATTGGACAACAACATCCTACAACATAGCCTTCCAGCTAACAAAACAATCACCAGTATTAAATACATAACCTGTGGGGGATCTTCTCTTATCCAAATTGGTAGCAAAACTGAGTCCACGTAGCCTACAAGTCCCTCACCAGTCCTGCCAAACTTCAAACAAGCATTAGAAGTACCACGTAGGTACCTAAAAACCCACTGAATAGTCTTCCAATATTCTTTACCAGGATTAACTATGTATCTACTAATTAAACTCATAGAATATGATAAATAAGGATGAGAACAATCATGACATATATCAAAGAACCAACATCACTACAATATGGCACCTTTGACATGCACTCAAACTCTTCATCAATAGTAGAACATTGCGAAACTGATAATTTGAAATGAGGAGTAATAGGAGTACTGACTCACTTGGTACATGCATATTGATACTACAATACTGCTCGTAGCCACATTGATGCTGGTTCACAACTTGATGCTTTTGGACATTGTGTTTCAGACCCTACACTCAACTTATAAGAAGCCTTACAATATGCCACCCTTACCAGACAAGACATCTCCTATTATGTCCAGTAGTCATGCCTCTTTATGCAGGAGCAGGACCCTCGTGATCCACACCTCAATCTTGTCAAGTGCATCGTTGGATATCCAAAGGGAACCCTTGATCTTGGCGTTCATCTCAATACTTCCTCTCCCACAACCTTTCTGTTTTCCTGCTACCACCATTGCCGTACTTGGTCTGGTCCTAGGTCAAATAATACAGCCAGAGTGGCTAGCAGATGACAGGCCAATCAGACTTCTCCTCTTGCCGTTGTGCTAGCTAGCTCCTTCTACTAGCGCCGTGCCGACGTCCTGAGTCTGCCCGTGTACCACAAATCTGACAACTTGGCAGCATCAACGTGAATGGTCGTTGGTGTTGTGAATGGTCGCTTGGTGTTGTTTTGGAAGGATTTTTCTTTTATCCACGACCAAAACTTTTGCGATGCTTTTGCACGCCTATTTCCTTACGTGCTAAACCAAGACATATCGGTCAAGAATTTTGTATCCTATCGTTCAATACTGCCTTTGCACTTTCTCTATCAGTTGAAGCCTTTGGAGAGTTTCAGCAACTTCAGTTGCTCGTAAATGCTTTTTTTTTGAAATAGAGGATGGACCTCGGGCCTCTGCATCGATAAGATGCATACGGCTTGATTTTCGTGAAGTCATGCTCGCCCGATCCACACTTCTCATAGTGACCAATGTAGCCACAATTTCTACAGGAAGTAGGCATATTTTCTGGATCAAGCAGCTGATGGAGGACTCCGCCATCCAATTCAGCAAGCCACTTTGGTTTATTGTGACAATATTTCTGTTGTTTACTTGTCATCTAATCCTGTGCAACACGGGTGGATCAAGCAAATTGAGATCGATCTGCATTTTGTCGGAGAAAGAGTTCAGCTGGGGCAAATCAGAGCTTTACACGTCCATACTGAATCGCAATTTGCAGACATCTTTACCAAAGGCTTACCCACTGCACTATTTCAGGTTTTCCCCCTCCAGTCTTAGTATATTGCCACTATGCCACTAGACATGGTGTATATCTTGTACTTTGTTGTCACGTTCATTTTGAGTTTGAGCGCTAGACTTGGTCATAGCCTCTAGCATTTGCATGTTGCACGATCAGTGCTCGATTCGTCCTCTGTAACTGCTGCAAGTCAGCCTATATGTACTCTTTTCCGAATGATTGAAATCAAGCCCAAAGTTTCAGTTCAGTTCTCTGTCTACCACATGGGCAACTGCTGGTGCATCATGTCATAGTATATGGTCTCGTTTCGTTTGGGCGAATGCACAGCAACACAACGCCTCAGTGGCTCAGAGATGTCCACAAGCATCCTAGCCCTGAGATAATCTCCCCAGTCACGTCCCGTATCATTGACATCAAGTTTCTCCACTTTACCAATCATCATCTCAATCAGAGGTGCTGTTTCACGTGTGCTCTGCACAAACATACGCTCGATCGTCGTCCTCCGCTCACCAGCCTGTCAGCTCTCAACCACGATCAATCACCAAATCTCTCGAACACACGCCGATAGAAACAGAGGAAGAAGAAGAAGACTTGTGCAGCGAATAACTTGGCTGCTTTTCTGCTCGTTCTATCCTATCATCAGTGGAACGCAAATTAACGGCCAGACGGAGATTTGCGATATGATCCGAAGTGTCTGCGCCATCCCACAACACACGCGGTCACACGAGGTAGACCACGTTGCCACCCCTACACGGCTCGTGGTCGCGTGCTCTTTTCTTATCCATCAAACTTAAAACGACAGCCAACTGACGAAACTGAATAAATAAAACAGACAAATTGACCAAACGGAAGAACCGAAACAGCGCGCCCTCTTCTAGGCCTTGCCGTCCATGATTCTGCAGGATCTTCACGGCCATCTCCTGCCGTCGTGATCAATCATCTGCAATGTAAACAAGTTTTAATCAATATTCTACAGAACTACGACCAAAACAAACTTGATTACAGCAAGTTATTTTTCAGAAAGTTCAGTACGTATTTGTTATTCCCTAGTTCCCATATAGATTGTTACTTCTCAATAAATGATCGACCAACCATGTGCTTAAGTTACAAGTGTCTCATTTATAACAGTGTGTGATACACATGATTAGGTTTTATAGTAGCTAATATTGTGTTAGAGAATATTATCAGTGGTGAATCAGTTAATGCTTCTTGTTAATGTAAAGTTGTGGCTATAACTCAAAGTTGTTGATGCAACGATAACTTTATCCACTTCATAAAAAGAAATCATACTAGTACCCAGACCGCCCTCAGCTCTCGCATGAAGGAGTCTAATCAGCAACACTTAACAAATACAGGCTTACGAGGAGTACCAGCATCAAGCTCAAGAGAAATGCCCACCAAAGAACCAGCTGCTGGGAGCGAGGGTAGTTGCCCAGCCATGGCACCTTATAATCATCAGCGACCATCGTTGTTGGTAGTGGGTGACGTAGGCTGGTGTGGTCGTCGAGGCGACGGGTAATGTCGATGTGGCAGCACAGCTGGATGAGGTTGATATGGGAGTCGATCCTGCGGTTGAGTTTAGCGAACCTCTCAGCGTGTGCGGCCGCCAAGGTGAACTTCCTCGGCGTGCCCGACTTGTGGCAAGCGACCACGAGCTTGTGTGCATCGTTGAGCGTGTAACCCAGCCGGACCAGCGCTTCCGCCGCCTCGGGGCCCTGGAGCTGCAGGCGAGGCAGCAGCCTGTAGATAACGGACAGACGCCCCGCGAGGTCGTTGCACTCCACCTTGTTCTGGGCGGCCAACTCCGCCGCATGCACTATCTTGTAGATGATCCTGCTCACGGACAAGACCAGTGGCGCCACCGTCACCGCCGTCTCCATGCTACCAAATAGAGTTAGTATAAACCAACCGCAAGCCTTGGTTAGTAACAGATGATGTACTTCTAATAGAAAACGAAGATATATGTTATCAACGCGAAGATGGACTTTGGATCGGAGTAACTCGCATGAGTAACCAGGACATGAACGGATGATTTTGTAACCTGGGAAAAAACGGAGGATTTGACCTACTTACTTGGAAAGGAAGATGAGACAGGAGAAATAGCGCCCACGCCGGTGTTCCAGCGGTGAGAGGGTGCAGTTTTATAGGAGCCTAGACAGGTCCCATGAGAAGATTTTTGGCTGATTGGTTCCATATGCACGGACCTTAAATCATCCTGGTATGGTAGTTTTAAAAACCGGATCGATTTGGTGGTTTAACCAGAAAAAATCTAAACCAATAGACTCATCGGTTTTTTAAGAGGCACCGGTCCAGACAGTAAAAAGCTGAAAAAAGATGTTTACTAGAGGAATCAAACTCGTGATCCTTATGCTAAACAGGTACAACCCAATGCCACATGTTTTTAAAACTATGCCTGATATAGACTCGCTGGAAACTGTCAATTTGGTTGTTTCCAGCGAGCAACCCTTGTCATGTGCTCTGATGACCCACAAGTATAGGAGGTGTATCGTACTATTTTTAAGGGAAGTGAAACCCAATTTATTGATTCGACACAAGAGGAGTCAAAGAATATTTATAAGCCTTAATAACTGAGTTGTCAATTCAGCTCCACCTGAAAACAACCTTGCTCACATCAGTTTATCAGTAGCAACGGTTTTGTAGTAGGAATAGTAAAGTAACAGCAGTAGTAAAGCAAAGACAGTAGTAACAAAAGCAGTAAACAGTGGGATTCGAGTGCGGTAGGCATAGGGATGAATGGACGGACGTTGCATGGACAAGACAATTCACATAGCAAATAGAACATATGGCAATTGCAGATAAATAAGATAAAGCATCCAAGTACTAGACAATCATAGGCATGTGTTCCATATATAGTCATACGTGCTCGCAATGAGAACTTGCACAACATCTTTTGTCCTGCCAGCCCGTTTGCAGTGGGGCCTCTAGGGAACTACTGGCAATTAAGGTGCTCCTTTTAATAAAGCACCGGAGTAAAGCATTAACACTCCGTGAACACATATGATCCTCCCATCAAAGCCTTTCCCTTCCGGTTATCCCGATTTCTGTCACTTCGGGGCCATAGGTTCCGGACAACGACGTGTGTATATAACTTGTAGATAAGACCAGAAACAATACTATCATAATGAATCAATAATAAGTTTAGATCTGAAATCATGGCACTCGGGCCCTAGTGACAAGCATTAAGCACAACAAGTCGCAACAAAGTCATAAAGCACTAATAAAAGATACTAGGCACTAAGCCCTAACAATCTGATGCCATTACATGAACGATCTCATCCAATCCCTACCATCCCCACCATCCCCATAGCCTATAGCGGGAGATTACTCACTCATAGATGGGGGAAACATGGATGGTCGATGGAGAAGCGATGGTGATGGTGATGGCGATGATCTCCTCCAATTCCCCGTCCCGGCAGGGTGCCAGAACGGAGTTTCTGGTGCTGTTTTGTGGAATCTGGTGGTGGCGGTGGAGCGGAACTCCTTCTGGAAAAACGTCGACCCTCTCGTAGTTTTTAGGTCAGAAGGCTCCTTATAGGCGAAGAGAGAGAGGCCGAGGGGGTGCCTGGGGGGCCCACACCACCCCCTGGCGCGGCCTGGCCTGGCCCGCGCCACCAGGTGGTGTGGCCACCCTAGGGCTCTTATCCGTCTCGTATTCTGGCTCCTGGAGTCTTCGGGTGAAATAGGATTTTTGGCATATTTTTCGGAATTTTTCCTGATAGTTGATTTTCTGCACAAAAAGTAGACACCAAGACAATTCTGCTGAAAACAGCGTTAGTTCGTATTAGTTGCATCTAAATCACACGAGTATAGAGGAGAAACAATAGTAAAAGTGTTCGGGAAAGTAGATACGTTTTGGATGTATCAACTCTCCACAAGCTTAGATTATTGCTTGTCCTCAAGCAATTCAGTTGAAAACTGAGTGCGATAAAAGAACTTTCACGAACACATTTGCTACATATGCTGTAAATATTCTCAGCAATGTGATCAACTACTTGAACAATTCATAATAAAGAGTATGCAACTGAGTCTACTTAGTAGTCATTGCAAGCTATGAAGAGATTCCAACTCAAGAATAATAAGTAGCACAAAGCACAAACATAAGCAACATTACAATGCTCATAAAAAGGTATGATAGAGTGGTATCTCGCTTGCCTTTGATTATGAATGCCAAGGCACCTCTGAAGTTCAAGTGATGACTAGAAGTAAAGATATCAAAGATACAAGCATCAAAGTCATAACATAAATAATCAAGCAATAGAACAAACACAAAGAATGACAACTATGCTCTCACGAAGGTGCTCAAAGAATATGTGGAGACTCAACAAGTAAAGAAAAAGGTTTTGAGTAATTTTGAAAGGCTTCCAAATGCTGAAAGTATGGTACTCATTAGCTTTGAGCTCTCATTGCCCCTATCATAAGCATCTTTAATGTGGTTAAGGTGAAAGTGAGGTCCAATCTGAGTTATCTGCTTGACAGACTATAAACTGGAAATCCCAAGTCCCTTGAGTATGAGGGCCGCTCCTCATGCTACTCAACTTTAGTTACCGGTAAGTTCTTGTCATCGTAAGTATGTGTGTATCATTGAGAACCGCCAACGGGTACCCCTTGCCCGATGATACGGAAGAATCCCCATATCAAAATGACAAGGCAAGCAGACAATGAGTATCTCAGCAATCTTCTTATTTACCATGGGAAATGGTGCTTTTTTCTCTCTTTTCTCTTTTCATAAAACTCTTTTTTTTCTCAATAACTATCTCTCTCTTTTTTTATAAGAAGAATGCTTCATAGATATCATTATGATTACGCTGCAGGTTTCCACCAGGTCAGCATGGATTAGACCTGCGGCCCAGGCGTTTCTCTAATACACATACATAACTCCATGGACTTACAAGCTCCCCTTTTATTTCACACCGACGACATCCGCAAACAAAAAAGCAAGGTATCGACTGGGTATATATTTACAAGTGTTGAAAGCGTTCCCCGTGACAGCACGGTTCTGCTAATCCCCACCCTATAATTTGCAAGCATATAACTTTCATGGGGAGTTCACAATGGTTCGGGCTTATTAAGTGCGGAAAATAAAGTGTGCCATCAAGTTCGTGAGAGCTTTACTAACTAACTTTCTCATAACAAGCAAACATTTTATTCGGAAGAAAACAAGGCATATTGAATATGCACGGAAGTAGCAAATGATGCTAATAGGTAGGTATGGTGGATACTTTGGAAATAATTGGTTTAGGGAGTTGGGAACTTAAGTATAATACTCAGTGGAAGTGAGGGATAGCAATAGTAAGGGAGCGACAAACGAGAGAGCAATAGCTGTCATTATCATGCTTGCAACAAAACAAGACTACTCATGGCATGAAAATGATTCAAGATCCTCAAGGCAAAATAATTCATCAAGGCTTAACTGATTATCACAGTCATGTGCATGCATGAGCATGTGCCAAGTCGATTAAACGAAACATTCAGAGGAGGATACCACGGTGTCATACCAATTTATGAATAGAGTAATGCAAGCAAACATTCATGAAACATGCTACAAACTATTAGAGAGATGGAGCTAATCACAAGAAAGCAAGAACTACTAATCATCCAAAGAAAACATACACTCTACATGAACGGACTAATCAAGCTCACAATGATGAGTATATGCACAAAAATGAAAACAAATAGAGTTTGTTACCAGCCTCTTACCACGCCTCACGTTGTCATTGATCCTTATTATTGCTCTTCACTTGTGTGGCTTGAATAATAATATGAAACCAATAATCCACTGAGAACTGCCGAACCCTATAGCCAACTCTCAAAAACCAAAGGAGAACGACAAATATTTTTGGTGTTTTCGATTTTTAAACAAGAACAAAAAGAGAAAAACAAACAAAGCAAAATCTTTTTGGGTTTTTCGAATAGCTGAAACAAAGCAAAAAGGGGAAAGCAAACTGATACATTGCAAATGTATCTATAATTTTTGATGTTCCATGCTTGGTTTTATCTATTTTCTTATGTTTTGTCCACACTTTGGAGTACTTTTCATATGATTATTTGGACTAACCTACTAATAGTTGCAAAAATGCACAATGTTCTTGTTTTACACTTTGATGTGTAGGAATTACCAAGAATACAAGTGGAAACCTTGTTAGAGTCAAATTGGGATTTTCCAGAAACCTGTCTCAAAACTCTTTTTGAAGATGGTCACGTTCCAGGTCGAATACGGTGTCAAACGAAAAACTCTGCAACTACAAAGTTGTTGTAAATTTCGCGACAAACGTTCTGCACATAAAATTTAGCTGATTCCGAGTCCGGACGGGCCAGATAGGCCCGATTTACTGCAGCCCAAGACGGGGTGACGGAAATCCGAGAAGCTATATAAAGGGAGGAAACCTAATTCGTGGGAGACACTTCCACCCACGAATTTGCAACCACCAAAGCTACGTTTTTTCCTACCCCATAGATCCCATCTCCATGAGGAAGGGCTCCCAAGAAGCCATGAAGAAATGGTGCTAAGGGGCGGTGCTCCCCTGTGATACCGGCGGCGGGGAAGGAGTCATCCGCGCCGCCGCCGCCGGAGCCATCTCCATCGATCTCCAACACCATCTTCATCACCATTGTTGATTCCCATGATGAGGAGGGAGTAGTTCTCTCTCGAGGCTAAGGGTTCTACCGGTAGCTATGTGTTCATCTCTCTCTCTCTCTCTATGCATGATCATATTGTGATCATGAGCTTTGTAATCAAGTAGATCTACCTTGCTACTCAAGTGCTTTAATAGATCTCTGCTCTCCCTATGTGTGTGAAAGTGATAGCATGCACACCATGGTGGCACTTAGGCTAGAGATTATAAATACTTGTTATGAGTTATATTTGGAGTTGGATGTCTTTATGAAATTGTGGTGTTTGTTAGAACCATTTAGTACTCAAGGTGACAGTGTGGGGTTTTCTAGATGGGAAAGACTTACTTTGAGGTGTGCTGTTAAAGCCCTACCATTGATTAGAGTGTCCAACCGGAGAGTAGTTAAGAGTAGTATCATAAAGATGATATATTTATATGAGAGTGTTCACTAGTGAAAGTATGATCCCTAGGCCTTGTTTCTAAGCATAGATACACCATTTGCAATTAGATCTGTTACATGTTTGGTTGCTTCCATCTTTATTTCAGTTTTTCTTTAGTCTTTTCCCACGTCAACCACACGCCATCAAGCTATTTTCTAGCACCGTTGTCTTATATCTATACTACTTGTATTTCACTATCTCTTCGCCGAACTAGTGCACCTATACACCTGACAAGTGTATTAGGTGTGT
Source organism: Avena eriantha (assembly GCA_910589775.1). Lineage (NCBI taxonomy): Eukaryota > Viridiplantae > Streptophyta > Magnoliopsida > Poales > Poaceae > Avena > Avena eriantha. Next base: position 425,302,456 of record OU342745.1, read on the forward strand.
TGGGGACATAAGAGACTTCTTGTATCTTGATTGCAAGATTGCTTGAGAGGGGATACCTTTGACCACTTCCTCCCTGAGTTTGATAAACCTTGGGTGATCCACTTAAGGGAAAACTTACTGCTGTTCTACAAACCTCTGCACTTGGAGGCCCAACAACTGTCTACAAGAATAGAAGTGCGTAGACATCAAGCTATTTTCTGGCATCGTTGCCGGGGAGGAAAGGTATTCACACCGGAGGATTAAAGAAGAAGAACCTCCCACGACAAACATCTATTTTCTGGCGCGGTTGCCGGGGAGGTAAGATAAAAGGTACTCACATCCTCCGGTGTGAGTGCTCAAAGTTATTTCTTTTAGATTCTGCAATTTTGTCTTTTAGTTTCTTGTTTTCACTAGTTAGGCTTAATGGAAAACAACAAAAAAATTACAGAGCTTTATAGTATTTATCTTGAGTTAGGACATGAAGTGTTTGAAGAGAAAATTAAAAAACCTATGGAACTTTATTTGCATGCTAATAACAATGTTGTTAGTATGAATTCTTTGGACACCATTATTTCTAATGCTATGGAAAAGTCTAAGCTTGGGGAAGTTGGTTTTGATGAGAATGATCTTTTTAGTCCCCCAAGCACGGAGGAAAAAATTTACTTTGATGATACGAAACCTCCAATATATGATGATTACAATGATGAATATGGTATTTTCAGTCCACCTACTATTGAGGAGAAAATTAATTATGATTACAATATGCCTCCTATATTTGATGATTATGGTGATGAGAATAATAATGATAGCTATTTTGTTGAATTTGCTCCCACTACAATTAATAAGAATGACTATGTTTATGTGGGGAATATTAATTCTTTTATGCATATGGCTCATGATAAGAATGTTTCTTGTGATAGTTATATTGTTACTTTTATTCATGATGCTACTGAAAGTTATTATGAGAGAGGGAAACATGGTTTTATGTATTTCAACAATATTAAGTTTCCCCTCTTTATGTTGAAAGTCTTGAAGTTGCACTTGTTTTGCTTTCCTATGATTATTGCTTTGTGCTTACATGAGTTGTTTCTTTACAAGATTCCTATGCATAGGAAGTGGGTTATACTTAAATGTTTTTTTGAATTTGCTTCTTGATGCTCTCTTTTACTTCAATTCATATTTCTTATGTGAGCATCTTCTCCAACTATCATGCCTAACTTAAAGGCGTTAAAGAAAAGTACTTATTGAGAGATAACCCAAAAGTTTTAGATGAGTCTTGGAAGTTATTACTTCTATAATAACCACTCCTTATCCTTTTTATTTGTTTTTTTTGCGCCAAGAATAACCTCTAATGAGAGAGAAGTAATGATTGGGAAAGTTGCTGTCCCGAAACAGATTTCTGTGCTTCACCATAAACATTCGTGTAAAATCTCTGAACTTCTTTTTGAGACATGAATTTTTGTACTTCTGCCCCAGGTTGTTATCTAACTTTCATTAGTTCAACACTTTTTTATTTGAGCAACATAAGGTCTTCGAAAAAATTCGTCTTTATCTGCTAGTCTGTTTTGACAGATTTCTGCCATTTTCTGCATTTTCTTCTTGTTGGTTCCTTCTTGAGTTTTTTTGGGGAATTGAGCTTTTTGAGGAAAGTGCTACAGTAGATAGTGTTATAATGGAAGTTTATTTGGTGTTAGAACTGAACCTTAATACTTATTTATCTTAAGTGCACTAATGTTGCTAATAAAGACTATGTGAAGTTTTGTATGAAGGAAAAATTTCAGGTGTATAGAAGAAATGAGTAATGAGATGAAGAATGTACTAAAGCTCAAGCTTGGGGATGCCACACGTGTCACCCCAAGAAGTACAAGCGTAAAAGCTTGGGGACGCCCAAGGCATCTCCTTGTTCATCAATAAAAATCTCAGGTTTCTTCCAAACGCTTCATTTTTATCATTTCATGCACAGTTGTGTTGTTCTTGGAGCGTCTTCTTTTTCGTTTTGGTTTTGGTTTTTCGTTTGCTTGGTTTTCTTAGTTTTCTGAATAAATTGGTTGGACCCCCTCTTTCATACATTGGTTTGCAAATAGTTTGGTTTGGATTGGAAAAGAGTAGGAAAGCTCATGCTTATGTGGTAAAAAGAGCTTGTTTTTGACTGTGGCCTATGCTTTGTCATGCCATGCTTGATATTGTTTTGGCTTTATGCTTAGTATTTTTTGCTGTAGCATGACTTGTTATAAAAAATTGAGATTGCTTAATGTGTCTTGGATGAATCATGCGTTGTTTTAGCATATTAAAGCATAGTATAGTGGTATGCTCCTTTGATGCTTTATTTGGGTTGACTTGGCGCATGCTCACACCATGTTATGACTATCCAAAGTCACCATGGCCTTTATGATCCTTTAGTTTTCAACTTGTAATATCACTTTATGCTTTGATCAATGATGTTTTGTCACTCTGCATGATTATGACCATTATTGCTCTCTTAGTTTGTCGCTCCAAGTCTTTTGCTAGCCTCCACAACCAAGTATGAGTTCCACTCATGCATCCAACTTGCTAAACCAAGTTATTCCAAAGAGTCCACCATACCTACCTACTAGCTTATGCTATTCCAAGTATATTCATGCTTTTGTTTACCTTCCAAATTAAACTTGTTATGAGAAAACTAGTGATTAAAGCTCTCAAGAACTTGATGGCACACTTTACTTTTCTTGCCCTTAATAAACTTGAACCATTGTGTCTTCTATGTTGTATATGCTTGCACTTATTTGTTGGGAATTAGCAGAACCATGCTTTCATGGGGAACGCTTTCAACATTGCACTTGGTACTTGTACCTAGTTGATATCATGCTCTTTTGTATATGGATGTCGTCGGTGTGAAATGAAAGGGGAGCTTGTAAGTCCATGGAGTTATGTATATGTGTCAGAGAAACGCCTGGGCCGTTGGTCTAATCCATGCTGACATGGTGGAAACCTGCAGCGTAACCATAATGAGCTGTCTATGAAGCATTCTTCTTATAAAAAAAGAGTCCTATATTGAGAAAAAAGAGAAAAAAAGAGATTATGAAAAGAGGAAAGAGAGAAAAAAGCACCATATTCCCATGGTAAATAAGAAGATTGCTGAGATGCTCGTTGTCTGCTTGCCTTGTCATTTTGATATGGGGATTCTTCCGTATCATCGGGCAAGGGGTACCCCGTTGGCGGTTCTCTATGATACACATGTACTTACGATGATAAGAACTTACCGGTGACTAAACTTGAGTAGCATGAGGAGCGGCCCTCGTATACAAGGGACATGAGATTTCTGACTTATACTTCGTCAAGCATGTACACCATAGTTTGTTCACTTTAACCTTAATCACTTCAAGATGCTTATGATAGGGGTAATGAGAGCGGAAAGCTATAAGTACCATAATTTTTGGAAGCTCTTTATGAGACTTGAATCCCTACTTCCTTCTATGAAGGCCTTTCTTCCACCATTATATTGAGTCTCCACCTTCTATCTTTATGCACCTACTTTGAGAGCATAGTGGCCATTCTTAGTTCTATGTGCATTGTCCTAAGACTAGTTGATTGATGCATAACTTGATATTGCTTCATTTAAACTATTTGTATCTAGTCACTCTTATAAACTTTGAAGGTGTGCTATGCATTTATACTTGCTACTCTATGAGGGAAAAGCTGAATGCCATTATGCTATGTTTTCTTTATGTGAAACAAACAAACGTCTTGCAAAGCATTGTTATTCATAAATCTTTTGTTTGTGCCTTTTCATGTTGCATCATAGTTTCTTTGTCTTATTGCTAGAACTTTGTCTTTCATGCTATGATTGAAGTACTATGATCCCAGCTTTAAATGTTTTACAGATACTTTGATCAATTTTATGATGGTGCATGTCACCTCAACAATTATTCTTTCTTTTTATCACTTACCTACTCGAGGACGAGCAGGAGTTAAGCTTGGGGATGTTGATACATTGCAAATGTATCTATAATTTTTAATGTTCCATGCTTGGTTTTATCTACTTTCTTATGTTTTGTCCACACTTTGGAGTACTTTTCATATGATTATTTGGACTAACCTACTAATAGTTGCAAAAGTGCACATTGTTCTTGTTTTACACTTTGATGTGTAGGAATTACCAAGAATACAAGTGGAAACCTTGTTGGAGTCAAATTGGGATTTTCCAGAAATCTGTCTCAAAACTCTTTTTGAAGATGGTCACGTTCCAGGTCGAATACAGCGTCAAACGAAAAACTCTTCAACTAGAAAGTTGTTAGAAATTTCACGACAAACGTTCTGGACATAAAGTTTAGCTGATTCCAAGTACGGACGGGGCAGATAGGCCTGATTTACTACAGCCCAAGATGGGGTGATGGAAATCCGAGAAGCTATATAAAGGGAGGAAACCTAATTCGTGGGAGACACCTCCGCCCACGAATTTGCAGCCACCAAAGCCACGTTTTTGCCTTCCCCATAGATCCCATCTCCATGAGGATGGACTCCCAAGAAGCCATGAAGAAAGGGTGCTAAGGGGCGGTGCTCCCCTGTGATACCGGCGGCGGGGAAGGAGTCATCCGCGCCGCCACCGCCGGAGCCATCTCCATCGATCTCCACCACCATCTTCATCACCATTGTTGATTCTCATGATGAGGAGGGAGTAGTTCTCTCTCGAGGCTAAGGATCTACCGGTAGCTATGTGTTCATATCTCTCTCTATGCATGATCATGTTGTGATCATGAGCTTTGTAATCAAGTAGATCTACCTTGCTACTCAAGTGCTTTAATAGATCTCTGCTCTCCCTATGTGTGTGAAAGTGACAGCGTGCACACCATGGTGATACTTAGGCTAGATATTACAAATACTTGTTATGAGTTATATTTGGAGTTGGATGTCTTTATGAAATTGTGGTGTTTGTTGGAACCATCTAGTACTCAAGATGACAGTGTGGGGTTTTCTAGATGGGAAAAACTTACTTTGAAGTGTGCTGTTATAGCCCTACCATTGATTAGAGTGTCCAACCGGAGAGTAGTTAAGAGTAGTATCATAAAGATGATATATTTATATGAGAGTGTTCACTAGTGAAAGTATGATCCCTAGGCCTTGTTTCTAAGCATAGATATACTGTTTGCAATTAGATCTGTTACATGTTTGCTTGCTTCCATCTTTATTTTAGTTTTCCTTTAGTATTTTCCCACGTCAACCACACGCTATCAAGCTATTTTCTAGCACCGTTGTCTTATATCTATACCACTTGTATTTCACTATCTCTTCGCCGAACTAGGACACAAGAGACTTCTTGTATCTTGATTGCAGGATTTCTTGAGAGGGGATACTTTTGACCACTTCCTCCCTGAGTTCGATAAACCTTGGGTGATCCACTTAAGGGAAAACTTGCTGCTGTTCTATCAACCTCTGCACTTGGAGGCCAAACAACTGTCTACAAGAATAGAAGTGTGTAGACATCACAAACCAAGACAAAAAAGAAGAAGCAAACCAAAGAGAAACAAAAGAAATATTTTTGGTCTTTTTGTGTTTTTGGAAAGCAAAGCAAAGAAGAACGAAAACTAAAAAGAAAGTAAAAACATGAATATACAAAGAACCGACGCAACATGATATGGAGATGAGTGCGGTGTCGGCGTACCTCCCCCAAGCTTAGGCTTTTGGCCTAAGTGGGTATCAATCCATGTATGAATAGGGGTTCCAAGCGGGCGGATCTTGGTAAGAATGGTCGTAGCTAGGCCCATGAGAAGAAGAAGAGGCTCCCCAATCATAAGTGGGCTGCTGATATGAAGACTCTCCCTCATTCGAGGGTCGGCCCGAATCATCCGTAACCTCCCTTCTAGTGTCCTGCTCCTATTGGGAGAGCTCTCCCAAGTACGTGTCAAGCTCCTCCTCAGTGAGGGACCATCCTTCCCTGTTATCAAGGTTAAACAAAACAGGTGCAGGCAAAAGAACAACACGCTCGGACTTGCTCTTTCTCCAACCAGCTTTGAGAAAGGTTATTTCATAAGATAACTCACTCAAACTAGCCCACGAGGAAATAAATTTATGTTGTATCATGGAATTGAAATCAAGCCTCTCTATGGGAAACTGTAGGTCTAGATGATGAGGCACTAAACCATGCAATGCTAGTAAACGAGAAGCGATGAGACCTCCACAAATTCCACCTTTCTCACGGTTAGCAACAAGACAGAAAGCTATCAAAGCACCCAAGTTGTAAGACCTATCTCGTCTAAGAGCAGCAGAGATAAATGCTAGATCAAACGAAGATAACTTATTGGAAGTTCTCCTAGCAAGAACACACTTGGCAATAAAGTAGGCAAAGTAGCGAATGGAGGGAAGATGAATGTTACGGATTTTTCCATTCTCCTTCGAGAAGCTACTCCCTTGTGAAATTTCTGCGTATAACTCCATGAGTGGTTCCGGTCTCTCTTTAATCTTTTTACATGATCCCCATTGAGGTACCTTAATAGCTGCACAAAAATCATCAAGAGAAAGGTCGACATCTATATTGTAGATTTTGTAATGGACCATGGGGTTAGGCAAAGAGTGACTAAATTTGAAATCCTGCACCACAGTCATGGTTAGCTTCACAAATTGACAAGGCTCATCTTCCAAAACGTGCTCTAACCCTGCATTAGAAACCAAAGTGTGGAAATCCTGTAGAATTCCTGCAGCTCTCATGAACTCAGAGCATGGATAAATGGAGGGAAAAACTTCCTCCTCCCGGTGGACCTTCATGACCTCAGGCACCCAAAGCTCATGTTGGTTTAGGTGGTGTTCACTCATCTTCTATTCTGAAATTTAAACATCTATTAAACAAGTGATTACAAAGTAAATATAATGAAGGATTCTACTCATAGGGACTTGCTAGAGGCCTAAACATGCATCAAAACTATATCTCTAAGCATCAAACAAGCTTAAAAGCACTCATAACCAGTCACCTACAGCAGCAAAATACTCAACAAACAATCCACTAAACACAAATCTACTTGGATAAGGGGAGGAGTCACATACCAAGGAACAATTGCTCCAAATTTCAGCAAGAAAGATGGGTTGAGCAAAGAGATCGAAGAAATCGAGAGCAAGCACAGAGAGAACGCGATTTTGAGCTATGAACTGGAGCTTACTCGGGAGAGAGAAGAAAGTGGCAGGAGAGAGAGGTAGTGGGGGGCCAGGGGTGGCCCACACCAGGGCATGGCGCCACCCAGGTCTGGCCGCGCCACCATGTGGTGTGCCTGCCTGGTGGGCCCCCCTGGTACCTACCAGGTACTCCTCTGCCCCTTTTTTCTCGTAAAAATTTAATATGAATTTTCTGGAATTTTTCGAGACACTTTATTTTTGGGCATTTTTCAGAAATAGAAGAATGATTTTTCTGATAGACAGATTTTTTTCTTTTTGGAAACATGATGCAAGGACAAAACAAGGCTAGAACTACAGAAGTTCTAGCATGCAAGCAACTAACAACACAAAGAAAACTAAATGAAAGCAAAAACTAAAAATGCAAAGGATAGGAATAAACGGGGATAATCATAATGAAAACATTGTTTTGTTCAATGGAATCCTTTTGTTAGCAAGGTTGATCAAGTCTTACTACCAAAACAATTGCATATGAGACAAAACTTTGTACTCCACTAATGATTATGTTACCTCAACCTTGATAGCAATGGTCCCAATCATAATAGTTTCAAATTTTTCTCTTGGTATAGGACAATATATTTCTCCAACTTGAATGCCTTCAACATGTTCAATTGAATTCAGACCATAAGTCCTTTCAATCTTCTTGGGGAAATAGACAGTATGTTCCTTGTCATTAAGATTGAAGGTCACCTTTCCTTCATTATAATTAATAATAGCTCCTGCAGTATTAAGAAAAGGTCTCCCAAAAATAATAGACATATTATCATCTTCAGGCATTTCAAGCACAACAAAATCAGTTAATATCAAGCAATTATGAGCTACCTGAACATGTACATCCTCACATATACCCATAGGAATAGTGGTAGACTTATCAGCCATTTGCAAAGATATATCAGTTGGTATCAATTTTTCAAGCTGAAGCCTCTTATAGAGAGAGAAAGGCATAACACTAACTCCAGCTCCCAAATCACACAAAGCAATTCTAACATAACTGTTCTTAATAGAGCAAGGGATAGTTGGAATCCCTGGGTCTCCAAGTTTCTTAGGAACCTTACCATTGAAGGAATAATTAGCAAGCAAAGTAGAAATTTCTTCATTAGGGATCTTCCTTTTATTCGAGACAATGTCCTTCATATACTTTGAGTAAGGAGGCAATTTAATAGCATTAGTCAAAGGAATTTGCAAGAATAAAGGCTTCATCCACTCACAAAACTTATTATAGTGTTCATCTTCCTTTGACTTGTGTTTCTTATTAGGGAAGGCCATAGGTTTTTGGACCCAAGGTTCTCTTTCACTACCATGTTTCTTAGAAATAAAATCTTCTTTGGTGTATTTAGTATTCTTAGTGTGGTTTTCAGGTCTTCTTCAACTTTTTCTTCATTAGGCACTTCATTTTCTTCATTACCACTTTCAGTTTCAACATCAGAGATAGATATACTATTAGGATCTATAGCAGGTTCAGAGGGTTCTACAACAGTTTTATGTTTCTTTTTCCTTTTCTTACGAGTAGAACCACTATTTTCGGCTTGTTGAGAATCCTGCTCAATTCTTTTGGGATGCCCCTCAGGATATAGAGGATCCTGGGTAACAGCTCCACTTCTAGTTCTAATTTCATAAGCATGTTTTTCTTTAGCAGCATTAACTAGCAAGTCGTTTTGCACTTTAACGAGTTGATATATTTGAGTTTGAACCATTTGAAAGTGTTTAACAATCATTTTAACATCATTAGAGGTTCTTTCCACAATATCTTTCAACTCAACAATAGCTCTAGTGTTTTCAATTAGATGATTTTGCACCCTTTTGTTAAAGTTATCTTGCTTAACAATAAAGATATCAAATTCTTCTAAGCATTGATCAGGAGGTTTTAAGTAAGGGATATCACCTTCATCAAAGTGTTGGAGGGAGTGTACCTCAATAGTGGGTGAGTAGGGAATAGGCTTACATAATTCTTCTATAGGAGGTAAATTCTTGACATCTGCAGCTTTAATTCCCTTCTCCTTAAGACATTTCTTAGCTTCCTTCATCACTTCATCATTTAATTCAATAACTCCCCTCTTCTTTGGTGTTGGAATAGGCACAGGAATAGATGGTTCAGGTACAATTACTTCAGGCGTAACTTCTTTAGGAGGAGTCCAATCTTCATAATTCTTGCTTATTTTAGCCATTAATTCCTCAGCTTCCTTTGGAGTCCTATTCCTGAAAACACAATCAGCACAACTATCTAGGTATGTCCTAGATTCTTCGGTTAGTCCATTATAAAATATATCAAGTAGCTCATTCTTAGGTAATGGACTTCCAGCCTGTGCATCAAGCAAAGCACAAAACCTTGCCCAAGATTCCGGCAATACCTCTTTTTCTCCCTGTTTAAAATCAAAATGTTCCTGCAAAATAGCATGTCTAGCACTAGGAGGAAAATATTTCTGCAGGAAAGTACTAATAAAGCACTCAGGGCTATCAATAGATCCAGGAGGTAAATTACCAAACCAAGTTTTAGCTTCTCCTTTCAGTGAAAAAGGGAAAATCTTCGCAACAAAGTAAGTACGCATCTTAACATCATCAGAAAACAAGCCACTCATGGTAGAAAGTTCATTCATATGTGCTACAACACTTTCATTCTTAGTCCCACAAAAAGGTTCTTTCTCGACAATAGCTATGTAAGATAGAACGAGAGAGAAATCATAATCTTTATCTATTATATTTATGGGAGAAGCAGCAAACTTAGAAGTAGGAGATAATTTGGGTCTAATAGTACGCCTCTCAAGGAGACTCTTAGCAGCGCTCCTATCATGGGTGTTCCTACATTCTTCAATAATCTCATCAGTCATCTCAACATAATCTTCTTCAGCATCATAACTCTTACTAGACTCAGGCGAGCTAACAGGTGTGGCAGTGTCTTCATTAGGAGTTTCGGTATTTCCAACTATAGTTCTAGCAATCGTAGCATCTAGGAAAGGACCTAATGAACCACTCTTATCAAGCACAGTAGAAGCAGCATCGTAAGTATCAGAAGTTTCAGATTCAGCAGTAGTAGCAGTGTGTGTAGCATGTGTATGTGGTGGTGTAAGGAACTTACTCAAAACAAACGGTGAATCAAGAGTAGTAGAGGTGTTTAGAACCGTACCTCTTCTTGTAGTGGATGGTAAAATAGGAACCTTGCCATCACGAGACTTACCCATGATGGATGGATAGCAGCGAACAATAGAGAATCCAAGTGAACTTGATAAATAAAGCTATGCTCCCCGGCAACGGCACTAGAAAATAGTCTTGATGACCCACAAGTATAGGGGGTGTATCGCGGTATTTTCGAGGGAAGTGAAACCCAATTTATTGATTTGACACAAGGGGAGCCAAAGAATATTTATAAGCCTTAACAACTGAGTTGTCAATTCAGCTGCACCTGGAAACAATCTTGCTCACAGCAGTTTATCAGTAGCAACAGTTTTGTTGTAGGAATACTAAAGTAACAGTAGTAGCAAAACAAAGACAGTAGTAACAAAAGCAGTAAACAGTGGGATTCGAGTGCGGTAAGCATAGGGATGGATGGACGGGCGTTGCATGGACATGACAATTCACATAGCAAACAGAACATAGGGCAATTGCAGATAAATGAGATAAAACATCCAAGTACTAGACAATCCTAGGCATGTGTTCCATATATAGTCATACGTGCTCGCAATGAGAACTTGCACAACATCTTTTGTCCTGCCAGCCCGTTTGCAGCGGGGCCTCTAGGGAACTACTGGCAATTAAGGTGCTCCTTTTAATAAAGCATCGGAGCAAAGCATTAACACTCCGTGAACACATGTGATCCTCACATCAAAGCCTTTCCCTTCCGGTTATCCCGATTTCTGTCACTTCGGGGCCATAGGTTCCGAACAATGACGTGTGTATACAACTTGTAGATAAGACCAGAAACAATACTATCATAATGAATCAATAATAAGTTCAGATCTGAAATCATGGCACTCGGGCCCTAGTGACAAGCATTAAGCACAACAAGTCGCAACAAAGTCATAAAGCACTAATAAAAGATACTAGGCACTAAGCCCTAACAATCTGATGCCATTACATGAATGATCTCATCCAATCCCTACCATCCCCATAGCCTACAGCGGGGGATTACTCACTCATAGATGGGGGAAACATGGATGGTCGATGGAGAAGCGATGGTGATGGTGATGGCAATGATCTCCTCCAATTCCCCATCCCGGCAGGGTGCCAAAATGGAGTTTCTGGTGCTGTTTCGTGGAATCTGGTGGTGGTGGCGGAGCGGAACTCCTTCTGGAAAAACGTTGGACCCCCCATAGTTTTTAGGTCAGAAGGCTCCTTATAGGCGAAGAGAGAGGCCGAGGGGGTGCCTGGGGGGCCCACACCACCCCCTGGCGCGGCCTGGCCTGGCCCATGCCACCAGGTGGTGTGGCCACCCCAGGGCTCTTCTCCGTCTCGTATTCTGGCTCCTGGAGTCTTCGGGTGAAATAGGATTTTTGGCATATTTTCCAGGATTTTTCCTGATAGTTGATTTTCTGCACAAAAAGTAGACACCAAGGCAATTCTGCTGAAAACAACGTTAGTTCGCATTAGTTGCATCCAAATCACACAAGTATAGAGGAGAAACAATAGCAAAAGTGTTCGGGAAAGTAGATAAATTTTGGACGTATCATGCCTCGATCGCACAGCCCAGACTTGGGGCCATGGTCACAAGGTATAGAGAGAGGGAGGGAGAAAGTCAACCAAAGGACTTCTCAAATTGTCTGTGTTTAATCCCATCCATGGGCACCCCTTTATATAGGCGGAGGGGGTGTGCCCTCCCCATTAGGTTAGCCATGTGGGACTAAATGTCAAAGGAAAAAAGGGGGAAAAAGAGCTCCACAGCCGGCTGGGCCTGGACGGCCAGCCCAACAACCAGCAGCAGCACAGAGCTGCCAGCTGGGTGGGACGGCGACGCCCCAGCGGCCCAGCAATAGCCAGCAACGGCCAGGAGGGGCAGCAGCCAGGCGGGCCTGCCACGCCCCCGCGGCCCACGCTCGCCCGTGCGACGGCCTGGCGAGGCGACCTCGAGTGGGCCTGCCCGGCGGGGCGGCCCGCGAACGGAGCCTAGCGGAGGCAGAGCCCGGGCGGGCTGAGCTCGGCGACGACCCACCAGGCGTGGCGGCGCCCAGCACTCTGCTAGCTCGCGTGCGGCGCTTACTACCGGCCGCCCACCTTTGTGGGCTGCCAAGCCCACTCACGGCAGCAGCTGTCCTTTTCTTTTTCTTTTTCTGCAACTTTATTTCTAGGCTATTTCCCTCCGGGATTTGGCCTAATATAAAAGTTTCTTTTATAAATCTTAATCGAAATATTATTTAGAATATATTAATTCATAATTAACATACAATAAATATATATTTAAATTCCCATTTATTCGAAAACACTTTTCTGGACTTTTCCTTTTATTCTTTGTTCGAACAACTTCGGATCTCTCTGCGGAACGATTTTGACTTTCTCTCTTTCTCTACTGTGATTCCGTCTTACGAATGATCGCTCTCATCGTACCCTTAAGTGTATCCTCTCATGGCTCGGGAATGCTCTAGTCATGATCTGTATCAATGATCAACAGAGGGACCAGGGATGTCCATGTGACCCCTATGCATTCCTGATGACAATGTCGTTTCAACTGCTAAATGTAGCATCATCTTCCTTTTGTTTCTCGATACGACTTGTCCGAGATCCGATCATTGGTATCCCATACCTTGTTCAATCTCGTTCACAACAAGTTCTGTTTTCTTGTTACCGTGATATTACATCCCCGTGACTGAGCCACATGTTGCAACATTATGGATATAATCTCACCAAGCCGGCCGTATGTATCTTTACCCGTCATGTGGACGAACAAATCCCAGTCTTGCAGTCACATGTCATCTACTGTTGCTTCGGAATACCCAACGTACATCTTTATAACCACTGTATTACCAAGTGGCGCTTGATGCAGTCTAAGCAGCCTCGGGAAACCGTGAGTAATATGAGCTCATGGTCTAAGGAGAAGGAGTCTAGGTATAGCTGTTGCAACCATGAACTATATGACTTGATCGTGTTGCAATCCTTCGAGGAATGTCCAATCACATCATTCTCCAATGATATGATCCCGTTGTCAATCGGCATAAATGCCCATGATCTTGAAATCCAGATCATCCTCATGACCAACGAACTAGTATGAATAGAGGCTACTAGGGACTTGGTTGTTTCATACCACACATGTACCAATGTTTCTACTTGGCACAGTTATAGCACAATATGAAACTATTATAAACTAATTGAGATATGACAATAAAAACCTATTTATTATTTTCCTCTAGAGCATATCTCCTTCAGCTCCCACTTGCACTAGAGTACAAATAATCCAGCTCGCATTTTGCTCATATAAACCATATACCATATGCGTTTACGGATCATGCATGCTCGTGGGAAACGTCATGTCCATGTTCTGTTTTACCAGATCATTATGTCTTTTGCAAATCGTCAATGTCTTCCTAATTTTGACATTCACACCATACTCTTATAATGGGTCGAAGCATTCGTTTGGCGACAAAGTGAGACTTTGTTTCTAGTGTTTATGAGGACGGTCATTTTCACCGTTGTCATCTAAACTTCGAAACACGCTTTGCTATCCTTTGTGTATATACTATAGTCATGGCAGCAGAACGAGGCCGGATTCCAGGAGCTTACAGTGACTTTAGATCAACCTTGAGGGCTTTCTCATGGGCACTGGGCCCTGGGACACATCATTCTACGTTAAAAGAGAACTAGCCCCGCCATAACATTATACATCACATCATATGGAGCCTTTATACTTCTATATCTATGTAGATCCTAGTGCATGAAATGCAGCTATGCCACTTACTTTGCTTCTTGCCATTTATGTACAAACTTAATTCTGGTTCTATGATCAACTTAGGAACCACTTAAAGACACATTCTTACAGTTAAGACTTTGTCCTATAAAACCAGAACTTAGGGTCACTTTATGTCGAGTATACAACATGGTTATATGGAAGAACCTATGACTCAGGCATAGGAGATGCAATGCATCTCTTTCTTTCAACCATAGTTGCAATACTAGCTCAATGCTTCATATAGTAAGAACTACTTTCTCACCTTGTTCCATTCTAAGCTACTTCAGAATCTTGCTTAGTACATTCTAAACATCTTTCAGAATCAAGTCCAGGAAGCATTCGACATTCAGCGTTTATTAAACTCACCAATCTATCTCGATAGATCTTATTGTTTAATAACTTCAACTTCATCCTAACTTAAATATTATTAACACCAATCACATCATTCACATATGCCATCCACATATCCCAGAATGATTTCATGCTCCCACTCAAATATGACATTCATGTTTGAGATCCAGGGATTTCACTTAGCTCCCACTCAAAATCCAGGTCCTCTCGACAATCTTGGATATTCTAAAATTCCTTGATCATCATCAAATCGAGAATTCCACTAACGGGATTTCAATGACCATTCATTTCTTGTACTTAGGTCCATCACGCTTCTTTGTATTTTGTAGGTATGTCCTGTTCAAAACATGACAAGTGAATCAATAATATAATTCCACAAACTTGTAGAATATATAGTTGAATCCTACTTTCTTTAGTAAAAATATTCCCTGAAACTTTATGATCATTATCATTGGTTTCTTCTCTATATGTAGAGTTTGGATTCACGAAACGAATTCCGCTACGCCACTCAACAATTCGGAGGCAAGGTCTAATACCTTGTTTTGATCTTTTTCGTTCTTGCACCTGTATATTCATCAAGACACATCAACTTTGGACAACAAAAGTTTTGCCCCTTTGTGGGAGATGCATTGATAGCTTCCTAAGAATGCTCTAGAAATACTTGTTTATTCGCCACGATTTCAACTTATCGAAATCTCCAGAAACTCGAACTTGCCATAACACCTATGGTGTTGTTTCCACGAATCTTTTAGATGTTCCCTTGTATTTCAAATGAGTGTTTGCTTATTTTGATCTCTAACTCTAAACGACAACTATAACCTTGATAAGAGATAATATTATACCATATATATCTAATACATAATGATTATGATGTTCAGACATTTCAACACAGTTTGAATTCGTCCAATTATCATAATTTGTGAAACATCTTTCACAAGTTCCTTTTATGCTAAACTTAACTTGAATACCTTAGTCGTGTCGATCAAATCGAAGAGACTTGTTAACTCAGTTAATTCAATATCCCATTTAGTTATGAACTCATTTGAACAATTCAAATCATTTCAAACTCATGTTTCATTAAGTAAATACTCTTATTCACTTAAGTCCACAATTAACTAATGATTTCCACTATTTGCTGAAAACATGATACATCACTATGTATAAGATTCAACATTTCTTCGCATGTCACCGTTTTACCAGAATGCGGAGTTTTAGTTATTCTGCCCAAGAGGCATGGTTTTGCAAAGTCTCTAGATTAAGCATCTAGGACCCCGATCTTCATTAAGAACATGCAATAACCAAAATGACTTAAACTATAGTGTCATTTCATTATTAAACTTTGGATATCTTTTAGCACTCCAATCCTTTATAAATGTTTAAACTATTATCATTAACATAGTGATGAGAATAAATTATGTATAATCATAATGTGACCATAAGGTATTGTTCATAAGAATAGTACAAACTAGCTTGTAACTTGTTCATATGAATAATCGTCTCGCCAAAAGCAAGACACACAAACAAGGATTACAAAATTATATTGAAGTTCACTAATCCAAATGACAAACTTTGAGAAAGAGGTGATGTCGGTCATCAAGTGTTTTGCTTGGCGTCATCAAGTCACACTGCCTCAAAACCAACAATTCTCAAACAGGTCCTCCTGTTTTCACAAAACGGGACAAGTATCAAATACTTTGCAATCTGCAACGAGTTTTGCAAGAACCACATTTATAATTTGTATATCTTACATATACCTTTTCATCCATGACCTCCTTTTGCAATCAAGCCCTTTTAAGAGTTCTTAACTCCAATTCAAGATCGCTAAGTGTTTTTCCAAACATTCTAGAGTCATCGAATTATCTCCTAATGGTTATTGTATCAAGAAGAGAAGATCACCTTTTACGAGGATGACCCTTTTGCTAAGTTCCATATTAAGCAATATATTCCCATGGTCACAAAGGACATCAATGGGATAGGCCAAGTTCTACTAAGATATTTGCAAACAGACATCTAGACTAAGTTTATAATAAGAGATCAATTTATAATTGGTCTCCACTAAAATTGTCATCCCCTGGACGATTTTAGTGATCGCATGATCCCTATCCTCTGCACCTCCCCCAATCGTCATGGCCATCAGTGCATTATCAAAGGTAGACATTCACCAATGTCAATCACATCATCCATGTGACTCATGCTCGATCTTTCGATCTCTTGTGTTCCGAGGCCACGCTTCTCTAACGTGCTATGCTCGCCAAATCTAACTTGTGTGTATTCGCTGTGCAACATGGCCTACACCCACTGTATGCGAACGTAGATATGTCTGACCCCTACTCATCGCAGGGTGCCTCATACCGAAGAAATTTCTTGGTGGTGCGCACACAAGGGGAACACGGAACATTGGAATTCAATAGGGATTATCTTAGTTGCTACCGTTGAGTATCTAAATACTAGCACACAATAAGATGTAAAAACTGGTATCAACATCATATGTATAATGTGATATGATATGGTCTTTCTTGCGCCTTGATCTCCATCGAGCGCTCTGGCATGATCTCCATCTTGCCCTTGGTTTGACGCCAAGTCCACGACGCCTCCACCGGGTCGTTCATCGGAACAATGACTATTACTATACTACTTAGTAACAGAAAAGTAAACTACTTTACCTTCGTAGCGACCAATGCCATATCATAATCACATGCCCCTGCAAAATAAAGTTAGACGCCTCTACTTTATCTATTGCAAGTTTTACGTGGTTGTTAGGGCTTTCGCAATAAAACCGTTTCTAAACTACAAACTTTCCAACCATAACATGGATCCAACATTTGTCTCTATTACACCCCTTTCGGGGCCCTCCGTTATAAATGCTATATCAACTATCGAATGAGACACAGACACCCGCTAGCAACTTATATGGTACAAGCCGTATGTTGAGCGTGGAACCAGTCTCGCGTACGAATATGCGTAAGGTCGGTCCGGGGCGCTTCATCAAACAATACCGCGATATAAACAAGTACACATTAGAGGGTAACAACTAAGGGATCAATGCCCGCAAAATACATGTGCGTACTAGCCGTACAACACTCCTACGCATAGATCGGCTCTGATACCACTGAAGGGGATCCAGCAGAAAAAAAAAAATTTCCTACGATGTAACCCCAAAACTGCCTAGGATCTATTTATGTAGTAATGCAGTAACTGCCAATGCGTATAGAATACATACCCTTATAGACCGTACGCGGTTAACGTTCCGCGGGCAACGTGGTTGAAGTATTCGTACTCGTAGCCGACCTCAAGGTCGCGAAGCTCCTCGCAGGTCACCCCTTGCCCCTTCTTCATCTTCATCGTGCAGCAGCTCCGTCTCATGACATTAAAGCGCCCCAAGTGTTGCGCCTCGTGTCTTCGTACACATCCGGTGCACGATGAGACCTCCGGCTCCCTGATCCCGCCGGGAGTGCGGAAGTTGATATCTGGCTAGGAATCCCTGGAGCGCAACGGCGTACTGCAGGTGTGCCTCGATCACACAGCCCAAACTTGGGGCCATGGTCACAAGGTATAGAGAGAGAGAGAGAAAGTCAACCAAAGGACTTCTCAAATTGCCTGTGTTTAATCCCATCCATGGGCACCCCTTTATTTAGGCGGAGGGGGTGTGCCCTCCCTATTAGGTTAGCCATCTGGGACGGCCAGCCCAACAACCAACAACAGCACAGAGCTGCCAGCCGGGTGGGCCGGCGACGCCCCAGCGGCCTAGCAATAGCCAGCAGCGGCCAGGAGGGGCAGCAGCCAGGCGGGCCGGCCACGCCCCCGCGGCCCACGCTCGCCCGCACGGCGGCCTGGCGAGGCGACCCCGGGTGGGCCTGCCCGGCGGGGCAACCCGCGAACGGAGCCTAGCGGAGGCAGAGCCCGGGCGGGCTGAGCTCGGCGGCGGCCCACCAGGCGTGGCGGCGGCCATCGCTCTGCCAGCTCGCGTGCCGCGCTTACTACCGGCCGCCCACCTTTGTGGGCTGCCAAGCCCACTCGCGGCAGCAGCTGTCCTTTTCTTTTTCTGCAACTTTATTTCTAGGCTATTTCCCTCCAGGATTTGGCCTAATATAAAAGTTTCTTTTATAAATCTTAATCTAAATATTATTTAGAATATAATAATTCATAATTAACATACAATAAATATATATTTAAATTTCCATTTATCCGAAAACACTTTTCTGGACTTTTCCTTTTATTCTTTCTCCGAATAACTTCGGATCTCTCTGCGGAACGATTCCGACTTTATATCTTTCTCTATTGTGATTCCGTCTTACGAATGATCGCTCTCATCGTACCCTTAAGTGTATCCTCTCACAGCTCAGAAATGCTCTAGACATGATCTGTATCAATGATCAATAGAGGGACTAGGGATGTCCATGTGACCCCTATGCATTCCTGATGACAATATCGTTTGAACCGCTAAATGTAGCATCCTCTTCCTTTTATTTCTCGATACGACTTGTCCGAGATCCGATCATTGGTATCCCATACCTTGTTCAATCTCGTTCACAACAAGTTCTGTTTTCTTGTTACCGTGATATTACATCCCCGTGACCGAGTCACATGTTGCAATATTTATGGATGTAACCTCACCAAGCCGGCCATATGTATCTTTACCCGTCATGTGGATGAACAAATCCCAGTCTTGCAATCACATGTCATCTACCGTTCCTTCGGAATACCCATCGTACACCTTTATAACCACTGTATTACCAAGTGGCGCTTGATGCAGTCTAAGCAGCCTCAGGAAACTGTGAGTAATATGAGCTCACGGTCTAAGGAGAAGGAGTCTAGGTATAGCTATTGCAACAATGAACTATATGACTTCATCGCGTTGCAATCCTTCGAGGAATATCCAATCACATCATTCTCCAATGATATGATCCCGTTGTCAATCGGCATAAATGCCCATGATCTTGAAACCCAGATCATCCTCATGACCAACAAACTAGTATGAATAGAGGCTACTAGGGACTTGGTTGTTTCATACCACACATGTACCAATGTTTCTACTTGGCACAGTTATAGCACAATATGAAACTATTATAAACTAATTGAGATATGACAACAAAAACCTATTTATTATTTGCCTCTAGAGTATATCTCCTTCAGAACAAGCCAAAATACATGCTCATAGACCTCTATAGAGTCATCATGGACATGGTTTGGCTTAAACAAGGAGTCTCTCATGGCATCTCTTAGCCACCTTGTTGACAACAAGGCTCTAAGGACAGCCGATTTCACAACGCTGGTAATAAGGGTTTCTCTACTCGTGTCTTGGGGTATGAATCATGGGGATGCTTTGCACTAAGCAAAGTTTTCAATGGAAAAATCGCGTACATTATATTTGTTACATTCCCAGATAACTTTCTGTGTGCGACGTCCTCCGAAGGAGCTTGCCTGAACCGCAGCCATGCGGTCAATGTTTTACGGCATCAATGCTCTTCCATACCACACACATTGAGTGTGTGACGCGAGGGTCCTAATAAAACCGATCTATATCTGTATTTGTGCATGCAGCCAAGTGAAAACAGAGAACTATGGCTGGTCATAGTGGAGAGTAACATAGACTAGTAACATATACATATTACTAGTCTATGTTATTACCTCCATAGTGGAGAGTAACATACAGGTGGTGTCATGTAAAGTATCATCGATGTTACAATAATCAAATATGTTACTCCATCTTTCTTTCTCTTCATTAACTCACTTCCACAAAACCAATTTTGATGAGTTGAACCCTTAGTTATGTCTGAAATTACTTGCACTATGACTGGCCTAATACCTAATTAAAGGCCGTTTTCACGGGATATGTCCGTCAGAGCCTTGGCTCAACGAGCCTAAAAATCCATATGCATTATAGCAAACATGTCGTTGGTGTATGGATGACATCCTGTGTCGAGTCCACATGAACATGCATCGTGTACATTGGAATGCATGGCTGACGACCTCGAAATGGACCGAAGATAAAAACTCGTTGTCCTTTGTTGTCGCACCTATGGTGGCTAGGATATCGTGTGAGATGAAATAAATGGTATAAACAATCGTCCACGATAAACAATGACGCATGTACAACAACATTGCGGGGTACGGATTTGGCACCGACTCAACCGTACACTACGTGGTTCTGAAGACTCCCATAGGATTTATTGCTGCGAGAATGATTTCCAGTCACAACGAGACACACGATTTAAGAACAACGCGCTATTGCTTAGCGTTTCGAGACCGGATCTTTTCTCTTGCATGTAGATGTAGCGCGATCATAACATAAAGCGTTCCGCATACAAACTGCGCCCCGAGAGGTTGCAGAGATAAGTCTAGTATTAATTATAAGCTCGTGGCATCTTTTATCTGCGGACTGGGACGAGGCACAACGCTAGTCGATATTACTAGTAGCGTGTTGTTGTGCACTCGGCCGGTAAATCGATTATTAGTCGCGTGTGTGTGGTACTCCACCGGTTCAACTTACCCGCGGCGCCGAGTTAGTAGCATGACGTTTAGCCGCCGCTAACACCAATTTCACAACGCGGCTAATAAGAGTTTCTCTACTAGTGTCTTGGGGTATGAATCGTGGGGATGCTTTACCAGTAAGAGAAGTTTTTCATCGAAAAATCATGTGGTTTGTATTTGTTAAGTTCACAGATAACTTTCCGTGTGCGACGTCCTCCGAAGGACCTCGCCTGAACCTCACATGCGGTCAATGTTTTACGGCGTCGATGATCTTCCATACCACACATGTTGCGTGTGCAACGCGAATAAAACCGATCTGTATTAGTGCATGCAGCCAAATGAAAACAGAGAACTAAGACTGGTCATAGTGGAGAGTAACATAGACTAGTAATATGCATAAGTTACTAGTCTATGTTAGTACCTTCATAGTGGAGAGTAACATACAAATGATGTCATGTAAAGTATCATTCATTAGGTGATAGACTCGTTCCGCCTTGTTATGTGCGATATTACTGTACCCAAATATGTTACTCCATCTCCCTCTCTTTATTAACTCACTGGCACAAAACCAATTTTGATGAGTTGGGTGCTTAGTTACTCCTAAAATCACTATGACTGGCCTAATACCCAACTTGAGGCCGTTTTGACGGGACATGTCCGTCGGAGCCTTGGCTCAACGAGCCGAAAAATCCATATGCCCGGGGACACCCCCATCCATTGGCTCGGCCATATGGACGCCGCGCCGCGGGGGGGGGGGGGGGGGGGGGGGTGTGTGAGGGGGGGGGGGGGGGGGGGACACGAGCTAATAGAGAAGGACAGCCGTTGACGCTCAAACAACTAGTAGCCATAAGTCTGGTTAACCACGAGAAAGGAAAAAATCGTACTCCCTCCAACCCATATTAGTTGACTCAAGTTTTTATAGATTCATATGTATCTAGTTAAGTATTTAGTCTACATACATCCGTATCTAGACAAAGTTGACACAACTAATATGGATTGGAGGGAGTACAAAATCTCTCTAAGGCCTAGTTTACTTCTCTCATATTTTTACCCATTAGAGTTTTGGAGATATATGGAAATTTGGCGTTGACCCAATATTCTCCAATCCTGTACAATACCCTTCTCCAAAAATACTCTATCTTAGAGGAGAGTTTTCAATTTAGACAAAAATGTGAAGGATATGTGTTTTTTTTTGACAAAAAATGAAGGATATGTGTGGATATCCTGTGATTATCCTTGCTAAATTCGGCGTGATAACGTACGGAAATTTTGGAGGAATTGAAATAATTCCCTATGATCTCCACGAATGCACTAGCGAATACGAGAGAAGTAAACAAGGCCTAATAAAAACAAAATACTACGTGGCCCTGGAGCTCACGGCAACTCTAACCCGCGAAGACGACATATCGACGCTGCTTTTGTCTGAGGTGGAAGAAACGAACTTATGGAGAAGGACAGCCATTGACGCTCAAATTACTACTGGCCGTGAGCTCGTGGTTCGCACCGTCATGTCTCAGTATTCTGCTTAACCTGGTTCACCACGAGAAAGAAAATATCCCCTAAAAAGCAAAAAAATTATCGTCCAAGAGCTCACTGCAGAAAAAAGATTCTTATTCCGACCTCTGAGCCTAATTCCGTTGCACTCGGAAAGAAAATATCTATGGCGTCGCTGCAAACCGGAAGGCGACGCCACATGTTGGCTGCAATCGTACTCGGGGTCACCGTCGCCTCCCCCCCTGTTTTCCTGCTACCACCGACTCCGTCACCGGAGTTGGTCCAAGGTCAAACATTACAGCCGGAGTGACCAGAAGATGCCAGGCCAATCGCCTTTCCGCTTCCTTCATACGTATTCTCGCTGTGCTCCTGCCCTTTCCCTCTCATCGGTTATTGCTAGCTAGCAGCCAGTGATCTTCTTCAGATTTTCCTTATCTGGCCTCCTCGGTGGTCGCTACTCGGTACGTTGTTCTCACCATATGCCGTCCCCTTATTCTCCCCGTGATAATGATATCAAGGGCAGCCGTGCCGACGTCTTGATGAGTCTGCCTCTCAGAACTTGGCACCATGAACTAGCCGTGTAATCCAGAAGAAGGTCTTTGGTGTGGTGCCACCACGCGTGAAGCACTCGTAGAAAAACTGTCTTTGGTTCACAGCGGCCGAGTGCATTAATGTAAACATTTGTCCCGGTTCGAGGCGACCGAGTGACGCACGGGAGCCGGGGGCATACGTCCCGGTTTCTTAAGGGGACATTCGCGGTTCGTAATACGAATTGGGACTAAAGGTCCGGCTCCAGACACGTGGCCTGCCGCCCACTTTTAGTCCCGGTTCGTATTACAAACCGGGACGATCAGCCAGCCCTTCCTCTGTTTTTTCTCTTTGTTGAAGGAGTGAGGTGTGCTGTGCTAGTTTTTTTCCTTTGCACGTTAGGTGTTTGACAAAATGTTTGAGAGAATGGTACGTATGATTTCACACAAAATAAAAATGATATGAGGTACCCGAACCACACTTAAGTCTCTGCCTTCCTCTTTCTTTCCTTCTTGATCGAGGTTAGCAACCTTATCCTTCATCTGTCATTGATATAAAAATGCATGCGTCGACGTAAAGTGGTCATCTCACTATTCATGATGTTCTGTAATGATGCAGATGAACCGGCAGGATGGATGTACGGTGACCGACGTGAATCCGTGTTCGTTCAAGGCGTGGATAAATTTATCGATGTGGCTAAGACAAACAAATAGAATGGATTTATGTGTTGTCCATGTGTTCAATGTCGGAACATCAAGGAGTACTCTTCCTCGAAAATCATTCGCGGCCACCTGGTTCGGAGAGGTTTCATGCCCAGCTATAGTTGTTGGACCAAGCACGGAGAAAAATGGGTTATGATGAAAGACAATGAAGAGGAAAAAGATGATGAAAACTATTGTCATATGTTTCCTGAATACGATTATACTGCAATGGAAGAGAATGAAGAAGAAGAAGGAGGTGAGGAACAAGCATCAGATGAGCCCGTTGATGATCTTGGTCGGGTCATTTCTGCAAAGCGAGACTGTGAAACAGAGAAGGAGAAGTTGAAGTTGGAGGGCATGTTAGAGGATCACAAAAAATTATTGTACCCAAATTACGAAGATGGCAGCACAAAGCTCGGTACCACACTGGAATTGCTGAAATGGAAGGCAGAGACTGGTTTATCTGACAAGGAATTTGAGAAGTTACTGAAAATAATGAAGCCGAAGCTTCCAAAGGATAATGAATTGCCCGAGAGTACTTATGAAGCAAAGAAGATTATCTACCCTCTAGGATTAGATGTGCAGAAGATACATGCATGCATAAATGACTGCATCCTCTACCGCGGTGAGGAGTATGAGAATTTAGATAAATGTCCGGTATGTACTGCACTGCGGTATAAGATCAGACGAAATGACCCTGGTAATGTTGATGGCAATGACGAGCCCCCTAGGAAGAGGGTTCCTGCTAAGGTTATATGGTATGCTCCTATAATACCAAGGTTGAAACGTCTGTTTAGAAACAAACAGCATGTCAGGTTGTTGCGATGGCACAATAAAGACCATAAGAAAGACGGGAAGTTGAAGCACCCCGCTGATGGGTCGCAGTGGAGAAAAATCGAGAGAGAGTTCCCGGACTTTGCAGGTGACACGAGGAACTTATGGTTTGGTCTAAGTACAGATGACATGAATCCTTTTGGGGTGCAGAGCTGCAGTCACAGCACCTGGCCTGCGACTCTATGTATCTACAACCTTCCTCCTTGGTTGTGCATGAAGCGTAAGTTCATTATGATGCCAGTGCTTATCCAAGGCCCGAAGCAACCCGGCAACAACATTGATGTGTACCTAAGGCCAATAGTTGAAGAACTCTTATAGTTGTGGGGAAAACCAGATGTACGTGTGTGGGATGAGCACAAATAGGAGCCATTTGACCTACGAGCGCTGCTATTTGTAACCATCAATGATTGGCCTGCTCTTAGTAACCTTTCAGGACAGACAAACAAGGGATACAAGGCATGCACACACTGTTTAGATGATACTGAAGCTACATATTTGTATAAATGTAAGAAGGTTGTGTACCTAGGGAATCGTCGATTTCTTCCGATCAATCATCAAGTTAGAAAGAAAGGCAAACATTTCAAAGGTGAGGAAGATTATCGGAAGAAGCCTGACCTCCCTACTGGTGATGATGTATTTGGTATGGTCAAGGACATAGAAGTAATCTTTGGAAAGGGTCCTGGCTGTCAACCTGTTCCGAACGACGCCACTACCAGACACGCGCCCATGTGGAAAAAGAAATCTATATTTTGGGAGCTACCCTATTGGAAAGTCCTACGTGTCCGCTCTTCAATCGACGTGGTGCACGTGACAACGAATCTTTGCGTGAACCTGCTAGGCTTTCTGGGCGTGTATGGGAAGACAAAGATACACCAGAAGCACGGGAGGACCAACAACATATAAAAGACCCACAAAACATGCATCTACAGAACAAGACGGATAAAGGGCGTCACTTAAGTCCTTCCAGCTACGCTCTCACGAAAGCAGAGAAGGAAATCTTTTTTGAAGTCCTTTACAGTATCAAGGTTCCATCTGGATTCTCGTCTAACATAAATGGGATAATAAATATGGCAGAGAAAAAATTTAAAAACCTGAAGTCTCATGACTGTCACGTGATTATGACGCAGTTGCTTCCAATTGCATTGAGGGGGCTTGTACCGGAAAATATTCGAGTACCCATTGTGAAGCTATGTGCATTCCTCAATGCAATATCTCAGAAGGTGATCAATCAAGATATTCTAACAAGGTTACAGAAGGATGTGGTCCAATATCTTGTTAGTTTTGAGTTGGTGTTCCCACCGTCCTTCTTCAATATTATGACACAGCTCCTGGTTCACCTAGGCGAAGAGATTTTCATTCTCGATTTTGTATTTCTACACAATATGTTCCTCTTTGAGAGGTTCATGAGAGTGTTAAAGAAATATGTTCATAACCATACTAGGCCAGAAGGAAGCAACTCCAAGGGCTATGGAACAGAGGAGGTCATTGAGTTCTGTGTTGAATTTATTCCTAACCTTAAGCCGATTGGTGTTCTTGAATCACAGCATGAGGGGAGACTGAGTGGAAAAGGCACGCTGGAAAAGAAAGCAATGATATGTAGGGATGGACAATCTTGCACTCAAGCACACTACACGGTTCTACAGAATTCCACCTTGGCAACTCCATATATCGTGGAACACAAGAATATTGTACGCTCCAACAACCCAGGAAAGCCAGACTCCTGGATTAGAGATGAACACATGAAGACTTTCCGCAGTTGGTTGCGAACACATCTAATGAATGACACCACTGTTGGAGATCAGCTCTACCTGTTGGCCGAGTCATCATCTTCTACTATATTGAATTACCAAGGGTACAAGATAAATGGGAATACATTTTACACGATCGCCCAAGATAAAAAGAGCACCAACCAGAACAGTGGTGTCCGCTTTGATGCAACCGACGATAATGGAAAAAAGGACACATACTATGGTTACATAGAGGACATATGGAAACTTGACTATGGAGTTTCTTTTAAGGTCCCTTTGTTTCGGTGCAAATGGATCAACCTAAATGGAGAAGGGGTAAAGGTAGACCAGTTGTACAGAATGAAAACAGTAGATCTCAACAATCTTGGTTACAGAGACAAACCATTTGTCCTAGCCAATGATGTGGCACAGGTTTTCTATGTGAAGGATATGTCCTCCATACCGAAAAAAAAGCAAACAAATACATCACACGATGAGCCAAAGCGTCACATAGTTCTTTCAGGGAAAAGAAATATCATAATAAGTTTGATGAAATTCCTCCCTTCATAGTGAAAACTAACACAAGCATCCCGTTAAGCAAAGAAGATGCTCCATGGTTACGGCCAAAGCGACCATAAACGGGCATAAGAAATTCAAAAACGGTCCGAACAATGTAAATCCTTCGCGTGGTGTCATATTATATGACATAGTTGCAATTAAAAATACCAAACTTGGTATATTAATTATGTCTCGAAAAAACCTTCACAAAATGACCTATCATGTTCGAGGTTTCATTGCTTTCGGTCCAAATGACCAATGTTATGTGCATAATCGAGGCATAGTTTGTGATAGTGTGCCCATATTGTGCATGCATGTGCATCTTTGGATGGCTAACAATGTTGTAAGAGGAAGTTTTATTTTTCGTCGCGTGGAAAAGCCATTTTCTATTTTCCGAGTGCCAAAATCGGGGCATTTTGTGAAGCAACACCAGACGTTAAATAAAAAAATGGTACCATCCCATTTTTCAAAAATATTAGACCACCTTACTTGAACAATATCCTAACTAGGGATTATAAAACCTTCCCATCCACCACTAGAGAAAAAGACCAATGTCTACCAAATCGGTAGGAAGTGGGTCCGGTTTGACCTATAGGTACATGATCTAATGCTCATGATTTTTTGAAAAATATATTTTTTGACTCATAATGTGATGTTTCTTCAGAGATCTAATACAAGTTTTAACGCGGCTCATCCCCTATCTTCATGCCCGCCGTTATGACCATAGTTGGAAATAGGTAAATTTTGAAACGGGCATAAGAAATTTAAAAACGGTCCGAACAATGTAAATCCTTCGCGTGGTGTCATATTATATGACATATTGCAATGAAAAATACCAAACTTGGAATATTAATTATGTCTCGAAAAAACCTTCACAAAATAACCTATCATGTTCGAGGTTTCATGGCTTTCGGTCCAAATGATCAATGTTATGTGCATAATCGAGGCATAGTTTATGATACTGTTCCTATATTGTGCATGCATGTGCATCTTTGGATGGCTAACAATGTTGTAGGAGGAAGTTTTATTTTTT
This sequence comes from Avena eriantha, assembly GCA_910589775.1. Taxonomy (NCBI): domain Eukaryota; kingdom Viridiplantae; phylum Streptophyta; class Magnoliopsida; order Poales; family Poaceae; genus Avena; species Avena eriantha. The sequence goes on from OU342745.1 coordinate 425,330,137, forward strand.
GTCGCATGGAAAAGCCATTTTCTATTTTCCGAGTGCTAAAATCGGGGGGTTTTGTGAAGCAACACCAAACGTTAAATAAAAAATGGTACCACCCCATTTTTCAAAAATACTAGACCAACTTACTTGAACAGTATCCTAACTAGGGATTTTAAAACCTTTCCGTCCACCCCTGGAGAAAAAGATAAATGTCTACCAAATCGGTAGGAAGTGGGTCCGGTTTAACCTATAGGTACATGATCTAATGCTCGTGATTTTTTGAAAAAATCATTTTTAGACTCATAATGTGATGTTTCTTCAGAGATCTAATAAGAGTTGGAGGCACTAACCGGGACTAAAGATATTTCCCGCCATTTCACACCGCTTCCCGCTATGCTTTCCTGCCCTTTTCATCTAACCGGGTCTTTTAGTCCCAGTTGGAGCCACTAACCGGGACTAAACATATTTCCCGCCATTTCCCATCGCTTCCTGCTTTGTTTTCCTGCCCTTTACCTCTATATCTAGGCCCACCGTGCCATGGCTATCTATACATCCACACCTTCATCTCTCAACAATGGACACCGCATACTGGGCCATTCTCACACTGGAAGAGACCGAGGCGCTGTGCACCTCTAGCTACCCATGCCCGCCGGGCTATCGGGTGCCACTAACTGGATGCAGAGCGTTGGAGGAGTTCTTGTCCCTCCTGTGCCTCAAGGTTCCGCCCGCCAGGCGGCCATACGAACCACTTCTACCTAGAGCTCACGCTGGAGGAGCGGATGAATCCTCATTGGGATCCCGACAACTACGACACTTGGAATGCCTTCTTCGCTAACCAGCGGGAAAGGGAGCTCGCTAGGTACGAGGGTGATGGCCCGCCCCCGGTGAACCACAATGAAACCGGTCGTCGCCTTTGGTGGGCGAACCCGACTATCGCCGGTGTGTGCGCTACATCGCTAAGGGAGATCATCCTCGCCTACAGTACCCACACTTGCACCCGTCGCAAAGCCACAATAAGGGTGGCTGTGGTGAAGGCCGCGGGCGTAGCAGCATTGTCATACGGGATCCCCTCCCCCCTCGCGTCGTGCATCCGAGGTCGGAGTGGCAGGTGCCCCCGGAATATGTCATGGTTCACGGTCCCCGGTTCCCTCCTACACAAATCGGGGAAGGGCTGAGGATCCCCAAAATATGCCATAGCAACGACGACGAAGATGATTCGGAAGATGACCCTAAAGCTGTGTACTATAGGGCTAGATATGATTATGACTAAATCCATTGGCTAGGACGAATGGTTCGTTTGTGTACCCAAGATTGTCGAGAGATCCACTGTTTTCATTTTGCAATGCATTTTTATCTAAAAATGGCTAAATGGAAAATAGTTTGAATAATTATTTTAGGAAACAGAACATGATTCTGCATTAGTTATTTAAATTCAAACACTTTTCATATTGAAAGTGTTTTAAAATTCAAACACTTTTCATGTGGAAAGTGTTTTCAAATTCAAATTTAAACCATTTCAAATTTAATAGTTTGAATAATTATTTCATAAGACAGAAAGTTTTTTCAAATTCAAATCATTTCAAATTTGAACACCTAAATAAGAAATAAGAAATAAGATGGGAACCAAAATGGTTCTGCATAGTTTGAAAAACTTTTGAAAAAAGGACTTTTAGTCCTGGTTGGTGCCACCAACCGGGACTAAAGGTCCTCTGCGCGCGCCTCTATGGTGGACCTCATACATCCTGGTTGGTGGCTCCAATCAAGACGTATTCTCTGGCCTTTCATCCCGGTTGGAGCCACCGGCCGAGACATATGGCCTTTACGTCCCGGTTGCTGGCTCCAACCGGGACGAAAGGCCCTCCCATATTTAACCGCGCGCCCTTGTTCTCCTTCCCCATCGTTTCATCTCTCTCTGCAGCACAGACACGCGTGATTTGGAAGGAGCTCAGGAGCAACCACGCCAGCAGGCTGCCCGAGCTCACCGTCCGGACCACCGCGCTACCCCGGACCGCCCCGCCGCCACCTGACCGCCCCCACCACCACCCGACCGAGCCGCCACCACCAAACCGCGCCACCGCCACCGTACCGGACCACCGTCGGACCGCCCCTCCGTCGTCTTCCGCCGCTGGACCGCCCCGCCGTCGTTTGTCGCCGCCGTCGTCGCCCGCACGCGCCCCGGCAAGCCGGCCGCCACCACCACCGCCCGCAGGTATTGCCCTCCGGCCCCTATAATTAATTTTTAGTTAGTTAGTTAATTAATTAGTTAGTTAGTACCTAGGTTTAGTTAGTTTACCTAGTGTAATTGTTTTTAGTTAGTACTCCCTCCATCCCAAAATGTAAGGCGCCTAAGCTTTAGTCAAAAGTCAACATCTTCTAAGATTGACCAAGTTTATATGAAAAAATATAAATATCTACAATAGCTAGATATTTTGAGAAACTATACTTTCTGGTGAATCTATTGATATTGATTTGGTATTGTGAATGTTGATATTTTCATGTATAAATTTGGTCAAACTTAAAATATGTTGACTTTTGACTAAACCTTAGGCGCCTTACATTTTGGAACGGAGGGAGTACCTAGGTTTAGTTAGTTAATTAGTTAGTTAGTTTTTTCTAGTCTATACTATTAGTTAGAACCTAGCTAGTTAATTAGTTAGTACCTAGCTTTAGTTAGTTAGTTAGTTTAGTAAAAACCCTAGACCCGCTTGGTCTCGGTGGCGGCAGTGGCGCTCCGGGTGAAAACCCTAGACCCCCTTGGTCTCGGCGGCAGCGGCGCTCCGGGTGAAAACTCTAGACCCGCTTGGTCTCGACAGCGGTGGCGGCACTCCGGTTGAAAACCCTAGACCCGCTTGATCAACTTTGTAAGACTAGATTAGGGTTGTGGCAACACGCGCCATATAGGGACGATGGACGGGTGTGGCAACACGCGCCATATAGGGACGATGGACGGGCGCGGCAACGCGTGCCATATATGGACGATGGACGGGCGCGGGAACGCGCGCCTTATATTAGGGTTTCTTCGAATTATGGTTTACATCCCTAGCCTGTCAAACCACGCCTACCTAACCTCCTCGCTTGGCCGCTTCGACTCATCCGCTTTTCCCCTTTTGCAGAAATATGGAACCCAGAGACAAAGAAAAGGAAATGGCACTCGAGGATATGATCAACGAGGGAGGACATATCGATACCGATGTCACCTCACTATATCTGAACAACTCCGGTGAGGGAGATCTGGGTTTCGACCGAACAGACGGCTCCGATGAGGGAGAAGCCGGTCAGAGAGAAGTCGTCGAGGGAGAAGCTGGCGAGGTGCATATATACATATTAATTAATTAAGCCTTTGTTGTCTATATACATATATATTAATGCTCTTTCTTCTTTTAGCCCTCCGGATCGAGCAAATCTTCTGCAAAGAATAAACGAGGCCTAGCCAAAAAGTTAGGAGACCATGAAAGGTACAAGATCGAAGAAATCGCTCTAGATGGCGAAACGAAGGCTCCCATTGATGCTGCAAATAAATTTATAAAGCAATGCGGAGCTATTGTTAGGGACTACGTCCTGATCACCGTCAAAGGATCTAGAGGCTCTATATGTCAGTGACTTAGTCAAAGACACTCTTTGGAAAAAGCTTATGGTTAATTTCACCCTACCGACGTTAGAAGTGTATCTAGATGACTACGCTCCACATGAGGAGATTCCAACTCAGGAGGATCTATAGAAACACATGGAGCAAGACGTCAAGGAGTACGCTCTTAAGAAGCTGGCCTAGCAATTCAACAACTGGAAGAAAAGATTGCACCTTGACTTTGTCGTCAAAGAGAAGACTCCGGATTTGACTACTGGAGCGTATGAGAAGATAAAAGACTACTGGGCTGATTTTGTGGCATACAAGATATCGGTGCCAGCTAAGAAAAGGTCTGAAATGAATAAGCAAAATGCTGCTAAAAAGCAGTATCACCATACTATGGGGCAAGGTGGCTACAAGGCTAGCAAGCCTAAGTGGAAGAAACTCGAGTCCGACCTGATGGCTAAAGGGATCACCCCAGAGCCATACAATTGGATTGAACGGGTAAGGAATTGGTTTTACGGGCACGGGGGCACGTTGGACTCAAAAGGGAAGTGCATATATAACATAAGACATAAAGAAACTCCCATACCCATCGAAGACATTAGAAATGCAGTAAAGGCTGTTGAAGATGGGGAGTTCATTCTCGATGGAGAGAATGACGAGCTCGCACTCGCCCTTGGGAACAAGGAACACGAGGGACGAACATGAGGCATAGAAGGCTCCAAACCATGGAACCTTGGTTTTGCCGACCATAGGAAGAAATATCCTGATAGAAGCTGTCAAAGGAGAAATGAAAGGGAGGAACTTGAAGTAATGAAGCAGAAAGACCGGATGCGCGAAATAGAACAACAATTAAAGCATCATCCGTCTTTGCCGTCACCACGACAGGCGCCGTCTCTGCCACCGCGTCAGCCGTCTCCGCCACCGCGTCAGCCGTCTCTAGCACGACCATCTTCGCCGCCGTGGTAGCCGTCTCCAGCACGGCCGTCTTCGCCATCGCGTCAGCCGTCTCTAGCACGGCCGTCTTCGCCGCCGCCTCAGCAGTCTCAGCCCCTCCCAAAAGTACAAAAGGGTCAGGGCCAAAAGCGAAAGAGTAACCGATCACCGAAGCGTCAACTAGAGCCCCTCCAAAAACTACCAAAGGTTGCTCCCAAGAGAGCTAACGAGTATACTGAAGAGGAGAATGCGGTGATCGCAAAGGCCCAAACGTAGCAATGGTTTGATAGCCTCAAGCAGACGAAAGAGCCACAGTTCCCCAACACTAAAGAAGAAAAAGCCAAAGTGCAAAAAATGTTGAAGACCCTTCATCAACCCGAGCCAATGCTATCATTAGACTATGAACGCTCTATTGTCAAGTCACATTAGTCAATGGTGCGGTCGAAGAGCACTAGTGCAAGCAGGAATTCAGTTCCCCAGCTCGGTTTACAGAAAAACAAGGAATGCCCCCGCTCAAAGTTATTTCCGATACCATGGTGTTGTCGAGCAAAGCTGTGAACGAGCAGTATGATCCTGAAATGGTTGCAATGTATGGAGAAGCGGCCGCTGCTCAAGGTATGACTATTGCTCAGTACTTAGACCAGTTAGATTTCCCCGTGGCTGAGGAAGCATACAAATACGAGTACGAGAAAACTCTCGTCAGACCTGACGACGTCAAGCATCTGCCAACAAAAATGCGAAGATTGCATAATTGGTACATTAAAGCCACACAGGAAGGGGCAAACTAGATAGTGATCGGAGTTCGAAACGAGCATTACGGGTATGGAGATGCCTAGCTACTGATTGAATTTTCTGAACTACATCAGTTTTTGAATCAAGACGCCCTCGACAAATAGATCGTCAGTGCCTACTGTATGTAAGTATTATTTCTCTAATAATTAAGTCTCTAGTTATCTCACCTTGTTTATATCGTATGTATAATCATACTCACTATATTATGCAGACTGAAGATTCTCGAATGCAGAAGAGGACAGATCTATGACATTGGGTTCATTGACCCATATTGGATTTATGAAATTACTGTGAAACTTAATCCCAAGGACACAGAGGATAAAATCGTAATGGCTCTAAGGTTTGAAGAAACCAAAAGGGAAATATTATTACCTTACAACTTCGAGTGAGTGTTATTGTCTTGTACATATTCTATTTCGCTTACTCGATGTTAAGTGTATAATTGATGAGTTATGCATGTGCAGCTTCCTTTATATTCTGCTAATCATTCAACCTGACAATTGAGTAGTACAAGTCATGGACTCCAAACGTAAACCCCTTGAGAAGTGGGCCCCCATGCAGGATATGCTTCAGCGGTAATTTCAGTCATTATGACACTATATCGGCAACTTTCGTTCATTTACTTATATCAAGTAATTAATAACCTATTTCATTCATTTTCTTTGCTGGGCAGTGCTTGGAAACGGTTCACCAACAAGGCTATGGGTGCCTGGAAAGAGAACCTTACATTTAAACCACTAAATCACTACTAGGAAACAGCCTATAGATAGATGAGATATTCAGTGGCGCATATGTGAAAATATGCGCCACAGATATATATCAGTGGCACACTAGAAAACATGCGCCACAGAAGTTTGGCACTTCAGTGGCGCGCGAAACCAATATGCGCCACAGAAGTCCATATTTCTGTGGCGCATATTTTCGTGTGCGCCACTGAAGTGTCAAACTTCTGTGGCGCATATAGACGTATGCGCCATAGAAGGTTGATGGGACCAAGCCGCAAAAAAGGGGGAGAAACTTCTGTGCCGCATATGTCCATATGCGCCACAAAAAGTGAGGTTTTACAGGCGAGGGGGGGGGGGGAACAGATCCCAACCCCCCCCCCCCCCCCCCCCCCCCCCCCCCCCCCCCCCCCCCCGCCCCCCGTGGATCGCCTTTTCAGTTTTGTAAAAAATAAACAAAAATGATAGAAACTTCAAAAAAAATAATTCCTTTAAGTTGTAGTTAGATTTTAGGGTATAGATCTAGACAAAATTGAAAAACATGAATTTCGATGTATTTTGCAAAAATAGGTCATGGCACGGTAAAACGGCTCTAACTTTTGCATACTATGTCGGAAAAAAATCTTTAACCTATCAAAATGATCGCCTTTTGAATTTTGAAAAAAAAGCCAAGGGCGTGCTAAGCCGCCTCCGAGAGGATATGGTTCTGATACGTCCATTTTGCATCACTATTCTATGTCTTAATTCACTATTATTCATTGATATATTTCGTATTGAGAGGTGATACTTATGTTATTTCATCTGTTTTTGCATGGTTGATGACTTTTGGAGCATGGACCGCTGCAGTCAGGATTCTGATGGAAAAGGTGCTGTTTGGAGACAAAATTCATGAAGATCAGAAAATCTAGGAAAATATACGGAAAATTCTATTTTTCCAGAAGACTCAAGATGCCAGAAGATGGAGTGCAGGTGGGCCACAGGGGGCCCACACCACCCCATGGCACGGGCAAGCCCAGGCCACGCCAGGGAGAGGTGTGGCCACCCTGGCCCACTCCAACCTCTCCCCTCTGGCGTATATCTTCCTCCCGAAACCCTAAGACTAGGGGAGCGACCATAGAAAGATTCCGCCACCTCTGCGGGGCGGAAAACACTGAGAGAGAAAGATCTCTTCGGTAGACAGATTTCTGCCGGGGGAATTCCTTCCCGGAGAGGGGAGATCGTCGCCATCAACACCACCATCAAGCTGGACTTCATCGGGATCATCATCATCATCATCACCACCATCATCACCATCAGCACCATCATCACCATCTCCATATTGCTGTAACAATTGAGTTGAATCTTGCATTAGTTCATAGGGGAAACTTTCCAGGTGTTGATTACTCTAAGTAGTTGATGCTATTGAGTGAACCGTTGAATTATTGTTTATGTTCAGATTGTTATACATCATTATTCCATATCTGATCATGATCCATATGATGTCTTGTGAGTAGTTCGTTTTGTTCTTGAGGACATGGGAGAAGTCTTGTTGTTAGTAGTGGAGTTGCGTTGAGAAAGATTCAATAGATTGTTATTTAAGTTGTGGTGTACTTCTTATAGTGGTGTCATGTGAACGTCGACTACATGACACTTCACCTATATGGGCCTAGGGGAATGCATTGTGTATTTGGCTACTAATTGTAGGGGTTGCCGGAGTGACAGAAACCTGAACCCCCGTTAGGAAACCATTGCACAAGGGACGTAAGGGTCTTAGAGTTTAAAGCTTTGGTTAGGTTTCTACCTTAATTACTTTCTTGTACTTATAGATGTTTGCAAGGGGGTTTAATCACAAGTATGTATTAAGTGTTGGATGGGACGGTGCATTAGCACAGGTTCACCCACACAACACTTAGCAAGCTAGAGAAGATTAATCGACTATATGAAGCGAAAGCACTTGACAGTCTTCCCATGTGTCCTCGAGAACGTTTGGGCATCTATAGAAATACAACCGGCTTGTCCTTTGCTGCATAAAGGATTGGGCCACTTGCTACATTCATTCTTACTGTCTTTTATTTACTCGTACTTTGTTTACTTGCTTTATCGAAAACCCCTAAAAATCCGTTTGCTAAGTATTTGCAGAGAATTCCTGATCCATACCACTAGCCAGCACCTTCCGCTTCTCGTTGGGTTCGACACTCTTACTTATCGAAAATACTGCGATACACCCCCTATACTTGTGGGTCATCAAGACTATTTTTTGGCGCCGTTGCCGGGGAGTGAAGCGCTATTGGAGAGTGGAACTGGTAAATGAAACTTCTACTATGAGTATTGTTTACTTCTGCTAGTTGCTTTATTTTTGTTATGGATAGTTCGCTGAGTTTCTTATTTGGTAATGCTACTACCACTGCTAAGGTAGTAGATAAGCCACCACCTGCTGAGAAAGATGTTTTCAAAATACCTACAAGAATTATTGATCGTGTTATGAACAACTACTATGTTGGGGATGGAACTGTCCATCCCGGTGATCATTTACTCTTTATACACGAATTATGCGGGTTGTTCAAGTGTGCAGGTATTACTACAGATCAAGTTAAGAAGAAGTTATTCTCATTATCACTGAAAGGAAGAGCTGAGGAATGGTATAAGCTGCTGAAGAATGGTCAAGCTCTGGAATGGGAGGAAATAGTGCCTCTCTTTTATTCAAAGTTTTATCCTCCTAGTGAGATTCATAAAGATCAGAATCAAATATACAACTTTTGGCCTCTTGATGGAGAGAGTACAGCTCAAGCTTGGGGGAGATTGAAGTTACTAATGCTCAAATGTCCCATTCATGAGCTCCCCAACAATATTATTATCAATAACTTTTATGCAAGGCTCCCTCTACATGACAAGGATTTATTGGACGCTTCTTGTGCTGGATCATTCACTCGTATGGAAGAAGTTAAATGGGACCTTCTGGACCGTATTCAAGACAATGCTGAAGCTTGGGAGAACGACAAAGGTAGAAAGTCAGGTATAAATTATGATTATGAATGCATTGAATCTTTTATGGGAACTAATGACTTTCAAAATATTAAAAATGCTTATGGTCTAGACTCTCAAGCTATTGCTTCTTATTTTAAGGCTTTTGCTTCTTATATTGAAGTGCCTAAAAAGAAGTGGAATAAGTATCATGAACCTTATAAAGATATTTCTAAGAGTGTTCCTGCTAGAAGTACTGAAGTTTATACTACTAATCATGTTTTACCTGAACCTTATATTGAGAAAATGCCTTTCCCAGTTAAGGTAAAGGAACATTCTATGATGGCTAGTATGGTTAATGAAAGTATGAATAAGGCTGTTGAACCTGATAAACAAATGGTTGATGAACCTATAGTAGCAAGTGTGAAAGACTTTGTCACCAAGTATGAAAAGGAGAGACACACTATCCTTTGTAAGGATACCTCTAATATTGTTTCACAAAGTAGTGTTATGAGAGCTAGTATTCCGGTGTTTTCTGTTAGAATAAGTGATCATTGCTATGATAGTCCTTGTGATAGCTATATTGTTAAGTTTATGCATGATACTGAAAGCTATTATGAGAGAGGGAAAAGTGTTCTTGTGCATCTCAATAATATCAAGTTTCCCTGTTTTATGCTGAAAGTTTTTATGTTGCACTTCTTTTGCCTTCTTATGCAAGTTGCCTTTGGTTTCAATAACTTGTTTGTTTACAAAATCCCCATGCATAGGAAGTGGGTTAGACTTAAATGTGTGTGCGTTTTTGCTTCTTAATGCTCTCTTTCACTTCAATTCATATCCCAATGAGAGCTTCCTCAAAATTATCATGCCCATCTTAATGGCTATAAAGAAAGAGCTTTATGGGAGACAACCCAATTTGTTTTTGCTTTTAGTTTGTTTTTGTTTCTTTGAGTCTTGGAAGTTATTACTTCGGTAATAACTGCTCCTTATCCGTTTTGTTTGGTTTTTGTGTCAAGATCAACCTCTAATGAGAGAGAAGTAATATTTGGGGAAGTTGCTGTCCCGAAACAGATTTTTGTGCTTCACCGTAAAACTTCGTGAGAGATCTCTTTATGTCGGATTGAGCTGTAATTGTTTGTGCTTCTGCCCCAGATTGTTATTTAACTTCCTTTAGTTTTGCACGTTTTGATTTGAGCAACAGAAGAGTTTCGAAAAAATTGATCTTTACCTGCTGGTCTGTTTTGACAGATTTCGCCACTCTCGCATTTGCTTCTTTATTCGATTTCCTTTTTGAATTCTTTTTGGGTTTTCGGAAGGAGTTGTTACAGTAGCTTTTGTTGTGATGGTTTTCAGTTGAAGTTGGACTCAAAAGGTTTTATGACTTCACTTATACTAATGTTGCTAATGAGAACTGTGTGAAGTTTAGTGTGAAAGAAATTTCCAGGAAGTGGAGATAATGGTGTAATAAGGAAGAGAAAGGTATTATGACTCAAGTAATAAGTGTATGAGGATGAAGATATCGATGATATTCAAGTGATGACTCCGGAAGGATCCACTCAATACCAAAGTCAGAGACCTGCAGAGTCTGTTTCCAAATAGGTAACAGTTCTGGTAAGAAAAGTTCCGCGAAAATACAATCCAACTATATTTTTGCAGTTTTCAGTCAATAAGGAAAGCTATGAAGCAAAAAAGGGACGGAACCGGAGCCAGGGTGGCCCACACCACCCCAGGGCGCGGGCCCACCCCTGGCCGCGCCACCAGGTGGTGAGTCCACCCCGGACTCCGCCTCCGACTCGTTTTCTCCCAGTACCTTCCTTTTGATATGAAACTTCGTAATATATAACCCCCCGGATTCCCCGAGGTTCGTATATCGTGTTTTCGTCGTGTTTTTGTTTCGATCTGTTTCTGCCAAGACATACTTTTTGAAGGTTTAGAAGCACAATGGTGTCCGCCAAGGATAAAGGGAAGGAACCTATGGAGGAAGACCTCCAAGACCCCAGGAAGGAGAAGGAGATCAAGAGTGAAGGTGAAGAGGAGGCAAAGCACACCGGCACTACCATTGCAAGCATTGGAGTGGTGGCAAACCCTGCCAGGATCAGAAGGACTGCACGGATGTAGACTGGGGGGAAAGCTCCTCGTCACTCTTTGGCACCAAGAACACCTTCTCCAAACACCAAGAGTACCTTCCATACCTTTGCTCATAACCATTGAGGAAAAGAACACTCCAAGTGGGAAGAATGGAAGAAGAATCACAAGAGTTGGGATCCACAAACTGAGATGATTATGGGCCGTATTGAGCATAACTCAGAATTGATTCGCACTCTCACCTTCGAGATTGAGGACCTTGGGAAACTGATCAAGGAGCTCATCAAAAGGATACCACCACCACCGAAGGAGTAATTGGTCATCAGGTTTGGCATCCCCTTGGTTTGTTCCAAGCTTGGGGGAGTGCCGCGGTATCATATCACTATATTCTATCTTTTTACCTTATTAATAGAGTCATATCATGAATAGAGGAGTTATTATGTAGTATGGTTTGCATTATGGAAGTGTCCCCTCTCTCGTTAGATATGTATCCCTTGGTGTGAGTTTCTGTTATGGAATATTAATGAGAAGTTCTATCATTCACTCTTTTGCGTAGCTTATTTTAGTTTTCAATTCGTGGTTATATGATTGATATTGTTGTTAGTATTGGTATCACTTTGGGATCATTGAGTTAATTTAGTTGGTTTTGGCAAACCTGGCTCGGTCAGTAGCAACACCTTTTTGAGAGTTGAAAAGAAAAAGATAGAAGTACTCTAGAAAAAATAATTTCATCATCTTTCTTTCTTGATTTACTCATAAGTCTAGTATTCTCTAGTTAAGTTCTTTTGTGCTTCCAAGGAAGATTGCATGTTTGTATTTATCACTTGTATGTTTGTTTGTTTCCTTCAACTCTTATACTTGCTACCCAGCCTTGCTAGCCAAAAACCTGTACCGAGAGGGAATTCTTCTCGTGCATCCACCTCCTTTAAACCAAAACCTTTGCCATTTGTGTCCACCATACCTACCTAGTAGCATTATTGCTATTCCAAGTAAATTCTTGTTTTATCTACCTCCCAAATTAAACTTGTTATGTGAAAATTAGTGATTAAAGCTCTCACGAACTTGATGGAACACCTTATTTTCCGCACTTAATAAACTTGAACCATTGGGTCCTTCTTTGTTGGGTATATGCTTGCGCTTTATGAGTTGAAGTTAGCAGAACCATGTATCATGGGGACCGCTTTCAACACTTCATTGGTACTTGCACCTAGTTGATATCATGTTCTTTTGCTTATGGATCCCGGCGGTGTGAAATAAATGTGGAACTTGTAAGATCATGGAGTCTATATGTGTGTTAGAGAAACGCCTGGGCCGCTAGCCTAAGCCATGCCTAATCATGGTGGAAACTTGCAGCATAACTATAGTGAGCATTCTATGAAGCATCCTCAATAAAAACCTATGCAGATAGCAAATAAAAAGATCGCTGAGATGCTCACTGTCTGCTTGCCTTGTCATTTTGATTATGGGATAGCTCCTATGTCATGTGCAAGGGGTACCTCGTTGACGGTTCTCAATGATACGCATGTATTTACAATGACAAGAGCTTGCTCGTGACTGAAGTTGAGTAGCATGAGGATCGGTACTCATAAGTAAGGGGCATGAGATTTCAACTTATAACTTGTCAAGCATATCCTCTTAGTTGTGTCACTTTAACCTTAACCACCAAAAGATGCCTATGATAGGGGCAATGAGAGCTGAAAGCTAGTATGTCTCATAATTTTTGCGAGCTCTTTATGAGACTTGCAATCCCTGCTTCCCTCTGCGAAGGGCCTTTCTTTTACTTTGTAGTTGAGTCATTAAACCTATTCCCTTCTATCTTAGCAAGTATTTTGAGTTGATGTGTTTCATTCATTCATATGATGATTTATTCACTCATGTTTCTTATGTTCCTTGCTTTGCACATTGTTCTTATCTTGAAGTTTACTACTTTGAAATCTTTCTTTGAAAACTAGCTATTTGTGAACTCCGCCAAATTATCAACTATTCTTCGACCAAGAGCTAAGTTTGCCATTACCAATTATGATTCACTTTATGTATCTTTATTGTGTTTCCTTTACTCACTGCGAGTTGAGTTATATAATAGTGAGTTGTCTTCTATTATGATCTATGTATTTCATGAATGTGATGCTTCTTGTGTGTATTCTTTTATCGACTCTTCACTCCATAAACCTGAGGACATGTTTATTGAGCTCAGTTTCGCTTGGGGACAAGCGAAGTCTAAGCTTGGGGGGAGTTGATACGTCCATTTTGCATCACTATTCTATGTCTTAATTCACTATTATTCATTGATATATTTCGTATTGAGAGGTGATACTTATGTTATTTCATCTGTTTTTGCATGGTTGATGACTTTTGGAGCATGGACCGCTGCAGTCAGGATTCTGATGGAAAAGGTGCTGTTTGGAGGCAAAATTCACGAAGATCAGAAAATCCAGGAAAATATATGGAAAATTCTATTTTTCCAGAAGACTCAAGATGCCAGAAGATGGAGTGGAGGTGGGCCACAGGGGGCCCACACCACCCCATGGCACGGGCAAGCCCAGGCCGCGCCAGGGAGTGGTGTGGCCACCCTGGCCCACTCCAGCCTCTCCCCTCTGGCGTATATCTTCCTCCCGAAACCCTGAGACTCGGGGAGCGACCAAAGAAATATTCCGCCGCCTCTGCGGGGCGGAAAACACCGAGAGAGAAAGATCTCTCCGGCAGACAGATTTCTGCCGGGGGAATTCCTTCCCGGAGAGAGGAGATCGTCGCCATCAACACCACCATCAAGCTGGAATTCATCGGGATCATCATCATCACCACCACCATCATCACCATCTCCATATTGCTGTAACAATTGAGTTGAATCTTGCATTAGTTCATAGGGGAAACTTTCCAGGTGTTGATTACTCTAAGTAGTTGATGCTATTGAGTGAACCGTTGAATTATTGTTTATGTTCAGATTGTTATACATCATTATTCCATCTCTGATCATGATCCATATGATGTCTTGTGAGTAGTTCGTTTTGTTCTTGAGGAGATGGGAGAAGTCTTCTTGTTAGTAGTGGAGTTGCGTTGAGAAAGATTCAATAGATTGTTATTTAAGTTGTGGTGTACTTCTTATAGTGGTGTCATGTGAACGTCGACTACATGACACTTCACCTATATGGGCCTAGGGGAATGCATTGTGTATTTGGCTACTAATCGTAGGGGTTGCCGGAGTGACAGAAACCTGAACCCCCGTTAGGAAACCATTGCACAAGGGACGTAAGGGTCTTAGAGTTTAAAGCTGTGGTTAGGTTTCTACCTTAGTTACTTTCTTGTACTTACGGATGTTTGCAAGGGGGTTTAATCACAAGTATGTAGTAAGTCTTGGATAGGACGGTACATTAGCACAGGTTCACCCACACAACACTTAGCAAGCTAGAGAAGATTAATCGACTATATGAAGCGAAAGCACTTGACAGTCTTCCCATGTGTCCTCGAGAACGTTTGGTCATCTATAGAAATACAACTGGCGTGTCCTTTGCTGCATAAAGGATTGGGCCACTTGCTGCATTCATTCTTACTATCTTTTATTTACTCGTACTTTGTTTACTTGCTTTATCGAAAACCCCTAAAAATCCGTTTGCTAAGTATTTGTAGAGAATTCCTGATCCATACCACTAGCTAGCACCTTCTGCTCCTCGTTGGGTTCGACACTCTGACTTATCGAAAATACTGCGATACACCCCCTATACTAGTGGGTCATCTGGTTCCCAAATCCAGCTTAATCGACAATCTTGATGGCTTGGTGGAATCCTTCGCTACAGGCATCCCAATGGACTTCAAGAATGCGTAGCGGTCTGTCGGCACCACAATGGCACTCGTGATGGCGCAAGCCCATGGTGTGGAGCTGTACCCCACCGCGATCTCTGAGGCGATGCATGTCGACGCAGATGGCTAGCAGGTAGTATTTGCTCCCTTCACTGGTAGTTGCTGTAAGTATGGGCACCAGCTCATTGATACATTCGCAAAATATTTTGTGGAGCTGCGGCGAGCGAAGGCTACAGCATCTGGGGATACCACTTGAAAGTCTGTGGCGTCAGAAACTGCCACGGATTCGAGGAAGCCCCCGAAGTGGAAGTCGAAGTCGAAGTCAAAGTCCAGTGTAGCTTTCCTTTTGTTGAAATATGTTTTGTGGGGGTACCCCTGTTGATACTTTGCCGAATTTGAATGCACTTTGCCCTTTTATCAATGTATAATTGGTCTTTTTTGCCTCTTGTTTGGCTGTAATAGGGTCCTTCGAGTGGTTCTCCTGACTCTCCTCCCACTGATGAAACTATGGCGCGGCCACGTTCAAAGGTGGAGGAGTTGTTGCTGCTTTCGCGATTGCTTGATTGTATAAAGTAGTTGGAGCAAGAACTGCCTATTATCCACGGTAGCATGGATGCGTGGAAGTCGAAGGCTGAGAAGGCCACTGCTCGCTAGAAGTATCTCATGGATGAAGTTGCTCAGTTGAACGAGCAATTCAAATGTTAGCTCTCTATCTTCTTATATTTGTCTTTAGCTATTCGCGGCGATGCCCTGCCTTATGCTTTGGTATTGCTTTTGTAGTTGATAACGCTCGTCACCCGCAGGATGAGAGAGACCGGGTTGCCATTCGAATGAATGACTGAACCCAGGAGCATCTGTAGGCTAGTGGATACTTCTGGGTGGACCACGATCGTGCAGTCATGTTGGCGACGTTGCAGGATCGTGCGTTGCGGGTGTTTCAGTGTTTGAAAAAAGCGCAGTCATGCCTGAGGTATATTTTTTAGACGATGTTTCTGCTGGACATGGTGCCTTCAAGCCTGTTGGCTCTTCTAGCGAAGTTTCAAGATATCAGTGCGGTCCGCGAGTGCATGCGCCAACAGCTAGTCGCGGGTGCCAAGACTACGTTGTCGCTTGTTCGACTGCATCAGCCAGATGTGGACATCGCAGCTGTTGCCGATGGGCCACCGCCACCGCTAGAAGGGATGACTTGTAATATGGTGCCGCACTATCATGCGGTTGACCGACCAGCTGAGGATATTGTCGACTTCTTCGAAGAGCAAACAAATGTGTTCCTTTTGCGGCAATAGTGTAAGATAGGCCTGCACATAGATACATTTTTGTAAACTTCATATAATTGTGTCGGGTGTGTTTGATACCCGTTAATGTAGAGAGCTTGCTAGCTTGTATATATTTTTTCGAGTGTATTATACTCTTTAGTTCCTTTTTGTTAGCCTGACGTGTATTTATCTCAGCACCTTGTCAACCTGTCAGGTGCGTTGCAGCTGGGTTGGTGTTATCAAGGGTTCAATTGGTAGTGTGTCAGCTACTCAGATACTGTGTTTGTTCATAGAACAAAAATGTAAAGGTTGGCGTAGCCCTCGAGTGATATAGTTGCAAGTAAAACAGAAAAACACAAGGTTTGGGGCACTTAGCTTTATTTATTCGCGGAATATCACGAGGTACAATGTGTGGCTAAGGAGCCTGGCTGAAAAGCCTTATTTGTAAACTAAAACATCTAAGGGTAGAAACGGCGCAGGTGAGCGACGTTCCAGGGATTGGAGTATGCGACTCCGCTTTCTAAGTCTTTGAGGTGATAGGCGCCACCTAGGATTACTTCAGTAATCACGTAAGGTCCTTCCCAAGGGGACTCGAGTTTGAGGTACTGCTTCAGTCGTAGGACCAGGTCCCCTTCGATGAAGGATCTGGGGCGTAGCCGTCTGTTGTGGTAGTTGCAGAGGTTCTATTGGTAGATCGTGGATCTCTCCGCTGCAATCTCGCATGCCTCATCTAGGAGGTCGACGGAGTCTTCGAGTGCGAGAGTTGATTCTGTCTCGCTGTATGCTACCATGCGTGGGGCTTTGTAGCGCACTTCTGCGGGTATCACCGCTTCAGCTCTGTGCACCATGAAGAATAGAGTGTAGCCCGTGGTGCTGTTTGGAGTTGTGCGCAGGCTCCATAGTACTGATTGCAGCTCGTCAGGCTAGCACCCTGCAGCCCTTTCGAGTGGCGAATGAGCCTTTTCTTAATTCCTATGTAGACGAGGCCATTGGCCTTTTCGACTTGACCGTTGGTCTGAGGGTGTGCCACGGAGGCGTAGCTGATGTTGATCCCCAGTTTTTCACAGAAATCCTGGAACTCCTTCGAGGTGAAGTTTGTTCCGTTGTCCGCGATGATGTTGTGTGGCACCCCGAATCGGAAGACGATGGACTCGAAGAATTTGACGATGCTAGCTCCTAATTGGTTTGTCACCAGCATGCCCTCAATCCATTTGGTAAACTTGTCGACTGCGATGAGGAGGTAGACGTATCCTCCAGGTGAGGACTTCTGGAGCTTGCCGACCATGTCGATTCCCCATTGCGCAAAGGGCCAGGCCATAGGTATTGGCCTGAGCTCCACGCTGGGTGTGTGCACTTTGTTCACGAATCGCTGGCAGGTGTTGCAACGTTGGACGATGTCCTTGGCGTCACGCATGGCTGTTGGCCAGTAGAATCTAGCTCGTAGAGCTTTGGTGACGAGGGCACGACTGTCGGCGTGGTGCCCGCAAGTTCCTTCGTCTATGTTGAGGAGGATGGTTCTTCCGTCCCCATTGGAGACGCATCGCTGAAGGACTCCTGTGGTGCTACGCTTGTACAGTTTGCCATTGATGAGGGCGAATGCCTTGGATCGTCGCACTATGTGACACGCATCAGTCGGGTCATCTGGCAGCCTTTTGCTGAGCATGTATGTAATGTATGGATGTGTCCAGGATGGCTCGATCATCATGACCTCCATGGGGCCTTCGAGTCCTGTTTCTGGCTCCATGTTGTCGAGTTCCATGGGCTCACTCGGTGGCGTAGCCCCTGAGTCCTTTGTCGTGCTATCTTTAGGCTCTGTAGCCTTTGGCTTGATGGAGTGCTTGCATATGCGCTCTAGAAATACGCCAGGTGGCACTTGGGCGCAGGTGGAACCAATGTTGGCGAGTATGTCCACCTCCTCACTGCTTTCGTGGCCGACGTGTTGCAGCTTGCAACCGTCAAAGTCCCCTTCGAGTGTGCTGTAGAGGTCGCGATAGGCGATCATGTTGTTGCTGAGAGCATTGCACTCGTTCATTGCTTGGTTGACCACCAGTTTGGAGTCACCGTAGATAACGAGTTGCTTGGCGCTGCAGGCTTTTGCCATTCGCATCCCGTGGAGCAAGGCTTCATATTCCACTTCATTGTTGGAGGCTGTGAACTGCATTTCAGAACGTACCTCATCTTGTCACCTTGGGGTGATGTCAGTATGACACCTGTGCCAGCCCCTTCCTTGTCCTTGGACCCGTCGAAGTGCATTGTCCATAGGTGGGACATGTCTAGCTTGTCGAGGAGCTGGTTCTCCATCCAGTGCACGATGAAGTCCGAGAGAACTTACGATTTGATCGCGTCGCGCTTCTCGTGTGTGATGTCTCGTGGAGACAGTTCTATGCCCTAGAGCGCGACTCGTCCAGTGGCGTCAGGATTATTGAGTATGTGCCCAAGCGGGGCATCGTTCACCACTACAATTGGGTGCTCCTGGAAGTAGTGGCACATTCGCCTGTCGGTCATGAAGATGCTGTAGGACAGCTTCTGGTGGTGCGGGTACCGCTGTTTTGTTGGCGTGAGCACCTTGGTGAGGTAGTACACTAGGCGTTGTACCCCATGGACTTTATTTTCTTCGGCTCGCTCCACCACGAGCACAGTGCTGACCACATGGTTGGTGGCAGAGATGTATAGCATCAGCGGCTCCTTTTCGCGAGGTGTCACCAATACTAGTGAGGTGGACATTAAATGCTTGAGGTCTTCGAATGCTTCTTGTGCTTTGTCTATGATACATTGCAAATGTATCTATAATTTTTGATGTTCCATGCTTGGTTTTATCCACTTTCTTGTGTTTTGTCCAAACTTTGGAGTACTTTTCATATGATTTCTTAGACTAACCTATTAACAAGAGCCACAGTGCTTGCTGCCTGTTTTCTGCTGTTTTTGGTTCCAGGAAGGTCAGAAAATGAATATTCTCGGAATAGGACGGGACAAAAGCCAAAGTGCCTATTTTTACAGAAGTCATCGGATGCCAGAATACGAGACGGAGAAGGGCTGGGGGCCGGCCACACCACCTGGCCGCGTGGCCAGGCCTGACCCGCGCCAGGGGGTGGTCTGGCCGACCCCAGCACCCCCTCGGCCTCTCCTTCCACCTATATATTGCCCTCGGGACAAAAACCCTAAGTCCCCGATCAAAAAAGAACGAAAGAGTCTGTAGCCGCCATCATCTCCATCCCTAGATCGGGAGGGATCTGAAGCTCTTCCCGGCACCCTGCCAGAGAGGGGAATTCACCGTGGAGGCGTTCTTCATCACCATGCAAGCCTCTAGTGTGATGCGTGAGTAGTTCATCTTTGGACTAGGGGTCCATGTAGTAGCTAGATGGCTGGTTCTCCTCCTTTGTGCTTTCATGTTTAGATCTTGTGAGCTCCGTTCATGATCAAGATCATCTATTTATAATTCTGCATGTTGTGTTTGCGGGGATCTGGTGGATATTGAGATGTTATTTTAGATTGATTACTGATTCTATCATGTCTTTGTTATTTATGATCTTGCATGCTTTCCGTTGTTAGTAGCTATCTTGGCCAAGTAGATGCTAGCAACTCCAAGAGTTAGTATTTATGCTCGATAGTGGGTTCATGCCTCTGGTTATCTGGGGAAGTGACAAAAATCTCTAAGGTACTAGATGTGTTGTTGCTACTAGGGAGAAAACAACAATCCTTTGTCCATAGAACAATCGTATTGTTTACTTTACACGCAGTTCGTAAAGCAATAATTTGTTGCTTGCAACTTAATACTGGAGGGGGTTCGGATGATAACCTGAAGGTGGATTATTAGTCATAGATGTAGTTGGATGGCGGTCTATGTATAATGTTGTAATGTCCAATCAAGTTCCAAAGGAGTCTAGATGATTAGTATATGCATGTATTTCTTTCTCGATGTTTGTCAATTGCCCCGCTGTAATTTGTTCACCCAGCATGTTATCTATCTTAAGGAGAGCCACCTCTAGTGAACTATGGATCCCGGTCCTTTCTTTTACTTACAATCTACAAACTGTTTACTGCTTTGTGTTTACTTTCTACAAACTTTACTTCCTTCCATTCGATACGTTTAATCCTTTGTTTTCAGCAAAACCGGTGAGATTGACAACCTCATCGCAAGTTGGGGACAAAGTTCTGTGGGTGTGTTGTGTGCATGTCTCCACGTTGCTACTAGCACCGGTAGTGCGCCCTGCCAAGGCTCAGCTAGCACCACCTTTGGGGTGCTTCCTTGCTCCTACTGGTTCGATTAAACCTTGGTTTCGTAACTGAGGGAAACTTGTTGTTGTGCTCATCATACCTTCCTCTTGGGGTTCCCCAACGAGCTCTACATCAACACCAAGCCATCAAGGACATCTTCACAAGGGAAGTCCCTCATAACCAATCTCTTTACTTTGTTATTTTGGTTTTGCTTAGTTTCTTTTTTGCTTTGTTTGCTTGTTTCATTATCAAAAACAAAACAAAAATTAGTTTTACTAGTTTGCTTTCTTATTAAAAAACACACAAAAATGACTACTCTTGAAAACACTAAGTTGTGTGACTTCACTAGCACCAACAACAATGATTTTATGAGCACACCTATTTCTCCACATGTGCTTGAAGATACTTTCTTTGAGATAAAACCTGCTTTGCTCAATCTTGTTATGAGAGAACAATTTTCTGGTATTGGTAATGAAGATGCTGCTGCCCATCTAAATAACTTTGTTGAACTTTGTGAGATGCAAAAGCATCGGGATGTAGATGGTGATATTATTAAGCTGAAATTGTTTCCTTTCTCTTTGAGAGGAAAAGCTAAAGAATGGTTGAATTCCTTAACTAGGAATAGTATTGATTCTTGGACTAAATGCAAACATGCTTTCATTGGAAAATACTATCCCCCTGCTAAGATTATATCTATGAGAAGTGAAATAATGAAGTTTAAACAACTTGATAATGAGCATGTTGCTCAAGCTTGGGAAAGAATGAAATCTTTGGTTAAGAATTGTCCCACTCATGGACTGACTGCTTGGATGATCATCCAAACTTTTTATGTAGGATTGAACTATTCTTCAAGGAACCTATTGGATTCTGCTGTTGGAGGTACCTTTATGACCATTATTTTGGGTGCTGCAACAAAGCTTCTGGATAATATGATGGTTAACTATTCTGAATGGCATATTGAGAGAGCTCCAGAAGGTAACAAGGTAAATTCTGTTGAGGAAACCTCCTCCTTGAGTGATAAGATTGATATTATTATGTCTATGCTTGTGAATGGGAAAGCCCATATTGATCCAAATAATGTTCCTTTAGCCTCTTTGGTTGCTCGCAAGTTGATATGAACTTCATAAGAAATAACAATTTTGGGAATAATGCTTATAGGAATAATTTTGGTAACAACAATTATAAGCCATATACTCCCAACAATGGTAATGCTTATGGAAATTCCTACAACAATAGTAGGGGTGCACCCTCTGAACTTGAAGTCATGCTTAAAGACTTTATTAGTAAGCAAACTACTTTCAATAAAACTATTGAGGAAAAACTCTCTAATGCTGAAAGAAATATAGCATCTTTGGCTGAAGCTCAATCTTCTTTGAATAAAATGGCTGCTAAACCTGAACTAATGATAATCCCTTTGCAGCTACTAATGCCATACAAGTAAGAATTGATGAAAATGTTAGACTATTAGCTGAATTACATGCTAAGTGGGAGAGAAAAGATGAAATTGCTAGAAACATTAGTGTTTCTACTATCACCACCACTAGTGTTGAGGCTAGTAATAGTTCTACTACTTTAGATGATAAAATTGATTTTGATCTTGATGGTTGCAATATCTCTGAAGTTATTAAGTTCCTACAAAAGCTTGCTAAAAGTCCTAATGCTAGTGCTATGAACATGGCCTTTACAAAACACATTACTGATGCTCTCATAAAGATTAAAGAAGAAAAGATGAAACATAAAGCTTCCATTCCTATAAAACAAGAAGATGGTTGGGAACCCATCATTAATATGAAAGTGAATGACTTTTATTTCAAAGCATTATGTGATCTTGATAGTAGTGTTTCTATTATGCCTAGAAGGATTTATGATATGCTTGATTTGCCTCCACCTGAAGATTGTTATTTGAATGTCCCACTTGATGATAGTGCTAAAAGAAACTCATGGTGAGTCTTAATGATTCTCTTATTATGGTTAACAATGCCTATGTCCCCATTGATTTCTATGTTTTGGATGTTGAATACGATGCTTCTTGTTCTATTACTTTGGGAAGAACTTTTCTTAGAACTGTTGGTGCCATTATTGATATGAAAGAAGGCACCATTAAATATCAACTCCCACTCAAGAAAGGTATAGAACCCTTCCCTAAGAAGAGAGAGAAGATTTCTTTTGCTTCTCCTATGAAAACAAAATTTGGTCTTAATGCTTCTTCATTTGAGAACACTTGATTCTTTCTCGCCTCTTATGCCTAACTTAAAGGCGTTAAAGAAAAGTACTTATTGGGAGATTACTTCAGTAATAACCGCTCCTTATCCTTTTATTTGCTTTTTGTGCCAAGAGTAACCTCTAATGAGAGAGAAGTAATGATTGGGAAAGTTGATGTGCCGAAACAGATTTCTGTGCTTCACCGTAAAAATTCGTGTAAAATCTCTGAACGTATTTTTGAGGCGTTAATTTTTGTGATTCTGACCCAGGTTGTTATCTAACTTTAATTAGTTCAACACTTTTTGATTTGAGCAACAGAAGGTCTTCAAAAAAAATCTTCTTTACCTACTGGCCTGTTTTGACAGATTTCTGGCATTTTCTGCATTTGCTTCTTGTTGGTTCCTTTTTGAGTTCTTTTGGGGAATTGAGCTTTTTGAGGGAAGTGCTTCAGTAGCTAGTGTTCTAATGGAAGTTTATTGGTGTTAGAACTGAACCTTAAGACTTATTATCTTGAGTGCACTAATGTTGCTAATAAAGATTGTGTGAAGTTTTGTATGAAGGAAAAATTTCAGGTGTATGGAAGGAATGAGTAATGAGATGAAAGATGTACTAAAGCTCAAGCTTGAGGATGAAACATGTGTAACCCCAAGAAATATCCAAGAAGTACAAGCGCCAAAGCTTGGGGATGCCCAAGGCATCCCCTTCTTCATCAATAAAAATCCCAGGTTTCTTCCAAACGCTTCATTTTTATTGTTTCATGCACAGTTATGTTGTTCTTGGAGCGTCTTCTTTTTCGTTTTCGTTTTGGTTTTTCGTTTGCTTGGTTTGCTTAGTTTTCTGAATAAATTGGTTGGACCCCCTCTTTCATACATTGGTTTGCAAATAGTTTGGTTTGGTTTGGAGAAGAGTAGGAAAGTTCATGCTTATGTGGTAAAAAGAGCTCGTTTTTGACTGTGGCCTATGCTCTGTCATGCCATGCTTGATATTGTTTTGGATTTATGCTTAGTATTATTTGCTGTATCATGACTTGTTATAAACAATTGAGATTGCTTAATGTGCCTTGGATGAATCATGCGTTGTTTTAGCATATTAAAGCATAGTATAGTGGTATTCTCCTTTGATGCTTTATTTGGGATGACTTGGCGCATGCTCACATCATGTTATGACTATCCAAAGTCACCATCACCTTTATGATCCTTTAGTTTTAAACTTGTAGTATCACTTTATGCTTTGATCAATGATGTTTTGTCACTCTGCATGATTATGGCCATTATTGCTCTCTTAGTTTGTCGCTCCCAGTCTTTTGCTAGCCTCCACAACCAAGTATGAGTTCCACTCATGCATCCAACTCCCTAAAACAAGTTATTCCAAAGATTCCACCATACCTACCTACTAGCTTATGCTATTCCAAGTATATTTATGCTTTTGTTTACCTTCCAAATTAAAATTGTTATGAGAAAACTAGTGATTAAAGCTCTCAAGAACTTTATGGCACACTTTACTTTTCTTGCCCTTAATAAACTTGAACCATTGCATCGTCTATGTGTTGGGTTCGCAGCATAGAAAACAAAAATTTTCCTACGATGGGAACTATACGCCAAGATCTATCTACTAGATACAAGCAACGGGTGGATATACATCCATAGAGAACTTACCCTCGAAGACAACAAAGCTTTGTTAACGAGTTGGAACTCGTGGATGATGTAGTCGTACACTTGTCGATCTCAAGACTGTGATGAAGTCCAGCAGGTCCGGCTCTAGCACGTCCTTCCGATCCAGCTCCAGCAAGTCCAGCACCACCAAGTCCAGCACCGCAAAGCAGCGGTGCATCCGTGATCGCACACACGTTCGGTACCCCGACAACCTCCATCCCTCGCTCCAGCAAAGCAGCGGAAGCAGCAACTCCTTTCTAGATAAAGCCACCGGGAACATGCATCTCGCTAATCCGAGACCATGGGGGAATAATACTAGAGGGGGAGAGAGATCCTTCACGAGGAGGTGTGAGGAAGAAGGAGTGAGAGGGGGGTCTTTTATAGGAGGAGGGGAGGGTGTCCCTTCACCTCCCCCATTCATGTGGTGGTAACCCCCTCCACATTAAAATGCCCCTTCACATTCTATTTTAAAGTCTCCACTTTAAATGCATTAAATTTCTCCAAATTTAATGCTCTCTCATTTAATAAAACTCTTTTATTAATTTTATTCAGAATTTTGTTAATTACTTTAATTAACAAACATTCACATAAAACCCCCTGTAACATTTCAATATTACATCCAGAACCAATTTCAGCAATTTCACCCGAAACAGTTTCGGTGTCTATTGAAATAATTCCAGCGCTTTCTTAATCTTTATATGAAACATATTTGCTCCTAAATGGTGCCGGTATCCCTTAAGTGTCACCCTACGGTTTGCGAATAATGAAGACATAACCGAGACCCCTCTCCAATCAATAATCAGCAGCGGGACCTGGAGATCTGTACTGACTCCCACATATTCAATGATGACCCTTGTGATCGTGTGAACCTTTAACGTCATAATTAAAGCCCTTTGTGTCGCGATATATTACATGTCTGAGATTCGATCATTGGCATCCAAATACCTAGTTTGATCTCGTTACCGACATGCACTCTTTTCTCGTTCCCGTGATATAACATTCTAGTGATCACATCACTTGCTTGCAAGCTATCTTAATGTGATATCACCGAGAGGGCCTAGAGTATATCTATTCGTCATCGGGATGGACAAATCCCACTCTTGATCCATGAGCCTCAACATAACACCTTCGTAGCACTCAACCCACCTTTATAGTCCCCCTGTTACGGTGTGGCGTTTGATGTTATCAAGATACTCTTCCGGTGTTAGCAATTAAAATGATCTCATGGTCGAAGGACTAAGATTACTTTGTATGATGTTATAGAAATATAAACATAATGACTCTGATCATAATGCTATACTTTAGATGAATGTTCATCACATCATTCCACCAATGTTGTGACCTCGTTATTAACGACATCCAATGTCCATGATCAGGAAACCTTGATCATCTTGTTAATCAACGAGCTAGTTTATAAAAGAGGCATAACTAGTAACTTTCCTTTTGTTTATTAAACACACATGTATTAACGTTTCCAAATTAATACAATTATAGCATGCAAAATAAACATTTATCATAAACATGATATAAGATAATAACCACTTTATTATTGCCTCTCGGGCAAATTCCCTTCAGTCTCCCACTTGCACTAGAGTCAATAATCTAGTTTGTGAACTTGTATATACAACACTTAGGTGTTGAATATACACGTTTGCTAGTGGTTAACATAATCTCCGGATCTGGCACTATCAGGTCCGTGTGTATTTGCATGTCTTTGCGTCTCTACGCATCACTCATTCTCAAATGAGATGACATTGTATAAATTTGGTCCTTTGGTGAGACCTTAAGTTCGCTCGGGTTAAAATGTGTTGATATTATTGTCATACAATATATCTTCATAGTATTAGCCCATTTTGAACCACCCTTAGTTTGATAGCAAACTTCTTAACACAAATGCCCTCCTTTGCCGCTACCATAGCAGTCATATACTTAGCCTTTTTGTTGTAGTATATGTCACAATGTTTCAACTTTGGAACTTATCGAAATCCATCATGGAACATCCTTTCCATTACAATGTGCCACCCATAGTCTAAATTGAGATAAATTTAATTTGTATCTTGTGACAAAACTAATATCAATGTAACACTTTACAATGAACTACCTTTAACTATTTGTCACTTATACATGATATATTCTTAGTTCTTCCAAAGCTCATAAGAATATCTTTGCTATTGTCCAATGATCATCTTATGAATCATTCTGCTATGTGCTCATAACATTTAGAGCATAGGACATTCTGGATATATGCATATCATGGTATAATCGATCAAAACCTTCATGTGGTTTTACTCACCAAGTGTTGAATCCTGATACAATCCTTTCCATGCAGCAAGAACCTTTCTTGTTGTTTCCATATTGAACCCTTTCAATATATCATATATGTATGTCTGGCACAACCATATTAGCGCCTCAATCTATCCATATAGATATTGATGCCAAATATTCCGGTTTTTCCCAAGTCTTTCATCGAAATCTTATTTTAATGAAATTCTTAACTTGTGGCAATACAAGATACATCATTTCCAATCAACAATATGTCATCTACATAATGTATTAGAAATATGTCTTAGCGCTCCCACTTAATTTCTTGCAAATGCAAGCATCTTCATCATCTCCGATGAATTTAAACTATTTTAACAGTTCATCATGGTGAAGATTCCAACTCCGCTATGCTTACTTCAACTATTGAAGTTTGCATGCCCGTTTAGCACCCTTTGAATTAACAAAACCCTTCGGACCATGTCTTGTACACGTCCTAGGTAACCATTCTATTAGAAGAACATTGTTTTGTTTGTTCAACTACCATACATCAAATTATATGTAGTGGTTGCTACATTAATCCATCAAGACTAAATATCGCTATGAAAGATCAAATCTTGTCATAGTCAACTCCTTGAACATTGTTGTAAACTTCTTTCCGACATGTCGACTATTTCATAGATGTTAAACATCCATGTCTATTTCTTTATAGATCCAAACACGACCGATAGGCTTCACGCCTTTCCGGAGAGTCTTCCAAGTTCAGAAACTTGATTTCTCATGTATGGATACTATCACGGATTCTATGACTTCTAGTCATTTTATGAAGTCAAGGCCCATCATCGCTTCTTTGCATGTAGTTGGTTCATCACTGTTAAAACAATAACGACTTCTTATCAAATCACACTATTTGATTCTTACCGACCCACACGGTTCAATAGAACTCTAATCTCCGAGATCAAAACCTTTGTAATCACGGGAGCCATGAGCATTGTGGCCGCCACCGGGACACTTTCCGGCGCTACGCTACTTAGCACATATAGCTAAGGTTCAACAACCTTATCAAAGTTCTATTGTCCTCCCACTTAACTTTTCGCGAAAAATTCCTTCTCAAGAAACTTGGCGTTCCAAGTAACAAACTCTTTTGTCCTCGGTGTTATGGAGAAATTCCCAACAAATTCTTTGCGATAACCTACAAAGACGTGCTTATCCGACTTTGTTGTAAACATTTTACTTATGCATAGCATACCAAAATTTAAGAAAAGACAACTCGGGTTTTATCCCAAACCATAACTTATATGGTGTCATTTCAACGGATCACGATGGTGCTCTTTTTAGTGTAAAAGCGGTAGTCTCTAAAGCTTCAATCCTTAAAACATAATGGCAGTTTTATAAATGACACCTTTGATCTTACCATGTCAAACATGGTTTGATTTCATCTCTCGAATATGCCATACTCCTATGGTTTATCGGGAAACACAAATCATGGAGAAATTCCTCAAATCTTAGGTGTTTTGCTAAACGTGTAACTCAAATATCTTCCTTTATGATCGAATCATAAACTCTTTATTTTCTTGTTACAATGATTTTCACTTCATCTTGAAAGTATTTGAACAATTTTAAAATGTTTCATACTTCTTCCTTATTAAGTAAATATATAGATATATTCACTTAAATTTCTGGAGAAAGCATATGAAGCAAAAAGATCCATCACACATGGCTACACATAATGGACTATATACATCAACATGCATAATATCCAATAAGTTAGTCATCCGTTCCTCTTTGGCCTATGGACAGAGTTTCAATTATCTCAAGGAAAGTCTCACAAGCGTCAGTTGATCAAAATAAAAGACTCCAAAAATCCATCAACATGGAGTTTCTTCATGTTTTCTTTCCAATATAATTTAAACAGCGATGTCACTTCATAAGTGATCTTTCAATCATTTGTCTTGTGACATTTTAGCAATAGTGTTTATGGATGTGATTTCTCCCACTAGAATTGTAAAAGTTCATCCATCCTTTATGGAATACGGTAATTATTTGAACAACCATTGTTCTCGCAATACCAGAACAAAATAACAATTATTAAAACAAATCTTGAAGGCTAGGTTTGATGACAATGAAAAAGACAATAACACTTTATTTGTTTTCGATAAACATCATCACTTATTCTCTTGCCAGTTACTTAGGCCGTTGCAGTTCATGAATTGTCTTGTTCTTTATGATACTTCACACCAACCAATTCGGTATCCAATACCGGTATCCAATACCTAAGAACCACATTGTTTAACAAGCAAGGAATACAACCATAACATGTATATCTTATATATACCTAAGTTGGACATCTCCAACCTTTTATTTTCTGCCAAATATTTTATAGATTCTCTTTCAGCAATTCCTTTTTCTTTTAAAAGAATCTATCAACATCAATAGTGGTGTCATTCACATGACACATGGTACAAAGCTTGTATATAGTCAAATACTAATACCTTTGGACTTGCACTTTGAAGTGGATCACCATCATCAAATGTTTGGTGTTCTTTCAAAAAATCCATTCTTTAGTAATCTATTAGTGTAGTAAACATTTTACTTACATCTTCTATTCATCCTTATCATGACAACTTTCATGATCAAGCTACTATAGCCTATAAGGAAGAATGACGAGTATAATGTTAGTTCCCAAAACCTTTTGGGAGATTCGGATGCCTAGCATCTCCATCCTTCACAAATTCTCATACAATATGAGAACATGTATTTTGCTAAATTATACTCTATCATAATGCAACCAAAAACATTGTTTCAGATATCACAATATCTTTCACACATGATGGTTTTTGAAACAATTTTCAGCTCCTATATAATCTTGATATTAAAACAACTTTTGAATATCAATAGTCATGGAGGCAAACATGATACTTTAGATACTAACATTGGAATTATTACTCTTGAATTAATACTACTTAT
Source organism: Avena eriantha (assembly GCA_910589775.1). Classification (NCBI taxonomy): domain Eukaryota; kingdom Viridiplantae; phylum Streptophyta; class Magnoliopsida; order Poales; family Poaceae; genus Avena; species Avena eriantha. Next base: position 425,359,499 of record OU342745.1, read on the forward strand.
TAAACTTCATGGAGTAAATAGAGTTTGCTGAAAGTTTGCAATAGGACTTATAAACTTTAAATTGACATTCAAAACAATACGATACCAGTTCGTAAAGTAAATATCCAGAATTCTTTAGTTCTATTATCTCAATTAAAACTAAGCGTAAGGTAGTAAACAGATGCCAATGACTACAGCAAATTATGCAAATTCACTTTGATTTAGTTTATGACAAATTGAGTTCGACTAATCCAAATTAGAAATGAACTCCCACTCAAAAAGGACATCCCTCGTGCCTTTTTGATGATTACATGAACCAAATCCACTACACCAAGTCCGATCATCACGTGAGTCGGTGTAGCTTCAAAGGCGAGCATCAATATGGGCATCACATCAACTATATGACTCATGCTTAACCTTTCAGTCCGTGTTCCGAGGCCATATCTGTACATGCTAGGCTCGCCAAGTAAGAACCTTAGTACTCGCATGTGTAAAACTGTCTTACACCCGTTTGTATGAAAGCGCAGAGTCGAGTACACCCGATCATCACGTGATGTCTCGAAACACGATCCATAGAACGGTGCATACTTAAGGAAGAACACATTTTATCTTGATATTTAAATGAGGGATCATCTTATAATGCTACTAAAACGCCAAACAAGCAATATAAGATGTGAACATCATATGTGTAAAGTGGGATGATATGGTCCATGCATTTGATCACCATCATATGCATCGTGGTATGATCTCTATCATTCCTTTGTGTGTAAGGCCAAGGTCTATGGAACTTACACGTTAGGTGTGTTGTAAGAGTATCAATTATACATCAACTTACAACATTACCATATCATGACACTAGCCCAGCAACGATCTAAACTAGACGCCTCTAATTTATCCATTGCAAGTTTTACGTGGCTTAGGGCTTTCGGAGATAGAACCGGTCTTACCTACGAACATGGAACCACAACGAGGATAACCAAGTTATTAGCAACTCGTTGTAAATCAGATATTGACTATAGTAGGAGAGACAGACACCCGCCAGCCACTTATGCAAAACTAGTTGCATGTCAGTCGTGGAACCGATCTCATGTGCGATGACATGTAAAGTTGGTCCGGGCCGCTTCATCTCACTATGCCACCAATATCCAAAATACATGAAAGATGTAATAACATGATCATCATCGCCCACATATAAACATATGTGTACTACCCGTGCAAAGCACCTACGCATAGATCAGGCTCTGATACCACTGTTGGGTTCGCAACATAGAAAACAAAAAATTTCCTACGATGGGAACTATACGCCAAGATATATCTACTAGATACAAGCAACGGGTGGATATACATCCATAGAGAACTTACCCTCGAAGACAACAAAGCTTTGTTAACTAGTTGGAACTCGTGGATTATGTAGTCGTACACTTGCCGATCTCAAGATCGTGATGAAGTCCAGCAGGTCCGGCTCCAGCACGTCCTTCAGATCCAGCTCCAGCAAGTCCAGCACCACCAAGTCCAGCACCGCAAAGCAGCGGTGCATTCGTGACCGCACACACGTCCGGTACCCCGACAACCTCCGTCCCTCGCTCTAGCAAAGCAGCAGAAGCAGCAACTCCTTTCCAGATAAAGCCACCGGGAACATGTATCTCGCTAATCCAAGACCATGGGGGAATAATACTAGAGGGGGAGAGAGATCCTTCACGAGGAGGTGTGAGGAAGAAGGAGTGAGAGGGGGGCCTTTTATAGGAGGAGGGGAGGGTGTCCCTTCACCTCCCCCATTCATGTGGTGGTAACCCCCTCCACATTAAAATGCCCCTTCACATTCTCTTTTAAAGTCTCCACTTTAAATGCATTAAATTTCTCCAAATTTAATGCTCTCTCATTTAATAAAACTCTTTTATTAATTTTATTCAGAATTTTGTTAATTACTTTAATTAACAAACATTCACATAAAACCCCCTGCAACATTTCAATATTACATCCAGAACCAATTTCAGCAATTTCACCTGAAACAGTTTCGGTGTCTATTGAAATAATTCCAGCGCTTTCTTAATATTTATATGAAACATATTTGCTCCTAAATGGTGTCGGTATCCCTTAAGTGTGTCACCCTACGGTTCGCGAATAATGCAGACATGATCAAGACCCCTCTCTGATCAATAATCAGCAGCGGGACCTGGAGATCCGTACTGACTCCCACATATTCAACGATGACCCTTGTGATCGTGTGAACCTTTAATGTCATAACTAAATCCCTTTGTGTCGCGATATATTACATGTCCGAGATTCGATCATTGGCATCCAAATACCTAGTTTGATCTCGTTACCGACATGCACTCTTTTCACGTTCCCGTGATATAACATTCTAGTGATCACATCACTTGCTTGCAAGCTATCTTAATGTGATATCACCGAGAGGGCCCAGAGTATATCTATCCGTCATCGGGATGGATAAATCCCACTCTTGATCCATGAGCCTCAACATAACACCTTCGTAGCACTGAACCCACCTTTATAGTCACCTTGTTATGGTGTGACGTTTGATGTTATCAAGATACTCTTCCGGTGTTAGCAATTAACATGATCTCATGGTCTAAGGACTAAGATTACTTTGTATGATGTTATAGCAATATAAACATAATTACTCTGATTGTAATGCTATACTTCAGATGAATGTTCATCACATCATTCCACCAATGTTGTGACCTCGTTATTAACGACATCCAATGTCCATGATCAGGAAACCTTGATCATCTTGTTAATCAACGAGCTAGTTTATAAGAGAGGCATAAATAGGAACTTTCCTTTTGTTTATTATACACACATGTATTAACGTTTCCAAATTAATACAATTATAGCATGCAAAATAAACATTTATCATAAACATGGAATAAGATAATAACCACTTTATTATTGCCTCTCGGGCATATTCCCTTCACTATGTTGTATATGCTTGCACTGATTTGTTGGGAATTAGCAGAACCATGCTGTCATGGGGAACGCTTTCAACATTGCACTTGGTACTTGTACCTAGTTGATATCATGCTCTTTTGTATATGGATGTCGTCGGTGTGAAATGAAAGGAGCTTGTAAGTCCATGGAGTTATGTATATGTGTTAGAGAAACGCCTGGGCCGCTGGTCTAATCCATGCTGACATGGTGGAAACCTGCAGCGTAACCATAATGAGTTGTCTATGAAGCATTCTTCTTATAAAAAAAGTGTCCTATATTGAGAAAAAAAGAGAAAAAGAAAAAAAAAGATTATGAAAAGAGGAAAGAGAGAAAAAAGCACCATATTCCCATGGTAAATAAGAAGATTGCTGAGATGCTCATTGTCTGCTTGCCTTGTCATTTTGATATGGGGATTCTTTCGTATCATCGGGCAAGGGGTACCTCGTTGGCGGTTCTCTATGATACACATGTACTTACGATGACAAGAACTTACCGGTGACTAAACTTGAGTAGCATGAGGAGCGAAACTCGTATACAAGGGACATGAGATTTCTAACTTATACTTCGTCAAGCATGTACACCATAGTTTGTTCACTTTAACCTTAATCACTTCAAGATGCTGATGATAGGGGCAATGAGAGCTGCAAGCTATAAGTACCATAATTTTTGGAAGCTCTTTATGAGACTTGAATCCCTACTTCCTTCTATGAAGGCCTTTCTTCCACCATTATATTGAGTCTCCACCTTCTACCTTTATGCACCTACTTTGAGAGCATAGTGGCCATTCTTAGTTCTATGTGCATTGTCCCAAGACTAGTTGATTGATGCATAACTTGATATTGCTTGTTTTAAACTATTTGTATCTAGTCACTCTTATGAACTTTGAAGGTGTCCTATGCATTTATATTTGTTACTCTATGAGGGACAAGCTGAATGCTATTATGCTATGTTTTCTTTATGTGAAACAAACAAACGTCTTGCAAAGCATTGTTATTCATGAATCTTTTGTTTGTGCCTTTTCATGTTGCATCATAGTTTCTTTGCCTTATTGCTAGAACTTTGTCTTTCATGTTATGATTGAAGTACTATGATCCTAGCTTTGAATGTTTTACAAATACTTTGAGCAAGTTTATGATGGTGCATGTCACCTCAAAAATTATTCTTTCTTTTTATCACTTACCTACTCGAGGACGAGCAGGAGTTAAGCTTGGGGATGTTGATACATTGCAAATGTATCTATAATTTTTGATGTTCCATGCTTGGTTTTATCCACTTTCTTGTGTTTTGTCCACACTTTGGAGTACTTTTCATATGATTTCCTGGACTAACCTATTAACAAGAGCCACAGTGCCAGCTGCCTGTTTTCTGCTGTTTTTGGTTCCAAGAAAGTCAAAAAATGAATATTCTCGGAATTGGACGGGACAAAAGCTAAAGTGCCTATTTTTCCGAAAGTCATCAGATGCCAGAATACGAGACGGAGAAGAGCTGGGGGCCGGCCACACCACCTGGCCGCGTGGCCAGGCCTGGCCCGCGCCAGGGGGTGGTCTGGCCGACCCCAGCACCCCCTCGGCCTCTCCTTCCGCCTATATATTGCCCTCGAGACGAAACCCCTAAGTACCCGATCAAAAATCTACGAAAGAGTCTGTAGCCGCTATCATCTCCATCCCTAGATCGGGAGGGATCTGAAGCTCTTCCCGGCACCCTGCCAGAGAGGGGAATTCACCCTGGAGGCCTTCTTCATCACCATGCAAGCCTTCGGTGTGATGCGTGAGTAGTTCATATTTGGACTACGGGTCCATGTAGTAGCTAGATGGCTGGTTCTCCTCCTTTGTGCTTTCACGTTTAGATCTTGTGAGCTCTGTTCATGATCAAGATCATCTATTAGTAATTATGCATGTTATGTTTGCGGGGATCCGATGGATATTGAGATGCTATTTCAAATTGATTATTGATTCTATCATGTCTTTGTTATTTGTGATCGTGCATGCTTTCCGTTGTTAGTAGCTATCTTGGCCAAGTAGATGCTAGCAACTCCAAGAGTTAGTATTTATGCTCGATAGTGGGTTCATGCCTCTGCTAGTCTAGGGAAGTGACAGAAATCTCTAAGGTACTAGATGTGTTGTTGCTATTAGGGAGAAAACAACAATCCTTTGTTCATAGAACAATCATATTGTTTACTTTACACGCAATTCGTAAAGCAATAATCTGTTGCTTGCAACTTAATACTGGAGGGGGTTCGGATGATAACTTAAAGGTGGATTATTAGTCATAGATGCAGTTGGATGGCGGTCTATGTATAATGTTGTAATGCCCAATCAAGTTCCAAAGGAGTCAAGATGATTAGTATATGCATGTATTGCTTTCTCGATGTTTGTCAATTGCCTCGCTGTAATTTGTTCACCCATCATGTTATCTATCTTAAGGAGAGCCACCTCTAGTTAACTATGGATCCCGGTCCTTTCTTTTACATACAATCTACAAACTGTTTATTGCTTTGTGTTTACTTTCTGCAAACTTTTACTTCCTTCCATTCGATACGTTTAATCCTTTGTTTTCAGCAAAACCGGTGAGATTGACAACCTCATCGCAAGTTGGGGACAAAGTTCTGTGGTTGTGTTGTGCAGGTCTTCACGTTGCTACTAGCACCGGTAGTGCGCCTTGCCAAGGCTCAGCTAGCAACACCTTTGGGGTGTTTCCTTGCTCCTACTGGTTCGATTAAACCTTGGTTTCATAACTGAGGGAAACTTGTTGTTGTGCTCATCATACCTTCCTCTTAGGGTTCCCCAACGAGCTCTACATCAACATCGAGCCATCTGTCTGCCACTCGAACTTGTCAGCTTTACAGAGAAGTTGGTAAAAGGGCAGTGCCTTTTCGGCCATTCGACTGATGAATCGACAGCGTTGCGATTCGCCCAGCCAGTTGTTGGACGCCTTTTACTTTCATCGGCTTCTCCATGGCCAGTATGGCCTTTATTTTCTTCGGGTTTTCCTCGATCCCTCTCGCGGAGATGAGATACCGAGCATTTGACCAGATGGTACGCCGAAGTCGCATTTGTCTGGATTGATCTTAATCTAGTAGCAATCGAGGTTGTCAAAGGTCTCGCGGAGATTGTCGAGTAACGTGGCTTCCTCTTTGGTTTTAACGATGATGTCATTGACGTAGACTTGGATATTGTGACCAAGTTGGTTCTTGAGGCAGGCCTGCATACACCGCTGATAGGTGGCTCCTGCGTTTTTTAGCCCGAACGACATCGTCTTGTAGTAGAACACACCAAAGGGTGTTGTGAACGCCATTTTCTCCTGGTCTTCCTCCTTCATTCGGATCTGATTGTAGCCTGAGTAGGCATCAAGGAAGCAGAGGTGCTAGCATCCTGTAGTGGAGTCAATTATTTGATCGATCCGTGGCAACAGGAAGTGATCTTTCAGGCAGTGCTTGTTCAAGGAGGTGAAGTCCATGCACATCCACAGGATATCCGTGTCTTTTTTAGGTACAAGCACTGGATTTGCGAGCAAGGTGCTTTCCTTGATCTCGCGTATGAATTTTGTGTCGAGGAGTCTGTTGACTTCCATACAGACTGCTTTTGCTCTTGGTTCAGACAGTCGCCGTATTGTTTGCTTGACTAGCCTTGCGTCTGGATTCACGTTGAGTGAGTGCTTGGCGAATTCCCTGGGAACTCCTGGCATGTCCGCTGGACACCAAGCGAAGATTTCCCAGCGCTCACGGAGGAATTCGACGAGCGTGAGTTCCTATGCAGGACTCAAGTTGTTGGCGATGAGGGCCGTCTTTGTCAGGTCCGTTGGGTGGACCTGGAATTTCTTAGTGTGCACCGATGTGTCGAAGGATTGGTCGGGTGAGCTTGTCTTGCTTAGGGGAGGCAGACTGTTGTCTGTCAACTCCTTCAACCTTGCGAGTTCCTCTTGCATGCCAAAAGACTGGGAGATTCTGTTAAATTCCCTATCGCGGTTGTTAGACCTCTCGAAGCTTCCTTTTATTGTGATAATGTCGTTTGGGCCCAACATCTTCATCTGCAGGTAGACATAGTGTGGCACCTCCATGAATCTTGCAAACGCGACACGTCTGAGTATGCAGTGGTATTGAGAGGGCCAGTCGACAACTTCAAAGTCGATACGCTCTCACCGAAAGTTTTGCAGCATGCCAAAGATGACATCGAGGTTGATCTTGCCCAGGGGGTACACGCCCTTCCCTGGAACGATGTCGTGGAGCGTCGTGTCTGAAACTTCCAGACATGTATCCTCATCGCACGCAAGGTACTCGCGAACATGAGGTTGATGCCGCTTCCGCCGTCCTTGAAGACACGACTCATCTCGAAGCCTCCAATATGTGCCTCGAGCACCAAGGGACAGTGGCCTGGGAGAGGGACTTGTTGCGAGTGATCGCTCTTATCAAAGGTGACGCATGACTCACTTCCACTGAGGTACTCAGGGGTGGAGGGCGGAGAATTCATCGCCATATTGACTTGGCGAGTGATCGATTTCTGCACTCGATTTGAGGGGCGACCCTTCTGGATCATTCCCATGTTCCTAGTGGTCGGGGGTATGGTTCGCCTCCATGATTCTGGACTGGTGCAGCTGCAGGTGGTGCTGGACCTGGTGGTGGTGGAGGAGCTCCATGTGCCACAACACCCGGGGAAGCTCCATAGCCTTGGTTAATCGCGTCACGATTCATCTGGGCCAGGCCTTCGTGGAGCTTGAGGAATTCGCGGCAGCCCTTTAGGAGGTGGCTGGAATTTTTCTTGCTGTCGTGCTTGTCGATGTAGAAGTGCATGTTGCATGGTGCAGACAATTTGTCCTGGATGGATGTTGCGGGTGCATCGTCACGAGTGCGGCGTTGCCACACTTTCGTGGTTTTCCTGCTATCACGGTATCCACTGCTGCGGTATCCGCTGTTGCGGTTGTTGTCGCGTTTGTTGGTGTAGCTAGCCGTGACCATGTCAACCTCTTCGCGGTCCTCGTACCCATGCATTCGACATTTCCCTCGGCGATCGCGTCTGTGTCTGAGGTCATCGTCATCATCGTAGTAGGCATGATTTTTCACCGAGTCCTCTCCATCGGCCCACCTATTCGCAATCTCCATCAGGTGGTCGATTGTCTTGGGCTTTGAGCGGCCCAACTCCTCCCTGAGCTCTCTGTGGTGCACACCGCCGTTGAACGCGTCGATTGCGTGATCCTCGGAGATGTCTTCTGCAGAATTCTTGATGATGGACCATCTTTGGATGTATGAGCGCCGCGACTCGCCAGACCTTTGGTGGCAGCCTCTTAATTCCTCGATTGATGCGGGCCTTTTGTAAGTACCCTTGAAGTTTCGCATGAAGCTGTAGACCAGTTCTTCCCAGCTACGAATGGATCCGTGCGGGAGGTTATTAAGCCATGCACGAGCGGCACCTTGGAGCTGTAGCTGGAGGCATTGCATCGCCGTGCTCGAGCTTCTTCCATGCAACCTGACGGATGAGATGCGATATTCTAGCCAGATTTTTGGGTCATGTAGGTCGTCGAATTTCAGGTTCTCCGATGGGAGTTTGAACCCCTTAGGCATTCGCTTCTGCCTGATGTCTCTGCTGAAGCATATGGCGCCATAGAGCTCTATTTCGTCATCCTCCGAGTCATTCGAATGGGCACGCCTCGTGCGCATCTTGTCGACCTTGCGCTGTGTGATGTCATCTCGTGCGTCGTAGTCGTGGTCGTGTCGTTGTGAGCGACGACGTCGAGACAAGTCGTGGCTATCATCACTGGACGAGGGCGAGGAGTAGCGTTTGGCCAGAGCCTTGCTCCTTTTCGGCTCTGGCGTTGGATCCTTGATGACGGTAGCTTCGACTAGCCCCAAGCCCGTGATCGTAGATCGGTGCATGGCAGCTCGCGGATCCCCAGCCGGAGGCTGGTTGTTGATGAGGTACATGGTGGCTGCCATTACCGCCACCTACGGTGTCTTTGGGAGCATGTTGCCCCGCATATCCACCGTCATGGACGAGAAGTCGAGGACTCGCGCGGCCTCTTCTCGCTCCTTGTCGGTGAGGTGGGCCAGTCGAGAGCGCCTTTAGGCGGCCACATGGTCATTGCCCTTGGAGGAGGATCCTCCCATGGAAGAGAGCTAAGCTCACCGAAGGCTTGACTCGTCCGCCGCCTTCCTGCGTGCCTCGAGCTATGCGATTACTTGTTGTTGGCGCTTGTATTCTTCCTTGAGCAGCCAATCGTAACCTATCAGCATGTCTTGCGATGAGTTTGGGGGTAGGGGGTTACCCCGCAGAGCTTCTCGACAGCAGGCCCACTCGTTGTTACTGAGGTGGATTTACACGAGCTCTCTGGTGTGCTCATTCTCCGTGAGATGCGGGTCTCCTCCCGTCCCATTGTTGGTGGGTGCACCATTGGTGGGACCGCCGTTTGCGACTGGGATGTCGCCATTGGTCGGACCAGTACTGGCGTTTTCGCGACTGGCGCCGGTGTCGCCTGCGTTGATGACGACACACATGTAGTGATTGGGGAAGTTGTTGCTTCGACAGCTTTCAGATCTAGAGCCGTAGGCTCCGTATTGAGTGGCTAGATCGCCTAGATTGGATCCGCAGCTACTGTCGCTGATCGCATTCCTGACTGTTGTTGGGGCATTGAGTTCTCTTAGGGTACCGATCGGCAGTGGAAACCATGATGCTGGAGCAATGACGGAAACCATGGGCTGGTTAGGCAGGCGAAGTGTGCCCAATTGACCAACTTAGAAGCGTAAGCTCCCGATCGCCAGGCCGATCCCTTTGCCCACGGACTCGAAAGCCGGGCGAGTGGCCAGCGTGTGGATGGTGAAGTCGAAGACGCCAAAGAGGAGGCGAGTCTCTGCTGTTGCAGAGTTGTAGACCGCGGTTGACGGGGCCGAAGAAGCCGCGACATCAGCACTCCTAGTTCCCACAGACGGCGCCAATTGACGAGGGTTAAACTCATCAATGCCCATTGTTATGGACTTCGGTTTTGGAGAAGGAGGGAGCACTGGAGGCATCAATCGGCTAGCAAATAAGCACACATGGACGCAAGGTTTACCCAGGTTCAGGCCTCGTAGAGGTCCCTACTCCTGCTTGTCTGCTCTTGGAATTATCGAGGGAGTTGAAAGTTACAGGGGCTGCGTAGATGCAATCTGGCGAGGTTGTGGTAACTAGGGTTGTGATTGTCCTCCTCGCCGCCCCCTCCTAGCCTTTATATAGATAGGCTAGGTCTCAGGTAGCAGGTCGAGTCGGTTACAAGTTAGGGTTCGCCCCTTTAAACTTTCTATCTTAAGTTTTGCCTTGTGCCGCAAGCAGTCGGAGTCTCCGTAGGACACCTGAATCCTGGATTGGGCCCTGGTAACGTGGTGGGCTTCTGCCAGATCAGGCCATATGTACCAAACTCGAATACCTGTAAGGTATGCCCATGTCACTAACAGTATTGTTTTTATCGAAAAAATAATAATGCATAACTAGTAGAGATAATAAAAACACTAAACATACAGGAGCTAAAATTATGAAGGCTAAATACACATCTTACATTTGAGAAGACGAAGATTGAAAAGACAGGACTTTATAAAAGAATGAAAGCTATCGACTTATTTTCAAATGGAGGAAGTACAACATATGTTATATAGTTCTTCGGTTCATCTTCAAACAAGCAAGCAGGTCCTAAGATGACAACCCTCTGGGAGTCTCTAAAGTCAATCGAGAACTAAAATGCACCCCATTTATCTCAAATGCCGAGAAAACGATTGAAATGTGAGCAGTCGGGATGGGGCAAGTAGCAACAAAGTAGATCTTATGGAACGTTGTGCACAATGAGAGTAATCTAACATGAATTCCTTTGAGCATAGAACCAAGAACTATCTTAAAAATTACACAATTCAACTAAATCACAAGCCTAACTGAAGATCGTCAACCCGTAGCCCAAGTTTTGCAAGAAGGTGGTCAGTTTGATCTGGATTTTCTATCATACATGGCATATATATTTGCATGCATATTTCAATAGTTGTTTTGGTGTTTCAACATTTGTGCTAGAATGTTTCAATTCATGTTTCATAAAAACTAACTGAATCGACACACATCAACACATAATGAAACACGGTGAAACCATCCACATTATCTACCTTGTATGGTAGAAAATCATTTCTCAGAAGTCATATCTCACCAGCATAGAAGATTTTTTTGTTGGGTCATGTCCCTCCATATGGAGGTGTGTTGGCAGCCCAACATCAGCCCGTGAAGTCCAACACATTTGAACCGTTGATCGATGTTCGTTCCAACAACTGAGGTGCTCTTTGGGAGAGGAGTAGAAAAGGAAACCCTAATCATCCTTGGTGGCTGTGTGTCTCAATTAGAGAGTGAGCAAGGGTGAGAAGCAAGCCAACATGGCTGCTGCTGAGAGAGGGTGAGAAAACACACAAGAACACTACAACCTAGTGAGAAGAAGGAGAGGTGATTTCTGTCCAGTTTTCTGAGATCTGACCGGCCTGTCTTCAAGCTAGTGTTTGGAGGCTCAAAGTTTCTTGGATTGACTCCAAACTTGGTAAGCTCGTTCCTTGCTTTGATTACTTTGATCTGGTTAGCTAGTTTGAGGTTTGGGTCAGCATAGTTTCAGATTTGGAAGCGGTTTATTCAGTTCGGACTGCTGCAGTTTCAGCACATAGCAGTTTTGGTAGACGAACAGTTTGGACAGGAAAACGGTGTCCGGTTGACCTGAAATTAGGTGTGTATGTTGGGTACTCGTATGTCAGCTTGTCTACCAAGTTTACTGCTAATTGGATATACAGTTTAAGAGCAGTTTGCTGATAACCGAAGAGGACAGAAACTAAGATACTCTGCTTTGTTGTAATCTTTCTCTCAAGTGGTAGTTGTTGTTGTTGCCGGTTGGCAACAAGCTGAGTGTGTTGTACATCTCTAGATGTTCTAGAGAAGACTATGTATCCAGGTTGCTCATAGTGAAACTCGCGTGGACCGGTTGGTCCACACCCGTGCATTTTTCCTCCTCGCCTTGAGAAGGTTTTTCCACGTAAATCCTTGTGTCACCTGTGCATGTGCTCGTTGTTTTATTTCTGCTGCATATCTGTTGATTGAAACTATCCTCGGAGTTCACCGCAGGAAGGAGTGGGGAGGTTGTGTGTCTCTTCCTCCCCTAACATTTTTTCCGGATAGACAAACTTTTGGCTAGGTGGTTCTTTGGCCCATCCAATCACTGTTTTCATCACCCTCTAAAATCACTGCAAATATTAGGGATCTTTTTAACAGACAACATGTGAGCTAGGTTATCCTCGCTAGCCGACCAGTAGAAATAAATAAAAGCATAAAACAGATGGGAGCTGAAGTTATCAATGCTAAATACATACTTTATATTCTGAAAGATACCGGTTCAGAAAACATAGGTACTTTTTAAAAGATTGAAAACTATCAGCTTATTTTCAAATGGAGCAAGTACAGTATATGTTATATTGTCCTACAGCTATTCTTCAAACAAACAATCATGTCCTAAGCTGACAGCCCTCAGGGTGGCCTCTAAAATCATTTACAAAAGCTCCAATAAGAGAACTGAAATGTGAGTAATCTGGATGAGGCAAGCAGCAACAATGCAGAGATCTTATGGAACGTTATGCACAGTGAGAGTAATAACCTGAATTTTCCTTGGAGCATAGAACCAGGAAGTACGTTAGGAATAACACAATTTAACTAAAACCCCAGAAGTCTAGCTGAAGATTGTAAACACAAGAATGCGAATGTAGCAGTCAAGTTTCTGAAAGTAATGCTGCCTATAAGCGCCTAGACATCACTCTGTTCATGGACAGTCCACCAGCAGCCCCCCAAGTTTTGCATGAAGTTGGTCAGTTTGATCAGGACCCTCCATGCCAAGTGTGACTCTTCCTCCATGTCCGGTTTCTCATTCTCCACCTCCCACAGTCGTTGTTTCACAGAAAAGAGTTCTTCCTGCTAATCCTCTCTTCCATCATCCTCAGCTCACTCCTCAGGACTTGGGTCTCCTCGGCGACCTTCACGCTGATCTGTTGCTCCTTGGCAGCGACAATCGCACTGACCTCCGCCTCACGTGCTTTCATCAGACTAAGCTTCATCCTCAGCCTTGCTACCTCCTCTTCCTTCAACCGTATATCGACGGCCTCTTTGGATGAGCTCATCTTGTTTCTTGGTGTTGGTGCGCAGCCAACACGGGTAATGCGTTTCGCTCTAGCTCCGTACTCGAGGGTGTATATCGATCGTCTTGTGCAGTTCCTTGCGGTCAGGACTTGCACACAGGATCATAAGGACTTTGCACCTCTTGTCATCAAACGAGTCCTGAAATTCCATGGAAAAGCATGAGCTTGAACGTACCGCTAAGGGGAGATAACAGTAGGAATGTTGTGTGGTTCTGCGGTACCTGTAGTAGCATTGTTAGCTTGCTGTCTCGAAATGGGACATGTGAGTCGCCATTAGCAATGGACTCGACGACCCGTTTCAGCGTGGTGTTCCCTTGATTAATACTTCCAGTCACTTGAACATCGCTACCCAGTGTTATGAAATTCGATGTACAAATAAAATTATGAAGTGCAGTTACATAAGGAGCATTGCAAGTTGCTATTCATTACTGAGCTGCTAAGATATGTTATGGTGTGTTCAAAAATGGGATAATTCTTCTAGCCTATCAGCTAGGACATAATGATGATTCAACTGCAGTAACATGCTGATCAATTTTGTAAAGAGAGGAACTGAAAACGATCAGATGCTGCCTAAATTATAAGGATTCCTCCTAGCATTGCGCACCTCAGATTTGGCTTCACTTCCAGTTTGTCCTGCAGATCCAATGTTCTCAGAGCCATCCATGTCCACAAACATGAGCCTTCCTCCCACTGATGGCACATCCAAGATTATCTACACAAGTAACAGACCAAAGCCAGTGAGAAGTCTGGTCTTTCAGAAACATCGCGGCTGCAACCTACAAGTTAGAACTGCTCACCATTGCAGTGCAAAACAAACCATGCAGTGACTGCGTGAACTCCTCGCGTTGCAGTGTGTTCCCTTCACAGCACGCCGTTTCTCTACTTGGGCGACTTGTCTTGACATCTTCCTGGCTTCATTTCTAGAAATGTATGTCGCATTCCCTTCACAACCATCTTTGCAGACACGACGAGCAGGGAACACCGAGTGGTCGCACCTATTTTTTGTGTTGCGCTCAATACCATTGTACGCAGGATCATACTCATATTGCGGCAAAGCATCAACAAAATTGGGCAACATGTCCTCATCAACATCCTAAATTGCAAAATATCATATACTGCGTGAATATTATAGAAATGAAACACAAAGACAGATTTTCAAGAACTAACCGTCTCATCTAGGGTTGGCGGTGCGCCTTTCTTGATCTACTTCCCCCAGTCGTAATGGACAACGGATGTAAACTTCGCCCATCCCTCGGTGCCCATCCCTCGGTGTTCTGACATGTTTACACATTAGTTATTTTCTAGTGTATCTGGGAGTACATAATAATGACTTGACTGCAGATTGTCAATCAATATTTCAAAGAGAAACTGAAAAACAGTGGATGCTACTTAAGTAATAATAATCTGTAACATTGCGCACCTCAGATTTGGCTACATTTCCAGTTTGGCCTACAGCTTCTACGTTCTCGGAGCCAGCCATGTCAACAAGCATGAGCCTTCCTCCCACTGATGGTACATCCACGATTATCTAGACAAGTAACACAAAAGCAAAGGCAATGATGAGTCTGATATTTTTGAAACATCGTGGTTACTGGTTACAACCTACAAGTGAGAAGAAGTGCTGATTGCAACCAACCATGCAGTGGCTCCGGGAACTCCTCGCATTGCAACTTGTGGTCTTCACAGTGCGCCGCTTCACTAGCTCGACGACTTCTCTTGCTATCTTGCCATCGTCGTTTTCAGAAATGTATGTGGCATTCCTGGCTTTTGTTCCAATTACTTCTAGCCTCACCTGTACATAGTGTATTGAAAAGGTTGAGCAAAATAGTTTCCGGATGACACAATGCAAATTCCCATTCCAGATTCACACTCCATGGTTAAAGAAATTCAAACATTGCCACATAGCGACGAAGTGTCAACATGTTTTGGAATCTTAAGTTGTTCTTCCAAAAATTCATGTTACAATTTATGACCGATTGAATTGTATGCCAATTCCCGGCGCTTACCAGTTTACATGCTAGAATAATATTATTAGTGATGCAAGTGGGTCCATATTAGGGTACCCTCTACCCTCTCTAGTTTAATAAAATAAACTAACTTTTCAAATGACATCATCGTTTTGAAAAGTTAGTTCATGTTTTTGAACTAAAGAGGGTGAATGATACCCTAGTGGTGGCCCACTTGCATCTCTAGATATTATCAGTCGTTGGCGAACTAACCTAACAACATAACTATTACCAAATACCGATTTGTTTTAACTAGGTTGATTACAGTCCAACAATACTACTTACACAGAATCAATAAGAAATGTCCACCATTTTTAGCATTCACATAAACCTGTGTCATTACTGATCCAGCAGTTTACGGTAGATCATTTGTTAGATAGGGACGTACCAATGCATCCTAAATTCCTAAGCTGACACCAAACTCAGGACTTGTTTTAACTAGGTTGATTACAGTCCAACAGTACTACTTACATACTATAATTCCTACGAAATGCCCACCATTTTTAGCATTCACACAAACCTCTGTGTCATTAACGATCCAGCAATTACTTTAGATCATCTGTGAGATGGGGACATACCCAATGCATCCTAGATTCCTAAGCTGACACCAACCTCAATGTATTTTAGTTCAAAGACCAGAAGGGTTCAATGGATAGATCTAACATCTAGAAAGCCTCATTGTAATCATTTGATGTAAAATAATCACAACAATCACTAAACATAATACTCCGACAATAGATCATATGACAAACACACCAAGGCTTCCTGAACACCAGATCTTACATTTGGCAAGGTTGCATATAAGTGCCACCATGGCATATAAATCAAAAGGCTGCATAAAAATCAACTCAGCAAATTTCGATTAGAAATTCACACTCCTATTACTCACAAAATTCACACATATGTTTTCAGCTTCTGAAACAACATATGGTTTCAGCTTCTGAAACAACATATGGTTTCAGCTTCTGAAACAGTATTTTGTTCCAGAGGCCGGACGGGGATTATTGTTCCATCGATCATCTAAATGAAACTCACTACAATCACTTGATGATCAAATAGCAAACACACTGAAGCTTCTAAACACATAATCACTTGTAAGTGTAACAGCAAGATGCTGGCATAGAATGTGAAAACATACGAACCTTGGGCTTGGGCCCTTTCTCTCCTCCGGTTCCCGGGAGCAGATCGTATACCTCCTCGTTGTAAATCTCCAGGAAGGACAGATGGATGGGCTCGCCGCCGGCTCCGTCCTATATGTCCCAGAGCGCCCAGTACACGATGCCGGGCTCGTCGGCGGTGCCGAACATTGTGTGGCTCTTCTCGGACCCCGTGGGCCCGTACACCATGACCGTGCAGCTGGCGCCTGCCCGCACGCCCTCAACCCTCGGCCGCACGAACCGGCCCTAAGTACATATGCGCCATAGAAGTGGGTGAATTAGATTCCCTGTGTGGGGCCCACCTCCAAGTTCTATGCCGCATGTTGGGATATGCGCCACAGAAGTGAAACACATCTGTGGCGCATATCTCAACATGCGCCACAGAACTTGGGTGAATTAGATTCCGTGGTGGGGTCCCCCTCCATGTTCTGTGGCGCATAAGAAAATATGCGCCACAGAAGAGGCAACTTCTGTGGCGCATATCTCGCTATGCGCCACAGAACTTAGATCAACCCATCCTGGCTGGCGGGTCCCACCAATCTTCTGTGGCGCATACTGTGGAGAATGCGCCACAGAACTTCCAATCTTCTGTGGCGCATGTTTTCTAGTGCGCCACTGAACTTTGTCTGTGGCGCATGATTTCTCATATGCGCCACTGAATATCTTGTCTATCTATAGGTTGTTTCCTAGTAGTGCTGCCCGCACGCCCTCGACCCTCGGCCGCACGAACCGGCCGTAGAACGCCTCGGGGCCCTCCTCGTCCGACGCTGACACGTCGTCGAGGGTGAAGTCGCGGAGGCACGAGCGGCCACCCCCCTCGTCGGGGGAGCGCACGTGCATGGACGTCCCGCTACCGCCAATGTCGAGGGCGGACGCGTCGGGGTGAGGTTCCGGATGCGGCCGATCACCACGACCGGGTGCACGGCGCGGCAACACCGGCTCTTGGGGCTGGATGTGCACGGCGAGCTGTCGAGCAGCCGGCGCTGGCTCTTCGGGGTGGCGGTGTACGGGTGGTAGTCGTGAGGCGTTGGCTGGCCCTCAAGGTGGCGGTGTACGGGGATGAGTCGGCGAGGCGTCGGCGCTTGGTAGCACCCGGAGCGGCAGTGCGCGGTGTCAGGGTGTCGAGGGGGCGCTTGGAGGCGACATGCACGCGCGCGTGCATCGCGCCTGTCTCGCCGCGGACGGCGCTCCGGATGCTGCCGAGGACCTCCATGATGCGCTCCACGGTGACGCCGCCACCTCCTGGGTGGCGCATGCTCGACGGCGCGGGAGCGGTGCCCGGGAGGAACGCGGGCTTGCGCTTGGAGGCGGACTCGCCGGGAGTGGAATCGAATGTCAGGCGGCGCGGCTGCGGCTACGGCGGCCGTGGAGGGAGCAGGGGTGGCGACATCGTTGATGCTTGGCCTTGTCGGAGGTGGCCCTGATGGTGTTTTGTGAGGAGAAGCAGAGGATTTGAAACTGAAGCCATAGAGCACATATGCCAAGAAAGATCTCTTGTTTTTTTTGGCGGGTAAAGATCTCCTCTTGTTGCCGCTAGCATCGACTCGTGCACGATGTTTTTTTCTTTGTTTTACTTTTGATGAGTTTAAAAAATCATAATGAAAAAATCGTCTAGTTCCCTGGCACTAGTGGGAAACGGGCATATAGTCTCGGTTTGTCAGCCGGGACTATAAAGGCGGGACTAAAGCTCACCCCTTTAGTCCTAGTTCTGCCACAAACCGGGATTAAAAGTCCTCACGAGGTTGCGTCGAGCGTGCGGGACTTTTAGTACGAACCGAAACTAAAGATTTTTTTTCCATTTTTTTTGTTTCTTCAACTTTTAAATTATCTGACTTGTTAATCTTCATATCTCTCATTTTTAACACTAACTATATTTAATTTTAGGTTAAATTACACTTATGGTCAAACTTCTCGGTCGGTCACCCATTCTAGCATAACTCCACCCCCAGCACGCTTAACTTCTCAATTTCATCTCTCCCACCTCGCGCGAAAAACGCTTATACCTTATTCTCAAAACTAGTATATCAATCATATTAACTCATATCAATATGTCAACCGTCTTTATTTTTTAAATTACGAACAACTATTTAAGCTAACAATAATAAATAAGTAATAATAATATTTTATTCCAATGAAAATAAAAAACTAAATAAATTAATATTTTATTCATTTAATATGACATAAATAATATCTTCAAATCTGTAAATTGAAATTCGATAAATAATATATCCATTATTATCAGACAAATGTGAGAAATTCAAATATAACATAAAAACAATTAATTTTTGAAATAACTTTTTCCTTTTGGAATTTAAAAATCTAAAAGAATCCAAAATGGCCTACAGCGGTTGAAATCTTTCTGCATGTTTTGATAGGCTGTACGTTTTTTCTGATATCATATGCAAAAGTTATGGCCATTTGATTTTTTCATGATATGTTTTTGCAAATTATGTCGAAATTCATATTTGTTAATTTTCGTAACACTGGGTTCTCTCCATTCTGCATCGCTGATATGGTGGTAACGCCGGACGAAGAGGACTGCATGTTCACCAGTTTCTCCTTCACTGTGCCGGGATCCTGGATGACAACTATGATCATCTAATGCTGTCACATTTCGAGTACTACGCTGTTGCCGAGCCGGTGAGCTTGCTGGACCTCGTCGAGCTGCCACTGTGGCCCGAGGTGGATGATTTCTTTAGCGACAATGGAATTCAGGTTTCACTTGTATGTAGCTAATTCTGCTTTATTGGAGGTAGGTTCCAAATTCTCTGTCTCCGTGTCATTCTTTAGGTCGAAATATTTTTAATCTCGGGTTTGATCGAATATTTGGATGATAACCATTTGTGGACAATCTGGTTGAGCTCGTAGTGAGTGATGTAGGTCCTGTCACTCTCGATCATGTGGTGTGCGACTAGGGTCTGGTCATTTTTGCATGCGGCGGACCAATTTGGTCAAAGTCTGAAAAAATGAACATGTTCATGTACGCTTTCAGTTAATATCCGATAAGTATGTGAAACATTGGAAAACATTAGAAGTGATTTCTTACGATATAACTGGTAGCAGTAGTACTGTATTTCTATCTAAATTAATACGAACCGAGACTAAAGATTTTTTCCAAACTTTTTGTTGTCAATTTTTTCTTAAACTTTAGAATTATCTAACTCATTAATCTCTCACATCTCTCATTTTTAACATTAACTGTATTTAATCTTAGATCAAATTGCACTTATGGTCAAACTTTCCGGTCGGTCACCCATCCTAGCACTACTGCACCCCTAGCACACTTAACTTCCTAATTCCATCTCTCCCAACTCGCGCGAAGAACCCTTAGACCTTGTTGTCAAGACTAGTATATCAATCCTATTAACTCATATCAATATGTCAACCGTCTTTATTTTTTGAAATTACGAACAACTATTTAAGTAAACAATAATAAATAAGTAATAATAATATTTTATTCTAATGAAAATAAAAAACTAATTAAATTAGTATTTAATTCATTTTTGTCATATATCATTTAATATGAAATAAATAATATCTTCAAATTTGTATATCAAAATTCGACAAATAATATATCTATTAACATCAGAAAAATGTGAATTCAAATATGACATAAAAAATTACTAAAAAAATTTAATTTTTGAAATAATTTTTTTTCTTTTCGAATGTTAAGAATTTAGAAGAATCCAAAACGGCCTAAGAAGGTTGAAATCGAAGAGTAAATTTTTATCTACACGTTTTGATAGGCTTATGTTTTTTCTAACATTGTATACAAAAGTTATGGCCATTTGAATTTTTCATGACATGTTTTTGCAAATTATGTCGAAATTCATGTTTGTTAATTTTCGTAACGCTAGGTTCTCTCCATTCTGCATCGCTGATGTGGTGGTAACGCCGGACGACGAGGACTGCATGTTTCCTGGTTTCTCCTTCGCTACACGGAGATCCTGGACGACAACTATGATCATCTAATGATGTGACATCTCGAGTACTGCGTTGTTGCCAAGCCGGTGAGCTTGTTGGACCTCGGCGAGCTGCCACTTTGGCCCAAGATGGATGCTTTCTTCAGCGATAATGCATTATCAGGTTTCACTTGTATATAGTCGATTCTGCTTTATTGGAGGCAGGTTCCAAATACTCTCTGTCCCCGTGTCATTCTTTAGGTCGAAATATTTTAAATGTCGGGTTTGATCAAATATTTGGATAATAACCATATGTGAACGATCTGGTTGAGTCTGTAGTGAGTGTTGTAGGTTCTATCACTCTCAGTCATGGTGTGTGCGACTAGGATCTAGTCATTTTTGCATGCGGCGGACCGAATTTGGTCAAAGTCAAAAAAATGAACATGTTCATGTACGCTTTCAATTAATATCGGATAAGTGTGTAAAACATTGTAAAATATTAGGAATGATTTTTTACGATATAACTGGTAGCAGTAGTACTGTATTTCTATATAAATTAATACAAACCGGGACTAAATATATTTTTCCAATTTTTTTTAATTTTTTTTCAAATTTTTCTTGAAATTTTTATCTGACTCGTTAATCTCTCATTTTTAACACTAACTATACTTAATCTTAGATCAAATTACACTTATAGTTAAACTTACCGGTCGATCATCCATCTCTCCCAACTCGCGCGAAGAACCCCTTATACCATGTTGTCAAAACTAGTATACCAATCCTATTAACTCATATCAATATGTTAACTGTCCTTATTTTTTCAAATTACAAGCAACTATTTAAGTAAACAATAATAAATAGGAAATAATAATATTTCATTCCAATGTAAATAAAAAATAATTAAATTAATATTTTATTCATTTTTTGCCATTTATTCATTTAATATGACATAAATAATATCTTCAAATCTATAAATCGAAATTCGACAAATGATATATCCATTATTATTAGAAAAATGTGAGAAATTCAAATATGACATACACAAAATTACTAAAGAAAAATGAATCTATGAAATAATATTTTTTCTTTTCGAATTTTAAGAATACAAAACGGCCTAAGGCGGTTGAAATCGAAGATTAAATTTTTTCTGCACGATTTGATAGGCTGTACGTTTTTTTTTCTAAAAACGTATGCAAAAGTTATGGCCATTTGAATTTTTATGACATTTTTTTGCAAATTATGTCGAAATTCATGTTTGTTAATTTTCGTAACGCTGGTGTCTCTCCATTCTGCATCGCTGATGTGGTGCTAACACCGAACGACGAGGAATGCATGTTCCCGGGTTCTCCTTCACTGCGCCGATGATCTTGGACGACAATTATGATCATCTAGTGCTGTCAAATTTCGAGTACAGCGTTGTTGTCGAGCCGGTGAGCTTGCTGGACCTCGGCGAGCTGCCACTGTGGCCCGAGGTGGATGCTTTCTTCAGCGACAATGCATTATCAGGTTTCACTTGCATGTAGCCAATTCTGTTTTATTGGAGACAGGTTCCAAATACTCTCTGTCCCCGTTTCATTCTTTAGGTCAAAATATTTTCAATGTCGGATTTGATGGAATATTTGGATGATAACCATCTGTGAACGATCTGCTTGAGCTCGTAGTGAGTGTTGTAGGTCCGGTCACTCTCAATCATGTGGTGTGCGACTAGGGTTTGGTCATTTTTGCATGCGGCGGGCCAATTTGGTCAAAATCTGAAAAAAATAAACATGTTCATGTACGCTTTCAGTTAATATCGGATAAGTGTGTGAAACATTGTAAAACATTAGGAGTGATTTCTTATGATATAAATGGTAGCAGTAGTACTTTATTTCTATCTAAATTAATATGAATCGGGATTAAAGTTTTTTCCAAAAAAATTGAGTTTTTTTATTTTTTTTGAACTTTTGAATTATCTGACTCGTTAATCTCTCACATATCTCATTTTTAACACTAACTATACTTAATCTTAGGTTAAATTACACTTATGATCAAACTTCCTGGTCGGTCACCTATCCTAACACTACTCCACCCCAGCATACTTAACTCCCAAATTCCATTTCTCCCACCTTGCGCGAAGAACTCTTATACCTTGTTGTCAAGACTAGTATGTCAATCCTATTAACTCATATCAATATATCAATCGTCTTTATTTTTTGAAATTACGAACAACTATTTAAGTAAACAATAATAAATAAGTAATAATAATATTTTATTCTAACAAAAATAAAAAACTAATTAAATTAATATTTTATTCATTTTTTTGCTATTTTATTCATTTTATATGACATAAATAATATCTTCAAATCTGTAAATCGAAATTTGACAAATAATATATCCATTAGGGAAATAGTGTGGTACCATGGAGGATAGTTGCCCCCCACTCACCTATTGTAAGATCATTTCGTGGAGATATGCACATTTTGTGTTTTAGGATCTGCAACTCATGCATGCTATGGCTTATATTTCTGGTAATGACACTGACGTCTGACACCATATGGCAGCATATCATGGAGTGAGAAATCGTATATGGACAAAAAAGCTACATTGGCACAACATTTTATTTTTACATTCATTTGATTTTAGTGAGATCACATGCATAACTTTAAAAGTAACTAGACATATGTAGTCGGGGGCGCTTGCTTTTTGTTAACTCACCAGTCAAGTACATAGAGTAGAACCAACACATGGCTTAAATAGACCATACTTGGCAAACAATTGTAAACTTAAACAAAGAAATTGTGATATAACTTAAACATGGATTTGGAAACTAAGCACACGCTGGTACATTACACATTGCCAAACATGAATTTTGGAAAATAAGCACACTCACTAATACGCGGGCTAAAAGAAAATGTGATATAAAGTGCAACGTAAAACAAGGGCCAGTCTAGCTTTCCTATTCAGCACCATGCATGCACGACATCAACATGTAGGCTTGTGCTAGCTAAGCAATGCTTATGAAACATAAGAGTAGGTACTATCGTGTGGCGTTCAGCTGAGAAATCGACGAAGACACATGTAGGCTTGTGCTAGCTAAACAATGCTTATAAAAATATGAATAGCAGGTACTATCGTGTGGGGTTCGGCTAATAAATTACACTAGATGACAATGGTGTGGCACCTTTGGTCAGATCGAGCAGATATTCTACTGCTACAGCACTCTCTGCGCGTCTGCCCGTGCTGTCAAACCAATACTCCCTATGTTTTAATTTACTCGGCGTGTTTGACCGGACACGAAAACAAGAACGCCTATTACTCTCTCATTTTTTATCAAAAAAATCCTGTAATTTTTGAAATGAGTAGAATCAACACAGTCCAGAAAAATGAAATAATAAAAAAGAAAAAAACGAGTTAGTTCTAGCACACCTGGTTACGAGCGCTCGGTCACGCGGAGTAAATTGAAAACAAAGGGAGTATCTCTCATTCAGCTAGACGGTCAAAGTAGACACAGAGCACGCCAGTGAAAATTTTAGGAAAGTAGCTCTATTAAAATTAGCAGCAATGTCATTCAGTGCGCATGCACCTCGGTCAGCTCCAGGCACAAATCTCTAGGTGCATCCTACAGCAGACACAAGGGGGCAGCTATCCTCGGTGGCAGCAAATCCACACTCATATCTATTATTATCAGAAAAATATGAGAAATTCAAATATGACACAAAAAAATTACTAAAAAATTTAATTTTTGATTTTTTTTCTTTTCAAATTTTATGAATCTAAAACGGCCTAAGGAGGTTGAAATCAAAGAGTAATTTTTTTCACGTTTTGATAGGCTGTATGTTTTTTCTGACATCGTATGCCAAAGTTATTGCCATTTGAATTTTTCATGACATTTTTTTGCAAATTATGTCGAAATTCATGTTTGTTAATTTTCGTAACGGTGGGTTCTCTCTATTCTGCATCGCTGATGTGGTGGTAACACTGGAGGACCAGGACTTCATGTTCCCCGGTTTCTCCTTTGCTGCGCCGGGGATCTTGAACGACAACTATGATCATCTAATGTTCTCACATTTCGAGTACTACGTTGTTGTCGAGCCGGTGAGCTTGCTGCACCTTGGCGAGCTGCCACTATGGCCCGAGGTGGATGCTTTCTTCAGCGACAGTCCATTATCAAGTTTCACTTGTATGTAGCCGATTCTGCTTTATTAGAGGCAGGTTCCAAATACTCTTTGTCCCCGTGTCATTCTTTAAGTCAAAATATTTTCAATGTCAGGTTTGATCGAATATTTGGATAATCACCATCTGTGAATGATCTGGTGGAGCTCGTCGTGAGTGTTGTAGGTCCTGTCACTCTCAGTCATGTGGTGTGCGACTAGGGTCTAGTCATTTTTCCATGCGGCGGGCCAATTTGGTCAAAGTCTGAAAAAAAGAACATGTTCATGTATACTTTCTGTTAATATCGGGTAAGTGTGTTAAACATTGTAAAACATTAGGAGTAATATCTTACGATATAACTGGTAAAAGTAGCACTGGACTCCTATCTAAATTAATACGAACCGGGACTAAAGATTTTTTTTCCAAATTTTTTTAATTTTTTTTTCATATTTTTCTTGAACTTTTGAATTATCTCACTCTTTAATCTCTCACATCTCTCATTTTAAACACTAACTATACTTAATCTAATATCAAATTACACTTATGGTCAAACTTTCCGGTCGGTCACCTATTCTAGCACTACTCCATCCCCGGCATGCTTAACTTCCCAATTCCATCTCTCCCAACTCGCGCGAAGTACCCTTATACCTTGTTGTCAAGACTAGCAATCCTATTAACTCATATCAATATGTCAACCGTCTTTACTTTTTGAAATTACGAGCAACTATTTAAGTAAACAATAATAAATAAGTAATAATATTGTATTTCAATGAAAAAAAATTAAATTAACATTTTATTTATTTATTGCCATTTATTCATTTGATATGACATAAATAATATCTTCAAATCTATATATCGAAATTTGACAAATAATATATCCATTATTATCACAAAAATGTGAGAAATTCAAATATGACATAAACAAAATTACTAAAAAAATTAATTTTTGAAATAACTCTTTTTTCTTTTCGAATTTTAAGAATCGAAAACGGCCTAAGGCGGTTGAAATCGAAGAGTAAAATTTTTTTCTGCACGTTTTGATAGGTTGTACGCTTTTTTCTAACAACGTATGCAAAAGTTATGGACATTTCAATTTTTATGACATTTTTTTTGTAAATTATATCGAAATTAATGTTTATTAATTTTCGTAACGCTGAGTTCTCTCCATTCTGCATCGCTGATGTGGTGCTAACGTCAGACGACAAGGACTGCATGTTCCCCGGTTTCTCCTTCGCTACGCCAGCGATCCTGAACGACAACTATGATCATCTAATGCTATCACATTTCGAGTACTGCGCTATTGGCGAGCCGGTGAGCTTGCTGGACCTCGACGAGCTGCCACTGTGGCCCGATGTGGATGCTTTCTTCAGCAACAATGCGTTATCAGGTTTCACTTGTATGTATCCGATTCTGCTTTATTGGAGGCAGGTTCCAAATACTCTTTGTCCCTGTGTCATTCTTTAGGTCAAAATATTTTTAATGTCGGGTTTGATGGAATAATTGGATGATAACCATCTGTGAACGATCTGGTTGAGCTTGTAGTGAGTGTTGCAGGTCATGTCACTCTCACTCATATGGTGTGCGCCTAGGGTCTGATCATTTTTGCATGCGGCGGGCCAATTTAGTCAAAGTCTAAAAAAATAAACATGTTCATGTACGCTTTCAGTTAATATCGGATAACTGTGTGAAACATTGTAAAATATTAGGAGTGATTTCTTATGATATAACTGGTAGCAGTAATAATGTATTTCTATCCAAATTAATACGAATCGGAAATATAGATTTTTTTTCCAAATTTTTATTTGGGTTTTTTTTAAAAAATCCTTAAACTTTTCAATTATCTGACTCGTAAATCTCTCGCATAACTCATTTTTAACACTAACTCTACTTAATTTTAGGTCAAATTACAGTTATGATCAAACTTTCTGGTCGGTCATTCATCCTAGCACTACTTCACCCCAGCACGTTTAACTCCCCAATTCTATCTCTCCCACCTCGCACGAAGAACTCTTATACCTTGTTATCAAGACTAGTATATCAATCCTATTAACTCATATCAATATATCAATCGTCTTTATTTTTTGAAATTACGAACAACTATTTAAGTAAACAATAATAGATAAGTAATAATGATATTTTATTCCAATGAAAATAAAAAACTAATTAAATTAATATCTTATTTATTTATTTAATATGACATAAATAATATCTTCAAATCTGTAAATCAAATTTGACAAATAATATATCCATTATTATCAGAAAAATGTGAGAAATTCAAATAGGACATAAAAATTTACTTAAAAATTTAATTTTAGATATTTTTCTTTTCGAATTTTATGAATCAAAAAGAATCCAAAACAGTCTAAGGAGGTTGAAATCAAAGAGTAAATTTTTTTCTGCACGTTTTGATAGGCTGTACGTTTTTTCTGACATCGTATATAAAAGTTATTGACATTTGAATTTTTCATGACATTTTTTTGCAAATTATGTCGAAATTCATGTTTGTTAATTTTCGTATAGCTGGGTTCTCTCCATTCTGCATCGCTGATGTGGTGGTATCGCCGGACGACGAGGACTTCATGTTCCCCGGTTACTCCTTCGCTGCACCTGGGATCTTGAACGAC
Organism: Avena eriantha; assembly: GCA_910589775.1. Lineage (NCBI taxonomy): Eukaryota > Viridiplantae > Streptophyta > Magnoliopsida > Poales > Poaceae > Avena > Avena eriantha. Next base: position 425,386,406 of record OU342745.1, read on the forward strand.
AACTATGATCATCTAATGCTCTCACATTTCGAGTAATGCTCTATTGACGAGCCGGTGAGCTTGCTGGACCTCGGCGAGCTGCCACTATGGCCTGAGGTGGATGCTTTCTTCAGCGACAATGCATTATCAGGTTTCACTTGTATGTAGCCGATTCTGCTTTATTGGAGGCAGGTTCCAAATATTCTCTGTCTCCGTGTCATTCTTTAGGTCGAAATATTTTCATTGTCGGGTTTGATCAAATATTTGGATGGTAACCATATGTGAACGATCTGGTTCAGCTCGTAGTGAGTGTTGTAGGTGCTATTACTCTCAGTCATGTGGTGTGCGAGTAGGGTCTGGTCGTTTTTGCATGCGGCGGGCCAATTTGGTCAAAGTCTGAAAAAACAAACATGTTCATGTACGCTTTCAGTTAATATCGGATAAGTGTGTGAAACATTGTAAAACATTAGGAGTAATTTCTTACGATATAACTGGTAGCAGTAGTACTGGATTGCTATCTAAATTAATACGAACCGGGACTATACATTTTTTTCCATTTTTTTCATATTTCTCTTAAACTTTTGAATTATCTCACTCGTTAGTCTCTCACATCTCTAATTTTTAACACTAACTATACATAATCTTAGATCAAATTATACTTATGGTAAAAAAATTCGGTCGGTCACCCATCCTAGCACTACTCCATCTCCAGCACGCTTAACTCACCAATTTCATCTCTCCCAACTCGCGTGAAGAATCCTTATACCTTGTTGTCAAGACTAGCAATTTTATTAACTCATATAAATATATCAACCGTCTTTATTTTTTGAAATTACAAGCAATTATTTAAGTAAACAATAATAAATAAGAAATAATAATATTTTATTCCAAAGAAAATAAAAAACTAATTAAATTAATATTTTATTCATTTTTTCCATTTATTTATTTAATATGACATAAATAATATCTTCAAATTTGTATATCAAAATTCGACAAATTATATATCCATTATAATCAGAAAAATGTGAGAAATTCAAATATAACATAAAAAATTACTAAAAAAATTAATTTTTGAAATAATTTTTTTTCTTTTCGAATTTTAAGAATCTAAAAGAATCCAAAACGGCCTAAGACGGTTGAAAACGAAGAGTACATTTTTTCTGTATGTTTTTTTGACATCGTATGCAAAAGTTGTGGCCATTTGAATTTTTCATGATATTTTTTTTGCTAATTATGTTAAAATTCATGTTTGTTAATTTTTGTAACGCTGGGTTCTCTCCATTCTACATCACTGATGTGTTGGTAACGCCGGACGAGGAGGACTGCATGTTCCCCGGTTTCTCCTTCGCTATGCGGGGGATTCTGGATGACAACTTATTGGAGATATGCCCAAGAGGTAATAATAAAAGTGGTTATTATTATATCTTTATGTTTATGATAAATGTTTACATCCCATGCTATAATTGTATTATTAGGAAACACTAATACATGTGTGTTTTGTAAACATAAAAGAGTCCCTAGTAAGCCTCTTGTTGAACTAGCTTGTTGATTAACTGATGATCATGGTGATTAATAACAAGGTTATATCATTAGGAGAATGATGTGATGGACACACACCCATAGTAAGCGTAGCATAAGATCAAGTCATTTAGTTCGTATTGCTATAAGCTTTAAAATACATAGTAACCTAATCCTTCGACCATGAGGTTATGTTAATCACCATCACCGGATGAGTACTTTGGTGACATCAAACACCGCTTCGTAATTAGGTGGTTATAAAGGTGTCATTGGGTATTCTGAAAGTATGTGTTGAAGCGCATGGACCAAGATTGGGATTTGTCCATCCATATGGCGGATAGATATGCTCTGGGCCCTCTCGGTGAAATGTCGTCTAGTTAGCTTGCAATCATGTGACTGGGTCACAAGGGATGACATCACGGAACGAGTAAAGAGTACTTATCAGTAACGAGGTAGAACTAGGTATGGAGATACCGACGATCAAACCTCGGATAAGTATAGTATCGCGTGACAAAGGGAATTGGTTTCATATGTAAATGGTTCTATCGATCACGAAGTCATCGTTGAGTATGTGGGAGCCATTATGGATCTCCAGGTCCCGCTGATGGTTATTGATAGGAGATGTGTCTCTGTCATGTCTACATATTCACGAACCGTAGGGTGACATACTTAAGATTCGAAGTTGTTTTAAGTAGATATGGAATGTGCGTTGGAGACTGAATGCTGTTCGGAGTCTCGGAATGGATCCGGGACATCACGAGGAGATTCGGAATTGTCCGGAGAATAAGATTCATATATTGGGGATCATTTTCTGAGTTAGGAAATGATCCGGAGTATTTGTATGAGGATTCTAGAAGGTTTCGGAATGTTCCGGAAGGTTCTAGAAGGTTTCTTGGAGTTTGCTTGAAAACCAAGGAAGGGATCAAGGAATCCTGGTGGGTCAAGACAAGGAGTCGTGGGGGAGGAGGACTCCTCCCCCTCCCCAATCCGCCGGCCAAGGAGGTGGGGAGTCCTACTAGGACTCCCCCTCCCAAGGCGCCCTCCCTCCTTTAAATAGAAGGGGGAGGCGCCACCCCTTGTCCTTCCTACACAACACCCAATCTCCACCGCCTCTCTCCTCCTCCTTTCTTCTGCACAGACATAGGCGAAGCCCTACAGAATTCTCTACTCCACCACCACCACCACGCCGTCGTGCTGCTGGGATTCCGTGGAGAAGATCTACTACCTCCGCTGCTCGCTGGAACGAGGAGAGGAAGGTCTGCTTCGACTCTGCACGTGTGACCGACTACGGAAGCGCTGCCGGAACGCGGCGCTGGAAGGATCGTCCACACGATCTTGAGATCGGCAAGTGATCGACTACATCAACCACGAGATCTAATCTCGTTAACGCTTTCGGATCTACGAGGGTTAGTTCCTATCTATCTCGTTGCACATGTCTAATAGATTAGATCTTGGCTTTTATCTAGATTAGATCTGGGTTTTGTTCGTTCTTGCGGTAGAATTTTTTTTGTTTTCCATGCTACGAACCCATCACAACTATGATCGTCTAATGCTGTCACATTTCGAGTACTGTGCTGTTGCCGAGCCGGTGAGCTTGCTAGACCTCGGTGAGCTGCCATTGTGGCCCGAGGTGGATGCTTTCTTCAGCGATAATGCATTATCAGGTTTCACTCGTATGTACCTGATTCTACTTTATTGGAGGCAGGTTCCAAATACTCTCTGTCCCCGTGTCATTCTTTAGGTCAAAATATTTTCAATGTCGGGTTTGATCGAATATTTGGATGATAACCATCTGTGAACGATCTGGTTGAGCTCGTAGTGAGTGTTGTAGGTCCTGTCACTCTCAGTCATGTGGTGTGCGACTAGGTTCTGGTTATTTTTGCATGCGGCGGGCTAATTTGGTCAAAGTCTGAAAAAATGAACATGTTCATGTACGCTTTCAATTAATATCGGATAAGTGTGTGAAACATTGTAAACATTAGGTGTGATTTTTACGATATAACTGGTAGAAGTAGTACTGTATTTCTATCTAAATTAATACGAACCAGGACTAAAGATATTTTCCAAAAAAAAAATTCAAATTTTTTTTAATTTTTTTTCAAAATTTCTTGAACTTTTGAATTATTTGACTCGTTAATCTCACACATATCTTATTTTTCATGCTAACTATATTTAATCTTAGCTCAATTTACACTTATGGTCAAACTTTCCGGTTGATCACCCATCCTAGCACTACACCACTCCAGCACGCTTAACATACCAATTTCATCTCTCCCAACTCACCCGAAGAATCCTTATACCTTGTTGTCAAGACTCAAGCCTATTAACTCATATCAATATATCAACCGTATTTATTTTTTAAAATTACGAGCAACTATTTAAGTAAACAATAATAATAAGCAATAATAATATTTTATTCCAAAGAAAATAAAAAATAATTAAATTAATATTTTATTCATTTTTTCCATTTATTTATTTAATATGACATAAATAATATCTTTAAATCTGTATATCAAAGTTCGACAAATAATATATCCATTATTATTAGAAAAATGTGAGAAATTCAAATATGACATAAATAATTTAATTTTTGAAATATTTTTTTTTCTTTTCGAATTGTAAGAATCTAAAAGAATCCAAAACGGCCTAAGGCGGTTGAAAACGATGAGTAAATTTTTTCTATACGTTTTTTTGACATGGTATACAAATTTATGGCCATTTGAATTTTTCATGATATTTTTTGCAAATTATGTTAAAATTCATGTTTGTTAATTTTTGTAACGCTGGGTTCTCTCCATTCTGCATCGCTGATGTGGTGGTAGCGCCGGACGACGAGGACTGCATGTTCCCGGTTTCTCCTTCGCTATGCGGGGGATTCTGGACGACAACTATAATCATCTAATGTTGTCACATTTCGAGTAGAACGCTGTTGCTGAGCCGGTGAGCTTGCTAGACCTCGGTGAGCTGCCACTGTGGCCCAAGGTGGATGCTTTCTTCAGCGACAATGCATTATTAGGTTTCACTCGTATGTAGCCGATTATGCTTTATTGGAGACGGGTTCCAAATACTCTCTGCCCCCGTGTTATTCTTTAGGTCAAAATATTTTCAATGTCGGGTTTGATCGAATATTTGGATGATAACCATATGTGAACGATCTGGTTGAGCTCGTAGTGAGTGTTGTAGGTCCTTTCACTCTCAGTCATGTGGTGTGCGACTAGGGTCTGGTTATTTTTGCATGCGACGGGCTAATTTGGTCAAAGTCTGAAAAAATGAACAGGTTCATGTACGCTTTCAATTAATATCGGATAAGTGTGTGTAACATTGTAAAACATTAGGAGTGATTTTTTACGATATAACTGGTAGCAGTAGTACTGTATTTCTATCTAAATTAATACGAACCAGAACTAAAGATTTTGTTCCAAAAAGAAAATTTCAATTTTTTTTGAATTTTCTTTTCAAATTTTTCTTGAACTTTTGAATTATTTGACTCGTTAATCTGACACATATCTCATTTTTAACGTTATCTATACTTAATCTTAGCTCAAATTACACTTATGGTCAAACTTTTCGGTCGGTCACCCATCTTAGCACTACTTCATCTCTAGCTTAACTCTCCAATTCTAACTCTCCCACCTCGCGTGAAAAATCCTTATACCTTGTTGTCAAGACTAATATATCAATCCTATTAACTCATATCTATATGTCAACTGTTTTTATTTTTTGAGATTACGAGCAACTATTTAATTAAACAATAATAATATTATATTCCAACAAAAATAAAATAAAAATTAATATTTTATTCATTTTTTTCCATTTATTCATTTAATATGACATAAATAATATCTTCAAATCTATAATCAAAATTCGACAAATAATATATCCATTATTATCAGAAAATGTAAGAAATTCAAATATGACATAAAAAATTACTAAAAAAATTAATTTTTGAAATAACTTTTTTTTTCTTTTTGAATTTTATGAATCCAAAACGGCCTAAGGCGGTTGAAATCGAAGTGTAAATTTTTTCTCCATGTTTTGATAGGCTGTACACTTTTTTCTAACATCGTATGCAAAAGTTATAGCCATTTGAATTTTTCATGACATTTTTTTTGCAAATTATGTCGAAATGCATGTTTGTTAATTTTCGTAACACTAGGTTCTCTCCATTCTGCATTGCTGATGTGGTGGTAACGCCGGACGACGAGGACTGCATGTTCCCTGGTTTCTCCTTCGCTGCACCGAGGATCTTGGACGACAACTATGATCATCTAATGCTACCACATTTCGAGTACTGCGTTGTTGTCGAGCCGGTGAGCTTGCTGGACCGTAACACCCCAAATCTTCTAATCAAGGTTATCAAGTTCTAATCACCCAATTTAGGGTTAATAAAAACTTTTATTAATAAAATGAATATGAATGCACGTGTGTTTGCATTAGTGAAGCATTGAGTGTATATGCCATGCTTGATTGTTCGAAATATTGTGAAATGGTTTAAAGGTGAATGCCACATCATCTAGACCATTTACAAACAAAACCCAAAGGGAAAGAAATCAAGTAAGATTAAATAAAGCAAATGGTCATTTTGACCATTTTAAACCACTAGGCCAGTTCAGGTGTTCCTAGAGGAGAAAAACAGAAGCAATTCTACTTCTTTTCAGCCCTTGCTAGACCAAGTAAAAGTGTATCAAGGCCCACTTTACAAACTTACAAAAACATCTAGCAAATCTATTTAAAGGACATTTGAAAATTGAATCAAGTGTATGCGTTAAGATCACACTTTTTGAAAAACCTACCAAATCAATTCCCCTTGACCTCTCCAAGAAAACCTAGCCTCTCAAGCTTAATATAAGATCACTCAAAAAATTTGAATAAAAAATTCAAAAATAAATTTCATGCGGCCATTAACACAAACACTTGGCATGCACAGAATAATCTCTAGCCTAACTTCACTGTTTTGTATAGTGATCATCGACCAACTGATCTCTCTCTTAACCCCCTTGTCCCCCTGAGTGTCTAGCAGCAGCAGACAAGCCCCCCTTTGCCGTGGAGAACAGTGGAGCGCTGCCATTTTGTGGTCATCGCCGGCTGACCACGGCCAGCTCACACCAGACCACCCCGCGCCCATCCAAGATGTCCACTAGCACCGCCGCAGCCTACCGCCACTCCCTGTCCAGGACACAACCCCAGCCGAGCCGTGGACCACCCTAGTCGCGCCGCGCATCGCCTCTTTGCACCGTGTCTAGAGCGCGCTAGTGCGTCGTGCCCGACCAACCCCGCCAGCTCGCGCATGTGCAGCCTTGCCATGATCACACCACCCTGGCAGACACCCCCGTTCGCCGCCACGCGACCCGCAGCTGCCGCAAACACCACTCCCTCTGCTCAGAGCGCCGCACGCGCCAGACCAAACCATGCCGCACCTTTAAGTCCGTGAGAACCGCCAGGGAGCACCACACCGTCCAACACCCTCGCCCATGCCATTAACTGCCTATAGCGACGCCACCGTCGAGCTCACCGCCGCACCGCTCGGTCCCCTCGTCGAGCTATAAAAGGAGGCCACCCTCTCCTCCATTCTGCACACCACTCGACTCCCCACTCCTCACTGACCTTCCCCCACCTCTACCTAGAGCAAGGCGAGCACCACCACACCGGAATTTCACCGGAGTCCGCCGCTGCTAGAGGAGAAGTGCGCTGTCGATTCCGACCACCCCGAGCCCTGCCGTGACTGCGCCTCGCCTCGCCGTCGTCTACCTCGTCGTTTGCCCCCGTCACCGAGCCTAGCGGGAGCCCAGGTGAGACCCGAGAGACCCCCACCGCCGCGCTAGGTCTGATTCCTCGCCGGAGTTGTTCGTCGTCGACGACGACCCTCAGCCGTTGATCTGTCTTCTAATCGTAGGGCTCAGGTTAAACGGTACCGCTTCACGTTAGATGAATCACTGACCAGTGGACCCCCTCTATCAGCCGCGTGCTGCGATGCACTGTGTAGTTGGACCGGCTCATTTAGCTTTCCCGCCCAAGCCTGGAAATTCAAATAAGGATTTTCCTTTTTAGTTTAAATCCTATTTTGTCCACTTATTCAAAAATCAATTCAGAGAGTTTCACTTAACCAAATTGCATGATTCCAAGTTTGTTAGAAAGATAATTAAATTATCAATCCAAGCCCATTGGATTTAAATCATTTGGAGCTAGAGGTAATCTTTAGCAAACATAATAAGACAGATACTTTTGCAACTTCAAAAAAATTTCAAAAATCAACCATAATATCTTTTGAGTTGATTCCAACTCTCAAAAATCACATTTGGTAACATCTATCTGAATATGTAAAAATATCTAGGTTTGTATTCAGTGACTTTGGACTAGTACCAAAAGAATGCTATTACGGTATTTCTAGTCACTTTAAATATATTAAATGATAATCTTAAACTTTATAGAATATGAACAACACTTTAAATCACATTCCCATGTATTAGAATATGTGGTGATGACATGTGTCCACATGATCCCATATTTTGATTGGAGAATATTAAATCTTAATTAATTTCAATGAGTAGAAATTACTTTTCTCAAATAAACTAAATAAAACTAGCTCTTTATTTCATGTGATGATTGTGATGATACTAGATCATCAAGTGTGAGCCTTAATGTGCTAAATAAACTAGTTAAATATTGTTTGGTGATTGTGTACCCCGTATTTATTTATAGACGATAGTACCGACCAAGGATACGAGGAGGAGGAGTTCTACCCCGAAGAAGAGGAGGAAAACTTCAATCACTACACCAATCAAGGCAAGCCATCACTAGATGCAAGACCTAAGAAAGATGCATTAAGCATGCTTGGTTATACATTTTGATTTATACCCATCCCAAGTTTTACTTGCAAGTTTTACTTTTTACTTACCAAAGTTTCTTTACCTTTAGTTAATGCTTTGTGAGATTTTTGAAAGTAGTATAGGTAGCATAAAGAGTACAAAACTAGGCCAATACTAGATTTCATTCTATGGCATGAGATGGAGATTAGCATCCCTCATTACTGAACACTCTTAACTTAGTGGCTAGTGCGAAGCATAAAACTTGATCACTTTAGATGGGAATACTTGGTGAAAATGCTTATGAAAACCTTGGAATGATGGGTCATTCTATTGAAATGTTTTGACATGTATTGAGAAACACAAATGGATTGGATGATGAAAATGTTGAGGCATGAGCCTTGGCCCTATATAAAAACTGATGGTTGGGTTCGGATGCGATACCATTCCAATTTTACCGTATAACCACAATACCTGAATTGGGTAAGGCTTAGGCAGAAGTTTATATGCATTAGTATGGGTTCCCTCGCGGAAGAGGTTTGAGCGGAGGCTACCTCTTGATGATGTCCACCTATGCAGTGCTCAGGATGGTAGATGGCCATGGCTGGGAGGCCAAGCTCATTAGGGAGGTCCCTATACTAGAGTGTGTAATTGAAAGGTTATGATTGATTATCCGCATACTAAGTATGATGATTCAGGGTTATCCCTAATGGATGTATCGAATTTTGTGGTGAAAGTGTACCACTTCTGTAGAGTGTCAAACTATTCGAATAGCCGCGTCCACGGTCATGGACAGTTGGAGTGGCCATACTGTTCCGTCGTCAGATATTTTCCAAATGACTTATGAAGTGAACTGTGATTTTGAATTGACCACAACAGGGTTGTGAATATGAAAACTAGGTTCCCAACATAAAGTGATTTAGAAAATTTACTTAGTTTTCTTTACTTCTGAACTCAGTTTAGATAAATCTAGCTTTTTGTAAATAAACTTAGAGCTTAGGATTCCTACTAGAATGTCAACACCCCAATTTTTAATCCCAGATGCCTGTTATGCCATACATCACAATCCCAGGATTACCATTTTTGCGAGACATAACATATTGGATATCACAGTACATCATCCATTACAAACCATAATAAGGTCTTACACAAATAAAGGATCTCATGATCCAGTCTTACTACAATCAAGCAGCTAAATAAATAGCGTAGCGGTGGCGTCCATCTTCAGTGTCAGAGGCAATGCTGAAGATGGGAGATGATCCTAGTTGTCGTAGTCGTCCTGCTGTCTTGTAGTCCTCCTCATAGTCTGGCCATAGGAATAGCCAGGGACAAAGACATGAGTACTCTTTAAGTACTCGCAAACTATCACTAACAAGTAAGGTACTCCTAGTAGGAAAATGCTAAAATTCTAAGTCTATTTTTAAAGTTAAGATTGAAACCTAAGCTGAGTTCAGAAACAAAGAAAGATAAAATAAAGTTTGAAAACACCTAAGGGGGAGCTTAGTTGTCATAGTCACAACTCTGTTGTGGTCAAGTCATGTCACAATTCATTTCATAAGTCATTTTGAAAACATCTGACAACGGAACAGTATGGCCACTCCAACTGTCCATAACCGCGGACGCGGCTATTCGAATAGGTTGACACTCCGCAGAGGTGGTACACTTCCACCACAAGTTTCAATACATCTGTCAGGGATAACCCTGAATCATCATACTTAGTATGCAGATAATCAAACATAACCTTTCCTTTACACACTCTAGAATAAGCACCTCTCCTATGAGTATGGCCTCCCAGCCATGACCATCTGTCATCCTGGGCACTGCATAGGTGGACAACATTGAGAGGTAGCCTCAGCTCAAACCTCTCCCGCGAGGTAACTAATACTAATGCATATAAACTTCTGGCTAAGCCTTACCCAATTCAGGTATTGTGGTTGTACGGTAAAATTGAATGGTATCACATCCGAACCCAACCATCAGTTTTTGTAGAAGGGCCAAGGCTCATGCCTTAACATTTTCATCATCATCCTAAACCATTGTTGTTTCTCAACACATGTCAAAACATTTCAATAGAAGGACTCATCATTCCAAGGTTTTTACAACTCATTTTCACCAAGTATTCCCATCTAAAGTAAATCAAGTTTTGGTTTAGCTCCAACTTCTAAGTTAAGAGTGTTCACTAATGTGGGATGCTAAGATCAATCTCATGCCATAGAATGACATCTAAGTCTAACTAGATAGGTCAAGTTTTATACTCTTTATGCTACCTTTAAACAAGTAAAGGACTTTGGTAAAGTAAGGAGGGTAAAGCTGGTAAATAACACTTGGAGTAGGTATAAGTCAAAATGGTATAACCAAAGCATGCCTAATGCCTTTGCTTAGGTTATCTAGCTTGCAAGGGTTAGCTTGCATTGTTAATGATGGCTTGCCTTGATTAGTGCAGTGGTTGAAATTCTCTTCCTCCTCCTCTTGGTAGAACTCCTCCTCCTCGTAGACTTGGTCGGTACTATCGTCTATAAATACATACGGAATACACAATCACCAAATAATACTTAACTAGTCTACTTAGCACACTAAGGCACACATTTGATAATCTAGTATCATCACAAACATCACAAGGTTTAATGAACTTGTTTCATTTTTTATATTTGAGAAAAGTAATTTCTACTCATTGAAATTAACTAAGATTTAATATTCTCCAATTAAAATATAGGATCACATGGACACATGTCATCACCACATATTCTAACATATGGGAATGTGTTTTAAAGGTTGGATCACATTTTAATAAGTTTAAGTTTAATAATTAATGATTTAAAGTGACTAGAAATGCCTATATAGCATTATTTTGGTACTAGTCCAAAGTAACTGTATGTAAACCTTAATATTATTACATATTTAGATAGGTATGGTTAAACGTGATTTTTGAGAGTTGAAATCAACTCAAAAGCTATTAGGGTTGATTTTATAAAAATGTTTGAATGTGCAAAAGCTTCTGTTTTGTTATTTTTACTAGGAGAGATCTCTAACTCTAAATGATTTAAATCCAACGGTCTTGGATAGATATTTTTATTAGCTTTCCAACAAAATTGGAATCACTCCATTTGGATTTGTAAAAATCTCTGAATTGATTTTTAAACTAAGGGACAGATTCTAGTTTAAGTCTAAAAAGAAAAAGAGTTATTTAAATTAAACGGGCCTGGGCTGGTTTACTCCACACAGCGCCCAGGATGGTTTTAAGTGGGGGCCCCACCTGTCAGTGGGACAGGGGTTGCCGAACGGTATGGGCGAACAATGGCCGCATGATTAGAACTAGATCAACGGCTCACAGTCGTCGTCGACGACGGACTCGTCGTCGGCGAGACTGAACCCTAACGGCTCGGTGGGGGTGTAGTGGGGACGTACTGGGGCTCTAGCTAGTGCGGTGAGGCGGGCAAACGAACGAGAAGACGACGGTGGTTCTCCTGATACTGGCGGCGTCCCGGGAGATGGCCTGGATCAACGGCGCCCTTCTCCTCCTTCCGCGGCAGACTCCGGCGAAATTCCGGTGCTACGGGCTACAGCTTGCTCCGATGGGGCTCTGGGAGAGACCAAGATGGTTAATGTCGCTCAAATGGCTCGACAATATTTGATCAACAACAGTAATAGTTAGGCTAGTTTGATTCTGCCCACCAAGTGTTCGATCAAATGGCCGAAAGAAGAAAACTTTTGAATTTTGAAATAAGATTTGGTGGAGTGGTTTGTCACATGCTTAAACATCTATGGTTGCTAGGATTTGTTAATGGAATTCATTTGAGTGGTTTTTGAAAAAGTGTAATCTAGACATATGAACTAGATTCCATTTTTAATTGTCATTTAAAATTAGAGTTTGAAAGTTTCGGGTAGATCACAAAGTGGGCCTTGGTACATCTTAACTTGTACTAGAAAGGGATGCAAAGATCCACAATTGTTTCTGTTGGAATTTGAGTGCTAGGTATACCCAAAGTGGGTTAGGTGATTAAAATGGCAAAAGTGACCATTTCCTTCATTTAATTCTTTTTGATTTCTTTTTCTTTGGTTTTTTCTTGGGAATGATCTAGATGATGTGGCTTTCATCATAGAACCATTTTACAACCATTAGAACAAACAATAATGGCATTTCAAACAACTCCTATTCTAAATGCACACACATATGAATACTTAAAGATTTTAAATAGAAAAAGTTTTTGTTAACCCTAAATTGGGTAGATTTGATCTTGATTAACCTTGATTAAAGATTTGGGATGTTACATAGAACTACCTTACTTGTTAGAGATAGTTTGCGAGTACTTAAAGAGTACTCATGGCTTTGTCCCTGGCTATTCCCATGGCCAGACTATGAGGAGGGCTATTAGGAAGATGGACAGCAAGACATCTATGACAACTAGGATCATCACCCATCATCAGCACTGCCTGTGACACTAAAGATGGAGTCCACTACTACGCTTATTGTTCCGCTGCTTGTTTGTACTAAGACTAGATCATGAGATCATTTATTTGTATACGACCTTATTATGGTATGTAATGGATGATGTACTGTGATATCCAATCTGTTATGTGTCGCAAAAATGGTAATCCTGGGATTGCGATGTATGGCATAACAGGCATCTGGGATTAAAAATCCAGGTGTTGACAAGTTGGTATCAGAGCCATCCTGACCATAGGATACCCTAGTTAGAATGGATGTCCGAACAAAAACTTAGTTTCAAAACAAATGAAGTGAGTATTTATAAAAACATATTCCCCATCTTATCCCTAAGATTCTTTCAAAAAAATCATGTTCCTCAAAGATTCTTACTTTACTACATAAATTTTGACACACTTGATCACCTCACTAACTTACTCATCCTATATTCTTATAGATGGAAGTTCAGTATTACAAGTTCTACCAGTTGGGCAATGGAGGCCAGTTGATCTTTGAGAGGGATCTTGATGCACTGTCAGAGTACCTTGAGCGCTTGCATCCGGAATTCTTCGGAGCTCAACTCAAGGATTTCCCAGGAGGAGACATGCAATGGCGGATAGTTGCAAACCTTAGAGGCAATATGGAAGCACCCCTTTCTAAAAGGATTCAATTCATCGTGCGAGAGAACAACTGGCTAGATGGATTACTAGGGCTATGCATGAAGCTCCTACCCGTCTGTGTGGGCAAAACATCAACTTGATCCAGGGAACTCGCTTTGCTCATTACGCAAGGCGTGATTTTATGGGAATGCCATTGGAGATGCCAAGTCACCCAGAGATGAAGCGCCAAGTGGAGAATCTTGACTTCCTACTGTATGATAGGCAGAAGGAATTGGACAATGCTCGAGCCTACGCCAACCACAACCTTGCCATTGCCGCCAAGAAGGACCAGACTCTCGCCATGCTTGTCAAGGATCGCCAATCACTTCGTCGTCAACGCGAGAAGAAGGATTGCACCATCGCTCGTCTTCGCAAGAAGGTGGCCGACCTCGAGAAGACCCTCCATGAGCAGGAAGTCCAGCTTGAAGCAAAGGAAGAGGAAGAAGGTGAAGACATCCAGGGAGATATTCACTCGTACCTCAGTGATGACAATGACTACTTGGAGGATGATGCCATGGATTTCTACACCGATGATGATGATTCCGACTTCATCAATGATGAGTAGATGCACTTGATCACTACCATAGGAATGAGTTGTATCGGTCCCACTGTATCTTAGTTCACAAAATGGTTCTTAAAACCATATGTTTTCCATTTGTTGTGGTGTGTGTGTTGTATTGTGTGCTTGAATGAATGAACGAATGAGAAGTTGTTAGTTTGCCAAACCTGAGTCAAACTCAAAGTTTAAAGATTTTGAAAACAAAACCATGAACCTTAGAACTTTCCCTCTTACCTCATTATCTATCTCAATCTTCAGATGACTCGTGGAAACCCTGGAGGAAGCAGCTCATCGCAGGACCCGATGCTGCAGATTCTGCAAATGCTAGTTTTGACCGTGAAGATAGTAGAGCAGGGCGCCAAGCCAACCTAGCCACCCTACAACAGATAGCTCAGATGGCCCACAATAATCAACGCTAAGGAAATCAGGATCATCATGGATCCAAGCTTAAGAACTTTCAGAATACCAATCTCCCTATCTTCAAAAAATCTGAGGGTCCTTTAGAAGCTGATGACTGGCTGTAGACAATGGAGAATAATCTAGAAGTCGCAGGAGTTGACGCCAACGAGAAGGTACTGTTTGCCACCCACTATCTGGCAGGAGATGTAAGAGCCTGGTGGAATAGCACTCGTACTATGAACCACAGTCAGATCATGACTTGGGAAGCTTTCAAGATCAAGTTCAGTCACACCCATGTGCCGCAAGGTTTAGTCACCAGAATGAGAGATGAGTTCAGGGAACTGAAGCAAGGAAGGATGACGGTAGTTGAGTACCGTGACAAATTTCTATCTCTCGCTAGGTATGTACCTGATGAGATCAACACTGAAGCCAAGAATAAGGAAAGGTTCCTGAATGGATTGCATGATGAGATGCAGACTGTGTTAGTCAACATCCGTTTTGACGAGCTAGAAGAGCTAGTCGACTCTGCCATCTAGATGGAAGGGAAGATAAACCAAGCAAATGACAAACGCAAGCGCCGAATGATGCACCAGACTGGGTCTCACAATACCTAGAAGTATCACCCCAACCCGTCTGCAGGATATGCCCCAAGAAACATTAGACCCCTGATGTCTCGTCCAAGCTACCCCAATCGTAGCAGAGGAAACATGAAGTCCGGAGGAAACCACAACAACAACCCGGGGAACTCCAACAACTTCAACTGTGCATCGCCCAAGTCCAACAACAACAACAACAATAAAAATACAGCCCCAAGGACTGGAAGCAATGCCGTGCCTATTGCAGCCAAAGACAAGTCCTAGATTACTTGCTTTGAATGTGGAGTCAAGGGTCACTACTCCAACGAGTGTCCCAAGAAGCTTGCAGCCACCACCAATATGAATGCCCCAGCTCAGCAGCAACGCTGTGTTCAGCCTGGAAGGAGGTTTGCCCCAGGGAATTTGCTCAATCGCAATGGCCGTATGTTCCACATGAATGATGAAGAAGCCCAGGAAGCACCAAATGTCATGATGGGTATGTTTTCTGTTAACTCAGTACTTGCAAGAGTGTTGTTTGATTCTGGAGCATCGCACTCGTTTCTTACAGAAGAATTTGCATGCACTAGTAAGATTCAACCAACAAAACTGAAGCATGTTATGATAGTTCAAATACCTGGTTCAACCACCAAAGCTACAAAAATTTGCAAGGCTGTACCTATCAGTATCCATGGGATAGATTTTTATGCCAATCTAATAGTACTTGGAACCAAAGGTTTGGAAGTAGTACTAGGAACTGAAATGGATCGTATGGGCACCTAGAGGGGGGGGGTGAATAGGTGCTACTTCAAATTTTAATAATTTTTCAATTTTAGGCTTAGCACAAAGGGTAAATTCTCTAGATATACTATTAGGTGGAAATTCCCTATAGCAAACCTATCTACTAGTGAGCAAAGAGCGAGTGGAAGAGGAGCGGGTAAACCGTAATGAAGCACGCGGAGACACATGATTTGTTTGACCGCAGTTCCTTCCTTGTTAAGGGAAGTACATCTGCGTTGGAGGGGTGGGCGGTACTAAGACCACCACGCCACAATAGGCCTCACCCTGTTCTCCGATGGATCCCGCCACCAAAGGCCTGATCCACCTTTCCACTATAGGGACCCTTCGAGGTGGGTACCTGCACCTTTACACAACTAGCGGGGCACAACTCCACAATCAACTTGGAGGCTCCCGTAATGACAAAAACCTTCCACAAGAACAATGTTATCAAAAACAAAGAACAAGATCTAGATATTGACAAGAATACTAGATCAAGGATTTCTCCAAATGAATGGAGAGGAGTTTATGCGCTTGATTCTTGATGACGATGATGATCCTCTCCTCCTTCAATCCCCCCAAAGATCGAAGCCTTCGGGTGGTTGAAGTGGGAGATCTAGAATGGGAGCTCTTGCACTGTGTCTAAACAATTTCGAATGAATCAAGAGTTCTGAATGTTGAGGAAGAAGGGATATTTATACCCCCTTCCAAAACCAGCCATTGGAGACTTTGGGGGCCAGATTATCCGGCCCAAGTAAGGGCCAGGTTATCCGGCCTGGGGAAAACTCTGCCCCAGACTCGGAATATCCGGCAGAAAGCCCGCCCCCTCTCTAAGTGTCGCGTAGAGCTTGCACTTGATCATCTTCTGGGGGCCGGATTATCCGGCCCCATGAGAAGGCCGGATTATCCGGCCTGGGGAGGAAAAACCGCCCCAGTTCGGATTTTCCGGGAGAAAAACCGACCGGACTCCAAGCGGCGCGCCTTGGCCTGCTTTGCTCAAAAACTAGGGGCCGGATTATCCGGCCCATGTGATAGTCGGATTATCCGGCCTGGGGAAGAAAAACCGCCCAAGTCCGGATTTTCCAAGCGATAATCCGCCCCCTCTCTAGGTGACGCGCCTTGGCAGTCTTTGAACAATGGGGTAGGCCGGATTATCTGGCCCTTGGTGGGGCGGATAATCCGCCCCCCCCCCCAAAACTTTCTGCACACTTAGCGCACATGAGAAGTCTCCACAGTATTGTTATCTAACACACAAAACATAGGAAAACATGAAATGTTCTTTCAATCTCCCCCTTTTTGGTGTTAGATGACAATACTAGGATTTGCAGGAAAGGATCACAAGACTACCAGCAAAAACATGGAAGAGACTCCCCCTCAATGTGTGCATATTAGAATTTTGCATTTGAATACAAATGCACACAAATAGGTGAATCTATTCCATAGACATATGAACAACATAATCATACCACCGAGGTAGAAGAGAGGTATCCTAGAAATAGCCTCAATTATCAACGTGATAACCAATATAAGCGCCTTCCTTGATAAAGATTGCCAGCATAATATGATATGAATATATGAATCCATCAGCATAATCCATGAGATAAATCCAGACAATCACCGTCATAGAGTCTCAAACAAACCTCAAATCACAAATTTAAAGTTCAATGCTAAATGGGCATAAGCGAGAAAACAACGAATAGAAAAATGCAAGTGCTTATGCCCGACCCATGCAAATCCTCGAAGATCCTAATAGAACTACTTCTCCCCCTTTGGCATCGAGACGCCAAAAGGAAGAAGAGCGATACTAGCGCCCCAAGGGATCACTCGTAGTCCTCATCCTCATCCTCGTCCTTGTCTTCATTCCCATCCTCGTCCTCATCTTCAAGCTCCTCGGTGTCATCATCCTCATCATCAGCAGTGGCCGCAGGACGGAACAAGTGACGTTCCAGCTCTCCATAGTTCAGCCCA
Organism: Avena eriantha; assembly: GCA_910589775.1. Lineage (NCBI taxonomy): Eukaryota > Viridiplantae > Streptophyta > Magnoliopsida > Poales > Poaceae > Avena > Avena eriantha. Next base: position 425,404,063 of record OU342745.1, read on the forward strand.
GAAGAAGAGTTCCACCGAGCATATGGTGTGGGAGGTGTAGGAGCCGGGGGGTCACCAGAAGCGCCGGACACATGATGAGGGATGAGCTGCTGAGAGTGAGCCAACTCATGGCGCTGCTTGTACGCCTCGTACTGACCCTTGCGTGTGTCCACGCCCATGCAAAGGATGTGCCGCTGGAACTAGTTCAGCTGCTTGATCTCACGAGCAACGGGAGGCACTGGAGGCCTGCGAGCATCCCTCATGAGACCCTTAGGAGCAGAAGAGGGGTGAGAGGTCTTCCGAACCTTGGTGTATATCTTCTTGGCCTTATGCACCACATCAATGTTGAAATCTTCAGAAGGAAGCAGGTGCCTGATGAGCATCATAATGTAGGGAGCATAAGGAATGGATAGCTGGTTGAACATTTCATCAATCAGTTCATGGTAGATGAAGTCCATCACATCCATCTTGTATTGCACGGACTCATCCTCGCACGAGGAAACCTCATGGGAGAAAGCAAGGAGCTGAACAAGGTGACCACGGATGCTATCATTGTTGTCTCCACTTGCAGTGATGGAATCACGGAAGAGACTGGCCAAAGCAGCATAGATAGGAGCCAGACCAGCAAGAGTGCCCACAATGCCATTGTCCACAGTGCAAGGAGAGAGAGAAGCATCTTTGTTGGGCTTCAGCAAAGTGATGATACGGTGGCCACTTGCCCTATCCCTGCTGCGGAAATTGTATCCAAGAACCTCAGTAAACACACGGAAATCAGCAGTCATAGGCCTGTCATGAGTCATCCACTTCATGGTGCGATGCTCATCGCCACAAATAACCAAGGTGGAAAAGAACTGCTTCACCACCTCAGAGTCATAGGAGCACTGGAGAGACATGAGATGGTGCAGCCCCATCCGCTCAGCCACATACATTGCATCCACAAGGTGGGCCTTCTCCAAAGCCTCAGCAAGAACCAGTGGGTGCATAGGCCTAATGTTCAGCTTGGCATACACATCTTCATAAATACCTTTCTATTCAGCACACCAAAATCGAGCATCCCCTAGCTCATCATCACGACGCAACTCAGCAAACAAATCACGGTGACGGATGGAGGAATAGGTGACTGCATCCAAAGCCTTGTAGTTGATCTTGGGCTCCTTGCCCTTCCTTTTGGACACTCCCTTTCTAGTTCTCTTTGCTTGTTAAGCCATTTTCTTCTCTTCGTTCTTTCTTCTCCTCAACTCAACCTCGTCCACTAAGTTACCCTGTCCATCGTCCCGGAAGTATTTACCGCGAGGGCGGTGCTTGTAGGTCTTGGGAACACTGGAACCACCTGTGAGTAGAACAAGAGTGATAGCATGGGGATAAGCATACACACAAGTCCAGGAGAGAGCATGGAAAAGGTAGTCAAAAAATTTATAAGACAAATCTACTCAATGCACACTCCATGGTGAAATTGAACTAGAGTTGAATCTGTCAGGCCAGATTATCCGGCCTGGCCAGGGGCGGATAATCCGGCCCTGGCAGAAATTTTCGACTTCACCTAGATTGAATGCAAAAAAGTAGATCGGGCCTAGAAACTGGAAGACTACGATTTCTATGCGAAAACAACATCCTTCTAGACAACGTTCCACCCAACAAATAACACATCTAGCCAAAGATGGGGAGAGAGGGAGTTACCCTCACCTATTGGAGGAAGAACACGGAGGAGAAGGTACCCGGAGGCGCGGAGAAGAAGATCCGGGGAGGCCCAAAAAATCCAGTGGCTGAAGAGGCTCCAGGGAGGGTGGGGGATGGCAGGCGATGGCTGAGGAGGAGGAGAGGACTGGGGGAGAAGTGCTGCTCGTTATGAGCCCTTCCCTGATCCCTGCCCTTTAAGACGAAATCCGCCAGGGCCAGATTATCCGTCCTACACTTGGGCCGGATTATCCGGCCTCAAATCTGAAATTCTATTATACACAGATTCATGCCCGCACGTCCCCAAACAACACCCCCACAAGGTGTACAAGGGACTTGTGTGCAAGAATAGATGGCTTAGGGGTAGGGAAATGCTTAGGATTAAGAGAACCAAACTGAGATGGTACTAGACACTCAAAATTGCAAGATCCAAATCAAATAAGAGCCAAGATTGAGTGTGATTCCCATAAGAACATGAGAGAGCAACAACAACCAAAAACATCCATAAAAATCCAATTCTCCTCAAGGGAGAGGGCGGTGGCCGAAGCCACCTTGTTGGAGTGTACGGTGTGACACCGCGAAGATATATCTTGGGTTCACGACCAATACTCATCAATAAGCTCACATATCACAAAATGATATTGAGAGAAATGATTTATCTTGCTTTTGGCATTATGGGGGGAGGGTTAGCCCAATGAATTAGGACCACACTCTCCCTATATCCATGCCCACACCTAGACCAAATAAGACTGAGATGTACGAGTGAGTGCATGGTTAATCAAGACAAACTCCTGGAATCAATGATATTTAGCTCATTCCTCAAGTAGAAGAATCTTGCTTCATCAAGTGGCTTCGTAAAAAAGTCAGCAAGTTGGTTCTTCGTGCTCACAAAAGATAGATCAATATCGCCTCGAGCAACATGGTCTCGAATAAAATGATTCTGAATCTCAATATGCTTTGTCCTTGTGTGCTGTACCGGATTGTACGCAATTTTGATAGCACTTTCATTATCACATAAAAGAGGCACTTTGTCACAATTGACACCGTATTTCTTTAAAGTTTGCCTCATCCACAATAACTGAGTGCAAGCACTAGCAGCAGCAACATATTCAGCTTCGGCGGTGGAGAGAGAGATACAATTCTACTTTTTAGATGACCAACACACAAGAGATCTTCCCAAGAATTGACAAGCTCTAGAAGTGGATTTCCGATCATCCTTGTCACCAGCCCAATCTGAATCAGTATAACCACATAGAGATAAATTGGAGCCCTTGGGATACGATAGACCAAAGTTAGGGGAATGGACCAAATATCGAAAGATCCTCTTGACCGCCACTAAGTGGCTTTCTTTAGGAGCTGCTTGATACCTTGCAAACACCCCCACACTCAACACAATATCGGGTCTAGATGCACAGAGGTAAAGGAGAGAGCCGATTATGGACCAGTATACCTTTTGGTCCACATCTTTACCATGTGGGTTAAGTTCAAGATGACATTTTGTTTGCATCGGAGTGGCGACACCATTAAGATCCGTCATCTTGAATCGCTTGAGCATGTCTTGGATGTACTTTGCTTGATTGATGAAGGTTCCTTCTCTAAGTTGCTTGATCTCAAATCCAAGGAAGAACCATAAATCCCCCATCATAGACATCTCAAACCTGTCAGTCATAAGCTTTGGAAATTCATCATTAAAAGCTTTATTAGTAGAACCAAAGATTATATCGTCTACATATAGTTGGCATACGAAGAGCTCCCCTTAACCTTCTTAGTAAAAAGAGTGGGATCGATTTGCCCAACTTCGAAGCCACGGTCTAGCAAAAGCTTTTTAAGGTGCTCATACCACGCACGTGGGGTTGTTTAAGGCCATAGAGTGCCTTATCGAGTTTGTAGACATGGTTCGGAAAGTTAGGATCCTCAAAGCCCGGGGGTTGCTTTACATATACCAACTCATGTAGAGGACCATTAAGGAAAGCACTCTTGACGTCCATTTGCTGCAATTTAAAGTTGTTATGGGCAGCATAAGCAAGAAGGATATGGATGGACTCAAGGCGAGCCACTGGAGCATAGGTCTCGCCGAAGTCAATGCCCTCAACTTGAGAGTAGCCTTCTGCCACAAGTCTTGCCTTGTTCCTCACAACAATACCATTCTCATCTTGCTTGTTTTTAAATATCCATTTGGTGCCGATAACATTGTGACAATCTTTGGGTTTCTCCACGAGTTTCCAGACCTTGTTGCGCTCGAAATTATTCAATTCTTCATGCATAGCAACAACCCAGTCCGGATCTTCAAGAGCTTCAAAGACCTTCTTGGGTTCCACCATTGAGATGTGAGCTTGATGCTCACCAAAACTGGCCAATTCCCTTCTTGTAGAAACCCTTCATCGAAGGTCACCAACAACCTTATCGAGGGTGTGACCCCTTAACTCGAGGTTCCGATCAGCCCGAGCCTTGCGACGAAGTTCAATACGTTTGTTGTCTCTTGGTGGAGTAGTTTCATCACTTGAATCTTCATTGGAATCATTTGCTCGACCTTGATTAGAATCTGGGATAACAGTAGTAGGCGGGATGAAGCGTGCCCTTGTGATGAGTCAGCAGCCGTAACAGGAGACTGCTGAACAACAGGTGAGTCAGGGCCGGATAATCCGGCCGATGGAGAGGCCGGATAATTTGGCCTGGGAGTACTTGTAGCAGCTTCATCAGGATGCTTGGGGCTTGCTTGAACTGGCGAGGGGCCGGATAATCCGGGGCTGGCCGGAAAATCTGGCCTAGAGCTTGCATCGATATCTTTAGCACCAGGAGCAATATGGTCGTCAGGAGCAGGGTGGCCGGATAATCCGGTGTCCACCGGATAATCCGGCCTGGAGCTTTCTGGAACATCTTGACCTTCAGCAGTTGATGGAGATGGTGTAGAAGTTGCTCCCATGGTTGGAACATGTTGCGTATGTGTAGATGAGGGCTCTACATGAGTAAAGCATTGTCCTTCCCGATCCGCCACAAGGGGTTCCTCAATGGGGCGGAAAAATCCCACGCCCATTCTTCTTATGGCATCTTTGGGTATTTCAACATCTGCATCACAAACACCAACTTGCTCCGCACGGGAACCATCATTTTTCTCGAATACCACACTACAAGATTCTACAACAGTTCCGGAGAGCTTATTGTAGACTCTATAAGTGTGGGATTCGGCACCATAACCAACAAAAATACCTTCTAGAGCCTTAGATTCAAACTTAGATAAACGAACTCCCTTGATGAGAAAGAAACAGTTACACCCGAATACCCGAAAGTATGAGATGTTTGGCTTGTTACCGGTAAGTATTTCATACGAAGTCTTGTCCAAGATCTTACGGAGGTATAACCGGTTGGACGAATGAGATGCGGTAGAGATTGCTTTAGCCCAGAAGTTATATGGAGACTTGAATTCGGCTAGCATTGACCTTGCCATGTCCATTAGTGTCCGATTCTTCCTCTCGGCTACACCATTTTGTTGAGGGGTGTACGCAGCGGAATATTGATGTCTAATCCCCTCTTCACTTAGAAACTCATTTAAGGTGTAGTTCTTGAACTCAGAGCCGCTATCACTTCTTATAGCCAGAATAGGGATGTTGTGTTGACGTTGAACCTCGTTGGCAAAGTCGATGACCGTTTGTTGAGTTTCACTCTTCAACTTGAAGAAATACACCCAAGTGTATCTTGAGTAATCATCAACAAGCACAAGACAATACTTCTTCCCACCGAGGCTTGCATGAGATGGAGGTCCGAAGAGGTCCACATGTAGGAGCTCTAAAATCCTTTTTGACGAGATGATAGTCTTCCTACGATGAGGAGAGTCATGCATTTTCCCTTCAACACACGCCCTACAAACACGATCTTTGGCAAAGGAGACATTTTTTTTAGTCCAAGGATGTGGCCACCATAGTGGAGACTTTGCAAAATTCTCATATTGACGTGGGCTAGTCGGTGATGCCATAGCCAACCTGCGTCAGCCTTTCTGAAAAGACACATCGGGCCTGTAGTGGTTTTCCCAGAAAAGTCCACCACGTACAGGTCATTTTCGACATGTCCCACGAAAGCGACTTTTAAAGACTTGCTCCACAAGAGTACCACCAAATCAGCATCAATATAAACTACAAAGCCCATCTTACCAAGGGCTCGAACTAAAAGTAAGTTGTACCCGAGGGTCTCAACAAGCATCACGTCCACAAGAGAGATATTGTGAGCCACCACAACTTTGCCAAGACCCAATACCTCAGATTTTGACTTGTCACCATAGGAGACGGTTATATGATCATGATTTGGTCGCATCTCCGTGATGATCTCCTTGCTTCCGGTCATATGACTCGTGCATCCACTATCGAGTACCCATTTAGAACCATCGGAAGCATAGCCCTGCAAGAAAGTTACTTCTTGGTTTTAGGTACCCATTTTTCAATGGGTCCTCTCATGTTCGTGACAAGGGTCTTGGGGAACCAAATAGACCAAGGAATGTAACAATCATACGAGCCTACATAACTAGCATAAACATCACCATAATAATCGCAATATAATTCAAAGTTAGGATTGTTAGCCCCTGCAAAACCTGATGGGTTCGTAGCATGGAAAACAAAAAAATTCTACCGCAAGAACGAACAAAACCTAGATCTAATCTAGATAAAAGCTAAGATCTAATCTATTAGACATGAGCAACGAGATAGATGGGAACTAACCCTCGTAGATCCGAAAGCGTTAACGAGATTAGATCTCGTGGTTGATGTAGTCGATCACTTGCCGATCTCAAGATCGTGTGGACGATCCTTCCGGCGTCGCGTTCCAGCAGCGCTTCCGCCCTTGGTCAAGTAGACGATCCTTCCGGCGTCGCGTTCCAGCAGCGCTTCCGCCCTTGGTCAAGTTGACGATCCTTCCGGCGCCGCAATTCGGCAGTGCTTCCGCAGTCGGTCACACGTGCGGAGTCAAAGCAGACCTTCCTCTCCCCGTTCCAGCGAGCAGCGGAGGTAGTAGATCTTCTCCACGGAATCCCAGCAGCACGACGGCGTGGTGGTGGTGGAGTAGAGAATTCTGCAGGGCTTCGCCTATGCCTGTGCAGAATATGGTGGAGGAGAGAGGCGGCAGAGATTGGACGTTATGAGAGCGTTAGAGGAGGGGGCGCCCCTGCCCCTCTATTTAAAGGAGGGAGGGCGCGCCAGGGAAGGGGAGTCCTTGTAGGACTCCCCTCCTATGGGGCCGGCGGGTTGGGGAGGTGGGGAGGAATCCTCCTCCCCCACGACTCCTTATCTTGACCCAACAGGACTCCTTGATCCCTATCTTGATTTTCAAGCAAACTCCAAGATATCTTCTAGAACCTTCCGGAACATTCCGAAACCTTCTAGAATCCTCATACAAACACCCCGGAACATTTCCTATTTCATAAAATGATCTCCTATATATGAATCTTATTCTCCGGACCATTCTGGATCTCCTCGTGATGTCCCGAATCCAATCCGAGACTCCGAACAACATTCGGTCTCCAACGCATATTCCATATCTACTTAAAACAACTTCGAACCTTAAGTGTGTCACCCTACGGTTCGTGAATATGTAGACATGATAGAGACACATCTCCTATCAATAACCATCAGCGGGACCTGGAGATCCATAATGGCTCCCACATACTCAACGATGACTTCGCGATCGATTGAACCACTTACATACGAAACTAATTCCCTTTGTCTCATGATACTATACTTATCCGAGGTTTGATCGTCGGTATCTCCATACCTAGTTCTACCTCGTTACTGACAAGTACTCTTTACTCGTTCCGTGATATGTCATCCCTTGTGACCTAGTCACATGCTTGCAAGCTAACTATATGAAATTCCACCGAGAGGGCCCAGAGCATATCTATCCGTCATATGGATGGACAAATCCCAATCTTGGTTCATGCGCTTCAACACATACTTTCAGAATACCCAATGACACTTTTATAACCACCCAGTTACGAAGCGGCGTTTGATGTCATCAAAGTATCCATCCGGTGATGGTGATTAACATAACCTCATGGTCGAAGGAATAGGTTACTATGTATTTGAAAGCTTACAGCAATACGAACTTAATGACTTGATCTTATGCTACGCTCACTATGGGTGTGTGTCCATCACATCATTCTCCTAATGATATAACCTTGTTATTAATCACATCCAATGTCCATGATCAGGAAACCATGATCATCAATTAATCAACAAGCTACTTCAACGAAAGGCTTACTAGGGACTTTTATATGTTTACAAAACACACATGTATTAGTGTTTCCTAATAATACAATTATAGCATGGGATGTAAACATTCATCATAAACACAAAGATATAATAATAATCACTTTTATTATTGCCTCTTGGGCATATCTCCAACAGTCTCCCACTTGCACTAGAGTCAATAATCTAGATTACATGGTAATATATCGAACACCCATGGCGTTTTGGTGTTGGTCATGCTTTGCCCTAGGGAGAGGTTTAGTCAACGGATCTGCCACATTCAGATCAGTGTGTACTTTGCAAATCTTTATGTCACCATCTCGGACATACTCGCGAATAGCGTGGAAACGTAGTTTGATGTGCTTCAGCTTGCTATGTGACCTTGGCTCCTGCGCATTAGCTATGGCACCTGTGTTGTCACAGTAGATGGCCATCGGGTCCAACGCACTGGGAACCACGCCGAGTTCAGTAATGAATTCCTTCATCCAAACGGCTTCTTGTGCAGCCTCCGAAGCAGCTATGTATTCCGATTCAGTTGAAGATTTCGCCACAACGCTTTGCTTCGCACTCCTCCAGCTCACTGCAGCACCATTCAAAATAAATACGTATCCCGATTGTGACTTCGAGTCATCCGGATCGGTGTTCCAACTAGCATCGGTGTAACCGTTTACAACAAGCTGTTCATCACCTCCATAAGAAAGAACCATATCCTTAGTCCTATTTAGGTACTTTAGGATATTTTTGACCGCTGTCCAGTGCTCCATTCCAGGATCACTTTGATATCTGCTAGTTAAACTAACAGCATGTGCTATATTCGGTCTTGTACACAACATGGCATACATGATAGAACCTATGGCTGAGGCATAGGGAATGTTATTCATTTTCTCTCTATCTTCTGCCATAGCTGGACTTTGAGTTTTACTCAAGGTCTTACCTGACAACATGGGCACGAACCCTTTCTTGCTATCTTCCATTCTAAACTTCTTTAGAACTTTGTCCAAGTATGTACTTTGTGAAAGCCCTATTAGGTGTCTTGATCTATCTCTATAAATCTTGATGCCTAGAATATATGCCGCTTCGCCAAGATCCTTCATTGAAAAACTATTATTCAAATAGGTTTTGACGCTATTAAGAAGTTCTATATCATTCCCAATCAACAATATGTCATCTACATACAGTACTAGGAATGCTACAGAGCTCCCACTCACTTTCTTGTAAATACAAGCTTCTCCATAAGTTTGTATAAATCCAAAGTTTTTGATTACTTTATCAAAACGTTGATTCCAACTACGGGATGCTTGCTTCAGTCCATAAATGGAGCGTTGAAGTTTGCATACCTTGTTAGCATCTTTAGGATCGACAAAACCCTTGGGTTGTACCATATACAACTCTTCCTCAATGTCACCATTAAGGAACGCCGTTTTGACATCCATCTGCCAAATCTCATAATCGAAATGTGCAGCAATTGCTAACAAAATCCTCACAGATTTCAGCTTCGCTACTGGTGAGAATGTCTCATCATAGTCAACTCCTTGAATTTGTCGGAACCCTTTCGCGACAAGTCGAGCTTTATAGACGGTAACATTACCATCAGCATCTGTTTTTCTCTTGAAAATCCATTTGTTCTCGACAGCCTTACGGCCATCCGGTAAGTCCACCAAAGTCCACACTTGGTTTTCGTACATGGATCCCATTTCGGATTTCATGGCTTCTAGCCATTTGTCGGAATCTGGGCTCACCATAGCTTCTTCATACGTCGCAGGGTCATCAGCGTTGTCGACCAACATGACGTTTAAGGCAGAGTCATACCAATCAGGAGTGGTACGAACCCTCGTTGACCTGCGAGGTTCAGTAGTAACTTCGTTCGAAGTTTCATGATCATTATCATTAGCTTCCTCTTCAATTGATGCAGGCGGCACCAAAACATCTTCCGGTGCTGCGCTACTCTCAAATCCGAGAGAAGGTTCAATAACCTCATCGAGTTCTACTTTCCTTCCAGTCACCTCTTTCGAGAGAAACTCCTTCTCAAGAAAGGATCCATTCTTGGCAACGAAAACTTTGCCTTCGGATCTATGATAGAAGGTATACCCAATTGTTTCTTTAGGGTATCCTATGAAGACGCATTTCTCCGCTTTGGGTTCTAGCTTATCAGGTTGTAACTTCTTTACGTAAGCTTCGCAACCCCAAACTTTAAGGAACGACAACTTAGGTTTCTTACCAAACCACAATTCGTACGGTGTCGTTTCAACGGATTTAGATGGTGCCCTATTTAAAGTGAATGCGGCTGTCTCTAATGCATAGCCGCAAAATGATAACGGTAAATCTGTAAGAGACATCATAGACCGAACCATATCTAAGAGAGTTCGATTACGACGTTCGGACACACCATTACGCTGTGGTGTTCCCGGCGGTGTCAACTGTGAAAGTATTCCACATTTCTTTAAATGCATGCCAAACTCGTAACTTAGATATTCACCCCCGCGATCAGAACGCAGAAACTTAATCTTCTTGTTACGATGATTCTCCACTTCACTTTGAAATTCCTTAAACTTTTCGAAAGTTTCGGACTTATGTTTCATGAAGTAGACATACCCATATCTACTCAAGTCATCCGTGAAAGTGAGAACATAACGATATCCACTACGCGATGCTACACTCATTGGACCGCACACATCGGTATGTATTATTTCCAATAAGTCTGTAGCTCGCTCCATTATACCAGAGAATGGAGTCTTAGTCATTTTTCCCATTAGACATGCTTCGCATCTTTCAAGTGATTCAAAATCAAGTGATTCAAGAAGTCCATCTGAATGGAGTTTCTTCATACGCTTTACTCCAATGTGACCAAGACGACAGTGCCACATGTATGTAGAATTATCATTCAATTTAATTCGTTTGGCATCTATGTTGTGAACATGTGTATCACTACTATCGAGATTCAGTAAGAATAAACCATTCATCTCAGGTGCATTACCATAAAAGATATTACTCATATAAATCGAACAACCTTTATTCTCAGACTTAAAAGAGTAACCGTCTCGCAATAAACAGGATCCAGATATAATGTTCATGCTTAACGCAGGCACCAAATAACAATTATTTAAATTTAAAACTAATCCCGAAGGTAGATGTAGAGGGAGCGTGCCGACGGCGATCACATCAACCTTGGAGCCATTTCCAATGCGCATCGTCACCTCATCTCTTGCCAGTCTTCGTTTATTCCGCAGCTCCTGTTTCGAGTTACATATATGAGCAACCGAACCAGTATCAAATACCCAGGCACTACTACGATTACTAGTAAGATACACATCTATAACATATATATCAAATATACCTTTCTTCTTGATGTTGCCGTTCTTCAGATCCGCCAGGTACTTGGGGCAGTTACGCTTCCAGTGACCAGCTCCCTTGCAGTAGAAGCACTCAGTTTCAGGTTTAGGACCAGCCTTGGGCTTCTTAGCAGGTGCGGCAGCTTTCTTGCCGTCCTTCTTGAAGTTGCCCTTGTTCTTAGGCTTGCCCCGTTTCTTGAAATTGGTGGTCTTATTGACCATCAACACTTGTTGCTCCTTCTTGATCTCCACTTCAGCAGTTTTCAGCATGGACGATAGTTCAGGCAACGTCTTGTTCATGCGGTGCATGTTGTAGTTCATCACAAAGTTCTTGTAACTTGGTGGCAGTGATTGAAGGAGACGGTGAATCCCCAATTCATTAGGAATCGATATTCCCAACTCTTGGAGCTTCTTAGCGTACCCAGACATGGTGAGCACGTGCTCGCTAACGGAGCTTCCTTCTTCCATCTTACAGTTAAAGAATTTCTCGGAGGCCTCATAGCTCTCCATGGCCGCGCGAGTCTCAAAAATTAGCCTGAGCTCCTTAATGATCTCGAACGGGTCGTGGTGCTCAAAATGCTGTTGGAGCTCCGCTTCTAAACCGTACAGGATGGCACACTGAACTGTGGAGTAATGATTCTTCCGAGTGGCGAAAACATTCTTTTCGTCATCGGTGGCATTATCTGCAGGTGGGTCACCTAGCGGTGCATCGAGCACATAGGTCAACTGACCAGCCCTAAGGACGATCTTCAGTCCACGGAACCAGTCCGTGAAATTGCTTCCATTATTTTTAAGCTTTTCTTTCTCTAGGAACGCATTGAAATTGATGGAGGGGTTCGCCATAATCTACAACAATTTGCAAGTAGTTTAGACTAAGTTTATGACAAATTGAGTTCAAATTTAATTATTAAACTAACTAGGTGAACTCCCACTCAAAACAACATCCCTCACATTGTCTCAGTGATTACACGAACCAAGTCCACTACACCAAGTCCGATCTTCACGAGAGAAGATATAGTTTCATTGGCGAACAATCTTCATGTTCATCATATCAATTATATGACTCATGCTCTACCTTTCGGTATTCCGTGTTCCGAGACCATGTCTGTACATGCTAGGCTCGTCAAGACAACCTTAGTTTCCGCATGTGCAAATCTGGCTTGCACCCGTTGTATGCACACGTAGAATCTATCACATCCGATCATCACGAGATGCTTCGAAACGACGAGTCTTAGCAACGGTGCCAACTAAGGGTGAACACATTATTACTTGATATTTAGTGAGAGGGATCATCTTATAATGCTACCGTCGCGATCTAAGCAATACAAGATGCATAAAGGATTAACATCACAGGAAATTCATAATTAGTGTCATATGATATGGCCTTTTCTTCTTGCGCCTTTGATCTCCATCTCCAAAGCACGAACATGATCTCCATCATCACCAGCATTGCGTCAAGGTCAGTGGCGCCGCTTCATGGTTGTCCATCATCACCAGCAACTATTACAACTACTTGGAATAAAGCTATTACAAGATGAATAGACACGCAGGTCTTAACAGAATTAAAGACAACCATTAGGCTCCTGCCGGTTGCCATATTACAACAAGGATCATTGCATACATCAAATACAATCACATGTTGGCCATATCACATCACAAAACCCCTGCAAAAACAAGTTAGACGCCTCTAATTTTCTTTGCAAGTTTTACGTGGTTTGGGGCTTTCGCATAAGACCGATCTTACCTACGAACATGAACCACAACGTTGATACAAGTGTTGTCAAGATGCTCATTGTAAATTGAATCTTAACTATGGTGGGAGAGACAGACACCCACAAAGCCACTTGTGCAAGGCAAGTTGCACATCAAGCGTGGAGCAAGTCTCATGTGCGATGACATGTAATGTTAGCCCGAGCCGCTTCATCCCACCATGCCGCAAGATGCAAAGTACACGCTAAGACACCGACAACAAAAGCATCAACGCCCACAAAAACATTGTGTTCTACTCGTGCAACAGATCTACGCATAGATACGGCTCTGATACCACTGATGGGTTCGTAGCATGGAAAACAAAAAAATTCTACCGCAAGAACGAACAAAACCTAGATCTAATCTAGATAAAAGCCAAGATCTAATCTATTAGACATGAGCAACGAGATAGATGGGAACCAACCCTCGTAGATCCGAAAGCGTTAACGAGATTAGATCTCGTGGTTGATGTAGTCGATCACTTGCCGATCTCAAGATCGTGTGGACGATCCTTCCGACGTCGCGTTCCAGCAGCGCTTCCGCCCTTGGTCAAGTAGACGATCCTTCCGGCGTCGCGTTCCAGCAGCGCTTCCGCCCTTGGTCAAGTTGACGATCCTTCCGGCGCTGCAATTCGGCAGCGCTTCCGCAGTCGGTCACACGTGCGGAGTCGAAGCAGACCTTCCTCTCCCCGTTCCAGCGAGCAGCGGAGGTAGTAGATCTTCTCCACGGAATCCCAGCAGCACGACGGCGTGGTGGTGGTGGAGTAGAGAATTCTGCAGGGCTTCGCCTATGCCTGTGCAGAATATGGTGGAGGAGAGAGGCGGCAGAGATTGGACGTTATGAGAGCGTTAGAGGAGGGGGCGCCCCTGCCCCTCTATTTAAAGGAGGGAGGGCGCGCCAGGGAAGGGGAGTCCTTGTAGGACTCCCCTCCTATGGGGCCGGCGGGTTGGGGAGGTGGGGAGGAATCCTCCTCCCCCACGACTCCTTATCTTGACCCAACAGGACTCCTTGATCCCTATCTTGATTTTCAAGCAAACTCCAAGATATCTTCTAGAACCTTCCGGAACATTCCGAAACCTTCTAGAATCCTCATACAAACACCCCGAAACATTTCCTATTTCATAAAATGATCTCCTATATATGAATCTTATTCTCCGGACCATTCTGGATCTCCTCGTGATGTCCCGAATCCAATCCGAGACTCCGAACAACATTCGGTCTCCAACGCATATTCCATATCTACTTAAAACAACTTCGAACCTTAAGTGTGTCACCCTACGGTTCGTGCATATGTAGACATGATAGAGACACATCTCCTATCAATAACCATCAGCGGGACCTGGAGATCCATAATGGCTCCCACATACTCAACGATGACTTCGCGATTGATTGAACCACTTACATACGAAACTAATTCCCTTTGTCTCACGATACTATACTTATCCGAGGTTTGATCGTCGGTATCTCCATACCTAGTTCTACCTCGTTACTGACAAGTACTCTTTACTCGTTCCGTGATATGTCATCCCTTGTGACCTAGTCACATGCTTGCAAGCTAACTAGATGACATTCCACCGAGAGGGCCCAGAGCATATCTATCCGTCATATGGATGGACAAATCCCAATCTTGGTTCATGCGCTTCAACACATACTTTCAGAATACCCAATGACACTTTTATAACCACCCAGTTACGAAGCGGCGTTTGATGTCATCAAAGTATCCATCCGGTGATGGTGATTAACATAACCTCATGGTCGAAGGAATAGGTTACTATGTATTTGAAAGCTTACAGCAATACGAACTTAATGACTTGATCTTATGATACGCTCACTATGGGTGTGTGTCCATCACATCATTCTCCTAATGATATAACCTTGTTATTAATCACATCCAATGTCCATGATCAGGAAACCATGATCATCAATTAATCAACAAGCTAGTTCAACGAGAGGCTTACTAGGGACTTTTATATGTTTACAAAACACACATGTATTAGTGTTTCCTAATAATACAATTATAGCATGGGATGTAAACATTCATCATAAACACAAAGATATAATAATAATCACTTTTATTATTGCCTCTTGGGCATATCTCCAACAAAACCATCATAATTAGACTTGTCATTGGTGATGTTGCTAGTCTTTGGTTGAGCAGTCCTGCTCTTCTTCTTCTTGTTTTTTTTGTTCTTTGTCTTGGGAATGTAACCAAGACCTTCTTTTCTATTGTTTGTCCTTTGCTTGCTCAATATCTCATCAAGAACCTCTTTACCTTTGTGTTGAGAACCTCTTGCAAGATCTTCTTTACCATGAGATGATGTGGAGGCACTTGGCACTTCATGCAGCTTCAATTGAGTTTGGAGCTGATCATGAGACTCATTTAGAGTAGAGTGATCACTCTTCAATTCCTTGTGAGCACTGTCAAGTTTGTCAAACTTCTACAAAAGTCTAGCATGAGCAGCCCCAAATTCAATCCTTTCTTTCTTTAGTTTATTTACCTTGGTAAGAGCATTATCACGTTCTTTGATGAGCTAAGCCATAACTTATTCATGTGAATCCTCAATGGATTCGAGTCTCTCTTCCAGAGATACTCGAGCTTCCTCTTCTTCTTCCAAAGCATTCTTCAAATAAGCTATCTCCAAGGCATCTTCTCTTTCAATTCTGCCTTTTTCTTCTAGGAGGTCTTTGGCTTGAGCAAGTTGACTCATAAGAGTATCAAAATGGAGTTTGTGCTCACCTTGTAGGTTAGTGAAAAAGTTGTCCAAGGCAATAACTTCTTCTTTCATCTTAAGACTATCATGATCATCCAAATCCAAAATTATGTTAGTCTTAGGAATTGAAAAGCTAGAACTTGATACCTCAGACCCTCTTGCCATAAGGCAAGTGACGTTGTTGTTGATGACATTCTCGTTTGGCAAGTCGAAGAGAGATGATGGAGTCAATGTGATGGCTATAGCAGCCACCTCTCGAGAACTATCTTCATCCTCTTCATCTTCACTTGCCGAGGAGTATTCTTCTTGTGCCACTAAGATGATCTTTGGTTGCTTCTTGTAGGGGCCATTCTTTTTAATGAATGGCTTCTTCTTAGGTGCCTTGGATTTTTCTTTGAGAATGAGCCTGCCATCATTGTCTTCTCTATTTTGATAAGGACACTCGGCTACAAAGTGCATCATATCTCCACAGTTGTAGCAAGTTCTCAGTTTTGGGCTACTTTCTCTTCTTCCACTTTACCCATTCTTGCTTTCGAGTTCCGACTTGGCCTTGGCAGGGTCCTTCCAAAAGTTCCTTGCATAAAATGCCATGTACTCACCATGAGCATGTTTGACTTCATTGGGGCAGTCCATGGAGGCCCCCTCAAAAACTCTTTCATCCTCCTCTTGCTCAACAACATTAGCTTTTAGAGCAACATTTACACCCTTTTACATTTCAATGGCACGAGCCCGGGCATCTTCAGCGTTCTTCGCGGCAACTTTGAATGATGCCATTTCTTGCATGACTTCATTGGATGTCATTTGATGGTAGTTGTGTCTACCTTGCAAGCTCTTCAAGTCCGTTGGCTCGAACGGCATTAAGCCACTCACATATTTTCTTTTTATCCACGGATCATCAATGTGAGTGGCTCCATGCTTTCTAAATGTTGTTGCAATGCCCTTGAGTCTTCTATACATGTCTTCATGGTTTTCACCATACAACATGTAGAATCCCTCAGCTTCATTACTAAGGGCATCGTACCTATTCCTTCTCATGCTTTCATTCCCAATAAAGAGATCGGTGAGGGCACCCCAAGCTTCTTTAGCTGTGTTGAGATGTTCAATGTGGGGCATGTCCTTGGGAGCCACACCGAGTTGTATCATGTGGAGAGCCGTAGCATTCAATTGGATGTCCACAACTTCTCTTCTTGTCAGATTGGAATGATCTCCAATATGAAGACCCTCTTCAATAATCCTCCAAAGTTCAATTGAGGAGCTGCAAACATGAGACTTCATTAAGAATTGCCATTGATTAAAAGAGGATGCAGTGAGCTTGGGTGGATCACCCCTATTGTTTATATGAGGATGAGGGATAGGTGGATCGGGGGAATATACGTGACGAACCTCACTATATTCCTCCTTACCACTTCCCTTCTTGGAGGTGGAACCATTAAGTTTTTCACCTTCCGCATCATCATCCTTGGATCCGGTGTTAGCCTTCTCCTTGGACGATTGTGTAGCAGCCTTAGAGGAGGATGGAGATGGGGCTAGGGTTGATGTGAGGCCAGCAATCATTTGATTCATCTCCTCCATCTTGGCCTCAAAGGATTTCAACAAGGTTGTTTCCAACGTCTTGAGGTCATCCATTGTGACCTTATCCACAACCTCATTCTCATCATCCTTGGTACCCATACTACTCTTAGGCGGTTAAGCCCGAATTAAGAGCCGGGGCTCTGATACCAATTGAAATGGATTGTATGGGCACCTAGAGGGGGGGGGGTGAATAGGTGCTACTTCAAATTTTAATGCCTTTTCAATTTTAGGCTTAGCACAAAGGGTAAATTCTCTAGATATACTATTAGGTGGAAATTCCCTATAGCAAACCTATCTACTAGCGAGTAAAGAGCGAGTGGAAGAGGAACGGGTAAACCGTAATGAAGCACGCGGAGACACAAGATTTGTTTGACCGCAGTTCCTTCCTTGTTAAGGGAAGTACGTCTGCGTTGGAGGGGTGGGCGGTACTAAGACCACCACGCCACAATAGGACTCACCCTGTTCTCTGATGGATCCCGCCACCAAAGGCCTGATCCACCTTTCCACTATAGGGACCCTTCGAGGTGGGTACCTGCACCTTTACACAACTAGCGGGGCACAACTCCACAATCAACTTGGAGGCTCCCGTAATGACAACAAGCTGCCACAAGAACAATGTTATCAAAAACAAAGAACAAGATCTAGATATTGACAAGAATACTAGATCAAGTATTTCTCCAAATGAATGGAGAGGAGTTGATGCGCTTGATTTGTGATGACGATGATGATCCTCTCCTCCTTCAATTCCCCCAAAGATCGAAGCCTTCGGGTGGTTGAAGTGGGAGATCTAGAATGGGAGCTCTTGCACTGTGTCTGAACAATTTCAAATGAATCAAGAGTTCCGAACGTTGAGGAAGAAGGGATATTTATTCCCCCTTCCAAAACCAGCCGTTGGAGACTTTGGGGGCCGGATTATCTAGCCTGAGGAAAACTCCGCCCCAGACTCGGAATATACGGCAGAAAGTCCGCCCCCTCTCTGAGTGTCGCACAGAGCTTGCACTTGATCATCTTCTGGGGGCCGGATTATCTGGCCCCATGAGAAGGCCGGATTATCCGGCCTGGGAGGAAAACCGCCCCTGTTCGGATTTTCCGGGAGAAAAACCGACCGGACTATGAGTGACGCGCCTTGGCCTGCTTTTCTCAAAAACTGGGGGCCGGATTATCTGGCCCATGTGATAGCCGGATTATCCGGCCTGGGGAAGAAAAACCGCCCCAAGTCCAGATTTTCCGAGCGATAATCCGCCCCCTCTCTGGGTGACGCGCCTTGCAGTCTTTGAACAATGGGGTAGGCCGGATTATCTGGCCCTTGGTGGGGCGGATAATCCCCCCCCCAAAACTTTCTGCACACTTAGCGCACATGAGAAGTCTCCACAGTATTGTTATCTAACACGCAAAACATAGGAAAACATGAAATGTTCTTTCAGGAACAGATTGGATGTCGAAACATAAAGGATTGATCGACTGTGCCAAGAAAGCCATAACCATGACCAATAGCTCTGGAGTATCATTAGAGCACGTATCTGAGACCTTGCCCCGTCAATTCAAATGCAACAAGAGTCTAGCCCTACCAACGATAGACCAAGTCAGAGTAGTCTGTGAATACACCGACGTATTCCCAGATGAATTACCCGGTATGCCCCTAGATCGGGATATTGAGTTCATCATTGAACTAATTCCTGGAACTGGACCCATAGCTCAGAAATATTGTCTGCCTTCCGCAGAATTCTCATACAACAACATTTATCAAGCCAGTTAGCAAATGGCCCCATTTGAGTTCTTATATGGAAGGAAGTGTCGTACCCCTTTGAATTGGTCGCAAGTAGGAGAGAGTCATATTTTCGGACCCGACATCCTACGAGAAGCCGAAGAGAAGGTTCACAAAGTCCGTGAGCACCTCAAGACCGCCCAATCCAGACAGAAGAGGTATGCTAACAAGAGACGTCGAGACCTTACTTTCAATGTCGGAGATTTTGTGTATCTCAAGGTTTCGCCGTTGAAAGGAATGCAATGCTTCTAGCTGAAAGGAAAGTTAGCCCGCAGATATATTGGACCCTTCAAGATTCTGAATCGGCGAGTAGAAGTATCATATCAACTGGAACTTCCAGAGGAGATGTCAGCCATCCATAATGTGTTCCATATCTCGCTACTTCGCAAATTCTTAGAAGTTCTAGAGAAGACCAAAGTTATCAAGAACATCGATCACCGAGCCATTGATATCAACAAGGATCTGACGTATCATGAAGTACCCATTCATATCTTGGAAGAAGCCTTCAGAACCGCTAGGACCCGTAGTATCAAGTTTCTCAAGATCCAATGGAGCAACAATACTAAAGAAGAAGCTACCTAGGAGCGATAAGATTACATTAGGACTGAGTTTCCAGATCTCTTTAGTTCCTAGTTTTTCTTAAATCTCGGGACAAGATTTTTTTTATGGAGGGAAGGTTTGTAACACCCCAAATCTTCTAATCAAGGTTATCAAGTTCTAATCACCCAATTTAGGGTTAACAAAAACTTTTATTAATAAAATGAATATGAATGCACGTGTGTTTGCATTAGTGTAGCATTGAGTGTATATCCATGCTTGATTGTTCTAAATGTTGTGAAATGGTTAAAAGGTGAATGCCACATCATCTAGACCATTTACAAACAAAACCCAAAGGGAAAGAAATCAAATAAGATTAAATAAAGCAAATGGTCATTTTGACCATTTTAAACCACTAGGCCACTTTAGGTGTTCCTAGAGGAGAAATTTTAACAGAAGCAATTCTACTTCTTTTCACCCCTTGCTAGACCAAGTAAAAGTGTATCAAGGCCCACTTTACAAACTTACAAAAACATCTAGCAAATCCATTTAAAGGACATTTGAAAATTGAATCAAGTGTATGTGTTAAGATCACACTTTTTCAAAAACCTACCAAATCAATTCCCCTTGACTTCTCCAAGCAAACCTAGACTCTCAAGCTTAATATAAGATCACTCAAATTTTTTGAATCAAAAATTCAAAAATAAATTTCATGCGGCCATTAACACAAACACTTGGCATGCACAGAATAATCTCTAGCCTAACTTCACTGTTTTATACAGTGATCATCGACCAATTGATCTCTCTCTTAACCCCCTTGTCCCCCTGAGTGTCTAGCAGCAGCAGACAAGCCCTCCTTCGCCATGGAGAATAGTGGAGCGCCGCTGTTTTGTGGTCATCGCCGGCTAACCAGGGCCAGCTCACACCAGACCACCCCGCGCCCATCCAGGATGTCCACTAGCACCGCCGCAGCCTACCGCCACTCCCTGTCCAGGCCACAGCCCCAGCCGAGCCGTGGACCACCCTAGTCGCGCCTTATTTGTGTAAGAACTTATTATGGTATGTAATGGATGATGTACTGTGATATCCAAATTGTTATCTCTTGCAAAAATGGTAATCCTGGGATTGCGATGTATGGCATAACAGGCATCTGGGATAAAAAATCCGGGTGTTGTTATGGACCTCGACGAGCTGCCATAGTGGCCTGAGCTGGATGCTTTCTTCAGCGACAATGCATTATCAGGTTTCACTTGTATGTAGCCGATTCTTCTTAATTGGAGGCAAGTTCCAAATACTCTCTGTCCCCGTGTCATTCTTTAGGTTGAAATATTTTCAATGTCGGGTTTGATCGAATATTTGGATGATAACCATCTGTGAATGATCTGGTTGAGCTCGTAGTGAGTGTTGTAGGTCCTGTCACTCTCAGTCATGTGGTGTGCGACTAGGGTCTGGTCATTTTGCATGCGGCGGGCCAAATTGGTCAAAGTTTGAAAAAAATGAACATGTTCATGTACGCTTTCAGTTAATATTGGATAAGTGTGTGAAACATTGTAAAACATTAAGAGTGATTTCGTACGATAAAATTGGTAGCAGTAGTACTGTATTTCTATCTAAATAAATACGAACTGGGACTAAAGATTTTTTTCCAAAATTGTTTTTTGAATTTTTTTCAAACTTTTTTGAACTTTTGAATTATCTGACTCAATAATCTCTCATATATCTCATTTTTAAAACTAACTATACTTAATCTTGGGTCAAATTACACTTATGATCAAACTTCCCGATCGGTCACCCATCCTACACTACTCCATCCCAGCACGCTTAACTTCCCAATTTCATCTCTCCATCCTCGCGCGAAAAACCCTTATACCGTGTTGTCAAGACTAGTATATCAATCCTATTAACTCATATCAATATGTCATCCGTCTTTATTTTTTGCAATTACGAACAACTATTTAAGTAAACAATAATAAATAAGTAATAATAATATTTTAATCCAATCAAAATAAAAAACTAATTAAATTAATATTTTATTCATTTTTTGCCATTTATTCATTTAATATGACATAAATAATATCTTCAAATCTGTAACTCGAAATTCGACAAATAATATATCCATTATTATAAAAAAATGTGAGAAATTCAAATATGACATAAAAAATTACTAAAAAAATTTAATTTTTGAAATATTTTTTTCTTATCGAATTGTAAAAATCTAAACGAATCCAAAACGGCCTAAGGCGGCTGGAATCGAAAGTAATTTTTTTCTGCACGTTTTGATAGGCTGTATGTTTTTTTCTGACATCGTATGCGAAGGTTATGTCCATTTGAATTTTTCATGACATTTTTTTGCAAATTATGGCGAAATTCATGTTTGTTAATTTTCGTAACGCTGGATTCTCACCATTATGCATCGATGATGTGGTGGTAACACCAGACAACAAGGACTGCATGTTCCCCGGTTTCTCCTTCTCTACGCGAGGGATCCTAGATGACAACTATGATCATCTAATGCTATCACATTTCGAGTACTACGCTGTTACCGAGCCGGTGAGCTTGCTGGACCTCGGCGAGCTGCCACTGTGGCCCGAGGTGGATGCTTTCTTCAGCGATAATGCATTATTAGGTTTCACTTGTAAGTAGCCGATTTTTCTTTATTGGAGGCAGGTTCCAAATACTCTTTGTCCCCGTGTTATTCTTTAGGTCAAAATATTTTCAATGTCGGGTTTGATCGAATATTTGGATGATAACCATTTGTGAATGATATGGTTGAGCACTATTGAGTGTTGTAGGTCCCGTCACTCTCAGTCATGTGGTGTGCGATTAGGGTCTGGTCATTTTTGCATGCGGCAGGCCAATTTGGTCAAAGTCTGAAAAAATGAACATGTTTATGTACGCTTTCAGTTAATATCGGATAAGTGTGTGAAACATTGTAAAACATTAGGAGTGATTTCTAACAATATAACTGGTAGTAGTAGTACAGTATTTCTATCTAAATTAATACGAACCGGGACTAAAGATTTTTTTCCAATTTCTTTTTGAATTTTTTTCAAATTGTTTCTTGACCCTTTAAATTATCTGACTTGTTAATCTCTCACATAATGTCAACACCCGGATTTTTCATCCCAGATGCCTGTTATACTATACATCGCAATCCAAGGATTACTATTTTTGCGAGACATAACAGATTGGATATCACAGTACATCATCCATTAGAAACCATAATAAGGTCTTACACAAATAAAGGATCTCATGATCCAGTCTTAATACAAACAAGCAGTGGAATAATAAGCGTAGCCGTGGGCTCCATGTTCAATGTCACAGGCAATGCTGACGATAGGAGATGATCCTAGTTGTCGTAGCCGTCCTTTTGTCCATCTTCCTAATAGTCCTCCTCATAGTCTGGCCACGGTAATAGCCAGTGACAAAGCCATGAGTACTCTTTAAGTACTCACAAACTATCTCTAACAAGTAAGATAGTTCTAGTAGGAATCCTAAGCTCTAAGTTTATTTGCACAAAGCCAGATTTATCTAAACCGAGTTCAGAAGTAAAGAAAACTAAGTAAATGTTCTAAATCGCTTTAAGTTGGGAACCTAGTTTTCATATTCATAACCCTGTTTGGTCAAGGCAAAATCATAGTTCACTTCACTAGTCATTTTGAAAACATCTGACGACAGAATAGTATGGCCACTCCAACTGTCCATGACCGCGGACGTGGCTATTCGAATAGTTTGACACTCTGTAGAGGTGGTACACTTTCACCACAAAATTCGATATATCTGTTAGGGATAACCCTGAATCATCATACTTAGTATGCGGATAATCAATCATAACCTTTCCTTTACACACTCTAGTATAAGCACCTCTCCTATGAGCTTGGCTTCCCAGCCATGGCCATCTGCCATCCTGGGCACTGCATAGGTGGACATCATCAAGAGGTAGCCTCAGCTCAAACCTCTTCCGCGAGGGAACCCATAGTAATGCATATAAACTTTCGGCTAAGCCTTACCCAATTCAGGTATTGTGGTTGTACGGTAAAATTGGAATGGTATCGCATCCGAACCCAACCATAAATTTTTATAAAGGGCTAAGGCTCATGCCTCAACATTTTCATGATCAAATCCATTTGTGTTTCTCAACACATGTCAAAACATTTCAATAGAATGACTCATCATTCCAAGGTTTTCATAAGCATTTTCACCAAGTATTCCCATCTAAAGTGATCAAGTTTTATGCTTAGCACTAGCTACTAAGTTAAGAGTGTTAACTAATGAGGGATGATAATCTCAATCTCATGCCATAGAATGACATCTAGTATAGGCCTAGTTTTACACTCTTTATGCTATCTATACTACTTTCCAAAACTCACAAACCATTATTAAAAGTAAAGAAACTTTGGTAAGGTAAAAAGTAAAGCTTGCAAGTAAAACTTGGGATGGGTATAAATCAAAATGTATAACCAAGCATGCCTAATGCATCTTGCTTTGGTTAACTTGCATCTAGTGATGGATTGCCTTGATTGGTGCAGTGATTGAAGTTTTCCTCCTCTTCTTTGGGGTAGAACTCCTCCTCCGCGTATCCTTGGTCGGTTCTGTCAACACCCGGATTTTTAATCCCAGATGCCCATTATGCCATACCTCGCAATCCTAGGATTACCATTTTTGCGAGACATAACGGATTGGATATCACAATACATCATCCATTACAAACCATACATAAGGTTTTACAAAATTAAGGATCTCATGATCCAGTCTTAATACAACAAGCAGCGACAATAAAAGATAAGCGTAGCGGTGGGGTCCATCTTTAGGGGCACAGGCAATGCTGATGAAGGCAGATGGTCCTAGTTATCATAGCCGTCCTCTTGGCCATCATCTTGATAGTCTCCTTCATAGTCTGGCCATGATAATAGCTAGGGACAAAAGCCATGAGTATTCTTTAAGTACTCGCAAACTACTACTAACAAGTATTATGAATCTAAGTTAAAGTGCTAACTCTATGTTTAACTATCAAGTTAAGTTTGAAACCTAAGCTGAGTTCTGAAGCAAGGAAAGATAAAGTAAAACTCTAGAATCACTTAAGTTGGGGAAACTATTCTCATAAACACAACCCTGTTGTGGCCAAGTCAAGATTCATCATTCTTTTCAAAGTATTTAGAAAACATCTAACAACGAAACAGTATGGCAATTCCAACTGTCCATAACCACGGACGCGGCTATTCGAATAGTTTGACACTCTGCAGAGGTGGTACACTTTCACCACAAGATTCGATACATCTGTCAGGGACAACCCTGAATCATCATACTTAGTATGTAGATAATCAAACATAATCGTCCCTTTACACACCCTAGTATAAGCACCTCTCCCATGAGCATGGCCTCCCAACCATGACCATCTGTCATCTTGGGCACTGCATAGGTGGACAACATTGAGAGGTAGCCTCAGCTCAAACCTCTCCCGTGAGGGAACTAATACTAATGCATATAAATTTCCAGCTAAGCCTTACCCAATTCAGGTAATGTGGTTGTACGGTAAATTTGGAATGGTATCGCATCCGAATCCAACCATCAGTTTTATAAAAGGGTTAAGGCTCATGCCTCAACATTTTCATCATCATCAACCAATTGTGTTTCTCAACACATGTTAAAACATCTCAATAGAATGACTCATCATTCTAAGGTTTTCATAATTCATTTTCACCAAGTGTTCCCATCTAAAGTGACTCAAGTTTTTGATCTACTCTAAACTACTAAGTTAAGAGTGTTCACTAAGGTGGTAAAGATGGGTTCAATCTCATGCCATAGAATGACATCTAAAGGGTTCTAAATAGGTCAAGTTTTATACTTTGTATGCTACCTTCAAAACAAGTAAAGAACTTTGTATAACCGAAGAGGGTAAAACTTGTAACTAAGACTTGGGGTACTATTAGTTAATAAGGGGTGTGATCAAAGCAGGCTTAAGGCATCTTTGCTAAACCATCTAGTTTGATTCTAGTTTGCTAAGGACTACACTTGCAAGTGCTAACTTGCAAGGGTTAATCTTGGATAGTGCTAGCTTGCCTTGGTTGGTGCAGTGGTTGAAGTTTTTTCTTCTTCTTCTTCTTGGTAGAACTCCTCCTCCTCGAAAGCTTGGTCGGTACTAGCGTCTATAAATACATAGGGAGTGCAC
Organism: Avena eriantha; assembly: GCA_910589775.1. Lineage (NCBI taxonomy): Eukaryota > Viridiplantae > Streptophyta > Magnoliopsida > Poales > Poaceae > Avena > Avena eriantha. Next base: position 425,429,775 of record OU342745.1, read on the forward strand.
AATCACCAAACAATACTTAACTAGGCTAAGTAGTAATCTAAAACACACATTTTATGATCTATTATCATCACAAACATCACAAGTTTAATTCAATAGTTTCATCCTTTTTATTTGAGAAAAGTAATTTCTACTCATTGAAAATTTCACTAAAATTTAATATTCACCACCAAAATATGGGATCAGGTGGACACAAGTCCTCACCACATATTATAACATATGGGAATGAGATTTAAAGGTTGGATCAACATTACTTTGGTTCAAGTTCATTATTTAATGATTTAAAGTGACTAGAAATGCCTATATAGCATTATTTTGGTACTAGTCCAAAGTCACTGCATGTAAACCTTAATCTTATTACATATTTGGATATGTATGATGAAATGTGATTTTTGAGAGTTGGAATCAACTCAAAAGCTAACTTGGTTGATTTTATAAAAATGTTGCAAGTTGCAAAAGCTTCTGTCTTCTTATTTTTATAAGGAGAGATCTATAACTCCAATTGAATTAAATCCAACGGGCTTGGATAGATCATCTTAATACCTTTTAGAAAAAATTAGTTTCATGCAATTTGGATTTGCAAAACTCACAGACTTGATTTTTGAAACACTGGACAGAAACTAGATTTAACTAAAAAAGAAAAATCCAGATTTGAATGTGTGGGCTAGCGCGGGAAAAGAAATGGGCCGGCCCAGTGGTGCTCCGCGGCACGGGGCTCGACTGACAGGGGGTCCCGCTTGTCAGCGGCACTTAACACGCGAAACGGTAGGCGCGCTGTGGGCCGTAGGATTAGAAGCTAGATCTACGGCTGAGGGTCGTCGTCGACGACGAACAGGTCGCCGGCGAGCTCGAACCCTAGCGGCTCGGTGGGGGTCTGCTGGGGGCGTACCAGGGCTCCATCGGGGTCGGCGAGGCGGGCAAACAACGGCGAGGCGAGGCGTGGTCGCGGTGGAGCTTGGGGTGGTCGCAATCAACGGCGCCCTTCTCCTCCTGCCGCGGCTGCTCTGGCTCCGATTCCGGCGAGGCAGAGCTCGCCTTGCTCCAGCGAGAGGTGGGTGAGGTTCAGAGAGGTGAGGGGAGTGGAATGGTGTGGAGAGAAGAGGCTGGGGAGGGCTCCTTTTATAGGCCCGATAGTGAGACCGAGCGGGATGGGCGGTCGACGGTGGCAACATGGCTACGGCGGGGAAGAGGCATGGCTGAGGGTGGCGATCGATGGGCGGTTCCCTAGCGGTGCTCTAGAACTTAAATGCGGCCGTAGGGGCGGTAGCACGCGGTCTGGGCGAGGTGGCGCTCTGCGCGGCAGAGGCGGCGGTGTCCACGGCGAGTGGTGGCTGTGAGGCGTTGGGCGGCGAACGGGGATGTCTGGGGTGTTCTCCAGGTCGAGGCGGAGCGGTGGGCGCGGGCTGGTGCCAAGGGGCGGTCTGTGCAAGCGGGGACAGGGCGTGCTCTAGGGGCAGCGTCGGCATGCTCGACCAGCTCCGGGCGCGGCAGTTCCTGGCCGCTCTGCCCTCTGTCTCTGACCTGGGGCTGTCTGGACGGTGGAGGTGGACCACAAGCAAGTTGCTAGACATAAGGAGAGAGGCTGGAGAGGGCTACTGCTGCGAGTGCACTATCGGCCGGCGAGGTGGTGCTCGGCATGGCATGGCAGTGCAGCTAGGGGGTAGGGGAGATGCTGGTTAGGCTCTGGTTAGATCAAGAGGGGACAAGGGGATTAAATGGGGATCAATTGGGGGCAAAACCCTGTAGTAAACAGTGAGCTAGGATTATAGGAGAGATTATGCATGCCAAGTGTTTGATTAAAAGGCCGCGTGAAAGAAAGTTTTGAATTTTGGTTTCAAAATTTTTGAGTGATCTCCACTAGTGATAGGTAGTCTCTGGTTGCAAGGGTTTTGAAAGTGGAGCTCAGAAAGATGGTATTTGAAATAGGGGTGATCTATGCATATGCAATAGATTCAATTTTAAACTGTCATTTGAATTAGTTTACCGAATGTTTTTAGCAGATCAAAAGGTGGGCCTTGGTACCTCATTGTGTGTACTAGCAAGGGGTGCAAAGATCAAGAATTGTTTCTGTTAAAGTTTGAGTACTAGGAATAGCCAAAGTAGGCATGAGAGTTATATTTGCCAAAATGACCATTCCTCCTTTTTAATTCTTTTTGATTTGATTTTCGTTAGGCAAAGTTTGGGAATGATGTAGATGATGTTTAAATCACCTAAGAAACATTTTACAAGCATTGGATCATTCAATCATGGCAATTCAAACAACTCCTAATTTAGATGCACACATGTATGAATGCTTTCATATTAAGTTTGGAAAAGTTTTTTGTTAACCCCATTTTTCGTTGATTTTATCTTGATAAACTTGGATTGAAGTTTTGGGATGTTACAAACCTTCCCCCCTTAAACAAAATCTCGTCCCAAGATTTACAAAGAAAACTAGGAACTAAAGAGATCTGGGAACTCCGTCCTAATGTAATCTTCGCGCTCCCAAGTAGCTTCCTCCTCGGTATGGTAGCTCCACTGAATCTTGAGAAACTTGATACTCCTGGTCCTTGTGGTTCTGTAGGCTTCTTCTAAGATACGGATGGGTACTTCTCGATAGGTCAGGTCATTGTTGATTTCCACAGCTCTGTGATCGATGTTCTTGAAAACTTCTGTCTTCTCGGGCACTTCCAGACATTTGCGAAGTAACGCGATATGGAACACAATGTGGATGGCTGCCATCTCTTCAGGCAGTTCCAGTTGATACGATATTTCTCCTCGGCGGTTCAGAATCTTGAAAGGTCCGATATATCTGGGGGCTAACTTTCCCTTCAGACTAAAGCGTTGAGTTCCTTTCAAGGGTGAAACCTTGAGATATACAAAATCTCCGACGTTGAAAGTCAGGTCTCTCCTTCTCTTGTCAGCATAGTTCTTCTGTCTAGACTGGGCGGTCTTGAGGTGCTCACAGACTTTGTGAACTTTCTCTTCTGCTTCTCAGAGAATGTTGGGTCCGAAGATCTGACTCTCTCCTACTTGCGACCAATTCAAAGGGGTACGACACTTTCTTCCATATAGGAATTCAAATGGTGCCATCTGCAAACTAGCTTGATAACTATTGTTATATGAGAATTCTGCGAAAGGTAGGCAGTCTTCCCATTTTGATCCATATTCCAACACACAAGCTCTAAGCATATCCTCTAGGATTTGGTTGACTCTCTCAGTCTGTCCATCTGTTTGCGCGTGATACGTGGTACTGAAGTTCAACTTGGTGCCTAAACCTTCCTGCACTTTCTGCCAAAATCTTGAGGTAAACTGGGTCCCTCGATCTGATACGATGGTCTTGGGGGTTCCATGCAGACTAACAATCCTAGCAATGTATAGCTCTCCTAACTTTGCACTCTGGTATGTTGTCTTGATAGGTATAAAGTGGGCTACCTTGGACAGTCTATCAACTATGACCCAGATTGAGTCATTTCCCCTACTAGAAGTAGGTAGGCTGGTGATACAGTCCATTCCGACGGAATCCCATTTCCATTCCGGAATCTGCAATGGTTGCAACAGTCCTGCAGGTCTCTGATGCTCTACTTTGACTCTTTGGCAGATGTCGCACTTGGCAATGTAGCTTTCGATCTCTCTCTTCATCTTGTGCCACCAAAATTTCTCCTTCAAATCCTGGTACATCTTTGTTCCTCCGGGGTGAATAGAATAAAGAGTATCATGAGCCTCCTTCATGATAACTTCCTTCAGCTCCGAATCTGCTGGAACACAGATACGTCCTTTGTACCACAGTACTCCTTCTTCGTCTTTGGTGAATCAAGGTACCTTTCCTATACCAATACGACGTTTGATTCCGTCGATACTTTCATTTCCCTTCTCGGCTTCCTTGATTTGGCTAATCAAAGTGGGTTGAAGTTCAATGCTTGCTAAGAATCCTTTGCTAAGTAATTCAGTCCTGAACTGCTCCAACTCTTCATACAAACTCGGTTGCTTCTCCTTGATCATGGTGTTAAGCCTACGCGGCAATCTGCTAAGAGCATCCGCTACCACATTGGCTTTGCCGGGGTGATAGTGAATGTCAAGGTCATAATCCTTGATTAACTCTATCCATCTTCTTTGCCTCATATTCAGCTCTTTCTGAGTGAAGATATACTTCAAGCTCTTATGATCTGAATAAATCTCACAGCGATTACCCATCAAATAATGACGCCATGTCTTCAGTGCTAGAACTACATCTGCTAGCTCAAGATCATGGGTCGGATAGTTCTGCTCATGTTGCTTCAGTTGTCGAGACAGATATGCGATGACTTTGCCTTCTTGCATCAATACACATCCTAGACCAATCTTGGATGCGTCACAATACAAATCAAAGGGCTTCTTGATGTCTGGCATGACCAAAATTTGGGCTGATATCAATCTCTTCTTCAGCTCCTGGAAACTGGCTTCACATTTGTCTATCCATTCAAACTTCTTGTCCTTCTTCAACAATTGGGTCATGGGTCGGGCTATGCTCGAGAATCCCTCTACGAACTTGTGGTAATATCCTGCTAATCCGAGGAAAGAACGGACTTGGGTTTGAGTGGTTGGGGCTTTCCATTCTTCAACATCTTTGATCTTGGTGGGATCAACATACACTCCTTTGGCAGACACAATATGTCCTAATAATCCTACTTCTTTCAGCCAAAACTCACACTTACTGAACTTGGCATATAACTGATGCTCCCTCAGGGTTTCTAGGATGATTCTCAGATGTTGCTCATGCTCTTCTTCTGACTTGGAGTAGATAAGGATGTCATCGATAAACACAACTACAAACTTATCTAGGAAATTCATAAAGATCTTATTCATGAGGTTCATGAAATACGCAGGGGCATTGGTTAATCCAAAAGACATAACCGTATACTCATATAAACCATAGCGAGTAGTAAAGGCGGTCTTCGGAATATCCGTTGCACGAATCTTAAGTTGGTGATAACCAGTCCTAAGATCAATCTTTGAGAATACCTGAGCTCTGGTCAACTGATCAAATAGATCCTCTATCTTTGGCAAAGGGTACTTGTTTTTGATGGTGACATCATTCAATTTTCTGTAGTCTGTACACAGATGGTTGCCTCCATCTTTCTTGTCGACGAATAATACTGGTGATCTCCATGGCGATGCGCTTGGTTGAATCAAGCCTTTGGCTAGCATAGCATCCAACTGCTTCTTCAGTTCCACTAACTCTGATGGGTTCATGCTATAGGGTCTCTGGGATATTGGTCCGGTTCCGGGGATTAGTTCGATAATGAACTCAATATCCCTATCCGGGGGCATACCTAGCAATTCATCTAGGAATACGTCGGGGTATTCACAGACTACTCTGACTTGGTCAATGGTGGGCAAGACTACACTCTGGTTGCACTTGAATTGACGGGGCAAGGCTTCAGAGATATGCTCTACTGTTACTCCAGAACTACTGGTCATGGTGATGGCTTTCTTAGCACAGTCTATCAGTCCTTTATTACTTGACATCCAGTCCATACCTAGTACTACTTCCAAACCTTTGGTTCCAAGTACAACTAGGTTGGCATAAAAATCTATCCCATGTATTCTGATAGGTACAGCTTTGCAAATTTTTCTAACTTTGGTTGTTGAACTGGGGATTTGAACTATCATGACATGCTTCAGGTTGGTTGGACGAATCTTACTAGTGCATGCAAATTCTTCAGTGATAAATGAATGTGATGCTCCTGAATCAAACAATACTCTTGCTAAAACTGAGTTGATAGAAAACATACCCAACACTACATCTGGCGCTTTCTGGGCTTCTTCTGCATTCATGTGGAAAAGACGGCCATTGCGGTTGTGAGGGTTCCCTGGGGAAAATCTCCTTCCTTGCTGAAAATGAAGCTGCTGCTGAGCTGGGGCATTCACATTGGTATTGGCAGCAGTCTTCTTGGGACACTCATTGGAGTAGTGACCCTTCACTCCGCACTGAAAACAAGTGATCTAGGACTTGTCCTTGACTGCGGCAGGCACAACATTGCTGCCAGTTCTAGGTGCAGTGTTGCTGTTGTTCTTGCTCTTGGGAGGGGCACGGTTGAAATTGTTGGCATTACCGGAGTTGTGATTGTTTCCTCCGGACTTCACATTGCCTCCGCTACGGTTGGGGTAGCTTGGGCGAGAATTTGGGGGTCGGTTGTTCCTTGGTGCATATCCTGGTGAAGGGTTGGGACGGTACTTCTGGTGACTGTTGGATCCAGACTGCTGCATCATACGATGCTTGCGATTGTCGTTTGCCTAGTTAATCTTCCCTTCCATCTGAATGGCAGAGTCGACTAGTTCCATCTGAATGGCAGAGTCGACTAGCTCTTCGAGATCATCGAAACGGATGTTGACTAGGACAGTCTGCATCTCATCATGTAGTCCGTTCAAGAATCTCTCCTTCTTCTTGGCCTCCGTGTTGATCTCATCAGGAGCATATCTGGCAAGTGACAGGAATTTGTCACGGTACTCCACCACAGTCATTCTTCCTTGCTTCAACACGTGGAACTCATCTCTCATTCTATTGACTAAACCTTGCGGCACGTGGGTGCGGCTGAACTTGACTTTGAATGCTTCCCATGTCATCACTTGACCATGGTTCATATTGCGGATGCTATTCCACCAAGCTCTTGCATATCCTACCAGATAATGGGTGGCGAAGAGAACTTTCTCATTTTCATCAACTCCTGCAACTTCGAGGTTGTTTTCCATGGTCTGTAACCAGTCATCAGCATCTAATGGGTTCTCAGATTGGTTCAAGATTGGGGGATTGGTGTTCTGAAATTTTTTGAGTTTTGATCCATAGTGATCCTGATTTCCATGCCCTTGGTTGTTGGGAGCCATCTGGGCGATCTGTTGAAGTGTTGCTAAGTTGGCTTGGCGTTCCGCCCTGCTTGCTTCATGGTCTGCGATGAGATTCTGCAAGATCTGCAGCATTGGGTCCTGCGATGAGCTGCTCCCTCCTTGGTTTCCACGAGTCATCTAAAGATTGAGATATAGGGGTAAGAGGGAAATTCTAAGGTTCATGGTTTTGGGGTTTTCAAAGCTAAAACTTTGAGTTAGACTCAGGTTTTTCAACTAACTTCATTTCATTCATGCAAACAAGCACACGATACAACACACACCACAACAAGCAAAAAGGGAAAGCAGATGGTTTGAAGAACCATTCTGCAAGCTACGATACAACGAGATGATACATCTCAGGCTACGATTGTGCTCTAGTGCATCTACTCATCGTTGATGATGTCGGAGTCCACATCATCAGTGTAGAAGTCCACGGCATCCTCCTCCAGAAAGTCATCATCGTTGCTGAGGTAAGAATCCATGTCTCCCTGGATGTCTTCACCCTCATCTTCTTCTTCTTTTGCTGCAAGCTGAGCTTCCTGCTCCTTGACGGTCTTCTCGAGGTCGGCCACCTTCTTGCAAAGACGGGCGATGGTGCGGTCCTTCCTGGCACGCTGGCGACGAAGAGACTAATGGTCTTGGACAAGCAGTGCGAAAGTCTGGGCCTTCTGGTCGGCAATGGCATGGTTCTGGTTGGCTAACTCTCTGGCATTGTCCAGTTCCTGCTGTTTGTCATGAAGCAAGAATTCAAGGTTCTCCACTTGACGCCTCAACTCGGGGTGGCCCGGCATTTCCATTGGTAGTCCCATGAAGTCACGTCTTGCATAGTGAGCAAAACGGGTTCCTTGGGTCTTGTTGACGCTGAGGGCACATAGACGTGCGAGAGCTTCATGCATTGCCCTGGCTAATCCATCTAGCCAGTTGTTCTCTCTCACGGAGAACTGAATTCTTCCAGAAGTTGGTGCTTCGATGCTTCCTCTAAGATCTGCGGTGACTAGCCACTGTAGGTCTCCTCCTGGGGGTCCTGGAAGTTGAGCTCCAAGAAACTCTGGGTGCGGGCGTCCTAGTAACTCTGATAGTGAATCCAGATCCCTCTCGAAGATCAGCTGACCTCCGTTTCCCAACTAGTAAAACTTGCTGAACTGAGTCTCCATCTACAAGAATTAAGGATGAGGAAGTTAGTGAAGTGATCAAGTGTGTCAAATTTTAATGAGTAGTGTAAGAATTTTTGAGGATCATGAAGTTTTTTGATAAAGAAGGAATTCCCAAGGGTAAGAGAGGAGATAGTTTTTCATAAATACTCACTTTGGTTTGAAAACTAAGTTTTTTGTTTGACGTCCATTCTAACTAGGGTCTCCTATGGTCAGGTTGGCTCTGATACCAACTTGTCAACACCCGGATTTTTAATCCTAGATGCCCGTTATGCCATACCTCGCAATCCTAGGATTACCATTTTTGCGAGACATAACGGATTGGATATCACAGTACATCATCCATTACAAACCATACATAAGGTCTTACAAAATTAAGGATCTCATGATCCAGTCTTAATACAACAAGCAGCGGAAATAAAAGATAAGCGTAGCGGTGGGGTCCATCTTCAGGGGCACAGGCAATGCTGACGAAGGAAGATGGTCCTAGTTATCATAGCCGTCCTGTTGGCCATCATCTTGATAGTCTCCTTCATAGTCTGGCCATGATAATAGCCAGGGACAAAAGCCATGAGTACTCTTTAAGTACTCGCAAACTACTACTAACAAGTATTATGAATCTAAGTTAAAGTGCTAACTCTATGTTTAACTATTAAGTTAAGTTTGAAACCTAAGCTGAGTTCTGAAGCAAGGAAAGATAAAGTAAAACTCTAGAATCACTTAAGTTGGGGAAACTATTATCATAAACACAACCCTGTTGTGGTCAAGTCAAGATTCATCATTCTTTTCAAAGTATTTAGAAAACATCTGACAACGAAACAGTATGGCCATTCCAACTGTCCATAACCGCGAACACGGCTATTCGAATAGTTTGGCACTCTGCAGAGGTGGTACACTTTCACCACAAGATTCGATACATCTGTCAGGGACAACCCTGAATCATCATACTTAGTATGTAGATAATCAAACATAATCTTCCCTTTACACACGCTAGTATAAGCACCTCTCCTATTAGCATGGCCTCCCAACCATGACCATCAGTCATCTTGAGCACTGCATAGGTGGACAACATTGAGAGGTAGCCTCAGCTCAAACCTCTCCCGTGAGGGAACTAATACTAATGCATATAAATTTCCAGCTAAGCCTTACCCAATTCAGGTAATGTGGTTGTACGGTAAATTTGGAATGGTATCGCATCCGAATCCAACCATCAGTTTTATAAAAGGGTTAAGGCTCATGCCTCAACATTTTCATCATCATCAACCAATTGTGTTTCTCAACACATGTCAAAACATCTCAATAGAATGACTCATCATTCTAAGGTTTTCATAATTCATTTTCACCAAGTGTTCCCATCTAAAGTGACTCAAGTTTTTGATCTACTCTAAACTACTAAGTTAAGAGTGTTCACTAAGGTGGTAAAGATGGGTTCAATCTCATGCCATAGAATGACATCTAAAGGGTTCTAAATAGGTCAAGTTTTATACTTTGTATGCTACCTTCAAAACAAGTAAAGAACTTTGTATAACCGAAGAGGGTAAAACTTGTAACTAAGACTTGGGGTACTATTAGTTAATAAGGGGTGTGATCAAAGCAGGCTTAAGGCATCTTTGCTAAACCATCTAGTTTGATTCTAGTTTGCTAAGGACTACACTTGCAAGTGCTAACTTGCAAGGGTTAATCTTGGATAGTGCTAGCTTGCCTTGGTTGGTGCAGTGGTTGAAGTTTTCTTCTTCTTCTTCTTCTTGGTAGAACTCCTCCTCCTCGAAAGCTTGGTCGGTACTAGCGTCTATAAATACATAGGGAGTGCACAATCACCAAACAATACTTAACTAGGCTAAGTAGTAATCTAAAACACACATTTGATGATCTATTATCATCACAAACATCACAAGTTTAATTCAATAGTTTCATCCTTTTTATTTTAGAAAAGTAATTTCTACTCATTGAAAAATTAAATAAAATTTAATATTCACCACCAAAATATGGGATCAGGTGGACACAAGTCCTCACCACATATTATAACATGTGGGAATGAGATTTAAAGGTTGGATCAACATTACTTTGGTTCAAGTTCATTATTTAATGATTTAAAGTGACTAGAAATGCTTATATAGCATTATTTTGGTACTAGTCCAAAGTCACTGCATGTAAACCTTAATCTTATTACATATTTGGATAGGTATGATGAAATGTGATTTTTGAGAGTTGGAATCAACTCAAAAGCTAACTTGGTTGATTTTATAAAAATGTTGCAAGTTGCAAAAGCTTCTGTCTTCTTATTTTTATAAGGAGAGATCTATAAATCTAATTGAATTAAATCCAACGGGCTTGGATAGATCATCTTAATACCTTTTAGAAAAAATTGGTTTCATGCAATTTGGATTTGTAAAACTCACAGAATTGATATTTGAAACACCGGACAAAAACTAGATTTAACTAAAAAGAAAAATCCAGATTTGAATGTGTGGGCTAGCGCGGGAAAAGAAATGGGCCGGCCCAGTGGCGCTCCGCGGCGCGGGGCTCGGCTAACAGGGGGGGTCCCGCTTTGTCAGCGACACTTAACACACGAAACGGTACGCGCGCTGTGGGTCGTAGGATTAGAAGCTAGATCTACAGCTGAGGGTCGTCGTCAACGACAAACAGGTCGCCGGCGATCTCGAACCCTAGCGGCTCGGTGGGGGTCTGCTGGGGGCGTACCAGGGGTCCAGCAGGGTCGGCGAGGCGGGCAAACAACGGCGAGGCGAGGCGTCGTCGCGGTGGAGCTTGGGGTGGTCGCAATCAACGGCGCCCTTCTCCTCCTGTCGCGGCTGCTCCGGCTCCGATTCCGGCAAGGCAAAGCTCGCCTTGCTCCAGTGAGAGGTGGGTGAGGTTCAGAGAGGTGAGGGGAGTGGAATGGTGTGGAGAGAAGAGGCTAGGGAGGGCTCCTTTTATAGGCCCGATGGTGAGACCGAGCGGGATGGGCGGTCGACGGTGGCGACATGGCTACGGCGGGGTAGAGGCATGGCTGAGGGTGCTGATCGATGGGCGGTTCCCTGGTGGTGCTCTAGAACTTAACTGTGGCCGTAGGGGTGGTGGCACGCGGTCTGGGCGAGGTGGCGCTCTGCACGGCAGAGGCGGCGGTGTCCACGGCGAGCGGTGGCTGTGAGGCATTGGGCGGCGAACGGGGATGTCTGGGGTGTTCTCCAGGTCGAGGCGGAGCGGTGGGCGCGGGCTGGTGCCAAGGGGCGGTCTGTGCGAGCGGGGACATGGCATGCTTTGGGGGCGGCGTCGGCATGCTCGACCAGCTCCGGGCGCGGCGGTTCCTGGCCGCTCTGCCCTCTATCTCTGGCCTGGGGCTGTCTGGACGGTGGAGTTGGACCTCAAGCAACTTGCTAGACATAAGGAGAGAGTCTGGAGAGGGATGCTGCTGCGAGTGCAATGTCGGCGGGCGAGATGGTGCTCGCCATGGCATGGCAGTGCAGCTAGGGGGTAGGGGAGATGCTGGTTAGGCTCTGGTTAGATCAAGAGGGGACAAGGGGATTAAATGGGGATCAATTGGGGGCAAAACCCTGTAGTAAACAGTGAGCTAGGATTAGAGGAGAGATTATGCATGCCAAGTGTTTGATTAAATGGCCGCATGAAAGAAAGTTTTGAATTTTGGTTTCAAAATTTTTGAGTGATCTCCACTAGTGATAGGTAGTCTCTGGTTGCAAGGGTTTTGAAAGTGGAGCTCAAAAAGATTGTTTTTGAAATAGGGGTGATCTATGCATATGCAATAGATTCAATTTTAAACTATCATTTAAATTAGTTTACAGAATGTTTTTAGCAGATCAAAAGGTGGGCCTTGGTACCTCATTATGTGTACTAGCAAGGGGTGCAAAGATCAAGAATTGTTTCTGTTAAAGTTTGAGTACTAGGAATAGCCAAAGTAGGCATGAGAGTTACATTTTCCAAAATGACCATTCCTCCTTTTTAATTCTTTTTGATTTGATTTTCTTTAGGAAAAGTTTGGGAATGATGTAGATGATGTTTAAATCACGTAAGAAACATTTTACAAGCATTGTATCATTCAATCATGGCAATTCAAACAACTCCTAATTTAGATGCACACATATATGAATGCTTTCATATTAAGTTTTTAAAAGTTTTTTGTTAACCCCATTTTTGGTTGATTTGATCTTGATAAACTTGGATTGAAGTTTTGGGATGTTACAGGTACCATCGTCTATAAATAAATACATGGTACACAATCACCAAACAATACTTAACTAGTTTATTTAGCACACTAAGGCTCACACTTTATTATCTAGTATCATCACAATCATCACATGAAATGAAGGACTAGTTTTACTTAGTTTATTTGAGAAAATTAATTTCTACTCATTGAAATTAATTAAGATTTAATATACTCCAATTAAAATATGGGATCATGTTGTCACATGTCATCACCATATATTCTAATACATGGGAATGTGATTTAAAGGTTTGATCACATTTTATAAAGTTTAAGAATATTATTTAATACATTTAAAGTGACTAGAAATGCCCTAATAGCATTCTTTTGGTACTAGTCCAATGTCACTATATGCAAACCTAAATATTTTTACATATTCAGATAGATATTATCAAATGTGATTTTTGAGAGTTGGAATCAGCTCCAAAGCTATTATGGTTGATTTTTGAAAAATGTTTGAAGTTGCAAAAGTCTCTGTCTTGTTATTTTTTCTATAGATTAGCTCTAACACCAAATTATTTAAATCCAATGGTCTTGGATAGAAATTTTAATTACCTTTCTAGCAAAATTTGAATCATGCAATTTGGTTAAGTGAAACTCTCTGAATTGATTTTTGAATCTAGGGACAGAAGCTAGTTTAAACTAAAAAGGAAAAACATTATTTGAATTTCCAGGCCTGGGCGGAAAGCTAAATGGGCCAGCCCAACTGCACAGCACAGCGTAGTGCACGGCTGACAGAGGGGGTCCACTGGTCAGTGACTCATCTAACGCGAAGCGGTATCTTTGATTCTAGGCCATGCGATTAGAAGCAAGATTGACGGCTGAGGGTCGTCGTCAACGACGAACAGCTCCGGCGACAAGCTAAACCTAACGCGGCGGTGGGGGTATCGCAGGGCTCTAGCTAGGCTCGGCGATGGGGGCAAACGACTTGGTAGACGACGGCAAGGTGATGCGCGGTCACGGTAGGGATCGAGGTGGTCGGAATCGACGACGCCCTTCTCCTCCAGCAGCGGTGGTCTCTGGTGAAATTCCGGCGCGGTGGTGCTCGCCTTGCTCTAGGCAGAAGTGGGGGAGTGGCTTTGAGGAGTAGGGAGTCGAATGGTGTGGAGAATGGAGACGGGGGTGGCCTCCTTTTATAGCTCGGCGAGGGGACCGAGCGGTGCGGCGGTGAGCTCAACGGTGGCGTTGCTACAGGCGGCTAACAGCATGGGCAAGGGCGTAGTACGGTGCGGTGCTCCCTGGTGGTTCTCACGGATTTAATGGCGCGGCGTGGGGCGGCTTGGTTTGGTCTGGTGCGTGCGGTGCTCTGAGCAAAGGTAGTGGTATTTGCGGTGGTGTGCGGCTGTTGTGGGTCACGCGGCGGCGAACGTGGGTGTCTGCCGGGGTGGGGTGATCATGGCGAGGCTGCACGTGCGCGGTGAGGGCAAGGCGCGAGCTGGCGAAGCTAGTCGAGCATGGCGCACTGACGCGCTCTGGACACGGTGCAGAGAGGCGGTTCGCAGTGGTGCTAGTGTGGTCCACGGTTCGGCTGGGGCTGTGGCCTAGACAGGGAGTGGCGATAGGGTGCGGCGAGGCTAGTGGACATGTTGGATGGGCGCGGGGCTGTCTAGTACGAGTTGGCCGTGGTCGGCCGGTGATGACCACAAATGGGCGGCGCTCCACTATTCTCCACGACAAAGGGGGGGCTTGTCTGCTACTGCTAGACACTCAGGGGGACAAGGGAGTGAAGAGGGGATAGAGGGGTGGTGGATTACTGCTCCAAAACAGTGGAGTTAGGCTAGAGATTAAACTATGCATGCCAAGTGTTTGTGTTAATGGCCGCATGAAATTTATTTTTGAATTTTTGATTCAAATTTTTTGAGTGATCTTGTATTAAGATTGAGAGTCTAGGTTTGCTTGGGATTGTCAAGTGGAGTTGATTTGGTAGGTTTTTGAAAAAGTGGGATCTTAACATATGGACTAGATTCAATTTTCAACTGTACATTTAATTTGTTTGGAAAATGTTTTTGTAAGTTTGTAAAGTGGGTCTTGATACACTTTTACTTGGTCTAGCAAGGGGTGAAAAGAAATAGAAATGTTTCTGTTAGAATTTCTCTTCTAGGAACACCTAAAGTGACCTAGTGGTTTACTTTGGTCAAAATGACCATTTGGTTTATTTATTCATATTTGATTTCTTTTTATCTTGATTTTCCTTGTAATTGGTCTAGATGATGTAGCATTCATATTTAAACCATTTCACAACATTTATAACACTCAAGCATGGCATAAGCACTCAAATCTACACTAATACAAACACACATTCATTCATATTCTTTTTCTTAATAAAAGTTTTTGTTAACCCTAAATTGGGTGATTAGAACTTGATAATCTTGATTAGAAGATTTCGGGTGTTACAAACCTTCCCTCCTTAAAAAAATCTCGTCCCAAGATTTAAGAAAAACTAGGAACTAAAGAGATCTGGAAACTCAGTCCTAATGTAATCTTCTCGCTCCCAGGTAGCTTCTTCTTCGGTATGGTTGCTCCATATGCTCTTGAGAAACTTGATAGTCTGGGTCCTGGTGGTTCTGAAGGCTTCTTCCAAGATACGAATGGGTACTTCACGATATGTCAGATCCTTGTTGATATCAATGGCTCAGTGATCAATGTTCTTAAAAACTTTGGTCTTCTCCGGAACTTCTAAGCATTTGCGAAGTAACGAGATATGGAACACATTATGGACGGTGGACATCTCCTCTGGCAGTTCCAGTTGATAAGATACTTCTCCTTGGTGATTCAGAATCTTGAAGGGTCCAATATATCTAGGGGCTAACTTTCCTTTTAGCTGAAAATGCTGCATTCCTTTCAATGGTGAAACCTTGAGATACACAAAATCTCTGACATTGAAAGTCAGGTCTCTACGTCTCTTGTCGGTATAACTCTTTTGTCTGGATTGGGCGGTCTTGAGGTGCTCACATACTTTGTGAACCTTCTCTTCGGCTTCTTGTAGGATGTTGGGTCCAAAAATCTGACTCTCTCCTACTTGCGACCAATTCAAAGGGGTACGACACTTCCTTCCATACAGAAATTCAAATGGGGCTATTTGCAAACTGGCTTGATAACCGTTGATGTATGAGAATTCTGCGAAAGGCAGACAATCTTCCCATTTTGATCCATACTTTAACACACAAGCTCTCAACATATCTTCTAAGATTTGGTTGAGTCTTTCAGTCTGTCTGTCGGTCTGCGCGTGATAAGCTGTGCTGAAATTCAATTTGGTTCCTAATCCCTCTTGGACTTTCTGCCAAAATCTTGAGGTAAATTGGGTTCCTCGATCGGACACTCTGGTCTTGGGGGTTCCATTCAAACTGACAATTCTAGCAATGTACAGCTCTGCTAGCTTCGAACTTTGGTAGGTTGTCTTGACAGGTATAAAATGGGCTACCTTGGACAGTCTATCAACTATGACCCAGATAGAGTCATTTCCCCTACTAGAAGTAGGCAAACTGGTGATAAAGTCCATTCCGATGGAATCCCATGTCCATTCCGGAATCTGCAATGGTTGCAACAGTCCTGCGGGTCTCTGATGTTCCGCTTTGACTCTTTGACAGATATCACACTTGGCTATGTAGCTTCCGATTTCTCTCTTCATCTTGTGCTACCAAAATTGCTCCTTCAAATCCTGATACATCTTCGTTCCTCCAAAGTGGATAGAATAAACAGTATCATGAGCTTTTTGTATGATAACTTGCTTCAGCTCCGAATCCGCTGGCACACAGATACGTCCTTTGTAACACAAAAATCCTTCATCATCTTCAGTGAATCTAGGTACCTTTCATGTACCAATACGACGTTTGATTCTGTCGATACTTGCATTTCCCTTCTAGGCTTCCTTGATCTGACTGATCAACGTGGGTTGAAGTTCAATGCTAGCTAAAAAATCTTTGCTAACTAGCTTTGTTCTAAACTGCTCCAACTCTTCATGCAAACTTGGTTGGTTCTCTTTGATCATGGTGTTTAATCTACATGGCAATCTGCTAAGAGCATCCGCTACCACATTGGCTTTGCCGGGTGATAGTGAATGTCAAGGTCATAATCCTTGATTAACTTTATCCATCTCCTTTGCCTCATATTTAGCTCCTTCTGGGTGAAAATATACTTCAGGTTCTTGTGATCTGAATAAATCTCACAGCGGTTACCCATCAGGTAATGACGCCATGTCTTTAAGGCTAAAACTACGGCTGCTAGTTCAAGATCATGGGTGGTGTAGTTTTGCTCATGTTTCTTCAGTTGCCGGGACATATATGCTATGACTTTGCCTTCTTGCATCAACACACATCCGAGACCAATATTGGATGCATCACAATTCCCATCAAAAGGCTTCTTGATATCTGGCATAATCAATATTGGGGCTGAAATCAATCTCTTCTTGAGTTCTTGGAAACTTGCTTCACATTTGTCGGTCCGTTCAAACTTATTATCTTTCTTCAACAATTGGGTCATCGGTCTTGCGATGCTCGAAAATCCTTCAACGAACTTGCGGTAGTATCCCGCTAATCTGAGAAATGCACGGACTTGGGTTTGAGTGGTTGGGGCTTCCCATTCTTCAACATCTTTGATCTTGGTAGGATCAACAGCGACTCCTCCTGCCGACACAATATATCCGAGGAATCCTACTTCCTTCAGCCAAAACTCACATTTGCTAAACTTGGCATACAACTGATTCCCTCTAAGGATTTCAAGGATGGTTCTCAAATGTTTCTCATGGTCTTCTTCTGACTTTGAATAGATTAGAATATCGTCGATAAAAACAGCAACAAACTTATCCAGAAAATTCATAAAAATATTATTCATGAGGTTCATGAAATAAGCGAGGGCATTGGTTAATCCAAAATACATGACCGTATACTCATACAATCCATATCTGGTGGTAAAGGCAGTCTTTGGAATATCCGTTGCACGAATCTTGAGTTGATGATAACCAGTTCTAAGATCAATCTTAGAGAACACGCTTGAAAGTGCATGTGTGCCCCCATGTGTGGTTTTGGTAATTAATGACAATCTTTATGGACTTATGTTTGCATTGAGTTTTACTTGTAGGATTTGACCATAGGCAATGCTTGTACCATATGTTGGCTTCAAGGTTGGGAGAAGAAGAAAGTAAAGAAGATCAAGTGTTGACCAAGGTGTTCAAGGAGAGATCCAAAGATTAGTCATGTGAGAGTTGAGCCTATGGCAAGTGTGTCTTGAAGAATAAAGTTGGAGTGATATCTCTTATGTACCTTCAAGACACCAACATAATGAAGAAAGAAGAAATGATGTGCAAGTTCAAGATGAGCCATCTCGAAGAGATCATTTGCTTGAAGCTTTCCATCCTATGGTTATCATGGATATGGGAAGATGATATGCCCAATATTGAAGCTCTACCATAGTCGAGTATGGGAGAGAAATTTGCAAGTCTTCACCAAGCTAGTGCAATCAAGAAAGGTGTTCCATCTTGAGGTGGACAAGATCGCTATCGTCAAGCTCAAGTGGAATATGCTCAAGGAAAAGTTATGTTCTTGATAGGGTTTCTTTCTTACCGGTCTCATGGTGTTAGTTGGGGAGACCGGTTTATAGGATAGATAGCCGTACTATCAAGAGGGGCTCTCGAGTGAGTAACTTGATCATATCCTTCATGAGAGCTCAAACCTTTGCATACTTGGCATAATCTTTCTTGGTTGTTATTTGGATATTATCCATGTGAGGTTCTTGAGCTTGTGGTAATATTCATAACAAGCTCTAGTTCATCAAAAACGGATTTCATATACATTCTCTATTATGTTTTCGATATTGGAGGTTTTACCGGTTTGTCTTTTAGAGATTGGTAAAACCTTCCATTATTTGTTTCTTATCCATGAGAGGATTTAGAGCTTGTGTTAATCTTCATGACAAGTCCAAGTTCATCGATAACGGATTTCATATGCATTCTCTATTGCATTTTCGATGTTGGAGGTTTTACCGGTTCGTCTTGTTGAGAGAGGTCAAACCTTTTGTCATTTGGTTCTATCCTCCCTTTCTGTACTATGATGGTTCCCTGCATGATCTTGTAGATCTTATTGTCCTCTTTAAAACGAGCCCAAGATCATCAAAATCAGAGTCCGGATGCAAAAGTTATGGTTGTTTTCGTATTGGTCTTTCTGCCAGTTTTTGTAAGACCGGAGACTCCGGACTAAATCTCCGGTCTATCTCCTGACCGCATAAAAATTGTCCCCCAGTTTGACCCCGTTTGGCATGGGTACACCGGAGACTCCGCTCCCAGTCCAGAGACTCCGGACCGGGCGATTCCTGGGCCTAACGGTTGGATTTCTAGGGATCTATTTAAGGGGCCCTTCTTCCCCAATGGTTCCCTAACCAACAGCAGTAAGTTTTCCCCTCCATTGCTTACCTTCTTGAGCTTGCTATCTCTCAATCCCTCCTATGATTCTTGCATATCCTTGAGGGATTTGAAAGAGGAGATCTAGATGTACAACCCCACCAATCAATCTCTCCTCTAAGTGAGGGGAACATATTGGGATCTAGATCTTGTAGTCTTTTGTGGATTTCCTCAATTGTTCTTCCTCTCTTATTCTCCCATAAGCTTTTGTAGCTTTCGTGGAATTTGGGAGAGAAGGATTTGAGCACTTCTTGTGTTCTTGCCATTGCATTTGGTGCGTCGGTTTGAGTTCTCGGTGAGGATTCGATTGGGTGAAAAGTTGAGAAGCTTTTTACTCTTGGGTTCATTGGAACCCTAGATGGTTTGGTGGTTTTGCAGGTTTGTGGATTAGTGGGGCCTCCAATTAAGTTGTGGAGCTTTCCCCAAGCTTGTGTTGGTAGCCTCCAATTGAGTTGTGGAGAAGTGCCCCAACCTTGTGAGAGGTTCCGGATTGCCACCGACAAGTGCACCGATAGTGGAAGTGTGGATCGATCCCGTTGGGGTGAGATTCATAGGAGAACAAGGGAGGCCTTTTGTGGCATTGGTGGTTTGATACCACCCCCTCTCCAAACGAGACGTACTCCATGTTGCGAGGAACTCGGTAAAACATCGTCGTCTCCGCGTGCCACGGTTATCTCTATACCCGAGCTCTTACTTATGCACCTTACTTTGTGATAGCCTTCTTGCTGGAAGTTTATATCTTGCTATCTCATATTTGCTTGTCTTGTTTAGCATAAGTCGTTGGTGCAAATAGGTGAACCCTAGTTGTTCTAGGTTTTTGTGCTTAACAAAGTAAACGCTAGTTTAATTCTGCCTTGGTTGAGCCTCTCTCGGAAAAGTTTTAACCGCCTATTCACCCCCCCCCTCTAGGCGACATCCTTGTCCTTTCAACTCTGGCACCAATCAACTGATCAAACAGATCCTCTATCTTGGGCAGTGGTTACTATGATGGTTCCCTTCATTTGATTCTATCCTCCCTTTCTGGACTATGATGGTTCCCTTCATTATCTAGTATATCTTATTGTCCTCTTTAAAACGAGCCCAAGATCATCAAAATCGGAGTCCGGATGCAAAAGTTATGGTTGTCTTCGTATTGGTCTTTCTGCCAGTTTTTGTAAAACCGGAGACTCCAGACTAAATCTTCGGTCTATCTCCGGACTGCATACAGATTGTCCCCCAGTTTGACCCTGTTTGGCTAGGTACAAAAGAGACTCCGGTCCCAGTCCGGAGACTCCGGACCGGGTGATTCCTGGGCCTAATGGTTGGATTTCTAGGGATTTATTTAAGGGGCCCTTCTTCCCTAATGGTTCCCTAACCTTCCTTGCAAGTTTTCCCCTCCACTGCTGACCTTCTTGAGCTTGCTATCTCTCAATCCCTCCTATGATTCTTGCATATTCTTGAGGGATTTTAAATAGGAGATCTAGATCTACAACCCCACCAATCAATCTCTCCTCTAAGTGACGGGAACATATTGGGATCTTGATCTTGGAGCCTTTTGTTGATTTCCTGCATTGTTCTTCCTCTCTTATTCCCCCATAAGCTTTTGTAGCTTTGGTGGAAGTTGGGAGAGAAGTATTTGAGCACTTCTTGTGTTCTTGCCATTGCATTTGGTGCATCCGTTTGAGTTCTCGGTGAGGATTCGATTGGGTGAAAAGTTGAGAAGCTTTTTACTCTTGGGTTCATTGGAACCCAAGGCGGTTTGGTGGTTTTGCAGGTTTTTGGATTACTTGGGGCCTCCAATTAAGTTGTGGAGCTTTCCCCAAGCTTTTTTGTTGGGAGCCTCCAATTGAGTTGTGGAGAAGTGCCCCAACCTTGTGAGAGGTTCCGGATTGCCACCGACAAGTGCATCGATAGTGGAAGTGCGGATCGATCCCGTTGGGGTGAGATTCACAGGAGAACAAGGGAGGCCTTTTGTGGCGTTGGTGGTTTGATACCATCCCCCTCTCCAAATGAGACGTACTCCATGTTGGGAGGAACTCGGTAAAACATCGTTGTCTCCGCGTGCCTCGGTTATCTCTATACCCGAGCTCTTACTTATGTACATTTACTTTGTGATAGCCTTCGTGCTTGAAGTTTATATCTTGCTATCTCATATTTGCTTGTCTTGTTTAGCATAAGTCGTTTGTGCAAATAGGTGAACCCTAGTTGTTCTAGGTTTTTGTGCTTAACAAAGTAAACGCTAGTTTAATTCCGCCTTTGTTGAGCCTCTCTCGAAAAAGTTTTTAACCGCCTATTCACCCCCCTTGATGTCTACACACTTCTATTCTTATAGACAGTGGTTGGGCCTCCAAGTGCAGAGGTTTGTAGAACAGCAGCAAGTTTTCCCTTAAGTGGATCACCCAAGGTTTATCGAACTCAGGGAGGAAGTGGTCAAAGGTATTCCCTCTCAAGCAATCCTGCAATCAAGATACAAGAAGTCTCTTGTGTCCCCAACACACCCAATACACTTGTCAGGTGTATAGGTGCACTAGTTCAGCGAAGAGATAGTGAAATACAAGTGGTATAGATAATTATAAGTGGTAACGGTGATAGAAAATAGCTTGCTGGCGTGTGGTTGACGTGGGAAAAGACTAAAGGCAAACTGAAATAAAGAAGGAAGCAAGCAGACATGTAACAGATCTAATAGCAAACAGTGTTTCAGTGCTAAGAAACAAGGCCTAGGGATCATACTTTCACTAGTGAACACTCTCATATATTCTTCTTTATGATACTACGCTAAACTACTCTCCGGTTGGACACTCTAATCCATGGTAGGGCTATAATAGCACACCGCAAAGTAAGCCTTTCTCATCTAGATAACCCCACACTGTCACCTTGAGCACTAGATGGTTCCAACAAACACCACAATTTCATAAATACATCCAACTCCAAATATAACTCATAACAAGTATTTGTAATCTCTAGCCTAAGTGCCACCATGGTGTGCACACTGTCAACTTCACACACATGGGGAGAGCAGAGATCTATTAAAGCACTTGAGTAGCAAGGTAGATCTATAGATTACAAGCTCATGATCTCAATAAGATCATGCATAGAGAGAGATGAACACATAGCTACCGGTAGAACCCTTAGCCTCGAGAGAGAACTACTCCCTCATCATCATGGGAATCAGCAATGGCGATGGAGATGGTGGTGGAGAGTGATGGATATGGCTCCAAGGGCACTTCCCCGTCCCGGCAGGGTGCCGGAACAGAGACTTTCTGTCCCCCGAATCTCCCCTTCGGTGGCGGCGGCGCTGCGGAACTTTTCGTGGATTTCTGATTGATGATCTAGGGTTTTTGCCTCAGGGGAGATATATAGGCGAAAGAGGCAAGGTCGGTGGCTAGCCAGGGGGCCCACACCATGCCCTGGCGCGGCCTAGGGTTGCCCGCGCCAAGGGGGTGATGGCCCAAATATATCGAGCTCGTTGGGGAACCCCAAGAGGAAGGTATGATGAGCACAGCAGCAAGTTTTCCCTCAGTAAGAAACCAAGGTTATCAATCTAGTAGGAGAAAGGAAACACCCCAAAGGTGTAGCTAGCTGAACGTTGACAGGGCACACTACTAGTGCCAACAACAACGTGGAGACCTGCACAACACAACCACAGAACTTTGCCCCAACTTGCAATGAGGTTGTCAATCTCACCGGTTTTGCTAAAAACAAAGAATTAAACGTATCGAATGGAAGGAAGTAATAGTTTGCAGAAAGTAAACACAAAGCAGTAAACAGTTTGTAGATTGTATGTAAAAGAAAGGACCGGGGTCCATAGTTCACTAGAGGTGGCTCTCCTTAAGATAGATAACATGCTGGGTGAACAAATTACAGTGGGGCAATTGACTAACATCGAGAAAGCAATACATGCATATACTAATCATCTATACTCCTTTGGAACTTGATTGGACATTACCACATTATACATAGACCGCCATCCAACTGCATCTATTACTAATAATCCACCTTCAGGTTATCATCCGAACCCCCTCCAGTATTAAGTTGCAAGCAACAGATTATTGCTTTACGAATTGCATGTAAAGTAAACAATACAATTGTTCTATGACCAAAGGATTGTTGTTTTCTCCCTAGTAGAAACAGCACATCTAGTACCTTAGAAATTTCTGTCACTTCCCCAGATTACCAGAGGCATGAACCCACTATCGAGCATAAATACTAACTCTTGAAGTTGCTAGCATCTACTTGGCCAAGATAGCTACTGACAACGGAAAGCATGCAAGATCACAAATAACAAAGACATGATAGAATCAATAATCAATCTCAAATAGCATCTCAATATCCATCGGATCCCTGCAAACACAACATGCAGAATTACAAATAGATGATCTTGATCATGAACGGAGCTCACAAGATCCAGACATGAAAGCACAAAGGAGGAGAACCAGCCATGTAGGTACTACATGGACCTATAGTCCAGAGATGAACTACTCACACATCACACCAGAGGCTTGCATGATGATGAAGAAGGCCTCCAGGGTGAATTCCCCTCTCCGACAGGGTGCCGGGAAGAGCTTTAGATCCCTCCCGATCTAGGGATGGAGATAATGGCGGCTACAGACT
Source organism: Avena eriantha (assembly GCA_910589775.1). Lineage (NCBI taxonomy): Eukaryota > Viridiplantae > Streptophyta > Magnoliopsida > Poales > Poaceae > Avena > Avena eriantha. The sequence continues at coordinate 425,452,963 of OU342745.1, forward strand.
CTTTCATGGATTTTTGATCGGGTACTTAGGGTTTTGGTCCCGAGGGCAATATATAGGCGGAAGGAGAGGCCGAGGGGGTGCTAGGGTTGGCCAGACCACCCCCTGGCGCAGGCCAGGCCTAGCCACTCGGCCAGGTGTTGTGGCCGCCCCCCAGCTCTTCTCCGTCTCGTATTCTGGCATCAGATGTCTTCCGGAAAAATAGGCACTTTGGCTTTTGTCCCGTCCAATTCCAAGAATATTCATTTTCTAACTTTCCTGGAACCAAAAATAGCAGAAAAGAGGCAGCTGGCACTGTGGCTCCTGTTAATAGGTTAGTCCAAGAAATCATATGAAAATTACTCCAAAGTGTGGATAAAACACAAGAAAGTAGATAAAACCAAGCATGGCACATCAAAAATTATAGATACATTTGCAATGTATCAGAGGGGTGTGGCCCCTCTTCGGCTCTCCTTCTGGCTCCGTGAATCTTCCGGTAAAATATCAACTTCGGCTTTTGTCCCATCCAATTCCGAGAATATTCATTTTCTGACTTCCTGGAACCAAAAATAGCAGAAAACATGCAGCTGGCACTATGGCTCTTGTTAATAGGTTAGTCCAAGAAATCATATGAAAAGTACTCCGTAGTGTGGACAAAACACAAGAAAGTAGATAAAACCAAGCATGGAACATCAAAAATTATAGATACGTTTGCAACGTATCAACATCCCCAAGCTTAACTCCTGCTCGTCCTCGAGTAGGTAAGTGATAAAAAGAAAGAATAATTTTTGAGGTGACATGCACCATCATAAACTTGATCAAAGTATTTGTAAAACATTCGAAGCTGGGATCATAGTACTTCAATCATAACATGAAATACAAAGTTCTAGCAATAAGACAAAGAAACTATGTTGCAACATGAAAAGGCACAAACAAAAGATTCATGAATAACAATGCTTTGCAAGACGTTTGTTTCTTTCACATAAAGAAAACATAGCATAGTGGCATTCAGCTTGTCCCTCATAGAGTAGCAAACATAAATGCATAAGACACCTTCAAAGTTCATAAGAGTGACTAGATACAAATAGTTTAAAACAAGCAATATCAAAGCTATGCATCAATCAATAAGTCTTGGGACAATGCACATAGAACTAAGAATGACCACTATGCTCTCAAAGTAAGTGCATAAAGATAGAAGGTGGAGACTCAATATATAAGTGGAAGAAAGGCCTTCATATAAGGAAGTAGGGATTCAAGTCTCATAAAGAGCTTCCAAAAATTATGGTACTTGTTAGCTTTCAGCTCTCATTGCCCCTATCATAAGCATCTTGAAGTGATTAAGGTTAAAGTGAACAAACTATGGAGTATATGCTTGACGAAGTATAAGTTGGAAATCTCATGTCCCTTGAATACGAGGGCCGCTCCTCATGCTACTCAAGTTTAATCACCGGTAAGTTCTTGTCATCGTAAGTACATGTGTATCATAGAGAACCGCCAACGGGGTACCCCTTGCCCGATGATACGGAAGAATCCCCATATCAAAATGACAAGGCAAGCAGACAACGAGCATCTCGGCAATCTTCTTATTTACCATGGGAATATGGTGCTTTTTTCTCTCTTTCCTCTATTGATAAACTCTTTTTTTTTCTTTTTCTCTTTTTTCTCAACATCTGACTCTTTTTTTATAAGAAGAATGCTTCATAGACAGCTCATTATGGTTACGCTATAGGTTTCCACCATGACAACATGGATTAGACCGACGGCCCAGGCGTTTCTCTAACACACATACATAACTCCATGGACTTACAAGCTCCCCTTTCATTTCACACCGACGACATCCATAGACAAAAGAGCATGATATCAACTAGGTACAAAGTACAAGTGCAATGTTGAAAGCATTCCCCATGACAGCATGGTTTTGCTAATCCCCAACAAATAAGTGCAAGCATATACAACATAGACGACACAATAGTTCAAGTTTATTAAGGGCCAGAAAAGTAAAGTGTGCCATCAAGTTCGTGAGAGCTTAAATCACTAGTTTTCTCATAACAAGTTTAATTTGGAAGGTAAACAAAAACATGAATATACTTGGAATAGCATAAGCTAGTAGGTAGGTATGGTGGACTCTTTGGAATAACTTGGTTTAGGGAGTTGGATGCATGAGTGGAACTCATACTTGGTTGTGGAGGCTAGCAAAACACGGGATCGACAAACTAAGAGAGCAATAATGGCCATAATCATCAGAGCGACAAAACATCATTGATCAAAGCATAAAGTGATACTACAAGTTGAAAACTAAAGGATCATAAACGCTATGGTGCCTTTAGATAGTCATAACATGGTGTGAGCATGTGCCAAGTCAACCCAAATAAAGCATCAAAGGAGAATACCACTATACTATGCTTTAATATGCTAAAACAACGCATGATTCATCCAAGGCACATTAAGCAATCTCAATTGTTTATAACAAGTCATGCTACAACAAAGAATACTAAGCATAAAGCCAAAACAATATCAAGCATGGCATGACAAAGCATAGGCCATAGTCAAAAACATGCTCTCTTTACCACTTATGCATGAACTTTCCTACTCTTTTCCAATCCAAACCAAACTATTTGAAAACCAATGTATGAAAGAGGGGGTCCAACCAATTTATTCAGAAAACTAAGAAAACCAAGCAAACGAAAAACCAAAACGAAAAAAAAACGAAAAAGAAGACGCTCCAAGAACAACACAACTGTGTATGAAACAATAAAAATGAAGTGTTTGGAAGAAACCTGGGATTTTTATTGATGAAGAAGGGGATGCCTTGGGCATCCCCAAGCTTTGACGGTTGTACTTCTTGGATATTTCTTGGGATGACACGTATGGCATCCCCAAGCATGAGATTTAGTCCATTCTTCATCTCATTACATCATTCTCTCCATACACCTGAATTTTTTCCTTCATACAAAACTTCACACAATCTTTATTAGCAACATTAGTGCACTCAAGATAAAAAGTCTTAAGTTTCAGTTCTAACACCAAATAAACTTCCATTATAACACTAGCTACTGTAGCACTTCCCTCAAAAAGCTCAATTCCCCAAAAGAACTCAGAAAGGAACCAACAAGAAGCAAATCCAAATAATGACAGAAATCTATCAAAACAGACCAACAGGTAAAGACTAATTTTTTCGAAGATCTTATGTTGCTCAAATCAAAAAGTGTTGAACTAACGAAAGTTAGATAACAACCTGGGGCAGAATCTCAAAAACGCCTCAAAACGACGAACATAAGTTTTACACGAATTTTTACGGTGAAGCACCAAAAATCTGTTTCGAGATAACAACTTTCCCAAGCATTATTTCCCTCCCATTAGAGGTTACTCTTGGCACAAAAAGCAAATAAAAATGATAAGGAGCGGTTATTACAGAGGTAATAAGTTCCAAGACTCATCTAAAACTTTTGGGTTATCTCCCAATAAGTACTTTTCTTTAACGCCTTTAAGTTAGGCATGATAGTTTGAGAAGATGCTCACATAGGAAATATGAATTGACGTAAAAGAGAGCATCAAGAAGCAAATTCAAAACACATTTAAGTCTAACCCATTTCCTATGCCTAGGAATCTTGTAAATAAACAAGTCATGAAAGCACAAAGCAATAAGCATAGTAACGCAAAACAAGTGCAATTTCAAGATTTTCAACATAAAGAGGGGAAACTTAATATTGTTGAGACACATAAAACCATGTTTCCCTCTCTCATAATAACTTTCAGTAGCATCATGAATAAAATTAACAATATAAATATCACATGAAACATTCTTATCATGAGCCACATGCATAAAATAATTATTACTCTCCCTATAAGCATATTCATTCTTATTAATTGTAGTGGGAGCAAATTCAATAAAGTAGCTATCATTATTATTCTCATCACCATAATCATCAAATATAGGAGGCATATTGTAGTCATAATTATTTTCCTCCTCAATAGTTGGTGGACTGAAAATATCATATTCATCATTGTAATCATCATATATTGGAGGTTTGGTATCATCATAAGAAATAGAATAGCTATCTTCCAAAGCTGGGGAACTAAAAAGATCATTTTCATAAAAACTAGCTTCCCCAAGCTTAGAATTTTCCATAGCATTAGCAATAATGGTTTCCAAAGAATTCATACTAACAACATTGCTATTAGCATGCAAATAAAGTTCCAAAGTTTTTCTTATTTACTCTTTAAACTCTTCATGTCCTAACTCAAGATAAATACTATAAAGCTCTCTAATTTTTTGTTGTTTTCCATTAAGCCTAACTAGTGAAAACAAGAAACAAAAAGACAAAATTGCAGAATCTAAAGGAAATAACTTCGAGCACTCACACCGGAGGATGTGAGTACCTTTTACCTTACCTCCCCGGCAACGGCGCCAGAAAATAGCTTGATGTCTACGCACTTCTATTCTTGTAGACAGTTGTTGGGCCTCCAAGTGCAGAGGTTTGTAGAACAGCAGCAAATTTTCCCTTAAGTGGATCACCCAAGGTTTATCTAACTCAGGGAGGAAGTGGTCAAAGGTATCCCCTCTCAAGCAACCCTGCAATCAAGATACAAGAAGTCTCTTGTGTCCCCAACACACCCAATACACTTGCCAGGTGTATAGGTGCACTAGTTCGGTGAAGAGATAGTGAAATACAAGTTGTATAGATAATTATAAGTGGTAACAGTGATAGAAAATAGCTTGCTGGTGTGAGGTTGACGTGGGAAAAGACTAAAGGCAAACTGAAATAAAGAAGGAAGCAAGGAAACATGTAACAGATCTAATAGCAAACGGTGTTTCAGTGCTAACAAACAAGGCCTAGGGATCATACTTTCACTAGTGAACACTCTCATATATTCTTCTTTATGATACTACGCTGAACTACTCTCCGGTTGGACACTCTAATCCATGGTAGATGGTTCCAACAAACACCACAATTTCATAAAGAAATCCAACACCAAATATAACTCATAACAAGTATTTGTAATCTCTAGCCTACGTGCCACCATGGTGTGCACATTGTCAACTTCACACACATGGGGAGAGCAGAGATCTATTAAAGCACTTGAGTAGCAAGGTATATCTATAGATTACAAGCTCATGATCTCAATAAGATCATGCATAGAGAGAGAGAGAGAGATGAACACATAGCTACCGGTAGAACCCTTAGCCTCGAGAGAGAACTACTCCCTCATCATCATGGGAATCAGCAATGGTGATGGAGATCGATGGAGATGGCTCTGGGGGCACTTCCCCGTCCCGGTAGGGTGCCGGAACAGAGACTTTCTGTCCCCCGAATCTCCCCTTCGGTGGCGGCGGCGCTGCAAAACTTTTCATGGATTTCTGATTGACGATCTAGGGTTTTTGCCTCGGGGGAGATATATAGGCGAAAGAGGCAAGGTCGGTGGCTAGCCAGGGGGCCCACACCATGCCCTGGTGCGGCCTAGGGTTGCCCGCACCAAGGGGGGTGTGGCCACCCTGTGGCCCCTCTCCGGTCTCCTTCTAGCTCCGTGAATCTTCCGGTAAAATATCAACTTCGGCTTTTGTCCCGTCCAATTCCGAGAATATTCATTTTCTGACTTCCTGGAACCAAAAACAGTAGAAAACAGGCATCTGGCACTGTGCCTCTTGTTAATAGGTTAGTCCAAGAAATCATATGAAAAGTACTCCAAAGTGTGGACAAAACACAAGAAAGTAGATAAAACCAAGCATGGAACATCAAAAATTATAGATACGTTTGCAACGTATCACCCCTCTAGGCGACATCCTTGTCCTTTCAATTGGTATCAGAGCCCGGTATCTCATTTTAGGCTTCATCGCCTTGAGAGTAAAGATGTCGGCTAGGGGATTAGTGCATAATGAAATGTTCACATTCGATGGCACAAATTATGATATATGGAAAACTCGTATGCTTATTCATTTTTGGGACATGGACCCAAATTTGGAGCGGATTGTAGATATAGGTTTTTATCCTCCAATGGATTTCCGAAATCTATCTTGTGAGGATGAGAAAAACTTATATCTCGATGCTCCAGCTTCTAATGTGCTTGCTAATGTTTTGAGCTATGTAGTTACTTCTTTAGTCATACCTTTTTGGAGCGCTCATGAGTTATGGACAAAACTTCTAGATAAATATGATGTGTCCAACATTATTGAGGATGATTTTATTGCTTCCACTTTTGGTCGAGATGAGTTCTCTTTTTATTCCACTTCACCAAAGTGTGGTAAGACACAAGGTAATGATATGGTGAGTGGTGGTGAACTTTGCAATGTTGATAGTGAGCTTACTCTTATTGATCCTTCTTCTCTATCTCATTGCAATACTTCATCTTTGGACTTAAACACGTCTAGGACTATATATGATTTACATGATAGTGTTGATAGTCCTTGCATATCATGTATAAATTGCCTCAATAGATATCATCGGGTGCATACCTAGCGAGAGATAGAAATTTGTTACGGTACTCAACTACCCTCATCCTTCCTTGCTTCAGTTCCCTGAACTCATCTCTCATTCTGGTGACTAAACCTTGCAGCACATGGGTGCGGCTGAACTTGATCTTCAAAGCTTCCCAAGTCCTGATCTAACCATGGTTCATAGTACGAGTGCTATTCCACCAGGCTCTTGCATCTCCTGCCAGATAGTGGGTGGCAAACAGTACCTTCTCGTTGGTGTCAACTCATTCGACTTCTAGATTATTCTCCATTGTCTGCAGCCAGTCATCAGCCTCTAAAGGATCCTCTGATTTGTTGAAGATAGGGGGATTGGTATTCTGAAAGTTATTAAGCTTGGATCCATGATGATCCTGATTTCCTTGGCCTTGATTATTGTGGGCCATCTGAGCTATCTGTTGCAGGGTGGCTAGGTTGGCTTGGCGATCTGCTCTACTAGCTTCACAGTCGGAAACTAGCATCTACAGAATCTGTAGCATCGGGTCCTGCGATGAGCTGCTCCCTCCTTGGTTTCCACGAGTCATCTGAAGATTGAGATAAATCAAGGGGTAAGAGGGAAAGTTCTAGGGTTCAGGGTTCAGGATTGCAAACTAACTTATTCTCATTCATTCATTCATTCAAGCACACAATACAACACACACCACAACACAAAAGGAAAACAGATGGTTTTAAGAACCATTCTGTGAACTAAGATAAAGTGGGACCGATACAACTCATTCCTACGGTAGTGATCAAGTGCATCTACTCATCATCGATGAAGTCAGAATCAACATCATCGGTGTCGAAATCCATGGCATCATCCTCTAGGTAGTCATTGTCATCACTAAGGTATGAGTGAATATCTCCATGGATGTCTTCACCTTCTTCCTCTTCCTTTGCTTCAAGCTAGACTTCCTGCTCATGGATGGTCTTCTCGAGGTCGGCCACCTTCTTGCGAAGACGAGCGTTGGTGCGATCCTTCTTCTCACGTGGACGACGAAGTGATTGGCGATCCTTGACGAGCATGGCGAGAGTCTGGTCCTTCTTGGAGGCAATGGCAAGGTTGTGGTTGGCATAGGCTCGAGCATTATCCAATTCCTTCTGCCTATCATATAGTAGGAAGTCAAGATTCTCCACTTGGCGATTCATCTCCGGGTGACTTGGCATCTCCAATGGCATTCCCATAGAATCACGCCTGGTGTAATGAGCAAAGCGAGTTCCCTGGATCAAGTTGATGTTTTTCCCACATAGACGGGCAAGAGCTTCATGCATAGCCCTGGCTAATCCATATACCCAGGTGTTCTCTCGCATGGTGAATTGAATCTTCTCAGAAAGGGGTGCTTCCATCTTGCCTCTGAGGTCGGCAACTATCATCCATTGTAGGTCTCCTCCTGGGAAATCCTTGAGTTGGGTTCCAAAGAATTCCGGATGCGGGCGCTAAAGATACTCTAACAGTGCATCTAGATCCCTCTCAAAGATTAGCTGGCCTCCGTTGCCCAACTGGTAGAACTTGCAATACTGAACTTCCATCTGTAAGAATTTAGGATGAGTAAGTTAGTGAGGTGATCAAGTGTGTCAAATTTTATGGGAGAATGTAAGAATTTTTTGGAGGAACATGATTTTTTTTGAAAGAATCAAGGATAAGAGGGGGAATATGTTTTTATAAATACTCACTTCATTTGTTTTGAAACTAAGTTTTTGTTCGGACATCCATTCTAACCAGGGTCTCCTATGGTCAGGATGGCTCTGATACCAACTTGTCAACACCCGGATTTTTAATCCCAGATGCCAGTTATCCCATACATCGCAATCCCAGGATTACCATTTTTGTGAGACATAACAAATTTGATATCACAGTACATCATCCATTACAAACCATAATTAGGTCTTACACAAATAAAGGATCTCATGATCCAGTCTTAATACAAACAAGCAGCGGAATAATAAGCATAGCAGTGGGCTCCACCTTCAGTGTCATAGGTAATGCTGACGATGGGAGATGATCCTTGTTGTCGTAGCCGTCCTGCTATCCATCTTCCTGATAGTCCTCGTCATAGTCTAGCCACGAGAATAGCCAGGGACAAAGCCATGAGTACTCTTTAAGTACTCGCAAACTATCCCTAACAAGTAAGGTAGTTCTAGTAGGAATCCTAAGCTCTAAATTTATTTACACAAAGCCAAATTTATCTAAACTGAGTTCAGAAGTAAAGAAAACTAAGTAAATGTTCTAAATCACTTTAAGTTGGGAACCTAGTTTTCATATTCACAACCCTGTTATGGTCAAGTCAAAATCATAGTTCACTTCACAAGTCATTTTGAAAACATCTGATGATGGAACAGTATGGCCACTCCAACTGTCCATGACCGCGGACGCAGCTATTCTAATAGTTTGACACTCTGTAGAGGTGGTACACTTTCACCACAAAATTCGATACATCTGTCGGGGATAACCCTGAATCATCATACTTAGTATGCGGATAATCAATCATAACCTTTCATTTACACACTCTAGTATAAGCACCTCTCCTATGAGCTTGGCCTCCCAGCCATGGCCATCTGCCATCCTGGGCACTGCATAGGTGGACATCATCAAGAGGTAGCCTCAGCTCAAACCTCTTCCACGAGGGAACCCATACTAATACATATAAACTTCCGACTAAGCCTTACCCAATTCAGGTATTGTGGTTGTACGGTAAAATTGGAATGGTATCGCATCCAAACCCAACCATCAGTTTTTATAAAGGGCTAAGGCTCATGCCTCAACATTTTAATCATCAAATCCATTTGTGTTTCTCAACACATGTCAAAACATTTCAATAGAATGACTCATCATTCCAAGGTTTTCATAAGCATTTTCACCAAGTATTTCCATCTAAAGTGATCAAGTTTTATGCTTAGCACTAGCCACTAAGTTAAGAGTGTTCACTAATGAGGGATGCTAATATCAATCTCATGCCATAGAATGACATCTAGTATAGGCCTAGTTTTACACTCTTTATGCTATCTATACTACTTTCCAAAACTCACAAAGCATTATTAAAAGTAAAGAAACTTTGGTAAGGTAAAAAGTAAAGCTTGCAAGTAAAACTTGGGATGGGTATAAATCAAAATGTATAACCAAGAATGCCTAATGCATCTTGCTTAGGTTAACTTGCATCTAGTGATAGCTTGCCTTGATTGGTGCAGTGATTGAAGTTTTCCTCCTCTTCTTCGGGGTAGAACTCCTCCTCGTATCCTTGGTCGGTACTATCGTCTATAAATAAATATGGGGTACACAATCACCAAACAATACTTAACTACTTTATTTAGCACACTAAGCTCACACTTGATGATCTAGTATCATCATAAGCATCACATGAAATGAAGGACTAGTTTTACTTAGTTTATTTGAGAAAAGTAATTTGTACTCATTGAAATTAATTAAGATTTAATATTCTCCGTTTAAAATATGGGATCATGTTGACACATGTCATCACCACATATTCTAATACATGGGAATGTGATTTAATGGGTTGATCACATTTTATAGATTTAAAGTTACTAGAAATGCCCTAATAGCATTCTTTTGGTACTAGTCCAATTTCACTGCATGCAAACCTAATTTTTTTTACATATTCTGATAGATATTATCAAATGTGATTTTTGAGAGTTGGAATCAACTCAAAAGCTATTATGGTTGATTTTTCAAAAGTGTTTGAAGTTGCAAAAGTCTCTGTCTTGTTATTTTTGCTATAGATTATATCTAACTCCAAATGATTTAAATCCAACGGTCTTGGATAGATATTTTAATTACCTTTCTAGCAAAATTTGAATCATGCAATTTGGTTAAGTGAAACTCTCTAAATTGATTTTTGAATCTAGGGACAGAAGCTAGTTTAAACAAAAAAGGAAAAACGTTATTTGAATTTCCAGGCCTGGGCGGGAAAGCTAAACAGGCCGGCCAAACTGCACAGTGCGGCGCATTGCGCGGCTGACAGAGGGGGTCCACTAGACAGTGACTCATCTAACGCGAAGCGAAATCTTTGATTCTAGTCCGTGCGATTAGAAGCAAGATCGATGGTTGAGGGTTGTCGTCGATGATGAACAGCTCCGGCGACGAGCTAAACCTAACGCAGCGATGGGAGTCTCGCAGGGCTCACCTGGGCTCCAGCTAGGCTCCACGACGGGGGAAAACAACTTGGTAGACGACGGCGAGGCGAGGCGTGGTCACGGCAGGGCTCGGGGTGGTCGGAATCGACGGCACCCTTCTCCTCCAGCAGCGGTGGACTCCAGTGAAATTCTTGCATGGTGGTGCTCGCCTTGCTCCGGGGAGAAGTGGGGGAGTGGCTATGAGGAGTGGGGAGTCGAATGGTGTGGATAAAGGAGGCGGGGGTGGCCTCCTTTTATAGCTCGGCGAGAGTACCAAGCGGTACGACGGTGACGTCGCTACAAGTGGCTAACGGCATGGGTGAGGGCGTAGGACGGTGCGGTGCTCCCTAGCGGTCTCACAGACTTAATGACGCGGCGTGGGGCGGCTTGATTTTGTCTGGCGCGTGCGGCTCTCTAAACGGAGGCAGTGGTGTTTGCGGTGGCGTGTGGCTGCTACAGGTTGCGCAACGGTGAACGAGGGTGCCTGCCGGGGTGGGGTGATCATGGCGAGGCTGCACGTGCGCGGTGAGGGCAAGGCGTGAGTTGGTGAGGCTGATCAGGCATGGCGCACTAATGCGTTGTGGACATGGTGAAGAGAGGCAGTGTGCGGTGGTGCTAGTGTGATCCATGGCTCGGCTAGGGCTGTGGTCTAGACAAGGAGTGGCGGTAGGGTGTAGCAAGGCTAGTGGACATGTTGGATGGGCGCGGGGCTGTCTAGTACGAGTTGGCCGTGGTCGGCCGGCGATGACCACAAATGGGCGGCGCTCCACTATTCTCCACGGTGAAGGGGGGCTTGTCTGCTGCTGCTAGACACTCAGGGGGACAAGGGAGTGAAGAGGGGACATAGGGGTGGTGGATTACTGCTCCAAAACAGTGGACTTAGGCTAGAGATTAAACTGCGCATGCCAAGTGTTGGTGTTAATGGCCGCATGAAATTTATTTTTGCATTTTTGATTCAAATTTTTTGTGTGATCTTGTACTAAGCTTGAGAGTCTAGGTTTGCTTGGGATTGTCAAGCGGAGTTGATTTGGTAGGTTTTTAAAAATGTGGGATCTTAACATATGGACTAGATTCAATTTTCAACTGTGCATTTAATTGGTTTGGAAAATGTTTTTGTAAGTTTGTAAAGTGGGCCTTGATACACTTTTACTTGGTATACCAAGGGGTGAAAAGAAATAGAAATTTTTCTGTTAGAATTTCTCTTCTAGGAACACTTAAAGTGACCTAGTGATTTACTTTGGTCAAAATGACCATTTGGATTATTTATTCTTATTTGATTTCTTTTGATTTTGCTTGTAATTGGTCTAGATGATGTAGCATTCATCTTTAAACCATTTCACAACATTTATAACACTCAAGCATGGCATAAACACTCAAATCTACACTAATGCAAACACACATGCATTCATATTATTTTTCTTAATATAAGTTTTTGTTAACCCTAAATTGGGTGATTAGAACTTGATAATCTTGATTAGAAGATTTGGGGTGTTACACATATCTCATTTTTAAAACTAACTATACTTAATCTTAGGTCAAAATACACTTATGGTCAAACTTTCCGGTCAAGCACCCATCCTAGCACTACTCCACACCCAACACACTTAACTTCCCAATTCCATCTCTCCCACCTCGCGCGAAGAACCCTTATACCTTCAATCCTATGAACTCATATCAATATATCAACCGTCTTTATTTTTTAAAATTACGAACAACTATTTAAATAAACAATAATAAATATGTAATAATAATATTTTTATTCGATTGAAAATAAAAAACTAATTAAATTAATATTTTATTCATTTTTTGCCATTTATTCATTTAGTATGACATAAATAAAATCTTCAAATCTGTAAATCGAAATTCGACAAATAATATATCCATTATTATCATAAAAATGTGAGATATTCAAATATGACATAAACAATTAATAAAAATATTTAATTTTTGAAATAATTTTTTTCTTTTCGAATTTTAAGAATCTAAAAGAATCCAAAACGGCCTAAGGAGGTTGAAATCGAAGAGTAAATTTTTTCTGCACATTTTGATAGGCTATAATTTTTTTTTGACATTGTATGCGAAAGTTATGGTTGACATTTTTTGCAAATTATGTCGAAATTCATGTTTGTTAATTTTCGTAACGTTGGGTTCTCTCCTTTCTGCATCACTGATGTGGTGGTAACGCCAGACGACAAGGACTGCATGTTCCCCGGTTTCTCCTTCGCTACGCAGGAGATCCTAGACGACAACTATGATCATCTAATGCTGTCACATTTCGAGTACTGCGATGTTGTCGAGCCGGTGAGCTTGCTGGACCTCGGCGAGCTGCCACCGTGGCCCAAGTTGGATGCTTTCTTCAGCGACAATGCATTATCAGGTTTCACTTGTATGTAGCTGATTCTGCTTTATTGGAGGCAGGTTCCAAATACTCTCTGTCCCGTGTCATTCTTTCGGTCGAAATATTTTCAATGTCGGGTTTGGTAGAATATTTGGATGATCACCATTTGTGAACGATCTGGTTGAGCTCGTAGTGAGTGTTGTAGGTCCTGTCACTGTCAGTCACATGGTGTGCAACTAGGATCTGATCATTTTTCCATGCAGCAGGCCAATTTGGTCAAAGTCTGAAACAATAAACATGTTCATATACGCTTTCAGTTAATATCGGATAAATGTGTGAAACATTGTAAAACATTTGAAGTGATTTCTTACGATATAACTGGTAGCAGTAGTACTGTATTTCTATCTAAATTAATACGAATCGGGACTAAAGATTTTTTCCAAAAAAAAATTCCAATTTTTTTTGAACTTTTGGATTATCTGACTAATTAATTTCTCATATATCTCATTTTTAACACTAACTATACTTAATCTTAGTTCAAATTACACTTATGGTTAAACTTATCGGTCGGTCACCCATCGTAGCACCACTCCACTCCTAGCACGCTTAACTACCCAATTCCATCTCTCCTACCTTGCACGAAGAACTCTTATACCTTGTTGTCAAGACTAGTATATCAATCCTATTAACTCATATCAATTTGTCAACCGCCTTTATTTTTTTAAATTACGAACAGCTATTGAAGTAAACAATAATAAATAAGTTATAATAATATTTTATTCCAATGAAAATAAAAACTAATTAAATTAATATTTTATTCATTTTTTGCTATTTATTCATTTAATATGACATAAATAATATCTTCAAATCTGTAAATCGAAATTCGATAAATAATATAGCCATTATTATTAGAAAATGTGAGAAATTCAAATATGACATAAAAAAGTACTAAAAAAAATTAGTTTTTGAAATAACTTTTTTCTTTTCGAATTTTAAGAATCCAAAACGGCCGAAGGAAGTTGAAATCAAAGAGTAAATTTTTTTCTGCATGTTTTGATAGGCTGTGCATTTTTTCTGACATCGTATGCAAAAGTTATGGCCATTTGAATTTTCCTGACATTTTTTTGCAAATTATGTCGAAATTCATTTTGTTAATTTTCGTAACGCTGCGTTCTCTCCATTCTGCATCGCTGATGTGGTGGTAACGCCGGACGAAGAGGACTGCATGCTCCTCGATTTTTCCTTCGCTGCGCCGGGATCCTGGATGACAACTATGATCATCTAATGCTGTCACATTTCGAGTACTACACTGTTGCCGAGCCAGTGAGCTTGCTGGACCTCGCCGAGCTACCACTGTGGCCCGAGGTGGATGCTTTCTTCAGCGACAATGCATTATCAGATTTCACTTGTATGTAGCCGATTCTGCTCTATGGAGGTAGGTTCCAAATACTCTATGTCCCTGTATCATTCTTTAGGTCAAAATATTTTCAGTGTTGGGTTTGATCGAATATTTGGATGATAACCATCTGTGAACGATCTGGTTGAGCTCGTAGTGAGTGTTGTAGGTCCTGTCACTCACATCCATGTGGTGTGCGACTAGGTTCTGGTCATTTTTTCATTCGGCAGGCCAATTTGGTCAAAGTCTGAAAAAATGAACATGTTCATGTACGCTTTCAGTTAATATCGGATAAGTGTGTGAAACATTGTAAACCATTAGGAGTGATTTCTTACAATATAACTGGTAGCAGTAGTACTATATTTCTATCTAAATTAATACGAACCGGGACTAAAGATATTTTTCCAAAAAAAATTGATTTTTCTTTATTTTTTGATTTTTTTGATTTTTTTTCATTTTTTTCTTAAACTTTTCAATTATCTGACTCGTTAACCTTTCACATCTCTCATTTTTAACACTAACTATAATAAATATTAGGTCAAACTTTTCGGTCGGTCACCCATCCTAGCAATACTCCACCCACAGTACGCTCAAGTTCCCAATACCATCTCTCCCACCTCGTGCAAAGAACCCTTATACTGTGTTGTGAAGACTAGTATATCAATCCTGTTAACTCATATCAATATGTCAACCATCTTTATTTTTTGAAATTACAAACAACTATTTAAGTAAACAATAATAAATAAGTAATAATAATATTTTATTCCAATGAAAATAAAAAACTAATTAAATTAATATCTTATTCATTTTTTGCCATTTGTTCATTTAATATGACATAAATAATATCTTCAAATCTATAATCAAAATTCAACAAATAATATATCCATTATTATCAAAAAAATGTGAGAAATTCAAATATGACATATTGGTCTCAAGAGCTTCGTTGCTCATGAATTTCCCCTCTAATTTTTTTCTATCCACCATAAATTTGAAAAAACCCAAAAAGAGCCCCAAATTTGCCTTTGGATCGATCTCTTGATTTGGAGTGTTATTTGTGGTTTTGATTCGACAAAATCTTGTCTTAGGTGTTGGTCTAGCTTTACCCTGTGTTTTCCCAACCCAATTTGGCCAATTTTTCACGGATTTGAGGAGCTAAGGCGTGGATTTCCGCTCAAGAACACGAGCAGTTAGAGCTGTGTCCCCACACCGGTGTTTCTGGCCCTATAGATCGGAGTCTCTAGCCCACACCAGAGTTTCTGGTCCAACATACACCGGAGTCTCCGGATTACACCGGAGTTTCTGTCCCCCCTAACACTAGAGTTTCCGGCCCTGACATTGCCTCTTATTTCACATTGGCTAATTTCTCATTGTTTGTTTGTGTCCCGTTTGCATGTAGTCAACTAACAACAGGCTTCCGGATCACCACCATCCGCTCTCATCGAGACCACGACACCGAACATCATCCCGCACCACCGACTGCAAGTTAATCATCACCAAGAAGATATAACTTGCGTCACCTAGTTAACCCTATCTTCCTTTGTGTGTACATATTCTATGAGAGTGGCTCATCTTGCCTTTGCTTGAGCATTGTGCATTTTTCCTTGGATAGTGAGAGTGCAAAATCAATAGCTAGAGTGACTTGGTAGCATCAAGGGATAGCAAAAAAAGAAATAAAATAAACAAAAGAAAAAGATACAAAGAAAAAAAATAGTCTCCCATAGCAAAAGAGAGCCTCAAGCTTGTAAGCAAGAGAGAAAGAAGAGCGCCCAAGGCAAGTGCACAAATCCGTTGCTCCTTTTTTCCTCTTGGCAAACGAGCCACCATATCTCCTTACATTGGCACGACACCGAGTGTAGTCTTTGTTAGGACATTTTGTTGCTCATTTTCATAGTCGTGTCAATCCCAATTTTCTCCACATGTGTGTATAGTAGTAGGTTCCCGTCACCCTTTTGAGTTGTTAACCTTTACTTTTGACTTGAGTTTTGTTGGATTTTACCCACTTTTGACTATCCCTTTTCTTTTGGTTAGTTCTTTGGCATTCCACAACCCTCCTTTCGTTAGTGTGAGGTTTATTTGCGATTTCACTTTTCAAGCTAATAGTTCTCTCTTGTGGTTTCTAGTTCGGTGCAATCCCCAAGGTGAGGTAAAAGGCTCACACCCACCATATTACACTTCCATATACATTCCTTGTGTGCTTTGCATGATCGATAGGCACGGTGAGTCGAGCCAGTCACCTCCCCAAGTAGAAGAACAAGGCCCATACATGATGTGCGCAAGCCACTACATCATCCGACATGAGTTCCGTGAGAGTTGCGAGGCTCTTGAGACGCGACAAGATGAACAATTTGGTGAGACTCAAGATGAGTTCAAGGGCATCGACAAACGCTTCAATGGCCTCAAAAGACAAATGCATGCAATGTAACACAGTTTTGGCCATCAAAATGAAGCGCTCCAACGTTCCGTCGCCGAAACAAATGATAAAGCTTAGCCTCCTCATCGACGGAATGACAAACAACACAAGACCATGTTCACACGCAGCAATCTCTTCAAGCTCGTCACGTCACCGTTCTCTTTTTCAGGGTCATCATGCAAGTGCTCCAAGACGCAATGACGCCCCTATGGTTGAAGATGGAAGTTATTTGCACTATGTACCTTCCCCACGGCAAGCCGCAACGACAAGCTATGATGGTGATTTCTCCTCAAGGCCCCAAGCAAGGCAAGAAGGACACCGCCATCATGCAAGGGTACTAGTGATCACACAAGCGCAACCACAAGTGGAACCTTGAGTGCAACCTCAAGTACATCGCCATCGTCCACGAGACATTCTTGACTCGACAACTGATGACTCCAACTTGGAGGATCAAGCTCGTCATCGATGTGATGCTCTTCAAGACCCTCCTCTTGGTCATCGCCGTCATGAACGTCAATACCGCCACCATGGTCACCATGACGAACCTCCTCCACCACATCAAGACATGGAGCGTCAAATGGTACATACTGAGGGGCGCCCACCATGTCATGAGGCTCAAGACCATGATCTTCGTCGTGAGGCCTAAGTCCCTAACTTGCAACAACAGCCGAGGAACGATCCTCCTCTTCATCAAGAACCACGTCAAGAGACTCCACATCCTCATCATCTTCATGAGGCCCAAGTGCCTCCTCCTCGTCATCAACCACGCTAAGAGCAAGAGCAAGCTCCTCAACAACGTTGTGAGAATCAAGTTCCACCACCTCCAAATGCGGCTCCTCAACCACAAGCACACCAACAAGGTCACCAAGCTCATCGTAACGATTGCATGGATGAAGAAGACCGCCAACATCATGGCAACAACCGCTATCATGCCCGCAATGATGAAGAAACCTTTGGCAAGCTCAAGTTCACGATGCCCAAGTTCAGCGGTTCAAATGATCCCGAAGAATACCTCTCATGGGCGCTCAAGGTCGACAAGATGTTCCGTATGCACAACTATAACAATGAGAAGATGGTCACCATGGCTTCGCTTCAGTTCGATGATTACACCAACCTTTGGTGGGAACAAGTTCACGTTGCTCGTGACCCCAGGAGAAGAGCCTCCAATCACAACTTGGCATGACATGAAGGCTCATATGAGACCCCGCTTTGTACCTACGCACTACACGCGTGGCCTCTCCAACAAACTACAATCGCTTAGTCAAGGGACAAAGACCATGGAAGGGTACTTTGATACCTTCGATCTGGATTACAGATGTAGTATAGCTCTTTTTCCCTAGTAGACCTAGGTTTATTGAATCCTTGGGAAGAAGAAGCGTAGTGAAGTTACTTTAACGGACCTTCGGGAGTTTTAGAATTCCTTTTATGTTTTTACCAGACCAAGAGTTTGTGTCTTTTTGTTCTTGTCGATGATGGAGGGAGAGGGCCTAGGGCGTTCCGTTTAACCTATAGCTATGCAAAACATCTGATGAGAATAGAAGATAGAAATAAAGTATGCATGTAATTGTTAGAGCAAGATAAATTATATGTGGCCAGTGCATCCATAATTGCTATTGCCTCCGCAACCGCTTATAGCAATAACCTACTAGCCTCATCGATAGAAGAAACAGAACTAATGATATGCATAGTGATGTCACTGTTAATCCCACAAATCCCTCACGTACAGCCGTACTACCCTTTCTGTCACTGGGGTTCCCAACCTGCAGATTATTCATTACTCATACTCTCTATACCTGGCTCAATCCTCGGGGTCTTGGGTACCTAACAAGTACTTAGATTGAGGCAAGAGAGGATGCAATAATCATCATGTCATACAAACTAATACATGATCCCATATGTGATAAATAACATGCACAAAAAGCTACATGGCTAGGCCAAAGCCCTTAGCCCAAGGAGAATTACTCACACATAGAGATGAGATCAAATATCATAAACATTGTAGTAGAAATCATGAGATTGATAGCAAATAGTCTTACAATGTCACCAATCTAAGAAGATATCTACTATTACAAGTGGTGGAATATGGCTATGGTGGTGAAGAGATTAGATCTAAGTCTATTCCTCCGGCGCCTCATCGGTGTTGTGGATGGAGATCTGGGGGTGGCTGATGGTTTCTGCGAGCGCCTGTTTCTCGTTGCCCGAGGCCTCTTTATATAGGGGTACCTTCACAAAAGTTGTTCTGTTTGACCTAGCGGCGTCGATTGTGACTATACGGCCAAAACTATACGACCGGAATTTTATTCCGGACATATAGTTGGTCATTAAAGCGTCTGCCTTCAACCCACGACTCCTGGTTTCTTCTGGTTGTTGGAAATCTCGTATCTTTGACTTTAATGTAGTGATTTCCATCATAAAACGTCATTATCTACGCAGGAAAAAATCGAAAGAAAGGATTGCATACCCCTTTAAATATTAGGCATTAGTGGCAGGGTTTAGAGAGATATTTCATCAAAAATGTGAATAATATCCAGTTTAAATGTGGACGTAGATGGCTATATTTCAGAGCCATCAACCTCCCCAATCTTAAACTTGATTGTCCCCGAGCAAGAAAACCAAAATAAAAAAGGAACTGAGCATTTAAACTGAAATAACGAGATGGTGATCTTACTCATGATTGGTAGTCTCATGTTTCCTCCACTTCATAAATTTGAAAAACTTCACCATAGATAGAGTAATGGCAAGCATATCATACGGTTTTATGCATCCTTATAGCGCAGTAAAATTATTGTTAACATGGATGATTCAAATGAGTAAACTTTATTCCATGTCATGTAATCAACTCATAGGCTTGCCTTTGAACATAAAGTATAATCATGTAAATTGAGAGTGTGAGAGTTGTCATGAAAAGCATATACACCAGAGTATCTCAATTCTCCCACATCAATAAATCAAGACTTTTCAAGCACTACTTTTCTATTCATTGTCCTTCAAGAATTTCAGTTTTTGAGTAACTAAGAGCATGACAAAAAATTGTTTTAGTTTATCAGGCTCTGATGGGCACTCGTGGCATCACTAAGGTTTTGTTCCTTTTGCATAATGATTACTCATAATATCCAAAGGAGTGATTCCATCATGAACACAGCTACCCGGGAGTACCAAGAATCTTACCCACTATAGCATTGTGGCTACATGTGTTTAATCAACTCATAGCCAAAATCTAGGAGTTCCCTCCATGAAGATCGTTGATATGTTGCAAATGTATATATATTTTTTATGTTCCATGCTTGGTTTATATCTACTTTCTTATGTTTTGTCCACACTTTGGAGTAATTTTTATACACTTTCCTGGACTAACCTATTAACAAGATGCCACAGTGCCAGCTGCCTATTTTCTGCTATTTTTGGTTCTAGGAAAGTCAGAAAATGAATATTCTCAGAATTGGACGGGACAAAAGCCAAAGTCAATATTTCACTGAGGGGTACACGGAGCCAGAATACGAGACGGAGAGGGGCCAGGGGCCGCCCACACCACCTGGCCGCGCGGCCAGGCTTGGCCCACGCCAGGGGGTGGTGTGGCCGCCTAAGGCACCCCCTCGGCCTCCCCTTTCGCCTATATATTTCCTCTGATATAGAAACCCTAAGTACCCGATCAAAAATTCACGAAAGAGTCTGTAGCCGCTGTCATCTCCATCCCTAGATCGGGAGGGATCTGAAGCTCTTCCCGGCACCCTGTCAGAGGGGAGAATTAACCCTGGAGGCCATCTGCATCACCATCCAAGCCTCCGGTGTGATTCGTGAGTAGTTCATCCTTGGACTACGGGGCCATGTAGTAGCTAGATGGTTGGTTCTTCTCCTTTGTGCTATCATGTTTAGATCTTGTGAGCTTCGTTCATGATCAATATCATCTATTTGTAATCCTACATGTTGGGTTTGCGGGGATCCAATGAATATTGAGATACTATTTCAGATTGATTATTGATTCTATCATGTCTTTGTTATTTGTGATCTTGCATGCTCTCCGTTGTTAGTAGATATCTTGGTCGAGTAGATGCTAGCAACTCCAAAAGGGAGTATTTATGCTCGATAGTGGGTTCATGCCTCTAGTAATCTGGGGAAGTGACAGAAATCTCTAAGGTACTAGATGTGATGTTGCTACTAGGGAGAAAATAGCAAGCCTTTGGTCATAGAACAATCGTATTGTTTCCTTTACACGCAATGCTTACAATTATTTATTGCTTGCAACTTAATACTAGAGAGGGTTCGGATGATAACCTCAAGGTGGATTATTAGTCATAGATGCAGTTCGATTACGGTCTATCTATAAAGTTGTAATGCCCAATCAAATCTCATAGGAGTCAAGATGATTAGTATATGCATGTATGCTTTCTCGATGTTTGTCAATTGCCTCGCTGTAATTTGTTCATCCAACATGTCATCTATCTTAAGGAGAACCACCACTAGTGAACTATGGACCCCGGTCCTTTCTTTTACCATCAATCTACAACTGTTTATAGTTTTCTGTTTACTTTCTGCAAGCTATTGCTTTCTTCCACACAATACGTTTAATCCTTTGTTTTTAGCAAAACTGGTGAGATTGAAAACCTCACTATAAGTTGGAGGCAAAGTTATGTGGTTGTGTTGTGCATGATTCCAAGTTGGAAACAACACCTTGGAGGTGTTTCCTTGCTCCTACTGGTTCGATAACCTTGGTTTCATAACCGAGGGAAACTTACTGATGTACTCATCATACCTTCCTCTTAGGGTTCCCCAACGAGCTCGATATCAACCACGAGCCAGCAAGTATTTTTCTAGCGCCGTTGCGAGTCAACGACATCTTCACAAGGGGAGTCCCTCATAACCAATCTCTTTACTTTGTTTTATTTGTTTTGCTTAGTTTATTTCTACTTTATTTGCTCGTTTTTTTATCGAAAACACACAAAAAATAGTTGGTCTAGTTTGCTTTCTTTATTAAAAACACACAAAAATGACTACTCTTGAAAACACTAAGTTGTGTGACTTCACTAGCACCAACAACAATGATTTCATGTGCACACCTATTGCTCCACCTGTTCCTGAAGCTACTTACTTTGAAATTAAACCTGCTTTACTCAATCTTGTTATGAGAGAACAATTTTCTGGTATTAGTATTGGAGATGTTGCTGGTCACCTTAATAACTTTGTTGAACTTTGTGAGATGCAAAAGCATAGGGATATAGATGGAGATATTATTAAACTTAAATTGTTTCCTTTCTCTTTGAGAGGAGAAGCTAAAGAATGGTTACAATCCCTAAATATAAATAGTATTGATTCTTGGACTAAATGCAAAGATGCTTTCATTGGAAAATATTATCCTCCTGCTAAGATTATATCTATGAGAAGTGAAATAATGAAGTTTAAACAATCTAATAATGAACATGTTGCTCAAGCTTGGGAAGAATGAAATCTTTGGTAAGAATTGTCCCACTCATGGACTGACTGCTTGGATGATTATCCAAACCTTTTATGCAGGACTGAATTATTCTTCAAGAAATCTACTAGATTCTGCTGCTGGAGGTACCTTTATGACCATTACTTTGGGTGCTGCAACAAAGCTATAATATGATGGTGAACTATTCTGAATGGCATACCGAGAGAGTTCCACAAGGTAAGAAGGTAAATTCTGTTGAAGAGACCTCTTCCTTGAGTGATAAAATTGATGTTATTATGTTTATGCTTGTTAATGGGAAAGCTCATATTGATCCAAATCATGTTCCCTTAGCCTTTTTGGTTGCTCAAGAAGAGCAAGTTGATGTGAACTTTATAAGAAATAATAATTTTGGCAACAATGCCTATAGGAATAACTTTGGTAATAATAATTATAGGCCATATCCTCCCAATAATGGTAATGCTTATGGAAATTCCTACAACAATAATAGAAGTGCACCCTCTGAACTTGAAGTTATGCTTAAAGATTTTATTAGCAAACAAACTGCTTTCAATAAAACTATTGAGGAGAAACTCTCTAATGCTGAAAGAAACATAGCATCATTGGCTGAAGCACAATCTTCTTTGAATAGAATGACTACTAAACCTGAAACTATTAAAAACCCCTTTGCTGCTACTAATACCATACAAGTTAGAATTTATGAAAACTTTAGATTATTAGCTGAATTGCATGCTAAGTGGGAAAGAGAAGATGAAATTGCTAGAAATATTAGTGTTTCTACTATCACTACCACTAATGTTGAAGCTAGTAAACCCAATGGAACCTTTTCTAATAAAAATGCTGGAATTCTTTGAAACATGGGAAACAATAGCTCTACTACTTTAGATAATAATTATGATTTTGATCTTAATGGTTGCAACATCTCTAAAGTTATTAAGTTCCTACAAAAGCTTGCTAAAAGTCCTAATGCTAGTGCTATGAATATGGCCTTTACAAAACACATTACTGATGCTCTCATAAAAATTAAGGAAGAAAAGATGAAACATAAAGCTTCTATTCCTATGAAACTAGAAGATGGTTGGGATCCCATCATTAATATGAAAGTTAATGATTTTGATTTCAAAGCTTTATGTGATTTTGGTAGTAGTGTTTCTATTATGCCTAGAAGGATTTATGATATGCTTGATTTGCCACCATTGGAAGATTGTTATTTAAATGTCCCACATGATGATAATGCTAAAAATAAACTCATGGGGAGTATTAATGATGTTCTTATTATTGTTAACAGTGCCTATGTCCCCGTTGATTTCTATGTTTTGGATGTTGAATGCAATGCTTCCTCTCCTATTACTTTGGGAAGACCTTTTCTTAGAACTGTTGGTGCCATTATTGATATGAAAGAAGGCACCATTAAATATCCATTTCCACTCGAGAAGGGTATAGAACACTTCCCTAAGAAAAGAGATAAGATCCATTTTGCCTCTCCTATGAAAACAAAATTTGCTCTTAATGCTTCTTCATTTGAGAATACTTGATTCTTTTGCTTGCTTCTTATGCCTAACTTAAAGGCGTTAAGAAAACTACTTATTGGGAGATAACCCAATTTTTTTAGATGAGTCTTGGAAGTTATGACCTCTATAATAACCACTCCTTATCCTTTTTATTTTGCTTTTTTTTCCAAGAGCAACCTCTAATGAGAGAGAAGTAATGCTTGGGAAAGTTTCTGTCCCGAAACAGATTTTTGTACTTTGCTGTAAAAAATCGTGTAAAATATATGTACGTCATTTTGAGGAGTGAATTTTTGTGTTGTTGCCCCAGGTTGGTATCTAACTTTCGTTAGTTCAACACGTTTCGATTTTAGCAACAGAAGGTCTTCGAAAAAATTGGTGTTTACCTGCTGGTCTGTTTTGACAGATTTCTGCTATTATTTGCATTTGCTTCTTGTTGATTCCTTTTTGAGTTCTTTTTGGGGAAGTGATCTTTTTGAAGGAAGTGCTACAGTAGATTGTGTTTTAATGGAAGTTTTATTGGTGTTTAAACTGAACCCAAAGACTTATTATCTTGAGTGCACTAATGTTGCTAAGTTTTGTATGAAGGAAAAAATTTAGGTGTATGGAGAGAATGATGTAATGAGATGATGAATGGACTAAAGCTCAAGCTTGGGGATGCCACGCGTGTCACCCCAAGAAATATCCAAGAAGTACAAGCGTCAAATCTTGGGGATGCCCAAGGCATCCCCTTCTTCATCAATAAAAATCTCAGGTTTCTTCCAAACACTTAATTTTTATTGTTTCATGCACAGTTGTGTTGTTCTTGGAGCGTCTTCGTTTCTGTTTTTGGTTTTCGTTTGCTTGGTTTGCTTAGTTTTCTTGAATAAATTGGTTGGACCCCCTCTTTCATACATTATTTTTCAAATAAGTTTAGTTTGGTTTGGAAAAGAGTAGGAAAAGTTCATGCTTAAATGGTAAAAAAAGCTTGTTTTTTACTGTGGCCTATGCTTTGTCATGTCATGCTTGGTATTGTTTTGGCTTTATGCTTAGTGATTTTTGCTGTAGCATGACATGTTACAAACAATTGAGATTTCTTAATGTGCCTTGAAAGAATCATGCGTTGTTTTAGCATATTAAAGCATAGTATTGTGGTATTCTCCTTTGATGCTTTATTTGGGTTGACTTGGCGCATTCACACCATGTTATGACTATCCCAAGTCACCATAGACTTTATGATCCTTTAGTTTTTGACTTGTAATATCACTTTATGCTTTAATTAATGTTGTTTTGTCACTTTTCATGATTATGGCCATTATTGCTCCCTTAGTTGGTCGCTCCCAGTCTTTTGCTAGCCTCCATAACCAAGTATGAGTCCCACTAATGCATCCAACTACAAATAAAACAAAGTTATTCCAAAGAGTCCACCATACCTACCTATTAGCATTTTCTATTTCAAGTATATTCATGTTTTTATCTACCTTCTGAATTAAACTTGTTATGAGAGAACTAGTGATTAAAGCTCTCACGAACTTGATGGCACACTTTACTTTCCTTGCCCCTAATAAACTTGAACCACTTTGTCATCTATGTTGTATATGCTTGCACTTATACGTTGGGGATTAGCAGAACCATGATGTCATGGGGAACACTTTCAACATTGCACTTGTACATTGTACCTAGTTGATATCATGCTCTTTTGTCTACGGATGTCGTCGGTGTGAAATGAAAGGGGAGCTTATAAGTCCATGGAGTTATGTATGTGTGTTAGAGAAATGCGTGGGCCACTGGTCTAATCCATGCCTAATCATGGTGGAAACCTGCAGCGTAATCATAATGATCAATCTATGAAGCATTCTTCTTATAAAAGAAAGAGATAGAGATTGAGAAAAAGGGAACAAATGAAAAAAAAAGATGAGAAAAGAGGAAAGAGAGAAAAAGGCACCATTTTCCCATGGTAAATAATAAGATTGCTGAGATGTCGTTGTCTGCTTGCTTTGTCATTTTGATATGGAGATTCTTCCGTATCATCGGGCAAGGGGTACCCCGTTGGCGGTTCTCTATGATACACATGTACTTACTATGACAAGAACTTACCCGTAACTAAACTTGAGTAGCATGAGGAGCGGCCCTCGTATTCAAGGGACATGCGATTTCCAACTTATACTTTGTCAAGCATATACTCCATAGTTTGTTCACTTTAACCTTAATCACTTCAAGATGCTTATGATAGGGGCAATGATAGCTGAAAGCTAATAAGTACCATAATTTTTGGAAGCTCTTTATGAGACTTGAATCCCTGCTTCCTTCTATGAAGGTCTTTCTTTTACTTTTATGTTGATTCTCCATCTTCTATATTTATGCATCTATTGAGAGAGCATAGTGGCCTTTCTTAGTGTAATGTGAATTGTCCCAAGACTTGTTGATTGATGCATAACTTTGATATTGCTTGTTCTTAAACTATTTGTATCTAGTCACCCTTATGAACTTTGAACGTGTCCTATGCATTTATGTTTGCTACTCTATGAGGGACAAGCTGAATGCCACTATGCTATGTTTTCTTTATGTGAAACAAACAAACATCTTGCAAAGCATTGTTATTCATGAATCTTTTGTTTGTGCCTTTTCATGTTACAACATAGTCGCTATGTCTTATTGTTAGAACTTTATCTTTCATGCTATGTTGAAGTACTATGATCCCAGCTATCAATGTTTTACAAATACTTTGGTCAAGTTTATGATGGTGCATGTCACCTCAAAAATTATTATTTCTTTTTATCACTTACCTACTCGAGGACGAGCAGGAGTTAAGCATGGGGATGTTGATACGTTGCAAACGTATCTATAATTTTTGATGTTCCATGCTTGGTTTATATCTACTTTCTAATGTTTTGTCCATGCTTTGGACTACTTTTTATACACTTTCTTGAGCTAACCTATTAACAAGATGCCACAGTGCCAGCTGCCTGTTTTCTGCTGTATTTGGTTCCACGAAAGTCAGAAAATGAATATTCTCGGAATTGGACGAGACAGAAGCCAAAGTCAATATTTCACCGAGGGGTACACGGAGCCAGAATACGAGACGGAGAGGGGCTAGGGGCCGCCCACACCAGCTGGCCGCGCGGCCAGGCCTAGCCCGCGCCTGGGGGTGGTGTGGCCGCCTAGGGCACCCCCTCGGCCTCCCCTTTTGCCTATATATTGCCTCTAATACATAAATCCTAAGTACCCAATCAAAAATCCACGAAAGAGTCTGTAGCCATCATCATCTCCATCTCTAGATCAGGAGGGATCTGAAGCTCTTCCTGGCACCCTGCCAGAGGGGAGAATTCACCCTGGAGGCCTTCTTCATCACCATGCAAGCCTCCGGTGTGATGCGTGAGTAGTTCATCCTTAGACTATGGGTCCATGTAGTAGCTAGATGGTTGGTTCTTCTCCTTTGTGCTATCATGTTTAGATCATGTGAGCTCCATTCATGATCAAGATCATCTATTTGTAATCCTACATGTTGTGTTTGCGGGGATCCAATGGATATTGAGATACTATTTCAGATTGATTATTGATTCTATCATGTCTTTGTTATTTGTGATCTTGCATGCTCTCTGTTGTTAGTAGATATCTTGGCCGAGTAGATGCTAGCAACTCCAAGAGGGAGTATTTATGCTCGATAGTGGGTTCATGCCTCTAGTAATCTGGGGAAGTGACAGAAATCTCTAAGGTACTAGATGTGTTGTTGCTACTAGAGAGAAACCAACAATCCTTTGTTCATAGAACAATCGTATTGTTTACTTTACACGCAATGCTTAATGCAATTATCTGTTGCTTGCAACTTAATAATGGAGGGGGTTCAGATGATAACCTGGAGGTGGATTATTAGTCATAAATGCAGTTGGATTATGGTCTATGTATAATGTTGTAATGCCTAATCAAATCTCATAGGAGTCAAGATGATTAGTATATGCATGTATGCTTTCTCGATGTTTGTCAATTGCCCCGCTGTAATTTGTTCATCCAACATGTCATCTATCTTAAGGAGAACCACCACTAGTGAACTATGGACCCTGGTCCTTTCTTTTACCATCAATCTACAATTGTTTACTGTTTTCTGTTTACTTTCTGCAAGCTATTGCTTTCTTCCAGACAATACGTTTAATCCTTTGTTTTCAGCAAAACCGGTGAGATTGACAACCTCACTGTAAGTTGGGGGCAAAGTTATGTGGTTGTGTTGTGTAGGATTCCAAGTTGGAAACAACACATTGGAGGTGTTTCCTTGCTCCTACTGGTTCGATAACCTTGGTTTCATAACTAAGGGAAACTTACTGATGTGCTCATCATACCTTCCTCTTGGGGTTCCCCAACGAGCTCGATATCAACCACGAGCCAGCAATCATTCGTAGGCTAGCGGAGTTGTTGGCATCCCATGAAGTTTGACACACATAAAGCAATATCATTCTTATGAATAACAAGTCAAACTTTGGCATGCTCACAAAAAACGCTAAACATTATTTCAATCGAACAAATCCTTTTAAAGAGAGCTATCAAGTGAATCAACATTTTCAGTGGTGTTGAGTGTCTGTAGAGATAAGCCTTCAAGACTAAGCACTACAACACCCAAGCCTTCAATTGTGAGACTTTTCTTATTACAATTGTTTAGCAATTTTTAGGCAAGACTTGGTTAATTATGAGAGTTAGAACAAAACGTATCCAACTAAATACCCATGCAAATGAAAATCTTACTACAATAAAAAGACTCATTCCACCAATATAATATCTCAACATTTACTACTAACTAGCAAGGGTTTCTCAAACTTCAAAAGTGGGGAGTCATAAGGCATACCTCTCATATTTTGTTCCACTTCTCTCTTCCTTTTTTATTCGTTTCTTGGAAACTCGAAGTCGATCACTCTCCTGCGAATACATGATAACCTCGAGGCGGAAAGAAAATAAAGAGGGGAAATAAAGAAAAATGGAGAAATCTTTTTGTTATTTTTTAGCGAGGGAATTTAAAGAATAGAAAATTGGCAGAAAAGCTCGGCTAGAAAATATCGAAAGCAAATAGAAATAACTAAAGATAAAGTTTTGGGGAAACCAACACAAGTGCTTATAAACTCGAATTAAAAACACAACCTCGAAATAAGTAAAAGCAAATGAACACCAAATAAAGATACATGAGGAAACTTCCCCAAGCTTAGGCTTTTGCAAGCCCTTCAAATCATTGTAGTGGCAAGAAAAATTCGGAACTCCAGTTCGCAAATTGAGTTGATAAATTACTAGTGGATTCTCGGAGGTTCATAGCGAGGCTATGCATCCTCTCCACTGTCCCTCCAAGTTCTTGGAAGTATTGGTATGTAGCAAACCGGATTGATGGCTTCTCCTCTTGATGAGATACTTCTTGCTCCACTTCTTGGTCCTCATGCTCATCCGGAATCTCCTCCTCGGGTTGGTGTTTCTCAACCTGCAAGTCATATAGCAAACGTCCTTCCTCGATAGAGAAAAGACCATTAGGCATAGGAGCGGGGTAGATACGCCCAGCTCAAGCAGTATGCAAGTAATAAACACTACCTTTCCTAGTGAGCATTCCACAAGCTCTCAAAGTAGAGAAACCAACACATCGCTCACCTAGCACATGTTGCATCTCACCTAGGTCGATGCCTAGGGAATTGGCGAGCACGGTGATGACGCTTCCACCTGTGATTGGTCCTTGGCTTTGGGAGGATTGGTGCTCCAAGTAGCGCACAAGGATTGCGCCTAAGTTGAGTGACAAGTTGCAGTTGATATAAGCAGCCTTTGCAAGGACTAAGTTGTCCTCCTCGTTGAGTCTTGTGAACTCATTATGTGCCTGCAAGGTGTTAGCAATAACATAGAACAAATAGGGAATTGCAGGATGTTGAATATTCTTCCCCTTGCTTACTCTAGTAGTGAAACTCATTCCATTATAATATTGTTCAGGGAAAGGATTTAAGCCAGTGAAGTATGCGTGTAAGGCATTAACATCAATATTTGGGAAATTCAAACATGCGCACCATTCATCTAGTGTTAAAGTGTAGTTGTTGTTCATAAGCCGGAAAAAAATCGTGTCCACTCCTTGCCATAGTTTAATAGTGATTTAAAACGAACTTAGGAATTCAATGGTTAACCGGCGATAAGTAGGCACATCATTGTACACAAAGTTTTGTAGGCCATCTATATTGCAAAGTAAATTGAAGTCATCAGAAATACCGAGTTGGTTCAATATAATGGGGCAAGCCCACTTGGTGGCCTTCACTTCGTGGTTCTTGATCTTGTTGAAACGATCGCGTTGGTGCTCATTCCTGAACCGTATCCCTATGCATTCTTGAGTGACAGCCCAAGAAGAGCTAGCAGCGGCACGAGCACGAGTTTGGCTCCTTGTGTTCATCATCTAATACAATAAAGGAATACACAAATAAAACTTTTTGGTCGAACGGTAATAAGTATAACATATTCCTCATCATAGCACACTAAAGAATCCCCTCTAAATAATAATCTAGGCAAGAGAATCATGGCAATTAGTTCATAGTAGGTCTCACCCGACATTGATAATGACAATAGATAGAAAATTAATTGGCAAAAAGTAATTGGAGGATCGGAGCAGAAACATACCGTAGATCACTTGTGTGCGAGGAAATCTAACAAAATTGAGTAGAGGTGAAGATCTCTTGAGGTTTTGAGAGAGTTTGGAGGTAGAAGGAAGAAAAGAGATTGAAGTTTTGGAGTTGGAGGTACCTTCGCGTGCGATTTTGTGGTCGGACGCAACTATACGGCCAGAACATTGTATTCCCGCCGTATGGTTGGCCGGCTATCAAAATTTTAGGGTTTCCACCTAGCGGCGCAGCTATACGGCCGAAACTATACGTCCGGAACAATTTTTCCCGCCATATAGTTGGTCGTCAAACCGTCTGTACCTGGGAAAGAAATTGTACAAAGGCATCGATATCTATACGACCAGAGCTATACGGCCGGAATATTTTATTCTCGCTGTATAGTTGGTCATTGAACCATCAGTACGTGGCAAAGAATTCGTACGAAAGCACCGATATCTATACGGTCGAAGTTATACGATCATAATTTTTATTCCCACCGTATAGTTGGTCATTAAACAGTTAGTACTTTTGAAAGAAAAATTGTCGATGGCACAAATATCTATTCGGCCGGAATTTTTATTCCCACCGTATAGTTGGTCGTTAAACTCTCTGTACCCATCAAAAAATTTCCATTTCTTCGGTAATTACTTCTTATACTGAAACTTAGCAAAATACCCTGTTTTCACAGAAAGTTGACAGCTAAAATTATCGACCAACAACAACATGTATAAAGCACAATTTTAAGTACTACCAAACTTCTTCTGCTCAATTGGAGTTTTCTAGCACTCTTTATTAAACATAAACTTAAACTGATACTTAAAACTTAACTCAAACCTTTATTTCACATGGGTTGCCTCCCATGGAGCGCTCTTTTATGGTCAAAACGTGACCTTGATGTTGCTCACTTATGCCAGATGAGTGGAACACCCACTCCAAAGTAGTTGGCCTTCAAAGTGATGGCCTCCTTCTCATCATGTTTGGCTTTCTTTTCCTAGGGAAATGGATAACAAAAGGATCCTGCGAAGGCAATTGAAGCTTCAAGTTCCCTTCATGGAGATTAATTAAAGCCTTTATAGTTCTTAAGAAAGGATGACCTAGTATAATAGGAGTGGTAGCATCTTCAGGCATGTCAACAATAACGAAATCAATTACAGCAGGATAGCCGATGTGAACTAAAGTGTTCTCCTTAATTCCTACAACTTGTTTATAGGTAGAATCTGTAAGATGTAGTTTTAGTTCAGTGATTTTGAAAGAGACAAGATTTAACTTGTTAAAAAGACTCTTTGGGATTGTTGAGACGCTTGCACCTAGATCACAAAGTGAAACTATCTCATTGTTCCCAATATTAAGTTTAATCGTGGGCTCAAATATATCATCTAGTTTAATAGGTAATTTTTCAGCGATTTTCTTATATTCCCCTTCAAGCTCGTGTACCTTTATCGCTACCTGATCAACGAAGTGTTGATACATGGCTTCATCGTTACCTTCACTTACCAGAATCTTAACGTTGATCCATTTTATGAGATTTTC
The DNA here is from genome assembly GCA_910589775.1 of Avena eriantha. Taxonomy (NCBI): domain Eukaryota; kingdom Viridiplantae; phylum Streptophyta; class Magnoliopsida; order Poales; family Poaceae; genus Avena; species Avena eriantha. Next base: position 425,484,700 of record OU342745.1, read on the forward strand.
GATGGTGTAGCTTGGTGAAGGGGCATTACTATAATCAAGCTCTTCAGGCTCCTCTCTTTGGATCCTCATCATTTTGAGTTCTTCAACAGGATTGGGCTCAGCTTTACCTATAAATTTAGCTAGAATGAGAGTTTGACTCTCTATTATCTTACCTAGTTGTGCCTCAACAATCCTCGTCCTTTCTTGGAGGGCCTGCAAATCATTCCTCAAACTTACAGCTTGGTTAGATAGTTTACCAAGCATAGCATCATGGTTCTCTGTTATTTTAACAAGAATATTGTTTTGTTCATTTTGTGAGTCTATAAAAGACTTAAGTGTTTCTTGGATACTACCATTACTAGTTCCCATATTATTATTAGAGTCACCTGCAGGATTATAATAATGTTTCTAAAAATTAGGATTATAATTTTCCTTCCAAGCAGGGTTGTAATCATTACGAGCTATGAAGTCTATTTCTTCAATATTAGTTTCAGGAATAGCTCTTACCTGGGTTTCCTTACCTTTTACAGCTAATATGAGCTCATCCAACTTAGCATTGAGTTCTTCTTTTTCTTGTGGTGAGACAGAGTTCACCTTCTTCATGTTTGATATTTCCACATGTCGTTGGGCATGGTTGTCTTGCATATTGTCTAGCAGCTGCTTTGCTTCGGTGATATGTGTACCCATGAATGTTCCTCCAGCTGCAGTATCAAGCATAGACTTAGACACAGGATTAAGAGCATATAAAATAAATGGAGGATTATCCAATCTTCTATCCCATGGCTGGGACAGTTTCTTAAGCATTCTTTCATCCACTCCCATGCAAGCGCTAGTGGATCACACTCTTCCTGTCTAAAACCAGTAATATTAGATCTTAATTGCATGGTCTTTGTAGGTGGGAAAAAATTATTCATAAATAAAGAAGTACATCCCACCCATGATGTAATAGTATTTTTAGGCAAAGCTAGAAACCATTATTTTGCTCTTCCTCTAAGAGAGAAAGGAAATAAACGCAATTTGACCACATCAAGGTCAATATATTTTATGCGCATCATACCACATATTTTAGTGAAAGTATTCAAATGCATACCTGCGTCCTCAACAATAGAGCCTCCAAATTGATTCTGTTGAACCAAACTTAAGTAATGGGGCTTAATGTCGTGGTCATCAGCAGCAATTGCTAGCTGAGTAATAGGAGTATGCAAATAATCATTATTGGGAGTGGCAAATTCCCCAAGCTTCTTTTCAGCCATATTTCCTATTTTTTTGGGTTTTCTTAAACAGGAACTTATGATAATAATAAAAACAAGAATTTAAAGACTAACTAGTTTTTTTGGTTTTTCAAATAAAGACTGGAAGAAAACTAAAAATTAAAAACAAGAATTAAAACTAGGAAGGTTCCTACTAACCTTACCAGGGTAGCTATTGCTTCCCCGACAACGATGCCAGAAAAAGGGTTGATACCTTCGATCCGGAATACGGATGTAGTATAGCTCTTTTTCCTATAGACCTAGGTTTATCGAATCCTCAGGAAGCATAAGCGTAGTGAAGTTACTTTAATAGACCTTCGGGAATTTTAGAATTCCTGTGTTTTTACCGGACCAAGAGTTTGCGTATTTTTGTTGTTATCGATGATGTAGAGAGGGGGCCTAGGGCGTTCGGTTTCACCTGTATCTATGCAAAACATCTGATGGGAATAAAAGATATAAATAAAGTATGCATGTAATTGTTAGAGCAAGATAAATTATATGTGCGCAGCGCATCCATAATTGCTATTGCCTCCGCAACCGCTTATAACAATAACCTACTAGTCTCATCCATAGAAGAAAGAGAACTAATGATATGCATAGTGATGTCACTGTTAATCCCAAGTAAATCCCTCACATACAGCCATACTACCTTCTATCACTAGGGTTCCCAACCTGCAGATTAGTCATTACTCATACTCCCTATACCTAGCTCAATCCTCAGGGTCTTGGGTACATGACAAGTCGTTAGATTGAGGCAAGAGAGGATACAATAATCATCATGTCATACAAAATAGTACATGATCCCATATGTGATAAATAACATGCACAAAAAGTTACATGACTAGGCCAAAGCCCTTAGCCCAAGGAGAATTACTCACACACAGAGATGAGATCAAAGATCATAAACATTATAGTAGAAATCATGAGATTCATAGCAAATAGTCTTACAATGTCGCCAATCTAAGAAGATATCTACTATTACAAGTGGTGGAATATGGCTATGGTGGTGGAGAGATTAGATCTAAGTCTATTCCTCTGGTGGCTCATCGATGTTGTGGATTTAGATCTGGGGGTGGCTGATGGTTTCTGCGAGTGCCTGTTTCTCGTCGCCCGGGGCCTCTTTATACAGGGGTCCCTTCACGAGAGTTGTTCTGTTTGACCTAGCGGCGTCGATGGCAACTATACGGCCGGAACTATACGGCTGTAATTTTATTCTGGTCGTATAGTTGGTCGTTAAAGCGTCTGCGTTCGACCCACAACTCCTAGTTTCTTCTGGTTGTTGGAAATCTCATATCTTTGACTTTAATGTAGCGATTCCATCATAAAATTTCATTATCTGCGTAGGAAAAATAGAAAGAAAGGATTGCATACCCCTTTGAATATTAGGCATTAGTGGCAGGGTTTAGAGAGATGTTTCATCAAAAATGTGAATAATATCCAATTTAAATGTGGACGTAGATGGCTATATTTCTGAGTCATCATACTTCAAGAAAATGGAGCTCAAAATGATCTGCGCCAGTATTAATGAGCGTGAGGAGCAAACAATGGCACGTTTCCTCATTGGCTTGAACCATCCAATCGAGCACATCATCGAGTTGCAAAATTATAGCGACATGGTTGAGCTTGTGCAGATCGCAACAAAAGCCGAGCGTCAAGTACAAGAGGATATCAAATACAACAAGACCAATATGTACTTCACCTACAAGAAAGCTTCAACCGCTACTCCAACAACCTTCAATGGAACCTCCTCAAGTACCTCCAAGCCTTCGTTCAAGCCCACACTTCCTCAAGGAAAACCACCCCCGAGTGGCAAATATACAAAGGATGACCCGCCATTCAACGGCGAATGCTACAAGTGTGGAGGCAACGGACACAAGTCAGCCACTTGTGGAAACAAGAAAGAATTGTTCATCCATGACAATGGAAACAAAGAGTACTTGAGTGAAGATGAATTTGATGCCCTAGTCAAGGAAGCAATGGAAAGGCAACACGTGGAAGATGACCAAGAACTCCTCCTGTGCTCACATGACGCAAGTCCTTTGCTTGTTGTCACAAATATCTTGACCACTCAAGCTAGAGAACTTGAAGATCAAAGATCCAACACCAAACACGAGTAGGTATCAATGGGAAATCCATCAAAGTGATCATCGATGGAGGGAGTTGCAACAACCTTGCAAGCACCGGGTTGTGTGGGAAGCTCAACCTTACCCTCCGTCCTCACAAGCACCCCTACTATGTCCAATGGATAAGTGACCAAGGGTTCGTGAATATCAAACACACCGTATCGGTAACCTTCTAAATTGGTCCTTACAAAGACACGGTAGAGTGTGATGTGGTCCCTATGACGGTTTTCCATATGCTACTTGGTTGACCATGGCAATTCGACAAAGGTGCTCTACATGATGGATGCACCAATGTCTATACCTTCAAATGGCTTAACAAGACATGTGTTGCCACCGATGACTCCTAGCCAAATAATTGTGGACCACAACACCATCTTGTGAGAAGACTGGTGAGAGAGAGAACCAACTCATAGCGAGTGAGAGCCACAAGCCTAACTCGAGTGGAAAAACTAAGAGTGTTCTTCTTGCCACCAAAAGTAAGATGTGAGAAGTGAGGAATAACCCATCCATCTTGGACTACGTCCTCATTTGCAAGGGCCTAGCGTAAGGAACTAATGACTTGACAAATATTCCTTCCTCTTTGATGATTGTTTTGTAGGAATTCAAGGATGTGTTTCCTGAAGAGCTCCCACATGGACTACCTCCTCTTCACGGCATTGAACATCACATTGACCTGCGCACCTCTACCAAACCATGCCGCATATCGCACGAACCTGGAGGAGACGAAGGAGATAGAACGCTAAATCAACCAACTCGTCTCCAAAGGTTTGATCCAAGTAAGCACTAGTCCAAGTGCGGTACCCATGATTCTTGTGCCAAAAACGGATGATACGTTGCGGTTATGCATGGACTGTGGTCCAATCAATGTTATCACCATGTGTTATCGACATCCTATACCTCGTCTCGATGACATGCTTGATGAGTTGTGTGGAGCCACTATTTTCTCGAAAATTGATCTTCGTAGTGGTTACCATCAAATACGCATGGCGGAGGGTGATGAGTGGGAAACCACCTTCAAGACCAAACTTGGTCTCTATGAATGGTTGGTCATGCCTTTTGGCCTATCTAATGCCCCATCCACCTTCATGTGCCTTGTGAATCATATTTTGCATTCTCTCATTGGAAAAAAATTGATGTTGTCTATTTCAATGATATACTTGTTTATAGCAAGTCACTTGAGGAACATATTACACATGTCAAGGATGTCTTGCAAATTCTTTGACATGAAAAGCTATATGCTAATCTTCCCAAGTGCACTTTTGTTAAAAACAAGTTGATTTTTCTTGAATTTGTCGTTTCTTCGAAGGGCATTGAAGTTGATGTTTCGAAGGTAAAGGACATATAAGATTGGCCCATCCCCACAAATGTGAGTGAACTCCGAAGTTTTCATGGGTTGGCTGGTTTCTATCGTCCCTTTGTGAAAGACTTTTCTACCATTTCTTGTCCTCTCAACGAGTTGACCAAAAAGAATGTCACCTTCATGTGGGGCAAAGCACAACAAAAAGATTTTGATGAACTTTAGAAGAGGCTTACCAAAGAACCTCTTCTCGCATTACCGGATTTCACAAAAACTTTTGAGATAGAGTGTGACGCTAGTGGTATTGGCATTGGAGGAGTCCTCATGCAAAATGGACATCCTATTGCCTACCATAGTGATAAACTTGATGGCGCATGCCTCAATTATACGATTTATGACAAAGAGCTTTTTGTCTTAGTCCGTGTTCTCCATGTTTGGCAACATTACCTTTGGCCAAAGGAATTTACCATACATTCCAATCATGAATCGTTTAAATATCTTAAAGGCCAAGCCAACTTGAGCAAGAGACATGCTAAGTGGGTTGAGTTTATGGAATATTTTCCTTACATTGTCAAGTATAAGAAGGGCAAAGATAATATAGTCGCATACGCTTTGTCTCGGAAGCACACAAGCCTTGTTACTCGACTTGAAGTAAACGTGTTGGTTCTTGATGAAATCAAAACTTTGTATACTTCTGACCCGTTATTCTTTGGACCAATTTTCGCAAAGTGCTCCATTGACAAAGGAGTTGATAATTTCTATTTGCATAAGGGCTTTCTATTCAAACAAAACAAGATTTGCATTCCGAAGTCGTCTCTTCAACTTTTGCTCCTCCAAGAATCACCCTTTGGTCGTGACAAGACATTGGACATGCTCTCAACTCACTACTTTTGTCCCAAGATAAAGCGCGGCATGTAACGCTACGTCCACGATGCACTACTTGTGTAAACGCTAAGTCCAAGTCCAATCCCTTTGGTCTTTATATGCCATTGCCTATTCCTTATGCACCTTGGTCTAACATTAGCATGGATTTTGTTTTAGGATTGCCTAGGTCTAAGCATGGTCATGAATCTATATTTGTCATTGTGGATCGCTTTTCCAAAATGGCACACTTCATATCGTGCCATAAGACCAATGATGCTTCACATGTTGTCAATTTGTTTTTCAGGGAAATTGTTCGTCTTCACGGTGTGCCAAGAACAATCGTCTCCGACCGCGTCAAATTCATGAGCTACTTATGGAATACCCTCATGGCCAAGCTTGGCGTCAAGCTACTCTTCTCATCCGTGTTGCATCAACAAACCAATGGCCAAACTGAGGTCGTCAACCGAAGCCTCGGGACTCTCCCATGCGTGTTGATCAAGAAGAATCTTAAGGATTGGGAGGACTGCATTCCTCACGCCAAGTTTGCCTACAATCGAGCCAAGCACTCAACAACCAAGATGAGTCCCTTCATGATCGTTTATGGCTTCGAGCCCCTCACCGTACTCGACATAATACCACTCCCTCTCCATGAGCGCACAAACATGGACGTCGACAAGAGCGCACAAACTCTGAGGATGCTTCACGAAGAAACAAGAGATACTAACGAGAAACAAGTCCTTCGCCAAGCATCAAGGCTGAACAAGTACAAGAAGGAGAAGATCTTCGAAGAAGGTACCTTGTATGGATACACTTGAACAAGGATTGTTTCCCCAAGGAACATGATTCCAAGCTCAAACCAAGAGGAGATGGTCCCTTCAAGGTCCTCCAAAGAATTAACAACAACGCTTACATCGTAGACATTCCAACCTCCAAGTACCTTGTGAGCAATACGTTCAACGTCAAGGACCTTTCACCCTACCATGGAGATGTTCAAGATAGTAACCATGAAGAGTCGAGGACGACTCTTTCCCAAGGGTGGGGAGCTGATGCAGCCCGTCCTACGAACTTCCCTACATCTACACCAACAAGTCTCCCAAGTGGACCAATGACTCACGATCGAGCCAAACTTCTACAAGCTAAGGTTAACTCACTCCTCTTGGCTTGCTACTTCATGCAAATACTCTATGCATTCTCAGCTATGAAGCCCCAACGCATCACCAAGCCTCCACGGATGAAGTGCAAGGAGCAAGACAATAAGAAGACGTCGTTGAAGCTATCACACCGGAGTCTCCGGCCGTGAAGACCGGAATCTCCGGACCTCCACACTGGAATGTCCAGACGGTCTCCGGACCAAGGCCTCGGGACATTCTGAACACCCCTCCAGAGAAAGACCAGAATCTCCGGCCTGCACTAGAGTCTTCGGTCCTCTACACCGGAATCTCCGGACTGCACGTCGATAGGCATGTAAAGGCCCTTGGGCCTTTGACCCATGTAACCCCAATTTCGTCCAGACTTTACTCTTTTATGCCTAAAGTACCATTGAACCTTGGCTGGCCTATAAATAGTCCCCACCTCTATTGTAAACCCTAGGCTTGATATTTGGAATTAGAAGAAACCCTTGTGAATCTATCTAGTTCTTGCCTCATGCTCCTTTGATAGAGGAGCACCAAATATCCCCCACTTTGTTGGAGTTTGCATCGTATGTTCCTTGTTGTACAAGGCCTTGGCATCGGAGCCCCTTTCCAAGACGTCAAGATGTCACCAAGACTCCCCACTCGTCGGGCCGGTTCGAGAGAGAGATCTTCGCCCGACGCCGATCCTAGGGATTGCGCCGGGCCGGTTGCCGCCGGCGTGAGCTATTGGCTTGTATCGTGTCTTTGCGTGAGTGTGTTCATCTAGTTCTTCGTGTGTGGGTTCATGGTTTTCATCCTCTCCATGTTTACCCTCACAGCTCCATCTCGATTTCCACGGGAATTCGTGAAAGATCGGGCACCCACGAGGTTAGCCCTCAACATGACCAAGGCACCTTTCGCAAAGAGTTGCGAGAGGGCGTCCGGCTTGCTGGAGATGATACATAGTCATGTATGCGGTGCAATGAGCATGACAGACAGAGATGGTTATGAGTATTTTTCAGTGTCTCTTTTGTTCTTTGTTTAGCTCTTTTTTCAGTGTTTTTTTAGGATGTTGAGGCGGCAGCTACATCTTGAAGTCGGAATAAGATTCTCACCGCGTTATTCTAACTCCAGTGGTGCATCTAGTGCCGGCGAAGGGCGCATGGTGTCGTGTGTCCGACGGATCTCCTGGATCTAGTCCGTTTTCGTGTTCATTGATGTGAGTTTAGGTCAGCCTCCTCCGATTTATGGATATCATTGACGATGGTTGCTGCTCTAGTGCGCTGGTCCTTTGGGTCCTTAGCACGACGACGACACGTCTGTCTCTTACAATAAGCTCTACTACGACAAGTTTTGACCGGCACCGGTGATGGAGGGACGAGGACGGCGGCACGTCTTCGAGTCGTGCTAGCGTTTATATTCGTCGCTAGGTGATCCGTGCACCTATTTATATTTTTTATTAATTTTAGATTTATTTGTGCTGCTGTTAATAATTATTAATAAATCGGTGGAATTTCGGAAAACAATCTAACATTGTAAGATATATGTATAATCTGCTATGTAATCAATTCCAACCGGAAGGGATTAGGCAATAATGGAGCACGGGAATAAATCATCTCATCAAGGCTAGCTGCAAATCCAGCGTCGGCTCAGCGCCAGCGAGCTGGAGGTCCACGCCGAACAGCCGGACGCACCGCCCGCGCGGCGCCCCGACGACTTCCGAACAGGACGTCGGCGCTGGCACGACGGGCATCGCGGGCGCAGGGACTCTGCCGCCGCGCCTCCGGCAGTCGATGAAGAGCCGGGCGCCGGCGCGGCAGAAGGAGACCGTGTCGCCGGCGGCGAGGCAGCGGTCGCGGACGAAGGCGCTCCAGCCCTTGGTCATGACGTAGCTCTGGCTGCTTCCCCAATAGGAGAAGCGGAACGTCCACGCCCTCCCGCCGCCGCGCCCGTCCTCGAACCGTAGCACGGCCCCGGCGAGCCTCGCCGACGCCACCCCGCCGCCGAGAAGCCGCGGGAGGAAGTGCCGCTCGGCGAAGTGCTTGGGCACTACCAGCCGGTTCAGCTTCCCGACGTCGCTCGGAGTCACTACCTTGTCGAACATGTGCTCCCGCCTCATCCTATCCTCGCCGCCACGCGCCAGCTTGACTCCTCCTTGCTCTGGCTCTGAGCTTCTGCTCTGGCATGCTCCCGTCAACGCCATTGATGAATTAGAATTTAGATTACCAGCTCGACCAGCCGATCTCTTTGTCAAATCCAAATGATCATGTTATGAATAAGTACACCTGCAGATATGTGGATATATACAGGATCTTTGTAAGCTTTGGCGCCAAGTCGTGTGGGCGTTGACTTTTCATGCCTCGTAGGGTTTTACATGCCATGGGGTCAATCTCAGCCGTTGATCCTTCGGTTTATCGGATGGTCTACACATGTCCATATGTCGCATGCATGAATGAATGACGTGCCACGATTATTTCTGAAGCAGGTGAATGTGAAACCATGAAGCTATTTGTCCCGGAGTTGAACAAAATATTGACAGCAGAAACTGTAAAGATAATCATGAAGTTTATATAATTAAGTCAACGCGGTAACTTGGTGAAAATTGAAGGAAGAAGTCCTTGGTCAAGTTAAACTAAATATTTAGCCATCGATACGACATGTGTGCATGGATAGACAATTGCCATTTGCAGATATTAGAGCCAGATGATAAGCTGCGGGGACAGGTGAGGGATGAAATAATTAAGGAGGTCAACGGCTAATCGGATTTGTCGCATTAGGGAGAAAAGTCCTTGTTACACGTAGTACACACATGACAAAGCCTCTCTGGTTTTCAAGATTTTGATATCATGTGGTTGTACCGCAAAAAGAAATACATGAATTCTTCCAAAATGTTTGATATATACCACTGAATAAAGGAAAAAATTCATGACCTTGACTCAATAAAAATATACTAACAAGATAAACGCCCGAAGTAGATCACAGGCTAAATTCCTATGGTATCTGGTGTTATGGACAAATTTTGCCACATAATGGAATCCTTCTGAATTCTTGTGAAATTCCTTTGAACCAAGGAGGTCCGGAATGGACAATTCCGCATAGCATGTATAATATGTACTTTATGTAGAGACATAATCGGAGATATTAATAAATGAAAAATTAGGGCTATATGATTAATGGGATGCAAGCTGGAAAAGCGGCAAGATGCCCGGCCGGACAGGTCTTAGTGTAACAGTACAACATATACTAGTGCAGATTAATTAGTTTCTTGATGCAACTATAAGCCAGAAGAAGTATTGTTAGCTTGCATAATTCAATTCAACATTATATGTAGTATGAAAATATGTACTTTGGGTGTGCACATTATATTGTGGTGGCGGTATAGCCATGTCATCCTCCTGCTCGAGCCATTGTTAATACTCTCAAATCAAGCAATTAGGTTAACAACTAATCCGGTTAATTGGCTTGGTGACCCTACCCTTTGGAAAGGTGGTATAGGTTACCTCCACATTACTTTAACCTGGTTGCAACCAAAGGATGTTCCCCATATCTTAACAGAGTAATGTTTCCTGAGTAGGAGATTGTGGCCAATGAAATCTTAGGAGACTAACTAAGCATTGCCACTTGTGATGATCTCCATTGACCTAGTTTAATTAGTTGGCCATGCATATGAGATGCCCCCATGAACTTGCATTAGTTTGCTTATAATTCAGAATTATAGTACGTCCTCCCTCATGTCACATATTTTTTAAAATTTAGATGAATCTATATACTAAATAGTGTTAGATTCATCCAAATTTTGACAAATCTGCATCATCTATTTTGAGACCGAGGGAGTAGCATATGCTAGTGACGTAGAATCGGCTCTCAATGGCCAAATTGTTAACATTAATCACTGCAGTTAGATGTACGTTAGCTGTACATGTAATGCAGAAATTAGTTAATTTGCAGTACCAAGCATTCAGGTCCACTATACTGCCCAAAACAATGATGGGTTTAGTTGTTTCTTGTGACAGGTCGGCAATGGTTTTATGGTATTGCATTGCAACTAGGACAAGTACTATTTGCACTAAACTATTTGTGTATTACTGCAACTATTTGCATTAAACTATTTGTGTTGAAGTTGTTGTTGGCTCCAGCTGGACATATATAGTCAAGTTGGAGCAAATTTGTTGACCCTGTAATACACTGCCAGAACCCTACACGTATAGTTTTATCATGGTTGCCATGAAAGGCATGACGACCTTACAAGTACAGGAAAACGTACTTGCCGATCAGAGAACCTAAGGTGAGAAGGTGGAAATTTCTAGCTTGAATGGGTCTTGCACGTGTATAAAAATGCAGATTATTTGCTCGGATGGGTCTTGTAAAGAAAGATTTGATCTTTTTAGCAAGCTCTGTGACTCTATTCTTCGGTATTTGTTGTGGGAATGTGTGTATGTTGTAATAATGTATGTGAATGCATATATTTACTACTCACTCCTTCTGGATTTAACTGACTTTGCATTTATTTAGATTTGTATGTACGTGAATTTAAACAAATGTGAGTCAGTTAATTCGGTACATATAGAGTACTATGTTTTCGAGAAGAAAATTTACTGCATGAGTCTTATATTGCTTCCGGTGGTGTAGGTAGTTCCCTCCCGGGCGTTGATGTCATGCCGACCCTCACCGAAGTTTTCTCTTTTTCGGTCTTACCGGCCTCGCACCGTGGGTCACGGTGAGACGGCGGTGGTGACTTCAGACCGTGGTGGCTCGCTAATGTGGTCGGCTAGTCTGGTGGAGCATTACGAAGTGTCCCGGATTGTGGTTTTTTAAGGGGTCGGGAGAAATCCTTGTCGTATTGACACCGACACAGTGACGCCTACGGGTGTCGTCGTCCTTCCTGAAGGGCGTCGGGTGTATCTCTTTTCCACTTCCTGTTGCGTACCGGTGGAAACCCCGGGACCAGTCAGGACAACAATGTCGTCATCGTCACTACCCTTCTCGAAAGTGATGCTTGGTAAGAGGCGCTTTGGTGTGCTAGACGTGTGGTGATACTTCTTCGGAGGGTGCAACAGCGAGTTATCTTCATTTTCGTTGAACCGGCTATGTCAGCTTTATTTTTTTGTTTCTTCTTGTATTTCTTTTAGGATTGGCTTGCGTTGTTTGCCCTAACATTGTTCGAAAAGTTGTATCAGGTAGTTGCTATATTAATATAGGTGGATGAAAGCCTGTTTCGAGCAGGAGAGCCTGCACATGAGCAAAGCGTTATGGGCGTGAAACTGGGAATGGTCTACCGGGTCATACAAGTGCGCACCATAGCATTACAAAGTGCTACATAAGACGGTGTCATATCTTATCGCCGATACATCAGAATTTTCTTTTAGAGATTGGCCCAACAGTCCTTGCCATTAGCTGATATTCTTGAGCATTAAAACATGGCTAGGACAAACTCGTACTCGTTATGTGGAGCTGCAGACTCTTGGAGGCATTCGTTGATTGAAATTTAACATGGCCAACAACGTTTGGGCTTTATCGGATGAGCATGATTGCATGTGGGAAGACAAATGCCAAGCACCGGTTATTCCATCTAATGGAATCAATGCCGCATGAACAATTCACAAAGATGACAGTGACATTATGGGCAATTTGGACGGCTCGAAGAAAGGCAATACACACTAGTAGAAACCGGGCAATTTGCCCCGGTTCGTAAGGGCCTTTAGCCCCGGATTTCGAACCGGGGCTGCAGAAGCGGGACTAAAGGTCCAAGCTTTTGCCCCGATTCAGTTACGAACCGGGGCTAGAGGTCCAACCACATGGCTTGCTAGGCGCGCTGGGCGGTAGACATTTAGCCCCGGGTCGTGTTACGAACCGGGACTAAAGGTTCCCTGCCGCGGCAGCATTTGGCTGCCGCGGCAGGGGATGGGGTTTTAGGGTTTTGTGTTTTTCTTTTCATTTTGTGTTTTGTGTTCTATTATTTTTCATTCTGTGTTTTCATTAGAAACAAGTTTTCGTCACATGGGTCTACTTATACAGTATTCTCCACATGGGTCTATGACCTCGTCGAGAAAAAATGCAGCAAATTCCTCTTGGATTGCTATTAGGCGGTCCTCTGGTAGGAGCTTGTCCTGCATCGCGTCCAATTATGTAAAAAGAAGATCGTATGGATTAGACTCAACACGGTTTTTTGTAATAAAAATAAAGGGTGAATATATTGTTTACTTACTCGAACGTTTTCCGAGGGCTTCTCAATACTGATGCGAATGAACTCGCACACGTAGAATCCACATAGATTAGTTCCCCGTGGCTGCCTCGCGCACTTTACAAGAATAGAATTCAATCAAATAATAACGCTAGCATGATAAATGCGCATAAAATAGAATTAAATAGATGCGCGGACTTAGCTCGTACTACTTACCGAGAGTGATTTAAAAAATAGCTCCTCACGCCATTGACCGCGGACATGTTTCTTGAACTGTGTCCAAACCCTACCCGATAAAGAAAATTAATGTATGAGTTAATAACTACTTGATATCCTAGAAAATGAACAAAAGAAACCGATATAGTGCGATAATGGTTGAAATTACCTCTGGAGCGCATCGATAATGATGCGGTAGTTTTCAATGTCTTTGTTTAGTGAGTCCATGATGTGAACTCTTCCCATGTCAAGTGAAATGCTTAGAAGAATCCAGTGGTACCTACGCAAGGTTTACATACGTCGGTAACTCATCATTTACACTGAACATCGAGTAAGCAAAATTAATGTGTACAAAAACTCACTTGCCGTCGTGGTAAGGAAATAGTATTTCGTTACAGAAATGTTGTTTCGTGAGAAACCGCAACAAGTTGTGCTCGGTCTCCAGTGGTTTATCCTTTAGTATAGACCCATGAACTCGATGTGGGTCAATGTACCCAAATCCGTTGATAGCCTTTCTTTTAAATCGAGCATCTTCATTCTGCATCATTATATATAGTGTACAAAAGAACATAGTGAGTATACTTACTGGCAATGAATTGAAAAAACTGAGATAGAGACCTAATTATATAAATAAAGTAATCACTTACAAACAATACGAACTGAGGATAGTTTTGTCGAGTTCCTTTAGATTGAATAACTGAAATAATTCTGTAAATTCAATAGGGACCTCGTCTTCAATGAAGTAATGCAATTTTCGAACTTTCAGTATGAGCCAATTTCACTGTTCTTTTGATGCTTTCATGTACCATTCATGGAATCGTCGCATTTGTGTTGGCATATCCCGAAACCTCTCAGAACTGACCAGAGGCTCCCCGTTAACAAATTTGGGTGCTACCTGAGCCTTGGGCATAACACCGTGAATAATTTCATGAATAGGCATAGCACATTTCTCGGCCAATATCCTAGCCATTTCCGGATCCATAGGTTCTTCCTCATATAGTTGAGGTTTGGATATGTTCACCTGGAGTGGGGGGAGCGATTGATTTGCTTGTTTCCCCAGCTGGGGAACATCTCTTTTGGTTCTTCGGCTACCACTCGATTGTTTTGCTTGTTTCCCTAGCTGAGGGACGTCTGTTCTGATGCTTCCGCTACCACTCGATTGTTTTGCTTGTTCCCCCTGCTGGGGAACCTCTTTTTTGCTGCTTCCTCTACCGCTTGATCTCTTTTGTTTCAATGCTTCTGAAGACATCGTGTATAGTCATCTGGCGCATTTAACTGAGCTTGGGATGGCTGTGTCAGTAATTTCCTAAAGTGCTCCTTGGTTTCCGGTTTTATTTGGACCTCTGGCTCAGGTTGTTTCTTTTTAAAATGAGCATCCACTTCGGCACGTACGATCGCATCGGTCTCCTCATCGGTCAGGTCGTAAGCCCTCTTGGGAGGAACCGGCGGTACTCTTGGGAGGGGCGACAACTATCGCTTCGGGCGTTGGTTATCGCTCGACGGAGCGGTGGTATTCTTCCGCTTTTGCCCCTTAGTGGATGAAGGCGGCTGCGTAGATTGAGATGGACTCGTGTTGGGGTCATGGATTGGACTATTACTGGGAGGATACGGTGCACTTGGAGGTGGACTTGGAGGAGACGGTGCACTAGGAGGAGACGATTGCCTTGGTGTCGAGCCTGGAAACTTGATGTATTCTTTTTTCCAAAGAATGAAGCCACTCGTGACTTCTCCCAGTGTCGTCTCCCCTTCACCTCCAGGGATGTCAAGTTGTAGTGACTGACACATAGGTAGAATTTTATCCACACCGACACGAGCATAGCCAGCTGGAATCGGATTGCAATGGTAGGTCGCTCCCAGTGCAAAAGGTAAAGCAAAGCCGACCGCCACCTTCATGGATATATTCTTCAGTTCAACATGCAGCTCACAACTAGTCTTCTCCTTAATTGCATCCACGGGGTAAACATCCATCGTTGCATCATTACCGTGGCCATCCGTGGAAGCCACGCTGCTTTTCCGTTGCGATGGGCCGACCGTACTGTCCGGTGTAGGATCTTGCTGTCGGAGTCCTTTAAGTTCATTAAGCTCTTGGCGATACTCCTGTAGCGCGGCTTCAAACCTCGCGAACCGCTCCGTATGCTCCTCTTTTTGCCGCTTTGTTCTTCTCGATCGGCTTCTGTACGTGTCACGGTGCTCGGGAAAACCAATAACCCATGGATAAGAAGGTCCGAACCCTCTTGTTCGTCCAGCCTTTTCAGGATTCCCGAGAGCCTTTGTCAGCTCATCATTCTCTCTGTCGGAAACAAACGTTCCCTCTTCAACCTCTTTGATCACTTTAACAAGTTCTTTCTTGGGTGTAGAAATTTCTTAGGCTGCAACAATCTCGCTTGTTTCTGGGTCTAATGATGCCCCATGCCCGAATACCCAATTTCTTGACCTCAAGGGCCAACTAGACGTAGCTGGAGTGACCCCTTTAGCCTCTAGGTCAGCCTCAGCTTTATCCCACTTAGGCATGGCACTCCTGTAGCCACCTGTGCCCATATGATGGTGATATTTCTTTTTGGCTGTATTTTCCTTATTTTTTGCTGATATTGCCTTAGCTGGTGCTGAGGTCTTGTATTCCACAAATGTGGCCCAGTTATCCTGCTGCAACTCTAGTGGGCCAATGAATGGAGGAGTTGTTTCCTTCAAAACATACTTGTGGTACAATCTTTTTTTCCATTCCTTGAATAGTTCGGCCATCTTCTTAAGAGCCAAGTGCTTGACTTTCCTCGTCATTTGCTATGTGAGTTCATCAGTCTCCAAGACAAGTAGGGTGAAATGTATCATGAGAGAATTCCACATTGTATCTTTCGCTCTGTCATCTACAAAACTAGCCCCAACTGGATCATTTTTATTTCCTGGCTTGTTCTAGTTTCGCGTGGTGATCGGGACTTTGTCTCTAACAATCACTCCGCATTGACTTGCAAATGCATTCGCAGCTTCTTTGGGCTCCAGCGGTTGACCCTGCGGAGAGACTAAGTCAATGCTGAAACGGACATCAGCGGGCAACTTGTGTGTCGGGCCTCTTGTATTTATAGAAGATTGGCCGGAAGCGGAGGTCTAAGATAAGAAACATTCGTCAGTACATATATACGAATCAATTAGTGATATATACTAGTGAACCATCGATAGAGGCTTTATATACCTTGACGGAGTTTTTCATTATTATGGTCTTCACCATGGTCTCCACGATGGTCAGCACCATCGTCTCCACTATTTGGTCCACCATCGTCTCCTCCAGACAAATTAAGATATTCGGAGCCATCATAATAAGACCCCCCAGTACCCTCATCTATCATGTTGAGAAGGTCCTCTTCATTCTGTCTACCGTCCATAGCTTAACTAATACAGAAAAAGAATATTGTATTAAGTAAAAGAATATTACAACTGCGACAACTCAGATACAGTACTTAGTGATTAAGATAAATTACAATAATATAAGATAAAGTATATTATTAATACATTACCGGAGAATAGCTTGGGTGCATTATAGGATAAAGTATAAGATAAAGTACATTATTAATACATCACCGGAGAATAGCTCGGGTGCATTATAGGATAAAGTATAAGATAAAGTACATTATTAATACATCACCGGAGAATAGCTCGGTGCATTATAGGATAAAGTATAAGATAAAGTATATTATTAATACATCACCGGAGAATAGCTTAGGAGCATTATAGGATAAAGTATAAGATAAAGTACATTATTAATATATCACTGGAGAATAGCTCGGATGCATTATAGGATAAAGTATAAGATAAAGTACATTATTAAGATAAACTATCGAACGCGGCTATCGCGTTCTGTGCTACGGGAGCTCTGCAGCCACAGAAGAGGAACCATCACCGGAGAATAGCTCGGGTGAGATCCGTGAACCTGCCAGATATTGGAGAACCTAGTCTCCAAAAGATACATGTATCGCCGTACATGCTCGTCCTCCTCCCTGATACGACGACGTACCACCTCCTCGGGGGCTGGCTCCCTCTGCACCGCTCCTGGACCTCGTGGACGCCACCAAAGAAGCTCCGGGTCGACGATGATACCTGGATTCCTCACCAAGGTATGAGTCCCGACAGGTAGCACCTCCCAGTGCCAACCCGGCGGAGCCCAGACTCGGACATCCCCGACGGAGTCCAGTAGGCTCGGACGAGATGGACGCGGCATAACTAAATAATAGCAATAACTTACAATCATAAAACATAATTAACTAAGTAACCCTAACTAACCCTAGATAATACTAACATATACAATTAACCTAATACTAATACTAAGCTAATACTAATACTAATTAATACTAATACTAAGCTAATACTAATTAATACTAATACAAAAATACTAGTACCAAATACTAATACTAATAGTAATACTAATACTAATACTAATACTAACCTAATACTAACCTATTTACTACTAACCAAAATTAAAACATAATTAAACCTAATACTAATACTAAAACTGACGGCGAGGCGGCGATCACCGTACCTGACGGCGAGGCGGTGCGGGCGGCGTGGGAGATGGTATGGACGGTGCGGCCGGAGACGGGACACGGACGGCGGCGGGCGGCGCGGAGACGTACGGGACAGTGCGGGCGGTGCGGAGGGATGGCGCGGGCGGGGCGGGTCGGGGCGGCGCGGGGCGGCGCGGCGCAGGGCGGAGATGGGCACGGGCGGCGGCGCGGGGCTTCTCACGGGCGCGGGCGGCGGTGCGGCGGACGGCGTGGGCGCGGAGAAGAAGAAACTGGCGAGGATCCGGGTCGTGGCTCGACCCGGGGCGGGGGTGGTATTTATACCACCCCCCCTTTAGCCCCGGTTTGTAATACGAACCGGGGCTACAAACCGGGGCTAAAGGTGTTTTCGGCCCGCCGCACTTCCCGCGCGCCAAAACCCTTTAGGTTATTTTTGGCGCCAAACCCAAAAATGGTTTATAGTTTTCAGAAAATTATGTATTATATATCAAAATTTTCAGAAAAAAAAGATCTATAATTTAAATCTATTATCATACTTTATTATACAACTTAAATGAAATTATCTATTATCTAAAAGTATTATATTTAGTAGAAATGATCACAAAAAATAATAAAAATATAGTTTATTATTTAAAAATGGAAAAAATACATATAATATAGCAAAATATTCACAAAAATATAGTAGAAATGTTCTCCCGCCATTTTGCCCGCTTCCCGCCATGTTCTCCCGCCATTTCCTCCGCTTCCCACCATGTTCTCCCGCCATTTCCCACGCTTCCCGCCATGTTTCTCCCGCCATTTCCCCCGCTTCCCGCCATGTTCTCCCGCCATGTCCCTCTATATCCAGGCCGACCGCCATTTCCATCGACACATCCACACCTTCTCTGTCACAACAATGGACACTGCTTACTGGGATTTTCTGACGCTCGAGGAGACCGAGGCGCTGTGCGCCTCCAGCTACCCATGCCCGCTGGGGTACCGGCTGCCCGCTGGCTGGATGCTGAGCGCTAGAGGGGTTCCTGTTCCTCCTATGTCTCAAGGTTCGGCCCGCCAGGCAGCCATCATGAACCACTTCTACCTCGAGCTCACGCCGGAGCAGCGGATGGATCCCCATTGGGATCCCGACAACCTCGACACCTGGAATGCCTTCTTCGCAAACCGGCGGGAAAGGGAGCTCGCCAGGTACAAGAGTGACGGCCCGCCCCAGTGAACCACAACGAGGCTGGTCGCCGCCTGTGGTGGGCGAACCGGACTATCACCGGTGTGATGCGCTACATCGTCATGGGAGACCATCCTCGCCTGAGGTACCCGCACTTTCACCAGCAGCATAGCCACAAGAATGGTGGTGGTGGTGAAGGCCTAGGACGTACTGGGGTCATCATCCGGGAGCCCCCTCCCCCGCGCGTCGTGAATCCAAGGCCGGAGGATCCATCCGCGTGCTACGAGGAAGGGCTGAGGATCCATCCGCGTGCTACGAGCGATGACGATGACGATGACGATTCCGAAGACGACCCAGAAGCTGTGTACTATAGGGCTAGATATGATTATGACTAATTTTTACGTTTTAATATTAATAAATGTATGGCCACAACAAGTTGCAATACTACCTATTGAGATCGAGAAAGTTCATATCCATATACATATAAGAAGATCATTAAAAATAAAGGTTTAATAATATTGTACATCGCCAACATCCACACATGTTAGGGTTTTCTTCTAATCCGTAACCATGGAGCATCTTCCTTATTTAACGGGATTCTTGGGTCATCCTTCACAGCGAAGGGCGGAATTTCATGAAACTTATCATAATCATCTGACATGTCTGTCTTATCCTCCACCCCCACGATGTTTCTTTTTCCTGAAAGAACTATATGGCGCTTTGGCTCATCGGATGCTGTATTCTTTTGCTTATCTTTCCTTTTTCTCGGTTTGGTAGATATGTCCTTCACATAAAAAACCTGAGCCACATCATTGGCTAGGACAAATGGTTCATCTCTATACGCAAGGTTGTTGAGATCCACTGTTGTCATTCCGTATTTCTTGTCTACCTCAACCCCGCCTCCTGTCAGCTTGACCCATTTGCACCGAAACAAAGGAACCTTAAAAAAGATCCATAGTCAAGTTCCCATATCTCCTCTATGTAATCATAATATGTATCCTTTTGCCCATTCTCGTCTGTTGCATCAAATCGGACACCACTGTTTTGATTGGTGCTCTTTTTTATCTTGGGCGATCGTATAAAATGTATTCCCATTTATCTCATACCCTTGGAAAGTCAATATAGTCGAAGATGGTGACCTGGCCAACAAGTACAACTGCTCTCCAACATTTATGTCATTCATGAGATGTGACTGCAACCAACCGCCGAAAGTCCTCATATGTTCATCTCTAATCCAGGAGCCAGGCTTCCCCGGGTTGTTGGAGTGTACAATATTCTTGTGTTCCTCGATATACGGAGCCACCAAGGTGGAACTTTGCAGAACTGTGTAGTGTGCTTTAGTGAGAGAATGTCCGTCCATACATATCCTTGCTTTCTTTCCTAGCGTGCCTTTTCCACTAATTACCCTCATGCCGTGATTCAGGAACACCGATGGGCTTAAGGTCAGGAATAAAGTCAACACAAAACTCAATGACCTCCTCTGTTCCATATCCCTTTGAGATGCTTCCTTCTGGCCTAGCACGGTTATGAACATATTTCTTTAACACTCCCATGAACCTCTCAAAGGGAAACATATTGTGTAGAAATACAGGACCAAGAATGTTAATCTCATCGACTAGGTGAACTAGGAGGTGAGTCATAATATTGAAGAAGGATGGTGGGAACACCAACTCGAAGCTGACAAGACATTGGACCATATCTTTCTGTAACCTTAGTAGACTATCTAGACTGATTACCTTCTGAGAAATTGCATTGAGAAACACACATAGCTTCACAATGGGTACTCGAACATTTTCCGGCAGGAGTCCCCTCAATGCAATCGGAAGCAGCTGGGTCATAAGCACGTGGCACTCATGAGACTTCAGGTTTTGAAATTTTTTCTCTGCCATATTTATTATTCCCTTTATGTTCGACGAGAAACCAGACGGGACCTTGATACTGTAAAGGACTTCAAAAAAGATTTCCTTCTCTTCTTTGGTAAGAGCGTAGCTAGCAGTACCTTCAAACAGCTCTGGATGCATGCCGTCTCGGTCTTTTATACGTTGTTGGTCCTGCCATGCTTCAGGTGTATCTTTGCTCTTCCCATACACGCCCAAGAAGCCTAGCAGCGTCACGCAAAGATTCTTCGTCAGGTGCATCACGTCAATTGCAGAACGGACCTCTAGGACTTTCCAATAGGGTAGCTCCCAAAATATAAATTTCTTTTTCCACATGGGTGCATGTCCGACATCGTCCTTCGGAACAAATTATCTACCAGGACCCTTTCCAAAGATTACTTTTAAATCTTTCACCATGTCAAATACATCATCACCAATACGGCGGATAGGCTTACACCGGCTGTCTGCCTCACCATTGAAATGTTTACCTTTCTTTCTTAGGATGTGCGAGGGTGGAAGAAAACGACGATTTCCCGGGTACACATTATTCTTACATTTATCCAAATATATATACTTTCAGTATCGTTTAAACAGTGTGTGTATGCATTGAATCCCTTGTTTGTCTGTCCTGAAATGTTACTAAGAGCAGGCCAATCATTGATTGTTATGAACAACAACGCTCGTAGGTCAAATTCCTCCTGTTTGTTCTCATCCCACACACGTACACCTTGTCCGTGCCACAACTGTAAGAGTTCTTCAACTAATGGTCTTAGGTACACATCAATGTCGTTGCCGGGTTGCTTCGGGCCTTGGATGAGCAGTGGCATCATAATAAACTTCCGCTTCATGCACAACCAAGGAGGAAGGTTATAAATACACAGAGTCACAGGCCAGGTGCTATGACTGCAGCTCTGCTCCCCAAAAAGATTCATGCCATCTGTACTTAGACCAAACCATAAGTTCCTCGCATCACCTGCAAATTCCGGAAACTCTCTCTCGATTTTTCTCCACTGCGACCCATCAGCGGGGTGTCTCAACATCTCGTCTTTCTTACGGTCTTCCATGTGCCATCATAACAACTTGGCATGCTCTTTGTTCCTGAATAAACGTTTCAACCGTGGTATTATAGGAGCATATCACATCACCTTGGCAGGAACCCTCTTCATGCGGCGCTCGCCCTCAACATCACCAGGGTCATCTCGTCTTATCTTATACAGTAGTGCAGTGCATACTGGGCATGCATCCAAATTCTCGTACTCGCCGCGGTAGAGGATGCAGTCATTAATGTATGCATGTATCTTCTGCACCTCTAATCCTAGAGGGCAGACAACCTTCTTTGCTTCGTAGGTACTGGCGGACAGTTTGTTATCCTTTGGAAGCAACTTCTTCATTATTCTCAGCAACTTTTCAAATCCTTTGTCAGCCACACCGTTCTCTGCCTTCCATTGCAGCAATTCCAGTGTGCTACCCGGTTTTTTGTGCCCATCTTCACAATTTGGGTACAACAATTTTTTGTGATCCTCTAACATCTTCTTGAACTTCAACCTCTCCCTTTCAGTTACGCATTCTTCCTGGGCATCACCAATGGCCCGACTAAGATCATCATCGGGCAGATCTGATGCCCGTTCTTCATCTTTTTCTTCATCAATGTCTTCCATTGTAGTACCATCGTATTCAGGGTAGTCGTTGTCATTCTCTTCTTCTTCGTTGTCTTCCATCATAACCCCTCTTTCTCCGTGCTTGGTCCAACAATTATAGCCGGTCATGAAACCGGACCGAAACAGGTGGCTGTGAAGGACTCTTGAGGAAGAGTATTCTTTATGATTCTGACAGACACCACATGGACAAGACATAAAACCACTCCGCTTGTTTGCCTCGGCCACAAGAAGAAAAGAATGCACGCCTTTAATGAACTCGTTAGAGAGTCGGTCAGCGTACATCCATTGCCGGCTCATCTGCAATATATAATTAATTAAGTACATCAAACATAATCATAATTAATTAGTACTAATCTGAAACCAGCAACCGGGACTAAAGATATGATGAACCTTTAGTCCCGGTTGGAGGCACCAACCGGGACTAAATATGGATGTGGAGACAACATGTCGACACTATGTCCTCAGTGGGCAGCACTAAGCCAGTAAATTAAATGCCGACACTATTTTGGGTGGGTGGCGGCACTATGCCAGCGTGAGTGTGTCGACATTATGTCATCAGTGCCCGACACTATGTTGTGCTGCTTAATCTATAAATAGGTATGCATTCTTGTGAAGAACTGCAAGATGGTGTGTGAGACCAGGGACACCACTACGGCGGAGCTTCTCAAAGATGTCTTAGGACCTCGTCCTCGGACATCTTCGAGGAGCTCGCCGTAGAGGCACTCTCTAATATGTGAAATTAGTTAGCTCCACCAGCATACTGATTTAGCTAGAAAAGATATAAACCGAAAGATGGTGTGGGAGAGCAGGGACACCACTACGGCAGAGCTTCTCGAAGATGTCTTAGGATCCCGTCCTCAGACATCTTCGAGGAGCTCGCCATAGAGGCACTCCCTAATATGTGAATTGTGATGTTTTCTTATCAAGCTTTTATGAATTAACCCTATCTTTGTTACAAATTTTTCAGTTTGTTGAACGCAGGTAGACGAAGAAGGATATTTTGCCCAGCTAGCTAGTTAGAATGATGAACTCACGCATGTGTGTGCTTCTAAAATCAATTTTCGAGACTCTATGTACCAAAACAAGATATATATTGATAGAATAATCCACATATTGTGATATTTACCTTAGAGTTTCTTACATTAATACAAGATAGATAGAGTCTAAACATTGATATCATGCTATCACTGCAAAAATTACTACCAAACTAAATCCACAAATCCATCTATAAGATAGAGCATGAAATGAGCTAATATAGCAATGAGAGTTCAAAGGATGAAGTTGCTCACCTTTTAGAACCTTTGGATAGATTGGGCACCACAAAATCTAGACAAATCTTGAGGAAAAAAAGGGCATGAACTCGAGCTTGAAGCAAGAAAGAGAGAGAGAGAGGAGAGCCACCAGCTTGAATGGTGGCTCGGGCAGGGGAAGAAGAAGATATAGCCAGACCTTTAGCCCCGGTTCGTGTCTAGAACCGGGGCTAAAGGTCCACCTTTAGCCCCGGGTCGTGTAACAAACCGGGGCTAAAGGGTCTGACGCCCGACCTGGCCTGCCTGAAACCCTTTAGCCCCGGTTTATTACACGACTCGGGGCTAAAGGTCCCGTTCGAACCGGGGCTAGTGTCTGCCATCCCCCTGGGCCAGTTCTAGCCGTTGGACCGGGGCATTAGTCCCGGTTTGTAGCCAAACCGGGGCTAATACCCCTGGACCAAAGGTCTGTTTTCTACTAGTGACATGAGGAAATTTTTCAGAGCCCACTCACAACAATGCACCGGTTTGTAGCCAAACTGGGGCTAATACCCCTGGACCAAAGGTTTGTTTTCTACTAGTGACATGAGAAAATTTTTCAGAGCCCACTCACAACTCGTGGTTTTTTCAATTTGTTTCTTGCAGAACTACAGAGCATTGCTGAACCCTCTGTTCAATCAAGTGTTGTTTCTGCTCCAAGAGTACGGATGAGATGGATCCCTCCACCTTCATCGGTGCTGAAAATCAACGTGGATGTTGTGGTTTCAAAAACAGAAGCTAAGGGCGTGGCTGCAGCTTTGTGGCGAGATAGTAATGACATGTATCTTGGACCATTTTCCGGGTATTACTTTTTTTTCAAAATGGGAAAAAAACTTTTATTAAGAAGTATCAGAATCCAAAAGTATTACAAAGTTGCGTCACATAGGATCGATACATGGATCAACCATCGCAAAATATGAAATGAAAACCAAACATCATGCCCCCAGTCTATTACTGAACCTACTATTTTGGGGTCACTTGCCTGTCGGGAGGCTATGGCGCTCGCAGTGGACCTTGGTCTCTCTCAAATATTCATTGCTTCAGATTGCAAACAAGTTGTGTCACAGATATTGAGGAGGCGAGCCCTGGAAATTATGGTGCTATTGTGACTGAAATGAAGTCTTGTGCTGCACAATTCCTAGAGTGCAAGCTTACTTTGAGGATAGAGCTTCCAACTTCGAAGCACATAACCTCGCTAGACATGTTATTTCTTGCGAGGCTGGCTGCCATCTGTTGCTGGGCATGCCCTATTCTGAAAATGACCCTGTAAACATTGTTACCAATTAATAAAGTCTACTAGGTTGTCTAAAAAAAATCAGATACATCCACAACATACATGCGTCACTACTCGGTAGTATGGTGATAACCTGAGTATAGTACTCGGTAGGGCGGCAGGAACCTGATCTGAGCAGAAGATTTCTCTTCGTTGCCCGATTGAAACGCTTGTATTTGGAAGATGTATACATCCCAGGTGATACACACTGCTCCCAGTACTAAAACATTAACCATAAAAAATATTCCCAACCTCCCGGATTTCCCTCCAGTCCACCATGATTCCCCACCACTGTGTGGGCTCTATCGCCGATCACTAGTCCACCGCCGACAGCAGGTAACCAGCATGTTTAACTTCTCTGTTCCTTCCAGATAAGCTTCCGATAAGGAAATTAGACCTTATTCATAATACTACCATATCAATCCTATTAACCCTTGGACCATGGTGTCACGCGCCTTTATTTTAAAAAAATTATACAATTATTTAAGTAAACAAAAATGAATAAGTAATAATAATCTTGAATTCAAACAATAATAAAATGAATATTTTTTCGCCTTTTTTATTTAATATGGAATAATTCGTATCTTTCAATTCGTAAATCGGCAAATAATATGTCTAAATCGATCAGAAAAATGACAAGAATCCAAACATGATATTCCTATCATCTTTTTAATCATGCATCATGTATTTTTAATAGTGTACTGCAAGGTTTTCTAAATAAAATTTATTTAATAGTGTTCAAATCTTTAAAAAATCATATCACAATTTTCCTTTTGAATTTGAGGACTCTAAAAAATCCTTAGCTCGGGGTTGAGCCTCGATAAACTTGTAGTGGATTTATAATGAAATAGCATATTGTGAACCTAAAAATATTTTTTTCAAAAAATCATGAGCATTAGATCATGTATCTATAGTTCAAATCTGACCCACCTCCTACCGATTCGTTCACAAGCGGTGGACAGAATAGTTTAAGATACCCCTGTCGGGATATTGTTCTTGGAAGGTTGTCTAGTATTTTTGAAAAATGGGGTGGTACCATTTTGAAACTTTCATTCATTGGTTACTCCACAAAACATCGCATTTTTGACACTCTAAAAATGGAAAATGCCTTTCGGTCGACGAAAAGAAAAACTTCCTTCTGCAACATTCGTCATCCTAAGATACACATTTGTGCACAATATGAGCATATTATCACAAAATATGTCGTGATTCTAGCCATAACATTGCTCGTTTGGCCTGAAAACATTTCTAAGAAGGGTTTTTTGAGATATTTATAATATTCGAAGTTTGATATTTTTTCTTGCAACTATGTCACATAATATGATACCACACGAAGGTTTTACATTGTTTAGATTATTTTTGAATTTCTTATGCCCGTTTCAAACTATGGTCAAAACGGTCGGCACGAAGATTCTTAGGTCGAAGCTGAGCCTCGCTAAACTTGCAGTGGATCTCTGATGAAATAACATATTGTGAACCTAAAAATGATTTTTGCAAAAAATCATGAGCATGAGATCATGTACCTGTAGTTAAAATCTGACCCACTTCCTGCCGTTTCGGTAGGACTTTTTTGTGTTTTTCACGAGGGGTAGACTGAAAGGTTTAAGATACCCAGTTAGGACATTATCCATGGAAGGTTGTCTCGTATTTTGGAAAAATGGGGTGGTACCATTTTGAAAACTTTTATTTGATGGTTGTTTCACAAAACACCTCTTTTTAGCACTCAGAAAATAGAAAATATGTTATACATATGTAATGTTTTTTTATTTTATTCAATAAAAAAGTGTAATATTTGAGTTTTGAATGATATATCTGATTTTTCTGCAAATTTTGATATATTATTTATATTTTTTAAATTAGAATGATTTAGTTCTGATTTTTCTAAGATTAATGTGGCAAAAAAGGAAAAATAGTTATGCGAACAATTTTGCTGCCGGCGTAGCCCTGACGTCGTCGCATCGCCGTCGCGGTCAATCTCCTACGGCGCCGACTGTCGTTGGCCTATCCCATCCTACACCAACGACAAACCTAGGCCGATGGGATGTTTGCTCGGTTGTCCGCTTTGGGGCCTACGCCAACGACCCCGACAAATTGCGGTTGGCGCCTGCCTCCTCTCCCGTAGTGGCCATTGCATGTATTTGTGCAATTACACATATACGTGTAATTGAACATATATGTACAATCACATATAAGTGCAACTTTTATACACTGCGTTTTTTTTTTGGCTTCGTAGACGCAGAATTGCACATGTATGTGCAATTGTAGATGGATATATACACAACTTTAAACGTTATTATACCCGATTTCTATTTTAAATTTGATTTTCATGGTAAATTGTAAAAACAATTGACGAAATGGTACATTGTAATTGGGCTTGTAGCTGTCTGGTTTTTGAGCTTTTTGTTGGGTTTCTATTTTATGCATGGAAAAAAAGCCCCAAAACAAAACGCACAAAGGATCTTCGTCGACGGTGATCGATCGAGCGGTAGCATAATTCTCGGTTGATCGGGCACTAGGCGTGTCCTATTTGTTACTACTAATCTACATTTGTTACCCGCAAGAAAATGATTGATTTAATTTGTTGCATATCAGTTGAGTACAAATGTTGTAAACCAACAAGGAATTCTCCCGTTACTGCCCGCTATGTCATGAGTTAGCTTGCGCCCACGCACACCAGCCGGTTTGGGGTCTCGCCGGCCGACTAGCCCGGGTCCGTCTCCAACTCCATCTTCTCCCTGTGTTCTACTCAGCTCGGGTTACTATTTATACCACGCAACACAGCCCCGGCCGGCAAACCCAACCAAGGTCGACCCATCAATCAGCAGCCACAGACTCCATCCAAAGCGAAAATCAAGATTATCAGTTCTAGCCTCTAGGGAGAAGGGGAAGACGCGGGTGGACGAAGCGGCCGCACAGATGACACAAGTCGTCGCAGAGGCTATGAAAGGACCGGCGGAATCGTCCGAGTCGGAGAAATCAGAATCCGGGAAAGATAGGAAAACTGAAGATTATGTGACAGAATCTGCGACACAAGTTGGGATTAATGCTGAAGAATCTGCGACGGTAGCTAGCAAAGCTGTGGCCAAGACGAGCGATGAGGCTAGTAACGTGCTTCAGGCTCCCGTGTTTGAACATGCACAACACTTTGGCGCTAAGTTTCAGAGTTTCTGGAACAGACTTTTTAGCCAATACTGCGCCTACGATGAAACCAGTGGGTTCTCCTAGTTACGACCTTCTCTGTTAATAATTCCGTACTTCAACTTGCTAGGATATCTATATACTGTGTTTTGGGATGCCGCCATTAGTTTCTTCCTTCGGTGACGCTAGCTAGCTAACTCAAAATAATCCTCTCTTACCTGATTATTACATGTATGTGATTGATCTATGCAGCAACTATCCCCGCCATGTGTTACACGCACGGAAGTGATTGCGACGTCACCACAATGGACACTCTCCAGGTTATTTCAGTCAAAGTTGCATCAATTGAAGAGGGTTTGCGCTGGCCACTGCAAGTGTTTGGTATGGTGTCCGCACGAGATGTGGTGGATCGCAAGCGTAACATCATCTTTCACCGTGAAAGAGACAACTGTCAAACCGTCACGGAGCAGGTTCGAATATTATTCATTTTTCTTGGGGTTCATCAATTATTCGCATGTAGTTTGTTCAACTATAGTTATAATAAATCTCTCCTGCAAGTTCATTTTTAAAAGAGGTGCTTGTGAAGAAACTGTACTGGTAGCTAATCTCCACTTGTCACATTTAGCTTCTACTAGTAGCCATCAATCATCATATCATAGAATAAAATATAGATTAGTTAATCTCCACTTGTCTGATTTTTGACATAGCATTATTTTCTACACGCACGCAGGATCCATACTTAACGTTGACTGGTCCCAGCCGTGCAGTTGTGGTGTCGACTGATCCTTCTTACATTGAGGTTGTGCTGAAGGTGAAGGGCGTTACTGAATCAGAAGATGAAGAGTTAAGCCGTCTAGCTGTGAACTACCGTCTCGCATCTTGCATCAGTGGTATTTATCCTTGTGAGCTTAGCACGCTGGAGTTGAGATTTGGCCTAGTGGCTGACTCCGTGGAAGCCACGGTCCACGTAAGAGTCATCGGAGGGTCATGGCCAGATGGTTCCAAGGGAGTGTTTAGCGCTGCCAATGCTAGAAACGAGGGCATGAAAGTCAAGCTACTCGATATCAGCGGCAACGACGGATTGCCGGTTGATGCTGCCGATGGCATGATCAAGCTTACACGGCGCGTCGTCTCTGTTGAGCAGCACGGGATGCTGAAAGTTTTTGTCTCGGCGTGTTCTGCTGCTGGTGATGAAGAGCGTTGCGAGGTGTCTTTCGTGCCTGCAGAAGCCGGTGTTAGCTCAGGCATTGAGCTTAAGATCTGCTCATGTCTAAAGGAAGCAACTGTTGCATGGTCTCTTTTTTGTGATGATTACTGAAAGCTTGTGCTAGTAGGAGCCCACCCATCTCAACTCATTTGAGCGCTTTCCTTTCCTTTCCTTTGCGTTGCTGTATTAATGTTGGGTTGTATATGTACTCCTATTATTATGCATCCAATGAATTCGTCGTTTCTATGCTGGAATTGTAATTATTAGATATCATTCATATTGGACTAGGACCCCTTTGAACCTAAACACCTTTTAGATCACTCTGAACTATTTCGAAATCCTCCCGGAACAATTCTTCTCTCACAGAACACTTCCGTCTTTTTCTTATCTTTCTTCCGGTGACCCCCAATGATCCCAAAACGATCTCCAAGTATCGTAGAACCCTTAAGTGTGTTACCCTACGGTTCGAGAATATCATAGACATGATCGATACGCTTCTCGATCAATGATCATCAGCGGGATATGGATACCCATAATAACCCATGTGCATTTCACGATATCAACATCGTTTGAACCATCAACGTCGAGTCCAATTGCCTTTGTTACTTCGCTACCTAAATTGTCCGAGATCTGATCATTAGTATCACTATACTTTGTTCAATCTCATTATTGACAAGTGACGCTTAACTCGTTCCCGTGATATTTCACCCTCGTGACCTAACAAATTCTTAGTGCAACCACGTCGAGGTGAGACTAAAAAAAGGGCTAAGCAGTTGGAAAGGAAAAATACTATCTCTGGATTGAAGATTAGTGCTTATAAATTCAGTACTGACCAACATGGTACTATATATGATCTCTTTATTTTAACTCCTGGAAGAAATCTTGAATAAATTAGATTATTTCCGATCGAGATTCTTTTGTCAAGGGGATACTGGGGAAAAATATAGACTCGCTAAATGGAGCATGGTTTGTCGTCCCAAGAGCTAGGTGTGTTAGGAATTCATGACCTAGAGGTTAAGAATATTGTCGTACTAGGAAAGTGGCTTCTTAAGTTACTTATAGAGGATGGTGTATGGCAAAGCCTCTTGCGTGTTGGTAGCCAGAACGGGGTTAATGGCCACGAAAAAAATTCCCCTCTCGCCACGTTTTCTATTAAGGATGGCTTAGAGATTCGTTTCTGAGAGGATAAATGACTAGGTAATGCCAGTCTACTTGTGATGGTATTGTCGACGAGTACGTCATGCAGGGTTCATCACAGAGCATGGAGGGAGAAGTGGGGTAAGGTGGAGAGTTGGCAGGTACAAGGTAACATAGCTTACCCAGGATCAGATCCCACAACGGTGGTGAAATCCTACTCCTGCTATAAATCACTATAATAGAAATACGTTGAGTTACAGGATCGTATGGTTCGCTGCGCGAGGTTGAGTTGTGCCCTAAAGGCTCCCACAGGCCAGGCTTAAGAAGGCGCTAGGACCTAGGGTTACAAGGAGAGTACATACCGGATAGAGTCCTACAATAACACTAATTAGTCTCTGTGTCTTGTACTCCAAGGCTCCGGCTCCGTCTATGTCGGTACCGTAGCCTCCCTTTATCCGGCAGAGGCCTCCCTTTTGGATCCTTCCAACTAGGCCGCCCAGCAGGCCATAGGCCATGCTACTAACTATGAGCCATCCGAGTTATCCGGAATAAAGCTATGCTATGATGTTACCTATTATGCATATCCCCGACACTCTGAGAAAAAATCCGGCCCTATACACTATTGTACGCCACAAAGGGGATACCATAGCCATGGTCATAGGATCTTCCTCCCAAATGTGATGTTCAGGAGAAACCTATTTGAATCTGGACTTGCATCGTGTAACGCTCTATTAAAATGCTTAATCATTGTGCAGCTGTCTGATGGGCCTGATAAGTTTCAATAGAATCTACATGAGAATGGAAAATTATCTCTAGACTCCATGTATAAAGCCTTAATCCTGTCGATAGTGACAGTCGATGATAATAAAAAATTAAAAAGATGAAGACACCTTCAAAGACAAAAATATCTGTATGGTATCTATGTCGAGGGGTAATCCTTAGTAAATATAACCTTATTAAGAGGAATTGGCACGGGAATAAGCATTGTGCATTGTGTCATCAAGATGAAACAATAAAACATTTATTTTTATGATGCCAATTTGCTCGTTTTATATGATCAGTCGTCCAGGTAGCTTTTGGGTTGTCTCCTCCACGTAGTGTTACAAATGTATTTGACAACTGGCTGTATGGGTAGAGCGTAGGTAAAGAATACTTATTAGGATGGGAGCGCTTGCCTTTATTTGGTGTTATGGCAATGTAGAAATGATAAGATTTTTAATAAAAAATTGTCTTCTCCTATGGAGGTTATTTATCGTTCTACCGATATGCTCCATTTGTAGTCGTCTCTACATCATGTTGATTTTTGCGACCTATTTATGGAGGTCTATACTCCGTTGCAGAACAGAACGAGAGATATCCGATATGGTTGGACGCGGGACCTTAGGCTAGGTCCTCCTACTTCACAAGAGACGTGGCAATATCAGTTGATCTCATGTATCTTGCCTATTTGTTACAATTTTTTGTCTATTGTCAGATGTTTGCGGATATGTGCATCGAAGTTACATAGAGGCAGGGTGTAATATTTAAACTTTTGAGTAATAAATCTCTCATTTCTAAAGAAAAGAAGTTAGAGTTGGATTAGGGGGTTGTAGAGGTGGAATCTCATTTATCCAAATTGTCACACTTGTACAGGCCTAAATGAAGCGGCCAGCGTAAAACTGATTTTGTTTCTTGACTGGACTATGCGCTCCTGCCTGATCGATCGACCTTTGCTGGGGTTGCCCGCCGGCCGGGGTCGGGTATAATCCGAGTTGAGCGAGTCATTAGCATAAAACCACAGTTCAATAACTTGAAAAAACTATAAAAATAACTTCAAAAAACTACTAACATGATTGTCACGCTCAACTCGGATTATAATCCGAGTTTTATTATCCGAGTTTATAATTCGAGTTTTATCCTTGTATAGCAGTTCTTGAACTGTGGTTTTCATAGATGGATAGATCCAGAGTGGCCTGATACTTTAAAGAATGCATTGGGTAGGCAGTGGGAAATGTACAATGAAAGTAACAGTGCAAGAATTGAAGAGGAGGTATGAGAGTTCCAAGATGATGAAGATTCTTGAAGAAGAGAAGGATAAAGTTGTGAAGAAACATGCATGCCTTATAGCAGAAGCTAACAAGTGGTTTGATGAGACTGAGAATAAGGTGGTAGCAGAAAACCTCAGGAGGATTAACAGTGAGGCTGAGGTGGAAGGACAGATGGAGAAATACATAGCATCATTGAAGAATGAAGTGAAGGTCTAAAAGAAAGCTAATGAAGAATTGAAGAATGTGCTGAAAACCCAAGCAGAAGTTTTTTAGGAGAAACAGAAGAAGTGGGAGGGTGAAAACCAGACTATGAAAGAGGAGAAGAAAAAATTAGAGTACAGTATGTTTGACCTTTTCAATTCTACAGACAGTAACAAGGAGATGATCAGTAGGATCAAAGCAATATGTGATCGGCAGTGATGGAGTACCTAGCTAGTTTGTTGCCTATTTATGTAATACATGTCTAAGAACCCTTTTCTACGTGTTGTGTATGAACCCTACTCTATGTTGTTGTGTAAGAACCCTATTCTATGTGTTGTCTAAGGACCCATGTGTGCAATGTAGGTGTTGGAGCATTCTCAAAATTATTGTTGAACCTTTTGTGGTAATGGATGTCAAGCTTACTTTATGTGCATTACTTATTTGTGCAATACAATGTATGTGTTGGACCATTTAATTGGACCATAAGAAAAGTTTTGACCATTAGCTACAACTGACAATGATTGATCACCATGTGGAACAGATTGATCACCATCTTGAACAAATTGAAAGATAGTCTTAAATAGCTAGAACTGACAATGATTCATACATAGTCTTGAAGACAATTAGGTTCTTAAAACTCAGGTTCTTCCTAGGACATAAATACATAGTCTTACACATACTTAGATATTTAGAACAACATAGTTCCAAAATAAGATTGTTTCAAATGGACATGCCCACATTAGAACAACTCAGTTATTTCAAGCACCCTTGACAGCATCACCATCTTGCACAGAATCCGATTTCTTCTTCTTGTAGCTTGAATGCTTCCTGGCACTAAGATACCCTGCCATCCTTGCTACGAGTTTGGTTGGCCTTTTGCCAGGCCGGTCCTAAATTGGAACCATCTTGAGTAGCACTCCTAGGTGCAGAGAAGAGTCTTGGGCCTGTAGCTCTTGGAGCAGCACTCCTAGCTCTTGGAGGGGCTGGTGCAATTCTTGCTGGACTAGAATCCCTTGGAGGGGCTGGTGTTGTTCTTGCTACATTAAAGGCCTTGGAGGTGCTGTTGCTGTACTACCAGAGTAGATGCACATTATGACTGCAATAAATAAACAAGGTTAGGAACTAATAAGTATTTTTACTGTAAACAAAGAAATTTGAATACAACTGACAGATTTCAAGTACTTACCATGATGATTTCTTTCCTTATTTCCAAGTGAGGCTTTAATGGAACATTGCAGCTGGTCTACCTTTGGCCTGTGAGCTTGCAATTGTTGCAAGTTATTCTAGAAGTATCCTTAGGTGCTAGCACCTCAAATGCTCCTTTCCTCCTAACTATTTGTTTCCTTCCAGGTTTATCTCTAAAGACAGGAGGATCAATATCTGGAGTGTTTGCCTTTGTCCAATCATTAGGTCCATGTACAGGGTAAATTGTGTGTTGGTAGGCAGCTAGGTAAGTTAGTTTTTTTAAGAAGGCATGGATATAGTCCTTAGGTTGTTGCCTAATTATCATGATTGCATCCACTGCATGATTTCAAGGAATACCTATGACATCCCATTTCCTGCATGAGCAGGTTTTTGCCCTTAGGTCCACTGCAAGGATTCTAGCCCCAGATGTGACTTGCCATAAACCAACCTCAGAATTCTTAGCAATATAGTCCCTAGATTACTTCTTGGATCGTGCCAACTAGGTGTAATTTCCCAATAGGTTCCCTCCACCTTTTCCCTTATCCCACTATACCTCGCCATCAATTTGTCTCTTATCCCTTCAAGCATTGTTCTGATTGGCTTCTTTCTAACATTCAAGATCATCTTATTAAAAACCTCACTGAGGTTGTTCACTAATAATTCTATCTTGCATGTTGTGTCAAACAAATGCCTAGCCCAAGTTTCAGGTGGGATTTCCACAAGCCAATTATAAGCTTCTTCACAATAATCTTTTAGATCTTGCATTGCAAGGTCAAAACCTTCTCTAGTGTATGAATATGAAGCTGTAAACATGTGTTTCTTAAGTTCTTCTCCTCTAAACCAGTTGTCTAGCAATTTGCATATATATGCCTAAGACAATATTGATGTCTACTGATACATTGGAAATGTATCTATAATTTTTGATGTTACATGCTTGGTTTTATCCACTTTTTGTGTTTTGTTCCAACTTTGGAGTACTTTTCATATGATTTCTTGGACTAACCTATTAACAAGAGCCACAGTGCCAGCTGCCTATTTTCTGCTTTTTTTGGTTCCAGGAAAGTCAGAAAACGAATATTCTCGGAATTGGACGGGACAAAAGCCAAAGTGCCTATTTTTCCGGATGTCATCAAGTGCCAGAATAAGAGACGGAGAAGGGCCAGGGAGCCACCACACCACCTGGCTGCGCGGCCAGGCCTGGCCCGCGTCAGGGGGTGGTGTGGCCGCTCTCGGCACCCCCTCGGCCTCTCCTTTCGCCTATATATTGCCCTCGGGATGAAAACCCTAAGTGCCCGATCAAAAATCCACGAAAGAGTCTGTAGCCACCGTCAACTCCATCCCTAGATCAGGAGGGATCTGAAGCTCTTCCCGACACCCTACTGGAGAGGGGAATTCACCCTGGAGGCCTTCTTCATCACCATGCAAGCCTCCGGTGTGATGTGTGAGTAGTTCATCCTTGGACAACGGATCCATGTAGTAGCTAGATGGCTGGTTCTCCTCCTTTGTGCTTTCATGTTTAGATCTTGTGAGCTCCGTTCATGATCAAGATCATCTATTTGTAATTCTGCATGTTGTGTTTGCGGGGATCCGATGGATATTGAGATGCTATTTCAGATTGGTTATTAATTCTATCATGTCTTTGTTATTTGTGATCTTGCATGCTTTCCGTTGTTAGTAGCTATCTTGGCCAAGTAGATGCTAGCAACTCCAAGAGTTAGTATTTATGCTCGATAGTGGGTTCATGCCTCTGGTAATTTGGGGAAGTGACAGAAATCTCTAAGGTACTAGATGTGTTGTTGCTACTAGGGAGAAAACAACAATCCTTTGTTCATAGAACAATCGTATTGTTTATTTTACACACAGTTCGTGAAGCAATAATCTGTTGCTTGCAACTTAATACTGGAGGGGGTTCGGATGATAACTTGAAGGTGGATTATTAGTCATAGATGCAGTTGGATGGCGGTCTATGTATAATGTTGTAATGCCCAATCAAGTCTCAAAGGAGTCAAGATGATTAGTATATGCATGTATTGATTTCTTGGTGTTTGTCAATTGCCCCGCTGTTATTTGTTCACCCAACATGTTATATATCTTAAGGAGAGCCACCTCTAGTGAACTATGGATCCCGGTCCTTTGTCTTTACATACAATCTATAAACTGTTTACTTCTTTGTGTTTACTTTCTGCAAACTATTACATCTTTCCATTCGATATGTTTAATCCTTTGTTTTCCACAAAACACGGTGAGATTGACAACCTCATCGCAAGTTGGGGACAAAGTTCTGTGGTTGTGTTGTGCAGGTCTCCACGTTGCTACTAGCACCGGTAGTGCGCCCTGCCAAAGCTCAGCTAGTAACACCTTTGCGGTGTTTCCTTGCTCCTACTGGTTCGATTAAACCTTGGTTTCATAACTGAGGGAAACTTGCTGCTGTGCTCATCATACGTTCCTCTTGGGGTTCCCAACGAGCTCTACATCAACCACGCACCAGCGATTTTCTGGGCGCGTCCAATTCCGAGAATATTCCGAGAATATTCCGAGAATATTCCGAGAATATTCCGAGAAAATATCAACTTTGGCTTTTGTCCCGTCCAATTCCGAGAATATTCATTTTCTGGCTTTTCTAGAACCAAAAAAGCAGAAAACAGGCAACTGGCACTGTGGCATCTTGCTAATAGGTTAGTTTCAGAAAGTGTATAAAAATACTCCAAAGTGTGGACAAAACATAAGAAAGTAGATATAAAACAAGCATGGAACATCAAAAATTATAGATACGTTTGCAACGTATCAACATCCCCAAGCTTAACACCTGCTCGTCCTCGAGTAGGTAAGTGATAAAAAGAAAGAATAATTTTTGAGGTGACATTCACCATGACAATTTTGATCAAGGCATTTATAAAACATTGATAGCTGGGATCATAGTACTTTAACATAGCATGAAAGATATAGTTCTAACAATAAGACATAGCAACTATGTTGTAACATGAAAAGCTACAAACAAAAGATTCATGAATAACAATGCTTTGAAAGACGTTTGTTTGTTTCACATAAAGAAAACATAATGAGAATGGTATTCAGCTTGTCCCTCATAGTGTAGCAAAACATAAATGCATAGGACACCTTCAAAGTTCATAAGGGTGACTAGATACAAATAGTTTAAGAACAAGCAATATCAAAGTTATGCATCAATCAACAAGTCTTGGGACAATGCACATTTAAACTAAGAATGGCCACTATGCTCTCTCAATAGGTGCAAAAAGATAGAAGATGGAGACTCAACATGAAAGTGAAAGAAAGGCCTTCATAGAAGGAAGCAGGGATTCAAGTCTCATAAAGAGCTTTCAAAAATTATGGTACTTATTAGCTTTCAGCTCTCATTGCCCCTATCGTAAGCATCTTGAGGTGATTAAGGTTAAAGTGAACAAACTATGGAGTATATGCTTCACAAAGTATAAGTTGGTAATCTCATGTCCCTTGAATACGAGGGCCGTTCCTCATGCTACTCAAGTTTAGTTACCGGTAAGTTCTTGTCATAGTAAGTACATGTGTATCATAGAGAACCGCCAACGGGATACCCCTTGCCCGATCATACGGAAGAATCCCCATATCAAAATGACAAGGCAAGCAGACAATAAGCATCTCAGCATCTTCTTATTTACCATGGGAAAATGGTGCTTTTTTCTCTCTTACCTCTTTTTTCATCGCTTTTTTTCTTTTTTTCTCAATCTCTATCTATTTTTTTATAAGAAGAATGCTTCATAGATTGCTCATTATGGTTACGCTGTAGGTTTCCACCATGATTAGGCATGGATTAGACCAGCCGCCCAGGCGTTTCTCTAACACACATACATAATTCCATGGATTTACAAGCTCCCCTTTCATTTCACACCGATGACATCCATAAACAAAGAGGATGATATCAACTAGGTACAATGTACAAGTTCAATGTTGAAAGCGTTCCCCATGAAAGCATGGTTCTGCTAATCCCCAACGTGTAAGTGCAAGCATATACAACATAGATGGCACAATGGTTCAAGTTTATTAAGTGCAAGAAAATTAAAGTGTGCCATCAAGTTCGTAAGAGCTTTAATCACTAATTTTCACATAACAAGTTTAATTCGGAAGGTAGATAAAAACATGAATATACTTGGAATAGCAATAATGCCAATAGGTAGGTATGGTGGACTCTTTGGAATAACTTGGTTTTATTTAGAGTTGGATGCATGAGTGGAACTCATACTTGGTACATGTGGAGGCTAGCAAAAGACTGGGAGCGACCAACTAAGAGATCAATAATGGCCATAATCATGCAAAGCGACAAAACATTATTAATTAAAGCATAAAGTGATATTACAAGTCGAAAACTAAATGATCATAGAGGCTGTGGTGACTTGGTGTAGTCTTAACATGGTGTGAGCATGCGCCAAGTCAACCCAAATAAAGCATCAAAGGAGAATACCACAATACTATGCTTTAATATGCTAAAACCACACATGATTCTTTCAAGGCACATTAAGCAACCTCAATTGTTTATAACATGTCATGCTACAACAAAAATCACTAAACATAAAGCCAGAACAATATCAAGCATGGCATGATAAAGTCTAAGTAACAGTCAAAAACAAACTCCTTTTGTACCACTTAAGCATGAACTTTTTCTACTCTTTTCCAATCCAAACCAATCTTATTTGAAAACTAATGAATGAATGAGGGGGTCCAACCAATTTAGTCAAGCAAACTAAGCAAACTAAAACTAAAACCGAAAACAAAGACACTCCAAGAACAACACAACTGTGCATGAAACAATAAAAATGAAGTGTTTGGAAGAAACCTGAGATTTTTATTCATGAAGAAGGGGATGCCCAAGCCATCCCCAAGCTTTGATGCTTGTACCTCTTGAATATTTCTTGGGGTGACATGGGTGGAATCCCCAAGCTTGAGATTTTGTCCATACTTCATCTTATCACATTACTCTTCCCTACACTCAAAAATTTCCTTCATACAAAACTTCATACGATCTTCATTTGCAACATTAGTGCACTCAAGATAATAAGTCCTTTGGTTTAGTATCAACACAAGTAAAACTTCGATTATAACACAAGCTACTGTAGCACTTCCTTTAAAAAGTTCAAGTGATCAAAGAGAACTCAAAGAGAAAGAGATTAAGAGGCAATTGCAAATAATGGCAGAAATCTGTCAAAACAGACCAGCAGGTAAAAACCAATTTGTTAGGAGACCTTTTGTTACTCAAATCGAAAAGTGTTGAACTAACGGAAGTTGGATAACAACCTGGGTCAGAATCACAAAAAATTACAGCTCAAACTGACGTACAGAGATTTTTCACGAATTTTTACAGCGAAGTACAAAATACTGTTTCGGGACAGCACTTCCCCAAATCCTACTTCCCTCTCATCAGAGGTTATTCTTGGCACAAAAATCAAATAAAAAAAAGGATAATGAGAGGTTATTACAGAAGTAATTACTTCCAAGACTCAAGAAAACTATAGGGTTATCTCTCCCAAGAAGTACTTTTCTTTAACGCCTTGAAGTTGGGTATGGTAGTTTGAGAAGATGCTCACATAAGAAATATGAATTGAAGTAAAAGAGAGCATCAAGAAGCAAATTCAAAGAACATTTAAGTCTACCACACTTCCTATGCATAGGAATCTTGTAAAGAAACAAGTCATGAAAGCACAAAGCAACAAGCATGTAAAGCAAAACAAGTGCAACTTCAAAAATTTCAACATAAAGAGGGGAAACTTAATATTGTTGAGACACATAAAGCCATGTTTCCCTCTCTCATAATAACTTTCAGTAGCATCATGAATAAAATTAACAATATAACTATCACATAAAACATTCTTATCATGATCCACATGCATATAATCATTATTACTCTCCACATAAGCATAGTCATTCTTATTAATTGCAGTGGGAGCAAATTTAACAAAATAGCTATCATTATTATTCTCATCGCCATAATCATCAAATATAGGAGGCATATTGTAATCATAATTAATTTTCTCCTCAATAGTAGGTGGACTAAAAATATCATATTCATCATTATAATCATCATATATTGGAGGCATAGTATCATCAAAGTAAATTTTCTCCTTCGTGCTTGGGGGACTAAAAAGATCATGCTCATCAAAACCAGCTTCCCCAATCTTAGAATTTTCCATAGCATTAGCAATAATGGTGTTCAAAGAATTCATACTAACAACATTTCTATTAGCATATAAATAAAGTTCCATAGGTTTTTTAATTTTCTCTTCAAACACTTCATGTCCTAACTCAAGATAAATACTATAAAGCTCTCTAATTTTGTTGTTGTTTTCCATTAAGCCTAACTAGTGAAAACAAGAAACAAAAAGACAAAATTGCAGAATCTAAAGGAAAAAACTTCGAGCACTCACACCGGAGGATGTGAGTACCTTTTACCTTACCTCCCCGGCAACGGCGCTAGAAAATAGCTTGATGTCTATGCACTTATATTCTTGTAGACAGTTGTTGGGCCTCCAAGTGCAGAGGTTTGTAGAACAGTAGCAAGTTTCCCTTAAGTGGATTACCCAAGGTTTATCGAACTCAGGGAGGAAGTGGTCAAAGGTATCCCTCTCAAGCAACCCTGCAATCAAGATACAATAAGTCTCTTGTGTCCCTAACACACCCAATACACTTGTGAGGTGTATAGGTGCACTAGTTCGGCGAAGAGATAGTGAAATACAAGTGGTATGGATAATTATAAGTGCTAACGGTGCCAGAAAATAGCTTGATGGCGTGGAAGAGACTAAAGGTAAACTAAAATAAAGATGGAACTAAGAAAACATGTAACAGATCTAGTTGCAAACGGTGTTTCAATGTTTCGAAACAAGGCCTAGGGATCATACTTTCACTAGTGAACACTCTCATATAAATATCTTCTCTTTATGATACTACTCTGAACTACTCTCCGGTTGGACACTCTAATCCATGGTAAGGCTATAAAAGCACACCTCAAAGTCCGCTTTCCCCATCTAGATAACCCGTCACTATCACCTTGAGCGCTAGATGGTTCTAACAAACACCACAATTTCATAGAAACATCCAACTCCAAATATAACTCATAGCAAGTAATTGTAATCTCTAGCTTAAGTGCCACCATGGTGTGCACGCTGTCACTTTCACACACATGGGGAGAGCAGAGATCTATTAAAGCACTTGAGTAGCAAGGTAGATCTACGTGATTACAAAGCTCATGATCACAATATGATAATGCATAGAGAGAGAGATGAATACATAGCTACCGGTAGAACCCTTAGCCTCGAGAGAGAACTACTCCCTCATCATCATGGGAATCAGCAACAGCAATGGATATGGTGGTGGAGATCGATGGAGATGGCTCTGGGGCACTTCCCCATCCCGGCAAGGTGCCGGAACAGAGACTTTATGTCCCCCGAATCTCCCCTTCGGTGGTGGCGGTGTTGCGGAACTTTTCATGGCTAGAGGATGGATTCTTTAGGGTTTCTCCATCAGAGGCTTCTTATAGGCGAAAGGGCGATGTCAGAGGGTGGACCAGGGGCCCACACCACCTGGTGGCGTGGCCAGGGGGACCCGCGCCACCACATGGTGTGGCCAGCCCCTGGCCCCTCTCTGTCTCGTCTTTCTGGCTCCATGAGTCTTCCGGTAAAATATCAACTTTGGCTTTTGTCCCGTCCAATTCCGAGAATATTCATTTTCTGGCTTTTCTGGAACCAAAAACAGCAGAAAACAGGCAACTGGCACTGTGGCATCTTGTCAATAGGTTAGTTCCAGAAAGTGTATAAAAATACTCCAAAGTGTGGACAAAACATAAGAAAGTAGATATAAGACAAGCATGGAACATCAAAAATTATAGATACGTTTGCAACGTATCAAATAACTATGTGGTGAGTTTGGGAATACTTTGGATATTGCTTTCAGGAGTCCCTACATAATTTTTTAAATCCATCCTTGGTAAATGTAGTAATGAAATAGTATAATAATAAATGTTTATCTAGGTTAAGTGCCTTCTTCCTGTCAGAGATGATGGTATAGTTTCCAAGTTTGAAGCCTCTCATATGCAATACTTTAGCTGGGTTAAAAACCACATCCATCTAGCTATTTATTCTTTGTCAACTACACCAAAGGCAATGGAAAAAATGTTGTTATTCCCATCCTTTCCAGTTGCTGCAAGAATTTGTTGTCCAATGGTGAGCTTTATGAAACACCCATCCAAACCTACATTGCATAACAAAGGAAAATAGCCAAATTAAGCTCAGCTTGATATTATGAAACATCCATCCAAACAAAATAAGTAGCAGTAAGGTTACCTATAAAAGGCCTACATCCATTTAAAATCCCTCCTTTGAAGCATTTAGGAAAAAATAAATAGCCCAAGAAATCTAGGATTTGGGCTAGGATGCTCAACAAGTTGCTTAGTTGTCACCACACACTTACTTCCTAGATTTGTATCAAGCAACCTACAAATTATCCCTCAGAAGTGTGTATTGTCTCTTTTGATCACCAATCACTGCCTTAAATGCTTGACTCCTAGCACTATAAGCTTTGCTTCTTGGATTTTTTACACAAAATTTCTTCCTAGCATTGTCCATGAGAGTATCCACACATGTATTAGGATCAATTCTCATAGCCTACTCAGACTGATGAACTATCCAATTAATAGTGACCTTGGTGTTCTCTCCACTAGGTATGCATGTATGCAAGGCTCTAAATTTCCTAATTGTGAAGGTGTGCTCATGTGCAATCTTGGAAGCAGATATATAGAAAGGACATTTCTGAGGGGATCCTCTCTCGGTATAGTCAACAATGATCCTTTCACTACTATTTCCGTGATAGTGAAAATTTCTAGTTGTGCAATATGGTAAGTCCTAAAAGCAATTCTAAAATCATACACATAGTTGAAGCATAGTTTGAGATAGAATTGCTCATGGGGGTTAGCTCTGTTTGGATCATAGACTACAAGAAATGTGTTAACTTGTGACCTTCTCATAGTGACAAGGAATGAAATCGTCATAAATTTATGACGATTTTGCATAAGATGGTCATGGGCTGTTTGGAGGGGTCAAAATCCTATAGAATTACGACATTTTGTCAAAATCATCGTAATTTCATCACATGAGATCGTCATAACATACATGATACAGCTTAGAGCCTTATTTATATCCCCATTATGACCAATTTAAATCGTCATATCGTCTAAAATAATATACATTGAATTAACTAGCTGGCCACATCAGCCATCATGCTTATGCGGCATGTCTATGTGTCGATTTTTGTATATACATATGTCTACCTTTTTAGGAAATAGTGGCAAAAAGGAGGTGGAGAAGGGTATCAAACCACCGACCATGCGACTAAGCTCGCTCGTTGAGAACCACCAAGTCACCGGGTCATTCTTGTTATAGTTGCACAATTGTTTTATTAATACAACATTTTTATG
Organism: Avena eriantha; assembly: GCA_910589775.1. Lineage (NCBI taxonomy): Eukaryota > Viridiplantae > Streptophyta > Magnoliopsida > Poales > Poaceae > Avena > Avena eriantha. Next base: position 425,527,832 of record OU342745.1, read on the forward strand.
TTGGGCTTTGATAAATCCACGAATAAATGAGACAAAAATTGGTGCTCACAGGGATTGAACCAAGGACCTCCTCCAACACCCGGGATGCTCTAACCATCCTACCACCAACTCTTTCTAGTTATAGTACCGTCCTACTTGTTTATAAACGTTTGCATCTTATTTGTTGGGTCTAGGCCTTAGCATAGGGAGGTCCATATGCCTCCCCTCCTTTTTTTAAACTTGACGGCCTGGGCCTTGGCACCTGGTAGATATGATCCGGTCCAGGTCGGTGGTCCATTTAGGAATTTTTTCTTTTTCTTTTCTATTTTCTTAATTCTTTTGTATCTTTTTCATAAGAAGTCCAAACGAATTGATTGTTGCCTCTAATTTTTTATAAAATTAGTTATATCCTCCTAGGTTGTTAATTATCAATACTTTTATTATTTCAAAATAGTGGATTTACTAATCTCACATTAGTCCATGGTAGGGACAATATCATAATCCAATATATGATTTTGAAACTAGGGTTTTGAATTCAAATATTTTGGCCTTAAGTCTTGCTAAACTTGCATTGGATCTCTGAAGAAATATCATATTATGAGTCTAAAAATGATTTTTTCAAAAAATCATGAGCATCAGATTGTGTACCTATAATTCAAACCGGACCCACTTCCTACCAATTTAGCAGATATTTGTCTTTTTCACCAGGGGTGGACGAAAATGTTTTAAAATCCCCGGTTGGGACATTGTCCATGTAAGGTGGTCTAGTATTTTTGAAAAATGGGGTGGTAGCATTTTTGAATGGAACATTTGGTGTTTCTTCACAAAACGCCCCATTTTGGCACTCAAAAAATAGAAAATGTCTTTTTCGTGCAACAAAAAGGAAAACTTCCTACTGCAACATTGTTCGCCATCCCAATATGCACATGAGTGCACAATATGGGCATATTATCACAAAATATATCGCGATTCTGGTCATAACATTGGTCGTTTGTCTTGAAAGCCATGAAACCTCGAACATGATAGTTCATTTCTGTGAAGGTTTTTTCGAGATGCAATCAATATACCAATTAAGGTATTTTTCCTTGCAACTATGTCACATAATATGACACCACATGAAGGATTTACCTTGTTTGGACCTTTTTGAATTTCTTATGCCCATTTCCAAATTTTCCTGTTTTAAACTATGGTCAAAACGGCGGGCATGAAGATAGGGGATGAGCATCGCTAAAACTTGCATTGGATCTCTGAAAAAACATCATACTGTGAGTGTAAAAATGATTTTTTTCAAAAAATCATGAGCATCATATCATGTACCTATAGTTCAAACCGGACTAACTTCCTACCAATTCGGCAGCCATTTGTCTTTTTCACCAGGGATGGACAAAAAGGTTTTAAAATCCCCGGTTTGGACATTGTCCATGTAATGTGGTCTAGTATTTTTAAAAAATGGGGTGGTAGCATTTTTAATTGAACATTTGGTGATGCTTCACAAAATGCCCCAATTTTGGTACTCAGAAAGTAGAAAATGGCTTTTCCGTGCGACGAAAAGGAAAACTCCCGCCTGCAACATTGTTCGCTGTGCCAAGATGCACATGAGTGCACAATATGGCCTTATTATCACAAACTATGTCGCGATTCTGGTCATAACATTGGTCATTTGTCTTGAAAGCCATGAAACCTCGAACTTGATTGGTCATTTCTATGAAGGTTTTTTCGAGATGCAATCAATATATCAATTTTGGTATTTTTCCTTGCAACTATGTCACATAATATGACACCACGCAAAGGACTTACCTTGTTTGGACCGTTTTCAAATTTATTATGCCCGTTTCCAAATTTTCCATTTTTAAACTATGGTCAAAATGGAGGGAATGAAGATAGGGGTGAGCCTCGCTAAAACTTGCATTGGATCTCTGAAAAAACATCATACTATTAATCTAAAAATAATATTTTTCAAATAATCATGAGGATCAGATCATGTACCTATAGTTCAAACTAGACCCACTTCCTACTGATTCGGCAGACATTATTCTTTTTCACCAGGGGTGGACAGAAAGGTTTTAAAATCCCCGATTAGGACATTGTCCATGTAAGATGGTCTAGTATTTTTGAAAAATAGGGTGGTAGCATTTTTGAATTGAACATTTGGTGTTGCTTCACAAACGTCCCGATTTTGGCACTCGGAAAATAGAAAATGACTTTTCCGTGCGACGAAAATGAAAACTTCCTCCTGCAACATGTTCACCGTCCCAAGATGCACATGCGTGCACAATATGGGCACATTATCATAAACTATGTCGCGATTCTGGTCATCACATTGGTCGTTTGTCTTTTAAGCCATGAAACCTCGAACATGATAGGTCATTTTTGTGAAGGTTTTTTCAAGATGCAATCAATATACTAATTTTGGTATTTTTCCTTGCAACTATGTCACATAATATGACACCATGTGAAGGATTTACCTTGTTCGGACCATTTTTGAATTTCTTGTGCCCGTCTCCAAATTTTTTCGTTTCAAACTATGGTTAAAATGGCGGTCATGAATATAGGGGATGAGGCTCTCTAAAATTGCATTGGATCTCTGAAAAGATATCATATTGTGAGTCTAAAAATGACTTTTTTAAAAAATCATGAGCATCAGGTCATGTACCTGTTGTTCAAACCGGACCTACTTCCTCTCAATTTGGCAGGCATTTGTCTTTTTCACCAGGGGTGGATGAAAAGATTTTCGAATCCTCAGTTGGGACATTGTTCATGTAAGGTAGTCTAGTATTTTAAAAAATGGGGTGGTAGCATTTTTTATTCACCGTTTGGTGTTGCTTCACAAAACACCCCGATTTTGGTAGTCGGAAAATAGAAAATGGTTTTTCCATGCGACAAAAAGGAAATCTTCCTCCTACAACATTGTTTGCCATCCCAAGATGCAAATGCATGCGCAATATGGGTATATTATCACAAACGATGTCATGATTTTTGCCATAACAGTGGTCGTTTGGCTTCAATGCCATGAAACCTCGAACATGATAGGTCATTTCTGTGAAGATTTTTTCAAGATGCAATCAATATACCAACTTTGATATATTTTTTCTTGCAACTATGTCACATAACATGACACCAGGCGAAGGATTTACATTGTTCGGACCGTTTTTGAATTTCTTATGCCCTTTTTCAAACTATGGTCAAAACGACGGGCATGAAGGTTCCTAGCTAGGGGATAAGCCTCGCTAAACTTGCATTGCATCTATGAAGAAATAGCATAATGATTTTTGCAAAAAATCACGAGCATCGGATAATGTACAAGTAGTTCAGATCAGACCCACTTCATGTTGATTCGACGTGATTTTGTCTTTTTCGCTAGAGCTGGACGGAAAGGTTTGAGATCCCCCGGTTGTCACATTGTACATGTAAGGTGGTCTAGTATTTTTGAAAAATAGGGTGGTAGCATTTTGGAACTTTTATTTGGTGGTATCTTAACAAAACAACCCTTTTTGGCACTTAGAAAATTGTTTTTATTTTGCGACCAATTAAATCACAGGAATCTAACTTCCATGGATCGGCCATCTGTGCTTGATCTGGGTCGTTCAAACCCATCCAAGGGATATCCTTTGTGCAAACAAACACACCCACCCACTCTTCCTGGCTGCTAACCCTAGGCCCAGCTGCAGATCGAGCCAATGCCACCTCTCCAGATCGCCTCCAGCCGAACCCTAACCTCACACAGCGACCCACATCCTCCATATCGCATCCTCGTGCACCGCCCCATTCCTTCCCGTGCGCCATCGATCTCCCAAGCTGAACCTCTACTTGTGTCCACGCACGCGACACCCTGCCTCCAAACCCTAGCGCTCTCCTTCGTGTGCGCTGCCACCACCCCTCGATCCTGATACGTCGTAAACGTATCTATAATTTTTGATGCTCCATGCTTGTTTTATATCAACTTTCTTATGTTTTGTTTACACTCTGAGGTATTTTTATACATTTTCTGGAACTAACCTATTAACAAGATGCCGCGATGCCAATTGCGTGTTTTCTGCTGTTTTTGGTTTCAGAAAAGCTAGTAAGGAAATATTCTCAGAATTGGACGGGACAAAAGCCAAAGTCAATATTTTACCAGAAGGAACATGGAGTCCGAAGGGCAGCCGAAGGGGGGCCACGAGGTGGCCACACCCTATGGTGGCACGGGTACTCTCCAGGCGCGCCACCAGGTGGTGTAGGCCCCTCGGTCCTCCACCGACCTCGCCCCTTCACCTATAAAAGTACGCCGATGTAGAAACCCTAGAGACCCGATCAAAAATCCACGAAAGAATCAATAGCCGCCGCCATCTCCATCCCTAGATCGGGGGATCCAAAGCTCTTCCCGGCACCCTGCCGGAGGGGAGATATCATCCCGGAGGCCTTCTTCATCACCATGCCAGCGTCCGGAGTGATGGGTGAGTAGTTCACCCTTGGACTATGGGTCCATAAAGTAACTAGATGGCTGGTTCTCCTCCTTTGTGCTATCATGTTTAGATCTTGTGAGCTCCGTTCATGATCAAGATCATCTATTTGTAATCCTATATGTTGTGTTTGTAGGGATCTGATGGATATTGAGATACTATGTCAGATTGATTATTGATTTTATCATGTCTATGTTATTTGTGATCTTGCATGCTCACCGTTGTTAGTAGCTATCTTGGCCGAGTAGATGCTTGCAACTCCAAGAGGGAGTATTTATGCTCGATAATAGGTTCATGCCTCTAGTAATATGGGGAAGTGACAGAAATCTCTAAGGTTGTAGATGTGTTGTTGCTACTAGGGAGAAAACAACAATCCTTTGTCCATGGGGCAATTGTATTGTTTACTTTACACACTTTGCTTAATGCAATTATCTGTTGCTTGCAACTTAATACTGGAAAGAGTTCGGATGATAACCTAAAGGTGGATTATTAGTCATAGATGCAGTGGGATTACGGTCTATGTATTATGTTACTGTAATTTGTTCACCCAACATGCTATTTATCTTAAGGAGAAATACCTCTAGTGAAATGTGGACCCCAGTCCATTCCTTTACCATTAATATACCATCTACTGTTTATCGTTTACTATTTACTTTCTACAAGTAATTACTATCTTCGACACTATACATTTAATCCTTTGTTTTCAGCAAAACCAGTGAGATTGATAACCTCACTGTAAGTTGGGGCAAATTTCTATGGTTGTGTTGTGCAGGATTCCAAGTTGTTAGCAACACCTTAGAGTTGTTTCCTTACTCCTACTGGTTCGATAACCTTGGTTTCATAACTGAGGGAAACTTGCTACTGTGCTCATCATACCTTCCTCTTGGGGTTCCCAACGAGCTCTACATATCTTGAGCCATCAAGCACTGTTCAGGCGCCGCTGCCGGGGAGTTCAGGACAACTTCAATCTCTTCCTCCTCGTGAATTACTTTTCAGGGAGAAAGAAGTTCTTGCAAGGGGAGTCTCTCACAACCAATATCTTTACTTTGTTTTTGTTTTGCTTAGTTTATTTTTTTGTTTGTTTGATTGATTCTTTATATCAAAAACACACAAAAAATAGTTGTACTGGTTTGCTTCTTTTATAAAAAAACACAAAAAAATTTAGTTCCTATTACAGTTTCTATTTCTGTTGGCTTGCTTTAATCTTACAAAAATGACTACTTTTGAAAACACTAAGTTGTGCGACTTCACTAGCACAAATAACAATGATTTCATGTGCACACCTATTGCTACACTTGTTCCTAAAGCTGCTTTCTTTGAAATTAAACCTACTTTGCTCAATCTTGTTATGAAAGAACAATTCTCTCGTGCTGGTACTAATGATGCTGCTGCTCACCTTAATAACTTTGTTGAACTTTGTGAGATGCAAAAACATAGGGATATATATGGAGATATTATTAAGCTTAAATTGTTTCCTTTCTCTTTGAGAGAAAAAGCTAAAGAATGGTTGCTATCCCTACCTAGAAATAGTATTGATTCTTGGATTAAATGCAAAGGTGCTTTCATTAGAAAATATTATCCTCCTACTAAGATTATATCAATGAGAAGTGAAATAATGAAATTTAAACAATTTTATAATGAACATGTTGCTCAAGCTTGGGAAAGAATGAGAACTTTGGTAAAGAATTGCCCCACTCATGGACTGACTTCTTGGATGATTATCCAAACTTTTAATGAAGGACTGAATTATTCTTCAAGAAATCTGTTGGATTCTGCTGCTAGAGGCACCTTTATGACCAATACTTTGGGTGTTGCAACAAAGCTCCTTGATAATATGATGGTTAACTATTCTGAATGGCACACTGAGAGAGCTCCACAAGGTAAGAAGGTAAATTTTGTTGAAGAAACCTCCTCCTTGAGTGATAAAATAGATGTTATTATGTCTATGCTTGTTAATGGAAAAGTTCATATTGATCCAAGTCATGTTCCCTTAGCCTCTTTGGTTGCTCAAGAAGAGCAAGTTGATGTGAACTTCATTAGAAATAATAATTTTAGCAACAATGCCTATAGGAGTACTTTTGGTAGTAGTAATTATAGGCCATATCCTCCCAATAATGGTAATGCTTATGGAAATACCCACAACAACAATAGAAGTGCACCCTCTGAACTTGAAGTCATGTTTAAGGATTTTATTAGTAAACAAACTTCTTTCAATAAAACTGTTGAGGAAAAACTTTTGAATGCTGAAAAAAATATTTCATCTTTGTCTGAAGCACAATCCTCTTTGATTAATAAAATGGCCGCTAAACCTGAAACTATGGAAAACCCCTTTGCTGCTACTAATGCCATACAAGTTAGAATTGATGAAAATGTTAGACTATTAGCTGAATTGCATGCTATGTGGGAAAGAGAAGATGAAATTGGTAGAAATAGTAGTAGTTGTACTATTACCACCACCAATGTTGATGCTAGCAAACAACATGAAGTCCCCGTTCCTTTTGCAACAATGCCTAAAACCAATGGAATGTTTTCCAACAAAAATACCGAAATTCTTCGAAATATGGGAGACAATAGTTCTACTACCTTACATGGTAATTTTGAGTTTGATCTTGATGGTTGCAATATTTCTGAAGTAATTATGTTCCTACAAAAGCTTGCTAGAAGTCCTAATGCTAGTGCTATGAATATGGCCTTTACAAAACACATTACAGATGCTCTCATAAAAATTAAAGAAGAAAAATTGAAACATAAAGCTTCTATTCCTAGAAAATTAGAAGATGGTTGGGAACCCAAAATTAATATGAAAGTGAATGATTTTGATCTCAAAGCTTTATGTGATCTTGGTACTACTGTCTCTATTATGCCTAGGAAGATTTATGAAATGCTTGACTTGCCACCATTGGAAGATTGTTATTTAGATGTCCAACTTGATGATAATGCTAAAAAGAAACTCATGGGGAGTATTAATGATGTTCTTATTATGGTTAACAACACCTATGTCCCCATTTATTTCTATGCTTTGGATGTTGAATGCAATGCTTCTTGTCCTATTATTTTGGGAAGACCTTTTCTTAGAACTGTTGGTGCCATTATTGATATGAAGGAAGCCACCATTAAATATCAATTCCCACTCAAGAAAGGTATAGAACACTTACCTAGGAAGAGAGAGAATATATCTTTTGCCTCTCCTATTTAAAAAAATTATATTAATGCTTCTTCACTTGAAAATACTTAAATCTTACTTCCTATGCCTAGCTGAAAGGCGTTAAAGAAAAGCACTATTGGGAGATAACACAAATTATTTTACTTTTAGTAAGTTTTTCTTTTGTTGAGTCTTGGAAGTTATTGATTCAGTAATAACCTCTCCTTATCCTTTTTGTGTGGTTTTTGTGCCAAGAATAACCTCTAATGAGAGAGAAGTAAGACTTGGGAAAGTTGCTGTTCCGAAATAGATTTTTGTGCTTCACTATAAAAAATGATGAAAAATCCCTATACGTCGGATTGAGCTGTAATTTTCTGTGCTTATGCCCCAGGTTATTATCTAACTTTCGTTAGTTTAGAAATTTTCGATTTGAGCAACATAAGGTCTTAGAAAAATCGGTTTTACCTTCTAGTCTGTTTTGACAGATTTCTGCCATTATTTGCATTTGCCTCTTAATCTCTTTCTCTGTGAGTTCTCTTTGATCACTTGAGCTTTTAGAAGGAATTACTACAGTATATTTTGTTTTAATGGAAGTTTTATTTGTGTTGAAACTAAACCCAAAAACTTATTATCTTGAATACACTAATGTTGCTAATGAAGATTATGTGAAGTTTTGTATGAAGGAAATTTTCAAGTGTAGAGAAGAATAATGTGATGAAAAGTATGGACAAAAGCTCAAGCTTGCGGATTCCATCCTTGTCACCCCAAGAAATATTCAAGAGGTACAAGCGTCAAAGCTTGGGGATGCCCAAGGCATCCCCTTCTTCATCAATAAAAATCTCAGGTTTTCTTCCAAAACACTTCATTTTTATTGTTTCATGCACAATTGTGTTGTTCTTGGAGCATCTTTGTTTTTGTTTTTAGTTTTCTTTTGTTTGGTTTTCTTAAATAAATTGGTTGGACCCCCGCATTTTATATGTTGTTTCAAATAAGTTGATTGGTGTTGGAAAAGAGTAGGAAGCTTCATGTTTATAAGTGGTACAAAAGTAGCTTATTTTGACTATGGCCTAGACTTTATCATGTCATGTTCGATGTTGCTTTAACCTTATGCTCAGTGATTATTGCTGTAGCAAGACTTGTTCCAAACAATTGAGATTGATTAATGTGCCTTGAAAGGATTGTGTGTTGTTTTAGCATACAAAAGAATAATATTGTGGTATTCTCCTTTGATGCTTTATTTGGGTTGACTTGCACATGCTTACACCATGTTAAGACTATGAACCAGTCACCTTAGCCTCTATGATCATTTAGTTTTTGACTTGTAATATCACTTTCTACTTTAATTAATAATGTTTTGTCGCTTTCCATGATTATGGCCATTATTGCTCTCTTAGTTGGTCGCTCCCAGTCTTCTGCTAGCCTTCACATGTACCAAGTATGAGTTCCACTCATGCATCCAACCTCCAAGAAAACCAAGTTATCCCAAAGAGTCCACTATATATTCCTATGCATGGTGTGTTACACCATTCCAAGTATATTCATGCTTTTATCTACCTTCCAAATTAAACTTGTTATGTGAAAATTAGTGATTAAATCTCTCACAAACTTGATGGCACACTTTAATTTCTTGCACTTAATAAAATTGAACCATTGTGTCCATCTATGTTTCTTATATGCTTGCACTTTATAAGTTGTGAATAGTAGAACCATGATACCATGGGGAACGCTTTCAACATTGCACTTATTATTCAGTTGATATCATGTCCTTTTGTTTATGGATCCCGGCGGTGTGAAATAAAAGGGGAGCTTGTAAGCTCATGGAGTTGTATGTGTGTTTATGGATCCCCTAGCCTAAGCCATGCCTAATCATGGTGAAAACATGCAGCATAACCATAGTGAGCATTCTGTGAAGCATCCTCAATAAAAACATATGCAAATAGAAAATAAAAAGATCGCTGAGATGCTCATTGTCTATTGCCTTGTCATTTTGATATGGGAAAGCTCCTGTGTCATGGGGCAAGGGGTACCCCGTTGGCGGTTCTCCATGATACACATGTACTTACAATGACAAGAACTTACTTGTGAATAAAGTTGAGTAGCATGAGGTTCGGTACTCGTAAGCAAGGGGCATGAGATTTTCAACTTATAACTTGTCAAGCATATCTTCATATTTGTGTCACTTTAACCTTAATCACCTCAAGATGCTTATGATAGGGGCAATGAGATATGAAAGCTAATAAGTACCATAATTTTTGGAAGCTCTTTATGAAACTTGAAGATGCTTTATGTTTTGCTATACCATGAGGGACTAGCTAAATACCACTCTTATTATGTTTTCTATATGTGAAACAAACAAACATCTTTCAATGCATTGTTATTCATGATCTTTTGTTTGTACCTTTTCATGTTACAACATAGTTGCTATGTTTTATTGTTAGAAATCTATCTTTCATACTCATGTTAAGAGTACTTTGATCCCAGCTATCAATGCTTTACAAATACCTTGATTGTGATAGTGCATGTCACCTCAAAAATTATTATTTTATCACTTACCTACTCGAGGACGAGCAAGAGTTAAGCTTGGGGATGCTTGATACGTCGTAAACGTATCTATAATTTTTGATGCTCCATGCTTGTTTTATATCAACTTTCTTATGTTTTGTTTACACTTTGAGGTATTTTTATACATTTTCTGGAACTAACCTATTAAAAAGATGTCGCAGTGCCAGTTGCCTGTTTTCTGCTGTTTTTGGTTTCAGAAAAGCTAGTAAGGAAATATTCTCGGAATTGGACGGGACAAAAGCCAAAGTCAATATTTTACCAGAAGGAACCAGGAGTCCGAAGGGCAGCCAAAGGGGGGCCACGAGGTGGCCACACCTTATGGTGGTGCGGGTACCCCCAAGCGCGCCACCAGGTGGTGTGGGCCCCTCGGGCCTCCATCGACCTTGCCCCTTCTCCTATAAAAGTACCCCGATGCAGAAACCCTAGGGACCCGATCAAAAATCCACAAAAGAGTCTGTAGCCGTCGCCATCTCCATCCCAAGATCGGGGGGATCCTAAGCTCTTCCCGGCACCCTACCAGAGGGGAGAGATCATCCCGGAGGCCTTCTTCATCACCATGCCAGCCTCCGGAGTGATGCGTGAGTAGTTCACCCTTGGACTATGGGTTCATACAGTAGCTAGATGGCTGGTTCTCCTCCTTTGTGCTATCATGTTTAGATCTTGTGAGATCCGTTCATGATCAAGATCATCTATTTGTAATCCTATATGTTGTGTTTGTAGGGATCCGATGGATATTGAGATACTATGTCATATTGATTATTGATTCTATCATGTCTATGTTATTTGTGATCTTGCATGCTCTCCGTTGTTAGTAGCTATCTTGGCAAAGTAGATGCTTGCAACTCCAAGATGGACTATTTATGCTCAATAGTAGGTTCATGCCTCTAGTAATCTGGGGAAGTGATAGAAATCTCTAAGGTTGTAGCTGTGCTATTGCTACTAGGGAGAAAACAACAATCCTTTGTCCATGGGGCAATTGTATTGTTTACTTTACACACTTTGCTTAATGCAATTAGTTGTTGCTTGCAACTTAATACTGGAAGGGGTTCGGATGATAATCTGAAGGTGGATTAATAGTCATAGATGCAGTTGCATTACGGTCTATCTATTATGTTGTAATGCCCAATTAAATCTCATAGGAGTCAAGATGTCTAGTATATGTATTGTTATGCTTTCTCAATCTGTCATTTGCCCCATTGTAATTTGTTCACCCAACATGCTATTTATTTTAAGGAGAAACACCTCTAGTGAACTATGGACCCCAGTCCATTCCTTTACCATTAATATACCATCTACTATTTACCGTTTACTATTTACTTTCTGCAAGCAATTACTATCTTCCACACTATATGTTTAATCCTTTGTTTTCGGTAAAACCAGTGAGATTGACAACCTCACTGTAAGTTGGGGCAAAATTCTATGGTTGTGTTGTGTAGGATTCCAAGTTGTTAGCAACACCTTGGAGTTGTTTCCTTACTCCTACTGGTTCGATAACCTTGGTTTCATAACTGAGGGAAACTTGCTGTTGTGCTCATCATACCTTCCTCTTCGGGTTCCCAATGAGCTCTACATATCTTGAGCCATCAGATCCCCGTCGCCACCACCTAACCCCCAGATTGCCATCACCTCTCCTCGCACCGCCTCCATGCGCTATTGATCTCCATTCTACTCCTTGCTCACGATCCTGTCGCCATGCTCCCCCACACACTTCCTACCCAAGCACCCACCCCATGCACTTCCCTCCACGTTCCCCTTGTTCTTCAGATCTACTGCCGCAAGGATAGGAGGAGCCGCCGCGGCCGGTGCTTCCTCCCGCTGATCGGAGGACAAGCTCCACCTCGACCAAACGGCTGTCGTCGCCGTCTGGGAGGCAAAGAGGATGCGGAGGTCCTGCTCGTGGACACCAAGGCCATGACCGGAGTAGGGCAACTCGCCTGTTGCCGGAACTCTACGGGAGGCGCGTGTCGAGGGAGGAGGAGGCGACAGGGCAAGGACCATATGCGACGGCCGATGGAAACCTCCTGCGGCTACCGCAATCCCTTATCTCCGGTGAGTGAGTCCCCTGCCTCTTCCCCTCTCTCCCCCTCCCTAGGGTTTCTAGTGTAGATCTGACAACCCTCATACCGGAATCTTCACACCCTAGTGTAGTTATTGGATAGTCCATGGCTTCCTGTTGCATAACTGGAAGAACAATTTTTTCATGGTTCTTGTAGCAAATATTAGACAATTCTTGTGAGTTTGGAGCTGGAAGAAACTGTTGTGTCTGGAAATGTTATTCCTGGATGCATCTATTCTTAGCATGTATGTCTGGATATTATCATGTCAATTCAATAGTTCTTGAAACCAAAACTCTAAAACTAACATGATCTTTTTTGCTTACTAACATGATCAATTCACTGAGAAAAACTTTCAGTAGTTGTGCCAAACATGGTACTATATAGTGTAGAAAATAAACACTGCATAATACTGCTCTGCTTTGAAAGTAGCTATATAGTGTAGAAAATAAAATGCATCATCGGTTTGTAGTATAGATGCATAATTTCAGTAGTAATATTAGAATTGCATAGGATAATTGACCATCTCATCGGAGAATTATTCAGCAGATATTTGATATTTTCCCACAATCTGCTTCTTTACTACTGACAGAGAATGTGCTCCATTTGGTGTATCAGGGGAACTTGAAACTAGGAGTTCGCTCTATGAAATCTCTCTGTTAAATGTGCAGGCAAGTAGATGTTACGCAAATAAAAGAAATTTGCTCAAGTTGGTTTATTCTTGAAACTTCCTAGGCTGAGTTAGCACGAAATCTCCTACTTGGTGTTGTTTATAGTACTCATTTTCCTCAAGTGGAAACCATATTGGCATAACATTATATCAGTTTTCATACCCTCAAACTAGGATATGCTTATCAGAAGAAGTCCAAAATGGAAGACAATTGAGCCACTTTTTATCATTACCGTCATGCCCGCTTACCTTCACTGTCTCTATCACCGTGCTTTGATTCAAGTAGGTCTTTGCTCTTTCCCACTCCCTTATTGTCCTTGTTAATTCACCTAAGTGAGATGTTAGCTTGAAGTTATAGTTTGATACTCAATTGATGATGATTGATAGCTCCTGTTTTTGATATGATCTGACATGACCTGACTTAGGCTGGGTACACGATCACATGAATGCTTGTTTGTTTGCTATAGTACTGAAAGACTGAGACATGCGGAATAGTTCACACATGATTGTGGATGCATGTATTATCATATTGTTCTGGTTGGAGAAATCTATCATGGTTCCTCAAAGAATGAAATGTCTGTGTGAGCGTATGTGTCTCTCCCTCTTTGTATTCCCTTCCTTTTCTAAATAGAAGGTAAGAGATTCATTATACAACATCTTTTCATCTAGTAGTAGTAGTAGTACTACTACTACTGGTTTATGTATAACCATATAGGCATAGGACTTGTATAGCAATTTTCATTTCTGAGATCAATTTGGTATCCCAAATCCTCAAGTACTTATTTGCATTAAATCATAAGCATTTCTAATTGTGTTATACATATATTGTGTCATGTCTTGGGAGCGCACGATGGACTTCTGCATGGACCAGTATCTTTGGTCAGCGTCAATGAAGATGCAGACTAGATCTTCTACTACAACTCCATCCACCACATCAACATGAAGTCAGGTATCTACTCTTAGTCTTCTCCAACCTGGAGTCAAGTATACGTTGCTTAGTTTCTACCTGTAAGTTTTACCTTGTGAATACTTGTTGATCCCAGTTGCATACGTTACAACACAATAAATAGAAGTTGTTTCAGCACAAGCAGAACACAACAAGGGGTACCGGCTGTTTCTCAATAAGGCAGAAGACTGATGCGAGGTTTGCTCACCTAATTGTAAAGATTCAGGACAAGTGGCTCAGATAGTACATGCTTGCATTTTGCTCACCTAATGGAGATAATTGTTTGTTGTGGGAGATACTTTAATCTAATAATGTTGTCATGTGTGAACCTGGTTGTAAACTTGTATGTCGTGGTGCCATGTAATTCAAATGCTCGATGCTAGTTCATTTGTATATTTTTTGGGAAAATGCACTATTTAATATATTGGCCTAATCTATATAATTGAGTTGCTGATTACTACAAAAATAGGGCAAGACCCAAACTCGATTACACCGTAAAAAGGCTACAATCGAATTTTACGGGATGAAATAATATTACTCTAAAAAGGCCATGACCCATACAATTTTAGATTAGATAAGTTTTGAATAAGGCTGAAAAAAATGGACGTGAAAAGGCCAAACCTCCGAAAATTGATCCTAAAAGGCCACGGCCTAGAAGAACAAAAGCTGAATTAATGGGCTCTGCCCATATAAGCGAACTAACTGGACGAGGCTGATTTCGATTTAAGACGATTTAATTTCGTCACAATTTTGCCACGTAGGATCTGACATGGCGAGGCAAGGCTAGATGGCCCGTGACGATATTGGATCGTCATAGATGTTATGACGATATAATATCGTCATAGACGGTTATGACGAATTTATAAAAACCCTTATTATAGTTTATTTGCGATGCCTAGCTTTCGATGATCTCAAAATCATCATAGAATTGTCATAAACGGCCTACTATGACGATTCTGTGACGAAAATGGAGGGTCATATATAGCTAGATTCCTTGTAGTGATACCATATCCTCTTTTCTGGCTTCTTCAATTTCATCTTCCTTCCATAACTAACAACAAACTTTGGCACAAATCCATCATCATCATCAGAGCACAACTCATTAGGGCTGCACATCTCATCATCACTTGGGATATAGAAATAAGGTTCTTCCAAACTAGCCTCATGATGAGACCTAGTAGTAGGACTCTGACCTCTTTGTTGGCTTCTTCTTTGCAACTATATCTGGTTTAGGTAATTATTCAACATATGATTCCTTATCTCCTTCTTGATCTGGAAGAAATCCTCAACTTTAGTATCTCCTTCATAGTGAAGAAGAGGGTCTTCTCGCGGCCTCCTCTGTTCATTGAGAAGCTCCAAGATTACTTCCTCCTCATTATCCTCTTCTTCTATATGTTTCTTATGCTCCTTCAATTTCCTAACAAGGTCAATCTTAGCTCCAACTGCAATATTGTTCTCACCATCTTATTGTTGTCTATGTTGCTTCTTCTCCCTCAATTTTCTAATTAGTGCTAGCTCAGCTTCAACTGCAATATTGTGCTCTTCAGATTGAAATTCATTTGTGTTGTACTGGAACCAGTCATCTTCTTCATCACTAATGACATCAACATCAATTGCCTTTCCCTTATGTAAATTGGAGCTTTGCTATGTGCCAAAATATAAGGCATCTGAAATATCAATAGCCATTGGGAAAAACGAATCATCTGTAACAGGGATTATTTCTTGTTCATCTGACAAATAATTGACACCATCTCTGTCAACTGAAAACACAACATTCTCATGCACTAACTGAGCTTCAGTGACTTCAATATTCAACTCAACTAGCCATGGGGCAATTGAATCTAGCACAGTGATGTTCAGTAACTTTTATTGTCAAATTTCTTCAACATCTTGTATATCTTTCCCATACTGCCAATTGTCTCCATTCAAGTCTTTCCTTTTCCTTTTTCTTCAACATAATACATCTTATTGTTGCTTCCATATCCATGCCCTTCTACAAGTGAAAATGTTCTCACTATTATGTCTGATTGGACCAATGTTCTCACTAGATTGTCTAGCCCAGGAAAATGGAACCTTATCTCCCATATATCATCATCTAAACTGCATAAAGAAAAAACACATAACTATAGTCAGTTAACTAATTTTCAGCTAAATGGAACCTAATCTTCCATATGTGCACCACTGATTACAAAATCGCATTTGATATTTCCAAAATACAGTCAATTGCCTAAACTAGCATTTCCTAAAAACAAGCTGACCTAGCTAATTTAAAGAATGAACCCTAATTACTTCCAATTCTGACAACAAAAATGCTATCTTCAGATCTCTGAAAAATTATGGAGAAGAATAGGAGATGAGGGAGAGGGATAAACTTACTCTATTCCTCCGCCGAAAGACGGAGCCCAGTGATGGCTGCTCTTTGCCGCCGAGGCAAGCACCACCTTGGTCAGCGCGGCGGCAGAAACTTGCAGCGACGAGGCATTGGGGGAGTAATGCCCCTGTTATGGGTCTCCTTGTGGATTTACCCTTGGAGTGGCCCGGTCTTCATAGATTCGAGGGGATTTGGGGAAGGAAGCGAAGAACACGATGAAAACGCAAGGGGAAATTGATACAAACACACACCACACCCGATACAATTCCGGTTTGCTCTCGTCCGCCCGAACCACCAACCCAATAGAATCTCAAGGGAGAGACCAAAGGTAGAATCCCATGAGAGAGATTGACTAGCTCTTGATAGAATCACACATAG
Organism: Avena eriantha; assembly: GCA_910589775.1. NCBI lineage: Eukaryota > Viridiplantae > Streptophyta > Magnoliopsida > Poales > Poaceae > Avena > Avena eriantha. The sequence goes on from OU342745.1 coordinate 425,544,373, forward strand.
GGAGAGAGTAGCAACCAAGTAGAATCCCAAAGGGGAGAGACCTAGCACTACTAGAATCCGTATGTGGGAGAGACCATGAACTAGAAGAGCGCCTTGACAACTTCAATTAAGAAGGCCTTGTACAACTCATAGATAAACTATAGAGAGGGGGATCCCATCCAGGGTTAGGCACATGCCTCAATTCATCATCCATTCCATTCTAGGGTTCTAAGGAGGGGGTGGGGGCATATATAGGCCAGCCATGAGCTAGGGGTAAAACAGGCATACATAGGAAGTTTGGGGCGTTACATGGGCCAAGCCAAGCTTGAGGCGTGCTGGCCCACGATGCTCGGTCCGGAGACTCTGGTGTAGCGGTCCGGAGGCTCTGGTCGATCTCCAGTCAACCTCCAGAGGGGGTCATAGACTGTCCTAGGCACTGGTTCAGGGCTCGGTCCGGAGACAGGCCAGAGACTCCGGTGTGGTAGACTGGAGAATCTGGTCTACTCGTGCGGAGACTCTGGTCCTGCTTCAGCAGCTTCTTGCGTCTTCTCTTCCAGTCTTCATGCTTGTGGGTCTTGGCTCCTTGTGCATCCTTGTTTCCTCCTCTTGGCGTCATGGTCATGGGCCTAGTCATACAATGGGAATTCATCTCAAGTAGGATCCCATTCACATGATAACTGAAGAAAGGCAAGAGATGGAAGGATTTCACCTTGATTGGTATGGTTGGCGTAGCATGATGTGGACCAATGGTAGTTTCCATGTGTTGGGCTACATCATCTCCCTCCTCTTGAAAAAGAGTCGACCTCGACGATATCTTTTCAGCATCTTGTAAGGAGATGTACCCTTTATATCTTGATGGATGCTCTCTAGAGCTCGTTTTGTCAACTTGTGCTCAATCGAGGTTGACATAGGAATGTGGGTACCTACACACATCATAGAGAAAAGAAACAACGTATGTGCGTGGTAGATGAATACATCATCCATCATGATGTATCTTTCTTGTGCACATCACCATTAGCGTAAAGCAAGATATTATAGAAAGAATGGTGAATATGCGAGCAAAAGGAGGGAACATGCTTAACATGGCAAGTATCAAAATCTCTAAAATTTGAGAAAGCTATGGGGGCGATCTCAATATGAACCATATGATCATTATTGCAATCAACAATGGGACAAAATGACGAACATGCATCATCAAGCATTTCCAAGGTACGAGTATGGTTACCGACAAACATAGGGAAAGAGCAATTGTTCATCAAGTTTGTCGCAACAATTGTAGGATAGAAGAAGGATTTGTAGCATGGCATATCTATGGCAATATCATCGCACTCAAATAATTCCACATGATCAGCATTATGCAAAGGCAAAGTATCACATGGGAACATGAATGAAGCATATGAAATGTCATAAGTAGTCTCCATAGCATGCATATCCTCATAATTCATCATGTCCACTAGTGGGAGCATGGCATCATCAACACCCATATTGTTACCTTGGCCGTACCTCTCATGTGAAGTGGGTGTTGTGGTAGTAGCGGCCTCCATGTGGGCGACTTATTCATCATATATGGGGATGGCATCATCTTCATCCACCATGTACATCTTCTCAATAGTAGGCACCATCGTCTCCAAGCTTGGCGGCTCATCCTCCAAGGTACCTAGCACATCATGAAGAAACACACTAGAGGTAGAGGGTAAGTTGTTAGAAATTGAAATAGCCTCACTTGATCTATCAACTACCACTCTGAACTCACTAGGTGTATCACTCATGTCCTCAAAGTGGAAGCACACAATCTCACATATGGTGGAGTCACTCAACTCACTTTTGCTCTCACTCAAGTGGGCTAAGTGGCTCTCAAGCTCACATGGGATTGGTACAACATCATCACTCAAGCATATGGAAATAGGCTCGGTTTCCTCAACTCCAAGCACCTCCGTTGGTGAAGGGAAAATCCCATGCTCACCATCCTCAACCTTATCGCCTCCAAAGCTGAATGCCTTAAGTTGGGCATCATCACTCTCATCGCCATCCGAGGTATCATATCTCACCTCCATGGTTGTACCGCAACGCTTGTCATCATCCAAGGCTTTGCACCATGTCTTGAAGGCGTCAACTGCATGAGGGGTCATCTTGACGGATTCATCCAACTTGGCAAAGTAGAGATCCAAAGTGTCCTTCTCATTTGTTGATGATCTTGTAGCTTGTGTAGGGGGCTTCCTTGATGAAGGTTTGTCGATGAAGTTCTTGGAGTTGGAAGCTTCATGGTGTTGGTGATGACGCGTTTTCTTGGTCGCCTTCTTTGTCCGTGAGGTAGCACCAACGTCATATGAGGTATTCTCTCTTGAGGGTCTTGAAGCTTGAGTAGTGGTCTTCCTCGAAGGATAAGTGGTTTCGATGATGTTCTTGTAGTTGGGCACCTCATGTCGAACTTGTTTTGTCGATGTAGCTTGATGGTGCGGACGGTAGCTTGCTTCCTAGTTCTCATGGCAGAGAGGACTTGTACGCCGTCTTGAGCTTGTATAGCACATAGCATGGATGCTCTTGAGTTTTTGTTGGTGGCGATGCACTTGTCCTGGCTCATGTGTATTGGCGCTTGTGGAGTTGTCACGTCTTCTTGAGCTTGATGGATATCTTGATGGACAACCCTCGGGGTATAGAGTTCCTCTTGATGGGTTCGACTTGAAGAGCTTGTCGTTGTTGTCCTCTTGGAGACGTGCCTCCGCTTGCATGGTGTAGAAGTTCTCAGTCTCCAAGTTGTGGAAGAAGTCATCAAAGCTCATGAGGACGTTGCCATCATAGTCGATGAAGTGTTCTATGTCCTCCATAAATGAGAAGTCAAAGTCCTCATGGTGGTCCATGTGCTCCATGCTTGGGGAGTCATTGTCAGTGTAGTACTCCAAGTCCTCCAAGCATGCGGAGCCAATGTCGGTGTAGTGCTCCATCATGTCATCTATGCTTGCGTAGTCGTCGTTGATGTGGCTCATCATGGATCCTTCCTCATCGGTTTCGAAGTCCCTACACATTGTGCTCACAAGACCAAGTGTGATATAGTGGAAATTGGGTTGAAAGATGCTACGCCTTAGCTCACCTTGTAGATAGTATTGGATCAATGGTAAGGTCCGAGAGCTACCAAAATGCAAAGGAGAAGTGGCGTCGTATCCAAAAACACAAGAAACACCAAACACACACGGCTTATGAGAAGCTTAGGTAAGTCAAGTGGCATGCAACTTGGAACAACCGAAAATCAAGATATGTAAAGGCAAGTAGAGAACCACGATGATCCAAAGCAAACAAGTCGATCCACAAGATAGCAATTAAGATGAAGGAAACACACACGGTGGGATGAACGGGACTTGTGCGATGGAAAAGTGAGCTAAGAACCAAATGAAGGCCTAGCGAAGACTAAAAGCTCATGCCACACAAGTACAAAGAGAGACGCTAGTTCGATTGCACAAAATTGGAGGGCTACAAGATTTGCACAATAAGTACCACCTACAATATGTTCATCGAGCTTGCGCTTCCTATTCCCTACGGCACTTGTATCTTTCTTTTTCTTTTTGTATTTTTCTTTTTCTTTTTCACTTGCTTTTTCTTGTGCCAACAACTATACAAGATAACTCTATGAGATAGCGCTTACAACTTTTGCTCGGAATTCTACAAGGTCAAATATGAAAAGCCCAAGATTGGAGGAACTAGTCTCAATAGGTATTTGTTGTATCACAAAGATAGTGTGGCTCACAAAGTAAAGCAAGTGGGGAGAGATCGCGGAATTGATATACCTTTCGTCATCGATCTTCACCCTTTGTTTGGTGCATCTGTCCTTGCTCATGGATTTGGTTGGAGTAGATAGCATGAACTACGTGGATGATGGTGTGGAGCTCCATCTCCTCTTCAAAACGAGCTAAATAACACCAAATCCGAATTCGAATGCAAAAGTTATGCGCAAAACGGTGAAACCGTTTTTCTATCTGCAGGAGGAGCGGAGACTCCGGTCTGGCTGTCCGGAGACTCCAGTCTAAGTTCACTTACACCGGAAACTCCGGTCCTGACCGGAGACTCCGGTCTGGGACTTCCAGAACGTCCAGAACTCGTCTGTGGCGCGATTTGGGCGGAAAACTCGATCCAAAACCTCATCAAGGAATTAGGCCATAGGAACGCAAAGGAAGGAAGATCAACGAGTATAGCAACGGATCTATGGATCAAAACCTACCAAAACGCTCTCAAAATCCAGATCGATCCAAATCATGGATATGGCTATTTTTGGTGGAAATTTTCGAATTTAGGCAAGAAAAACGAAATTGGTGGCTAGAAACTCAACACAAACTCGAATCCATGGCAACCAGAAGCTCTTTATACCAGATGTTATGGTTCTCCTTGTGGATTTACCCTTGGAGTGGCCCGATCATCATATATCCGAGGGGATTTGGGGAAGGAAGCGAAGAACACAATGAACACGCAAGGGGAAATCGATACAAATGCACACCACACCCGATACAATTCCGGTTTGCTCTCGTCCGCCCGAACCACCAACCCAATAGAATCTCAAGGGAGAGACCAAAGGTAAAATCCCATGAGAGTGATTGACTAGCTCTTGATAGAATCACACATAGGGAGAGAGTAGCAACCAAGTAGAATCCCAAAGGGGAGAGACCTAGCACTACTAGAATCCGTATGTGGGAGAGACCATGAACTAGAAGAGCGCCTTGACGACTTCAATTAAGAAGGCCTTGTACAACTCATAGATAAACTATAGAGAGGGGGATCCCATCCAGGATTAGGCACATGCCTCAATTCATCATCCATTCCATTCTAGGGTTCTAAAGAGAGGGTGGGGCATATATATAGGCCAGCCACGAGCTAGGGGTAAAACAGACATAAATAGGAAGTTTGGGGCATTACATGGGCCAAGCCCATCTTGAGGCGCGCAGGCCCACGATGCTCGGTCTGGAGACTCCGGTGTAGCGGTCTGGAGACGATCTCCGGTCAACCTCCGGAGGGGGTCAGAGACTGTCCCAGGCACTGGTTCGGGGCTTGGTCCGGAGACGGGCCGGAGACTCCGGTGTGGTAGACCGGAGACTCCGGTCCGCTGGTGCGGAGACCCCGGTCCTTCTTCAACAACTTCTTGCGTCTTCTCTTCCAGGCTTCATGCTTGTGGGTCTTGGCTCCTTGTGCATCCTTGTTTCCTCCTTTTGGCATCATGGTCATGGGTCTAGTCATACAATGGGAATTCATCTCAAATAGGATCTCATTCACATGATAACCGAAGAAAGGCAAGAGATGGAAGGAGTTCACCTTGATTGGCATGGTTGGCGTAGCATGATGTAGACCAATGGTAGTTTCCATGTGTTGAGCTACATCATCCCCGCACCACCACCGCGCGAGCAACTGGCCCAATCACCGTCACCACCTCCCGCTCCGTCGAAATCTCCGCCGCCACCTAGCTAGACGTCGCGGGATCCATCGCCATCGCTAGTGAGGGTGGGAGACGGGACAGCAACCCTCGCGCCAAACTGATAACCTAGCGTGTCGGAGCGGTGCCGTTTAACGGCCGTTAACATGAGTGTCGGGGTGGCGCTTAATGTGTGCCACATGGCCCTCGCAAGTGGGCCCATTGCCAGTTAGAGTGTTAATTCGTTATCAGAAAACAATCGGTGCATTTTGTGACAAAAGTTTTTAATCTGGTAGTTTTTTGCGATTTGAAGATCGACGATACCATTTGAAAAATTTGACACGTAAAGTGGTAATTTTATGCTAACAACTCGAGCTTAGAAGACCACTCCGTATGTTTTAAGTTGGAAACGGACCTGGGCTAGTCGGCCGGCGAGATCCCAAACCGGCTGGTCCGTACTTCGGAGTAAAAGTTGGGCGCCTCCGGTTCCGATGCCAACTCTAGCGTCCAGCGATCGGCCCCTCGATCTCTACTGTTATTTATACGATCCGCCCCGGCCGGCCAGGATCCAAGCCAACCTCGATCCGATCTCCAGTCCGCACGCGGCAGAAAAACAGAAGATGGCGAATAGGGAGAAGAAGCCGCGGCCGGTCGAGGCGACAGACGAAGAAACGGACGCGGCCGTGCTTCACGCCGCCGCCGCCGAGGCTACCAAAGGATCGGAACCGTCGGAATCTGGGAAAGCCGAAGAATCGTCTGCGACACAGGCTGGGATTAATGCTGAAGAATCGTCTGCAACACAAGCTGGGAGCGCTGAAGCTTCTCTAACAGACGAGGAGACAGACGACGAGGGGTGCCTAGTGTTTGAAGATGCAGAACACTTTGGCGCAAGATTTCAGAGTTTCTGGGACAAATGTTGGAGCCGCCACTGTGCCTACGACAAAACCAGTGAGTTCATTCCTTCGTGCTACCTCCTAATTAATTACGTCATGCTTCAACTATCCCCGCCATAGCTAATTACATCTATGCAGCAACTATCCCAGCCATGCGTTACACACACGGAAATGATGATGACTGGATCTGCCCAAAGGAGACTCTGCAGGTTGTTTCAGTCAAAGTTGCCTCAATTGAAGAGGGTTTACACTGGCCACTTCATGTGTTTGGTATAGTCTCTGTACGCGATGTGGTGGATCGCAAGCGCAACATTATCTTTCACCGCGAAAGAGATAACTGTCAAACTATCACTAAGAAGGTTCGTAGTATATTATGCGTCCGTCAACTATTCACTTGTAGTTTGTGCAACTATATTTATAATAATTCTCCTGCATATAAGAGGCGCTTTTGAAGAAACTGAAATAAACATGAAATTTAGCTTCTAGCTAGTAGCTTTTGCCCAATGATCACAGACAACATCTCCAATAAAGAATCAAAACTATATTAATAAGTTTGCTATTTTTGGTGAAATTATTTTTCGGTTTGTGAAAAAAAAGCATACAGTTGTTCTTTAAGGCAGTCTTAAGACATGATTTAATGCATTTCAAGTACATGTGCACCTTGAATTGTATCTTTGTAGGTCGGTAAAGCATTAGGTTTTCCTCCCATATATCATTGATTTGTGTTATGCACCTCAAATCATTTATCTCGAGCACTTTGCATTCAACACATCGTTTCTTGTGTATTTTAGTTTGCTTCTTATATTTTTCTTAGCGGGCTCCTTGATTTCGACCGTTTTTATTTTAGAGATGCTTGCTGGCCTAACTCAAATCTATATGCACTTGTCTCCTCTTGGCAAAACTCTGTGCATCACATAAACTTTGCTGCATATTTAAGTTGAGTTATGCTCCTGGCTTTTTGCCATGATTCATAGAACAAAATAAACTAGTTATTCTCCACTTGTCCAACTATTGACACACCATTATGTTTAATTAATTGTTACACGTGTGCAGGATCCATACCTAACATTGACTGGTCCAAGCCGTGCAGTTGTGGTGTGCATTGATCCTTCTTACATCGAGGTTGTTCTGAAGGTGAAGGGAGCTACTGAATCAGAGGATAAAGAGTTGAGCCGTCTAGCCGTGGCATACCGCGCCACGTGCTTGCTAAACGGTCTTTACCCGTGCGAGCTTAGCACGATAAAGATGACATTTAGCCATGTTTATCGTTCCGTGGAAGCCACGATCCATGTAAAAGTCATAGGAGGGTCATGGCCTGATGGTTTCAAGGGCGTGTTTGCTGCTGCCACCGCGAAAAACGAGCACGCAAAAGTCAAGCTACTTAGTGTCGGAGAAGATGGGTTGCCGGTTGATGTTGCCGATGGTGGCACGATCAGGCTTTCGCGCCGCGTCGTATCCGTTGAGCTGTGCGGGATGCTGAAACTCTTCGTCTCTGTGTGTCGTGCTGCTGGTGATGAAGAAGAGCGTTGTGAGGTGTCTTTCGTACCTCAGAAAGATGGGGTTAGTCCAGGCGTTGAGCTTAAAATTGGCTCTTGTCGTATGGAGGCAACCGTTGCTTGGTCCCTATTCTGTGCCGTCTACTGACTGCCTGCATGCATGCATTTTGTCTATCTCGGAAAGGAAATGGCTGAGCCCATCTGGACTATGTTTTAGCTATTTGCATTAATATCTATTATCATTATGCAACTAATGAATCTGTGGTAGCTATGATGGTGTTGTAATTGTGTCAAACTTGTTCCAAGTGGTGTTTTGTACTAATTTAATATAACTTAATGAGGATACGTGAGACTCTAATAAGCGCTTTTTTCATGTTTTGTGCCATCTACTGACTGCCTGTGTTCTGTCTACTACTGCCTGAGCCCATCTGAACTCAGTTTCAGCTGTTTGCTTTACTATAACTATTACTACCTCCGTTCCATAATATAAACCTTTTTAGCAAGCTGTTTTAGGTATCTAAAAAGACTTATATTATGGAATCGGAGGGAGTATTATGCAACCAGTGAATCCGTGGTAGCTATGCTGGTGTTGTAAACTTGTAATGGTGCTTGTTGTTGATGTACTCTTTGTCAAATTTGTTCCAGGTGGTGTTTTGTACTAGTACTACTGTACTTAATGAGGGTACTGGAGACTCTTAGGTGTACTTTGTGGTGGTAATCCCCTTGCTCCTGTAGTATTTTGGCAAAGGCGTTGAACCCAAGTGATGAAAGCCAGTGCTGAGCGGTCCCTCTTCTGTTATGGTTCGTTGTTGCATTATGTTACACGCAAGATTTTTATTGGTAGTTCTCATTGATAATCACCAAATATACAGGCTAAAAACGCTCTGTCTCGAAGAAAGGGTGCAATACGAACATGTATCACATATTCGCATGCATTGTATAACACAATCATCTGTCAGCAAATAGACTTGATGTACACTATCCGAGTCAGACAGAATCAGCACAAACAATAAGCGGAAAAATATACGACAATAAATTTTGAAGAAACAAGCATTAGCATCGAGCTTCATCTTTGCACGAAAAAAAAGACTTTAACAGGGTGAGGGGGTGCTAGGGGGTGGCTCCGCGGCGGCGCTGTTGCGGCCAGGTGGATAAGGCCGGGCTATAGCGGAGAGAACGGGGCAGTGCATGGAGTTGTCCCGGGGCTACGCGTCACCAAGAGAGAGCACGGGGTGGTCGGGAATCTCACCGACATCATGGCCCCACGACGACAGTGGCGTCTGCGGCGGTGCGCGCGCAGGGCATGGCTGCAGTGGAGAGGGGGCAGGGCTTGTCCAGGACGTGCTCGAGATGTTGTGTCATGCGCTGGTCGGGGGAGGGCCTGGTTGCGCCAATGACCACAAACGGGTCATGTGCTGCTCTTTTAGCATGAGTACTGTGGATGCCCGAGGGCATTGGCGTTGGCCTTGGCCTGAATGGCCGCCGCGTGCTCGAGGGCGACGTCCCATTCCTGGGTGGCTAGGACAGCTGCAAGGTGCCTCCTGGCCATATCTCTCCGAACGCCCATCTTCCTCATCTCCTCCTTCTGCTGCTCCTCCGTGAACTCCTTCTTGACCTTGGCGATGGCGGCAGGTTTCGCCGGATCTACAAGTCTAGGTCCAGGGGGTGGCGGAGCGGCTCCTAGAGGTACAAATGGGGCTCGATCAGGGGCCACTGAAGGGGAGCTAGGGCGGCGTTGCATCCATGGTGCTACTAGGATTGGTGGCTACAGGGGTGCGGGTGTCGGCGGGGGCAAGAGGAGCACTAGTAGAAAAAGGGCCTTTGGTTCGGGCCACTAGTCCCAGCCGTGGCTGCGGCCGGGACTAATGGTCTGAACCGGACGGCCGAGGTCGTCGAATTTCTTTGTCCCGGCCCGTAAGAGGCCATTAGTCCCGGTTTGAGACACAAACCGGGACTAATGGGTCTGCTCAAACCGGGACTAATGGCCTGGCCCTATATATGCACCCAGCCCTCCACTCTCTCCTGTTTTTTTCCTATGTGAGGTGGGTATAACTTTGTGTTAATTTTTTTTCTTCATATGCACTAGAGGTGTTCGGTGAAATGCCTGTTAGAGCGATGCCACTTGAGTTCACACAAGACAAAACATGATATGAGGTGCCAGAGCGACACTTAAGGTTTCTCCTCTTTGTTTCGAAGTGTCCTAAAAGGTTAGCAACTATTTTCTCGTTTTGACCGCGCGGTACTAACTTAAGCATCATGATTGTGTTTGATATATATGCATGGTTGTATGATGCAGATGAGCCACCCATGGATGTACGGTGACCGACGCTCTGACGCTTACAGAGAAGGTGTGCGTTCTTTTCGCCTTGTGGCCGAGGCGAACAAGCGGCGGGATGGTTTTATGTGTTGTCCATGTGTTGAATGTCGGAATGAGCAGGCTCACACTTCCTCAAGAGTCATTCAAAGCCACCTGCTTCGGTCCGGTTTCATGTCCGGCTATAATGTTTGGACCAAGTACGGAGAAAGAGGGGTTATGATGGAAGACGACGATAAAGAAGAGAACGATGATGACAACTACAGATCTATGTTCCCTGAATACGATGATACCGCAGTTGAAGATAATGAAGAAGAAGGGGGTGAAGAACAGGAACCAGATGAGCCCGCTGATGATCTTGGTCGGGTCATTAGTGATGCAAAGCGAGACTGCGACACAGAAAAGGAGAGGTTGTAGTTCGAGCAGATGTTACAGGACCACAACAAATTGTTGTACCCAACTTGTGAAGATGGCTAGAAGAAGCTGGGTAGCACACTGGAATTGTTGAAGTGGAAGGCAGAGACCGGTATGACTGACTCGGGATTTGAAAAGTTGCTGGTAATAATAAAAAAGCTGCTTCCAAAAAATAACCAATTGCCCTCCAGTACGTACGAAGCAAAGAAGCTTGTCTGCCCTCTAGGATTAGACGTGCAGAAAATACATGCATGCCCTAATGACTGCATCCTCTACCGCGGTGAGAAGTACGAGAATTGGATAAATGTCCGGTATGCACTACATTGCGGTATAAGATCAGAAAATATGACCCTGGTGATGTTGAGGGCGAGCCACCCAGGAAGAGGGTTCCTGCCAAGGTGATGTGGTATGCTCCTATAATACCACGGTTGAAACGTTTGTTCAGAAACAAAGAGCATGCCAAGTTGTTGCGATGGCACATGGAAGACTGTAAGAAAGATGGGATGTTGAGGCACCCTGCTGATGGTCGGCAGTGGAGAAAAATTGAGAGATACTTTCCGGACTTTGCTGGTGACGCAAGTAACTTATGGTTTGGTCTAAGTACCGATGGCATGAATCCTTTTGGAGAGCAGAGCTGCAGTCACAGCATCTGGCCCGTGACTCTATGTATCTACAACCTTCTCCTTGGTTGTGCATGAAGCGAAAGTTTATTATGATGCCAGTGCTCATCCAGTTCGCTATGAATGTGACTGTTTAGGAATTGCTAGGTGCCCAGGACGACAAGTTACCCAAGGCTCAGGTAGTCCCTAAATATGTCCCAGGGAAGCAGCTGGTCAGCTTTGAGCAGTTCCAACAACTACCAACACACATGCGGAGTTTACATAAATGGTACTTGAAAGCCGTAAAGGAGGACAGAATAATGATCGTGGCGAAAGCCCCACATGACTACTACTTCCGAGCCGACGAGGTCCATGTTGAGTTTCCAGAACTCTTCTAGTTATACAGTTTTGACGCCCTCGACAAAAATCTCATGAGTTGCTATTGTTTGTAAGTTGTTGAATTCATTATCTATATATAAGTTGTTCATTTTTTCAGTTGTTCAGTTCATTGCATGTAATTATCCTCATTATATCCTTTTGTACTCTATTATTATGCACAATAAAGATCATGGAATGTAAAAGAAGGCCACTATTTAGTGTTGGGTTCATTGACCCAGATAAAATACATTTTAAGACGCTAGAGGATAAACCCGAGGAGACGCAGAAAAACCTTCTAAGGTTTCTAACAGAGCAACATTTCTATGACCACATACTGTTTCCTTACAATTTCAGATGAGGGTCTTACTCTGTTGTACACATTCACTTTTGCGTACTCGATGTTTAGTGTAATTGATGAGTTACTGATGTATATATAAACGTGTGCAGTTTCCACTGGATTTTCATGGACATTCAACTTGATAAGGGAAGAGTTGAAGTCATGGACCCATTAAAGAGACCCCTAGAACAGTTTAGGGATATGCAGGACATACTCCAGAGGTAATTTTCATGCTACATCGGTCTCTTTCGTTGATTTCCTGAGATATCACGTAATAAATAACTCATTCATTCATTTTCTTTGCCGGGCAGGGTTTGGAGCCTGTTCAAGAGTAGGGTTACGGGTTCCTTTAGTAAGGAGCGGAGGTTTACTCTGGTCTTGGTAAATAATACGTGATATGTTCGCGCATCTCTTTACTTCTAGTTTCAAGAAAATTATGATGCTAGATTATAATTTTGATTGAATTCTATTCTCGTAAAGTGCGCGAGGCAGCCATATGGGACGAATCTATATGGATACTACGTTTGCGAGTTCATTCACATGTTTATCACTAAGCACAATGATTATAGAGTCGACGTAAGCAATACATTCACAACATTATTTTATTACCGTCACTTTTTGTTATCATGATTGATATTCATATTGATCTCCTTTTCTTATGTAGTTCGAGAGAATGCGGGATCAGCTCCTACCAGAGCAACGCGTTCTAGCAATTGCAGAAGAACTGACGGCATTTTTGATGAACGAGATGATAGATGATGCCAGAGAGTTTAGTGTGAATAGGCGCTGCGGATGATCCCCGGCCGTGTAATTGAATAGATGGGCTCTAGTCCCGGTAATTTTGTGATCTCCATGTAAGTATCATGTATATATTTGTATGCTCGATCTTAAGAGAAGTTATCTTATGTATGCACAAACGTGTACGGTATGTGGTAGCGTAGAAAACTATTTTGAAAGAAAAAGAGAAAAAAAATACAAATTGAATTCTCTGCCGCAGCAAAGAAAGTGTCTAAAATTCTGCCGCAGCAGAGAATCATTTGTCCTGGTTCGTATTTCTTTACTTCTAGTTTCAAGAAAATTATGATGCTAGATTATAATTTTGATTGAATTCTATTCTCGTAAAGTGCGTGAGGCAGCCACAGGGGATGAATCTATATGGATACTACGTTTGCGAGTTCATTCGCATGTTTACCACTGAGCACAATGATTATAGAGTCGACATAAGCAATACAGTCACAACATTATTTTATTACCGTCACTTTTTGTTATCATGATTGATATTCATATTGATCTCCTTTTCTTATATAGTTCGAGAGAATGCGGGATCAGCTCCTACCAGAGCAACGCGTTCTAGCAATTGCAAAAGAACTGGCGGCATTTTTGATGAACAAGATGATAGATGACGCCGGAGAATTTAGTGTGAATAGGCGCTGCCGATGATCCCCGGTCGTGTAATTGAATAGATGGGCTCTAGTCCCGGTAATTTTGTGATCTCCATGTAACGATCATGTATATATTTGTATGCTCGATCTTAAGAGAAGTTATCTTATGTATGCACGAACGTGTACGGTATGTAGTAGCGTAGAAAACTATTTTGAAATAAAAAAGAGAAAAGATACAAATTGAATTCTCTACCGCGCAGAGAAAGTGCCGAAAATTTAGCCGTGGCAGAGAGCCATTTGTTCCGGTTCGTAATACGAACTGGGACCAATGGGGGACTCCGTGCCCACAGAGACGACCACGTGGATACCCATTGGTCCGGCTGGTAAGCGGGCCGGGACTAGTGGGGGCCTTTAGTCTCGTCCCTCTAGTCCCGGTTACCAGAACCGGAACTAAAGCCCCTTACGGCGCCGGGACTAAAGGCCCGTTCTATACTAGTGGAGGAGGATGTGTGCCTTGCAATAGAGCCCAGAAAGGACACCGCTCGAATGAGCGGGATGTCCATCCCTCTACAACCTGACCTAGTTATGGACCAGGAATGTGCTGAAACGGAATGGTCCAGTGTTGTAGCTTGAATGTGCGTTGGCCTCTTTCCGGTCGGACAGGAATGGACACGGGCTGTCCATTTGCCGACCGCCGTCAGGAAGCCCTGATGGAATTGGGAGCAGGTCAATCCCGTAAACCAAGGAACCGCTCACAGCATCAAATCATTTATTTTATTGGATGCATATCCATGCATCCCATGATTTGCGAGAGGCGTTGCCTTACCTATGATTTTGGGGTAACTGCGACATCTTTCCTTCAAAATAAGGTTTTTTCTCTGGCGTGTTTAATGCGGGGGGCATGTACAGATGCTTGAGCTTAGAATATCGGTCAATAAATCATGGCGTCTCTAAAAAGACTGCAAGGCAAAATATATCGAAGCGACTGGGCGTAAAGTTTTGTGTCGACGTGCCTAGTTAAGCCTCCATCCTCTCGGATTCACCGGTAGAAAACAGGCCTCTAGTCTTGGTTCGTAAGGCCTTTTATTCCCAATTTCACAACCGGGACTATCAAATCGGAACTAGAGGTCCGACCTTTAGTCCCGGTTCTGTCACGAACTGGTACTAGAGGGACTCCACATGGCTTGCGTAGTACGCTGGGCTGGAGCGTCTCACGAACCGGGATTAAAGGGTCTCTGCCATAACAGCGTTTTGGGGCAATCGGCTGCCGCGGCAGGATATGGGGGTTTAGGGTTTTGTGTTTTTCTTTTCATTATGTGTTTTGTATTCAATTAATTTGTATTCTGTGTTTTCATTTTAAACAAGTTTTCATATACATACACGACGCTCTTATATAGTGTACAAGTTGATGCATATATAATATAATTTCTCTTATAGGCATACATACATATATATATAATTTGGTATGTGAGTCCCAGCCGAGACTAGAGCCTGTTTGATTACATGGAGATCATTGTATGGATGCTTTAGACTCTATCTGTACTGTATTCTTCACATGGGTCTTTGACCTCATCAACCAAAAATCCCACCAATTCTCTTGAATTGCTAGTAGGCGGTCTTGTGGTAGAAGCTTTTCCCGCAGCGCATCTAACTATAAAGAAGTAGATCAGTATGAATATATCAATCATCATAAAAAATATAAAAACAAAAATTATAGTAATAAAAATAAATTGTGAATATATAGTTTACGTTGTTGCGAACTGAGACTAAAGGGTCTCTGCCACGGCAGCGCTTTGGGGCAATCGGCTGCCGCGGCAGGAGATGCGGGTTTTGGGTTTTGTATTTTCCTTTTCATTTTGTGTTTTTTGTTCAATTATTTTTTATTCTGTGTTTTCATTTTAAACAAGTTTTTGTATACATACACGATGCTACTACATACTATACATGTTGATGCATATATAATATAATTTCTCTTACGAGCATACATACATATATATACAATTTGATATATGAGTCCCACCCGGGCCTAGATCCCATCTATTTGATTACATGGAGATCATTATATGGATGCTTTAGACTCTATCTATACTGTATTCTTTACATGGGTCTATGACCTTGTCAACAAAAAATCCTGCCAATTCCTCTTAAATTGCTAGTAGGCAGTCATGTGGTAGGAGCTTTTCCCGTAGCGCTTCCAACTATAAAGAAGGATATCAATATGAATATATCAATCATCATAAAAATTATAAAATACATAAATTATGGTAATAAAAATAAATTGTGAATATATTGTTTACATACTCGAAGAAATTCCAAGTTTTGTCAAAATGCGAATGAACTTGCAAGCATAGTATCCACATAAATCAGTCCCATGTGGTTGGCACGCGCACTTTACAAGAATAGAATTCGATCAAATAATAATCAATCATGATAACGGTATTGAAACTAGAATTAAAGAGATGCGCGGACCTAGCTCGTACTACTTACCCGGATCGAATTGAAACTCAGCTCCTCACGCCATTGACTGGTGACCACAATCTTGAACCGTGTCCAAATACTGTTCGACAAAGAAAATTAATGAATAAGTTAATAATTACTTGATATGTTAGAAAATGAATGAAAGAGACCAATATAGTGCAATAATAATTGAAATTACTTTTAGAGCATAGCAATCATGTTGCGGTACTCTTCCATGTACTTTTGTAATGAGTCCATGATTTGAACTTTTTCCAAGTCAACGGAAATGCTTAGCAAAATCCAGTGAAAGCTGCACAGGGTTTATATATGTTAGTAACTCATCATTTACACTTAACATCGAGTAAACAAAAATTAATGTGTATAAGACAGTAAAACTCTCACCCGTAGTTGTAAGGAAATTTTCTTAAAGTAATGCTGCTTCTTGAGAAACCTTGGCAAGTTACGCTCTGTGTCCACGGGTTTCATCTTTAGCATAGCTTCATTAACTCAATTCGGGTCAATGAACCCAAATTGATAGATACCCTCTTTTTACATTCAAGAATCTTCATTATACATCATAGCGTATAAAAGAATATAGTGAGGATAATTACCGGCAATGAATTGAACGAGCTGAGCTGGAGAATTAATTACATAAATAAATTAATCACTTACAGACACTAGCAACTGAAGAGAGATTTGTCGAGTGCCCTTTGATTGAATAACTGAAAGATTTCTGCAAGATCAATATGGACC